>JAUIMM010000031.1:32270000-34670000 GCA_031769625.1 Taudactylus pleione | reverse complement strand
TGTGCTTAAAGGTCAAAACGGGTGTTTTAAGGGTGTGCATAATTAATACAGCAGCGTCATTGACCACGTCACTGGGTTATTTTATAGTCAGAACTGCTCGCAAGATTGCGGTAGGAAAAACCAACCACAAGAATAGCGAGCAGTTCATACGCTGGTCGATGTACTCAATTAATCTAATAAATAGCGGACATGACGTAGGATGCCAGCGGCCAGGGGGCGTATTTTTCAAAAAAACGACCGCATGTTTTGTTCGCTCGTTCAGACCTAGAGGCGTGAACAGACCGCAAAGAGCGAACGGTTCATTTGAATAGCCACCCCTTTTTTCTGAACGAGCGAGCGCAAATAGCATCCGGCTCTGAATGAGGTCCTTGGTCCTGTGTATGTATGTACAGTATATGTATGTGTGTGTGTGTATGTTTGTGCATATGAATATGTGTCTATGTGCAAGGCCGCCATCAGCGGGGGACTGCCGGGACCAGAGTCCCGGCCCGGACAGAGAGAGGGGAGGCATACTTTAAAATAGTAAATAACATATGTAAGTAAAATGTTAAAAATAAAAGGGAATTGTGATTAATAATGGAAAAAGGTAAATAAAAGGAGTATTTACATTGACAGAGACTGTGTCAAAGCCAGAGAAATACCTCCTGCTACGGGTTATGCATAATATGTGGGATAAATATTGGAACTGTGATAAGGGTATAAGATGAATTGCTGCATATAGCAGACGAAGGCCGTATAGGCGTGAGAATAAATAATAATCCTGGGTTTTTTGCTGCTTTGGCTGTCTTGACAGCCTTGTTACTAGGTAGATTAGCTGAGTTATCGGTCTGGTGGTTGGTTATCTGACCAATTGAGTGAATTGTGGGAGTGTTTGAGGATTATGTATATAAGAGGTGGTTGGGCATGTGATCAGTCTCTTTGTCATTTTTGGATGTGTGCCTTTATTCCCATGTATTCTGTTAGGCACACATCCACTTAAAGACATGAAAACGACTGCACGATTAGGACATTGTAATCATGCAATCGTTTGTCAGTCTGTGATGCGCCTACAGTGAACGATCAGTCGTCTGCACACATGCTGAACCTGACTATCGTCAGGTTGTACAACATATTTGCCCGATGATAGATGTCTAAACGACCAGAGGGCGCGCGCATCGCTGGTCAATTTAGACATTTTTTTTAACGATGTGCAAATGATTTGCAAACGATTATTGAACGATAACGATATCGTTCAATCGCTCAATTTAATCGTCTAGTGGATGTGTGCATTTAGGTCTGAATAAAATATCTTGTGCTTTGGACACACATCCCTGAGGATCCTGCCCTTCTCCTGTGCACCCGGTGTCTGTGTCTCTCTCTGTGTGAAGGATTTTCTTATATAAATTTAAACCTTTGACCATTGGGATTTTTAATATAAATCTGTATGATGAAATGGAGCTTGTTTCTGTGTTGTGAGAGCGCTTTCTGCTTATATATAAATGTTCCTTACAGGGGTACACCATACATACCTACCCTCCCGGAATTCACAGGAGGCTCACGATTTTTTGGATAACCCCCTCGCACCCCTGGAAGGGTAGGCATTTCTCCTGTATTTCTGCCCACTTCTTATTTTCCTACTTCTTCATGAATTGCATCATTTGGCCCCGCCCCTATTTAAATTCAAGCCAATTACGGCAATTTACAGCGAGGGGGCGGGGCTTAATGATGTGAATAATCAGGCCCGCCCCCCGTCGCCTCACTCCTGCTTCTCTTACCCGGGCTTCTCCCGGGAAGAGAAAAAAAAGTAGGCAAGTATGAGCTACACTGAGGTTATGGGACTGATTCTGAGGTAAATGAAGCGAGGTCTGTCTGTTCATCTTAAGCTGCAGTCGCATCTGTAACATTATAATACCGCTACATTCCCTTTCCTGGAGGACAGCCACACGTGTGAATGTACAAGGACTGAGACCCCCAATATGAGCTTATTCAGACACAACCATTAGTCGCACCATGGAACCTTGCATCAGCCCCATGCCGAGTGCAGATTCTCTGTCGGAGTATGGCTTCCAATATAAGGGATTCAGCATCTGAGTTCACTTCAGCGACACGCCCATGGCACTCCCATAACACGCCCATAAGATGCTACATCTCTGTGGGCCTGAATAGCCACCTTCCAAGAACGCCCAGCACATTCCTGACACCGTGCGTTCCAATCAGCCCTATTACTACGTACACGAACACTGTGAGACACAGGCACAGGAAACTTTCTAACGAGTTTCACATATGCGCAGATGAAAAACGTCGATCATTTGCGTGAATATCGGCCAAGCATCCGACTCAGGATCAGGACCATTGTCTTATGAGTGTTATTATTGTTATTTGAATTATCATGAATATCTCTTCACTTGAAGAAAAATGTTGTTCAATGTTCCAAAACCGAATTTATAGGGGACAAACTTTTTGCTGGTATATTCCCATTTGGATCCCACAGAAGACAGCATTTATGGCACTACCCCGGCATTCGTCTCTTTCCTCTGTTATGCAGATCAGCACCCCGGGGCGCCAGGCAGTGGGTAGCTGTGACTAGATAATATATTAGAACTAATGACTTTCCTCACCACGTCCTTCATGTCTTCTCTCTTAGGGGCCTATTCATCATCACTTACGTTCTACAAAAGGAGGTGTGAGTGCACATTTTCACCTGCAATTGTAGAAATTAAGTGTCCAGGCCATTCATCAAGAAGGTAAAGCAGATGGCCCGCTGTCCCCATACACTAGTATATTTTCGGAGCTTGACTGCGGGAGCATTTGCCATCTTCAGATCTTCAGATGGTGAACGCTGCTATACTCGCCGCTCACTCTGCTCCCGGGTTGCGAAGAGAGAAGCTTTCGGATCCCACCACCCCTGTCCGGTTCCTTCCGCTGGATGTCACACATGCGCACGTGGAGACAGCTGATTTTCGGATCAGCTGTCTCCGCACCAGAGCAATGATGAATTGCTCCGGTGCTTGCAGCGAGTAGGAATGTTAATTATCGGGGTCCATTCAGACCCTGATAATGAATATAATGAATAGAGCCCATATACTGTCCCCTAAGCATAGTGCTCACAGTGCCAGGTCCAGCTTGTGTGACTTCCTCACCCAACATTTTACTTCTTATGTGACCTGATTTGGGAATAGGGTTCTCCTGATTCCCCCAGGGAAAGGATAAAGAAAAGTATGTTAATGTGTTCTATCTCCTCTCAATGCTACATGCAGTTGAATGATAGATGGAACAAATAAAAGAAAAGGTGAACACTGTTTATTAACACTACTGCCTACCTTTGGCCAATGTCACACTTGTACCATCCTGTACATGTGCAAGTGCTAAATAACATTCCTATCATGGGTGGCCAGAGGATTTTAAATATTTTTGTTTTTGCCTGTAACCCTTTCCTGAAGGGCAGAACGACAGCAAGATGAGGCTCATACACAGGTCATTCTCAGATTAGAGAAAGAGAGATCCAGTGGAAATAGTTCTTGGTTTTAATGTTTGGTGAAGTCTATTCTTTGAACCTTATATTACAGCTGTCCAAACCCTTCTTTTACAGTAGACAAGAGGACCTTAAATTGTCTCAAACTCCGCCATGATTAGAATCAAGGGGCACAGAGGGGGGGGGGAGTGGGTACTAATTACCCAGGCCTGGCTTGATGGAAGGACCCGACGGGGGCCCAGGTCCACCACCGCCTCCACTCCCCCCTCACCTGTCAGCAGCGGCAGTGTTTCCTCATCCCAGCACACACTGCTATGTGCTGGGCTGCAGTGGCACCAGAAGTCTCCTCTGCCTGTGCCAGGGGGTTTGGGGACGGGGGGTTTGGGGACGGGTGCTGGGCTCCCTTTACTGGAAATACACAAGGAGAACATTCTTTTTATACAATATCATCGAAATCCCTATTCCTTACACAGTAGCCAGTAAGTACATGTAAATGCATGGTTTACATATTTTACAGTGGCTACAAAAAGGAGACGCTGTATTATACAGATCAGACTATTACTGTAAATAAATATACATAAAAGTGTAGGCACAAGGCTTCCCCTCTACTCACTAGTGTCATTTTACTAAACCCAATAAAACTTTGTTTAAAAACAAAATAAAAGTGTAGACAAACTGTAATCTGAGTAAACAATAGTGAGAGTTATGGTAAAACTTACCTTTGTTAACTCTCTTTCTTCGAAGTCCACAGGGAGACATTAGGGTGTAGGTGGGGCCTGGAGGACCGGACACCAACAGCAAAGCTTTTTAATCCAAGGATGATCCGGTCCTTCCCCCTCTACCCATAGTAATGTGAATCCATCTGGCCAAAGTCTGTTTGTTAGCTGGCCATCCCTTCTTGTGGAATCCATATAGGACAAATAGGGAGTCCAATTTCCTGATGGAAGTAATACAGTCCACGTAGCTCTTTAGAGCACGGACCACATCCAAAGAGGCCTCACCTGCCGAGAGGTGAGGTAATTTAGGTGGAAGCGAGAAACCACCTTGGGAAGGAAGCCTGGGCATGTTCGAAGAACAGCCCTATCCTGATGAAATATCAAAAAGGGGGCGCGGCATGAAAGCGCCCCTAAATCTGATACCCTACGGGCAGATGCTATAGCCAGAAGAAACAGAGTATTCGCAGTGAGCCATTTGACATTCACCGATTCCAGAGGTTCAAATGGAGGTTCCTGGTGCTTTGAGCACCATTGACAAATCCTGTAGAGCCACAGGAGGGACAAAGGGAAGTTGTATCCATAGAACACTTTGCATGAAGGTGTGGACATCCGGTATAGAAGCAATCTTGCGCTGAAACCAGATATACAAAGCAAAAACTTGCACTTTGAGAGATGCTAGGTGGAAGGCCTAGATCCAGTCCAGCCTGAAGGCAAGAATTCTAGAAACTTTAAAGACTTGAGGGTCATAGTTTCATGGAGCACACCATTAGAAATATTAATGGAAAGGACTTCCGGTGGGCGGGGCACCTACAATGGCCGCAATTTTATATGGGCTCCAGATCTTGACTATTAAAACTACTGTTGTATCAGGGTTTTTTCCTTGGAGAAATATCTGCAACTGCAGTTTAAAGTAAATCTAAAACCTCAGCAGAGATTTTGGTTCTGTGTCAGGTCTGGAAACCCCTCCTTTTCTTCACTGAAGTCAAACCTGCATAGTCGCGGCGTTTATGACCGCCCGAGGCCGTCTTTGGGCGTGAAAAAAGAAGAAAGCCTGAAAGCCTCGCCTGAAGAGTGTGACCTGCTTTCTCCTCTACAAGGCACTTATTACAGTGCCTATTATCCATCCTAACTGAGGTTTTATAGTGACCCTGACTGCCTGGCCGGACACCTTCTGTGGCAACTACCCGGGATTGTGGCCTCTCTTCTGATCCTCTAGCCGACCCTAGATGCGAGCGGCTGTTCCTGGAGAGCCGGTTCCCGGCGCATTCAAGATCGCCATTCCGGTGGCGACGCTGTACCAGGGGAGAGGGGTGTCTTCCTCTCTCCAGTTACCTGCCTCAGAGTGACACGTAATCTGCCGGGAGCCATCTGCGGCAACTATCCGGTATTGTGGCCTCCCTCCTGATCATCTAGCTGGCCCTAGCTGCGAGTGGCTGATCCCAGAGAGTCCCCGGGACCATCAAGATCACCACTCCGGCGGTGACGCTGTATTCGGGGAGAGGGGTGTCTTCTTCTCTCCACTTACCTGCCTCAGAGTGACACTGACACGTATCCTGCCAGGACACATCTGCGGCAATCTTCGAGGGCGATCTCTCCCTGGATCGGGCCTTCTTCTTCCTCCAACTGGCGCTGCACTTCCTTCGTTGGCTGTGACTTGTGACTGGCTGCTTGTGGAGACGGCTAGTGCACCTAGCTCCTAGTCGGATCTTGTTTGCACCGTCTCCTTCTGACCCCTACACGTCCGCTGTCCCCATCCGCGGCATCCTTGCAACCGGAGCCTGGGGGAATTTAAAACGCGCCTGTGCCTGCCTGCCTGCATGCTCGGGGCCGTCCTCTCTGACGGGACTGCCGCATATTGGAGACTGAGTTCCCTACTTCCTGGACTACGGCCAGGATTATCTCTGCTGATTTCATAATCAGCATAGAACCTGACGTCTGGTACATCCTCTACACTCTCGGCTGCTACCGTGTTCTGGACTGGTCGGGTGAGGGAGATAGCGAAAAAAAAAGGAGAAAAAGAGCTTTGAGCAGATCAGAGCCCTACTCCCACTCTGTAGGTGATACTAAATACCTGTGGTGCTGTGATACTAAATACCATGTACCGCTGCTACCAGGAGAGGATCCAACCACTAAAAAATATCTACAGCTCTTCAGTCTATGGGGCCCATTTAGTAATGATCGCATTTCGCAATGCGGTCAGGGCATGCAGTACCGCCCATGATCGCATTGCAAAATGCGATCATAGCGGCCGAATGTATTAACCGGCACATGCAGGGTGACAGGCTCTGAAAGGAGCCTGTTCCTGCGATGTGGCCGGAGTGCATTCAGGGCTGCTGCGCATGCACATTCCCGCGGACTGCACATGAGCGGCGCCCATTGCCGGCGGAGGGATCTGGGAGATTCCTCCGCTGGCTGATATGCAGTAGCTGCCTATAGACTACAGCGGCTAACGCTTCAGATGGCGATAACTGCTGGGACCAATAATTCCCGATATTGATATAGTGTTCACTCTAGCTCCGGCGGCAGGCAGGGTGTCGGAGCTAGAGAGGGCACTTCCGTGCGAGATCCGAAGGCGCGCGTGCGTCCGAAAGGGGGGCATGGCCATTGAAAAGGGGGCATGTCTATAAGACGCATCCCCTTTTCGTCACTCTTGAGGGCGTGGCCGGCACTTACGGACACGCCAGGCAGCCCCCAAGCGCTGCCGACAGGGAGAATAGATGCCGGGCGCATGCGCCCGGCGTCTATTCTCCAGCGGTGACCGGGTCACCGCACATGTCCCCACCCGCATTTGATAAATGGGCCCCTATGTGAGGACTTTTTAGAAGCTATAGTGACCAATCTGCTCAAGATCTGCGGAATACCATTATTAGAGGTACTCTGTATCGGTGATCTGCTTTAGTGTAATACTCGGACAGTCCACAGAGACGATTTATATATGTTTGTCTTAAGACCCTGAATGTACTCAATTAAGATCAGTAGAAGGAGTTTATAGATAGAAATGATCTATGTGGTACCTGCACTTTGATAGTGAAATTATACTTGTACTTTCTAGGTATAGATTTTGATTTGCAGATCAGCTAACAATCAAAAGTAATACTGACATATATATTCTCAGTGACTTAGAATATAAAAATAATACCATTGTGCTATCAGGGTGTAACGCTACTCAGATACCCAGCTTTGTTATGTGCTATGGTCATTTGCTGCCATCTTGTGGCAGTTTGAGGGTCCTGAGAAGTTCTTAGTTTTCTCAATTTAATATAATAAATTAGAAAATGAAAAAGGAAAAGATATTTATCTAGCTATATACGATAATTTACGCCAAAAATCAACTTGTCAATGCCTCATATTGTCTGAAGGGAGTTAGTAAAAGCCTCTTGTCCCTACAGTTCTATTAAGTCGCCTAGGCACGATTGTAAAAATTTCTGAACACTTATTTTGCAAACTAATCCATACACAGCGGATACTGTGTCTATGTAAGCTGGTCCGTAGCTTTTGGTCTGATATAATTGATACGACCCCATGGACTTCACATTTCCACTCACTAAACTTACCAACCAATAGAT
This sequence comes from Taudactylus pleione, assembly GCA_031769625.1. NCBI lineage: Eukaryota > Metazoa > Chordata > Amphibia > Anura > Myobatrachidae > Taudactylus > Taudactylus pleione. The sequence goes on along the minus strand of JAUIMM010000031.1, from coordinate 34,662,267 downwards.
TCTGTTTTTTTACGATAACTCAACCTACTGTAATCCCTATTACAAGCTTTGCAACATTTAAAGGTAGATTTTGAATATGGGTATAATTACTCAAATCTGACTAAACCTTATATACTCGTTTGCCACCTCTTCATTTCAAAAAATAGCAATGTAACATATTATGTTACCAGGATGCTGCCCTGGGGGACTCTAATGTGAAGTAAACTGTATTACTCCCATCCAGATATATTGTCTGTAAGTAATACCATCTAGGTGAACAACTAATTAATACCACCTACAGTAGGTGAACAACTAATCGTATTTCTCATAATCTCTGTTCTTAGGGCATGGATAGATTTGTAGATAGAGCTATGTCTCCCAAACATTCTAATTCATCCCAAAATCTGGCAAGGTCAGGGGTTCCTCTCAGAAATCGGGTCCCTCCTCGCCTTCACCTTCTGACTCAGGGTCAGTAGACCTCCCAAATGACAAATCTACCCCTCTCACTGCCAAAGAGATCTCAGATATTATGATGCCTCTGATGGATAAGAGATTCTTCAGATGCGTCTGGAATCTGGATTAGCTAGATTTGACTCATGTGCTTCCCATCCAGTAGTTCTGGAAACCAGAGTGAGCGACATAGAGGACCACATGCAGGTTTGCCAAACAGGGGTTGACACTCATGATAGACAAATACATCAGTTACAAGAAAAAATTGATGATTTGGAAAATAGATCCAGACAGGAACAATTTGTGTTTCGTAGGGATCGAAGAGTCAATCACTGGTACTAGCTTGTTATCTTTTTTGACTACTGATCTTCCCAATGCTTTAGAAATAATGGACGTGCTTGAAGTCCCTCATATAGAGAGAGCGCATAGAGTCAGAATAGAACAGGAGGGAGCTAGACGGCGATCTCGCCCGGTACTAGCCAAACACCTAGACTTCAGAACCAAAGAAAAAATGCTGGCCTCTTATCGCAAAATGTAAGAATTGATAATTGATTGTAATAAGGTCTTGATTTTTCAAGACTTCTGAGTAACTGTGACCCAGAAGCATAAGATTCTTGGAGATCTGTACCTTTTTATATATTAAGAATATACGATTCGCCTTACTTTACCCAGCCATATTAGGAGTGGTGAAGAATGGTAATCCACTCTACTTTATTGACCCTGAGAAAGCAAAATCTCACTTTATTTCCCCTGGATCTCCACCTAGACCGCCTTGATGGTGATTTCACTTAACTATAAATATCTACTATAATTCCTAGGAGTTATCTTTTCTGGACGAGGAGTTGTTTCTTTTTCTGACAATCCCCCCTAAGGGATTTCGTTCTATTACAATTCTTACGGTATTTTATTGTTGTTAAACCAAATAGGTGCTCATCTCTAGGAGTAGATGGTGCCCACCATAGTTTTGGAAGTTGAGAAAAAATTTGAAAATGGAGTAATGAGAATTTAGGAAACTAAATAAACAAAATTTATGGCAATTGTCTGTAATGAAACTGATTACTGTTGATTTCTATAGTCAAGATATTATTCTATTGAAGTTGTCTGTCTGTCGAAACCTGGGAGTCGGGAGTTCAGTGGGCTACCGTTCTATTGTTTAGATCTATCCAGTTTTGATCCTGCTCCCAAAAGGGAGGCGAGTAGCCATGCTCACATTAATAACTGACCCTACAACAGTTACTCCTCCGAAACCACTGAAATTCAACTGTGCAATCCACTAATTTACACATGTGGAACAATTAAATGACCAATCGTAACTGAGTTCCTCACAATCTGCTGTCCCTAAGACCTGTTGCCTATGACAGCTGAAGAAAGGTACCACAACCATTAATTGCTGTCATCTAGTGGCAGCAGAACAGAGGGCCTGATTCATACCATCCTCATAAGGTCACAAAATAGTAATTATTCCATTCTATTGCTTCTTAATATCAGCCTATATAATGACATGCCACCAACTTATTGCCACTGTATAGCTCCATAAGGCCCCAAAATGGTGCATTGTGACAATGCAGGGGAGGCTTCCCAGGCCTTGTGGAACATGGGCAATGAGAAAAGCGCAAAGCAGGGGTGTATCTATAATGGGTGCAGGGTGTCCGGTGCACACGGGCCCCTGGGTCCAGAGGAGCCCCGCACCGCACACCCTGCACTCATATTATCTAAAACTCACCTGTCCATGGTCCCGCATCGGGTGTCAGCACTGCACAGAACACCGGAAAATGGCCACCGCAGCCATTTTTCCGGCGTTCTGCGCATGCGCAGTAGACTCTGGGCACACTCTAGTGCCCAGAGTCTACTGACTCTGCGGTGTCTGGCCAGCCGCATCAGTCGGCTGCCGGGGAGAGAGGAGGGGGCCCGGCACGGGGAATACACACAGGCCCCCTCCTCTCTTAAGACGCCCCTGGCACAAAGACAGTATTGTTTAACCAAGACATGTGTATGGCCTGAGTAACAGTCTTACAGATGAGCAATGTATGGTCGGGTGGTCTATATGGCCTTATTGAAATGCAAGCTATGATGTCCCAAAGATTTAACCCAAACTATAGCTAATAATCAGAGGAAAGTTATTGTAAAGTGGTCAATGTTTGTCAGCTGTCTTCATAACCCAATGTTTTCTTACTGAAGGTACAACCAGTGTCTGATATGGGAATAGTAAAAATGAATGTAATTAGCATTATTCCGTGGCTGATTACAGAGGTGGAATCTTCATTGACTCAGTTACTCCAGGTGGAAATAAATATATTAGATTGTAAGCTTTCTGGTGCAGGGTCTTCCCTCCTAATTCCCAAATGTACAGTGCCCTGTAAGTGCTGATAATAAAATGATTAATAATAAAATCGTAGTCTCTTAATCCTTACTGACATCATATGGCCTCTTACTATCACCATGTAGCACCTTAATGATATCATATAGCCTATGAATGCCACCATTTAGCCAAAGCCAATATAAGTGCCACAAGGGTCTGGGTCTGAAAATTATTAAGAACCTATTGGAAAAGTGGAGGAGGTCTCAGCAGCGCTATGTGGGCACATACACACCCTAAATTATCACCCCCGATGTCTCCCTAAATATATAAAAGCAGATAAATTACGTCATTTTGTGAGGATAATAGAAATACAATTTTAATACTTATGATGTATGTCTGACGCATATACTGCTGTCCTGCCAGTTGCAGACTGTCTGTGTTCTCTCTTCAAATAAAGACAGTCTGAGCTCTCTTATTTCTCTCATCTCCTAGCCCATAATTCTCCTTTCAGTTGTCCTAGATAGAAGAAAAAGAAATCCATGAATATGCTCCTTCATCCCCAAAATTATCAATGCTGTCTCCATAATGCTGGGGATACACCGTCAGATAAAAATAACTGTCAGACCGACAGACCAATTTTCTGACTTGCTAAAAGCGTCAGATATCTTAGACAAACACTGACAGATATTTCATCACAACCTACAGACTTTCTTAAAAAAAATCTGCCAGGCTCTGTCATATTATTGTTCCCTTACATGGGAGGGACAAAAGAATTTGAAGACCCTCCAGTTACGTCAGCAGCTGAAGCCTCCATAGCTGGGGCTTATTTATAATGGGTGTAGGGCAGTGGTTCCCAAACGGTGTGCCGTGGCACCCTGGGGTGCCTGGGGAGACTTACAGGGGTGCCTCAGGTTGGTGGTCCAACACCAAATCAAATTATTTATGGTCAATGTAATGTAAATATGTAAACAAACAGAAGTGCAAACCTGTCCCCATCACATAACTGAACCTAAAGGTGCCTACACACATAGCGATGTGCTCACGATCCGACCTGAGGCACGATTTCCCCTGAACTCTCCCCAGGCAGCTCCCTGACAGTTGTGGTCACGATTTGGAGTAAAAAATGTCCAATCTGACTTAAGATCTATCATGCATCCAGTGCATTGTGTCCCAGATTGGCAGATCTGCCCTACAGCACGGCAGATCTGAAGATGTGATGTACGATGAGCGGGGACACGCATCGCATCGTGATGGTGATTAGAAACTCACGATTTGGACGTATTTTACACGATTTGTCGTCACGATTCGTCGAAATCGGGCAAATCGTGTTAAAAATCGCCATGTGTGTAGGCACCTTAAGAATGACAGGTAAACACAATTTACTTCACTTTACTATTTTACTAGATTATTTTGTGAATTTCTCAATAACAAACTTAAACTTAGGAGAACAATGCTGATACTTTAGGGCGCCGTGATTCAAAAAAGTTTGGGAACCACTGGTTTAGGGTGTGCGGTGCACATGGACACCCTGCACCCATACTTTTTAATACTTACTTCTCCGAAGTCCCACATCGGCTGGAACAGCGCTACACAAAACGCTTGAAAAATGGCCACCGTGTCCATTATCCCAACGTTTTGCGCATGCACAGTAGGGAAATCGCCTGCACATTCGCAGTAGACTCCTGGCACAGACTAGTGCCCGGCATCTACTGCTGGTGTCAGTTCGCTGGCGGCCACTGGTAAGAGAGGAGGGGGTCCCGCGAGCCCCCACCTCTCTTAAAACGCACCTGCTCCGTAGGTTTCTATGGCGGCTACAAATGCAGTCAGATTTTCCAAGCTGCGGAATGCAAAGCATTCCGGTGTTTGGCCACCCGCAGCTGACTTCATCTGAAGATGGCGTTGTGCTGCTGTAGTCTATGAGCTAAACTTTTCAGATATGACTAGAAGAGGGTTCCAAAAGAGCCTTACCTGTATGGGCCATTTTCACATGTGTGGTCAGTAGACCGCGCATGCGCAGGAATCACCCCAAGCTCATCGCAGCGACAGGCTCCTTTCGGAGCCCTTGTCCCTGTGGGTGCTATTTGATACATTTGGATGATATTCTCACATAGAGCAATGCGATTTTAGGTGCAAATATTACACACAGATTGCATTATGATCAGTGGCGGATCTTACCTAGGGGCTGTTAGGTTGCAGCATCCCCAGTAAAATCAGCCACTTCAGTGAGCCAGTGCAATCCGTGACTTCATGGGCTTCACATTGGAAGTGCCACCTGCCAGTCACACTGAAGACAGACAGCCAGGGAGAGGTGTCTCCTCCCCCTGGGACTTCCAGTCCGGGCTGCGGTCAGCAGAGAGCGGTTTCCAGTGGAAGCCACTACTCTGCCTTTCGGGCAGCTCGAACGGGCTACTCGGGGCTGCAACCAATGCAGCCCGGAGAAGCTGGTGTTATGCGTGCGCATGCGCATCGCCACCACTGCTCATGCGCATGCGCCGGTCCCAGCGCCTGCCAGAATCATCAGGTTTCGCAAAATACGCGCTATAGCACGTTTTTACGGGCTGCAGCAAAATGGGTACCCAGATTTAAAAACTGATCAGGTCCTGTTGGACCCGCTGGCTCTGTTTGTGCTGCTGCAGCCAATCGCGGCACTGCGGCGTCTCCCCCAGCCAATCGCTGCGGCGTCTCCCCCAGCCAATGGTCCTCGCCGCACAACTCCTGACTGCGTCTGTATGCACTGCATCCATCGGGCAGCAGAATTGTCGGTGGTGCCGGGACCCTCTGGCAGCCTGCGCTCCTTCAGCCAGCTGTGCTCTCTGCACGCAGGAGGCAGGGAAGGTGGACACTCCATGGGACAGGAGGAAGCTGCAACAGTGACCCGGCCGGGGGCTCCCAGCAAAAGCAAGGAGGTAAACACTACCCCATGTGCTCTCTATCTTTACCCCCTCTACCCTCAGTTCTGCCCCAGCTGCTATCCTAACCCTCTCCTTAACCCAGGTATTGCCTGCCCCTAACACCCTCCTTGCCCCCCAGTACTGTCCTAGTTATCTACCCTTACCACTCCCTACATCAAGTATTGCTTGCCCCTAACCTCTTCCTTGCCGCAGTACTGCCCTAGCTGCTAACAACTCTTTTCCCCTATATGCCTCCCATACTGCCCCTGCTGCTATCTACACTTGCCCCCTCTCTACCCCCAGTGCTGCCCCAGCTGCTGTTCTGACCCAGCTCTGCCCCTAACCCCCTCCTTGCCCCCCCAGTACTGCCCTAGCTGTTATATACCCTGGCCCCCTCCCTACACTCAGCACTGCCTGTCCCTAACCTCCTCCTTGCCCGCAGTACTGCCCCAGCTATCTACCCTCGCCCCCTCCTTACCACAAGTACTGCTTGCCACTAACCCCCACCGTACCCCCCAAGTACTGCGGCAGCTGCTATCTACCATTGTCCCTCACACAACCTGCCCCTAGTACCCTCCATGCCCCCCAGCACTGTCGCATCAACTGTCTGCACTTACCCCTCCCTACCCCCAGCCCTGCCTGCCCTTACTCCCCTATAGCTGCAGCTCTACCCCAACTTCTCCCTGCCTTTACCCTCAGCTCTATCCCAACCCCCTCTAACCCAACTGCTATATACCCCCCAGCACAGTCCCACCTGGTTCCTGTCCTCAACTCCCATAATATGTAACGGGACCCAGAAAAAGTGGTGTAGGACTCAAATTTTTTAAGACCCACAATTTTTTCCGCTCCCCGCGATCACTGATCATTGAGCAAGCTCCGGGACTCAGGCTAGCAGCAGCAGCAGCCCCCCTCAGGTCAGAGGGCAGGAGCCACTGCCGATTATGATTATTGTTAAATGGGCCCTTAAAGGACTAATTTATGCATATAGGGCATTATTCAGGATGTGCACGCTAGTGCACTGCTGAATGCAGATTCCCGATGGTTAGGAATCTGCGCAGGCGATAGACCTGTACTGCACATTTGCAATACGAGTCCTACGTATTCGTTTGTGGGTGGGGAGTGGGCGGCGACGGCCTCTGTTTCCCAAAAAGGTGGTGTGTCGCCGGCGTTGTGGGGGCGGGAAGAGGGCAGGATCTCCGTCGGCTGACGGAGATTTCCTGGCCTCTTTGTTGTACCTGCGGTGGCCGGCTTGCATAACCCCGTGAGTCACTCAGCCGGCCGATTGGATAGCAGATAATCCTTGGACGCAGCTCAGATAAGTAATGCATGCAGGAGGCGTGACGCCTCCTGCTGCATTAACATAATTGCAAGGACGGGATTGCAAAGCTGCCTGCATGCAGCTGTTATTCCATCCTGGACTCCTAAGCTGAATCAGGCCCATTATAAGTTAATAAAGCATATTATTGTAACAGTGCTAAACTGTGCACATTATTACTTAGGAAATCAGTTAATAAAGTATTTTGTCAACAAATAATGGGCCTGATTCAGACCTGCTCATAAGGGCTGGCCAGCCGCTCGAAGCTAACGTGGGCGTTTGTTTTTTTAGTCTCCAGGCCGCTCGCAAAGCTGTGGGTGACCACCCACAGCTTGTGCGAGCGGGCTGGAGACAGTCGTGATTATCAATCAACATTGACAGCCGCCCAGTCTTGTTGCGAGCCCCAGAGTAACTGAATTTCAGTCGCTCTGCGGGGCTCGCGCATGCGCACGCCGGACGCGGCGCATGCATAGGGCTAGAACATCGGCCGCTTGCGAGCTGCTCTGAATCGGGCCCAATGTGTTTTATTAACTGATTTCTGAACTATTAATGTGCATAATTTAGTGCTGTAACAAATAATGTGCTTTATTACCTTATTTCTTAAGTAATAAAGAGCAACATTTACTAATTTTACATATAATCGTATTAGATGTACAAACGCTGATGTTATGAATAGAACAGCGCTTTACAATATACACGTTTCCCTGCCTAGCCTGCATCTAACCTAACAAGCAAATGGAGTCAGCAGCTCCACTTCTGACCGGCTCACCAGAAGTTCCGCGGCTCGGAACTAGAAGGTGAGTGAAGGCACACCCACACAGAGGGGAAATGTTGGTCGCTCGGGCAGTGTCTGCATACACTGCCTGATGCGGCCGACTTTTAAATACAAAATATTGCATCTGCCAGACATGCTGGACGATCCGGCATGCCCGACCAATCGATATAATGCCCAGCCTTAGGAGTGTTTTTTACAATTAATATAAAAAAGCCGACCCATATTAAGTATACCCTGCATTTATGTGTCGTCCCCTGTTTTTCGCAAAAGCAGCACATAGGTTTCTTTGGGAGCTGCTTTTTTGGCAAATTTACCACCAAGTCACGGTAACCAATGCCATCTCCAGAAGACAACAGCCATTGAAGCCTATGGGCAACATTCCTCAAAAAGTACCGGGAGAGCGTTACGTAGGATCCCTCCCCGGCACTCTCCACTCGGGCAGCAGTGCACGACTCCCAAAAGAACAGCAATAAATTATAATTATTGATTTTATGACCCAATAGTTAATAAATATGCCCCTAAATATGTAAACCTATTTTTATATATACATATCAGAACCCCCTCACATGAACACCCGAGCTCTTCCCATTCCTCATCCCCTTACATTCCATCAAACCTCTGCCACATACCATCAAACCTCTGCCACATACAGTACCATCAGAACGCCAACACACATGCAATCAGACCACCCATACATGCAATTAGATTCTCCACACATGCCATCAGACCACACTATGCATGCCATCACAACATAAACTTTAGCCATGGGTTAGCAGTATGCAAAGGTAATGGTAGGTGGTGTCACCATACTGAGACAACATGCAAATGAGCAGACCTGCAGCAGTTGTAATCTGACATCTTGTGAGTTAGTTTGAACACCAAACAGGCTGCTCATGGCAAGGCAACGTGAATTATTGGATTTCGAACGGGGCAGAATAGTGGGCGCCCAAAGGATGGGACATTCCATTTTCAACGTTTTGGGGACATGCAACAATCCTCACTCTATGGTGTCACGTGTGTACCGGGAATACCTCATGGAATGCATTATCACCCACCGTGGACAGCGCAGTGGCAGACAACGGGTGCTTAATGGTCATGACCAGCGGCAACTGGACAGAATTGTCTGTGGTAACAGACAAGCGACACTGGCTCATATCACATCCAATGTAGGAGGTACCAGACACATATCCAACAGGTCAGTGCAGTGTTCTTTAGCTTCCATGGGATATGGGAGCAGAAGACCCACCAGAGAGCCACTGTTCCAGAACACCAAATACAGTGCATCACCTGTGTTCATGACATTGCTAATTGGACCCTAGAGGACTGACTACATGTGCCATGGAATGATGAGTCACGGTTTCTAGTTGTTTTGGGCTGTTAGTAGGGTTTGGGTGTGGTTCCATTATGGTGTTGGGTGTGTTCACGTGGCATGTACAGGATCCGCCAGAACACGTCAATTACCAGTAACAGCTATGTTGCATTGCTTGATGACCATTTGCAGACATTTATGGACTTCATGTACCCCTACAACGCTGGAATATTACAGCAGGATAGTGCACCGTGCCGGTCCCAAGTTGTCCAGAATTGCTCCAGGAACATTCTGGAGAGTTTCCGTGAATTATATGGCCACCATTAACCCAATCGAGCATTTATGGGATGTGGTGGAGAGGTCCATTCGCACCCAAGATCCGGCACCTAAATATATCAGGGAGCCGTGGAAAGCTATCCAGACGGCATGGGTCAACCTCTAGAGGTCTTCCATCCTCTTGTGGAATCGAAACCACATTGAGTTGATGCGCTTCACCGGGCTAGGGGGTGTCCTACACAAACTAGGCACCTATCCCATGATTTTTGGCACTTTAGTGTATAACACTGTAACAAAATGTCAGTCTCAGAACTGCTCACCCTCCGTCACAGCCTATAGTGACACTTCCAGTCTATCACTGACACAAGGAAGTAAGAAGTGCTTATGGCATTACTTTAAATCATTAAACATTTCATCTCTACCCCTTTGAAGATGAGGATATTTTTTATTTGAATCCAAAGGTAGCAGTCACTTCATACAGGGGCACTGGGAGAAAACTTATTGTGTTTTAGGCGCTCCCAAAATGTTTTCTCTGTGAGCAACTGCCTGAGCTCTCTATACAGTAGTGTCAGCCATGCCTTGGAAGGAAATGACAAAGAGTAAATCATTTGCATTAAATATCAATGAACATTATCTACATTGCCATTACAATTATGTTCACCAGTGAAAGCAGTTCACAGTGAATATACCACAGGCACATGTGAGCTATCCGTGCGTACAAACCATTGCAGGATTTTATTCCTGTATATGAACCATTACAGGGGTTCCGTTGCGTACAACTCCCAGATAACGTAAGGAAGAAAGCTACTGTAGAGCTGTGACTGAACCACACTAAGGTTCTGAGCCTAGTGAACCTCAATTAAATGTTCAGTATTTTTTTTTTTCCCTTAAGAGATTAAACTCATTCACCAGTTGTATGGAAGCTACAGTACCAAAACCACTTACTGCATGGTGGCACTGTGCGACTTCACAGGTCAGGAGGCATGAGACCTGGAATTTCTTGTGAAGAGATTTTGGAGCATTTGGCCTACAATCTCATACCTCTCATCCGTTCCTATTTTGGCGGGATAGTCCCACTTTTCGGGCACTGTCTCTCCATCCCACCTGTGGGCTGCTGTGTCACACAGAATAAAAGATTGGGAGGGCAGCTAAACACTGTACAGAGAGGCTGGGGGAAGCCCAGCAGCTTGGGAAGCGCAGGCTATGCCCCCAGTGTGACAATCAACAGGGGGGGGGTGATGCAAGGCCATGTATCCAACTAGATGCACAACAGGGGCATGACGTACATCTGTCCTGACTGCCCCATCCAAGTGTTGAGTGATATGCAATCCACTAAAGCATATTTAAATATAATCAGCACACTGTTCCTGGAATTACTCTCCTCATTAACTGAGTTCATTACAGTGACTGTAGAAGGACATATTCTGTGACCCTGTCTGTTTGTATGTCATTTTCCTCCACATTGTATAAGAGATACATACAGAAACAAGGGAAGGAAGCACTTTGTGATCATGGGGGAGATGTATGATAAACCGGCTAACGAGCTGTGAATGTCCGGATCTGCTTCGCCCATTATTGTGGGTGAAGCAGGTCTTGCACACCACTGCATGTATTATTAGTGGGAGCGTGCTTATTCACCTGTCCGGCTAAATACATTTAATTGAGGATGGCGCCTGGCTGGCTCTATTAGTAGGGTTCCCGTTAGGGCGCCAACATAAGGGTAGGACACATTCTGCCCTTTTAAAATCTGGCAGGACGCGGCGCCCCGATAAAAAAGTCTAGCGGGAACGCTACTGGTGCAGTCATGCATTCAACTAATCTACTTAGTTGTGTATGTATTTCAATAATAGTGACCTTGATCCAAGAGTTTAAAATAAATGTTTATTAATAAAATGTTCATCAATCAGGGTTTACCTCTAAATCTAAAGGTGCCCACACACATAGCGATATTTTACACGATCTGGCCGATTCCGACGAATCGTGACGACAGAATGGCGAAATCGTGAGGAAATCGTGAGTCCTAACTCACGATCACAATGCGATTCCCCGCTGGTCGCACATCGCATCGTCAGATCTGCCGTGCAGTAGGGCAGATCTGACAATCTGGGACAAAATGCACTGGGGAAAAAAAAAAAAAGTTAAGAAGCGCGATAGATCTTATGCTGTTTACTCCAAATCGTGTGTAGGAGCTGCCGGGGGAGAGTTCAGGGGAAATCGCACACATTGTGGGATCGTGTGCAGATCGGTATGTGTGTGGGCACCTTCAGTCACAGGCACATTAACCGATGATGCTGGTAACTCTGCGCCTGATTCAGAGCTGAACGCTCTGACCAGAGCGCTCGCTCTGAATCAGGGCCCTCCTCCATGAAAATGGAGCGTCCTCCTTGACGCTCGCATAGCTGTGGGTGACCACCCACAGCATATGCGAGCGTCCATGATGATGGTCGCGATGGTCTTGACCATTGTGACCATCGGGCTTGCGACGGAGACCCTGCGGTAGGGTCTCGCTGCCGCAAGCCCTGGAGTGATTTTGGCTCTATCAGAGCCAAAATCACTCCCACTGACATCACTAGTGATGTCAGTGGGGCCGGCTTCAGATGGTAGGCGTTCCCATGGGAACGCCTCCGTCTGGCAGGCACGCCCACCAAAGGGGGTGTGCTGTCAATCAACACGTATTCCTCGTCGCTCGCCGGGTCTTACGCATGCGCACGACGGAGCTCCCTCCGTCGTGCGCATGCGCAGTGGGGAAACATCGACCCGCTTGCGAGCGTCCTGCGCTCGCGAGCGGGTCTGAATGACCCCCTCTATCCCTTAGTCACTGCGAAGTGTCAGCTTCTCCTTCAGGGATAACTTTCCGTATGATTTCCGCTCTCAGGCGTCTATCATACGTTCCACGAAAGGAGTGCTAAGCAGTTGTCAGTGAGGGTGTATCAAGTATGTGATGTTTACCTCTGTCCCTAATTCACTTCGGGGGATCAGCTTCACCTTCAGGGATTAGCTCTCCATATGATTTATGCTCTTGGCATTTATCATACTTTCCCCAGGAGACCGCTATTCAGCCGTCAGTGAGAGATGGGTAAAATGTAGGCGGTGAGATATACGTTTTTATGGCGGCAGCCTGCACGTATACTCACCAAAATCTTCTGATTTATTTCTTTAGGTGTGGGTGGGACCACTATCACCTGACGATGCTCCAAGCAGCTGTACACGACCCACGGCTACTCTCATGGCACTGTGGGACAGTGGGAGACGTCATGGCGTCTCTCCCACAGAGTGCGGTTGCCGAGAGGTGGATTGTGGCAGCGGGTGAGTGTGGCAAGTTCCGCACCCCAGGGTATCCGCTGTGTGTGGCTTTCCAGCCCTGGGTGAAAATTAGGTTATTTGGGATATATGATGGCATATGTGGCTTTATTGGTGAGACTGAGGATGTATGGGATATTTGATAGCATGTAAGACTCCATGGGGAAGATCCAATTGTGTTATCACGTCAGATCTTCCGTCTGAAGTAACGTGAAAACAATTGAATCGCCCCCTATTAATGAAAAGGTATGATGTCATACAAAGTTTTATGTTGGCATATGAGGGGATATGTGCACCCATTAAATATACAATTCTTTGGGATATAATATTTTCATTTCCATCCTTATTCTTTTTACCACCACTCACATGCTAATTACTCCCATGTATATGACATGCTAATGTAACATGTGACTGCACTGTGCCTATGGCCATTTCCAACATGACCCGTTCCATAAGGTACAAAATGCTCTGCTCCTGGACTTCCCTCTTAATGTATAATTGCAGCCACCTGTGGTGAAACACCCTTCTCATCAATTACCTAGTTCAACACAGGTGACTGCAATCACAAATTTTGTACCTAATGGAACGGGTCATGTTGGAGAGTAGGCATTACAGGGGGTGACAGGAACACCCTTACCTCTCCTTTACTCTTATCTCCACTTCCTTGTGCTCTGGTCACACATTTCCCCTCTACAGCTCCTGGTCACTCTCCTGTCCCAGCAGCTTCCTGCACCCTGCAGCCCTGCCATGCTTTCCCCTCATGTAGGCAAGATGTCTTCTCACACCCCCTCCCTCCCCCTTCCCCTGTGCTAGTAGCCCAAATGTCTGCTCACACCCCTCCCTCCCCCTTCCCCTGTGCTAGTAGCCCAAATGTCTTCTCACACACCCCTCCCTCCCCCTTCCCCTGTGCTAGTAGGCAAGATGTCTTCTCACACCCCCTCCCTCCCCCTGTGCTAAGAGGGGATATATAAAGAAAAGCTGGGGCTCACATTGATAAGCAGATGGAGGTTGGAACTGAGCTCCTCATTCCCCAGCAACAACAAAATGGCTGCTGTAATCACTCCAAGTGAGTGGCTCCTCGTCTCTGTTTGGGGGGAGGAGCTTCTCTGACTGAGTCATCACTGCTGGCTGGGAGGGGAGGGGCCCTGGTGTCTGGCTGCTTTGCTGCAGCAGCTGATTGTCTTGTGGAACTGTCTGTTGCAGTGCAGGGTAATGGGGGCAGGCCAGCTGGCACCCAGAGCCTGCACATGGAGAACACTGATCTAGGTGTCAGAGGAAATTAATCATTAGAGACAGTGCAGCATGAAGGACTGACCCTGCTGCATTGTCAGTATACTGTAACTGCTATGCCGGATTAAGGGGGGGGGGGCACAGAGTGCAAGTAGCCCCCAGTTTCCCTCATCACCTCAGTCGGAACTGCTCCGACCCAGTTCTGGCGCTGCTGTTCTTGGGGGAGCTACAGCTGGCAGGGGTAGCTGGAGAAATGCTGTAACGATGCTTCTGAGTGAACGGGGGTAGGGCTGTCAGCACCCGGAATTGCAGCATTGCCCGGAGCGTCCTCAGAAAGCTCAGAGCGGCTGTACTTCCTGGCAGCAGGATGCATGGAACGCTTGGAGCATCCAAAGGACGCTCCGGGCCGCACTGTCGCAGTGATACTAGCTGCAGGGTGCCGTTCCAGGCATCCTGCTGGCCAGAAGGGCCATGGGGCAGCGATGGTGCCACCCACAGATCCCTGCACTCTGTGCTGCAGCCCCGCTCACACACCCCAAATGGCTGGAGATGAGCAGATGGTCCCTGTGCAGCCTGATAGGATGCTTCAGAGGCTGCCCCTGCTGCAGGAATGCAGGTAGGACCAGCGCTGCTGCCTCATGGAGGTGCGTTGAGAAGAGGTTCCCACACAGCGGGCCCAGCAAGGGGGGCAGTGCTGACAAGCGGGGGAAAGCCTACCTGCCTTAAATGTCCCGCACTCCCCACAGGCTTAATCCGGCCCTGTGTAGCTGGGCTTGTGTAACTTTTCTGGCAGTAACTATATACAGTAGGTGCCGGGCTGGCGGTACAATCGGCAAACATCCGACCCCACCATCTGAATGCAGACATCATTTTCTCTAAGACATTTATTATATAAAATAACCTCAGTTGTAGTTGTCTGATAGCGGTAGCATTTGTTTTTTTATTTTTACTATACAGGTTGAGTCTCCCATATCCAAAATGCTTGCGATCAGGAGTATTTTGGATATCGGAATATTCTGTATTTTGGAATATTTGCATACCATAATGAGATATCTTAGGAATGGGACCCAAATCTAAGCACATAATGCATTTGTTTTATATACACCTTATATATACAGCCTGCAGGTCATTTTATACAATGTTTTCAATAATTTTGTGGCTCAAACAAAGTTTGTATACATACAGTACATGAAATTCATTTATGTTTCATATACACCTTATACACAAAGCCTGAAGGTAATTTTATACTTTATTTTTAATAATTTTGTGCCTTAAACTAAGTTTGTGTACATTAAACCTTCAAAAAGCAAAGGTTTCACTATCTCAGTCATGCTAAAAAAAAATACGTATTTCGGAATATTTGGATATGGGAGACCCAACCTGTAGTATAAACTTTTTTAAAATGTATTTTCTAAGTTTAAACATAGATAAAATGTATTTGAAAGACAAAGTGGCTTATGTAATTGGGTACGATTTACTTGGTTTTTCCTATAAATTGATTGCCACTTTAAAAATACGGGAAAACTTGCAGGAGTTAAAGCAGTGGCTGTAATTTGCACCCTATTACATAAGCCCCTAAACATTCATAAATGAAAAATAAAAATGCTATGTCTGGTCACCCCATCGATCATCTAAAAGACATTCTGATGTAGTTTCCCCGGGATGGACAGTGTGATGACTAAGGAAGTCCGACTCTCAATTGTCTACCCCTGGAATTGATGGCCGAAATGGCAAGAACCCAGAATGCCGCCCATGAGAGAATGTGACTCACCTCCAACAACGTCTGGTGACTACCCATTCTGCCCTGACAATATATGTAAGCCATCTTAGTGGCATTGTCCGACTGAATGCGAACAGGCTTCCCCTGCAGGACATCCTGTGCCTGTACCAGTGCGTTTCTGACCGCTCTCAATTCAAGAATGTAGATGGAGAAAGCGGATTCTATTCTGGACCAAAGGCCCTAAAGATGTAGGTCCAGAGTCACAGCACCCGAATCTAGCCTGGCATCCATGGTGACAAGGATCCAATCCTAAACTGTGAAGGAGACCCCTAGGATAGATTCCAGGTACGGAGCCACCACAGAGGAGATTGGCGAGTCTGGAGCGACAGTTGTATGAGCTGTTGATCCAACCGGAGTCCTGTCCTGTTCCAACTATCTAGGATTTAGTGTTGCAGAATCTGAACATAGCACTGGGCACAGGGCGGATACCACTTCCAATGAAGCTACCATCTTTCCCAGTAGTTGCATACACTTGAGGATGAAAACCTGGGTATGGTGAAGTTTGGAGGTATTGCATTTTCTGCAGAGAGAGAAAGACCTTCTGATAGTTGCATATAGGAAGCCAAAGAAAACCAGCTCAACTGCGCAAACAGCAGCACTGCATCCACCGCTAAATCAGGTACAAAGTGAAGAAATTGCCTAAAACAACCAATCAGCTTCTGACATTTATCTAGCACAGTCTTTGAAATGGCAGAAGCATGTGGTATGATACGTCGACATGATCCTAATGTCTAGGAAAGATTCCTGGACTGCACATCCTGAATATATATAATGGGAGGAGCTACCTGTTGAGACTTCTTGCAGGCACAGAGACAGACAAATCACAGATGCACAACTCCAAATTACTGATTATATATACATTATGCAATAACATTTTGCAATCAATAGAGGTTTTTAGCATAATCATGGCTAAGGTTATGGGGTGGCTCAGTTGCGCCGATTTAGGGGTTTCCTGCGCTCTGGATTTGAACCCTAGAATGTTAGGGACCTACCCTATAGAGGTTACCTGGATATGGTGGGTAGGCCCATGACCTTGGCCATGATTATGCTAAAAACCTCTATTAATTGCAAAATTTTATTGCGAAATGTATATATAATCAGTAATTTGGAGTTGTGCATCTAGGATTTGTCTGTTTATAATCCTAATGTCGACATTGACCATGTAGACACTTTGGAATGTCAACATGTTAGAATGTTAACATATCGTCCCTGGTGCCCCAGCAGTGACTTACCTGCTCCTGACGGCTGCAGCAGCTCCAGCGCGGCTTCTGGGTCCTGACGGTCATGTGAATGTCACTTCCGGGTCAGCGGTCCAATAAGTATTCTTCCCCTAATCCTACCACCCACAGCCTAGCCCTAATGTCCACATTCTGACAATGTTGATATTTTACATGCTGACCATTCTGGCAATGTTGACACTGTGCATGTCGACAATGACATTGTACTATCAACATTCTGAAGACAGAGCATATATGCATGCATGAAGTGTGCAAATTGACTTTGGGGTATGTATAATAAAATCACCAGATATTACGGATGTCAGCACTATAGCGCAGCCAGAGAGCTGTGATCTGTATAGTAAAGTAAACATAGATCTGTAGTACAAGACAACCCCAGAAATTAGGGGGACAGGAGCCTGTATTATAGCACCACCATATTGAGGTCTGACTAACAAATAGATTCAGCAATATAAAGCCATCAGAGGTATGGAGTCTGTATAGCGGCAGTCTGCACTGTAACATCACCAGGAAATTAGTTGACCTGCACTAAAAAAACCACCAGAGATTCTGGGGGACTTGCTTTTTTAATGGAATCCAGAAGAGAGTTGGCATTGAACAGTAGTTACTGGTATGAATCATATTTTGTGAGCTGATGAGAATGTAGTGTTCTACCCAGAATTTTTTTCCAGTTGGGTGGCATCAAGTAGTGGCCGGGTGGGGGCCTTCACAATTATGCGCGCGCCTGGAAAAGGGGTATCTCCCTTATCATTCCAGCCCGACAGGTCTCAGGCTGCTCCGCCACTGTCTCAGTCAAAAGTCCCCATTATGCAATGCCCCCTGTAGTTATCCCCATATGCAGTGCCCCCTGTATTTGTGCCCTTTATACAGTGCCCCCTGTAGTTTTCCTCTTTATACATTGCCCCATGGCTAAAGTAGTACCCCCAGACTGGTCCCTTATGTAGTGCCCCCACTCTAGCCCTTTTTGCAGTGCCCCTGGCTTAAATAGTGTCCCTTATGCAGTGCCCCAGGCTTAACAGTGTCCCTTATGCAGTGCCTCCTGTAGTTATCCCCATATGCAGTACCCCCTGTATTTGTGGCTTTTATACAGTGCCCCCTGTAGGTCTCCCCTTTATGCATTGCCCCCTGTAGTTTTGCTTTGCCCTTATGCATTGCCCCCAGACTGGTCCCTTATGTAGTGTCCCCAGACTGGCCCCTTATGCAGCACCCCCAGGCTTAAATAGTGTCCCTTATGCAGTGCCTCCAGGCTGGTCCGTTATGCAGTTCCCCTAGGCTTAAATAGTTTCCCTTATGCAGTGCCCCCAGGCTGGCTCCTTATGCAGTGTGCCCAGGCTTAAATAGTGCCCCTTAGGCAGTGCCCCCAGACTGGTCCCGACGCCAGCCCAGAACTTACCTCAACTTGCTCGCCCTCCCACTCCCTCACTCTGACTGGATCTAACTAGATCCAGCAGGCGCGCGAGGCAGGCTCGTCATGACGTCACCCACGCACTGCATCACTGAGAACGCTTGCTTCTGAAGCGAACGGAGGCTTCTTTAGCCTCCAGTCACTTCAGAGGCCAGCGTTCCACAGCAGGGGGCGGCGGGGGAAAGTGCCGGGCAGTAGGCTGGGGAGAACACTGGAATGCTATTTGCATATACAGTCAGGTGCATAAATATTGGGACATTGACAGAATTTTCATATTTTGGCCTATATTCACCACCACAATGGTTTTGAAATGAAACAAACAAGATGTGCTTTAACTGCAGACTTTTAGATGTAATTTGAGGGTAATTACATCCAAATCAGGTGAACGGTGTAGGAATTACAAAGGTTTCTATATGTGCCTCCCACTTTTTAAGGGGCCAAAAGTAATGGGACTATCAACTCAAAAGCTATTTCAAGGACAGGTGTGGGCTATTCCCTCGTTATTTCATTATCAATTAAGCAGGTAAAAGGTCTGGAGTTGATTCTAGGTGTGACATTTGCATTTGGAATCAGTTGCTGTCGACTCTCAATATGAGATCCAAAGAGCTGTCACTATCAGTGAAGCAAGCCATCATTAGGCTGAAAAATCAAAACAAACCCATCAGAGAGATAGCAATAACATTCTGTCTGGCCAAATCAACTGTTTGGAACAATCTTAAAAAGAAAGAACGCACCGGAGAGCTCAGCAACACCAAAAGACCTGGAAGACCACGGAAAACAACTGTGGTGGATGACAGAAGAATTATTTCCCTGGGGATCAAAAACCCCTTCACAACAGTTGGCCAAATCAAGAACACTCTCCAGGAGGTAGGTGTATATGTGTCAAAGTCAACAATCAAGAGAAGACTTCACAAGAGTGAATATAGAGGGTTCACCACAAATTGTAAACCATTGGTGAGCCACAAAAACAGGAAGACCAGATTAGAGTTTGCCAAACAACATCTAAAAAAGCCATTACAGTTCTGGAACAACATCCTATGGACAGATGAGACAAAGATCAACTTGTACCAGAGTGATGGGAACAGAAGAGTATGGAGAAGGAAAGGAACTGCGCATGATCCAAAACAAACCACCTCATCAGTGAAGCATGGTGGTGGTAGTGTCATGTATGGCTGCCAATGGAACTGGTTCCCTTGTATTTATTGATGATGTGACTGCTGACAAAAGCAGCAGAATGAATTCTGAAGTGTTTCGGGCAATATTATATGCTGATATTCAGTCAAATGCTTCAGAACTCATTGGACGGCGCTTCACAGTGCAGATGGACAATGACCCGAAGCATACTGCAAAAGCAACCAAAGGATTTGCAACAAAGTATTAAAAAGTGAAAGTTAGATTTAGGATTGTTTAGTTTGTCCCATTACTTTTGGCCCCTTAAAAAATGGGAGGCACATATAGAAACCGTTGTAATTCCTACACCTTTCACCTGATTTGGATGTAATTACCCTCCAATTAAATCTGAAAGTCTGAAGTTAAAGCACATCTTGTTTGTTTCATTTCAAAGCCATTGTGGTGGTGAATAGAGGCCAAAATATGAAAATTCTGTGAATGTTCCAATATTTATGCACCTGACTGTAGGTCACTTTATTGTATATTGTTAAGATGTCCTCTAAACTGTAAGATGTCCTCTAAACTGTATATTGGTCACTTCAATGTTCTCTCTCTATAGAGATCAGTGTAGTGCATAGTGGATACTAGCAGTGGCATAACTATAAAGGGTGCAGGGGTGCGCGTCCACGGCGGTTTAGGGGGCCCTCCATCCCAGCAAGCGTCCCCCTGCACCCTCTATAGCACGGCCAGCCAAGTTGCTGGTGCAACTGGGATTACTGGTCTCTGAAACGATCAGAAACTAAAGACTTTTCTCATTGCATCACTGGGAACGCTAGCCTCTGAAGCTGTGCACTGGTGTGCGGGTGACGTCACCAACATGTGAGAACCTGCGCGCCTGCTGGATCTAGTTAGATTCAGTCAGCGGCAGGCTCAGACGCCGGAGTGGTGCTGGAGCGCTGACAACCGTGAAGACAGGTAAGTACTGCATAGCGGAGGGGGCACAGCATAAGGGGCATTACCAGGGGCACAGCATATGGGGCATTACCGGGGGCACTGTATAAGGGGCACTAATACAGGGGACATTGCATAATGGGCAAAACTACAGGGGGCATTGCATAATGAGCACAACTACAGGGGCACAGTATAGGCAGACCTATGGGGGCCCGGAGGAAATTTTGCTATGTGGCCCCCATACCTCTGGTTATGCCCCTGGATACTAGAATGCTCTCTGTATAGTATAGTGTTGATAATATGCCCTCAGCATTGTGTACAAGTGACTAGAATTGTATATTATCATATTAAATTCAATAATATTGTACATCTGATCCATGTATTAATGAATGACCTTAGGGTAACCTAGGCTATGGGTTTTAAATGTCCCAGAGATTCATTTTCTTCCAAAGTCCTTAAGGAAGAGTGTACATTTTGAAAGCTTACTTAAGGCCTGATTCAGAGATGGACGGAAATGCACACCCGCACACAAGCAGCTGTGCAATTGCGCCGGGCCGGCTCTAGGGATGTTCGACCAGTGCAGTCGCACAGGGGCGCCACCCATAGAGGGTCCGCCGAAGTGGCCCGCGGGTTGTCAAATCTGGAGGTTGGGGACCCCGCAGCCGCAGCTGTGCGGCGGTGCCGGACCCCGGAGTGTGAATGGAAGCCGCGCGCATGCGTGCGGCAACCATTCACTGATGGGAGAGGGCTAGGGGAAGCCCAGCCAGTGACGGAGTGCTGGGCTTTACCCCCAGCCTGACATTATTTGGAGGGGTGCCATGCGGGCACGCCTCAAAATAACGTCACACAGGGGGCATGGCCTATGGTGATTAGGACACGCCCTCGCCACGCGCAATATTAGGGTGCCTTCTGAAGGACCGGCACAGGGTGCTCCGAACCCTGGAGCCGGCCCTGCAATTGCGTCCATTTAAAATGCAACTGCAGAAGGTGGTGTCACACACCTCCTTGCTGCGTGACCACCGGTGGCGATTGTTGAGATGTTCCTTCGGCCAGACTGCAGGAGCTAAATCTTCCCGCAGTCTGGGTCTTGGCAGCAGCTTGTCCCTTCCCGGAAATCCCTAAATGCTGCCAGGGAACGCCCACGCTCCGCGTCCCAAATGCAAGTCGCAGTCTGAGGGCTGCACATGCCAGTACACCTCCTGCGCATGCACAGTCCTCCCACCATCCAGCTTCCATTTTCTCAAAATGGATCCAGCAATGCTCCCTGGGAAATCCAAACACTTGGATATTATTTTGAAGTATATTCCTATCTTGTGCAAGTCTATAACATTATCTTTAACCACTTGCCTGGCACGGTCGTATCAGATACGACCATACCAGAGTGGGCTTTCCCTGACATGGTCGTATCTGATACGACCAGTCAGAAACACACACAGTGGGCAGCTTACTGAAGTTAACTTCCAGCAGCCGCCCATCTCAGAGGGACCTGCCGATCCCTCTACACCTGCGCCTCCTCCTCCTTTGTGTCCCAATCACTGCTGGGCACAGTGATCGGGCCCCAGCAGCACCCCCCTAGAAGCAGCAGCCACAGCTCATGTAGCCGCGGCTGCCGCTGTGACCCGATCACTGTGGCCAGCAGTGATCAGGAAGCCGGACCACCAGAGGCAGCGGTGAGATCACTGTGTACGAGCAGCAGCAGCGGCGGCTCTGGTAGCAGCCACCACCGCTGCTATATCTCCGGGTTGCTAGCAGGTGTCCCACCCGCTGCGTCTCCGTAACAGTGAGATTACTGTGTGTGTACCAGCAGCAGCAGCGGCGGCTCTGGTAGTCGCCGACGCTGCTATGTCTCCGGGCAGCTAGCGGGACACCCACCCGCTGCGGCTCTGGAACACAGTCACAGTGATCAGTGAGATCACTGTGTAGGAGCAGCGGCTCTGATAGCCGCGGCTGCTGCCATGTCTCCCGCCACCCCCACCCACTCTTTTCCGGCCTCAGCTCCGCCTCCCCAAGTGCCCATGTGTCCCGATCACTGCTGGCCACAGTGATCGGGCAATATATATATATATATATATATACACATACATACATACATACATACACACACACACGTGTGTATATATATATATATATATATGTGTATACAATACATACATATATGCGTGTGTAAATATATATACACACATACACACACACACACGTGTGTATGTAAGCAGCAGTTATATTATATATATATCTCGCAGAGTCTCTGATTAGGGATGGCTACCAACCATCGATGGTCTGGCTGAAAACAAGTGGTTTGCCATTGCTGGTGGCCATCAATGTTGCACCATCGATGGTAATCCTCAATCGATGTTTAGGAAACATCAGCAGTTGTGGTCTACACAAATCTCCTCGACCAATCGCGAAACAATTGATGGCTTCTAACGATGGTTGAACCATCGATGGCACAGCCATCAATGGCCATCACTATTTTTATGTTATACTGTGTTTTAAAAAACACAGTATAACATGTTAGTGACCTAATTCAATCATAAAAGACACCGACAATTTTGGAGCGGTTTTTGGAAAAAGAATTAGGCCCTGATTCAGACCCACTCGCGAGCGGCTGTCCGCTCGCAAGTGGGTCGATGTTCTGCACTGAGCATGCGCACGACGGAGGGAGCTCCGTCGTGCGCATGCGCCAGACGCGACGAGCGAAGGACTTTCCTTTGCTCGTTGTGTCTGATCAAAGGGGGCGTGCTGTCGATGTTGATTGACAGCACGCCCCCTTTGGTGGGCGTGCCGGGGGCGTGCCTCCCTGACAGGGGCGTTCCCACGGGAACGCCTCCCGTCAGAAGCCGGCCCACTGACATCACTAGTGATGTCAGTGGGAGTGATTTTGGCTCTGATAGAGCCAAAATCACTCCGGAGCTTGCGGTTGAAAACCTCAACCGCAGGCTCCGGCTCGCAGTTTCGATGGTCGCGATGGTCACGACCATCGCGGCCATCAAACTGCACGCTCGTATAGGCTGTGGGTGGTGACCCACAGCTATACGAGCGTCCAGGAGGACGCTCCATTTTTATGGAGGGCGGCCCTCATTCAGAGCGTGCGCTCTGCTCAGAGCGTACGGCTCTGAATGAGGGCCTTAGTCAGTTAAGTGTTTAAGGAGCCTATTTATCAAGCAGTGAAAAGTGTGGAGAAGTGAACCAGTGGAGAAGTTGCCCATAGCAACCAATCAGCTTTCAAGTAGCATTAATCAAGTACAGTCTATAAAATAATAGGTAAGAGCTGATTGGTTGCTATGGGCAACTTCTCCACTTTTTTCACTGCTTGATAATTAGACCCCTAAATCTTTTAAAGGTGGGTACACACTTGCATGATATCCTGCGGGTAACATACGATTTCATGTGATTGACTGTGCTGCATGGCCAATCACACGATATTGCATGCGAGGCTGTACATATTAATGAAGGGCAGAACAGTGGTCGTTCTTTAAATCTTATAAGTGTCTACCGGCAATCTCCTTTGGAGCGGCCGATGGAAAATCAACCCTCCATTGGCATGATATTTAAAAAACTACAAGAATTCTCAAGAATTATTTGGTCAATATGGTCTCAAATAAATGTTTTACATGTTTTTATTGATGATGCAGACTGTATGTACCAGATGATGCTACAATTATTATTTATGTTTTTGTTATTTATTTTTTGACGAATATTGTGTCTTTTTGTACACAAACTGTATTGATGTTATTTTCACTATGTCTGTACACTCATTTAATAAAGATTATTAAAAAAAAAAGAAGTTTATATCCAGCCTTAGAATGCTTTTTGGTCTTTCTAACGGTGCCTACACACTAGGCGATGTGCTCAGGATGCGATATCGTGTCCGATTTCCCTCTAACTCTCCCTAGCAACTCCTCGGCAGTCGTGGGCACGATTTGGTGTTAAGAACTGTTCAAATTTACCCACGATCTATCGTGCCTCCTAACTATTTCCAGTGTATTGTGACTGAGATTGTCAGATCTTGCCTGCAGCAGGCAAGATCTGAGGATGCGATGTACGACCAGCGGGTACGCGCATTGTGATCTTGAGTGGACACTCACAATTAGGACATAT
Organism: Taudactylus pleione; assembly: GCA_031769625.1. Taxonomy (NCBI): domain Eukaryota; kingdom Metazoa; phylum Chordata; class Amphibia; order Anura; family Myobatrachidae; genus Taudactylus; species Taudactylus pleione. The sequence continues at coordinate 34,637,861 of JAUIMM010000031.1, read as the reverse complement.
TTAACACGATCTCTCGTTCTGTTGTGTCTGAATCGGGCGGATCGTGTAAAATATTGCCTAGTGTGTAGGCACCTTAAGACATTCTCACTGCTCCCCTTCAGATTCACAGTATGACCAATGTTATTTAAATTAATGGGTATTTTATCCATAAATGCTTACCTTTTTTTTAATAAGTCACAGGTAGAGACTATATGAAAGCCAATTGAAAGGACAGTATACTGTATTTTATCTATGTAAACTTGAAGTTTTCACAGCAAAGTGGCTGAGTATTTATGTAAGCAGCGTTTTAAAATTTTTATTAAAAAAAAGCTGCAGACAAATAATGAATCAGGAGTTTGAAAATTACTTTGAGAGCTGACTGGTTTGCAATAAAAATACTTTCTGGAACAATGTAAGTGTCATTTGTAACAGACAAATGAGGAAAAACTTGCACGGAAAAATTAGCATCATTTGTAGGCTTTTCGGGATATGTACACCCCTGCATGGGTAGCACTGGTGCTTTGTTTACTACACATTTTCATTAACAGGGTGCACTTGTACCTGCCCAATACTAGACGCAAAAGATACGCCTCCTAACAGGCTTCTGCGCTTACATGCTGGTCTGCGAGGCTTACTTTTGTGTGATCACGTCTTTAGAGAACTGTGCCTAAGAGAGAACGACTCTTGCCAGCCCAGTTCCGCCTATTTGGTTGTAAGGGACTATGGGGGCAATTCAATTGACCACACTGTTAGGCTACTAATGGATTTATGCTCGCACCCTCCTCCTGAGGGTCTGGGCAGAAATCTGACTAAAGTGCCAGCCGTCATACTTTTTTTTTCAGCTTGGCGCAGCGCTCACATCCTGGCCAGTGCTTAAGTTGGAAAATGCAGGATTGCGCGCCTAAACACTCGGCCTAAGGAACGCTAACCGGGATCTCCCGATGAAATCCCGGGTGCGGAGGAAATAGCTCCGGGAACTCCTTCCCTACGCTAATCACATTGCGTTCAATTAAACTGCCCCTATGGGGGGTTACGGGATAGATGTTTGAACTTGCGTTAGGGGGATAACTGGTACCTGCACACTTTATGTGCTGCAGTTACTGTTCCTCCCCCATGTATTGTGTTCATGTGTTATGCATCCCTGTCATTATTGGCGCACCTCTCTTTCAAGATAGTGCACTGATGTGCAGGTAAATGTATGAACAGTCAGTGGCACTGACCGTTGTAAAATTTACCTTTAACGATTTCAGCAGCTCAAACCGGCACTGCAGCAGTCTCCTCACCGCTCCATCTGTCCTTAGCTGTTGGTTGGCTGTGGTTTTTGGATAATAAAGTTTTTCTTCAACAAACCCACGGATGCTGCAGGGCGGAAAAGACCCACACAGTGTAACTTAAAACACCGAACGGGACAGCCGTCAGAGGGAGCGGAATTTACTGAACAGGTGGGGTAGAATTACTATAGGTGTGATTTGACAGAGCCACCAATCACCGGCGGCTTTGACTGATATTTTTAAAAAGGGTAATAGACATACATACTACACCAGGCTTGTTTTGCATTTATCTCTACTGCCATTGTAAAATGATGGGTCAAAGCTGCTACTGATCAGTGGCTTGGGCAAATCGCTCCTTAGTACATATACACTTTTGTCTTAAAAAGATTCTTCATCATTTGAATAAAAATATTTCATATCCCCACTAATTGTACACTTTTTGGAAACTAAAAAATGTAAACAGGAAAAATATAAGAATGATGCTCAGAGTTCCTATATCAATATCCAAATAAGAAAGTCCAAAAATAGTTTACAATCCTTTTCCTCAGGGGTCTTGAACACATTCCTCAGATAAAAAATACATATTATTTGTATTTCTTATATTGTAACAGCTGCCATGTCACAGCAGAAACCCACCTCCATGTTATGCGTGACGTCATTTCTATTCATGGATTTTTTGTGTTTTTTTCTTTTCTCTGAGGAATGTCGGGTGATGATCCCTGAGGAAAATATCTGGAAACTATTTTTTGAACAGTTATTTGGACATTGAGATTGGAACTCAGAGTATTATTTTCCCAGGTGTGACTGTACTATGGGGTAAGCCAGGTGGCAGAAACACGAACATGCAAACTATGAAAATTACCAAATTGTTTTAAAACATGTCACCGAAACAACTTGTGAAAACTAATAACATTCACGGACAATTGCAATACTAAAATACTTAATAACTCTATGTAGTGACACTGCCAGGGGTAACTGACCCTGCCTGAAACGTAAATATTTAATTTATTTGTACATTAATTTCTAATGTTCACTCCAAGAGTTGTGCTGAGTGCACTTCCTCTGAATGATGGATATGGGATTGTTCATTACTGTAACCTTCCTTCTGTCCAACATAGTTATACAGACCACATGGCAGCAAGCACTCTTTACAGTATATTTACATCAACGTTTGAATCACCCTCCACTATTGGACCAATATACCTAATGCACTTTTTACTTGATGCTTTGTGCTACTTAGAAGAATAGTTGTATTTTAAGGGGAGGAGGGGAAATTAAGTTCAATGGTATGGACTAGGGATGTGCAGGCTCGGATAGGTTCGAGTTTGCACGTTGAGTTCGGATTTTTCCCTCCAAAAAAACGGAACTCAGAAAGAGGCAAAACGTCATCTTGCATGGACGAACATCATCATTCCTGGACAAAAGTCCTGGAATGATGATGTTCGTCCATGCAAGATGATGATTTGCCTCTTTCTGAGTTCCGTTTTTTTGGAGGGAAAAATCCGAACTCAACGTGCAAACTCGAATCTATCCGAGCCTGCACATCCCTAGTATGGACTCGGTTTGCCGTTCCGAAACTGCAAATCGCATCCATCTACATTGTACGTTTTGCCTTGTACCCCACATAGTGGTGCACATGAAATGTAATGCTCGGGCTACAGTAATTACTAAACAGAGCACTGCTACATATTACTACTCACCCTGCCATCTCTACACATGACTGCTAAATAGGGCACCGCTACACATTTCATACAATATCACTAGAAATCAGTTAAACCTGTCTGTGGATGCTGCAAAAATATTCTCAGTCATGGTCTTATTGTTTTGTTTTTTTTGTTTTTAATAAATGGTCTATTTAACATAACAGTGTAGTATTATAATAAACATTTTTAAACAAATTATTTCAGAAAACTGGTACTAGACATAACAGGCAGTACTCTAGTACTAAAGTGTTTTTGCAGAAATATTTAACATTAAATCAGTATAAAAGTATTCAAACATCTACTAAATACAACAGCATTTGCCAATAACTTGTGCGACCAATCAGGTAACAGGCTATAGTTATCGCCTTGACCTAGTGGCAGCTGTTGAGTTGTTTCTTCTTCCAGCTCTGGGGGGCAGCTTCTGGGATGTGGAAGGGGTTTGGGAATCAGTCAGTAATATACCTGTGAATCACAAACAGATAATTAATATTTTTAGGAATGTAATGCTATAAAGCAGGATGGAACAGATTCGCTATGTACCATATGCCCCATACATACTGCATCATGCTCTCTATCACTTGTCCATGAACAAACACAGTAAAGACCAATGATCCATCGCTAAAGTATAATGTGTGCTCTTCTCTACACTGTCATGGTTCACAAACTATGGTTATGCTGTATGTATATATCCTATGCAATTAGGGCAGGGATGTGCAATAAGTGCAAGAAAAAGAGGTAGTATTCTAAAGTGGGACACTCATTAAGCAGTATCTCCTAAACTGTAACCTTTATTACATAAATTAAAAGCAAATCATAAAAACGAAATGTGAAGTGATATGTACTTATAACATGTATGTTATATTGTCAGTTAAAAAATGGACACCTCAAATATAGGGTATTCCAGGGGCGTTTCTAGAGAGGAGGGGGCCCGTGTGCAGTCTCCGACACGAGCCCCCTCCTCTCCTCCCGGTAGCGCCCTGAGCTGTGTGCGGCCAGCGCCGGAGTTATAGACTCTGAGCACTAGAGTATGCCAGAGTCTATAGTGTATGCACAGGTCACCAGGAAAATGGCCGCCGCAGCCATTTCTCCATTTACTGCGCATACGACGGAAAAATGGCCACCGCAGCCATTTTCCAGACGTTTTATAGCGCCGGACCCCTGCGCAGACGTGGGACTCTGGAGAGGTAAGTAACATTATGGCTGCAGGGTGTGCAGTGCGGAGCTCCCCTGGACCCAAGGGCCCGAATTCCCCGCACACCCGGCACCCATTATAGATACGCCTCTGGGGTATTCATCCCAGTCCTTGGAATGTGGGCCTTGAGCTAGAATGCAGCTTTTGGTATTAGAGGTGTATTATTAGGTATGCACCGGGGGAAGCCGTCTAAATCTAGATGTCTGTCATTTTACCGACGCCCGGCACCCCGATCGAAGGGACGCTGAGCGTGGATAGCCACGGGGGGCAGGTTAGATTTAGGTTTCCAGGGGGGGATATAGGGTTATGCACCCCTCCGGGAGGTTTGGTTTAGGCAGGGAAGGGGGGTTAGCGTTAGCCACCCCCGGGGGGGGATTTAGGGTTAGGCGGGGGGGTAGGTTAGGGTTAGGCACCTCTGTGGGAGGGTTAGGGTTAAGGGGTAAGATTTAGGTTAGGGAATACTTACCTTGGACGATCGGGATTTCCTCCTCTGCCGGGATTCCAACCGCTGGGCATGGGTCTGGCAGTAAATCATACCGATTCCGTATTATTATCCAGGTCAATTATCAACCACAGTTAATTGGTAGATACCTCCCCAAACACTCTATACCTGAAAATTCACTGCTATCCGCTAGTGGCTCTTATATATTCTGAATCCTGATGGTTACTAGAATGAAAATGTCATGTAGCTACACATAGTGACTATTTTTTCTGTTACAAAGATTTTCATTCTAGTAACCACCAGGATTCAGAATATATAAGAGCCACTAGTGGATAGTGGTGAATTTTCAGGTATAGAGGGTTTGGAGAGGATTTTGGATACCCTTTCAACTATATACACCTATATAATTCATCTCACACAGATGTGATATCATCAGCTCAGCATTTATAACAGGGTCTAGTATATTGACTATGTTATTATTACATCACGTCCTTTGGTTTAAAGGATCATTGATTGAGGATGATTTCTATTTCTGTGTTTCTGGACTGGTATTTCCCAGATTGTTACTTTGTTTATTTTTGTGATTCCCTACAAAGTATCATCATTCATTTTTCAACAGTGTATCTCTTTTTATTATGTGAAATATCTGTCTGTGTTTATCATGTCTTTCATTTTTTATTGATATGTGCATTAATGCTCTTATTTTTATACTCCCGGGAGCTGATTATTCATAAAGTGCAATAAGTGGCCTTCCAGCTGCTGTAGAACTACACATCCTAGCATGCCCTGCCACAGTTTTGTTATTTAACCATGCTAAAACTGTTGCAGGGCATGCTGGGATGTACAGTTCAACAGCAGCTGGAGGGTCGCTTATTGCCCACCCCTGAATTAGGGGATGTAATGTCACTATGGAAAGATTATGGAGATAAATACTAAAATCTTTATCATCCAGGTGTGTGTATCACAGAGCTGTTGTAACCAATAGCAATGAAGTGCTACAAAACTTGTGCTCATAGACATCACAATGATTGCTATATTATTTCCACAATGTACTGAATAAACCTCATTGTGGGGGCTCCGGGAAACTAAAAATGGCTGAGAAGAAAACAAAAAAGTTGTAATTATCACATAAAAGTAATTACAGAGAGGGACATATGAAAACATAATACACAGAGGTGTATAAAGGGCAGTAATGCATAAAGCATGAGGAAGTGCTATAAAAAGGCTGAAAAAAATAAAGATAATAAAAACGCATTAGAAGATCAAAGTATCAAGGGCATTCAAACTGCGTGTGAACACACTCACAAAATTACAGATGGAGGAAACATGGGGGGTATATTTACTAAAGGTCGATTCTGTATTTTAGGGTCTAAATCATACATTTACTAACATGATTTTTGTCAATTTTTTTAATCAATGTCAAAAATCATCTATTAGTAAATGTGTGATTTAGGGGTATAGTTAATGAAAGTCGATTTGGGTTGATTTTTGGACGATTTTGTGTTTCAGGGTCTAAATCACACATTTACTTACAGATGATTTTTTTTAAATTGTTTAAAAAAAAATGTCAAAAATCATCTGTTAGTAAATGTGTGATTTAAACCCTGAAAACACAAAAATCGACCATTAATAAATATACTCCCTGGATTTAAAACATTAAATCTATTTTCTGTGCAAATCGCAGTTAGCACTTTCAGCAGTTTAGTAGGATTAGTTAGTGCAAATAATTTTCTGGACCATAGAAAATATGTTATATTCAGCTATTAATTTGTAGATAAGACAGAAGTAGATCTGACAACTGTGTGACATATGCTGTGGGTACAAGTAATGGACATACTTGGAATTTCCTGCATCCACGGCTCAGTACACTGAGGGCAGCGCGGCTCTGCGTGGCCTCTGAAATACTTCCCCACACAGCTCAGGTGAATCTTGATGCCACAGTTTTCACAGATCTGACCCTGAGTACACAATAATAAAACAATGTCAGTTGTTGCAGTGCATTATGTTCTTTCATTAGCTCTTCCAGTGTTCGACAAGAGCAAGCTGCTTCAGGAGTTGGATTTATAATACATCTCACCACTTCTTATATTTAATTCAACCAATCCATAAAGTATTTCACAAATACCACCAGGTATTTAGATTACATGGTTGGCTAAATCCACAAGTACAGTTTATCTAAAAAGTTACCTGAACATAATAAACATCAAAAGACTTATCTCTTTAAAGATGGGCATAGTATGCAGACACTCAGATTGGCCATTCCCTACAGGCCTACCCTAGGGCCCGTCTCCCACAGCCCCACCCTAGGGTATACAGCCACACCAAAATGTCTGTAAATTAGGCATCATCACCCATAATATGGCCATCGCGCTTTGCATAAAACTAATGGATGTGGTTTTGTTCAATTTAAACATTCTGAAGAGGTTAATAGGACATTACCATTTGGGCCAAAGTGCACTAGCATAATACACTCACACTTTGATTAGAACAACGTTTTGTGCAGCTTTAATAGATAAGTAAATACATTTCTGTCCCACTTTTCAACAAAGGTATATATGGCCATTTGTGACAGTAGGCTCAATTCCTAAGTCCCGCAGGGTTTTGTGCAGGAGCCAACTTGAATTGTATTAAAAAATAAGGAGAAGGATATTACCTGAATAGCGATATTATGGCAGATATTGCAGGATTTGACCATATCCTGGTATGTAGTCTGTATGTAATGTTCCATCTCCATTATGCAGCGCAGGTGTAGGCTGTACTCCCCATCTTTCTAGTAATCAAGGGAGAAGATAACATTTTTCATTTATTCCAGAATTCACTGGTAATTATCCTCACAGTGATGCACTATAACGACGCATGTATCTTAGTTGGCTTACACTATAGATACACAACTCACGTCTTGCATGAATCAGGACAGCACACGGGGACCCAGGACAGAAATACTTTAGTATTATTACCACCATTGCAGTCCTGCTGCGTCTGTCCTGCCTGCGGCTGCAGAGGCTGCGAGTCAGAATAAATCAGGTGCACACTGCCAGGCTGTCACTGCAGAACAGCTCACAGTTTAGCATTGCAACTGAGTCATGAGCAAGGTTTTACTTCCTGGGAACAACCTCATCTTAACCACAAAGCAGAGAGGTAGAGGGATGATGAGGCAGACTCTGGTGGTAGGGGTGTGCAATAAGCAGCACCCCAGCTGTTGTAGAACTACACATCTCAGTATGACCTGCCCCAGTTTGCTATTTGGCCATGCTAAAACGGTTGCAATGCATGATGGGATGTGTAGTTCAACAACAGCTGGAGGGCCGCTTATTGCCCACCTCTGCACTAGGGACTAAGATTTACTAAGGCTTTTAAATCAGACAATGGTGGTGTTACCCATAACAACCAACCAGATTCTGCCCTTCGTCTATTGCTTTGTAGAAAATGATAGACAGAATCTGATTGGTTGCTATGGGTAACACCACCATTTGTCTATTTTAGAAGCTTTAGTAAATCTACCGCTCAGTCTGGGGTGAGGGAGAAAACAAGGTTTTACACGGTAGGAAGATGACAGGCCTCCTATGTGACAGGGCTACAATCGCTCCGGTAGGGAGTGGAGAAGGAAGAAAAATTGTACAAAAAACACTCAACATACGAAGAGGGAATCCGTGAAACAAGGCTGAAGGAGAGATCCCAACGGAGGCCAGGTGTGTCAAGGTGGGTGCCCTGTGGACCCTATGGACCTAGAAGAAAAGGAATTATCAGATATGTTGTACCATAATTCTGTAATTTTTCTTCGGGTTCCATAGGGTCCACAAGATCTACCTTGGGGACGTCCTAAAGCAGTTCCCTTACGGGTGGGGATGCTCCTGCGCAGAGAGGAGAAACGGCCACCCAAAGGAAGCATTCTGGGAGGCAAACGTATCAAAAGCATAGAATTTGATAAACGTATTAACAGAAGACCAAGTGGCTGTCTTGCAAAGCTGTTCAGCCGAGGTGCCATGTCTTACCGCCCACGATGCTCCAACAGACAGAGTAGAATGTGCTTTCACCTTGTTCGGAACAGGGAGAACAAGCTGTGTATAGACTTGAGAAATATTCATATGAAACCAGCGAGCTAACGTCCGTTTGTTCGCTGGCCAGCCTCTTTTGTGAAATCCATATAACACAAAGAGAGACTCCGATTTCCTGATGGAGCTGGTAGGATCCACGTAAATACGAAGGGCTCCAAAACACATCCAAGGAAGCTTCACCTGTAGACAGGTCTGAAGACTGAAAGGCCGGAACTACTACAAGTTCCTTATTCATATGAAAACGGAAAACAACCTTTGGAAGGTAGCCCACCTTGGTATGGAGAACAGCTCTATCTTGATGAAGAATCAAATATGTAGAGCGACATGACCATGCTACCAAGTCGGAAACTCTGCGAGCTGAAAAGATGGCGAGGAGAAAAAGTGTCTTCGCTGTCAGCCATCTCAAGTCCACCTTATCCAAGGGTTCAAAGGGATGCGCTTGCAGTGACTTGAGAACCAAAGACAAATCCCACGGTGCCACTGGTGGGAGAAATGGAGGTCGCAGCCGAAGAACCCCCTGAAAGAATGTTCCAACATCCGGCAGAGGGGCAATCTTGCGCTGAAACCAAACTGTCAAAACAGAAAAACTTGGACTCTCAAGGTAGCCAGGCGAAGACCTAAGTCTAATCCAGCCTGAAGAAAACCAAGTATTCTAGATATCTTGAAAACTGTAAGGTCATATTTTCTGTGGGAACACCAAAGAAAAAATGAACGCCAAATAAATGCGGGAGAAGCAGGCTTCCTAGCTCTGAGCATTGACTATCACAGAAGAAGAAAATCCCTTGACCTTTAAGATGGAAGACTCAAGAGACATGTCGTCAAAGCAGGCCGCGGTAAATCCTCTTATAGGCAGGGACCCTGCATTAGCAGATCCTGTCGTAGAGGCAGTGGAAGTGGACTGTCTACGGATAGATGTGTCAGATCGGAGAACCAATGTCTCCTGGGCCAGGCAGGAGCTATTAGTATTATCCTGTCACCTTCCTGCTTGAACATTCTGACGACTCTTGAGAGGAGGGAGATTGGAGGAAACAGGTATGCCGACCTGAAGTTCCACCTCACCGCCAGAGCGTCCATGAAGGCAGCTGAATGGTCCCTTGTTTTGGACCCGTACCTGGGGACTTTGTGGTTGTGATGTGATGCAATAAAGTCTACGTCTGTTAATCCCCACCTATCCACCAGGAGTTGGAACACATACAGATGAAGAGCCCATTCTCCGGCGTGTATGTCCTGGCGACTTAGGAAGTCCGCTTCCCAGTTGAGATCACCTCAAGATTGCTGGAAGATGGCCCTCTGCCCACCGTAGAATCTCTGCCTCTTCCTTCATGGCTGCCGGACTTCGTGTGCCTCCTTGATGATTGATGTAGGCCACTGCTGTCGCATTGTCATACTGAACCTGGACAGGCCTGCCCTGAAGAAGGTCCTGTGCCAATATGAGTGCTTTGTGCACTGCTCGAAGCTCCAATATATTTATTGGCAGGTGACTTTCCTGGTCCGTCCACCTTCCCTGATAGGTGTGATGACCTGTCACTGCTCCCCATCCTCGCAGATTTGCGTCCATGGTGAGGAGTACCCATTCCGGGATTCGTAACGGACGACCCTTGTCTAAATGAGTCGTCTCCAGCCACCAAGCAAGGATGAGCCGAATCTCGGGTGAGTTGTGAATCATCTGAGACCTTATCCGATGATACTGACCATCCCACTGGGACAGGATCCACAGCTGTAGGGACCTGGAGTGAAACTGGGCATAAGCCACCATGTCAAATGAGGCTACCATGCAGCTCAGTACTTGCATAGTCAAGTGAACTGACACGGTTTGCTTGCAAAGTAGATTGCGCACACGACACTGCAGTGCTACAATCTTGTCCTCCGGCAGAAGAATCCTCTGTCCCAGAGAGTCCAGCAGCGACCCCAAGTGCACCATCTGCTGAGTCGGAGAAAGAAATGACTTTTTCCAATTGATTACCAAGCCGTGCTGTTGTAAGCAGACAATGGTCATCCGTAAATGACATTGCAACATCTCCTGAGATTGTGCCAATATCAGGAGGTCATCTAGATATGGTAGTATTCTGACTCCATGCCGTCTGAGATGATTAGTCATGACTGCCATTATCTTGGTAAACACCCGAGGGGCTGTGGCTAGACCGAAGGGTAGAGCCTGAAATTGGTAATGTTGCTGATCTACCGCCAATCTGAGAAAGCTTTGGTGGGATCTTGCAATCAGGACATGCGGATATGCATCTTGTATGTCCAGTGAGACCATAAAGCCAGCGTAATTGACCGTAGGGTTCCCATATGGAATTTGGGCACCTTGATGAATCTGTTGAGAGACGTTTCAGTAATAACCCTTTCCCTGTTGAGTCACAGGAACAGGAACTAGGACTCCTGACTTCAGGAGGGCCCAATAGGGTAGGCCGAAGCCCTGACTGGGTATGCAGGAAGGTTTGTACTTACAAACCTCTGAGGAGGATGCCTGAGGAACGTGATGGCATAACCCTGAGAGACCAGCTCTCGCACCCCGGCATGTGTAGTTGTCTGCTGCCAGGCCTGGGTGAACGTTAAAAGTTGACCTCAACCCCGACATCCTCCAGGGGGAGGCCCATCCCATCAGACAGTAGGCTTGCCATCTGGCTTGGAAGCTGGGCGCTTTGTTGACCAGGGTTTCTTGGGCTGCGGCTTCCTATAGGAATGACTCTGTCTGTTGGACTGTTTCTTTGTCTTACCTTGTTGACGAAAGGACCGAGATGACGACTGCCTCTTAGAGGCAGACGTAGATGTCAATTCAGCCGACTTCAGCGTTGCCAAAGTCATTATGTCATCCAACTCTGGTCCAAAAAGTACCTTCCCCGCAAAAGGCAAAGATTCCAGAGCCTTCTTGGACTCTGCATCCGCCTTCCAGGTCTTTAGCCAAAGGGATCTTCGGGCTGCAACTGAGTTAGCCAAGACCCTAGAAGCCAGGATGCTTGCGTCAATAACCGCTTCCCCAGCATAGACAGCTGCTTCTCGCATCTGACTGAGAAGAGACTGCTGCTCTCTGGTTGCCTTAGGCAAAGTGTCTTCCAGAGACTTGATCCAATCTTCAATGGCCGTGGCTATCCAGGCTACAGCCGGTCTGGTAATAGCTCCTGATAATGAAAACATTGACGTCAAGTAATTGTCAAGCTTTCTATCTGTAACCTCTTTTAAAGAGGATGCTGCAGGAATAAGTAACGTAGTGCTCCTAATCAACCTCGTGACATGAGCGTCTATCATAGGGGGAACTTCCAATTTATTACACTTCCCAGGTACAAATGGGTATCGAGTGGTGATATTCCTTGTAGCATGAAAATGCTTACCAGGAGTCTTCCATGCTTCAGACATGAGACTCGTCAGTTGCCCAGACTGGAGGAAAATAATCCTTAGTTACCTTCTGACGTCTAAAGATTTGCTCCTTAGATGCCAATAACACCTCCTCTTCCTCCATACTGAGGACAGATCTAACCGCTCTTACTAGGGAGGGAACATCCACAAGGGACTGATGGTCCTCTTTCTCTGAGACAGACCCAGAACTCTGAGTATCATTGTCTGATGAGGAGGTTGAGTCAAACTCCTGAGGCAACACATGACGAGAACCTCTTTTATGCCCCTGCTTCCTAACTACCACCGGTCTATCCACCTGCGGAGAGGCTGAAGACGGTAGTATACTCTGGCTAGAGTGAGCAGCAGAATTAAATCGAACAGGAATTCATGGGGGGCATACACATAGGAGGATGCACATGCTGTGACCACCCCACAGCATGATGCCGTGCAGCAGCTGGAGCCCGTACCTCTGTGGCTTTGTCTACTCTCGTTAACAACTTGCACAGACAAGCCTGCAGAACAGGACTTACAGGATATAAGCACTGGAGGGATTCCATCCTCACCTTTACCTTCAGATAAATTGGGTAAGGTATACCGTATAAATGCAATGTGACTTTTTATCAATGAAACACCCCACACACCTTCAGATGGATGAGAAACACAGCGATAGATATACCTGACTGTTTGAAAAAACATTCAATGTACATACAGCAGCTAGCATAACAGTCACATACAATGCAGAAATATGTACATTTGCTAAAGCAATATGGACTCTGAATCAACTAACCAGCCCCAAAGGGATAATGGTAAGATATAGAGTGCGCTATATGAGAGGTATATAGAGAGACAGACCAAACCTCTGAGACCAACGGCTTCCGCAGTACACAAGACCAACGCTACCTGCGAGTGTCTCACACCTGAGGTGGTCAATTATAGCAAGCCAGACGCGGGAATCTGTACCCGGAAGTTTGCGTCGGGGGGGGGGGGGGAGCGGCCTGGGGAGCGCATATCTCCCCCAGACCTCACAGTAGCAAGACGTTGACTAGTGCGTCTTATCACCCATCCCTGATGGCAGACGATATGGCTCCGTCCACCTTAGTGAGGACATGTTAAACGAGGCCTTCACCCGCAGCAGGCTCCGATGCTTCTCTACACCGGAGATGAAGACTGCTTCATGCACGATTCCCAGAGAGGAATCGCTTTCCTGACATCTCCGTGACCCGACCGCAGTCCTGGACCTCAGCAAAAACTGCTAGCCAAGCCACTCTGAGGCCTGCCGAAAATCTCAGGGCATATAGCGGAACTGGTGTTTCGGCTTTGGCGGAGGTAGGAGTCGAGTTGCAAGCATCTTTCAAAGCGCCCGGTACCGCTAAACTCTGAAGTTTGAAGAAACTAAAGGTAAAACATAACAATAATAAGCTTAGGACTACCTAGCCAGTCCTGCTGCATAAAAGGTGTGTCTTGCCACGCACCAAACAAAAAAACTGAATGCCTGTGGCTGGGGGCGGGGTATATAGGGGGGAGGACCAGTACATGCTGGGAGCTCCAAAGCTTTGCTGTTTGGTGCATTGGATGCGATCCAACTACATACCCCAAAATAGATCCTGTGGACCCTATGGAACCCGAAGAAGAAATATTATTTTTTCTCCTCCACTTACATCTAACCCTCCAATCATCCATCTTTAGCAGACAATGGGTGGTGGTAAGTGTCAAATGCAAGAAGAGGTGGTAAGTGTCAAATGCACTATAACCAGCACTATTGGACACTTACATTGAACCTCGGTATGTATGAAAGTAGATGACAGAGAAAGATTTTGCTCTATGCAATATGCCGTTGCCATACTATTGTCTGGCGATGGAAAATTAATCAGAAGTTATTGAAAAAAAGCTAATCACACTTTTGCGGCACATCAGCAGTTGTACATGCCAGTATGTGTGCATCGGCACTAGGCTGCCGAGTTTTCTCTCACTCGGGCACCCAATATAAGTGCTGCTATAGTACATCTGCCCCAATAGCTTGTGTTCTACTCATTGCTAAAACCACCTAAATATAGTCAGCAGATACATATGATGTGGTCCTACAAATTGTTTCTTCACTAAGAGCCTTTACCACTTCATATTCAATTCTTTGCAATGTTCAGCTACGCACGTTGTGGTAGAATATGGTACCCCATCATCGCCAATTTTCCTCAGCATCTCTCTAGGTGGGAGGAAATTTGTTGATGCTGGCGGTCGCAAAGAGGCGCTATACCAAAGACTCTTTGAGGACATCACCCACAATTTAATACCCTCCATAGGGTCTACATATAACATTATTTGGACAGAACTATTGCACATTGTACGATTTCACAAGCTAGGATCTCCTTGTCATTGTCCTCCGATCTATTTACTACTTATGCGAATGAAAAGAAAGCCAATAGTAATATAACCTAACAAGTCCTGTAATCAGGGCCGTTAGTAGTGGCGTACGATAGGTGCTATCGCACAGGGCGGATGGGTGGCACCCTGCAACCAGCATCGGACGCTCCAGACAGGCATCCTGTAGACTGTACATCCGCTTGGAGCAACCTCAGGACCCTACTGGCAGTGCTGCACTTCCTGGTGATGGCGGCACTTCCCAACTCTGCAGAACGTCATGCACTCAGAGGTCGGGTGCAGCGCAGGTCACTCCAGTCAGCTAGTTATGGTGCTGCCTCCAATGCTGCACAGTGGTGTATTTATCATTAACAGACATTGGATTGACACATTTTAGCTAAATGAATGTTACATCTGTAACTAGTCATGGAAAGTGTGACAATTACAAGGTGCGTTACCACCAGAATTAGACAACAAACCTCAATCAGCCACTTTTCTTGCACAAAACTCTGCAACAGTTGCTCGACTTCCTTCTTCTTCATTTTCTTGGTTTGAAGTTGGTCAGCGAGGTTTAAAATGTTTGTGGAAGATGCAAACCCGTTGTCAGAGTCTATAATTAGGTCCATCTACTTAGGACATGAACAAATGAGAAAAAATACAGATGACACTTAAAGTGAACTTCTCAGGGCCTCATTTATAAAGCACAGTGGGTGCATAAAACAAATCTATTTCCAACACACATCAAAATACACAATTACCCTACAATATTAGGGGAACTCACCACAAACAAAAGCAAAATGTCCCATATCTGTATAACCACCCTCTTCATTAAATGTTACTGTTGCATTTTCCTTCCAAGAAAAATACTGCTTGATTTAGCCCAATTTATGGCTTAAACAAATCATGAAAGTGAGGGGATATAAGGGAAGATATTATTTATTTTGCAACTTTGGGTAAAGTGCGCCTATAAAATGTGCTTTCCTAGTGCGACTGATAGGTGCATAATGGCTGTGCACTTTCCACACAACAAAGCTCCCAAGATCATACCTTATACATTTTGTTTATGTCAACTATCTCTCTCAGCAAAATGTACCTAGGCACAGACCCTACCCCCTCCATGAGCTCCTCTGAGAACCCCTCCACCTTCTTTATAACATGTTGCGATCTGCAAAGTGCACCTTCTCAAATTAAGGTGAGCACCAAAGAGGATGTTACTCTGTGCCGCAGTCATTTTTGCTGTGTAAATGAAGCCTTCAAAATGGACAAGAGTAGATTTAACAATAGCAGGTATGTACTGTAGGTATTCCTGGGATATTAACTTGCTAGTACAAAATATGTCATCCGCACTGTCTAGTTATATCTGGAGTGTGACTTCCAGCACTCACTGGCATCCCAGCACCCAGCTCTGCTGAAGGAGTTGTGCGAGGATATCAAGTTTTATTAACTTTCTGCACAGTTTGTCATCAGATTTCTCATTGTATTAAAAACAAAGAAGGCAACTTAACAAAACAGAAACAATAATGTGCGAGAGCATAAATACAGAGCCGGTTGGTGACATTACTTAGAGACGGCAGCGGTTCTGAGAAAGTAGAGGTGTATGGTTTTAGCTTTCATTTAACATAAGAGCATTGTATAGTAAGGCTAGGTTATCTCTGCATCACACAAACAAAGCAGGTTTTTACTTTCATGTAGCACAGGAAGGATCAGAAAACAAATGGGCAATGCATCGCAGTAGACCTGAATTGTCCATAATAGGGCAAGACATGGAGAGGAGACATCCTGCCTTATCACCATGTATATTTACTAATGGCAGCCAGACTATGCTTCCATATCATACTTGCCAAGTGAGTGGTTTAACTGCTGCAACTTTACTGGCTATTATTGATAATCAATTGCAGAAGCACCCAACAAAAAACAGTATGAAATTACAATATATTACTGTCCAGTACTTTGCTATTTATGGTGTATACTGAAATCTCACACACGGCGGTACGTGGACCAGAAGCCTAGCGCAGCTATAAGTAACCGAGTACCCTTCAGCAATGACACAACTAAATCTCCCACGCGTCTCAGAGCTATGTCAGGACATATGTAGAGTCAAATATGAGCAAGTGTGTCCTACTTATTTAAAAAGTTAGAGCATACCGATCATTTATTATCATCTAATATATGGAATTGATAACATTTAACATAAATACCTCAATCTGTTCTAGTTGCTATTAATTCTAAGGAGCCCAGACACCAATGACAGGAGACATATCAGGAGTGGTTAAACAAGGACAGCTTGCCAGCTTCATTAGCAGCTAATAATGACAATGGATTTCTCACCGTCTTTCTAAATAATTCCAGCTCATTCTCCGCGTAATCCAAAGCCATCTTAGTCACTTCATTTTCTGCAAGGTTAACCTAGAGAGCGAAGAAATGCAACAGAAATCTTAGGCAAATTAATAAGGAAGTCACATCTATGGGGTATGCAGACAGCGCAGGGATCTTCCATTATAACAAGGAACCTATTACCTCTTGGGCATATACAGCTCAAAAGCTATAGACATAGGTTTTAAAAAAGTACCTAATCATAGTACATACTGCATGGATAATCTTTGCTATTGCTGGCCACTAAAGAGAGGGTAAAGTATAAAAAAAAAAACCTGTGATTCTGTTAACGTTAAGAAAAACATCAAAACCTAAGAAATAAAGGCCCTCATTCAGAGCCGTACGCTCTGAGCAGAGCGCACGCTCTGAATGAGGGCCGCCCTCCATAATTATGGAGCGTCCTCCTGGACGCTCGTATAGCTGTGGGTCACCACCCACAGCCTATACGAGCGTGCAGTTTGATGGCCGCGATGGTCGTGACCATCGAAACTGCGAGCCGGAGCCTGCGGTTGAGGTTTTCAACCGCAAGGCCCGGAGTGATTTTGGCTCTATCAGAGCCAAAATCACTCCCACTGACATCACTAGTGATGTCAGTGGGCCGGCTTCTGACGGTAGGCGTTCCCTTGGGAACGCCCCCGTTAGGGAGGCACGCCCCCGGCACGGCCACCAAAGGGGGCGTGCTGTCAATCAACATCGACAGCACGCCCCCTTTGATCAGACACAACGAGCGAAGGAAAGTCCTTCGCTCGTCGCGTCTGGTGCATGCGCACGACGGAGCTCCCTCTGTCGTGCGCATGCTCAGTGCAGACCATCGACCCACTTGCGAGCGGACAGCCGCTCGCGAGTGGGTCTGAATCAGGCCCAAAATTCATAAAACAGATGTTGTGTACCAATACTGAAACGGTCAGTGACATGTAACTGAAACGTGTGCCCTCCACATCCCTGTCTGCTCCCACACTGTCATTTCCACCTCCATCCCACAACAACCTTGGCTATTTGTACTGCTTTTTAAAATAATAATTATTAAAAAAAAAAAAAAAAGACAATAAATACCTCACAATAACCAGGAAAGAGGCTTACATCCAGACCTCCAGAAAAGCCACACCAAGGCTGTAATTTTGAGATGGCAACCATTTTATTACGGCATTTATAAGTTAAACCGTCAGTAGTAGGGCACTCAGCACCTCCGCTTTGGCTTCCAAGCATAGGAAACCCAGTAAGACTGTTAGTGTAGTGCAGTTCTACTAACCCAGTCTGTGGCCTGGTCCCGCCAAATAGTTCTATAGCAGGGCAGCGTTAGCAGGCTTCTACACTGAATTCAACCTTCACAGTTCATTATATTTACTAAATCTAAATGCATCTCCCTCCTGCCTGTCATGTATAGCATACTCAGTGAGGATTTAAAGGGAGATGTCCAAATGGTTATTAAAAAAAAAAAAAGTTACAAGGGAAATGCAGGTGCTTAGCCAACAGAGACCACATAGATTCTAAATTTGGGGAACTTGACAATTCCCATAATGACTATATTTTAGTGCACGAGCAACAGGGAAACTAGGTTCAGCAGGTAGCCTGTACTCCAGAAAGCTTACTGCATTCTAAGTCTTAATATATGAATCAGTGGAATCACACGTACTGTCCCAGACTCAGATCTGGAGACGCACGTTCTGCTATTTTCCCATCTCTCCTCTCACTTCCCTCACTCCAAAAAATTATCTTTACAGGGTGAGGAGGGAATCTAAGCCTGTGCCATAGGAGTGGAGGGGCAGAACGTGAACATGGATGTGCTAGGACTAGTAAATTACATTTACCTGCTCTGTAGGGAGAGAGTATAAATGGAGGATTGGAGGTTAACTTTGATAAATGAAATGACAGGTATTGGGAATGCATATTCCTTTGTTATATAACCTGAGAGAGAGACCAGTATAGAAGCTACAACTAGTCCACGTTATAGATCCGTGATAGTATAGCTCAGGATTTGGACCCCCCAGAGCCAAGCTTTGCAAAATGTCTCATTTCTTGAGGGCCTTCATTCATATTGACCTCAGACAAGATCTGAAATACTGCCTTGCTATTCCTCTGCACTACACTTACTGGGAAGATAAGTGACCGCAGTTTGCCACAGTGCAGAGGTATCATGTCCCTCCCCTATAACACATTGGCCCCTCTCTCACCACAGCACATGCATGATAGGTGACAAGTGTCTCACCTTGACTGAGGTAGCTGCAGACAGATCTGGGAACACCTGGATGGTCTGCAGCACACTGCATGTGTCCTTAGAGACGCGATGACTTTAGGATCTGTTTTCTTTATATTGCAAAAATGGGTGCACAGTAGCACAGTGAGGGCTATTTACACGTCACACATGCAAAGCCGCAGTGGGCATGCTCTTTTGGGCCATTAAGTTCCCACTTCTGAGCAAATGCAATCAGTATAGGTAACCAAATGGTTTTCTGGCTGAGGTAGGTGGTGTCTGCTGTACTACAAAGGGCTGCACCAACAGTTGGGTGATCAGGACATTCCCTAAACATTACAGATTAGGTAGGTGATAGCGCCATGGTTTCACCATCATTCAGAAACATTTTATTTTTACAGAATAATGTAAATGAGACAGAATGGTAAATGGGTGGCAGTTACAGGCGCAAAGTCATGTTCTCCTCACAAAAGGACTTCTATGGGAGAGTGACTGCCTAGGTACATAGTATTCATTCTAGCACCCTGTACCTCTCACAACCTGTGCAGTTCCTGTTTCCTGCCTGGGGTGTCGCTCTCTGCTCTGGTGCTTCTACACACTCTGGTCTGTATCTCAGCAGTTTGTTGCATTAGCTGAAGTAAGGAAGTAAAATCAGATTACTTGGGAAATAGAAAATACAAACTACACATACCAGAGCGTAATATCTTTGTCCGCTGTTCTCATCCGTCCCTTTCGTAACCTGCATGAACAGGGGCTGCAGATGTTTGTTGATTACACCAACAAAATCATCTAACTTGTCGTGCATGTAGTGAGCTGAAACATAAGGAAAAGTGACATTAAATGGATGAGGTACCTGAGATAACACAGCTCATTCCTTATGGCAGAATAGATTGGAGTAAATAAGTGGACTGTACATACTGTAAGCTGAAGAGGAGGCAAAGCCACATGTGCTGATTAGAGATGTGCGGGTTCGGTTTTACTCGAATATGTTCGGATCTCAAAAATGGCATTTTATTGGCTATTGGCTATAACGTGTTTTGGACAGCCAATAAAATAAATCCAAACTAATCCGAATCTGCGATAATTTTGGTGAAAAGAACCGAGTAAATCTGAGTAAATCCGAACCCGCACATCTCTAGTGCTGATAAACTAATGCTGGCCATACACGCTACAATTATCGGGGCGATCCGCCTGATATCGGCGGATCGCCCCGATAATTGTAGCGTGTGTGCGGGCGACCGAGGGTTAAATATTGCTCGGTCGGGCATGCAGGATTGTCCAGCATGCCCGTCCGATGCGATATTTACCCGGTAAACTGTCGGCCGCATCGGGCAGTGTATGCCCGGGCAGTGTATGCCCAGCGCGACCGACAGACAGACATTTCCTGTGCTCTTTCCTGTGAGATTTCTCTCACAGTGTATGCCGGCGACATCTGCGGCTGGCAGGCTGCCAGATAAAATGTCTGTCGGTCTGACAGACATTTTATCTGGCTGTGTATGCCCAGCATTAGTTACGATATTTACGTAATACATTTTTAATACTCTACAATTGGACGATGTTTTGGTTAGTACTGGACTTTTAGACAGCAATGTTATTTTTAGAAAATCGGAGCAAGCTTCTGCTTCAAATTGTCTGATTTTCTAGAAATAACATTGCTGTCTAAAAGTCCAGTACTAACCAAAACATCGTCCAAATGTAGAATATGAAAACATTTTCTGATTATTTTCTTAATCATATGTGCTTCTGCATTAAATTGTGTCATGAACATTACTGTTCTATCCTTAATTTTAGTGCTCCCACTGGCTGGGATTTTGTCTTGACTACTTAAGAGGGATGATCTATCTAACTCTCCTACTTGATCTATAAACGGGGTCTTCTGGATCTATAGTTTAAAAACATTATGTCCAGGAGGTCTAAACGATTCAATTGAACTTAATAATGTCTAAGGGGATGATAATAGGAATGAAGTATTATTTTCTGCACTGGATATGTTTTTAGAATATAATTAACCCAAACTGGGATAGACAAAAAGCAATGTTTAGGGAACACAAAATGTATCTAGAGAATAGAAGAAATGTTTTTTAGATGGTTTACATATTATATAAATTTATATTTAATTAATTCATTATTAATTTCTAGTAAGAATATGTATGTATGTATTATATTATTGTGATGGATATATGTGTGGTATGCGAATACCATAGTTGATAAATGGGCATATTAACCAATTGACATAACTTGTAAAAGGTTGCTAAAATACAAATAAAATGGCCCTTAAAATGTGTCAAAGTATATAAATAAGAGAGAGATAAATGGCCGCTAAAATGTATAAGAGACCAGCTAAATACATGAGAATAGAATATGTCAAACTCCATAAGATACGGAGTGCAAAAGGCCGTTGGAACGCAAAGGAAATCTTTTGGAACACATGATTAAAACAGTCATCTAAAATGGCCGCTGGAACGCATATGACGTCAGCTGGAACGCACAAACCGGAAGTAGCAGCAATGTGACCCACGACTGATGGGAGGAAACACAGCAAGATTGAATCTTGCAATTTGCAAGTGATTAACGAGGTTTAAAAGCCCCATCCAAAATATGGGGAGTGTTCTGTCTGAGGAAGCCGCTGAGACTCTAAGAGAGGCGGGGAAACGCGTTACATTCTATCCACAAACGTGTATGCCCCACGTTATGCAGCAAGGACTATTCAGCTTTAAGCACACTGAGGCTGGGAAGGATTACTACAAATCCCTCTGCCAAGCTCCTAGTGAGTATCACCACATGGATATGTGCTGTACAAACCACTAAGAGGATTGAATTCTGAGATTTGCACCGCAGTGTGTTAACCATCCACGCGCTGGACTGTATGTCTTTACCCTATATGCTGACCATTTGAGTAACTGAACTATTGAGATTTGCACCACAGTGTGTTAACCATCCAAGCGCTGGACTGTATGTTTTCTCTAAAATTACTAAAAGGACTGAGATATTATCCATTATGCTGACCATTTGAGGAATTGGAAATTTATATCTGTTGTCTATATTCTCTAAAAAATGACAAACAGACGGCTGGTCACCTATATAAGGGAAATAAATATATTTAATTTTTAAAAAAATTCCCTGTCATTTGAAATGCAAAGGAAAGGACATTATGTATAATCCTTGAACTGAATAAGTGAATCACAGGGAAAATAAAGGATCACTGTTAGTAGTATTATCCTTGGAATTTCCGACAGCCCTGCAAAAAAGTATGATTAGCAAATGCTGACTATTTGAAATATATGTGTTTGCTTTTAAATGTGTGGTTTTTATTATATGTGGAGCATTTTGTTATTAATTGATGGTACCATATTAATGGTGTTTTCTCTAAAAAGAGCAATCTATATCTATTGTCAATTGAAACAAGTGAATTATTGTGTATATGTTTGCTCAATCGTTATAAGATATATCATATTACTGTGTATATGTTTGCTCAATCTTTATAAGATATATCATATTACTGGGTTTTCTTTTTTTTTATCACTATTGGCCAATTTTATTATTTTTATTGTTATTGCATTAATAAATATGTGTATTCTTTATTGAAATTATTGTGTGGATAATCCTACTGATTGCACCGCTGTCTGTTTCTTTTACTATTTTAAACTTCAATTTCTTATGAAGGGTTGGCAGTTCCCTTACAAATAACAGATTGCTGCAGCAAACATATCAGTTTCATCCACAAGTGCTTGGTTGGCTAGGTGCCAGGATCTGTTTAGTTTTTCTTTTCTGTAAGAAATCCCCACATTTTTACACAAAAATAAAGATTCTGCACATTTTTTTCGCCAGCCCTAGGCTGGAGAAAAGTTTTCTCCAGTTTGTAGGCGAAATCGTCCACAAATCGGCCGATTCGCAAATGACGGCGAAAACGTCTGATTTCGCCTCTAATTGCACAAAGCTTCTAAACCCTTAAACTCTCTGTTTAAACAAAGAAAATTTGTATTGGTGGTTCAAAGAAATATAGTAATCACCACACAACGATAAACATGTAATGAAAAAATAATAACAGAATAATTAGAGACACATCATAATAGTGTTTCAAAACCCCCTTAAGCGCTATTTAGGGAGAAACAGAGGTGAAATTAATAGATATGCTTGATTCTATTATAGGGTATCAAAGGGTAATTGTATATTGTAGTCATAGAAATCATTATTTGACCAGATCCAACAAGCTATATCCATATCTGTATAAGTCTATATATATTCATGTATACATATACCAGCATCTGGTACAATAAACTTTGATAATCTGCTTAATTGCGTCATACTCTCAATAAAACATCACAGGACGTACATGTATCCCATAGTACACACATACATGTGGTCACCATCATTCCTAAGGTGTTATAAATAGAGGAAAAGCACTCAATAGTAATCAGTTGTGCTGAATAATATTTCCAATGGTTTATCAGACTCTCCTACCAGCCCCCGTTGCTTTTCCAGTTAGACGATGAATGATATGTTATCAGTTGTAACATAGTTAAGCGCAATCCTGCTCAGCAAACTTAAATTAACTCAATTATTATCACTCATAATAGCACCTTAGTATTTACGTTACAACAATCAATTCACCTTTACATTTCATAGATGTTTGTTGTGTTCTAGAGGAAAACATAAGTCCCGCTTCTACTGTTTAACAATGTGACAAGCATTGATTGAAAAATGGAGGTATGTGAACTGTGTAAGTAAGGAAAGGGGCTTCTGCTGCAGCTACCGTGCTATGCCTAACCCGCTGATATCCAAGATATTACAGCGCAGCCTATTTAATACTACAACGGAGCCGTGAGAGAGCCAGAGATAATAGAAGGTACCTGTAAAGGAAGAGGGTGTGTGTGGGTAACGTCTATTGAGAAATTCTTCAGATGCCGGTGGGGAGATCAGTCATGCACTACTGACTCTCCTGTTCTCCTGGACGCGCGTTTCGCCTATGGCTTTCTCAACATGGGGCAGGGTGTATAATAACAGTAGCATTTAATGACCCCGTTCCTTGTGAAGGGCCAGTCACTTACTGTGAGCGAGATTACATTAGAGACAGAATTAGCGCAGGGTGAGAACCATGAGGGGGAAGTACTGTGCTTGTGACCGCTTACAGCCTAAGATGGCTAATTACCCGTGGCTGGCAATTAAAGTAGCAGAGTTAATCCCCAGCCGTCATTTCCCCTAGGTAGACTTTTACTCAAAGCTTCAGGAGCTGGCACCAACTGGGGTTTAACACGCGAGGAGACTCACTGATTCCACAGTCTACATGGAATCTGTGTTTACGCGTGTAAACCCCTGATTTACCATGCAGGGAATATGCCATTTCATTTAAAAGCATTTGGATTCCCCGATAAGAGGTAAGGGAGTAAAATTGGGAAGAGGGAGGAAAGTGGATAATTGTTAAGAGTATGCGGAAGGTTGCTGGCCTTTGAAGAATAGATGAGTTTTTAAGGTACATTTGAATCCCTGCAAGCTGATATATATTCTGTTTTAACGAATGAGAGTGCTCCAGAGGAGGGGGGCAGCACAGAAGTCTTGGATGTATGGAGTAGGAGGAGGTATTCAGGAAGGAGGCAAGGCTCCAATCAGAGGAAGAGTGGAGAGGGCGAGAAGGAGTGTCCTTTGAGAAGAGGTCAAAGACGTAAGAGGAATAGGACTGAGTGCTTTATGTGCGAAGCATAAACTGTATGCTGTAGGGGAAGGGGAAGACAGTGAAGAAGTTGAATCAGAGCAACGAGACAGGAAGATGAGGCGTGCAGAAGCAATGAGGACAGATTTAGAAGGGGAGAAACAGCAGGGAGAGGAAGACCAGAGATTAGGAAGTTACAGTAGTCCAGGGGGTGATTACAAAAGCATAAACAACACATTGGGTAGACTCCAGGGTCAGGAATGGTCTGATCCTGCACATACTGTATTGCAGAGGTGAAAAAGAGAAGATTTAAAGACAGTATAAATGTGTAGGATGAAGTAGAGGGAGACATCCAGGCAGTGGACTTGCATAACACGAAAGAGGATACTGTAAGTAACAGAAAGAGTGAGGTGGTAGGGAAAGATGACCCTGGAGAAGGGGTGAAGATGATAAATACAGTCTTAGACATATTGAGCTTAAAAAGTGCTGAGACTTCCAGGAAGAGATAGAGTTAGAGATGACAGAGAGGAAGGGCAGAGATCAGGGGAGGAGGATGAGATTTGTGTATCATCAGCATAAAGGTGGTATTGTAGACAGAGGAGATGATGTAATCACCAAGTGAGGAGATGATTTTGTCCTGAATAAAGTCCACACAACTCAAATGGGGCGATTCTAATGTTTATTGGGCGCCGATGATGCAATTCTATTGTTCTGGCGCCCATTAAATATCGGGGTCATAGTGCCCTGCTAGACCAGGTTGAGCCGTGTAACAACAGCTAAACCCATCTAAAGTCCTGTTTGGGGGCCCTAACCACGGCTTTATTGCAAATTTTTGCTCGCACCCTCCTGAGGGTGCAAGCAGAAATGCTGGCAGCTATCAAGCCCGAACGGAGCAACAACTGCCCAAAACAACAGCCGCCCAGGAAACAATTAAATCGCCCCCATAGAGCAGAAGTGGAACCCTGTGACTGAAAAGAATCACAAACTCACCTTTGTGCACATCACAGCAATGCTTATACAGTGCCCTTGTTGCCGAGTCCTCCAGTATACCATGGGACATAAGCACTTGTAGGAATCTCTGGTGGCTTTCATTGATGGCCATACTGCTCTGTGGATTTCAAAGCAAAAATTAGAAGTCATATCATGACGTACAATATTTAACAGAGATCTATATAATCATTATTTAACAAGCCTAAAATATGTACATGCTTAGACCAGCTACTAGTGACATGCAGTATTATAAAGCGTTTATGTTTTTTCATTAACATATTTCATGGGAAAATAGATAGTCAGAGATGTAGATTTGTTTTTAGTTTCCTCCCTCAGGATATTTTACCGTGGCTTCTAAAGAATAGATCTGACCGTAGAGCAAGCTCAAAAATATCTACCTTCAATGGACAAAAACATCCGAAAAGCAAGTGGGAACCAGGTGCTTTTGCTAACCACGGTGCTTTCTGCTCAGATGGGATCTAACATGCATGGACCATATTGCAGCAGGCTCCAAACACAGCAATGTACATGAAATAGGCCAAAAAAGTACCATCTCTTTTTAAATATCCATGTGCCTAAAGCTGGGAACACACTTACCCGACCAAGCGGCCTATTTGGTAAGCTATAGACACTCTACCAATCGGCCACTCGATATGTCTGGCCAGACATCACAACTGGGAGGGCATTTCAATTTGCCCGCCCAGTTTTGATGTCAGTGTCAGTGGTCCCTGCAGCCAGTGTACGGGCATTCGGTGGGTCGCACGTACACACATACAGATGTACCGATCTATCTGCATGATATATCAGCATCGCGTGTGCTGCAGGGCCGAACTGATAGGTCTGTAGACAATGTCGTTCACAACAATATCTGGTGTCCACCACCAATAAATTGGTCAGCGCTCGATCAAACGATATATATCTAGTAGTGTGTACCCAGCATTAAGGAAGTGATTATTTAGTGACTTGAGCCTGACAGGTTCATTTTATACACCAGTTCAACAGGAATGGGCAGTGATGCATTACAGCAGTGCCCATCGAAGTATCATGTAATATATATTGTAGTGACTTGTTAAACCAAAAGCTTGGAAGGAGAAGACATCACCATTGCAGCCTTACTGTAGCCTATATAAGATATGTAAGGTGGAGATATATGACAAGCCAGCTAACAGGTGGTAGGTAAATGTCAGGTCTTGACACCGCCCGCATGTATTATTACTTGGTTTGCCGAAAAGGGAGAGTGCTGTGAGTGACTGACTGCTGATGTGTGAGTGCGCATGTGCTGGCTTTTTTCACCCAGCAGCACCCTTTATTAGGCAGGAAAAAGTAAAAGACGTACAGAGCAATAAGGAAGGGACTGCTTCAGCGCCTTTAATGAGGTGGCGAAATCATTAAGGGGATTCATCGGAATGGTCAGTGCAACCGACCGTTGATACATATGCTAGAACGTCGCCGCCCTAACTAACACATAGCGCCAAACATTACAGGGGAGCATAGCGCCCCAGTAATTTTGCAAAGGTCTTTAGAATAATACATGGGGTGAACCGTTAACTGCAGCTCATAACTTGCGCAGCTACCGATTAGGCAACTATCACCCCGTCATACATCTCCCCCGGAATTACTCAACAATCTTTATGTCATAGATAATTCTAAAACTATCATTAGCATGGGACAGAGGCCCTGATTCAGAGCCGGACGCTCTTACAGAGCGCTCGCTCTGAATCAGGGCCGTCCCTCTTACTGTTTGGAGCGGACTCCTGGCCGCTCGCATAGCTGTGGGTGACCACCCACAGCTATAGCGAGCTGCCAAAATGATGGTCACGATGGTCAAGACCATCGCGACCATCGGGCTTGCGACGAGACCCTTGCGGTAGGGTCTCGTTGCCGCAAGCCCTGGAGTGCTTTTGGCTCCATCAGAGCCAAAAGCACTCCCACTGACATCACTAGTGATGTCAGCGGGGCCGGCCCCAGACGGTAGTCGTTCCCATGGGAACGCCTCCATCTGGCCAGCCACGCCCCCGGCACGCCCACCGAAGGGGGCGTGCTGTCAATCACCATCGACAGCACGCCCCCTTTGGTGCGAGACCCATAACGACGGCTTGGCCGCCGTTATTCGGGTCTCGCGCATGCGCACGACGGAGCCGCCTCCGTCGTGCGCATGCGCACTTGGGCAACATCGACCTGCTTGCGAGCACTCAGCGCTCGCGAGCGGGTCTGAATCAGGCCCAGAGGCCCTGATTCAGAGCCGGACGATCTGACAGAGCGCTTGCTCTGAATCAGGACCGGGCTATTTTTTTTTGTTTTAGAACGGCCTCCTGGCCGCTCGCATTGCTGTGGGTGACCACCCACAGCTATAGCGAGCGGCCAGGAAGATGGTCGCGATGGTGAAGACCATCATGGCCACCAGGCTTGCGACGAGACCCTTGTGGTAGGGTCTCGTTGCCACAAGCCCCAGAGAGATTTCGGCTCTAACAGAGCCGAAATCTCTCCCACTCGTGATGTCAGTGGGGCTGCCCCCAAACGGAGGCGTTCACATGGGAAAGCCTCCGTTTGGGCAGCCACTCCCACGGCCCGCCCACCAAAGGGGGCGTGCTGTCACTCAACATCGAAAGCACGCCCCCTTTGGTACGAGACCCGGAGCGACGGAGTGCCCGGCTCCGTCGTGCGCAGGCGCTCTGGGCCACCATCGACCCGGTTGCGAGCGCTCGGCGCTTGCGACCGGGTCTGAATCAGGCCCAAAATATAAATATTAGACGTTACTAAGGATTTATTGACCTCACAGTTCAGTGAAATCCAAAATATCACACTCTCTGTATACATACATGCACATACGGCCCTAACCGTATGGGTTTCCTCCCACACTCCAAAAATATACTGGTAGGTTAATTGTCTCCCCCCAAAAAATAACCCTAGTGTGTAAGTGTGTGAGCATGTGGTAAGCTGGGTACACACTGACAGATACATTGGCTGATCAATTGATCGGCCAATGTATCTGCTGCCCGTCGAGCAGTGTGTACCCGCGATATGTCAGTGAATGCCGGCGTTCACCGACATATCGCATTGGCTGTGCTGCACAGCCGAGGGACAGATATGGCTGCAGACACACATAGCGACAGCCGCGAGGAGTGGGGGGTGGGACACACCCCCCTGCCCACCAGGACACGCCCCCTGGTCACCGCGACCTGCGGGCAGACACAGATGATGATTGTTCAAGTATGTACGTACAACCATCATCTGCAGATATATCTGTATTGTGTGTACCCACCAGTAGGGAATATAGGGGCACATTTATCAAAGATAATTTGAGGTAAATTCCCCGAAAACACCTGTTTTCGGGGGTTTACCTCAAATACTTAGTATCCCCCGAATGTATGAAGGAGGGACCGCAACAGGTATCTCCGATACCTGCTGCGATCCCTCCATTGCCGCCGGCAGCCGCCTCCCCCATAGGTTTCTATGGGGGATGCGGTGCTGCCAAATGTATCAATATCGGGAATGCGAAGCTAACGCCATCTGCAGATAGAGTTAGCCGCTGTGTCCTATGGGCACTTACCGCATTTGAGCCGGCAGAGATCTGGAAGATCCCTCCGCCGGCAATGGGCGTCGCTCATGTGCAGTCCGCGGGACTGCGCATGCGCAGCAGCCCGGAATGCGCTCCGGCCACATCGCAGGGACGGGCTCTTTTCAGAGCCCGTCTCCGTGCATGTGCCGGGTCATACATTCGGCCGGTATGATCGCATTTTGCAATGCGATTATGGGCGATACTGCATGCCCTGATCGCATTGCAAAATGCGATCCTTAATAAATGGGCCCCATAGAGTGTAAGCTCCACTGGGGCAGAGACTGATATGAGTGGCCAAATATTCTCTGTAATGTGCTGCGTAATATGTGTGCGCTATATAAACAACTGGTAATAAATAAATAAATAATAGTAAACATTGCAGGTAATTTCCATTCATGGGAACGACCCCGGATGCATCTCTGCCCTAACTTATTAAAAGACCCTCTGGCTGCTGCTGAATCTCACTTTAATTTCTTACTAGATAGGTAGATAGATAGATCGACCTATCTATCTAACAGTACTCACATAACATCATACAGCATAAGGGAACCGATATGCTGTATATTAGCCCCAAATATTTACATTATACATGTTATTTGCACAGCTGTTCTGCCCAGTAAACCAACACACCCTTACATGTTTATCACTATGTCTGTATAGCAATAAAGCACAGGGGGGCTCTCTGTACTAAGGGGAGATAAGGGGACAAAAAGGGAAAAGACAGAGTTTCTCGGTATGTACCAAAGGGAATTCTCTGTCTTCAGCCTGCAGGCGAGAGTCTCTGCGCCGCTATAGGCACCTATGAGGGCGGTAAGTGGCCCAGCTGTTATGTAACTAAGGAGAGAGGTCACTTACCGCCAGCTGTCTCCGGGCGCTGGTATTATCATCTGCCCCAGTCTCCTCACGTGAAGACCACTAAGAAGAACTTGAAGGAGGAACCAGGAACAAGTGAATGAACGCTGTCAAATTTGTCTGGATGTTAATAAAGATTTAAAAAAAAAAAACTCACTAGACTTCTACTCCTAGTGTGCTGCAGCTGCACGGGAGGGAGGGAGAGCAGAGGTGAGAGCCTACAGTGCAGGAAATGTATAAGCATATGTGCTGTGTGTATATATAATTATATACACCTATCTACAGTATATATATATATATATATATATATATATATATATATATATATATATATGTGATAGATATCTATGTGTTGTTAAAAAAAAGCATTGTGATACGTAAGTAATTTTTTATTTTCAGTATATTAAACTGTGCAGCATTAAAGTAACTTGGAAAGTTGCAAACACAGTTTAGGAATATTATATATAATATAACATATCTGCCCTATATGTATTGCAGAATACAATGCATGTCACACAGAACCAAGATACTGCAGAGCAAAGACCCTGCATGCCGATAATACCCCTTTTCCACCAAACAAATAATCCGGGTTATTGCTGGGGTAACCCGGGTCAACATTTGGTATACAAGCAGGGCCGGCCCTTGGCTGTGCTGCGCCCAGCGCCGTCCTGTGTTGCCCCCCCTTTCCTCCTCCGCTCCCTCCCCCTGAGCTTACATATGTGCTATAGCGCCGGGAGGGGTGGGTGGGCGTTTCCTGCGCCCTCCGGAAACAGTAGCGCTCTGGGCGATGGACCGGCTTGCTCGTGCCTGGAGCCGCTACTGTATACAAGGGTCTAAGAAAAACTTCTATTTCTAATGACACACACAAGTTTTACAGGGCAGACCCGGGTTCAGTGTAATTAACCCTGGTGAAAGATGCAGTGTAATACCCCTTTTACACTAAATTCCCTTGTTCCAAAATACCTGGCCAGACCCAGGACACCCTCTTCAGACCGTGGCGCCAACCCAGGTTATTCCTGGGTTGGCCAGCTTTGGCACTGCATTCAGGTGCCGTTGAACTGGCCTGCCGGCGCTTGGAGATGACATAATCTCCAAGTGCTGGAAAATCCGAAACTCTCCATGCTGTAAACAGGACCCAAGTTGGATGACCCAGGTTAAACCCTGTGTCCGTGTTAAACCCTGCAAACTACCCGGGTTGGATTGCCCTGACCCCTTTCACACCTAGCAGCAACCCGGGTTTTAACTGCTAGTCTGATACCCCTTTCACACTACAAGCAATAACCCAGGTTATTGCACGTGAACGCGCAGCAACCCGGTTTACTGTGCAGTGTGAAAGGGCCAGGTTGAAATAAGCCAGGCATTTCAAACCTGGTCATGAGAAGGGTTGAACGCAAGTTGAACCCGGCTCGTGATGCAGTGTGAATGCATAACCCTAGTCAATGCAACCCGGATCCCATTCTCTGCATGGGAAGAGTCGGCGCTTGGAATGAGATAATCTCCAAGCGCCAGCTCACTACGTGATGACGGTGACGTCATTGACATGGCATTAATGCCGGGTCAGGCCGCCAGTCTGAAAGGGTTCTCAGCCAGGTCGCACCCAGGATGGGCGCATGAGCATAATCCTGGGTGTGACCCGGCAGCCAGATATAAAAGGTACTGTATGAAAGGAGTATAAAATGGGTTTGAACAAGCTATGACAAGGGTTGGAACCGTGGGGGTGATTCAGCAGTGGACGGAATTGCAA
This sequence comes from Taudactylus pleione, assembly GCA_031769625.1. NCBI lineage: Eukaryota > Metazoa > Chordata > Amphibia > Anura > Myobatrachidae > Taudactylus > Taudactylus pleione. The sequence continues at coordinate 34,606,172 of JAUIMM010000031.1, read as the reverse complement.
AGCTGCACGCAGGCAGCTTTGCAATTCCGTCCTTGCAAATATACAAATGTAGCAGGACCCCGCATCGCCCCTTAAATGCCTCTGCCTGGCAATCAGGACCCATTCTGCACACACGCAGAATGGGTTAGTGGTCAATCAGCCCCATGTTTGAAAACCTGATACAGCATTTTGGTCTGATACAGCATTTTGGTGGAAAAGGGGTATTAGACAGCTGCAATTTGTAAGAGCTCCAAGGTACTGTATGCAAGATCACCTCTTCTCTGAGATGTCAGATGTATGGGAATCAGCCTGATTCAGAGATGGACAGAATTGCACAGCCGCACACAAGCGACAGTGTAATTCAGTCCATGTAAAATGCAAATGCAGAAGGAGGTGTCAGACACCTCCATGCTGCATCTGCCTGATCGCTGTGCTGTGACCGAGGTCGCAGTCCGGGACCACCATCGGAACAATTGTTGTCCCTTCGGCCAGGCTGCGGTAGCTGAAGCTTACTGCAGCCTGACCAGGTCCTGGCAGCTTACGAGGCCAGGAAGTCTGTGTGCACCCACGAAGACCCTGTCCTCATCCCTCCAGGAAAGGGGCAACACGCCCCCGTTTCCGGGAACGCTGCCCAGGAATGTGTCCGCTCCGCCTCCTAAACTCTCCAGCCTGTCAATCAGGCTGCGGCTGTGGGGCTCTGCGAGCAAACTCGCAGACGGAGGGCTGCACATGCGCAGTACATCTCCTACGCATGCGCAGTCCTCCCACCATCGGAGATGTGCGCTAACCATCGGGTTAGTGTACATCTCTGAATCAAGAGGGACAATTATATTGACCAAATTTATAATATCAGCATTGACAAGTAGAATTAAAAAAAAACAAAATTGTACTCAAAGAAAACATCAAAGACAAAACAGTTCCCGTCTTAGTAATTAAAATGCTGAGGGGCCTGTTTATCAAGCTTTTTTTCCCATAAAACTATGCAAAAATTGCAGTTTCTGCATAATTTGGTGTATTCCCTGCTATATACTAATAGCCTAATACAGAAATCTCCTGCAAAATGCTAAGTAGTGCCTAACCCCTAACGCTACCTAACCCCGCTACTTACCTTCGGGATTTCGGCAGTCGAAATGCCGGCGTTGGGATTCTGACATTTGTGAAGCTAACAGCCATGTTGAATTCCGTATTGTTATAGCTAGTCAGAAAAGATATCACAACAGGGTTGATGTAATTAGCTGCGAGTTGGCTCGCAGTGTCAGTATGTGTGGCTATATATTGTATTTAAGGTGCCACAAGACTCACAGATTTTTTCTGTTTGCAGCCATATAGGGTCAATTTTAAAAATCTGCGATTCCTTGGTGAGAACTGGCCGAGGGGGGGTGAGTTGCTGGTGTTTTCAGTGAGAGACTGACAGCTAGGGGTGTCTGACAGAGACACAAAGAGGTCAATCATAATAATAAATGTAAGGATTTTGACGTTACAATGGATTTGCCACACCTGCAACGGCACCATAAGCTGCCACCTTCTCAGCCCGGTCTCGCCTCCAGTATCTTGGATTATTTCACGCAGCCCCATAGAGCAGCAAACAAAATTCTGGCAGTCCTGGGAGTACCTTACGTGCGGTGTATAGCTGCACTTACTCGTGGCTATGGGATGGACCTATAGACATGGCAGTGTTAGTGAGTCAGTTTGCATAAACTCAGATCACGTATGAGCACTGTTGTGGGGGTAAGCAGCGATGAAGGTGCGGAAGGATCTGTACAAATCTCTACGCTGCATTTAAATCTTTCCACCACACCAGGGAGCAGGACATTATCTACAGACGGCTTAGTTTCCCGCAGGCAAAGTCCAAAACATTTCCTATTTATTATAATATTTATATTAAGTGGTCTCATTCGACCTCTAATAATGTTTGAGCCCGGTTGAAAAAACATGTTGAAACTAGCAATTCTGCTTGTGTTACGTGACCATTATTGTTCCTATTCATTAATATTTTCTAACAATATTTGGAATAATTAATTACAGTAAGTGTGTATTCTTCTTATCATGTCCCTTCCATATAAATCCATCATTTACCACTCATGTAACAATAGCATACCACCCAGCAACATTGAGGAGATTCTGGTGTTGGTGGTCCATACTCTGCGATTGGTGACCTTGACCAGCTAAGCTCTTTGTTCTGTTCTTAGATGTACTTTTTAGATACTTTTTATTAAATGTGGATTTTTATTATACATCTCACTGGTACCTATGATCCCTTGTTTTTTACCATATAGCCTATATGAGCAACAGTGTGGACATCAGGACAAAGCCAAGAGTCCATTGGTACGAGCATATGCGCTTTATTATTTTATGGTTAGGGTTATTTATTGTTTGAAGGTACTTGCATTGGAGAAATTGCACAAGCACAGTGCACTTTATGTTTTGCTGTGGATGAGCAGTCTTGTTTTTGAGTGTTTTTGCACTACTGCACTTCATTTTTGGATTATTTAGTGCAATTGCACCATTCACAAATAACACCATTTGCACCTATACGAGGCAGTGTTTTTTTTTTTTGCATGAAATAGATTTTATAATAAGTGGTATATTATTAATGCTAATTTTTTATTTTTTGTTATATATACTTTCCGTAGTTTGAAAGGAGTACGCTCACTTTGGAATAATTACACAGATTATGACATCGACACACTAGATGGCGCTGTTGTTTCACTATTGTTGAACATATATATGATATATATATAGGCAAAGACAAAACAAGGAAGGACGCTGTATACTGCATAAAAGTTTTATTAAACACTTATTAAAAGATTTAAATCATTGATCGAGATGTACTCGTACCCATTATAAAAGCTCTGTGTGCTGAGTACCACATGACATATTATAGCAGTGTTGGCTAACCTTGACACTCCAGGTGTTAGGGAACTACATAACCCAGCATGCACTGCTACAGTTTTGCTATTAGGGCATGCTAAAACTGTGGCAGGGCATGCTGGGATATATAGTTCCACAACAGCTGGAGTGTCAAAGTTAGCCAACACTGTATTATAGTAAATCCCATGCAGTCACCAAACGTCATCCAAGAGACCTCCGGGCAAACACCCCACGCTGGAAGCCGCCGAGGGAATCTGAAGCGTGCCAATTGCACGGGGAATGAGGTAGCCGGAGGAGACGCCGGGCAGTAGAAGATCGCGTCACTCAGGCGACGCCCTAATGCGTTTCGTCAGAGGGCTGGCCCGGGTGACGCTGAGCCTCAGTATTAACATGGTACTAAACCAATCAGCCCATCCAGTGGGCGGGCTTACAAAACATAAACTATACACGCCCACATGAGTGATATCGGTATAAAGACTCCGTATACTGAGCATCAAGTATCTTTTGATACTAAGTATTTAGATGCATTCAAGCAAACCTATAACAGCCACCTAATTAGAATAGACATTATGGGGTAAATTTACTAAGATGGGAGTTCTATTTAAAAAGTGATGTTGCCCATAGCAACCAATCAGATCCTACTTCTCATTTATCTAGCACCTTCTAGAAGATAATACCTGGAATCTGATTGGTTGCTATGGGCAACATCACTTCTTAAATAGAACTGTCATCTTAGTAAATTTACCCCTATGTGTATGTTCAGATCAGCATAACGATAAATTATGGGTAAAGACAGAATTGTGTGAACATTAGAAATTAATGTACAAATAAATTAAATATTTACATTTCAGGCAGGGTCAGTTACCCCTGGCAATGTCATTACATAGAGTTAAGTATTTTAGTATTACAATTGTCCGTGAATGTTATTCGTTTTCACAAGTTGTTTCGGTGACCCGTTTAAAAAAATTTGGTCATTTTCATAGTTTGCATGTTCGTCTTTCTGCCACCTGGCTTAGCCCATAGTACAGTCACACTTGGGAAAATAATACACTGAGTTCCAATATCAATTTCCAAATAACTGTTCAAAAAATAGTTTCCAGATATTTTGCTCAGGGTAGCCGGCGGACCTAATCCCGACAGCCGGCTTCCCGACTGTCATATCCCGGCAAGGGTCTAAAGACAGGCGTCGATATGCCGACGCCTGTCATTATCCAAAAAACCACAGCCAACCCACAGCCAAGGATGGATGGAGCGGTGAGGAGACTGCTGCAGTGCCGGCTTGAGCTGTTGAAATCGTTAAAGGTAAATTTTAGAACGGTCAGTGCCACTGACAGTGCACTGATGTGCAGGTAAATGTATGAACTATCTTGAAAGAGAGGTGCACCGATAATGACAGGGGTGCATAGCACATGAACACAATACATGGGGGGAGGAACGGTAACTGCAGCACATAACGTGTGCAGTTACCAGTTATCACCCTAACGCAAGTTCAAACATCTACCCCGTAACCCCCCATAGGGGCAGTTTAATTGAAGGCAGTGTGAATAGAGCCAGGAAGGAATTCCCGGAACTATTTCCCCCGCACCCGGGACTTCATCGGGAGATGAGTGTTTAGGAGCGCAAACCGGCATTTTACAACTTAAGCGTTGGCCAGGATATTAGCGCTGCGCCAAGCTGAAAAAAAGTTTCACGGCTGGCACTTTGGTCAGATTTCTGCCCAGACCCTCAGGAGGAGGGTGCGAGCATAAATCCATTAGTTGGGCTAACAGCGTGATCAATTGAATAGCTCCAGGAACCCCTTCCCGACACTATTAACATCGCGCTCAATTTACTTGCCCCCATAGATCCTTACAACCAAATAGGCGGAACTGGGCTGGCAAGAGTCGTTCTCTCTTAGGCACAGTTCTCTAAAGACGCGATCACACAAAAGTAAGCCGCGCAGACCAGCATGTAAGCACAGAAGCCTGTTAGGAGGCGTATCTTTTGCGTCTAGTATTGGACAGGTACAAGTGCACCCTGTTAATGAGAATGTGTAGTAAACAAAGCGCCAGTGCTACCCATGCAGAGGTGTACACATCCCGAAAAGCCTACAAATGACGCTAATTTTTCCGTGCAAGTTTTTTCTGATTTGTTTGTTACAAATGACACTTTGTTCCAGAAAGTATTTTTATTGCAAACCAGTCAGCTTTCAAAGTAATTTTCAAACTCCTGATTCATTATTTGTCTGCAGATTTTTTTATAAAAATTTGAAAACGCTGCTTACATAAATACTCAGCCACTTAGTATACATAGATGAAATATACTGTCCTTTCAATTGGCTTTCATATAATCTGTACCTGTGAATCATTTAAAAAAAGGTAAGCATTTATGGATAAAATACCCATTAATTTAAATAACATTGGTCATACTGTGAATCTGAAGGGGAGCAGTGAGAATGTCTTAAGGTGCGTACACACTAGGCAATATTTTACATGATCCGCTCAATTCCGACACATCAGAACGAGAGATCGTGTAAAATATGTCCTAATTGTGAGTCTCCACTCACAATCACGATGTGCGTACCCGCAGGTCGTACATCGCATCTTCAGATCTTGCCTGCTGCAGGCAAGATCTGACAATCTCAGTCACGATACACTGGAAATAGTTGGGATGCATGATAGATCGTGGGTCAATTTGGGCAGTGTTTAACACCAAATCGTGCCCACAACTGCCGGGGAGAGTTCATGGGAAATCAGACACGATATCGCATCTTGACCACATCGCCTGGTGTGTGGGCACCTTTCATTCTAAGGCCGTAATACACTTTTAAATAAAAAAATTTAATAACTATTTTTATTAAATGAAAGAGTGTACAGACAGAGTAAAATAACATCAATACAGTTTGTTTGCATAGGAAAGATAGTAGTGCTGCGCTCGTATGTTGCGGAGCAGCTCAATTCAGTATGATATTATGTAGGTAGAATTTTGAGCGCTATGGGAGGGTAAAGGGTAAGGGATAAGATGTTGAAGGGATAGGAAGGTGGAATGAACGATGGGAATTCAATTAAATTAAAAATAATACAAAGAAAAAGGAAAAAAGAATACAAAGAAAAAATATGTGAACAAGGAAAAAATTAAAGAAAAAAATATATAATTAAAAGTAAAAATAAAAATAAATAAAATTAAATATAAATATGAAGGTAAAAATATATAAAATTGGAAATAAAACTATGAAAAAAAATATAAAGTTAAAACAGTTGAAGCATATATTAAAACGTCACAATATGAGTGCGGTTTGATGTTTATAGCCTTTTAGGAAAAAGTGGGGAGCAGACCTCGGGGTTCGGGAGAGGTGTGGACAGTCCGCTAAGTAGGGGTCCGCAATGTGCGGCAACAGGTATCCCTAATCTTACCCTACTTGGGGCCATGTTCACCTTCTTTTGCGGTAGTTGCTGGCCGTCTGTGGAGGTGTGTTGTACTGCGCCCCTCGATGACATCAGATGCCCGCCGATGGATGGTACTCGTATCCCGCTAGCTCCAGCTAGTGTCCTCGCCTCTGGTCCAGCTCTAACCCAACACGTTTCACACCACATAGGGTGCTTTTTCAAGGATGTCTGTTGGGTTTATTATTCCTCTTTAAATAGGGTAAAAACTTCATTGGAAAACAGGAAGTTAATTTCCAGAAGTTGTCAGGAAGAGGCGGTAAGCACATGTTCTTAAATAAAAATGTGTATATGCTTCAAAAAATCAAGGAAAAAATGGGAGATTGTAAAAGTATATGATAAAAGGGATATTAAGAAATACATAGAGTAACTTAAATGGAATAAAAAAAAGATAAAAGTAAATATAAATTAAAAAATAAATAAAAAAATAGATATAAAAGTGAAAGGAGGAACAAGGGACTGAAAAGGGTGTTTTCATTGGTGTTTATAAAAATACTTTGAGTTCGATGTCAATATTGAGACCTAGAGGTCCTAGGAGGGTTAAGAACACACAGCCTGTCAGCCCACTTTCTAGAGAAACATAACCAAAATCCCAAAGGACTGAGTTTATGGGCATCCAAAAATCAATCCCTCACTGGAAAGGAGAAGACCTAGAATCCACACTAAAAAGAAAAGAGACTAAATGGATTTATGAACTACAAACCCTAGAACCTCTAGGACGTTCCCATTTTCCTAAATCTGGCCGATATCATGCAAGTGTGTACCCACCTTAAAAGATTTAAAGATTATGGGCCTGATTCAGACCCACTCGCGAGCGGCTGTCCGCTCGCAAGTGGATCGATGGTCTGCACTGAGCATGCGCACGACGGAGGGAGCTCCGTCATGCGCATGCGCCAGACACGACGAGCGAAGGACTTTCCTTCGCTCGTTGTGTCCGATCAAAGGGGGCGTGCTGTCAATGTTGATTGACAGCACGCCCCCTTTGGTGGGCGTGCCGGGGGCGTGCCTCCCTGACGGGGGCGTTCCCACGGGAACGCCTCCCGTCAGAAGCCGGCCCACTGACATCACTAGTGATGTCAGTGGGAGTGATTTTGGCTCTGATAGAGCCAAAATCACTCCGGAGCTTGCGGTTGAAAACCTCAACCGCAGGCTCCGGCTCGCAATTTCGATGGTCGCGATGGTCACGACCATCGCGGCCATCAAAATGCACACTCGTATAGCCTGTGGGTGGTGACCCACAGCTATACGAGCGTCCAGGAGGACGCTCCATGAAAATGGAGCCCGGCCCTCATGCAGAGCGTGCGCTCTGCTCAGAGCGTACGGCTCTGAATGAGGGCCTATGTTATAGACTTGCATAAGATAGGAATATACTACAAAATAATATCCAAGTATTTGGATATCCCAGGGAGCATTGCTGGATCAATTTTGAGAAAATGGAAGCTGGATGGTGGGAGGACTGCGCATGCGCAGGAGGTGTACTGGCATGTGCAGCCCTCCGACTGTGACTTGCAGTGTCTTCCAGCCGCAGCCTGTTTGGGAGGCGGAGTGTGGGCGTTCCCTGGCAGCATTCCAGGATTTCCGAGAGGGACAAGCTGCTGCCAGCTTTAGCTCCAGCAGCCTGGCCAAAGGAACATCCGCAGCGCTGGGATCACGCAAATGCAGCAAGGAGGTGTGTGACACCTCTTTCTGCAGTTGCATTTTAAATGGACGCAATTGCGTCCATCTCTGAATCAGGCCCTAAGCAACATTTCAAAATGTACACTCTTCCTTAAGGACTTTGGAAGAAAATTAACCTCTGGGACATTTAAAACCCATAGCCTAGGTTACTCTAAGGTCATTCATTAATATATGGATCAGATGTACAATATTATTGAATTTAATATAATAATATACAATTCTAGTCACTTGTACACAATGCTGAGGGCATATTATCAACACTATACTATACAGAGAGCATTCTAGTATCCAGGGGCGTAACCAGAGGTATGGGGGCCACATAGCAAAATTTCCTCCGGACCCCCATAGGTCTGCCTATACTGTGCACCTGTAGTTGTGCTCAATATGCAATATCCCCTGTAGTAGTGCCCCTTATGCAATGCCCCTGTAGTTGTGCCCATTATGCAATGCCCCCTGTAGTTGTGCCCATTATGCAGTGCCCCTTATACAGTGCCCATTATGCTGTGATCTCGTTAATGCCCCTTATCCTGTGGCCCCCCGTTAATGCCCCTTATACAGTGCCCCCTATAAGGCCCCTTATGCTGTGCCCTTGGTAAATGCCACGTATGTTGTGCCCCCAGTAATGCCTCATATGCTGTGCCCCCTCCGCTGTGCAGTACTTACCGGTCTCCGTTGTGCAGTACTTGCCTGTCTTCACGGTTGTCTGCGCTCCAGCTTCTCTCCGGCGTCTGAGCCTGGCGCTAACCGGATCTAACTAGATCCAGGAGGCACACAGGCTTCTCACATGTCTGGTGACGTCACCCGCACACCTGCGCACTGCATCACTGGGAACGCTGACCTCTGAAGCTATCAGAAAAGTCTTCAGTCTCTGAACGTTTCAGAGGCCAGCATTCCCAGTTGCACCAGCAACTTGGCCGGCCGTGCTATAGAGGGTGCAGGGAGACGCTTGCTGGGCTGGAGGGCTCCCTAAGCCTCCGGGGCAAGCGCATCCCCTGCACCCTCTATAGTTACACCACTGCTAGTATCCACTATGCACTACATTGATCTCTATAGAGAGAGCACATTGAAGTGACCAGTATACAGTTTAGAGGACATCTTAACAATATACAATAAAGTGACCTATATGCAAATAGCATTCTCATTATCAGCTCACAAAATATGATTCATACCAGTAACTACTGTTCAATGCCAACTCTCTTCTGGATTCCATTATAAAAAGCAAGTCCCCCAGAATCTCTGGTGGTTTTTTAGTGCAGGTCAACTAATTTCCTGGTGATGTTACAGTGCAGACTGCCGCTATACAGACTCCATACCTCTGATGGCTTTATATTGCTGAATCTATTTTTTAGTCAGACCCCAATATGGTGGCGCTATAATACAAGCTCCTGTCCCCATAATTTCTGGGGGATGTCTTGTACTACAGATCTATGTTTACTTTACTATACAGATCACAGCTCTCTGGCTGCGCTATAGTGCTGACATCCGTAATATCTGGTGATTTTATTATACATACCCCAAAGTCAATTTACACACTTCATGCATGCATATATGCTCTGTCTTCAGAATGTTGATACTACAATGTCATTGTTGAAATGTCGACATGCACCCTGTCAACATTGTCAGAATGATCAGCATGTAAAATATCAACACTGTCAGAATGTGTACATTAGGGCTAGGCTGTAGGTGGTAGGGTTAGGGGAAGAATACTTATTGGACCGCTGACCCGGGAGTGACATTCACATGTCCGCCAGGACCCAGAAGCCGTTAGGAGCAGGTAAGTCACTGCTGGACCACCAGGGACGATATGTCAACATTCTAACATGTTGACATTCCATCAGTGTCTGCATAGTCAATGTCGACATTAGGATCATGTCGACGTATCATACCACACATGCTTCTGCCATTTCAAAACTGTGCTAGATAAATGTCAGAAGCTGTTTGGTTGTTTTAAGTAACTTCTTCACTTACCCGATTTAGCGTGGATGCAGTGCTGCACTTTGCGCAGTTGAGCTGGTTTTCTTTGGCTTCCTATTCGACACTGTTGGAAGGTCTTTCAGGACCTCCAAGCTTCACCATACCCAGGTTTTCATCCTCAAGTGTATGCAACTACTGGGAAAGATGGTAGCTTCATTGGAAGTGGTATCCGCCATGTGCCCAGTGTTATGTTCAGATTCTGCAACACCAAATCCTAGATAGTTGGAACAGGACAGGACGGGTTGGATCGACAGCTCATACAACTGTCACTCCAGACTCACCAGGCTCCTCTGTGGTGGCTCCGTACCCTGAATTTATCCAAAGGGTCTCCTCAGTTTAGGATTGGGTCCTTGTCACCATGGCTGCCAGTCTAGATTCGGGTGCTGTGACTCTGGACCTACATCTTTAGGGCTTTTGGTCCAGAAGATAGTCCGCTTTCCCCATCTACATTCTCGAATTGAGAGTGGTCAGAAACGCACTGGTACAGGCTCAGGATGTCGGACAGTGCCACTAAAATGGCTTACATATATTGTCAGGGCAGAATGGGTAGTCACCAGACGTTGTCAGAGGTGAGTCACATTCTCTCATGGCGTTCCTGCCATTTCGGCCATCAATTCCAGGGGTAGACAACTGAGAGTCGGACTTCCTTAGTCATCACACTGTCCATCCCGGGGAAACTACATCAGAATGTCTTTTAGATGATCGATGGGGTGACCAGACATAGCATTTTTATTTTTAATTTATGAATGTTTAGGGGCTTATGTAATAGGGTACAAATTGCAGCCACTGCTTTAACTCCTGCAAGTTTTCCCGTATTTTTAAAGTGACAATCAATTTATAGGAAAAACCAAGTAAATCGTACCCAATTACATAAGCCACTTTGTCTTTCAAATACATTTTATCTATGTTTAAACTTAGAAAATACATTTTAAAAAAGTTTATACTACAGGTTGGGTCTCCCATATCCAAATATTCCGAAATACGTATTTTTTTTTAGCATGACTGAGATAGTGAAACCTTTGCTTTTTGAAGGTTTAATGTACACAAACTTAGTTTAAGGCACAAAATTATTAAAAATAAAGTATAAAATTACCTTCAGGCTTTGTGTATAAGGTGTATATGAAACAAATGAATTTCATGTACTGTATGTATACAAACTTTGTTTGAGCCACAAAATTATTGAAAACATTGTATAAAATGACCTGCAGGCTGTATATATAAGGTGTATATAAAACACATGCATTATGTGCTTAGATTTGGGTCCCATTCCTAAGATATCTCATTATGGTATGCAAATATTCCAAAATACAGAATATTCCGATATCCAAAATACTCCTGATCGCAAGCATTTTGGATATGGGAGACTCAACCTGTATAGTAAAAATAAAAAAACAAATGCTACCGCTATCAGACAACTACAACTGAGGTTATTTTATATAATAAATGTCTTAGAGAAAATGATGTCTGCATTCAGATGGTGGGGTCGGATGTTTGCCGATTGTACCGCCAGCCCGGCACCTACTGTATATAGTTACTGCCAGAAAAGTTACACAAGCCCAGCTACACAGGGCCGGATTAAGCCTGTGGGGAGTGCGGGACATTTAAGGCAGGTAGGCTTTCCCCCGCTTGTCAGCACTGCCCCCCTTGCTGGGCCCGCTGTGTGGGAACCTCTTCTCAACGCACCTCCATGAGGCAGCAGCGCTGGTCCTACCTGCATTCCTGCAGCAGGGGCAGCCTCTGAAGCATCCTATCAGGCTGCACAGGGACCATCTGCTCATCTCCAGCCATTTGGGGTGTGTGAGCGGGGCTGCAGCACAGAGTGCAGGGATCTGTGGGTGGCACCATCGCTGCCCCATGGCCCTTCGGGCTAGCAGGATGCCTGGAACGGCACCCTGCAGCTAGTATCACTGCGGCAGTGCGGCCCGGAGCGTCCTTTGGATGCTCCAAGCGTTCCATGCATCCTGCTGCCAGGAAGTACAGCCGCTCTGAGCTTTCTGAGGATGCTTCGGGCAATGCTGCAATTCCGGGTGCTGACAGCCCTACCCCCGTTCACTCGGAAACATCGTTACAGCATTTCTCCAGCTACCCCTGCCAGCTGTAGCTCCCCCAAGAACAGCAGCGCCAGAACTGGGTCGGAGCAATTCTGGCCGAGGTGATGAGGGAAACTGGGGGCTACTTGCACCCTGTGCCCCCCCCCCCCCTTAATCCGGCATAGCAGTTACAGTATACTGATAATGCAGCAGGGTCAGTCCTTCATGCTGCACTGTCTCTGATGATTAATTTCCTCTGACACCTAGATCTGTGTACTCCATGTGCAGGCTCTGGGTGCCAGTTGGCCTGCCCCCATTACCCTGCGCTGCAAAAGTCAGTTCCACAGAAACAATCGCAGCTGCTGCAGCAAAGCAGCCAGACACCAGGGCCCCTCCCCTCCCAGCCAGCAGTGATGACTCAGTCAGAGAAACTCCTCCCCCCAAACAGAGACGAGGAGCCACTCACTTGGAGTGATTACAGCAGCCATTTTGTTGTTGCTGGGGAATGAGGAGCTCAGTTCCAACCTCCATCTGCTTATCAATGTGAGCCCCAGCTTTTCTTTATATATCCCCTCTTAGCAAAGGGGAAAGAAGAGGGATGATGTGTGAGAAGACATCTTGCCTACATGAGGGGAAAGCATGGCAGGACTGCAGGGTGGAGGAAGCTGCTGGGACAGGAGAGTGACCAGGAGCTGTAGAGGGGAAATGTGTGACCAGAGCACAAGGAAGTGGAGATAAGAGTAAAGGAGAGGTAAGGGTGTTCCTGTCACCCCCTATAATGGCCGTAGGCACAGTGCAATCACATATTACATTAGTATGTCATATACATGGGAGTAATTAGCATGTGAGTGGGGATAACAAGAATATGATGAAAATGCTAATATTATATCCCAAAGAATTGTATATTTAATGGGTGCACATATCCCCTCATATGCCAACATAAACCTTTGTATGACATACCTTTTCATTAATAGGGGGCGATTCAATTGTTTTCACATTACTTCAGACGGGAGATCCGGCGTGATAACACAATTGGATCGGTACTTTCTCATCTTTGCGGTCCCCTGCTGGAGGCACTGGTTACGCTACTTACATATCTTCACTAATCAGTGAAGATACGTAAGTAGCGTAAACTTGAGGAAACACCATTCGGCTCCTTGCGGGCTTGCTTCACTCGCCATGCTGGGGGCACGGTGGCTCGCTTCGCTCTCCACAATGATATATTTCCCCTCCATGCCCACTTGGATGGTAGGGAATGACGTTGGACACTAGCTGATCTTTACGCTACTTGCGTATCTTCACTGACTAGTGAAGATACGTAAGTAGCGTAACCAGTGCCTCCAGCAGGGGACCACAAAGATGAGGAAGTACCATTGGATCTCCTCCATGGAATCTTGCATGCTATCAAAATATCCCATACATCCTCAGACTCACCAATAAGGCCCCATATGCCATCATATATCCCAAATAACCTAATTTTCATGCAGGGCAGTGCCATCATATATCCCATATATCCTCATTTTTACCCAGGGCTGTAAAGCCACACACAGCGGATACCCTGGTGGCGGAACTTGCCACACTCACCCACTGCCACAATCCACCTCTCGGCACCCGCACTCTTTGGGGAGAGAGGTCCTGACGTCTCCCACTGTCCCACAGTGCCATGCGAGTAGCCGTGGGACGTGTACAGCTGCTTGGAGCACCGTCAGGTGATAGTGGTCCCATCCACACCTAAAGATGCAACGTTATCATGGTATGCGCTCTGGGGGCAGGGCTAGGGTGGCACAGCGCACTGCCAACCTGTTATGGGTCTTTTTTCACCTATGTAGCTTTACACTCAATCACATAAGGGCTGATTCTGAATAGATCAAAGTAACTTTACACATGGAACACACCATGTTGTACTGAAAGCAACTATTCAGTATGACATAAAAAAAGTATCCCTACCAACTGAGGGGGTCTCTTTATTAAGATCTATATGAATAGAAGATTTTCTGTAAAGAAAGCACAAAAGATCAGCCTTATCGCTTGCCAGACCACTTGCCATCAGGGGGGAACAAGAGTTCCCGAGTATGGGACTATCTAGGAGGCCTGGACAGACAGCCAGCCCCAGATAACCAGCCAGCCCCAGACAGACAGCCCCTGCCCCATACAGCTGACCCCAGACAGCCAACACCAGTCAGCCTGCGTCTGACCCAGCCAGCCTGGCTCAGATAACCAGCCTATCCCAGACACCCAGCCCCTGCCCCATACAGCTTGCCCCAGACAGCCAGTCCCAGTCAGCCTGTCTCTGACCCAGCCTGCCTCAGAAAGCCACCCCCAGCCCCAAACAGCCAGCCCCACACTTACCTGATGCTTGTAGCTTAGTCAGTCCTCTTCAGTCAAAAGCCACAGCTCCTCTCCCTATCAGTGGCGTGGTGTGAAGTCATTACATCACGCGCATCGGCCGGCGGATCTCTTTCTAAAAGGAAATACAATTTGCAGGCTTTTGCAGCGCAGCGGGCATTGGGGGCAGGCATAGGGGGTGGGAGGCGGCCTCCCCCCTCTCTGCCCGGGACTCTGGTCCCGACAGTCCCTCCCCTGATGGCGGCCTTGAACATACACACATATTCATATGCACAAACATACATATACATACACACACACACAGGACCATGTTCCCAGTACTAGGTTCTACATGTTTGCTGCATGTCAATCACCTCAGTGATTTAAATGTCCCTCAAGCCTCCTCACATGCCATCTGGAGGGTTGGGTTTAGGGTGCGGGTAGGAGGTTAGGTTTAGGTACTAGCTGGGGAGGTTAGGTATCGGGAGGGAGAGTTAGGACAGGGAGAGGGGAAGGGTTAGGGTACTTACCTTAAGGGGGTCCGGATTCTCACAGTCAGAATGCCGCTGTCGGTATTCTGACCAGTGGCATCCCGACCGCTGGGATCCCACACCCAACCCGTCCCCATGCATTTACAGTTTAGAGATTATTTTTTAGTATCCCTGATGAAAGGCCCATACAGACAAAGCATTTGTATAATTCGTAGAACATGGACCTTATAATATCCCAGAACAGGACACATTAGTACAATTGAACTATTGCCTGCAAAGCAACAGACTAACAAAACAGCACTTGCGTTCCACAGTAGAACACACTGTGAATGTTACTGCACCTCAGGCTGCAAAGTTTCTTGATTACTTACAGCTGGCAGAGCCTGATGACGCAGAATGGAGAGAAGCCAGGAGGGCACACACTGTAGTCCTGGCCAGCTGGGTGATTGCTTTAGACCGGGCACCAGGGTGTTTTAATCTAATCACTTTGGGTAATAGACGCCCAGAGTTTGTCAAGTTCTTGGGCAGATTGTGAATTATAAGATCAATGTGTATAGCTTCCAAAAGGATAAGGTACATTGGGCCTGATTCAGACCCACTCGCGAGCGGCTGTCCGCTCGCAAGTGGGTCGATGTTCTGGACTGAGCATGCGCACGACGGAGGGAGCTCCGTCGTGCGCATGCGCCAGACGCGACGAGCGAAGGAAAGTCCTTCGCTCGTTTTGTCTGATCAAAGGGGGCGTGCTGTCGATGTTGATTGACAGCACGCCCCCTTTGGTAGGCGTGCCGGGGGCGTGCCTCCCTGACGGGGGCGTTCCCACGGGAACGCCTCCCGTCAGAAGCCGGCCCACTGACATCACTAGTGACTAGCTCACTCCGGAGCTTGCGGTTGAAAACCTCAACCGCAGGCTCCGGCTCGCAGTTTCGATGGTCGCGATGGTCAAGACCATCGCGGCCATCAAACTGCACGCTCGTATAGCCTGTGGGTGGTCACCTACAGCTATACGAGCGTCCAGGAGGACGCTCCTTTTTCATGGAGGCCGGCCCTCATTCAGAGTGTGCGCTCTGCTCAGAGCGTACGGCTCTGAATGAGGGCCATTGTTCAGGGAAACGGTGTCATTTGGCCTATAGTGCTGAGACAGACTATACACAAATGAACCATATTTTCAATTATAAGTAGAAATTACTTTATCATTTTATCTGCTTAAGTACAATAATCTGATGTTCATAAAGTCCAATGTGTCACCATAAATGCTTCTGGCTTACATATGGAATAATAGTGGCATGTAATTAGTCAGTGAAGCCTGTAGAACATAATGCACAAACATAAAAACACTAATAAATTATATTTTACTCATGCATTTTATGTCAGTGGTTAGTGATCTCTATTATAGTATACAGCTGTCCCTTTATATCAGCACAATACACCATTCTTTGGTCAAAAATGCTTGTGAACAGCTCATATGAATGAACCATTACATGCACAGCAACAAACTAAAATAGCAGTTGCATTCCACAGTGGAACTTTCTTATTCTTTCACTTATAGCTGCAGCAAGAGTCTGCTAGATGATGATCCTGTCGCTTGTGAGTGAGGGCTGGAGAGTATATTTTACCCCTCTCCTGATTAGTCAGCCCAAGTTAGGAGCATCTAATTGGCCGATGAGGTTGATTGATATGAGGACAGCACAGTATGATTGGGCGGAGCACATCTTGCGGGGCCCAAATAGTTTATTTTTGAGTCCTTGTCCAATTCTGTATTTGTTGTGGGCATAGAACTGGGACAACTGTGTAAGACTGGTTGGAACTAGAGTGAATTAAACTAGGTGAACAAATTACACTTCTCTTCATTCAGTTCTACCTTCAGGAACAGAGCAGGAAAGTGAACAGAGTAACAACTAGGCTGAAACTGATATTGCCTTAGATAAGATCATTGGGTGTAGATTCATCAAAGCTTGGTGAGAAATAATGTGCCAACCAATCAGCTTCTAACTGTCAATTTACAGGCTGTTAGAAAAATGACAGGAGCTGATTGATTGGTACTTTATCTCTTGTCACTTTATCTCTCTACAAGTTTTGATAAAGGTGTACGATATTTAATTATACAGAGGAGAACGTACCCCAGATCTGATGACATCTCCATGTTCTGTAAAAGTGATGTTAAGGGGGGTACACACGATACGATTTTTTAAGCGGTTTTGCCGTTTTCGACCGATTGGAACAACAAATCGTTTAAAAACTGCCATGTGTAAGCACGATAACGATGCCGATGCGTGGTCCCACTGGCCGTTGGTCGGGGTCTGTGATCCTTTAAACATGCAGAAAGATCACGACCTGTTGTTAACGACTTGTCACACATCGTTTCATGTCTACGCATCTTTTGTCTAGTCATTTGTACAATCGTTCCCTGTGCATGCACAATATCATTTGTCCGGGAGTGTCAGGAGTTCAAAGGAAATTGCTAACGAGATCGTATCGTTTCCTACATTGTTCCATGTGTAGGGGCCTTTACTCCTTGTAGATGTACAACAGTTGAGTTTCCAGTGATCATTCCTCTATAACAGAGACGCCATCTGACACAGCTTTACTTTACTATTGTTTATTTATACAAAATAAAAGACAAAAATGTAGGTGTAAATAAAACATTTTAGTTAAAGTCTTGGCCTCCCCCTCCCCTGACTAGCTGTCTAGTCACACTCCTGATATATCACTCATTATGGGGCTGGTTCTGAGTTGGGAGCAAAGCAAAATAAAAGAAGGTAACTGCATTCTGACAATACCATGTTGCACTGCAGGTGGGGCAGATTTAAAATGTGCAGAGAGATTTAGGGGTTTATTTACAAAATGTATGGTTGTAAAGCCAGTGCATCTGATCATGTTTATGCCCCAAATTTAAAAGAGCAATGATTTTACTAGCCATGTTTTACTAGTAAATTAATTGCCCCTAAATTTTGGGCGAGAACACAATCAGAACCGACGCTTCGTAAATAAACCCTTTAGATTAGTAGGGACGTGTCCTAGTACAAATCTAAATTTCAGATTGCTTTGCTCCCAGTTCAGAATCAGCCTCTATATAGCTTCCATCCAACTTAGGCCCGTATTTAATTTGAGGCGTTAAGTTCGAATTCGCGTTAAGTTTCCGCCGATGACGTCATTATCGCCTGTTTTGGTTTTACCCCGTATTCAATTTGACTTTCCACCTAAGCGGAAAGTCAATGCAATGTAATAGGCGGTAAAGTACCGCCTATGAATGGCAGGTGGAAAAAAGTGCAGAATTGGGGTTTTGGGGTGCAACATTGCGGGAACCCCCGTGCAGCCTTCAGACAGTCCCCCAAAGGTAATCTGTGTAAAAAAAAAACAACTTAAGGACACCCAAAAAAAAGTACTGCTGGGATAACTTATTTTCTGGAAAAAATACTCCTAAATACTATTCTGTATCAGGCAGTGGTCGAAGTGGGGCGGTATGACATACTGCCACTTCCCAGCCCCACTTCATTTTAGATGTAGAAAAGATTGCACCAGCGCTGGGATCCAGTATGGGATCCCAGCGCTGGAACAGCGGCGGCAATGTGTTAAGATGTGTCCCGCAGGGGACACATCTCAATCGGTGCAGAGGAGGCGCTGACATGTAGCCGGGACAAAGTACCTGGTCCCGGCTGCACTGTAAGCACCACGTACTGGGCGGCTGCCAGCCAATCACGAGGCTCGCAGCCGCCAGCCAATCGCGGGACTCGCGGCCGCCAGCCAATTGCAGGGCTCGCA
Source organism: Taudactylus pleione (assembly GCA_031769625.1). Classification (NCBI taxonomy): domain Eukaryota; kingdom Metazoa; phylum Chordata; class Amphibia; order Anura; family Myobatrachidae; genus Taudactylus; species Taudactylus pleione. Next base: position 34,587,644 of record JAUIMM010000031.1, on the reverse strand, counting down.
GCGGCGCCAATAAGAAGCTGCCAAATGGCAGCTTCTCATTGGCTCGCAGCGGAGCCAGATAAACTGGAGGGAAGACCCTAGGATCCCGGTGGCTCCACTCCTGCAGCGCAGGTAAGAGAGAATTAGAGAGAGTGGAGAGTGTGAGAGAGGGAACAGAGAGAGGGGCAGACACAGGCTAGCTATTGTAGGGGGTGAAAGAGAGAGGGAATCAGTAAGGGCAGGGTGTGAGAGAGGGGAGCAGGCAGGGAGGTGTGAGGGGGGGGGTTAGAAGTACAATGGAGTGATATGGAAGCAGGGGTAGGGAGTGGGGGGAAGATTCAATCTCCATACCCCCACCTCTAAATTACCACTTCGAGCACTGGTATCAGGTATAGAAAAACGCTATTTAGCAGCTATTGAGCCTTTTTAAAAACACCAAATACCTTCAGCGAGCCAAATCGGGGGTAACCATAGGGAACCCCCATGTCAGAGCATCATTTGGGGGTGTCAGGCTGATTTCCCCAAAAATGACAGTACTTTCCGCCTGTTACAGTATCGCTAGGTGCCGTTTACGCCTACTTCGAAATTGAATACGGAGTAAAGCCTGGACGGCCGCAATACTTTACCGCCTACAAAACAGGTGAAGTAGGCGTTAAGTCCGGGCCGCGATAACTTAACGCAGCTCTGATCAAATTGAATACGGCTCATAAGCTTTAATATCTGACCAAATATTTACATTTATCATTATGTTCCAAATGTCACTGCTCCTCTCTTCAGCATCTCCCTGTGCTATATAGTGAAGAAAACTGTTATTTGTTGTATAATTTACAGTCTTATAACTTATGCTGGCCTGATATCGGCGGATCGCTCCGATAATTGTAGCGTGTGTGTGGGCGACCGAGGGTTAAATAAGGATTCTGATAGAAATCTTCAAATTTTTAGTCAAAAATAGGGATTCTTGCATTTGTTTTCTCCTGGTATGGGATGGAGAGAACTTTTCTCCAGTTTTTTCTGTCCATTTTCACCGTTTTTTATGATGAAAATTTTAATACGAAAAACGCCCATTTTTGCCAATAGCAAAAAAATGGCAGTTTTCGCCACTAATGGAATTCGGCCCTATGTGTGAAAGCTGCTGGGACCATTATCGGCTGCTATCACACAGTAAATTTATGAGGCAGATTCTGCTCACAGCACATAGAGGTGTGGACAGAATCTGCCTTCTGTAATGGGCGGTGAAAGCGAGTCTGCCCCCTTTTGTACACTTTTTGCTCGGCTTGACAGGAGGTGAATTGTATCTATATATCTATTTAGAGCCAAGGCCCCAACATTCCAAAATCTGCTCAAACAGCAACAGACCTAAGATATCAGAACTTAAGGCGCACATCCACATGCCGACTAGGGGAAGACAGTACGATTACGACATCGTAATCGTCCCGTCGTTCTCCATCCCATGCAGTGCCTACACTGAACATGGCCAATCTGTCATTATCGGCAGATTGACCGTCATGTTCGGGCGATGATTGATGTTGGAAACGACCAGTGGGAGCGCGCATCGCTGGTCGTTTCTGACATTATAGTGCATGATTTGTGCACGATTAACGAGTGATTGCACGATTATGATGTCATAATAGTGGAAACGCTCATTAATATCGTCTAGTGGATGTGCGCCTTTACAGGTAAACTGCAGGAGCAGATAGCAGGAGACCAGCGCAGTTTGCTACATGTTAGATTCTGGCAGAACAGTAGCAATTTTGTGGTACTACCTTGCAGCGTCAGTACTTTGTCCAACTAGCAGGCACAGTGAGGAGGTATGATCCACTTCACACTGATGTGCTTGTGAATGGAGCACCACATGTACCTGATCCAGCCCTGCAGGTGGCTATACTTTACATTGCAAATCATTCTGCATAGAACATTCAGGGTCATATGCTACACTACTTTTTCATCTCTGTTATGTGCTGAGCTCCTCCTATCTTGACATAGCACATGCTGCTCTGACAGTCTCATGTGATTGAGCCTGACTTATTAATAGTGAGCACAATAAATGGGCATCAACATCAAGCAGCTCCCAGCACAACAGGACAACCAGAGTTACCTGTAGTTAAACTCACTAACATGTATTATTGTGTCACCATATAACAAACTTCTTAAATACAAAGTAACTTAACTTCTAAGAATAAAGACACAGACAAGAGTGTTGGCGTTTAAATATTTTGTCAAATTTATTTTTGACAAGTCATTAAATTTTAGACTATAAGATAATACTAATAATGGTGACGGCACAAAAAGAATGCACAGGATAACAACTACCAAACAGCTCAAACAAACACACACACACACAAGCCAAGCATTGGTGATCAATTCTCCTTTACCTTCAACCAGCGGTCCAGGTGGTATAGCCATTTCCCGTCCAGGACAATTGGCTGTCGCCTTACTCCACTTTAATGAGAGTGCACCCACTAAGCCTAACTATTAACATAAAGTAACTCCAAGTGTCGTTCTTTTCCGCCAAGCGAGGCCTAAACCGATGCGTCGCCACCATAACTCAACCCTGTAACAAGAAACACCTAAACCAGCAGAAAAATTAGGCCAATCCTGCAGGACTAAAATGCACGCCATCTCCACGAAACAAATGTGCATCGCGGAATTGCATAAACACCTGCTCCACTACACCACCCCCATTCTCCACTACACCACCCCCATTCTCCACTACACCACCCCCATTCTTCACTACACTACCACCATTCTCCACGACACCACCCCCATTCTCCACTACACCACCCCCATTCTCCACTACACCACCACCATTCTCCACTACACCACCTCCATTCTCCACTACACCACCACCATTCTCCACTACACTACCACCATTCTCCAAGATGTACCTTACCACTGCAGTATTTACCTTCCTCCTAGCAACATCCAACCGGGTACCAGAACCAGCTCACCACCAAACACTCCTGTGGACAGTGAAAGACTACAACTTGCAGGAAGGCAGAACTTCTGCTATCAAATGGATATAATGACAATAGAGCACCAATCCAATGTAGTTCCTAAATCATTCCCAATATGGGTAGAGAGGGAAAGAGTTGTCTGCAATGGATGCACAGAATTAAAATAGAACTTTTATTATTCTTTAAAATATGTATATCATGATATAGTCCATGAAATATTAAAAGAAAGAAATTAAAGTGTTATATTGGTAAGAAAAAGTGTAATTAAAATAGATTCTCGCTAACAATACCAGTGGCAAACGCAGGATTTGGAAAGGGGGGTTTCCAATACTTGGTTACAAAACCAATATCAATAAATCTAACCACATACAGGCAGCACTCCTCGGGTACTCAATAATCCAATCTTGTTAATCTATTACTGTACAACATTTCAGATGGATTTATTACATATTTTGGCAAAGCCTTCATGAAATATGTAATAATTGCATCTGAATCGTTGCATAGTAATAGATTAACAAGCTTGGATTATTGAGTACCCGAGGAGCGCTGCCTGTATCTGATTGTATGATCAAGACTGAGCGCTCTGCACCCCGGCTGTTGAACTTTATTTGGAGTGTCGGTCTACTTGACTATATTTATGTGGAGCTTTTCAGCTCCTCGAAGAAATAAAAAAGGCGGCACTGCAAACATACTCAGTGACAGTTACACACACACTGACAAAGCCTAAACGCACACACTGACACACGCACTCACTGCACTGACAAAGCCTACACACACACCTAACACTACACACCCACACTGACAAAGCCAACACACACACATACACACTGACACACAATCACTGCACTGACAAAGCCTTCACACTGACAGACAGACAAACTGCACTGACAAACACACACAGCCTAGAGTCACACACACACTCACACACACACACACAGTGACAAAGCCTAGTCACACACACACTGACAAAGCCTAGACACACACACACTGACAAAGCCTAGAGTCACACACACACACACACACTGACAAAGCCTAGAGACACACACACACACACACACACACACAAAGCCTAGAGTCACCCACACACACTGACAAAGCCTAGAGTCACACACACACACACACACACTGACAAAGCCTAGAGTCACACACACACACACACTGACAAAGCCTAGAGTCACACACACACAGACACACTGACAAAGCCTAGTCACACACAGATACACTGACAAAGCCAGCTAGAGTCACACACACACACACACTGACAAAGCCTAGAGTCACACACACTGACAAAGCCTAGAGTCACACACACACACTGACAAAGCCTAGAGTCACACACACACACACACACACACACACACACTGACAAAGCCTAGAGTCACACACACACACACTGACAAAGCCTAGAGTCACACACACACTGACAAAGCCTAGAGTCACACACATACACTGACAAAGCCTAGAGTCACACACATACAGACTGACAAAGCCTAGAGTCACACACACACACACTGACAAAGCCTAGAGTCACACACACACTGACAAAGCCTAGAGTCACACACATACACTGACAAAGCCTAGAGTCACACACATACAGACTGACAAAGCCTAGAGTCACACACACACACACACACACTGACAAAGCCTAGAGTCACACACACACATACACTGACAAAGTCTAGAGTCACACACACACACACACTGACAAAGCCTAGAGTCACACACACACACACACTGACAAAGCCTAGAGTCACACACACACACACTGACAAAGCCTAGAGTCACAAACACACACACACTGACAAAGCCTAGAGTCACACACACACACACACACACTGACAAAGCCTAGAGTCACACACACACACACTGACAAAGCCTAGAGTCACATACACACACTGACAAAGCCTAGAGCCACACACAAACACTGACAAAGCATAGAGTCACACACATACACACTGACAAAGCCTAGTCACACACACACACACACACACACACTGACAAAGCATAGAGTCACACACATACACACTGACAAAGCCTAGAGTCACACACACACACTGACAAAGCATAGAGTCACACACATACACACTGACAAAGCATAGAGTCACACACATACACACTGACAAAGCCGGCACACACACACTGAAATACACACTGACACAAACACACCTCTCACTTGACACAAATTCAGCCTTATAAATACAGCGCTGGCATGGCTTATTAAAGATCACGGCTCCCCCCACATGTAATAGATTACACCCACCTGCGGCTCTGGGAGAGAGCACCGGTCACTGAGGAGGATCCGACACACGAGCTCTCAGCCTCCCACAATGTGGTGCCCATAGGAATTTAGAGCTGCCCGGGAGGAGCTGCTCTACTGCTGCAGCTCCCCCTACAGGCAGCTCAGCCAGGAACAGCTGCCGACTCCAATCTCTTTACAAAAAAAAAAATATTGCTAAGCTGCGCTGCGATGTAGTGGTGGGCAGGGGGGGTTTCTAGGTACTCGGAAACCCCCCCTGCGTGTGCGTATGAATACAGGTGTGTTTTTAATATTTTCTGACATATAAGGTAGTATCCTGGAAATCTATATATTATTTATTTAAACCTATTGCAATAAAAATTATGTAAACCAAATGCCACTCTGTCAGTGTTATTTCAAACAATAATTATAGACATGCGTTAAATGGAGTACATATATGTCCACATATCACAACATAAGTAAATATGTTAATTCACACACAGATGCAGCACCTATAATAGGGAAAGAAACACAAACCAAGCAGTTGAACCACAGACACATCATACCGACAAGACATGGAAACGTAACAAAGGGGGGAAAGGGAACAACGTCGCTAACCAGACTTGAGGCAAAAAACCTAAATAAAACCCGGAGTAAACTAACCATCACACAATATAATATAATTCAGAAGCCAATTGGGCCCCCCGGGGGAAAATAAAAAATTCCTCATAGACTCCCACAGTAGGTCGGCGAGTGGTTAGGCCTCCGGTAAGCTACGTTAGAGCAAAAATAGCTGAACCCAGACGAATACAACGTCGACACGTAACAGGATGCCACTGACCAAGGGATTGGGTATCCCCGCCCGATAAGCCAGCAGAAGCCGCAGATGAAGCAGCTCCTATTCTAAATGACTGAGTACCGAACTTGCCCGGCTCGAGCTCTGAAAAAGCCAAATGCTGCAAAAAACATGACAAAACCGGTTATTTCGTAACCGGGGAAATCCTCGTGCATCAACCACGCCCCATTCCACCAGCCTGGTCCGCACTGGAGCGCTGTATAAGGCCTAGCATTGCTTCCAGGCATACAAATTACTTCCCCAATAGTGAGTGGTGGGTCAGCCCTTTTAAAGGGTTGACCCAAAAAAAACGCCACATGAAACGTCATGGCAAAAAACCTAATTGAAACAGCAAGCATTCAAAGCTAAAAATAAAAACAAACTGAAGGGACCGCAGCCAGCAAGTAAAGCAACATGTACACATCAATGGGACACCTGCAGTTAATTGCATTAGGGGTCGACCTGGACCAACCCCCGCAGGCCCTTGAAATTATGAAGGACCTGCAGGGGCCGGGCCCGTCATACAACGCAAATAAAAATAGACACGACTGCTAAAATATGCTGTAGCGAGCGAGCGCCGTGGCGAGTAGAGATCCCAAATAAATGTCAGCATGACTCTCTGCAAGCTCTTAAGTGCCCGAGCCACCGAAAACAGATATAACGCTCTCATTCCAGCCAGCCCACCTGCTAACAGAGCAAAGTCTTGGGGACAGTGCATCCGCAATCCCAATCTGTGTATCAGGCACATGCCTGGCAACAAATGGACATTAAGCAGCAGGCAACACAGAACAATTCATCCTAGCAAACGAACAACCGGAAGAGAGGACGAACTCTGAGGTCAAGCGCATGCAACGCGCCCAGGGTGTCGCAACAAAATCATACTCACGTTACCCAGCGGTCCTACAAGAGTTCTAGAGCAATCACAATGGGAGACAGCTCAAGCAACAGCATGTTCTCAGTGAACCCCTACTCAACCCACGTCAACAGCCAAGGTAAAGTGCACCACGAACCGTTGAGGTAGGCTCAAAAAATACAGTCACGACAGCAGCGTCAGTAAAAATGGAGGTAGGAGCAATAGGCCTTCTCACCCGTGCCCCCCAGCGCAGCAATCGCTGGCCAGCCTGACTGATCAATTGATGGCCCAGACGTGGAAGACTGGGATGCTAGCAAGGGGTCAAAAACGCTGGCCCGAGATGACCGGGTATGGAGGGAGGCAATAGCAGAAGCTGGGTAAGAGGGGGCGCCACAGCCACAGGAGACAGTGTAACAAAACCAGGGAAGTAGCGAGGGTGGTTCCAGTGGAGAATGAAATGGACAGGGCGCCATACAGAGTTCCGGAATTCATGGGGCGCTACATAGTATAACGGCCGCCTTTTATTTATTTTTATTTTATTTTTTATATATATTGTTTTTGGTTAGTTTGCACTATAACCTAAGGAAGTTACGGATATTTATTGTCATTTATTATTTATTTATTTATTAGGAGACCTGGAATAATAATAATGGTGGTAGACAGAACATGCATAGTAGTACTCACATTAATATAGGTGCAATGTATATTTGCGAAGTAGGAGCATAGCTGAGAAGGGAGCTTCCCATAGGTGTCCCCACTCCAGTGATAGCTGCTTGGGGCAGTGATTGCAGTAATAAGCTGTGCACCCTGTGGAATCTCACTCTAGCACATGTACTCTGTCAATTTAAGTTAAATGCTCATAATAATAATACAATCTCCTCTATTGACTGATAACAATGATTCAAAGGAGATAAAAGTTAGATCCTAGGTGCTATACATAAATAAAGCAGTGACAAAGCAGCTACCCCTTAATGTCAGACAGCGCATCACTAAAGCATGCTATTCCCCCAATGGGCATCAATGCCCAGCATAAAAACTGCCATTGTTTGCTGAGTTCTCTTCACTCTAGTATTCCCCCACAGGCTGGCCATACCCCACTAGCTCAGTACAGTACAGCACCCTGGATCGGTGGAGCTAGCACTGCCTACCTCTATACATGGGAGACTAGAATAACTGCTGGCGTAACAGGGGAATGGGCACCCCAGAGCTGAGTACCCACAGCAGCTGACACACTTGCTGCTGCGTTAATGGAGAGCACACCGCTGCTGGACCCATACGCGACCTCTTCGCTATAAAGGAGGGGCCTGTCTTCCCCCATTGGGCAATGCTAACAGCCCTAGGCCCTCATTCAGAGCCGTACGCTCTGAGCAGAGCGCACGCTCTGAATGAGGGCCGTCCTCCATAATTATGGAGCGTCCTCCTGGACGCTCGTATAGCTGTGGGTCACCACCCACAGCCTATACGAGCGTGCAGTTTGATGGCCGCGATGGTCTTGACCATCGCGACCATCGCCACTGCGAGCCGGAGCCTGCGGTTGAGTTTTTCAAGCGCAAGGCCCGGAGTGATTTTGGCTCTATCAGAGCCAAAATCACTCCCACTGACATCACTAGTGATGTCAGTGGGCCGGCTTCTGACGGTAGGCGTTCCCTTGGGAACGCCCCCGTCTGGGAGGCACGCCCACCAAAGGGGGCGTGCTGTCAATCAACATCGACAGCACGCCCCCTTTGATCAGACACAACGAGCGAAGGAAAGTCCTTTGCTCGTCGCGTCTGGCGCATGCGCACGACGGAGCTCCCGCTGTCGTGCGCATGCGCAGTGCACAACATCGACCCACTTGCGAGTGGACAGCCGCTTGCGAGTGGGTCTGAATCAGGCCCCTTGTTTGTAAAAGGACAGGGCTTAGTGGCAAATGCAGAATCTCTACAAAGGGATTTCCAAATGCTTGATTTGTACATTTCACTATTAAGAGGGCACAATCAGCACTTACACCTGCTATAATATACATCATACTAATGTACTGAATGAAATAATTCTGGCATATACAGGACCAGCAAACACCGTAAGCAATTATATGCAAAAGTTTGGCCATCCTTTCTGAGCTGAGGCCCTGATTCAGATCCGGATGCTCTGACAGAGCGCTCGCTCTGAATCAGGGCCGGGCTATTTTTTTTGGCCGCTCGCATAGCTGTGGGTGACCTCCCACAGCTATAGCGAGCGGCTAGGAAGTTGGTCGCGATGGTCAAGACCATCGCGACCATCGGGCTTGCGACGAGACCCTTGTGGTAGGGTCTCGTTGCCACAAGCCCCAGAGAGATTTCGGCTGTAACAGAGCCGAAATCTCTCCCACTGAAATCACTCGTGATGTCAGTGGGGCCGCCCCCAAACGGAGGCGTTCACATGGGAACACCTCTGTTTGGGCAGCCACTCTCCCGGCCCGCCCACCAAAAGGGGCGTGCTGTCACTCAACATCGACAGCACGCCCCCTTTGGTATGAGACCCGGAGCAACGGATTGCCCGTCGCTATCCGGGTCTCGCGCATGCGCACGACGGAGCCGGCTCCGTCGTGCGCATGCGGTCTGGGCCACCATCGACCCGCTTGCGAGCGCTCAGAGCTCGCGACCGGGTCTGAATCAGGCCCTGAATCTTTTATGTCATATATGGGTGCCATTACAGATCATTTGAGCAAGTTGGGGAACCTAGGGGAGGGCAGAAAATAGAAACCGTGCACCGCCCTGGACATTGATGTACAGATTGGTCTCCCTATGTACTGTTATAGTGTATTATTCAGTATTAATGAACCTATAGATGGTCTTTATCAGTGCACCCCTAACAGTGCATGTTTTCCAGAACTCCTAGTCGTTGCACAACTATATTCATTACTGGCTTTCCAATTTATTTACTATTGGCTGCACAACTATATTCATTGCATGTTTTCCAGATCTCCTAGTGACACATTTTAAAAGATCAACAGGGACTGAAGTTTGACAGTTAGTTAATTAATGACACTACTGAGGGGATCCTCATTTTTTATGGCCCCTTATAATCTGGGGCACGAATAGGGCAGTCTGTGGCACCTGTGAGGGCTTCCTGCTGCGCCTAGAGCAGGCAGCAGCAGCCCCCCAGTATTAAGATGGCAGCTGCACTCGGGGCAAAGCCACGCCCCCTTTGCGGCCCTAATCGCCGGCGCGCAACGGCCCGCAGGCCGCTCATTGAACCAACCAGCGGGGCAGCCACCGCTGCCTGCCGCTGGTTAAACATTATAGAGACGGAGCCAGCGGCAACATGCTGAGCCGCGCTCCATCTCACAGTACAGTCGGGACCGAAGCTTCCGGCCTCGGCTGTGCTAAGGCGCGAGGCCACACTGGCACCATGTGGTGGCAGCATCGGAGGCGGTGGATACCGCCGGCCGTCTCCGTACAGCAAAGATAAAGGGCAGGGCTGGCAGCCGCGATCATAGCTGCGGCCCTGCCCTACTGCGCAAACTCTGCCTCAGGCACTGTCCGCGATAAGCGCGGCGGCCTGCTCAGGGGGGGGGGAGAGAGAGATGGGTAGCACGGGAGCGCGCTGTGTTAGCCCGGCAGCACACACAGCGGGCAGTGACACAGAGGAGCGATGGCGGGACATTATGAAGGGCAAGAGGTAGAGACCAGGAAGGAATCACAGTGGGATAGAAGATTGAGGGAAAGCATGGAAGAATAAGTGAAAAGAATGAAAGTATAGGGGAAGAGAATAAAAGAATAGCAGGAGGGAAGAGAACAGGAGAAGGAGGAAAGGCAAAAGGAGATTTATACAGGAGATTTAAGTTACAAATATACTTCTCTGTCCTGGAAAAAAACTGGAACAAAGAGGCAGATTTACATACATCACTCCATTATATACTCTTGGACCAAGACCAGCTAAACTTAAAGGGGCAATATCCAACACGTTATTAAACTGGCAACACTCAAAACACTAGTGGTTTAATGTCCCTCATGTTTACATGTCATCTTTCAGGCTTACAGAGGTAAATTGAGGATTTTAAACAATTCTTGATGAGGGAGCAGCTGATAATCAGATTAATCAACCATTGTCTTCGAGTTGTGCATCTGAGCACTAGCATGCCTGGTATGCTGCTGCTTTTAGTTCCACAAGTGCTGGAGTAGAGATGGACATCGATGGTAGATGTTTGCCGACCATCAATGTTATTCTTGTGATGGCAGTGTTTTTACCATTTAATGGTGACATTCCGATGTTTGCCACCATCAAATGGTATTGATTCGATGGTGTTGTGATGGTCATTTTTTTTTTTTTAATGCTGAGAGCTGCACTGTCCCTGACTGCAGCTTTCAGCATCAGGCATTTTCTCGCATGTACTTCTTCAGGCTCTGCCTCCAGTCCCACCCGTCTTGCCCCCTGGCATGTACAGGTATGTAATGTGTATGGGGGGGAAGGTGCCGAGGAATGCCATGATAGTGTTCACTCTAGGTCCGGCGCCAGGCATGACGCAGCTGCTCAATTGCATCCCTCCCAGCAACCCCCACGGCATGCAAATCTTTTTGCGAATGCATAGATGGACACCAGAGAGGCTTCTGTGTCATAGACCAGGAAGTCCCTCCATTGCAAAGGGCCTAGAGAGCTGCCCTTTGCAGTGATCGTCATGCATACTGGTGTTACCAATTCCGGCATGCATACGAAGAACGGCGGGATGCATTGCATCCCAAGTTTGATGCGTCATGTATTCCGCCCCAATATGCTTCTTCAGAGTCCATAGGGGGTCCACAGGGTTGACCTTGGGGTATAGGTTGGGAACCAAATCCGGGCACCATGCAGTTAAAGCTTTTAGCTCCCAGGATGCACTGGGTCCACTCTCGCTATAACGCCGCCCCCAAGCCAGAGGCACCTCAGTTTTAAGTTGGTGCCTGGCCAGAGTCAGGTCACCGTTATCGCAGGGGGGCTGATTAGCAGCCCCTAAGCTTTATTTTATGTTTTAAAGTTTTTTATTTACTTTTTGACTCTTCAGAGCGGCAGCGTCAGACTGTCCATAGGACGTCCAAGCTGCCGCTCCGTCACCCCACCGGCGCTGAGACGAGAGTACAGATCTGGGGATCTCGGCGGGACCCCAGAGTCTGTACTAGCCGGACTCTGCGGTCGCCCAGGACTGCTGCCAGATCGACGGGGAGCAGGTAAGGTCGCGGGTCACCGCTTGCGGTGATCCACGCATTTACAATGCAGTCCGATGCCTCCGGTGTCTGGGGACAGAACGGAGGCACTGGCAGTGGTGGCAGGCCCCCACCCATACCCTGCGTGTCCACTAGACCACCAGGGACTTCAAGATCAGCGCAGGGAGCCGGCGTCCCGGGGGTTAATAGCAGGCCAGGGGAGGCAGCCTTCCCTGTTGTAGCAGCTCCTCAGCTCAGCGCGCCTTTCGGTAGTATAGTCTGGTGTCGCTGAGCTGCTTCCTCCGTGGGCCACGCTTCCTCTGAGGTGGAACTGTGTGTTGCATACGCTGACAATGGGTTCCTGCAGCTAATCTTAGCGTCAGTCAGGACCAGTATAGCGCTGCTTAATATTTCCGTGAAGATGATTAGTCAGATAGGTCTGACCAGGAGATAGACCACGATACTGCACCCATTTTTGCTATCCTGCAAGTCCTGGACTGCAGGTAGTAGTGCGGAGGATTTGACTCAGAAAGGGTTATGTATGCGGCGCCATCTGGTGCCGGGCTCCTTACACGACCCCCTTGGGCGGTTTGTTTCTCAGGATCCTGGCCTCCATTGCGGATCGCCAGGCAGCTCCCATTGTTGTAACTCCCTTGGGGTTACTTCAACATACTGCCTTTTCGTTTCAGGGTATCTCGCAGTTTATTACGGTTTACTCCTGTGATACAGACTATCGCTCCCTACCGGGATTTTTAACAGTATATGAAATTCCCTCTGGTACCACAACAGTCTGTCATTCCCCTTGCAGGGATTACCGCTCTGGGTGGATGTTGTTTCTACGAAATGGCGTAAGAAACGCCCTGTGGTTACTTCCCAGTTTCCTCTGCTGTCTAACATAGGGTTAACTGGATGATGTATCGGGCTCTTTCCTTCTCACACGAGGGGGAGCCTAAATCATGTATTGTTATTCTCCCTGCTTTGGTGCTGCCAGTCAGGTCCATCCTAGTTAGAGAGAATGTCGAACCTGCACCTAAATCAAACACCCTCAGTTTAAGCATTAACGTGTCTTCGGCTGTGTTCCCCGTCTCTGACCAGCGGGTGCATCTCTTGGCGGGAGTCTGGCTATCGCCAGATAAGAGGTATCACGAAAGCATTTGGCCTCATGTTTCCCATTCCCTGAGGGTCATCACAAGTAATGGAAATCACCTCCTGGGGTGGTTTTTCATGTTACTCATTTGATTACGAGCGTTACTACGTCTCCCATTCCTTGCCGGACGGTTTCTACGGATCCGTAGCTAGTATCTTTGCCTGAAATCAATGTACTCGCTTTCAGGGGCTGTTGCCCGTCCTACCATGGCTATGGCCTGGTTGGCTAATGCTATTACATACTGGGCTGATGCATTAGTAAAGCTTTTTCCCTCCAACACTTCTAGGGATCAAATGTCTTTTGTTGCTCACATAAAATATGCAGTTTTCATATGTGGGAGTAACTACGATCGATGCCAGTCTCCTAACCTTCAAGGTTTCGGCTGCGACTGTTTCCGCCGCCATACCCTATGGCTGCGCTTTTGGAAAGCAGAGCTGTAGATACCATATATTGGGAAGATCTTGTTTGGTGCTGACCTTGACAAGATTGTACTGTAGCAACATTGGCAGTATCACTAATGGCAAAATTTCCGCCTTCAGCTATACAAGGCCTCGGACTAAATCTATTCAGTATTTTTGTCCTCAGGGTCAACCTAAAGGCATGTTTTTCTCCCTAGGCTGTCGGCCTCCACAAGGGCCGCCATACCTAGTACCGAGCAAACCTATACATCCAGATGCCCTGCTTCTTAACCTAAGGATAAACCTTCAGCCTGATAGGACAGGCCTTCATCTGGGTGACTTTTTCAGTTCGCCCGGTGCTGGTGTCAAGTCACCATGGATGCTTGGGTTGGAGTGGTAGTCTCTCATGGGTGCGCCCTCTCATTGCTCGGAGATGTTTTGTTACACAGGCCCTTCTTCGGACCCGAACAGGGCCTTACAAATCCAGAAAGCTATACAGTCCTTTCGGTAAGCAGAGCTCTTTATGCGAGCCCCACTATCTCAGCGAGGGACTGGTTATTCTACTTTCTTTCTGGTGCAGTAGCCGAATGGTCCTCATTGGCCTATCCTCTGTCTCAAATCCCTGAACCAGTTCCCAAAGGTACCTGGGCTCAGGAGGAAACCCTTACGCTCCATCATCTGAAATTTGGAACCTGGGGACTTTATGGTATCGTTGAATATTCAGGACACGTACCTGCGGGTACCTATAGAGTCCTCTCATCAGCGTTAGCTCAGGTTTGCTGTGCCACAGCAACACTTAAACTTTTCAGGCTTTGCCTTTTGGACTGTCCACAGCCCCACTGGGGTTTACCAGATTTATGGATTTTATGACAGCCCACCTGTTCAGTGTATCCGATTGCTAAGGTATCTGAATGGCCTCCTGCTCTTAGCAGAATCACCAAGGTACTTTGAAGCCATTTCAAGTTGACCATTACTTTCCTTCACAAGCACAAATGGTTAATCAACTGGGAAAAAGTCCTCCCTGAATCACTCACAGGGTGTGATTCATCTGGGAGCCCTGCTGGATTCTCAGAATCGGAGAATCCTTCTGACATCAAACGAGATCTCCACTCTTCATCTACGAGTGCGCGGATGTCTCCGCAATCGACAAGTGTCATTACACTCTGTAATACGGGTTCTGGAATCCAGGGTGTCTATCTTCAGAAGGGTGGATTATGCTCAGTTCCATTCCAGACCTTTGCACAAACTAATCCTCTCCAGTTGGAATGGGTTTCTCCATCAGATCACGGTACAGACGATGATGCTCTCTCCAGAGGTGTGTCTGTCTGGGTGGCTATGGCCTTCTCATCTAAGGTAATCCTTACCACGGACGCCAGTCTCTGGGGTGCAGTGACCGATCCGCACTCCTTTCGGGGCAGTTGGACGTCTGGCGATTTCGCCCTGCCAATGAATTTATTGGAACGTTAAGCTGTCTTAGGCCCTTGTTCTGGCCTAACACATACTTCACGGTAAACCTGTAAAGGTTAAGTCCGATAATGTCACAACGGTGGGTCACATCTAGTAGACGGGCAGCAATGACAGGAATGTCACACATTTTGACATAGTCCAAGGGTCTCCTCCCGGCCTTCTCTGCAGTGTTCATTCTGGGAGTTCTCATTGGTAAGCGGACTTCCTCAACTGTCCTGACGTGCATCCCGGGGGACTGGTCTCCTCTCCAAGAGAGGATTCAACTCCTAGTGACCAGAGGGGGCCTCCAAGAGGTGGTCCTCATGGCCTTCTGACTCTATCACACACTGCCGGTGTTAGGGTCCAGAACTAGAGGTACTGAAGCAACTTTCAGTGACGCGTTATCCGTAAAGGGGACTTTCCACTTTGTGTACCTGTTTCCTCCGGTCTCCCTTCTTTCTCAAGGTCTTCGGAAGTTTATTATTTTTTTTTTTTTAAACACGTTTTATTTGCCAGATCACAATAAATAACACAGATCATAAAAATCAAGAACACATTTAAACAAATAGTTGTCATAAAGACAAGATCCGTTTCTCACAAAAAATAAGATTCAAAAATTGTGATCCATTTATACATTTTCAAACATATAAGGATAATCAAAAATATTAAAAAAACACAAATAAAAATAGGCTGAATAGAAAAAAAGAAAAAGCCGGAAAGGGGTAAGAGAAAGAAAAAAAAAAAAAAACCACAGAGAAGAAAAGAAGGGGAGATCCCCGGGGTGGGTCACCAGACTAAAAAATTAATAAATGAACGCACCTATATGTGCACACAAATCTTAAGGTTTTCGGAAGTTTCAATTGAGACGGATGTACTTTCCTGCTGGTGGGTCCAGATTGCCCTGGATGTCACTGGTACTTAGATTTTCGGAGTCTCCCCATCGACACTCCGTTCCTGCTGCTTCAATATCTGGATCTGTTGTCTTTGCCTTTCCCTGGACCTGGATCATCTTTGACTGCATCCATACTGTGGTCCTAAGGCTACGCTGGCTCTACCTTCATTGGGATGATTAGAGCGTGTAGGCCAGCTTTTGCTGGGCTCTACCACAGAATGTGGCATACCTAATTCTTATGGTATCGTACCTCCAGTTATGATCTTCAGCTGTTTAGGATTTCCAGAAGTTCTAGCATTCCTTCCAGCTGGCTTGGGTCTCGCCCTCCGCCTGGCCTTCCTGTAAGTGCTGGTCTCTGCACTGTCAGTCTGGTTCGCATGTGGAAATGCTCCACTCTCAGGTATCCATACCCTCCTTCCAAGTGTTTTCTAAATTCTACCTCCCTTATCCCCCCTAGGGGCTCCTTGGGATTTGGCAGTGGTTCTTCGTGTCGTCCTGTGGCTTCCATTTGAACCACTAGTTTTAATAGCCCTTATGTGGTTTATGGCTTAGACTCTCTGTCTTATGGTGTTTACATCTGCCAGGAGAGTGGCGGAATTGGGAGCGTTCTCATCTGGCTTCCTCTTCTGAATATTTCACCAAGACAGGGTTGTGAGTTACACTTGACCTGTGTTTCTTCCTATAGTGTTTTTTAAGTTCCATATTATTCAGGAACTTATTGTACCTACATTTCAGTCTCCAGTCCACTCGGCGGGGGTGGCCTCATTGACTGTGGTCCGGCCTCTGAATTTTCCTGATCTGTTCAAGTTTCTTCAGGAAATCAGACTCCTTATTTGTAGTCTATGAAGTTCACAGGAAAGAAGGGCCGGCCGCTAACAGACATTGGCTAGACGGCTTCTTATGTCTATCTCAGGGGCCTACACATAGAAAGGCCTTTCTGTTGATGCTTCTTCTACTCGGGATGTGGGCCCCTCGTGGGCGGCTCGCTGTGGCGCATCGGCTGTTCTGCCTTGCAAGGTGGCCACGTGGTCTTCTGTCCACACCTTTCTAAGGTTATATGCATAGGATTCCTTTGCCTAGCAGGATGCCTTCTATGAGAAATGGAGTCTCCTCTCATCACAGGAGCGTCCCCACCCTTATAAGGACTGCTTTGAGACATTCCCAAGGTCAACATTGTGGAGAGATATAGTAAAAGCTTACCCTTGTTATCTTTCTTTCTTCGAAGTCCATAGGGTCCACAGGGCACCCGCCCTGACGCACCTGGCTTCATATGGGCTGTGTTACTGGTCACCGGTTTTCCGTCTCCTCTGTGAGTATGGTTCTTGAGTGTTCCAGTCTTCTCTTTCTTTCCTCCTCCGGCCTTTGGCTACTTACAAACTGAGGTGCCGTTGGCTTGGGGGCGGGGTTATAGGGAGAATGGACCCAGTGCATCCTGGGAGCTTTAACTGCGTGGTGCCCGGATTTGGTTCCCAACTTATACCCCAAGGTCAACCCTGTGCACCCTATGGACTTCGAAGAAAGAGCGATAACAAGGGTAAGTTCTTACCATATCTCTTATTTTTATTAACTAATTTAAAAAGATAGAAACTGCTATCTAAAATGTAATAAAGTATTTAAATAAGATATAAATAACAAGTTTGAGTAAATTTAACCATTTTGATAAAAATTCCGGCCTCCACCTTCTTTCACTAGCCGGTCAATCTCACTCCTAATTATATTTATTTTATCATTTCCTATACAATTTTAATACCTAAACTATTATAATGTTTTATATAATTTAATAAGATAGAAAATACTATCTAGAAAGTAATAAAATATTTAAATAAGATATAAACAACTACTTGGAGTAAAATTTAAAATTTTAGTTAAAGTTACGGCCTCCACCTCCCCTCACTAGCAGGCCTATCTCACTCCCCTGATGTTATTTATTATATAATTTGCTATATTATGTTTTATCTAATTAAAAAAAACATAGAAATGTTATTTAAAAAGTAATAAAAGCTATATATACTAAGTTGGACTCAATTTTAATATTTTAATTCCGGCCTCAACCTCCCCTCACTAGCCAGTCAAACTTTATACAAATTTTAACGCCTAAAGTATTATAATATTTATATAATTTAAAAAAAGATAGAAAATACTATCTAAAAAAAAGTCATAACATATTTAAATAAGATATAAACAACTTCTTAGAGTAAAATTAAACATTTTAATTAAAATTCCGGCCTCCACCTACCCTCACTAAATGGCCTATCTCACTCCACTAATGTTATTATATAATTTTGCTATAAAGTTTTAATAGCTAAAGTATTATGTTTTATCTAATTTAAAAAATATATAAATGCTATCTAAAAAGTTATAAAAGGTACAAATTTGTTATTCAGTTTCAATAACTAAAGTATTTTAATATTTATTATAATGTGGTTTTTATCTAATTTAAAAAAAAATAAGTTGGAGTAATTTATTTAAATATTTTAATTAATGTTCCGGCCTCCACCTCCCCTCACTAGCCGGCCACGCTCACTCCTTATGATATTTATTTTATAATTTAGTAGATACAATTTTAATACCTACAGTATTAGGTTTTATATAATTTAAAAATAGACTACTACCTAAAATGTAATAAAATATTTAAATTAGATATATCAACTAGTTTGAGTAAAATTAAACATTTTAATTAAAGTTCCAGCCCCCACCTCCCCTCACTAGCTGGCCTATCTCACTCCACTGATGTTATTTATTATATAATTTTGCTATACAAATTTAATAGCTAAAGTATTATAATGTTTTATCGAATTTAAACAAAATAGAAATGCTATCTAAAATTTAATAAAAGGTATAAATACTAAGTTGGAGTCAATTTTAATATTTTAATTAAAATTCTGGCCTCCACCTCCCCTCACTTGCTGGCCATTCTCACTCTGATGTTATTTATTATATAATGTGTTATTCAGTTTAATATCTACAGTATTTTAATATTTAATATAATGTGTTTTTATATAATTGAAAAAAGAATAACAAGTTGGAGTAATTTCAATATTTTAATTAAAGTTCTGGCCTCCACCTCCCCTCACTAGCCAGCCAAGCTCACTCCTTATGATATTTATTTTATAATTTAGTATATACAATATTAATACCTATAGTATTAGGTTTTATATCATTTTAAAAAGATAGAAAATGCTATCTAAAAAGTAATAAACTATTTAAATAAGATATAAACAACTAGTTTGAGTAAAATTAAACATTTTAATTAATGTTCCGGCCTCCACCTCCCCTTAGTAGCTGGCCTATCTCACTCCACTGATGTTATTTATTATATAATTTTGCTATACAATTTTAATAGCTAAAGTATTATAAATGTTTTATCTAATTTAAACAAAATAGAAATGCTATCTAAACAGTTGGAGTAAATTTTAATATTTTAAATAAAATTCCGGCCTCCACCTCCCCTCACTAGCCGGCCATTCTCACTCCTCTGATGTTAATTATTATATCATTTACTAATCAATTTTAATATTTACATTCATTTAATATAATGTTTTATTTAATTTGAAAAAGAATAACAATTTAGAGTAAAATTAAATATTTTAATTTAAGGTGCCTACACACATATCGATTTTTTTACATGATCTAGCCGATTTCGATGCATTGGAACAATAAATCATGTAAAAAATGGTCAAATCGTGAGTCCCCACTCACGATGCGAAGTGCATCCCCGCTGGTCGCACATTGCACCCTCAGATCTGCGTGCTGTATGGCAGATCTGACAATCTAGGATGCAAAACACTGTAAAAAGTCTGGATGCAGGAGAGATTGTATGAAGATTGGACACCAAATCATGTGCAGATCGTGTGCAGAGCTGCTGGGGAGAGTTTCAAGGAAAATCATACACATTGGCTATTCGTGAGCACATCGCTATGTGTATAGGCACCTTAAAATTCCGGCCTCCACCTCCCCTCACTAGCCGGCCATTCTCACTCCTCTGATGTTAATTATTATATAATTTACTAATCAATTTTAATATTTACATTAATTTCATATTTAATATAATGTTTTATTTATTTTTAAAAAGAATAACAATTTAGAGTAAAATTAAATATTTTAATTTAAGGTGCCTACACACATCGATTTTTTACACGATCTGGCTGATTCCGACGCATTGGAACGATAAATCGTGTAAAAAATGGCCAAATCGTAAGTCCCCACTCATGATGCGAAGTGCATCCCCGCTGGTCGCACATCGCATCCTCAGATCTGTGTGCTGTAGGGCAGATCTGACAATCTAGGACATGATGCACTGTAAAAAGTCTGGATGCAGGAGAGATCATATGAAGATTGGACACCAAATCATGTGCAGATTGTGTGCAGAGCTGCTGGGGAGAGTTTCAAGAGAAATCATACACATTGGCTGATCGTGAGCACATGTGTGTAGGCACCTTAAAATTCCGGCCTCCACCTCCCCTCACTAGCCGGCCATTCTCTCTCCTCTGATGTTATTTATTATATAATTTAATATTCCATTTTAATATCTACAATATTTAACTATTTAATATAATGTACTATTGTGTAATTTAAAAAGATAAAATGATGATATCTAATAATGTAATAACTTAAGACTATTTTTTATTATTTTAATAATTTTGTATTATATATGAATATATTTATTCATATTTTGACTAAATCTGAATTTTTTTTTTGTATAATATAAATATTTACCTACCTTAGCTTACCTTACTAGACACTATGGGTGCCTCAACCTCTGTCTCCTGTACTTCTTGGGCTTTGGAGAACATATAGTAGATCTAATAACTGATGATGGCCGATGTTATGCCATTATTCGTGACTTCGGCTGACGGAGGGGCCAGGTGTTTTTAAGTGGGCTATATCTTGTACTGCAGCTTCTGTTGAATGGAACCAAGGGCTGCCCACTCCTGTGTGTGATGTTATTCCTCGAGAATCTGGGGAGGTGAATGCACCTTCATTGGTGGCTGTAGGTAGAAATCAATCAGACAAATTTCATTTGAAAGAAGTGAGGCAAAATCTCCTGGGCACATAAGAAAACTATGGGTTATCTGTAAGTAGTGGTACCTAAAAAAGGCTAATATTTTTCTTCCTGTTCAGCAAATTTTTTTTCCTATAGTGGAAGCATAACCAATTACAGCAGTGACATGACATTAGGACTGTTTTAAACATTGTCATAATTATGGTTCTGATTACTCCCAATGATGTAAATTGTATTTAATCTGAGACAGTCCTGAGAGCCAGTACTCCTGGGATTAATATATCTCGAGAATCCTTTAGAAATCATGCTGTATGTCAGCAGGGATTTTCTATGGAGGGTGGCCTGGGACCATACATTAAAGTAATACTTTTCATAATTATTATTTCCAGAGTTCTCTGTCATCAATGTAAGTAATAGAATCAGTCATATGACTTGTGTCATGCTTGCGTACTAACCTTATTTAAAAGGGAGAGACACCCAGTAGCTCCCAAAATAATTTATCTAACTTCAAATTTCATATGTCTATGTGCATATAGGTATATTCTGTTTAATTACACTATTATTCATACTCCGTTATGGTTTAGGGCAACACTACACCATCCATGGGCAGCACGAATGGGGATCCAGTCTAAAGATCTACAGTAAAAAGGTAGACAATGTCTAGATAGAAACCAGATGTTAGACAGTCAATAGGTCGACAGGGAGAAAAGGTCGACAGGGACAATAGATTGACACACTAAAGGTCGACATGTAAGAAGGTCGACTGGTACTAATGGTCGACATGGTCAAAAGGTCGACATGAAAATGATCAACATGTTTTTGTTTTTTTAAGGGTTAGGTTTAGGGTTAGGCACTTACCGGAGGCTTAGAGTTAGGCACATATCCCAATGGTTAGGGTTAGGCACTTACCCTGACGGTCAGGGTTAGGCACCAGGAGGGAGGGTTAGGCACTTACCGGAGGGTGTAAATTAGGCACTAGAAGGGACGGTTATGGTCAGGCACCTACCCCAATGGTTAGGATTAGACACCAGGAGGGAGTGTTAGGGTTAGGCACCAAGGGGAGGGTTAGGGTGAAGGTTAGGGTTAGAAAACGGGGAAAAACATGTGTTGACCATTTACATGTCGACCTTTTGACCGTGTTGATAATTTGTACCCGTCGACTTCCATGTCGACCTTTAATGTGTCTACCTTTTGTCCCTGTCGACCTATTAACATCTGGTGTCTAGCTAGACATTGTTTACCTTTTTACTATAGATCTTTCAATCCACATCCGCACGGATGACATAGTGGTTATAATTTTTTTCTCACAACACTGAGATGATCAGTTCAATTCCTAGTCATTGCTGATCTGTATGCAGTTTGTATGTTCTCTCTGTGTTTGCGTGGATTTCTTCCCACACTTCAAAAACTTACTGGTAGGTTAGGTGGCTGCTAACAAATAAAAAAAAACTAATTTGTATGCGTGTCCATTTGATAAGGTACATTGGGCCTGGTTCAGTAAGGATAGCAGCTGCGATTAAGCACGCAATCGGCCAATTGTTGCATTCTGCGCATGCGCAGTGATTGCAAATACGTGCTATAGCGCATATTTTACCCCAGAATGGCTGACTAGGACCCACTTTTAGAAGATGATCGGGTCCCACAGGACACGCTATGATCAGGCTCTGTGCAGTGTGCACCAGTCTCCCAGCCAATCGCTCACTACCTGTTTCCCCAGCCAATCACTGCCTTAGTCTCTTCAGCCATTTACAACCTGCAGTGTCTCCCTCCCTCTCTCCCAGCCGCAGTGTCTCCCTCCCTCTCTCCCAGCCCGCCAGCGCAGCTCTTCGATCTGCCGAGTTCTCTGCTCTTTCCTCCAGGTCAGTCTCCAGCGGTGCCTCTGCATGCTGTACAGGGTGCACCGAGCCCGGGAGCCGCCGTCAGCACCATGTAACTATGCATAGGCATAACGGGATTACACTGTTACCATATACATTGCACAATGGCTTGTACTCTCTTGATTAAACAACATAGCAGGGAAAGTGTAATTAAGTTCAGTGTGTGAAATCTCAATGCACATACAACCACTTCATTAACATTGATGTCAGTGGGGCCAGACCCAGGCGGTAGGCGTTCCCATGGGAACGCCTCCGTCTGGCAGCCACGCCCCCGGCACGTCCACCAAAGGGGGCGTGCTGTCAATCAACATCGACAGCACGCCCCCTTTGGTGCGAGACCCGGAGCGACGGAGAGCCCGTCGCTATCCGGGTCTCGCGCATGCGCACGACAGAGCTCCCTCCGTTGTGCGCATGCGCAGTGGGGCAACATCGACCCGCTTGCGAGCGTCCTTTGCTCGCGAGCGGGTCTGAATGACCCCCAATGTTTGGACCAATGTTTCAGCCTAATAGTAAGTTGGTCAGTTGATTTTCGCCTGCCAAAAGTTTGACACCTGCTCACATGAGGAATGAAAGCGCTTTTGTATTGTGAAGCCGTGGTTACATTCTCTGTTGCAGTCTTTGAATGATGCAGCGTTCCAGATTTCTGCCAGGGGGAGGGGAGGGTTAGGGAGCGCGGAGGGGGAGGTTAGGTTTAGGCTCTGGGAATGGAAGGGTAAGGAGAGGGTGAGGGTTAAGATACCTACCGACAGGATACCTGCAACAGGTTAGGCTGTAACTGGTGAACAAGCCCGTGATCAAAGTGTGAAACGCACGTCCGGCTCAGATGGGTACCCACACCTCATTACTTTCTCCGGCATTTGCAATAATCTCTGCTACTTCAATATACACCATACCACTGAGGTACATTTTCTTCTGACTAAATCGCTCTCTCATCCGGTCCGGCGCTGACTACCTGCAGTGCTCTGTTTGAGTATCAGGAAGCATGCCGGTAACCTCCTCTATACGGACATCATAGGCGATTTCATCTTTTTTCTGATTTGTAAATGGCGTGAGCCCGACTCCTTCTGTCCTACCTGGTCACTGCTTTTTTAAGAACACATCTAGTTCAGGGGTCCAATCACGGTAATACAACTCTTTCTCTTTAATGATCTATACACACTACCCCTGTCTGGTTAGATGAGGATACTTATACTGTTTCTATCATTCTTTTTTCTGTATATCGCTTCATGTTATATCAGATATTAAAGGGTAATGTACATGCTAGTACTCCTTGATAATGATGATAGGAGCGTGGATCAACAACCTCTGATTCACATTTTTTGTACGAACTATGCTGTATATTCGTTATTTATTCTACTGAAGAAGCGAGATAACTGAATATAGAAAGCTATTGAGTTTAATATATATGCCCTGAATATTTTTTCTTTCTTTCAAAGGACTTTAGGCTGCTACATGTTGAATGCTATGTGATTATCTATGTATCAATGCCTTGTCCTCTATTTATTCCAATTAAATGCAGATTTATGATATGATATGTACTAGCATGCGCTGGGATATGCTAGAACAGAACTGCTGTTGGAAGATTTCATAGCTACCTTCAGACTGTCTTATATGATACAAAGCTTATACCTCTAGATTTTCTCTACCATTGAAGAATCCATCAAATGTTACTGTTTTTGTGACCTATTTTACAATGTGTCATTCTACTCGACACATAATTGATAAATTATATCAATGAGAGTAATGGTGCATACACACGGTCAGATAAAAAGGACGGTATAAACGATTACGATATCGTTTGATTGTTTATATCATCCTTTTTTTAGCCCCTCCAACGACCAAATGAACATCGATGCGCGGGCACGGATGGTCAATATCGACTATCGCCAGTGCATGCAGGCCAACCTGGTCGATATCGACCATCGCCAGTGCATGCAGGCCAACCTGGTTGATATTGACCAGGTTAACCTGTTTACTATAGGGACCTGTGATCAACGATCATGGGTCTTTATAGTAGTTTGGTGGTTGGTGTATGTGCTGGATGTTCGATATCGAACATCCAGCACATGCAGGACGATCAGACAATAATATCTAATTGTTGTCTGATCGTCCCGTGTGTACGGGCCATAACAATAATAATATAGAGTGCACTCTGAACCAACATGGGAACACCTCCGTTTGGGCTGCCACCCCCCCGGCCCGCCTTCCAAACGGGGTGAGCTGTCAATCAACATCGACAGCTCGCCCCCTTTGGAAAGAGACCCACTACGACCTGCGCTGTCGGAGCCGGCTCCCTCGTGCACATGCGCACTGGACAAACATCGAGGCATCCGAGCGGTCGTAGACCGTACGGCCGCCTCTGAATGAAGCCCTCTGTCTTTTTGTTGTTAAAGAAGATGCATGTGCGTTAGGCTGGGTTATTATACTTTTACATTTAAGGCAGATTATTACATTTCCAATAACTGATTAAATTAGGTTGATATTGTATTTTAAGATAAATTAGAAAGTAAAGGGCCTATTCTTTATCGGGGGCAATAGGCCCCGGATGATTAAATATCTCGCCGCGGGGGATACTTAAATCCTCGCCGCAGAGGATACTTATCACCGGAGCAGTTCATCATTGCCCCAGTGATGGGATAGCTGCTCTGCTAAGAATATTTGCTGTTGAAAGCCCAGCGTCTATTTGAAAAGTCAATAAAAACTAATAATTAAAAACAAACAAATAAAAGAAGCCCAGTGTCTGGTAACACAACATAATATCATCACCTCTTCCCATGAAAAGATTAGATTATCCCTCCCATGACTCCCATAATCTAATGAGGGTTGTGATAAGTGTAAAGTGAACATGCTGAGATTCCTATATGTTACCTTCCAGCTCTATGCACTTACTCTGCCGGGTATGAATGGGGGCTGTACACGTAGATCTTCCAATGCCATCCAATCCATACCCGTGAAGAATGGATGGAAAAGAATGTCACCATTGACGCCCAGACGCCTCTGAGGATCCGTACACAGGAGCTGAAAAGAGCAACGTGATTGCAACTAAAGTGACAGGTCAGGTATCATTTGATCCCTTATACCTAGATATTTGGTAGCAATATAACTCAGTCACACAAGAAAGCTTTACCCTTATCTGAGGATGTGCATCTAGTTTAGGGCTAACACTAGGATAGAATATGTCAGTGGTAAAGTGACTCCTGCAGCAGTGATTGCTCTGGCGTGGAGTGTTCCTCAGCTACCACTTGTCTTTGGGTGTCAGTTAGGTGTAACCAATAATAGTAATGTGAGGTATGTAATACAGATTTCCCTATATCTTCAGTTCCTCCATATAGAGCTGCCTGACCATTCATAGCAAGAATAACTACATGACAGGTACTAGATAATGGGGGTTTTATAGAAATAACATACTGAACATCAGGACACATTGTACATGATATGCTTGTACTTAATGCTCACACTCACCTGTTCAAGGATGTCTTGTGTAGAAGGACTCAGATGACAGTCCGGCAACACAGAGAGCTTGCAGAAGAGCCGGGGTTTGCCCGTGGTCAGCTGGAAAAGGACCACGCCAAAGGAATACCAATCTACCCCGGCATCATACTGCTGTTCTAAGCGCATCTGTCAATAAGAGGAAAACAGTAGTCACATACAGGACATGAGGATGGACAGTACATAATACTACATGAAAGAATATTAGTACAATGGGGCAGATGTATGAAGCTCTGGGAAGTGATAAAGGGGAGAGTGATAAACGACCAACCAATCAGCTCCCAACTTCAAACACAGCCTGTAACATGACAGTTAGGAGCTGAGTGGCTGGTCTTTTGTCCCTCTCCACTTTATTACTTTCCAGAGCTCCATACATCTGCACCAATGTATCATTCCTGCTGATATTTTGGCTGCTGCCTGTGGGAGGGGGGATGGGTTTCAGCGAGAATCGCATTATCAGGCCATCCATAGCAGAGCATATACTGTAGCATAAACATATAGAATAAGTACCAAATATTAATATCACACTACAGACTGGGTCAGACAGATTGCAGGGGCAAGGGTAGGGCAACTCACTGAAGCTAGCAGGAGTCTCTGCTGGGAATCCATCAGTAATCAGTGACCTGTACCCAATGTATAGGTGAGCAGACAGTTTGAAGCAATGATAGGAAGGAGACAGAGCAGCAGAGTAATGGTGACATGGAATGTGCTAGGATAAAACAGACCTAGAAGGGTCCTTATGGTAGTCTCCTGCGTGCTGCAACGTTAAGGAATAACCTCATTGCATTAAGGTGTTTCCCAAAGTGTAATATTAATTGCCACTGCAAATATGTATGACCTGATGGCAGATTGAGAAACTTGGACCATACATGTCAGCTGAATGAAATCTCTTTGTATATATACAATTTAAAGGAATATTGGTTCCACATTTACAGATAAACATTTATAGAACCAGATACTGACACATTTCAGTATTTTCATGAGCCTCTAGGACAGTGGCTCCCAAACTTTTTTGAACCACGACGCCCTAGAGTATCGGCATTGTTTTCATGGCACCCCTAAGCCAAAAGTTTGTTATTGAGAAATTCAGAAAAAAAATGTAGTGTTAGTTTTGGGGAAATCAACCTGACACCCACTAAAAGATGCTCTGACATGGGGGTTCCCTATGGTACCCCCGATCTGGCTTGCTGAAGGTATTTGGTGTTTTTAAACGGGCTCAATAGCTGCTAAATAGCGTTTTTCTATACCTGATGCAGAATAGCATTTAGGAGTTTTTTTTCCAGAAAACAAGTTATCCCAGCAAATTTGAAAATGGGAGCCAGCATATTTAAAAGTTGCTAAAGTGAAGTTGAAAAAATCGTGAAAAATCCACCTTCCGCAAGCACCTGCAATCCAAAAAACACTTGGGGCATACTAGGGGACCCCCCCAGAGTCAAGTTCACTAGTTTTTAAGTTTGTATCCCCCCAATTTTTTTTTTGCCCCCTTTTTCAAAGTGATTTTTAGGGGTGTCCTTCAGTGGTTTTTTTTACATTTTGGACACAGACAGACTACCTTTGGGGGACTGTCTGAATGCTGCACGGGGGTTCCCGCAATGTTGCACCCCAAAACCCCAATTCTGCACTTTTTTCCGCCTCCCATTCATAGGCGAAACTTTTCCGCCTATTACATTGCATTAACTTTCCGCCTAGGTGGAAAGTCTTTCAAATTGAATACGGGGTAAAAGTCAAACAGGCGAAAATGACGTCATTGGTGAAAAGTTTCTGCCAAAAACATGCAAAAATGGACTTTTCACCTCAAATTGAATACGGCCCTATGTATTGTATTTTAGTAACTAGAATTATATCTGTATTGTATGACAATGACTAATTCAGTGATTGGGAAATACTCGCTATAGCGCGTTTTTATGCGATACAGGAAGTGAGGTTTTTAAAAATGACCGGGTCCCCCAGGATGCGCTGTGTGCGCACCGCAGAACAGCTAGTCAACGCCGGCAGTGATTGGTTGGGGAAATGCTTCCAGCGGTGATTGACTGCTGCTGCGCACACACAGCAGCCAATCCCCGCTGGCAGTATTCACCAACCAATCACAGCCGGGGGTGTCTCATCCAATAGCCGCTGGCTGTGTGTTGCACCTGACTTCCGCGCTGATCCAAGTGTCCTATCTCCTAGAGTGCCTGACTGCCTGTGCGAGGCTGAGCTTGGAGTACAAAGTAATGAGGACAGCAAGCGCCCGACTCTTCCAGCTGATTAAAATGATTCAGAGCGTGGCAGCTGGGCACAGTGATGGGACTGCAGCTGGACTGTGTCTACCTCCAGCCCCCTCACAACTGATATGCCATCAGGACGCTTCACCTATGAGACGGACAGAGATCTGTTTCCTTCAACTGAATGATGCAGCTCCGCTCATACCTATTTCATTAAGCACCCTGCAGAAATCTGTGACAGGGCGCCACCTGCTGTTCACCACTGTTATTATAGGTTTTATACATAGATTATGACCCTTATTAAATCCTACTCTGCTCTCCCACCCCTGTTCCCCGTTCCCCATGTCTGTACCACTTCTGTTCTCCTGTGTACTCTGCCCTCCCACCTGTGCCCCCTGTTCCCCTCTCCCCATGTGTGTACCCCTTCTGCTCTCCTGTGCCCTTCATTCCCTCCCATCACTGTCCCCTTCTCCCCATGTCATGCTCAGTGCAAAATATTAGCTATAGTGAGTTTTTACACACTACAGGTAGTGGGACATAAATTGTGATGGGACCCAGAAATTGTGGAGTAGGACCCAGATTTTTAAAAGTGAGGGGTCCTTGGGACCCACATTTTTTTTTCATCAGCACGATCACTGCTAATTTGCTCTATGTATTGTATGGGTGTCACTCGATTGCTCTCTGTATGTCTTTTACTAGGATGCTTTTTATTGTTTGGTGTCAATAAGAGGAAAACAGTTATCACATACAGGACATGAGAATGGACAGTACATTATACTACAGGAAAGATAATTAGTACAATGTATTATACCTGCTGATATTTTGGGGGCTGCCTGCAAGAGCAATAATATAATAATCATAATATATAGTATGTAATATATAGCCTATATTGTGTGGCGGTCACTCGGTTGCTCTCTACATTGTATGGCAGTTATATGAAAGCTCTGTCTATGGTTTGCCAGGTGATCACTAGCATGCTCTTTACTGTATGGTGGTCACTAGGTCACTCTGTATTACATGGCATTCATAAAAGTACCCTTATATTGTATGGTAGTCACTTGGATGCTCTCTGTATTATATGGCAAATACTAGGGTGGTACTACTTCTTGGGATAAGGTCACCTACTACGATGATCGGGACACCATCATTCCTTTAGTACAGCAATTTCCAATTGCTGTGCTGCTGGCGGTTGTGAAGTGTGCTGTGCCGCGGGCGGTTATGAAGTGTGCTGTGCTGCGGGTAGTTATGAAGTGAGCTGTGTCGACGGCGGGTGTGAAGTGTGCTGTGCCGACGGCGGGTGTGAAGTGTGCTGTGGCACGGTCAGAAGCGGCTGTCAGAGGTGCTGGTCACATTATAGAACTATGGACTGGGCAGCACTGCCGCTGAGCTCCTCTGTGACCTGCTTAGACGCGGCGGCGTGACATCACAGGTCACACATGCCACATTGTCAGCCCGCTATCCCGCCCGCCTGCATGCCCGCACGCTGCTGACAGCTCTGCACTGTGTGAGAGAGACATGTAGGTATGTGGGAGCCAGTGTAATGTTTTGTTTTTGGTGGGGATCAATGTTGTTGATATGTTTCTGTGAGGGCAGCCAATGGTTTTATATATTTGTGGGGGATAATATGGTTTATATTATTCTGTTCCTGCCATCCAATGTTTGTCTGTTTTTATTGTGGGGAGCAGCAATGTGGTTTATATTTATTATGTGTGGCCAGCCAATGTGATTGTTTTTCCTGAGGGAAGCAATGTTTTGTTTTGTTTTTTGTTTCTGTGGGGGCCAATGTATGTGTTTTATTTCTGTGGGGGCCAATGTATGTGCATTTTATTCCTGTGGAGGCTAATGTATGTGTTTTATTTCTGTGGGGGCCAATGTATGTGCATTTTATTCCTGTGGAGGCTAATGTATGTGTTTTATTCCTGTGGGGGCCAATGTATGTGTGTTTTATTTCTCTGGGGCCAATGTATGTGTTTTATTCCTATGGGGGCCAATGTATGTGTTTTATTCCTGTGGGGGCCAATGTATGTGTTTTATTTCTATGGGGGCCAATGTATGTGTTTTATTCCTGTGGAGGCCAATGTATGTGTGTTTTATTCCTGTGGAGGTCAATGTATGTGTTTTATTCCTGTGGAGGCCAATGTATGAGTTATTTTTATGTGGGAGTTAATATGTATGTTTTTTCATAGGTTGCACATGCCACATCGCTGAATGGTGTGCCTTGGAAATTTTTAAATCTTGCATAGTGTGCCTAAAGGTTAAAAAGGGTGAAAATCACTGCTTTAGTACATTTATGCACAGACAATATTTTATTTATTAGCATTATTCCCGCCAGTCTGTCATCATAAGCCACCAGCAATGATAAAATGCCTGTAATTGGCTGGTAGTGAAGGGAAATCCCGATTAGATGTGATTCAGAGCTGTACACAATGGCGATTACGGATGCGGTGAGTGTTTGCCATCGTGCAGGCGTATAAGCCGGACTGCGCTTGCAGAGCAATAGAATTACAGCTACGGATGCACAGAGAAATCCACGGTAAAATGAGTGACAGGTAGTCAGTGTTTGGGGGGTGGTGATGGGCTGTGGCCTGTAAAACGCAGGCGTGTCTGTTAATTTCAATGCCGTTTTGTGGGTATGCATAAATTAGCCCATGCGATCTCCTATGCACTCTGTGTGTCAGGAGAGCTCTCAAGGCTGCAGCAGGTCTGACCTTCCGCAAGGGCAAGATGGCTGCTCAATGTGCGTTGATGTTACGATATTTACGCACTTAAGTGATGTTTTACGCATATGAGAAGGCAGCAGATGGAGTCCTTAGGCTGGGGTAAGCTTTTCAAAATGATCGCAGCTGCAATGAGTAGTAATCACAGCTGCGATCGCATTAGCGGCCATCTCTGAATCCGACCCTTAGATCATTAAGCAGTCACTGTCATAGTATGCAGGTTATTCATTCCTTATGTAGATTTCTCATCTCTTTTTCTATTATTGCTACTTTAGCATTATAGTAACCCAGTGATAAAATGTGATATGACGCATTATGCATCTGTAAATTGGGTGTTTGCTGTATTCTGATTCTTATTATGGCCATACTGGGTATCATCAGGTTGGGCAATATGATCATTGCACATGCTGCATGGTAATGATGACCATCCAGACATTGCCCCAAATGGCTGAGAGGAGGTAAAAGTGTAAATGTGCCAATAATTCCTCCATATTTACCTTACTGTATAGATCCTATATATATGAATAGCAGTAATATATTGTACATTATTATAGGCTCACCTCTGGGGCCATGTACCCTGGTGTTCCTGCACAGCCCGTAGCTCCATGAAAAGATGTTACTGCCAGCCCAAAGTCTGTGATCTTGATATGGCCGCCATCATCTATGAGGATGTTCTCAGGTTTTATATCTCTGTAAAAGGGACATTTTGCATTTAGAATATGTATCATAAACTCACTGCAAACAAGTACTTAATGAATAAATACAAAGTATCATAGTGAGTAATTTGTGAATGTGGAAACATGCGCCACCCAGAGTATAAATGCCTTTTACACCTGGCAGGATCATGGAAGACCCGGAATCAGTGCAGTGTGTCTGGGCAGAAGGGAGCAAACACTCTGGCATCAGTGCCACCTACTGCACATCTGTCTTCTGCTCAGGCACCAGCTCCATATTCCTCTGGGAGGAGGGGACCATGCAAATATCTTACACACAGGCTCCCCCATTTCTTATATCAGCCCTGATGAAATGTGTGTGCACCTTATGGTGTGGTTGGAGAAGTAATAGGTGAATTTGTGTACAGGTGTATGCAGTACAGGTCTGCATTATCTGTGGCTCATACAGAATATCATTATACTAACCATGGATTATTTTACTCCTTTAAGTAGTTATTGATCATATGTGCACAGAATATGACTTCCCCGTATTTTTGTACTTTGCACTTGTGTAATTCTTCAGTATAGGACAACAAGCCTATGGGAGCCAAACCTGATCGGGTCCACATGTACACAAATAGCATACTTCCCAATTGCCCAATTTCAGTGGAATAGTTGGTAGGTATTCCTATTCCCTTGTGCTGTGCTCTGCCAAAGGTGCATGCTGCAGTGACAGGGTGATAGGAGGTCCACTGAGGAGACATAAGGGTCAGCCTACTGCTCCATGCCATGGGGGCGTGGCCATGTCCTTCTAAGTCACAGCCACTCCCTCCCATGATGTGGCCACTCCCCTGTCCCGATCTGCACACCTTCACTGTTGGGAGGCAGGGCCATAAGGAGGCAGTGCTGCCTAGTTACCTGATGATGGTGTTCCTGCCCACCCACCACTTGGAGCACATCTTTATGATGGTATGCGCACCGCTCAGGGGTGGATGCAATATAGGGTGCACTGGCGCTCTATTACAGGGCTGTTGGGAGGTATGCCAATAGCACAGATGTCCATTTCATACATATTTGTACTGATATACATTTTAGATTTAAAGGAAGCCAATAGCCAAAATATTATGATTCTAGTAATTAACGCTTAATGCATTGCTAACTATTGTTTTGTTTTCTAAGGATATAGGGTCTCCTTCAGACCGGGTCGCAAGCGCTGAGCGATCGCAACCGGGCTGATGTTAAGGACCTGCGCACGCGCAGCGGCCGCACTGCGCGTGCGCAAGCCCCGGAGCGAGAGAGAAACTCTCTCGCTCTGGAGCTCACTACAATAGGGGCGGCTGTCGATGTTGATCGACAGCTCACCCCGTTGTGGAGGGGGGGTGGCCACACAAACAGAGGCGTTCCTTATGGAACGCTTGCCGTTTTGTGGGCGGCCGCACTGACATCAGCAGTGATGTCAGTGGGGAGCTTCCTGTTCGATCAGAGCAGGAAGCTCCCTGGGGCTTGCGGCTGCCGAGACCCAACCTTAGGGTCTCGTCGCAAGCCCCGATGGTCGCGATGGTCTTGACCATCGCAACCATCAACCTGGTCGGTCGCTAAGCTGTGGGTGGTAACCCACAGCTTAGCTAGCGAGCAGGCCGCACTAAAAAATAGAAGCGGCCGCCCTCATTCAGAACGAGCGCTCGCTTCTGAATGAGGGCCATAATTCCTTGAATTCATTTCCCATCATAAGAAAAGTTACTTCTGGGAAAACCATGAAAATGGTAAACCCAAAAGTTAAATTTCTTCTATACTTATGACAATGAGGAAAGAAAGGTAGATACCGATGTATGAAGCCCATCATGTGAAAGTACAGGAGACCGGAGACAATCTCTGCAGCGTAGAATCTGACAAAGAAGAAATGTAATGTTATTGTAAGGTCCCAGATCCTGATCTCCATGAGGATTCCTTATATACAGAATTAGCCGTGTACATGGAATATATGATAATTATTGGGAAGAGTAAAACAAGCGTGAGGGCTGTTGTACAGATTTACAGTCTGTCTGGTTTTCCTCTCATATCTCTTCTCTATCTCACACACACTGGTTATGTTATTCTTACACATAGGGCTCGATTTAATTCAACGCAAATTGAATAGTGCGGGAATGAGTTCCCGGAGCTATTCAATGCAGCGCGCTGCTAAGCCCGACTAAGGATTTCTTCTCCCATCCCTCCTAGGATGCGAGCAGAAATCCGACAAAAATACAGGCGCGATGCTGTTTTCTGCCCTTAGCGCAGCGGAAACAGCATCGCGCCGGGAAGTTTAGTCGGAGAATACCCGTTTTCACGTCAAAACACCCTGTTTAAGGCAGGAGAACGGGCATTCCCCAACCTAACAGCGCACAGAATTTAAATAGCTCCGGGAGCTCCTTCCTGGCGCTATTCAATTTGCATTGAATTGAATCGAGCCCATCGAAAGGTGAGCAAGGGAAAGGAAAAATATTGTTAAAAGTCAGTGGTGGCATAGTACAGGTAATGTCAGTGGTGGCATAGTACAGGTAATGTCAGTGGTGGCATAGTGCAGATGTCAGTGGTGGCATAGTGCAGGTAACATCAGTGGTGGCATAGTGCAGGTAATGTCAGTGGTGGCATAGTGCAGATGTCAGTGGTGGCATAGTGCAGATGTCAGTGGTGGCATAGTGCAGATGTCAGTGGTGGTATTGAGCAGGTAATGTCAGTGGTGGCATAGTGCAAGTAATGTCAGTGGTGGCATAGTGCAGATGTCAGTGGTGGTATAGCGTAGATGTCAGTGGTGGCTAGCGGTGACCCAAGATGTTTGGGACCATGGCTGGATCTAAGGGGGACAACAAGGTAAGCAGCGGGGTCCCGCGGTGCGACCCTGCTGAACATGGTCCAGAGTCCCCAGGCAGGGGGCTCCCTGGGGACTGGCTGCAGCGTGGAGCCAGGTACTAACCTGCGCTTCCACTACCCCCCTTGGACAGCGGTCCGTGGCTGAGCGGTAGCGCTGCGGCGTCCCAGGGGTTAAATGCATGCCAGGGGAGCGCGCCTTCCCTGTCTCACAGCCGGCGCCTCCCCCGCTGCACATAGCCCTCTCTGCACACGCCAACTTGCCCTGTGGCAGCGCTCCTCCCCCAGGCCGGCCTCCTCTATGCATTGTATGTGACTTCTGCTAGCGCTGCTGCCTGTACTTTCATTTTCTTCTGTCAGCCATTTCAACTGTCCCTGATCTTTTCTGCTAAAGCCCTTGCGGTGCGGTGATTGCAGGGTAGTCTCACACTATACTAACAAGTATCAGTGAGAGGGGTCACATACTTACCATCATGTCTGAGAGTGACTTTCCTCTCCAGCTTCTGTGTACTACTACACGCAAGGTACCAATAGCGGAGGGGGAGGGTAGCGTGGAGGGGCTATGTCGGCAGTGTTATTTATTGGCGCGGCCAATTACTGTCACAGCAACGGTACAGGAGCCGCCCTGGGCTTGTTTCGCCAAAGCGCTTACAACCCTGGTGGGCCAGTGAGCTCCGCAGCCTGCGTTCTCACAGATGGGATTGTCCCAGCAGTCAGTGGTGTTGTCACCCATGCAGGGTTTCCCGAGACAATTGATGGTATCCCACAGTCTCCCTATTTCCCCTCCCCAGGTCTCTCAGGAGCCTGCGTGGGTTAATTCACTGACGAGTTCCGTACAGCACTTGTCGGACATTTTACAAGGGGAGTCTGTGTTGCGGCCTCATAAGCGGCCGGTGGCTTCTCTGTCTGCTCCTTATGAGGATGATGACATGACGTCTGATGATGGGGAGACTCTGGATCTTTCGGACCAGGAACCTCTCCGTACTAAAGAGTCGGACGCTAGGTCCAAGGTATATATTCCTGAACTTATTCGGGCAGTCCGCACAGCTTTGGTGATTGAGGAGGAAGATCCTCCGGTGTCCAAATCTAAATATGACTTTTTTAAGGATATTTAGGGTGACACCACAGTGTTTCCTCTTTCGGGTCAGTTAGTAGACCATTTAGAGGAGGCGTGGAAACAACCTGGCAAACTGTATCAGCCACAGAGACGCTTGGCGGTGGCTTATCCGTTTGCGGATAATTATTTTCTAAGTGGGAATCCCCTCCACAGGTGGATTCTCATGTGACACGCCTAGTCCGTAGTGCCACATTGCCCATGCCCTCCATGTCTTCCCTGAAGGGTGCTACGGACCGAAAGGTGGAGATCTGCCTAAAGTCCATTTATTCCCTTGCCCCTTTCTTGGGGGGGGGGGGGCAGCTAGGCCGGCTATGGCCAATTGTTGGGTAGCCAGAGCTATGGAGCGCTGGGCTGATTCTTTGGAGGCGTCCTTCGATTCCGACTGTTCGGCTGAACAGACCGAGTTGATAGGCATTCTCCGGAACTCGGCCACTTATATCAATGAAGCAGCCTTGGATATCAGTACCCTGGCGTCTCGAATTTCTTCGGCAGCTGTAGCTGCTCGTCGCACCTTATGGTTGCGATCTTGGAAGGCGGACGCTGATTCCAAAAAGGGCTTGGAAGCTTTGCCCTTTAATGGAGAAGTCCTATTTGGTCCAGACCTGGACAAAATTATAGCCAAATCGGCATGTCTCCCGTCTGCTGCAGTTCCTTCCAGTTCAGGTACGTCGTCCTTTCGGCCTTATAGGGCCCAGGGTAGGCCTAAAGAACAGTCCTTTCCCCAACAGGCTGGCCCCAAAAAAATCGGCCAAGCCCCGGAAGCAGGCCTGGAGTACCAGACGTCCGGCCCCTAAGCCAGATGAGAAGCCTGCGGCCTGACGGTCCGGGCCTCCCTTTGGGGGATCCCAAAGTGGGAGGCCGCCTGCTGCAGGTCGCCCAGTGTTGGTCGGTTACCACGACAGACACTTGGGTTCTCGAGGTGGTTTCTCACGGGTACGCCCTCTCCTTTTGGCACAGGCCCCCGTCTTGATTCTTCACCATGGGTCTTCCATCAGACCGGAACAAAGCCATGGAACTGCGGAAGGTTTTGCACATTATGCTCCAGGCTGGAGTTACAGTGCCTGTTCAATTCTCCCAGAGGGGCCAGGGTTTCTATTCCAATCTGTTTTTGGTGCAGAAACCCAATGGGTCGTATCGTCCAATCC
Organism: Taudactylus pleione; assembly: GCA_031769625.1. Classification (NCBI taxonomy): domain Eukaryota; kingdom Metazoa; phylum Chordata; class Amphibia; order Anura; family Myobatrachidae; genus Taudactylus; species Taudactylus pleione. Next base: position 34,550,718 of record JAUIMM010000031.1, on the reverse strand, counting down.
TCAACCTCAAAGCACTCAACAAGTCTTTGCGGGTGCCGAGGTTTCGGATGGAGACCCTACGGTCCATCATTCTGGCGCTGGAACCTGGGGATTACATGGTGTCGTTGGACATACAGGACGCTTACCTGCATGTCCCTATTCTTTTACGCCATCAACAATTCCTCAGGTTTGCAATCCGCAACGACCACTTTCAATTCCGGGCATTACCTTTTGGGCTGGCGACAGAACCACGTGTCTTCACCAAGGTGATGGCGGTCATGGCAGCCTCTCTGCGGCTGCAGGGAGTCCGCATGTTACCGTACTTGGACGACCTTCTGTTGGTGGCAGGATCTCCAGAGCTCCTTCTCCGCCACAGGACCTGACCATTGCGGTACTGCAACGGCACGGCTGGTTGATAAACTGGCAGAAGTCCACCCTGATCCCGTCTCAGAGGATTCTGCACCTCAGAGTCTTATTGGACTCCGGACAGCAAAGGATGTTTGTGACAGGTTGCCGGTGTACGGGTCTCGCACAAGAGACGAAAAGGCGTCTCTGGTGGATGCTCTGTCCGTCCAGTGGACGTTCCGGTTTTCTTATCTGTTGCCTCCGTTTTCCCTTCTTCCACGGGTAATCCGGAAATTCAAACAGGAAGGAGGGATGCTCCTGTTGATAGCTCCCGCGTGGCCCCAGAGGCACTGGTTCTCAGACCTCCAGGGACTGTCCGTGGACATTCCTCTGCGGTTGCCGTTACGACCGGACCTCCTGTCACAGGGCCAATTGTCTTCACCTGAACCTGACTCGGCTGTCTTGGACGGCGTGGCTGTTGAGACGGCCATGTTAAGGTCCAGGGGGTTTTCCAGCTCTGTAGTGCAAACAATGGTAAGGGCTCGGAAACCATCCTCTGCAAGGATATACCATCGAGTGTGGCATACGTTCTTCCAGTGGTGTCGACCGAGAGGTTATGCCCCTCGGGAGTTCCGTCTGTCTCGAGTGTTAGCATTCCTACAGGCGGGACTAGACCATGGGCTTTGCCTTGCGTCTCTGAAGGTGCAGGTGTCTGCCCTGTCCGTCTGGTTCCATCGTAAGATTGCTGCAATCCCTGATGTGCGCACCTTTATGCAAGGTGTTCTCAGAATTCAGCCACCTTTTTTTCCACCGGTGGCGCCTTGGTATTTAGCTGTGGTCCTGAGGGCTCTCCAGGGACCGCCGTTAAAACCACTGGGGTCAGTAGACCTCAAATGGCTGACAGCTAAAACAATTTTCCTTCTGGCCATTGCTTCGGCCAGATGTGTTTCTGACTTAGGGGCTCTCTCCTGTAGACCCCCTTTTCTGATTTTTCATAGGAACAGGGCGGTGCTGCGCACTCGTCCTGGTTTTCTTCCTAAAGTTGTTTCCAGTTTTCACATCAACGAGGAAATCGTTGTGCCGGCTTTTAACTCACCTGATCTTTCAGTGGGTGAGGCCACTTTGGACGTTGTGCGGGCCTTAAGGATTTATGTTGACCACACTTCTTCGTTTAGGAAGTCGGACGCCTTGTTTGTCCTCTATGGCTTCCGTAAAAAGGGTTGGCCTGCTTCAAAGCAGACTTTGGCAGGCTGGATTCGTATGGCCATCTTCATGAAGGCCTTCCGGTTCCTTCCTCTGTGAGGGCTCATTCCACTAGGTCTGTGGGTCCTTCGTGGGCTGCTCGATGTGGTGCCTCTGCAGTCCAGATCTGCAAGGCTGCCACTTTGTCCTCGGTCCATACCTTTGTGAGGTATTACAAGTTTGACACCTTTGCCTCTCAGGATGCTTCCTTCGGGCGGCGGATTCTCCTTTCAGCACAGGAGCGTCCCCACCCTTAAAGGAGACTGCTTTGGGACATCCCCAAGGTATCCTGTGGATACCCTATGAACCCTGATGTAGAAAATATGAGATATACTAAGAACTTACCTTTGTTATCTCTATTTCTACGAAGTTCATAGGGTTCCACAGGACTCCCGCCCTGTCGCACCTGTGCTGCAGATGGGCTTTGCTCTGGTCACCGGTTTTTCCGTCTCCCTTTGGTGAGAATGTGATTCTTGTATGTGTCCAGATCTTTTTTCTCTCTCTTCCTTATCCTCCTCCGGCCTATGGCTTGGTATGTAACTGAGATGCCGTGGCTCAGGGGCGGGGTATAGGAGGGGGACCCTAGTGCATCCTGGGAGGCTGAAAACTTTAACTATATGGTGCCCGATGCCTGACGTCATCACCTATACCCCAAGGTATCCTGTGGAACCCTATGGACTTCGTAGAAATGGAGATAACAAAGGTAAGTTCTTACCATATCTCATATTATTTACATTACATACCTGTAGTAGTGTCCCTTATACACATTACGCTAAATTGTAGTAGTGCCCATTACTCATTATGCCACACAATACAGATCCCCCCATTACACATTATGTCACACAGTACAAATCCCCCCCACCATTACACATCATGTCACACAGTACAAATTCCCCCCCACCACTACACATTATGTCACACAGTACAAATTCCCCCCCCCCCACCATTACACATTATGTCACACAGTACAAATTCCCCCCATTACACATTATGCCACACAGTACAAATCCCCCCCACCATGACACATTATGTCACACAGTACAATTTCCCCCCACCATTACACATTATGCCACACAGTACAAATCCCCCCATTACACATTATGCCACACAGTACAAATCCCCCCCACCATGACACATTATGTCACACAGTACAATTTCCCCCCACCATTACACATTATGCCACACAGTACAAATCCCCCCATTACACATTATGCCACACAGTACAAATCCCCCCCACCATGACACATTATGTCACACAGTACAATTTCCCCCCACCATTACACATTATGCCACACAGTACAAATCCCCCCATTACACATTATGCCACACAGTACAAATCCCCCCCACCATGACACATTATGTCACACAGTACAATTTCCCCCCACCATTACACATTATGCCACACAGTACAAATCCCCCCATTACACATTATGCCACACAGTACAAATTCCCCCCACCATTACACATTATGTCACACAGTACAAATCCCCCCCATTACACATTATGTCACACAGTACAAATCCCCCCACCATTACACATTATGTCACACAGTACAAATCCCCCCCATTACACATTATGTCACACAGTACAAATTCCCCCCCATTACACATTATGCCACACAGTACAAATTCCCCCCCACCATTACACATTATGCCACACAGTACAATTCCCCCCCCCCCCATTACACCACACAGTAAAAATTCCTCCCCCACTACATATTATGGCACACAGTACAACCCCCCCTCTCCCTTACACATTATGCCACACAGTACAACTCCCGCCTTCCCCCCTTACATATTATGCAGGGCACTGTGGGACAGGACTGGGAGAGACGTCATGACGTCTCTCCCAGTCCTTGAAGACACTTCCGCAGATGGTTATGGATAGATCTGCTCCTGACATCAATCTGCTTACTTCCTCCCCTATGGCCAGGCTCTCCTCCTATCTGTTGGTTCTCTGCAGCAGACAGAAGTCTTCTAAGCATCTGGTCCAGAGGAATATTAAGCAGCCGTGAAGGAGTGTGACTAGGAGGTGGCTATTCAGATGTATGGAGATAGACTGTCTGATGGGAGTGTCACATAACTGGTCAAGTACTCATATGCTTACATGCGTACATTGGAGGCCATAATTTGATGGAATATAGACTCCTAGCATCGGCAGGTACAAGTAAAGTTGGTGTGTTTGGTGTCTAAGATGTACCTAGTGGGCGTCGCAGTCAGACATACGCTTTTACACCAGGGGAAGGGCTGATACTAGCATTAGCATAAAGTGGCAGACCGCAGCTATGGCAATAGACACTAATGCTGTGTACATATGGTAATCAGTGGTGGTCAGTGCTGGTATAATCAGGGAGGTAAATGTAATGAAGGCAGCGTGTGATAACTGTTCTGCCACTGCATGTATTACATAATGTATCTCATTCCCCACACTGTAAGCTCCCATGTCTCACATTGTCTCTCACACACAATTACACAGAGTCTCCCGTCAGCTCATTGCTGGATCTTACCTTGCAGCGTCCATCTCAAGACGGCGTGTTTTCTGGAGTAGGTTGAATAGGTCTCCTCCGCTGGCATATTCCATTATAATGCCCAAATGCTCCTATTACAGGACATAGACAGAACAGAGTCACATAGTTGTTATTTACTCAGCACAGTCATTTATTTTACAGTTACCTGGTCTGAGTGCTCAGAGCCTACAGCCGGCACCATACTCTCCACCATATTACACAGTGACCATTACTGTACCTGATTATAAATGTGTGGGGAACTTGGTAACATAGATGGAGCTGACATATGTCACATTATGGGACTTATTTTATATTCAGCTCTGAAAATGCACATGCCGCCCACATGGATACAATATAACAGTGTGGGTACAGACACAATAGGGGTGATATGTGACAAATACATTTGTTACACATCACACCCATTGTGTCCTTACCCACACTGTGTGGACAAGCCTGCATAATGCATATATTTCCCAGGACATTATACTGATATGAGGTTGTGATATCTTTGTGGATCCTGTCTGGAATGCGTTTAGGTATAAAACAAGCATGTCCTGACTAAGCACAGTCTGCTATAGTTCTACACTCATCATTATTACTCAGACCCCCCCGGTGTGCACCACTGGTACAGAGCTCTCTCCTAACCACAAGGACCAGTGTAGCATCTATAGTAATACCTCGGTCTGGAATGTCAGGAGGCTGTGCATTAAGAAGGGGCTTCCTGATGTTGCCTGCAGAGCTCTCCTCTCCATCTCTGCACTGGCCACTTCTCTCGCTGACATTCCGATCTTCTCCAGGAGCTTCATGGCAACGTTCTTCTTGGTGACCTTGTCATATGCCAGCAGGACCTGAATGTGTCAGAGTTGTACATATTTTAAAGGGTGAGGAGCACAAATGGCTCTTCCAGTACATTTTGAAACATTGTGAACACAGTAAATAAGGATTATTTGCACTCTGGAAACTTTCCATATATTCAACATTACAATTAGCTCCTAAATGTGAATGCTGGTGGTGACAGCAGCTGTTTACATAGTCTACCTTCAGTCCCACCGACATTCATACTATTACCTATGAGGCAGACGACCAACCAAGGGGAGTTTAGATGAGTTATATTTCCCGAAGGTCCTGGAATGGGGATGGGAAGTTTCTGATATTCCACTGCTTATAAAGAGTATTTTTTTTATAATGGATATTAGTATTGTGTTGTGTGATTGATCTGTAACTAACCACTTGCCTGGCATGGTGTCAAGTTTCCGACCACACCAGGCAGTTCTTTATCTGATCACAAACCTTCGACCAGTCAGATAAACAGTGAGGGCGGCTGCAGGAAGAGAATCTTCCCGCAGCTGCTGCTCTCAGAGGGACCTTCCGGTCCTTCTGCTTCCCTGCACCCTCCCCCAGTGTCTGCTGTGCTGCCGATCACTGCTGATCGGTCAGCAAATCAGGACCCCCCACCCACATTTATACCCTCACACTGGATCTCTGTTTCAGTCTTTTCACCAATGAATCTAAAACCTGTAGTGCCCCAGTCTGCAGGATATCCCTGATCACACAGCTCTTTCTGAGTAATATAATTAATTGGTAGTGGCAGGAGGGACAGTGTGTGAGATACAGCTGCACAATCTATTCAAAAGTATACGTTTTGCTGGGAGAGAAGCCTTTCCATTTATTTATATAGAGAAGAATGGAGTTTGCATTGTAAGTCTCTGGGGTCAATTCAAGTAGACGCAATGGGGGCAGTTGAACTCACCCTCCTCGCGGCCCTGTCTCACCCAGGACTCATGGATTTTAGTACGCAGCAAACAATAATCTGCAAATCCGGCAATACTGCATCAGCGATTAACTGTGCATAATGCACTGTTGCTACAGCTCTACGCAAGTTCATGTGTCAGAGTGGTAATATTTGTCACCATACTGACTAACCAAACATAAGTGACACTACTGCTTGGACTGTTATGTAATTAGGTTGCCTGTGTGGTGCAGGGGGTCTGAGTACACAGAGGCCAGTACATGGTACATAGCATTACTGTGCCTGCAAATACAAAGCTGCATAATATTATGCCTTGTCTTTTGTGGGATGGCCACGCCCTCCCAGGTAATGACCTCACCTACCCAATGGCTGCTCTCACCTATTCTGATTCAGATGCATCTGTGTCTACTTTTCCATACGCCTACTTACTAGCTTATGCTAATGCCAGAATCTGCCAATGTACTGTATGCTGTGCAGGTTTATTGGGTATTGGAGTCACATGTTCACATGGAGTGTATTGTAGGTACCATATAGAGCTGTCTCACAGTCACCTATAGAGAGCTGTCCTTTATGGTGCAGCTCATAGTTGCAGATATTTCTGCTGCAGTCCCTGGGTGGGGAGTAGCCATGTTGGATGTGGAGGGGTGTGGTGCAGTGTTTGGATCACCTTGGCCCTGTCCCCACCATACAAAACCTGTCTTTGCAAACCTGGGGGAGGGTATACGATGACATGATTTAATGTGAAACGTGTCATCAGGACGTCTAGGTCACTCAGGAAGTAGACAGACCAGACAGCAGCTGTACGTGTCCCGGAGACTCATCTCCTCTTCCCGGTGTCTGGGAGAGCCACAGAGATTCTGGAGTCTCCCTGACATTCCAGGAGAGTAGGTAAGTATGGTACAGCTAAACTACCTAGAAATCTATTGAGTCAGTAATCATATATTTGCAGATGGTTTTTGATTGGGAGAAAATGACTGTTACAGTTTTGCCATTTCTACTTCAGGGTCCATAGGGTATCCACAGGATACCTTGGGGTATAGGTGTGACGTCAGTCGCTGGGCACCATAGAGTTAAGCTTTTCAGCCTCCCAGGATGCACTAGGGTCCCCCTCCTATACCCCGCCCCCGAGCCAAGGCACCTCAGTTTAGTTTGGTGCCCGGCCGGCGTCGGGTGCACCTGTCGGAGTGGGGGGCTAGAAGAGCCCCTGAAGCTTTCTTCAGTGCAGCTGTGGCTGCACATCTGGATGTACAGCATGGACAGTCAGTCCTGACGTCCATGCTGTCTTCCCTACACCCCCGCCGGTACCAGAACGCCGGTACCGATCCGGGGATGCTGGTGAGCATCTGGGGTCACAGCTAGCGGTGACCCCAGATGTTCCAGACCATGGCCGGATCCAAGGGGGACAAAGGTTAGCAGCGGGGTCCCGCGGTGGGTCCCCGCTGGTCACATGGTCCTAAGTCCCCAGGCAGGGGGCTTCCTGGGGACTGGCTGCAGCGTGGAGCCAGGCGACCAACCTGCGCTTTCCACTACCCCCTGGGACAGCGGACCGCAGCAGAGCGGTAGCGCTGCGGCGTCCCAGGGGTTAAATGCATGCCAGGGGAGCGCGCCTTCCCTGTCTCACAGCCGGCGCCTCCCCCGCTGCACACAGCCCTCTCTGCATGCTGCCGACTGGTCCTGTGGCAGCGCTCCTCCCCCAGGCCGGCCTCCTCTCTGCTCCTCGGCGGCCATCTTCTCCAGAACGCATGGTGAACGCTGCTGGAAGCGCTGGACGGAAGCATCTTGGTCTGGGTCCCCCCGCATACCTCTCCTCCGCTGTGGCTCAGGTCTGTGTATGCAGCGCTGTGTCCTACCAGGCCCTGTGTCTGTGTAGTTGAGTGATCAGCGCTGTTAGTGCAGGAATTGTTATTTCTCTGCATTGTATGTGACTGTGCTAGCCCTGCCTGTAACTTTTCTTCTCTAAACTGTCAGCTTTATTACTGTCCCTGTTCTTTCTGCTAAAGCCCTTGTGGTGCGGTGCTGCAGGGTGGTCTCTCGCCTATTTAATACTTAATTGGTGAGAGAGGTCACATACGTGGTGCCATCATGTCTGAAAGTGATTTTCCCCTCCGGCTACAGTGTACCACGTGCAAAGTACCGTTAGCGGAGGGGGAGGGTAGCGCGGAGGGCCTTTGCCGGCAGTGTTTGTCCATGGCGCGGCCTATTACGGTTACAGCACCGGTACAGCTTGTTTCGCTCAGGCGTTAACAGCTTTAGTGGGCCAGTTAGCTCCGCAGCCCGCGTTTACTCCGATGGGTTTGTCCCAGCAGTCTGTGGTGTCGTCACCCATGCAGGGGTTCCCACGACAATTGGTGGTACCCCACAGTCTCCCTATTTCCCCGCTCCCGGGTTCTCAGGAGCCAGCGTGGGTTAACTCCCTGACGAGTTCTGTACAGCACTTGTCGGATGTGTTGCAAGGGGAGTCTGTGATGCGGCCTCATAAAAGGCCGGTGGCGTCTCTGTCCGCTCCTTATGAGGATGACGAATGGACGTCTGATGATGGGGAGATTCTGGATCCTTACGATCAGGAACCTCTCCATACTAAGGACGCTGATGCTAAGTCCAAAGTATATATTCCTGGACTTATTCGGGCGGTCCGCACAGCCTTGGTGATTGAGGACGAAGTTCCCCCAGCGGCTAAATCTAAGTATGCCTTTTTCAAAGATGCGAAGGGCGATTCCACAGTCTTTCCTCTTTCGGGTCAGTTGGTGGACCATTTAGAGGAGGCGTGGAAACAACCTGGCAAAAGATACCAGCCGCAGAGACGCCTGGCGGTGGCTTATCCGTTCTCGGATAATTATTTTGCTAAGTGGGAATCCCCTCCACAGGTGGATTCTCACGTGACCAGTCTTGTCCGTAGTGCCACATTGCCGATGCCATCCATGTCCTCCCTTAAGGATGCTACGGACCGCAAGGTAGAAATCTGCCTGAAGTCCGCTTATTCCCTTGCAGGGGGGGCAGCACGGCCGGCTATGGCCATTTGCTGGGTTGCCAGAGCGATGGAGCGCTGGGCGGATTCATTAGAGGCTTCTTTTGAATCCGACTGTCCGGCCGAACAGGCGGAGTTGATTGGCAATCTCCGTGATTCGGCCACCTACATCAACGAGGCGGCTCTAGACATTAGTACTCTGGTGTCTAGAATTTCTTCAGCAGCGGTAGCTGCTCGTCGCACCTTGTGGCTACGATCCTGGAAGGCGGACGCAGATTCCAAGAAAGGTCTGGAAGCGTTGCCGTTTACCGGAGAAGTTCTCTTCGGTCCGGATCTGGATAAGATTGTGGCCACGCTGGCGGCAGCCAAATCTGCTTGTCTCCCGTCGGCCGCTGCTCCTTCTGGTTCTGGACCATCGTCCTTTCGGTCATCTAGGGCCCAGGGCAGGCCCAAACCACAGTCGTTTCCTCGACAGGCTGGCCCTAAGAAATCGGTCAAGCCCCGGAAGCAGGCATGGAGTACCAGACGTCCGGCCCCCAAGCCAGATGACAAGCCTGCGGCCTGACGGTCCGGGCCTCCCTTTGGGGGATCCCAGGGTGGGAGGCCGCCTGCTACAGTTCGCCCAGTGTTGGTCGACCACTACGACAGACACTTGGGTTCTGGAGGTGGTTTCCCACGGATACGCCCTCTCCTTCCGGCACAGACCCCCGGCTCGCTTCTTCACCACGGGTCTACCATCAGACCGGAACAAGGCTACGGAGCTGCGGAAGGTATTGCACACTATGCTCCAGGCTGGAGTTATAGTGCCTGTTCCATTCTCCCAGAGGGGCCAGGGTTTCTATTCAAATCTATTTTTGGTACAGAAACCCAATGGGTCATATCGTCCGATTCTCAACCTCAAAGCACTCAACAAGTCTTTGCGGGTCCCGAAGTTTCGGATGGAGACCCTACGGTCCATCATTCTGGCGCTGGAACCTGGGGACTACTTGGTGTCATTGGACATACAGGACGCTTACCTGCATGTCCCTATTCTTTTGCGCCATAAACAGTTCCTCAGGTTTGCAATCCGCAGCGACCACTTCCAGTTTCGGGCGTTACCTTTTGGCCTGGCAACAGCACCACGTGTTTTCACCAAGGTGATGGCGGTCATGGCGGCTTCTCTGCGGCTGCAGGGAGTTCGCATGTTGCCGTATTTGGACGACCTGTTATTGGTGGCAGGATCTCCAGAGCTCCTGTTACGCCACTTGGACCTGACCATTGCACTGCTGCAACGGCACAGCTGGCTAATCAACTGGCAGAAGTCCACTCTAATCCCGTCTGAGGATTCTGCATCTTGGAGCCTTATTGGACTCGGGACAGCAAAGGATCTTCATGACGGAGGACAAGATCTCTGCTTTACAGTCAAGGGTGCGCAGTTGCCTGCACAGCCGCCGGGTGTCCTTACACTCGGCGATGAGGTTACTGGGCTACATGGTGTCGGTGTTCGACATGGTGGAATACGCCCAGTTTCACTCCAGACCTCTGCAGCACCTGATCCTGTCCAAGTGGAACGGGCTGCCTCAGTCTCTGAAGTCCCAGACGATTGTGCTCACCCCGGAGGTTCGCCTGTCCCTTGCGTGGTGGTTACAGACGACCCACCTCAACAAGGGACGTCCGTTCTGGGTTCCAAATTGGGTCCTGTTGACAACGGACGCCAGTCTTCGGGGCTGGGGAGCAGTTTCGGGTCCACACTTGTTCCAGGGCAGGTGGACGCCGACAGAAGCGGAGCTTCCAATAAATATCTTGGAACTCCGTGCGGTCTTCAATGCTCTCCAGCAGGCACAGCGGTTTCTCCAGGGTCGCCCGGTGCAGGTCCAGTCGGACAACGCTACCACCGTGGCCTACATAAACAGGCAAGGAGGAACTCGCAGTCGGGCGGCTCTCGTAGAGGTCTCTCGGATCCTGGTTTGGGCGGAGCGCAATCTTCCGGCCATATCAGCGGTCTTCATCCCGGGAGTGCTAAATTGGGAGGCGGACTTTCTAAGTCGCCAGGACATTCATCCGGGGGAATGGTCCCTGCACCCGGACGTTTTTCAACTACTGGTGGACAGGTGGGGTCTTCCAGAAATCGACCTCATGGCGTCCCGGCACAACAACAAGTTGCCGGTGTACGGGTCTCGCACAAGAGACGAAGGGGCGTCTCTGGTGGATGCTCTGTCCGTCCGGTGGACGTTCCGGTTCGCATACCTGTTCCCTCCGGTCTCCCTTCCACGGGTAATCCGGAAATTCAAACAGGAAGGAGGGACGCTCCTGTTGATAGCTCCCGCATGGCCCAGACGGCACTGGTTCTCAGACCTTCGGGGTCTGTCCGTGGACAGTCCTCTGCGGTTGCCGCTACAACCGGACCTTCTGTCTCAGGGTCCTTGCCTTCACCCGGACCTGACTCGGCTGTCTTTGACGGCGTGGCTGTTGAGACGGCCATGCTGAGGTCCCGGGGGTTTTCCAGCTCTGTGGTGCGTACCATGTTACGAGCTCGGAAACAGTCTTCCGCGAGGATATACCATCGCGTGTGGCATACGTTCTTCCAGTGGTGTCGACCGAGAGGTTATGCACCGCGGGAGTTTCATCTGTCTCGGATTCTCGCCATCCTGCAAGCGGGACTAGATCATGGGCTTCGCCTTGCTTCTTTGAAGGTACAGGTTTCGGCCCTATCTGTCTGGTTTCACCGTAGGATTGCTACAATCCCGGATGTGCGCACCTTTATGCAGGGTGTTCTCCGCATCCAGCCGCCCTTTGTTCCACCTGTGGCGCCTTGGGATTTGGCTGTGGTCCTGAGGGCTCTCCAAGGACCGCCGTTTGAACCACTGGGCTCAGTGGATCTTAAATGGCTAACAGCTAAGACTGTTTTCCTTCTGGCCATTGCTTCGGCCAGACGTTTTTCTGAGTTAGGGGCTCTTTCTTGTAGACCCCCTTTCTTGGTTTTTCATGGGAACAGGGCAGTGCTCAGCACTCGGCCCGAGTTTCTTCCCAAAGTTGTTTCCCAGTTTCATGTTAAGGAGGAAATAGTTGTTCCGGCCTTTAACTCACCGGGTCTTTCCCTGGGTGAGGCCTCTTTGGATGTTGTGCGGGCCTTAAGGACTTATGTTGACCGCACTTCTTCGTTTAGGAAGTCGGACGCTTTGTTTGTCCTCTATGGCTTCCGTAAAAAGGGTTGGCCTGCTTCAAAGCAAACTTTGGCAGCCTGGATCCGTATGGCTATTTCTGAAGCTTATCTTCATGAAGGCCTACCGGTCCCTTCTTCTCTGAAGGCTCATTCCACTAGGTCTGTGGGTCCTTCGTGGGCAGCTCGACGTGGAGCCTCGGCAGTTCAGATCTGCAAGGCTGCTACGTGGTCCTCTGTCCATACCTACGTGAGGTATTACAGGTTTGACACCTTCGCCTCTCAGGATGCTTCCTTCGGGCGGCGGATTCTCCTTTCTGCACAGGAGCGTCCCCACCCTTAAAGGATACTGCTTTGGGACATCCCCAAGGTATCCTGTGGATACCCTATGGACCCTGAAGTAGAAAATATGAGATATGGTAAGAACTTACCCTTGTTATCTCTATTTCTACGAAGTCCATAGGGTTCCACAGGACTCCCGCCCTGTCGCACCTGTGCTGCAGATGGGCTTTGCTCTGGTCACCGGTTTTCCGTCTCCCTCTGGTGAGAATGTGATTCTTGTATGTGTCCAGATCTTTTTTCTCTCTCTTCCTTCTCCTCCTCCGGCCTATGGCTTGATAACTAACTGTACCCCGCCTATACCTAACTAACTGTACCCCGCCTATACCCCGCCTCCTTGGCTCGGAGGCGGGGTATAGGAGGGGGACCCTAGTGCATCCTGGGAGGCTGAAAAGCTTAACTCTATGGTGCCCAGTGACTGATGTCACACCTATACCCCAAGGTATCCTGTGGAACCCTATGGACTTCGTAGAAATAGAGATAACAAGGGTAAGTTCTTACCATATCTCATATTTTTATTATACATGGAATAATTTCTTTATGTGCATCTGCATTAAGATACTATATATATTATAGTAACGTCATAAAACTTACTACTCCGAAGCTGCCCCGGCCGATCTCACGTCTGATCTTAAATCTCTGGATGGATAGAGAGACGTCCCCGGGGCAGGCTGATGAGACGCTGCTTGGTCCTTGTGGAGAGACAGATAAGGGACAGATTAATCATTTATTTATTTAACAAAACTGTGTAATAAGGGTACAGTAAGACGATGGTGATGATTACTCATCTGGCATAACTGGGAATACTAAATAAAAAGCATTGTAGGGCCAATTGAAATCTGAACACATCTATAGTTTCTTGGATACACCAGGCCTCATTGTATAATACCCTCTATCACATGACTGTACCTTTAATGTACACAGTGTTTCCAATTATCTCTTTACACTACATATTCTCCTATGTATTGTTACTCCCAGTGTGTACATATAGATGTGTCTCAGGTCAGTTCATCACCTACCTATAGAGCACCAGCAGCCGCCTCAGACCTAACTATGCTGCCAGTGATGTAACACAGACAATATAATCCCCTGTCTATGCCAGCCTTTCTACCCATCCCCTGTCTGTGCCAGCCTCTCCACCCATCTCCTGTCTATTCCAACCTTTCTACCCATCTCCTGTCTTTGCCAACCTCTTTACCCATCCCCTGTCTATGCCAGCCTTCCTACCCAGCCCATCTGTGCCAGCCTTTCTACCCTTCCTCTGTCTGTGCCAGCTTCTTTACCCATCCACTGTCTATGCTAGCCTTTCTACTCATCCCATCTGTGCCAGCCTCTCTACCCATCCTCAATCTGTGCCAGCCTCTCTACTATCCCCTGTCTATGCCAGCTTCTCTGCCCATGCCCTGTCTTTGCCTGCCTCTCTACCTATCTCTGTCTGTGCCAGCCTCTCTACCTATACCCTATCTTGTCAGACTCTTTACCTGTTCCCAGTCTTTGCCAGTCTCTCTACCTATCCCATCTGTGCCAGCCTATCTGACCATCCACTGTCTCTACAAGAAACAACAAAAAGTATTCCCCCAGCATTCAGAATGAAATCAGCAATAAGATTTGAAAAACTACATAGTGTAGATAATTCAGAAATCTCAGTTGCATATATTTGCAAAGATATGGCTAAGCCTCCGGGCCGCGTCACGCCGTCTCTGATACCGGAGGTCCCTATCACTTGGTCAGAATCTGGGGTGCAGAACCCCAAAAAAGCCGGCGATAGCCAGCCACCCCAGCGAAGCACACCAGTGAGAGACTAAAGTGTTAGTATAGGATTAAAGGGAAAACTATGTGTTAATAAGTGAAGGTGTAATTAAAAAGCTAAGAAAAATATATATACACACAAAATATATTGGAAAGTGTAAAAGTGCTAAATAAAGTGTTAATGTGTGCCTCACCAGAGCAGCCCAGCCACACCAACCCCAAGGGGCACCGCACCCCAAACTCATCCCCAAAACTGATAACTATATCCAATTTGGGTAATAATTGCCCAATATAAGGCCACATGATAATGGCACATACAAATATACCTGAATTGAGAGCTAGCTTACCTTGGAGTCACCCCTAAGTCCTCCTAATGGCACTACAAGAACCAGCACGCCCTCCTAACGCTGGTCCCATCTATGCCTCTCAATACAGAAATACAAGTTGGAAGCTGCTCAATCACTTCAGTAATATCACTCAGGTGCATGTAAGGGAGGGGTTAGTCTATACAAGAAACAACAAAAAGTATTCCCCCAGCACTCAGAATGAAATCGCCGGCTTTTTTGGGGTTCTGCACCCCAGATTCTGACCAAGTGATAGGGACCTCCGGTATCAGAGACGCCGTGACGCGGCCCGGAGGCTTAGCCACATCTTTGCAAATATATGCAACTGAGATCTCTGAATTATCTACCACCATGTAGTTTTTCAAATCTTATTGCTGATTTCATTCTGAGTGCTGGGGGAATACTTTTTGTTGTTTCTTGTATAGACTAACCCCTCCCTTACATGCACCTGAGTGATATTACTGAAGTGATTGAGCAGCTTCCAACTTGTACATCCACTGTCTCTGTCAGTCTGTATGCTTATCCTGAGTCTATGTCAGCCTCTGCCCGATTCATGTCTTTGCCAACCTTTCTGCCCATTCACTGCCTACACCTGCCTTACTGTCCATCCTCTGTCAATGCCAGACTCTCTGCCCATCCCCTGTCCTCTAGCCTCTCTGCCAAATTCCAATCTCCACCAGCCTGTCTGCCCATCCTCCCTCTGCCCAGTCCATGTCTTTTTGTTGGATTTGGGGGGTGTCTTTTATAGGTACTGATTTTGTGGAGTTAATTGATATTTGAGCACTGGTTATTGGTAAATGATGAGTTGTTCTGAATCAGCAGTGCTGTTGGTCAGTTAGTGTATTAGGTAGTCACCATTGTGTATATGGTATAATTTAGGGCCTGATTCAGCAAGGATTGTGGCTGCGATTACGCACGCAGTCTCAGGGCCTGATTCAGAGCCGGACGCTCTGACCAGAGCGCTCGCTCTGAATCAGGGCCCTCCTACCTAAAAATGGAGCGGCCTCTTGGACGCTCGCATAGCTGTGGGTTACCACCCACAGCTTATGCGAGCGTCCATGATGATGGTCAAGACCATCGCGACCATCGGGCTTGCGACGAGACCCTGCGGTAGGGTCTCGTGGTCGCAAGCGCTGGAGTGATTTTGGCTCTATCAGAGCCAAAATCACTCCCACTGACATCACTAGTGGTGTCAGTGGGGCCGGACCCAGACGGTAGGCGTTCCCATGGGAATGCCTCCGTCTGGCAGCCATGCCCCCGGCACGCCCACCAAAGGGGGCGTGCTGTCAGTCACCATCGACAGCACGCCCCCTTTGGTGTGAGACCCGGAGCAACAGCTTGGCTGTCGCTATGCGGGTCTCGCGCATGCACGCGATGGAGCTCCCTCCATCGTGCGCATGCGCATTAGGCCACCATCGACCCGCTTGCGAGCATCCTACGCTCGCGAGCGGGTCTGAATTAGGCCCTCAGTGTGATGATATGCTAATCCATTGCGATCGCTATGCTGCCGTAGCACATAATAAGGACGCCCATCTTACCTTACACACATCCGTAATGTTTAGCAACACTGCGAAACCATCGGTAGCATCGAGTACAATCGGAGCCTCGCGCACACTTGCACAAGGTCAGACCTTGCTCAGAAATTGCTAACTTCAGCGCACGCAGTGAAAGGCCAAGCTGCGTATGGAATCACAGTGGATAATTTATGCACGCCCCTGCAAGAGCGTTCAAGCGCACTGGCACGCCTGCGTTTCACCGACCACTCCTGTCACCTCCCACAATCGACACTTCCTGTCAATCACTCTGCAATGAGTCTGCGTAGTCACTGTGATCGCAGAGCCGATCGCAGTGGCTGGTCCGCGCACGTGCACTGTGATGCATACACATGCGCAGAACACAACAATCGGCCTATTGTGTGCGTATTAGCAACTGCGATCCTTGCTGATCAGGCCCATAGTCCACTGTGGCAGAGATATTAGCCATGGATTATCCTTCCATTGTGTGTTATACAATTTCATGATAAATGTAAGGAAAATGTGACAATGTAATTGTAGTGATGAATGGTTAGTATACAGCCAATGGTGATTTACCTTAAGGTCTGTCTGATGTCCAGGAATGGATGATGGTGATTTTGTGTAATCTAATCTCTCTTCACACCAGCAGTAACTACATCTAATGCATACACACGTAACGATTTTGTTAGTGAACGATTTTCGTTCAGTTTTCCTTTGAAAAAGTGAATGACTTTTTTGAAGCGTAATGAACGAATTTTTGAGCGATTTTTTCAACGATGGACGAAAAATGTCCTTTCCCTTAATGAAAATCATTAAGTTGGTCACTCAGAAATGGATGATGAACTGCAAACTACAAACGGGAACGCGCATGAACGATTATCGTTCATGGTTATAACTCAGAAACGAAACGATTTTCTGAACGATTGAACAATAACGACGTCGTTATCGTGAAATCGTTCAAAAAATCGTTACGTGTGTATGCACCTTAACAGTGCTGATGAACATAAGGCGACTCCCTTAGAACCAATTGCCAATTTGCATGTTGATTTTGGCCTGGCATATTTTTACAATGCGTTTAAAGAGAACACATGTGCCAAAGTACAATGTGGCCCATTTCTGCATTTTCTTACTATAATGCTGCCCATACACTAGACGAGCTGAAAACGACTGCACGATTACAACATTGTAATCGTGCAGTCGTTTGTCAGTCTGTGATGAACCTGCACTGAACGAGCAGTCGTTCAGTGCAGGCTCATCAGTCATCTGCCAACATGCTGAACGTGATGTTATCGTCAGGTTGACCAGCTTCTTTGCACGATGATAGATGTCGGAAATGACCAGCGGGCGCACGCATCGCTGGTCATTTCCGGCATAAAAGTGCACGATGCATGCACGATTTCCAAGCGATTGCACGATAACGACCTCGTTATCGTGCAATCGCTTGCAAATATCGCTATGTGGATGGGCACCATTACTTTGCAGCAAAGACACTGCTTCACTTTCAGTAAGGGGAAAATCCTATATTTTTATGCTGCCAAAATTTAGTAAAGGACAGACCACTTACTGGACCTCATTCAGAGTCAGTCGTTGCGGCCGCACGGTCGTAGGGGAAAGGGGCCGGATATGCAAATTAAGCCATCACAAGTTGCGGTCCTAAGATGAGATCGTTAGCTGAACGACCGAGGGTAAGAAGCAGCCGTAAGACTAAATAACCCCCCCTTCTCGATCACAACACACGTCATCTCCTGGGATATAAGGATTAATCGCGAGCATCAGGAACCATCGGAGCTGATCGTAGAGTTTAAGGTTGACCATACCCTCTCTTAAGCACTACGATCAAGTCAGTGTAAAAACCTCCCATGTCACATGTGCCATGACACTACTTTGTTAATTATGCACTCCCATTAAACGCCGTTCGTATAATTAGGCACGCCTGCGTTCGGATCTCCACTCCCCCGTTTTCAAGCACCTTCCCCTGTTACCACCCACAAACGGTTCATTCTGTCACTCAAACTAACGACCTGGCTGTGTTCAAGGAGAGAGAAATTTCTGATCGCAAGAGCTAGTTTGCGCACGCGCATTGCGAACTTTACGCATGCGCAGTTTAGCGAACATCGGTGGCGTACGACCGTGCTGCCGCAACGACCGACTCTGAATGAGGTCCACTGTATCTTCAGGCTAACAATCATTGACAGTTTAACCACTTGCCTGGGGTTGTCGCATGAGATGGGGTTGTCGCATGACTGCACTGCAGCAAACAATTTTTTTTCCATAAAATGCCCTCAAAATTGTTAATCTTAGAAATTATCAAATTATGTAAATATGAACTATGTAACCCTCATTTAGTACAATTGTATTAAGTAATTTGAATATTTGTTAATAAAATTATGCTGAATCGGATTTAAAATTATTTACATTATTTGATCATTTTATAAATAATGTTACAAAAATTTAGGGGACATTTTTGGAAACAAAATGAGCCAGTTAAGTGGTTAAAAAAAGAACAAAAAACAAGCAGCAAGAAATTAATCAAGGAAACATAGCAGCTAGTTACCTTCATTAGAGCAGCTCATGTTACACATTAGTCCTTATAATGCTTCAAGTGTACAGGTAGTCCCTATAATAGTTTCGTAGCAAACATTGTTTTTATAATAATAATTTAAAGATATATATTTTTCAATGTAAAATAATTAATTAAATGTAACATCTCCAACTACACTTTGTGTCTCTCTGATACTAGTGGGGCTCTACAACTTCCCCTATAGTAAGGGGTCTATGTACAAAGGAGAGAGATAAAGTACCAACCAAGGCTTAGTACATAGACCCCTAAGAAACGTTTTGCCTGATAAAACCACCTTCCCCTCTCTACCTGGTCTTGGCTGATCTCCATCTAATTCTTCAGCCTCCATCACAGCGCTCCTCTTCTTCTTTGCGAGGGACTCCTCCAGTCTGTATCTTCTCTTCAGTCTTCTCTTTTCTCTCCTCTTCCTTTGCTCTTCATCAGGACATCGTCTCTTCTCTTTCGGATCCTTGGTCTCCTTGTGATCCTTTCTGCTCCTCTTCTTTCTTTCTACCTTCTCTTTCTTCTGCGCTGGCTCAACAGTCTCCTTATTGCTATCTCTTCTGCTGCTCTTTCTTCCTGCCATCTTCTCTTTCTTCTGCGTCGGCTCCATGATCTCCTTGTTGTGACTCTTTTTGCTGCTCTCCCTTCCTGCTATCTTCTCTTTCCTCTGCGCTGCTTCTTCTCACTGGTCTCGGTCTACTGCAGAAATGTCAGTTGGATCTTCTAACTGCCGCTCACAGCTTTGAAAGTAAACAACTCTGTTGCCATGACTGCAGGCGCATGCTGTCAGGCCATGAAGTCATGTGATGTCACCTGCTTGCTGCTTTCTCATATACACTGTAATGTATATATTATCCATGATGATCCATGTTTGATGAAGTAATTTGTGGATGGATAGCCTTTTATTTATAGTATTTTGAAGCAGTCAATGTAAATTACACATTATTTATGCCTTAGTGGAAGTGGATCCCATGTTCATATTCCTGCTTTACTTTTATGTCTTTAGAATTAATTCTCCAAGACAATACAGCAATGAAAATGAATTGGCAAAAGCTGGAGTCACACAGTGAAAGTATCATCAGGGGTCTTTGTTTTGCTAATTTTATGGGCTACTAGGAATGGTAACATTTATGGAGATTCAGAAGTGTCTCATGTAAGAGACTAGTCATATACTCCATGGGGCCTGGATGCCAAATTCTATTGCTAACAGCCTTCATAGCATTTGTCAAAGGATTCATTCATTCATTCATTCATTAGTTGATTGAAATTGGTTGGCATAGATGGAAGATCAAGGGACATTCCTCATTTTTTTATGTGGTCAACACTTCTCTCCACACCTAACACTATTCCCTTATAATAGAGGGGTCGCACGCCTCTCTGTCCCTGCAGCCCCATTTCACTTTACACATCTACATTACAAAAAGAAAATGAAAAAGTATATATGGCACAATCCTATTGGTTGTGAGTTTCAACATGATGTATTGTAACTCGCACACTGCGCATATGAAATCGCACTCTCCACTGCCAGTTCAGGGGCCGCGCCCTGCCCTATTTCTAAAGGGCAAAAAGCACCCTGCCCTCCGAGACCGCGACCGCACTGCCATTGCATTCATTTCAACTGAGTGTCCTGAGTATTATGCGTCGAACAGCAATGGAGCTCGTCTTCCACCAATTCCTTGCCACTGCGTAAGCGTGCAAACCAATCGTACACACATTTTCTACTCACAGCATCCTGCCCGTACACTTTCACCAACATTTTGTGCGTCTCCGTCGCTGATTTACCCAATTTGAAGCAGAACTTAATGTTGTGTCGTTGCTCCATTGCTGTTCGACGCACACTGCTCGGGACACTGTTGAAATGAAAGCAATGGCAGTGCGGTGGCGGCCTCCGGAAAACCCTGCCTGGGGGCAGGTGCAGACATGTCCATGCATGTCAGCACACATGAGCAACCTTCATATAAGCGTTGCATACAGATATATCAGACCATTCACCGAACTTTTTAGACAGACCTTATATCTATATACACACTAACACATACATACACATATATAGACACTAACACATACATATATGTATATACACACCAAAACAGTACACCATACATGCCTACCCTCCCGGTTTTTGCGGGAGGCTCCCGATTTTTCGGGTAACCCCCCGCACCCCCGGAAGGGTAGGCATTTCTCCCGCATTCTGCCCACTTCCTAGTGAAGTGGGCAGAATTAGGAGAATACCCGCGGCAATCGCGGGTCTCCGTAAAGGGGGCGGGGCTTAAGCTGTGATTCTGCATGAATCACAGCATTTGGCCCCGCCTCCTATGTAAATTGTGCCCAATCACGGCAATTTTACCGCGAGGGGCGGGGCTTAATGACGCAAATTGTTAAGCCCCGCCCCCGTCGGCTCCCTGCTGCTTCTCTTACCCGGGCTTCTCCCGGGAAGAGAATATTAAAGGTAGGCAACCCTGCAGTACACATACATACCCACTTTTGATGCAGCAGCTGCTGCAGGTTGCTAATGGTGGAGGGCTCCTTGCATCATTAGGCCATACTAGCCGACATTCAGCTCCCTCCTTCCGGGAGGGAGTTGAATGCCTGCACACATTGGGGGGCATGGCCGGGTAATGATGCAGCATTGGGGGCAGAAACGGGGACGGGGCCGCTAAATCGCGTCATCGTGGCCCCGACCACTCTTCACAATGCCAAAAATAATGACATTGTGAAGCAGGGGGCGGGGCCACAACGACGCGATTCAGCACGAATCGCATCACTGCCCCCACCCGCTGTGGGGGTTTCTATTAATAGCTGGGGGGGGGGCAGGCGGCAGCCGGGAGGGTTGCCTGCCTTTCCGGGGGGTTGGGAGCGGTACCCGATATTCGGGAGGCTCCCGACCAAATCGGAAGGGTAGGTAAGCCTGCATTAGTCCCAGTAGTGAGTTGCAGGAATATAGGGCGGGGCTTGCCTTTTTGGTTCTGGCCCCACTGCGGCTTGTGCAGGGGAGTTTCTGTCCATAAGGGGGAGGTTCTAAGTACTCAGAATACCTCTCCTGCATGTTATAATATCAAGGAATGAGGAAAGGGGTAACGGGTCGCACCAAGACTAATGTAAATGCAAGACTGCCCTGCCTGTAATAAATAAATATCTCAATAGCACATTATACATAGGGGTGCAACTCAAGGGTATTTTAATATCACATACAAAAACAAGAGAAAAGAATCCCCCTACGAGTGCACTATGTCTTTGCAGTAATCAACATAAAATATAACTTTAAATACTTATTTTTAATAACCACACAAGTGGTAAGGTTAAAACAGAACAAAATATGAAAAGATTAAGAAATAAAGGCCCTCATTCAGAGCCGTACGCTCTGAGCAGAGCGCACGTTCTGAATGAGGGCCGGGCTCCATTTTCATGGAGCGTCCTCCTGGACGCTCGTATAGCTGTGGGTCACCACCCACAGGCTATACGAGCGTGCATTGTGATGGTCGCGATGGTCGAGACCATCGCGACCATCGAATTTGCGAGCCGGAGCCTGCGGTTGAGGTTTTCAACCGCAAGCTCCGGAGTGATTTTGGCTCTATCAGAGCCAAAATCACTCCCACTGACATCACTAGTGATGTCAGTGGGCCGGCTTCTGACGGGAGGCGTTCCCGTGGGAACGCCCCCGTCAGGGAGGCACGCCCCCGGCACGCCCACCAAAGGGGGCGTGCTGTCAATCAACATTGACAGCACGCCCCCTTTGATCGGACACAACGAGCGAAGGACTTTCCTTCGCTTGTCGCGTCTGGCGCATGCGCACGACGGAGCTCCCTCCGTCGTGCGCATGCTCAGTCCATAACATCGACCCACTTGCGAGCGGACAGCCGCTCGCGAGTGGGTCTGAATCAGGCCCAAAGAGTTTAAAAAACAAATTAGTGCTCAGTCTTTAATATATATACTCAATGATATGCTGTAATGTATAGAAACCTCTTATAAGGGTATAATAATCCCATATGAATATGATTAATATTCAGTAGTAAGTACTGATATTGGTAAATTCCTGTAGTATCGTAATTGATTTATATATGCAGCCGTGGATATAAAGAACGGTGTCTCTTAATACCTCATAGGGAATTCATAAAAAATACACGATAAATCATCATATGAGCATGTTGTTAGAGCAATCTCAATATTTTTGCTCTTTGAATGCAGTATATATACCCTATTTATAACGGTCAGTAATATCGAGTATTGATACTCCTCCACACCGTTAATAATGCACCTTCTAATAACATGATCCCACCACTCCTATCTGCTGGGAGTTTCAGTAGAAATTCTATGTACTGTTCGCATATGTTAAGTGGGCAACAAGTTTATTAATCTCATGTATTAATGAAAGCATCTAATCATTAATCTCCTACATGCTCTAGTGATTATGTTGATATCCAGTGGCCACAGGTTTCAACTATAGAATATACTGCTTTAAGCTGATTGTTTACAGCTGGTTTCTATATCAATATATTTATGAATTTATTTTAATAATTGTTTTTAGTACTGATTAATTATCTTTTTAAATATATACAGCATTCTTTGACAGCACATTTATTTTTTATTTAAAATTCAGGACTGGTGGCAGGTACTGTATGGTGCTCGTGGCATCTAAACCGTAGTGAATCACTGCAATACTGTATTGAGACTCAGTGGATATCTCTTTTTCAATTAGCTCCACATAGTCTATCCATCTTGCCCTATCCCTTCCCTATGTTTGTCCTGTTCTCAATTACTCTGAACCAGGGGCAAACACAGAAATTCTCGCTTCCAAATGCTTTATTTCACAGGGCCGCCATCGGGATGGGGATGAACAGGGCGACAACTGCCATCCTGGGCCTGAACGCTCGAGGGTCCTGCCCGCTCCTACCCTACATCCCCCCCCACTGTACAATAGAAGTGAACTCACCCAGCCTCACTCCCATGCAAGAAAGTTTTTATTAGCTGGTGCGACGACTATTTGAAAAAGGAGCCGCAGTGTTTGAGGACTGAGGGCCTGATTCTGACCCGCTCGCGAGCGCTGTACGCTCGCAAGCGGGTCGATGGTGCCTAAGTGCGCATGCCGATGGTGCCGAAGTGCGCATGCGCACGACGGAGGGAGCTCCGTCGTGCGCATGCGCGAGACCCGGCGAGCGACGGGGAATCCGTCGCTCCGGGTTTCGCTACAAAGGGGGCGTGCTGTCGATGGTGAGTGACAGCACGCCCCCTTTGGTGGGCGTGCCGGGGGCGTGGCTGCCAGACGGAGGCGTTCCCATGGGAACGCCTACCGTCTGAGTCCGGCCCCACTGACATCAAAGGGGTGTGGGGACCAGGTGCAGGGATAGATGGATGTGGGGACCAGGTGCAGGAATCAGAAGGGTGGAATCAGGGGCACGGGGACCAGGTGCAGCCATCAAAGGGGTGTGGGGACCAGGTGCAGGGATTAGATGGATGTGGGGACCAGGTGCAGGGATCAGAAGGGTGGAATCAGAGGGGCACGGGGACCAGGTGCGGGCATCAGAGGAGTGGAATCAGAGGGGTGGGGGACCAGGTGCAGGCATCAGAAGGGTGCAGGTACCAGGTGCAGGCATCAGAGGGGTGCAGGGACCATGTGCAGGTATCAAAGGGGTGTGGGAACCAGGTGCAGGCATCAAAGGGATGTCGGAACCAGGTGCAGGGATCAGATGGATGTTGGGACCAGGTGCAGGCATCAGAGGGGTGTGGGGACCAAGTGCAGGGATCAGAAGAGTGGAATCAGTGGGGCACGGGGACCAGGTACAGGCATCAGAGGGGTGCAGGGACGAGGTACAGGGATAAGAGGGGTTTGGGGATGAGGTAGAGGGATCAGAGGGGTGTGGAAACCAGGTACAGGGACCAGGTGCAAGCATCAGAGGGGTGCGGGTGCCAGGTGCAGGGATCAGAAGGATGAAATCAGAGAGGTGCGGGGACCAGGTGCAGGGATCAAGGAGGTGCAGGGACCAGGTGCAGTGGAATCAGAGTGGTGTGAGAACCAGGTGCAGAGATCAAAAGGGTGGAATCAGAGGGGTGTGGGGACCAGTTGCAGGGATCAGAGGGGTGTGGGTACCAGGTGCAGGAATCAGAAGGGTGGAATCAGAGGGGTACAGGGATCAGGTGCAGGCATCAGAGGGGTGTGGGGACCAGGTGCAGCCATCAAAGGGGTGTGGGGACCAGGTGCAGGGATTAGATGGATGTGGGGACCAGGTGCAGGAATCAGAAGGGTGGAATCAGAGGGGCACGGGGACCAGGTGCAGCCATCAAAGGGGTGTGGGGACCAGGTGCAGGGATGAGATGGATGTGGGGACCAGGTGCAGGGATCAGAAGGGTGGAATCAGAGGGGCACGGGGACCAGGTGCAGGCATCAGAGGGGTGGAATCAGAGGGGTGGGGGACCAGGTGCAGGCATCAGAAGGGTGCGGGTACCAGGTGCAGGCATCAGAGGGGTGCAGGGACCAGGTGCAGGTATCAAAGGGGTGTGGGAACCAGGTGCAGGCATCAAAGGGATGTCGGAAACCAGGTGCAGGGATCAGATGGATGTTGGGACCAAGTGCAGGGATCAGGTGCAGGCATCAGAGGGGTGTGGGGACCAAGTGCAGGGATCAGAAGAGTGGAATCAGATGGATGTTGGGACCAAGTGTAGGGACCAGGTACAGGCATCAGAGGGGCGCAGGAACGAGGTACAGGGATCAGAGGGGTGTGGGGATGAGGTAGAGGGATCAGAGGGGTGTGGAGACCAGGTACAGGGACCAGGTGCAAGCATCAGAGGGGTGCGGGTACCAGGTGCAGGGATCAGAGGCATTAAATCAGAGAGGTGCGGGAACCAGGTGCAGGGATCAAGGAGGTGCAGGGACCAGGTGCAGTGGAATCAGAGTGGTGTGAGAAGCAGGTGCAGAGATCAAAAGGGTGGAATCAGAGGGGTGTGGGGAACCGGTTGCAGGGATCAGAGGGGTGTGGGTACCAGGTGCAGGAATCAGAAGGGTGGAATCAGAGGGGTGTGGGGACCAGGTGCAGCCATCAAAGGGGTGTGGGGACCAGGTGCAGGGATTAGATGGATGTGGGGACCAGGTGCAGGGATCAGAAGGGTGGAATCAGAGGGACACGGGGACCAGGTGCAGGCATCAGAGGGGTGGAATCAGAGGGGTGGGGGACCAGGTGCAGGCATCAGAAGGGTGCGGGTACCAGGTGCAGGCATCAGAGGGGTGCAGGGACCAGGTGCAGGTATCAAAGGGGTGTGGGAACCAGGTGCAGGCATCAAAGGGATGTCGGAACCAGGTGCAGGGATCAGATGGATGTTGGGACCAGGTGCAGGGATCAGGTGCAGGCATCAGAGGGGTGTGGGGACCAAATGCAGGGATCAGAAGAGTGGAATCAGAGGGGCACGGGGACAAGGTGCAGGCATCAAAGGGGTGCAGGGACGAGGTACAGGGATCAGAGGGGTGTGGGGATGAGGTAGAGGGATCAGAGGGGTGTGGAGACCAGGTACAGGGACCAGGTGCAAGCATCAGAGGGGTGCGGGTACTGGGTGCAGGCATCAGAGGCGTGCATGGACCAGGTGCAGACATCAAAGGGATGTGGCAACCAAGTGCAGGGATTAGATGAGATGGATGTTGGGACCAGGTGCAGGGATCAGAGGGATGCGGGGACCAGGTGCAGGCATCAGAGGGGTGTGGGGACCAGGTGCAGGGTTTCAGAAGAGTGGAATCAGAGGGGTACGGGACCAGGTGCAGGCATCAGAGGGGTGCGGGGACTAGGTGCAGGGATCAGAGGGGTGTGGGGATGAGGTAGAGGGATCAGAGGGGTGTGGAGACCAGGAACAGGGATCACAGGGGTGAGAGGACCAGGTGCAGGGATCACAGGGATGCAGGGACCAGGTGCAGGAATCAGAAGGGTGGAAACAGAGGGGTGCAAGGATGAGGTACAGGCTTCAGATTGGTGCGGAGACCAGGTGCAGGGATCAGAGGAATTAAATCAGAGGGGTGCTGGGACCAGGTGCAGGGATCAAGGGGGTGCGGGGACCAGGTGCAGGGATCAGAAAAGGTGGAATCAGAGTGGTGTGAGAACCAGGTGCAGGGATCAAAAGGGTGGAATCATAGGGGTGCGGGACCAGGTTGAGGATTGAGAGGTGGGAACCAGGTGCAGGGATCAGAAGGGTGGAATCAGAGGGGTACAGGGTCAGGGTGCAGGAATCAGGGGGTGGAATCAGAGGGGTACAGTTATCAGTTGCAGGGATCAGAGGGGTGCAGGGGCCAGGTGTAGGGATCAGAGGGGTGCAGGGATCAGATCCAGTACCTAGATGCAGAGAGCTCCCCAGCCTGACAGACTGGACGCTGTGGAAGATGAGGAGGAAGACATCTTCAACAAATCGGGGCTGCAGAGGTGGAGGAGAAGGTAATGTAATTGGACTAATGAAGCTAATTGGAAACTTCCAATTGCTTAGTCATTTAGAGGGAAGTATTCAGGGGCTCTGATGCAAGACCCGATAGTTTTAGGGATTTATCCCATTTTTCTCGCAGCCCACAAAAGTATGCATTATTGTCTATAGAAATTAGCACAACTGCTTTTCTCTCCTTCAGTTGAATAGGAAAAACCTTCCGGCTGCGGGAAAAACCCCACGTCACAGCGTTTCTCAATATTTTGCCCGCAATTGAATATTCCCCTTAGTGTCACACTTCAAATATATTGGATGCAGTCAGAATAGAGTTAGTTCTGATGCAGTCAAGGTGCAGAGTCTAACGGACCCCCTGGTTTTTAACAAGAACCACCGCAAGGCAGGATAGGCTTCTTTGCTGATGATCAGCAGGTTGTGGCCCTTTCCCTGCCCCCTGAGGTGACTGTGTGGAAG
This sequence comes from Taudactylus pleione, assembly GCA_031769625.1. Classification (NCBI taxonomy): domain Eukaryota; kingdom Metazoa; phylum Chordata; class Amphibia; order Anura; family Myobatrachidae; genus Taudactylus; species Taudactylus pleione. Next base: position 34,523,424 of record JAUIMM010000031.1, on the reverse strand, counting down.
TGCAGGTGAGGTACAGAATCATCAGACAGAAGAATGGTCAGGCAAGCCGAGGTCGGGGCCACAGGCGGAGGTGCAGAACAAGGGAAAGAGCCAAGGGGTATCCGTAATTGAGCTACAGACCACCTTCAGGGTCTCTTTTCCTATCTGTGTTGTTATTGTAATGTTTGGGCTTTGTTATGTACTTATGCTATGATCGGCCATTGTATATTGTACTTATGCTCTGTTAGAAGTTTTTTGGTTACTCTGTACAGTGCTGTGTTTCCTTTGTGGTGCCTTATCAAGAAAGGTTAATTATAATATGTGAAGCAATACTTGTGACTTGACTAAGACACTTCATGATGCCCACAGTTTAGGCAGCCATTTCTTTTGCATCTATCTGGGGGGCAATACAGTAGTTGCATATGGATTAGAGTGTGTAGCACTAGGAGTTGCATACATCTGAGGGACACTGCAGTATACACATGGATTAGAGTGTGTAGCACTAGGAGTTGCATACATCTGGGGGACACTGCAGTAGTTACACATGGATTACAGTGTGTAGCACCAGGAGTTGCATACATCTGTGGGACACTGCAGTGCTTACACATGGATTAGAGTGTAGCACTAGGAGTTGCATACATCTAGGGGACACTGCAGTAGTTACACATGGATTAGAGTGTGTAGCACTAGGAGTTTGGCATTTACTAGTTAAAAGAAAACTCTGCCCCCTTCAACCCCTCCTACCTCCACCATATCCTTGTCACAAGCCGTGGCAGCGGCTTGTTTCCCACCGTCTCGGGACCTACACTGACTCAGCTGATTACCAAGCATCGGGGATGCTGCAGAGAGTGACTCATACTCCATATGCTGCTGATTGGCTGCTCCTCCTATTTGTAGCTTCCAGATTCATTCCCCCTCGCCGGTTATAGAGTTTCCGCCTACAGCTCGGTCTGGTTGTTCCAGCTATCCTCTGTGATTGTCTACACTTCAGCCGCTGCTTCCATTTACCACTCTCCGTCTCCCTCCACGCTGCCTTCCAGGCTTCAGCAGGTAGCTCAATTATTCAAGACTGTTGCTCCACTCTGCTCTGAATGCTGTTAGCTTGCTGTCTGTTTTCACCATCCACATACTGTGCTCAGTGTATGCAGGCCCAAGCCTTTCGGTCCGTGCTTCCTCTGTATAATCAGCAGCTACAGCTTTCTCAGCCCTACTGTGTGTAATCAAACTGTACATTTACACCTGAACTATTCACCATCCACATGCTGTGCTCAGTGTATGCAGGCCCAAGCCTTTGGGTCCGTGCTTCCTCTGTATAATCAGCAGCTACAGTTTTCTCACCCCTACTGTGTGTAATCAAACTGTACATTTACACGTGAACTATTTTCAGCCTGTGTTATCCTGCCCTCCTGGCAGGCAACTCATCTAGCCAAGAAATCCTGCCCTCCTGGAAGGCAACTCATCTAACCAAGTTATTCTGCCCTCCTCGCAGGCTACTCTACAAACCAAGTTTTCCTGCCTTATCTGGTGAGACACTTTTCCATAACATTTTAACCGGCCAACTTTGTATTTAAGTCTGTGCGTTCCTTGTCCTTCATTATGGAGCAGGCTCAAAACCCTGCACAAATCCTTGCCGCACAGATCCAAGTGCTTGCCCAAAAAGTTCAGGAGCTCTCTATAAGATTTGAGGATGTTCGGGCATCCACTCCTGGAGCCGTTCCCAAGGAACCTAACATGAATCTCCCTGATAGGTTTTCTGGAGACAGTACTCAGTTCCTGAACTTCCGTGAGAGTTGTAAACTCTATTTTCGTCTCCGACCTTTATCTTCTGGATCTGAGACTCAGCGGGTAGGATTAGTGATCTCGCTCTTACAAGGAGATCCACAGACTTGGGCATTTGGTCTCGCTTCAACACATTCTGCGCTTTTATCAGTAGATGCCTTTTTTAATGCTCTTGGATTATTATATGCAGATCCTGACCGTAGTTATTTGGCCGAATCCAAGCTGCGGGCTCTTCGGCAGGGAAAGAATCCCGCAGAGGATTATTCCTCAGAGTTTCGGAGATGGGCAGTGGATTCAGGATGGAACGACCCGGCATTGTGTAGCCAATTCTGCTTGGGGCTTTCGGATGCCATCAAGGACATTTTGGTCCAACATCCATCACCTGAGTCCCTTGATGACTTAATCTCTTCAGCCATCCGTATTGACCGTCGCCTCCGAGAACACAAACGAGAACGCAGTCTTTCTGTACAGTCACCTCAGTCACCTTCCTGACTGCTGGCGGAGGACTCTGAGGAACCCATGCAACTGGGAGCTTTCCGGCTATCGCCGAGGGAGAGACAAAGACGACGATCTCAAGGCCTCTGCCTATATTGTGGAGCTAGAGGTCATCTGCTGAAATCTTGCCCACATAGGCCAGTAAAAGATCGGGTCTGAATGTAAAAGAGGAGTTACATTTAGGCCTGGCATCTGTTTCTTCAAAAAATTCGTTGCTAGTTCCTGCAGTGGTACATCTGTCGCAATCCGTCCATTCCGTATCGGCGTTTGTGGACAGCGGTGCTGCTGGGAACTTCATGGATTTATAATTTTTTCATTCCTTAGGTTTAGCTGCAGTTCCTTTACCTCAAGAGGTTCCTATTTGTGGGTTAGATGGTGGTCTGGTGGCTAATGGTCTTACCAAATTCAAGACACCACCTCTTCGTCTCTCAGTTGGAATTTTGCATTCGGAGATTATTTCTTTTTTGCTACTCCAGTGTACTTTTGCTCCTGTCATTTTGGGGTTTCCATGGTTAATGACCCATAATCCCGTCATTGATTGGATTACGGGGGATATTGTCAAATGGAGTCCAGCGTGTCAAAATTGCTGTTTATCTACACCCATCTGGACGGCTATCTCTGCTGTCTCAGAGTCTCTTCCAGGACTTCCTGCTCAATACCATCTTTTTGCAGATGTTTTTTCTAAATCAAAGGCAAATTCTCTACCACCTCATCGTCCGTATGATTGCGCAATACAGCTGTTGCCAGGAGCCAAGTTACCCAAGGGTCGTCTCTATTCTCTTTCTATACCTGAGAATAAGGCCATGGAGGAGTATATTGCGGATGCCTTGGCTAAAGGATTCATCCGTCCTTCTAAATCTCCGGTTGGAGCTGGTTTCTTCTTCGTCCAGAAGAAGGATGGGTCATTACGTCCTTGCATTGACTTTAGGGCATTGAACGAAATCACCATCGAAAACTCGTACCCTTTGCCCTTGACCTTGGTACTTTTTGATCAGCTCCGGCAAGCTTCCATTTTTTCCAATATTGATCTCCATGGAGCTTATAATTTGATCCGGATCAAGACCGGAGATGAATGGAAAACGGCGTTCAATACGCATACGGGGCACTATGAAAATTTAGTTATGCCGTTTGGATTGGCTAATGCTCCAGCAGTTTTTCAAGACTTTATCAACGATGTACTCCGGGAGTTTCTTGGCATTTTTGTGGTTGTTTATCTCGATGACATTCTCATTTACTCTCACTCCATGCACCAGCATGTCAGTCAGGTCCTATCTAAATTGAGAGAGAATTCTTTATTTGCCAAGTTGGAGAGGTGTGAGTTTCATGTGGAGCAAGTATCTTTTCATGGATATATTATTTCTCCTCATGGCTTCTCCATGGATCCTGGAAAGGTTAAAGCAGTATTGGACTGGGTTCAGCCTACTACATTGAAAGGCATTCAACGTTTCCTTGGTTTTTCCAATTACTATCGGAGATTTATTGGCTGGTTTTCCTCCATTGTTGCCCCCATAGCAGAGTTAACCAAGAAAGGTGCGGATGCTTCTAACTGGCCTAGTCAGGCAGTTCGGGCCTTTGAACATCTCAAACTTGCTTTCACCAGCGCCCCTGTTCTCAAACATCCGGATCCAGATCTGCCTTTTGTGGTTGAGGTGGACGTCTCTGAGATTGGGGAGGAGCTATTCTCTCTCAGAATAATCTGTTGGATGGCAAACTCCATCCATGTGCATTTTTTTCAAGTAAATTTTCTTCAGCCGAGTGTAATTATGACGTTGGGAACAGGGAGAGGCTTGCCATTAAGTTAGCTTTTGAGGATTGGAGACACTGGCTTGAAGGAGCCAAACACCGGATCTCTGTCCTCACCGACCACAAAAATTTGGCATACATTGAATCGGCCAAGAGGCTTAACTCCAGGCAAGCACGACGGGCACTATTTGTTACCAGATTTAATTTTCTAATTTCTTTTCGACCCGGATCTACTAACATCAAGGCTGATGCATTGTCCAGGAGTTTCACTCCTGTCCAACAGGATACTGTGATCAAAGAATCCATCATTCCCAGATCATGTATGCAGGTGGCTTTATCTCGAAATTTGGCTGAGGATCTGTCTGTGTTTCAAGAGGATTCGCCTCCTGGTAGACCGTCCAATCGCCTGTTTGTTCCTGTAAATTTGAGAAAAGCTGTCCTACAGGACTTCCATGTGAGACGGGCTTTCGGACATCCAGGCATCAATAAGACCATTGAATTAATGTCTCGTGCGGTTTGGTGGCCATCTTTGGCTTTGGACGTTCGGGAGTTTGTTTTGGCATGTGAGGTTTGTGCTCGTAACAAGACTCCTCGTACCCCACCATCAGGATTACTGCTTCCTCTTTCCACACCAAAAAAACCCTGGACACACATTGCGATGGACTTCATTGTGGACCTTCCTCGCTCTGCTGGCTGTTCAGTTATTTGGACTATCGTGGACCGCTTTAGCAAAATGACGCACTTTATTCCTCTGCCCAAATTGCCATCTTCCAAAGAACTTTCTGTCCTCTTCTTGGAACATATTTTTCGTTTGCATGGTCTTCCCTGTGACATTGTTTCCGACAGTGGGACACAATTTGTTGCACGGTTTTGGAGATATTTCTGCACTGCACTGGGTATCAGTCTCAGCTTGTCTTCAGGATATCACCCACAGTCTAATGGGCAGACAGAACGTGCTAATCAAACCCTGGAGCAATATTTACGGTGTTACGTCTCAAAATTCCAGAATAATTGGGTGTGTCATCTTCCCATGGCTGAATTTGCTTTTAACAATTCCTGTCACTCTGCATCTTCAGTTTCACCCTTCTATTGTGTGACGGGCCAACATCCTCGGGCCAGTTCATTTGATTTATCATTCTCCAGATCCTCTGATGCAGGGACTGTTTCCAGACTCCGTGGTATTTGGGCCAAGGTGCATCATAATCTCCTCAAGGCATCTCTCCATTCTAAGAAATTGGCAGATAGACATCGGAGGCCTTGCACATTCAAAAGGGGGGACTTAGTGTGGCTGTCCACTAGAAATATCAGCAACCCTCTCACAAATTGTTTATTGGTCCTTTCCGGATCATTTCTCAAGTTAACCCAGTTGCTTTCAAACTCCAACTACCAAATTCGTTAAAGATTAACAACACTTTTCATGCCTCTTTATTAAAGCCACTCCATAAGTCAGATAGATTTGGGAACTGGAGTTCTTTCAGACCTGCTCTGGTGGTGGTCCACGGTCAACAGGAGTTTGTGGTTGAGAAAGTGCTGGATTCTAGAGTATCTAGAGGTCGGTTGCATTTTCTGGTCCATTGGAAGGGCTATGGTCCAGAAGAACGTTCCTGGATTCCAGAAGATGCCTTACATGCTCCCAGGTTGAAGAGGATGTTTTTTCAGGAATTTCCCTTTAGACCAGGCTCTGGGGGTTCTTCAACCCCGCGTCAAGGGGGGGGGGGGTACTGTCACAAGCCGTGGCAGCTTGTTTCCCACCAGCTCGGGACCTACACTGACTCAGAATTCGGTTCCGCTGATTACCAAGCACCGGGGATGCTGCAGAGAGTGACTCATACTCCATATGCTGCTGATTGGCTGCTCCTCCCATTTGTAGCTTCCAGATTCATTCCCCCTCGCCGGTTATAGAGTTTCCTCCTACAGCTCGGTCTGGTTGTTCCAGCTATCCTCTGTGATTGTCTACACTTCAGCCGCTGCTTCTATTTACCACTCTCCGTCTCCCTCCACGCTGCCTTCCAGGCTTCAGCAGGTAGCTCAATTATTCAAGACTGTTGTTCCACTCTGCTCTGAATGCTGTTAGCTTGCTGTCTGTTTTCACCATCCACATGCTGTGCTCAGTGTATGCAGGCCCAAGCCTTTGGGTCCGTGCTTCCTCTGTATAATCAGCAGCTACAGCTTTCTCAGCCCTACTGTGTGTAATCAAACTGTACATTTACACCTGAACTATTCACCATCCACATGCTGTGCTCAGTGTATGCAGGCCCAAGCCTTTGGGTCCGTGCTTCCTCTGTATAATCAGCAGCTAGTTTTTTCAGCCCTACTGTGTGTAATCAAACTGTACATTTACACCTGAACTATTTTCAGCCTGTGTTATCCTGCCCTCCTGGCAGGCAACTCATCTAGCCAAGAAATCCTGCCCTCCTGGCAGGCAACTCATCTAGCCAAGAAATCCTGCCCTCCTGGCAGGCAACTCATCTAACCAAGTTATCCTGCCCTCCTCGCAGGCTAATCTACAAACCAAGTTTTCCTGCCTTATCTGGTGAGACACTTTTCCATAACAATCCTCAGTTTCAGGAGTGAGGCACACTTTTTAATGTTTTATAGTTAGATTTTCTTTACTTTTATTTTGGTCTTCACTTGTTAGCGCTTCAGTCCCTGTTCACAGGTGACTCTGTGCACTGGTGGAGCGGGCGTTAGTGAGTATAGAGGGCTCTTGTGTGCCCCAGTCCTGCTCTGTCTTATGCCCTTGGGGGGTCACCGAAGCGGCTCTGCTAGTCTGGGTCTCTGCCGCACCGGGATACATTACCGCGGAGGCACTAGGTCAAGTAAGAGCAGCCACAGGGTGCCCTGGGCTGCGACCCTGTCATTTCTGAACCTGGTTCATGTCGCTGCATGGTCCATGAGCAGGTGTCTCTGCCACTTCCCTTAGCGCACTCTGTGACTTCCGCTGGTGCTGCTCTGGGGCTGCGTTTTGAAATGGGACAGGGTTATGGCTGGTCTATAAAGGGCACCATTATAGCTGTGCTCCCAGCAGTGCAATGCATTTATCTCCGCCCCCATTCTTCCTTGGTAGGCTCTGCTCAGCCCCATTTCAGCTGTGACCAGACCGGCTCTGCAGACGGGGGGACACTGTGGTGACAGAAATCAGGCAATATGTGGGATAACAAGTGCTCTATTGTTGTTAACCTGCAGGTTTTTTTCCGGTGATATTGTACTTTTCTAATTAGACAACATGCTAAACTGTATTATAGTGGTCACTATGATACTGGTATCATTCGCTGGCTGAAACACTTCCCTGATCTTAGTGAATCATCTATTTTAAAAGCACTGTTGTACTCTACTTGAGTTCTCTCGGCCATCACATACCAAGATATGTTTTTTTAAATATTTTACAGGGGCTATTTTTCACTCTCTCACTGTCATTTAATTGGGCTTGCTCCCTCATCAACCGGTCCAAAATGTGTTAGACCCGATGCTTCTCTTTACCACTGTTTATGGGATTGTACTCCCATTAAAAAATGTTCGTTCCAAATCAAGCAATTCGCAATCTCGGAGTTACTTCATTTTTTACCGCTGACCCCAGAATGGGCCATTTTTGGTATACTAACAACTACATCCAAAATGTCACCAGGTTGTCGTAAATTACTTTTAATACCCTCAGCCATAGTGAGGAAATGTATACTTCAACAATGGATACATCCCCCTCCTTCTATACCAATGTTTAAAGTTAAACTCTTTCAGGTATTCAAAATGGATTGGAAGGAGACATCATTGCATAAAGAACAACCCATTGAGAAAGTCTTTGCAGTTTGGGAACCTTTATTGACACCTTAAACGTTTCGACCAAGCAACAAATACACAGTTGTTTTCGTGCGTGCGACATTATGGAACGAAACTAGAATATTTCAATCTGAGCCTCCTATTCAACTTGGTTAATGTATTGGGATATATGTAGAGGGTACTAGGCTACTGGCGATCCTCCCCTTTTTTGTGTTTTTTTTTCTTTTTGTTTTTCCTTTTTCTTGATTATTTTATTACCAAATTATGTAAATAAGAGCTATTTAAGCCTGATTCAATATAAATTTTTTCAACAAAAATGTAAAATTGCGTTTAAATAGCTATTAATTACATAATGTGATAATGAAAAAAAAGACTATTTTGAGGAGGTTTTTGACAACATTTGAGTTTTTTTTTTTTTTTTAAACTGCTAGTTGGGGAGATGGTGTGAGGGGCAGATGTGTATATACTGTACATATATATATATATATATATATATATATATATATAAATAAATATAAATGATGAAAGGCAGCACTCAGCGGCTTATATTTGCAGATAAAACTGTTTGTTTTATCTGCAAATGTAAGCCGCTGAGTGCCGCCTTTCTTCATTTCTATTTGTTGGGGGTACAATCCCTGGAAGGCACCAGCGCAGCAATACATGTGTGTGTGTGTGTGTGTGTATATATATATATATATATATATATATATATATATATGTGTGTATGTATTATATATATATATATATATTAAACACACTGCACAGAGGCGAGGAAGGAGGCGGAGAAGATGGAAGAAGCCAGAAGGAGGGTCAAGGGTACACACAGACACAGTAGCAGCCCCCGCTGCTAGAGGACGCGCCGGGTCAGGGTGATGCTGGTTGCCCCGGGACATTCATGTGGAGGGGGAGAAGGGTGGAGCCAACTGCCCAGGGACACAGCAGCAGCCGCATCTACCATGAGCCGCAGCTGCTGCTTCTATAGAAGTCACGTCTGCCCTTGCAGCCTCGCTAGGAGCAGTGCCAGATTAAGGTCCAAATGGGCCTGGAGCTGAAATTTAAGAAGGGCCTATTGTGTTCCACTGCTGGGGGTGTGACCAGCACCACGGGGGTGTGATTAGAGATGTGGGATGTGTGACCAGTATTTTTTGAGGTGTGGCCTGTACTCTAGGGTGTAACTAGCGCCTACCTTCCCTCCACTCTTTGCTTATATCAACAGTGTAATGTGAAAATCTATAAATGAACAAAGGGAAACAGTCCTCATTAACGTGTCTGTAATATGACAAAAAAATGGCACCTAATGATGCAAATGTAAAACCCCTCTACTAAAGAACATACGGGTCACCTAGTGATGTCATTAATGTGAAATATAAAAAAAGAGACACCTTACCTTATTATAAGCTACACGGGTATATTTATTAAATTATGTAATTTGCCCCCTGAAAATTAAGAATCCTTATCTCCTCAAGGGGTCTATTTATCAAGCAGTGAAAGCGGGCAGAAGTGGACTAGTGGAGAAGTTGCCCATAGCAACCAATCAGCTCCTGCCCATTATTTTATAGACTGTACTTGATAAATGCTACTTCAAAGCTGATTAGTTGCTATGGGCAACTTCTACACATTTTTCACTGCTTGATAAATAGACTCCCAAATCTTAGCAATAAGGATTCTTGTTCCATTTGGATGCATCAATCTTAATCGCTAAGACAAGAGCTCCGATGAGAACCTGTCTGCGATCACTTTACTTCTATCTACAGACCCCCTTAAGGCTACTGCGACTTTCCAGCTGTGCAATGCGGCAAAAGCTGCAAAACACTTTGGGACGTCCTGCAGCCCTCTAGAGAGGGATCACAAGATCCACTACAGCAGGGTAACCCCATAGCAGGTAATGGGCTGACACCATCCCGCGCATGCAAAATTTGCAAAGCTTTCCTTTGTGGATGTTATTAAGTACCCTTCCAATTAAAAACGATAGGAACAGCTGCTGTTCAGAGGGTTTGATGTCGAGTCGACATTGTTGAAATGTTGACAGGAAATATTTCAACTTCTGCAGAATGTTGACATGATCACAATGTCAGCATATGAATTGTCGTCTTCGGCAGAAGGGTTAGGCTCTGTGGGGAGGATTAGGGGTAGCAACTCACAGCTTGGAACACTGCATCAGCTGATACCCAGACAACACCGCTGCGCTGACACCCAGATGACACTGCTGCACTCAGTAGCTTGGCAATCACCCGCAAATTATGCAGTTTAATGTCTAATACGACCAGTGATACGCGTGCCCGCTGGTCAGATTGGACATCTATCACTGGGCAAACATGCTGGTCAACCTGACGATATTGGCAGGTTCAGCATGTTACCAGATGATTCATGAGCCTGCACTGAACGACTGCTCGTTCAGTGTAGGCACATCACAGACTGACATACGACTGCACGATTACAATGTTGTAATCGTGCTGTCGTTCCTATGTCGTGTAGTGGATGGGCAGCTTTACAGTACAATACAATGCAGGACAAGAACATGGTATCATACAAATTGCTGCATTAGCGATTGGAACACTCAAAATAAGCAACAGGGAGTCAGCAATCAAGTGTTAGGTGCCCTTGTGGGGAGAAAGGAGTAGAAGAAAGTATAAGGATAAGCACAGGAGGGAAGAGGGCCCTGCTCATGAGAGCTTACATTCCAATCATGTTGACATTTCATCAGTGTCGACTTGATGAATGTCAACTTAACATACCAAACCCATATGTACAGCATATGTAATGTTTAGATCTTTTCCATTCAATCCCCCTTCAATGCCTATCTGACATGCCCCTTATGGGCTCCTCAGTTGTGCCCACATTCCATCAGACCGGTATTCATGCCCCTGCAAAGCACAACCAAGTAATTGTACAGACCTCTGTGTACTGTTCCAGCAAAGAGGGAGGAAACCAATGGCCACCAGAGAGGGGACATGCAGGTTGCCGGGACAGTGAAGAAAAGGTGAGATCAGCGGGTCTTTGCTGCAGTCACACTAACCCCAGTTCCGGCTACTCCTTGCCAGCCACACAGAGGACCTTATTCAGAGGCGGTCGTTAGATGCAAGCAGTCGCTCTGATTGAGGGCAGCCGCTTGCATCTTGTAGTGCCGCCTCTTGGTCGATCGCTAAGCTGTGGGTTATCACCTACAGCTCTAGCAACCGACCAGGGTGATGGTCGCGATGGTCAAAACCATTGCGACCATCGGGGCTTGCGACGAGACCCTAAGGTTGGGTCTGGGCACTCGCAAGCCCCAAGGAGCTTCCTGCTCTGATCGAGCAGGAAGCTCCCCAATGACATCACTGATGTCAGTGCGGCTGCCCACAAAACGGTAGGCGCCACCTCCCCCGACCCGCCTACAAAACGGGGCGAGCTGTCAATCCACATCGACAGCCGCCCCTTTTGTGGCAAGCTCCGGAGCGAGAGAGTTTTTCTCTCGCTCCGGGGCTTGCGTATGCGCAGTGCGGCCGCTGCGCCTGTGCAGGGCTACTCATCGAGCCGCTTGCGAGCACATCGGTGCTTGCGACCGAGTCTGAATGACCCCCAGAGTCCATACATTCCAATCTCCACTGCACCTGTAACTAATCCCTGCGCTGCCTGTTAAACTAGAACATATATATTGGAGTTTCTATTTATCTACCATATATACAGTACACACGTGTGTGTGTGTATATATATATATATATATACTGTATATATACACACACACTGTATATATGTGTGTGTGTATATATATACATACACACACACACACTGTATATATGTGTGTATATATATATATATACATGTATATATATACACAGTCAGGTCCATAAATATTGGGACATTGGCTGAATTTTCATATTTTGTCCTCTATTCACCACCAAATGAAATGAAACAAACAAGATGTGATTTAACTGCAGACTTTCAGATTTAATTTGAGGATAATTACATCCAAATTGGGTGAACGGTGTAGGAATTACAACGGTTTCTATATGTGCCTCCCACTTTTTAAGGGGCCAAAAGTAATGGGACAAACTAAACAATCCTAAATCTATCTTTCACTTTTTAATACTTTGTTGCAAATTCTTTGCAGGCAATTACAGCCTGAAGTCTGGAACGCATAGACATCACCAGACGCTGGGTTTCATCCCTGGTGATGCTCTGCCAGGCCTCTACTGCAAATGTCTTCAGTTCCTGCTTGTTCTTGGGGCATTTTCCCTTCAGTTTTGTCTTCATCAAGTGAAATGCATGCTCAATCCGTTTCAGGTCAGGGGATTGACTTGGCCATTGCATAACATTCCACTTTTTAGCCTTAAAAAACTCTTTGGTTGCTATCGCAGTATGCTTCGGGTCATTGTCCATCTGCACTGTGAAGCACTGTCCAATGAGTTCTGAAGCATTTGACTGAATATGAGCATATAATATTGCCCGAAACACTTCAGAATTCATTCTGCTGCTTTTGTCAGCAGTCACATCATCAATAAATACAAGGGAACCAGATCCATTGGCAGCCATACATGCCCACGCCATGACACTACAACCACCATGCTTCACTGATGAGGTGGTATGTTTTGGATCATGAGCAGTTCCTTTCCTTCTCTTCTCTTCCCATCACTCTGGTGTCTCATCTGTCAATAGAATGTTGTTCCAGAACTGTAATGGCTTTTTTAGATGTTGTTTAGCAAACTCTAATCTGGTCTTCCTGTTTTTGTGGCTCACCAATGGTTTGCATCTTGTGGTGAACCCTCTATATTCACTCTTGTGAAGTCTTCTCTTGATTGTTGACTTTGACACATATACATCTACCTCCTGGAGAGTGTTCTTGATTTGGCCAACTGTTGTGAAGGGGTTTTTCTTCACCAGGGAAATAATTCTTCTGTCATCCACCACAGTTGTTTTCCATGGTCTTCCGGGTCTTTTGGTGTTGCTGAGCTCTCCGGTGCGTTCTTTCTTTTTAAGAATGTTCCAAACAGTTGATTTGCCCACACCTAATGTTTTTGCTATCTCTCTGATGGGTTTGTTTTGATATTTCAGCCTAATGATGGCTTGCTTCACTGATAGTGACAGCTCTTTGGATCTCATATTGAGAGTTGACAGCAACTGATTCCAAATGCAAATGTCACACCTAGAATCAACTCCAGACCTTTTACCTGCTTAATTGATAATGAAATAACGAGGGAATAGCCCACACCTGTCCATGAAATAGCTTTTGAGTTGATAGTCCCATTACTTTTGGCCCCTTAAAAAGTGGGAGGCACATATAGAAACCGTTGTAATTCCTACACCGTTCACCCGATTTGGATGTAATTACCCTCAAATTAAATCTGAAAGTCTGCAGTTAAAGCACATCTTGTTTGTTTCATTTCAAAACCATTGTGGTGGTGAATAGAGGCCAAAATCTGAAAATTCTGTCAATGTCCCAATATTTATGGACCTGACTGTATATATATCACAATAAAAATACCTTTCATTAGTGAAATCTTCAGCCAGAGTCAGTGGCAGAAGGAGCATGCCTTTACTGAGGCACTGCAGGACACCCCATCCAGAAATGTCAGCAGCCAGCAGATTGTCCCCGAACACCATCAACAGCCCTCTAAAGTCAGAGCTGTGGCAGTTGAGTCACTTGCGATCACCCGGGCCGCCTTCCCGGAGCTGAACTTGGCTGCTTCTGCCGTTCAGCGCTGTTTTGGGGCGGCGCTCCTATCATGTCACATGGCATGTCACAGCGCAGAGTAACTGTGCGGCGCTGGGAAAGCTTCCACTGTGCTGCCGCCATTAGCAAATATATCCGTTATTTCTACCTCAGCAGGGGGGGGCAGAGGGGGGTGTATTAGGGGTTGCGGCTTGAGTGGGTGCGGCCACCGGCGGCTGCTGCCAAGGTATAACAGGATTTTTTTTTTCTGTCTCCAGTGCAGTACAGCAGATGCTGTGGGCCTTTTTTGATGTGGGGCCCGGAGCTGCAGCTCCACCCGCCCCATTGTTAATCCGGCCCTGGCTAGGAGGGGGGTGCCGTCTGGTGCCCGATCACTGTGGTCAACAGTGCTCATCACACAAAGGAGGAGGAGCCTAGGGTGCAGGTGAACCAGCAGGTCTCTCTGATATAGGCGGCTGCGGAAAGACTAGCTTCACGCAGCCTCCTTGTGGTCGTTTCTGATTGGATCGTAAAGTTCACACACGAATTGTTACAGCACCTTATTATTAAATTTAGCACAATCGAATTCCTGTGGGCAGAGCATCTAGTATGGCCGCATTTTACCAGCGGTCCCGAGGAAAATCTATATCAATCTTACTCTCCGTCTTTGCCAAGAAAGCTAATCTTTGCTCCAAGGCTATCACTAGCTGTAGAGAGTGTATAGCTGCAAGTTTGGACCTCAGTGGCTGTTATCACTGGAGTCTGACCATCGACTTGGACGGCCTATATGACCGCCAACATATTATTGGCGCGACAATATAGTGAAAAAGCTACTCTGATTCTGCTGGGTTACAGCTCTATAGACTCTGTCTGTGATCCTGCTCTTTTGCCTTTCCATTGTCATCTTGTTTGGGGGAGTCAGCTGTGTTCCTAATCCAGAGTGAAACTGGCTGTGCTGACCAACCTCTTCGACCCTTCCACCCCCCACCGACGTGGTGCTTACTGGCCGCGGTGTGATGTGCTGTGAAGCCTGACTGCTGGACGGCTTGCATTGCGATCCGGTCTTTGGTTGCTCTGGGCAGTGGCTGCTGCATCCTGAGACCTGCTGCCTCCCTCCTGATCACCGGCTCCACCTCCGTGCAAGGCATCGATCTCTCCTTCTACCTGCCCCGGCGGTTTCTTGGACCATCTTCCTCTGCTCATCGTGGTGATCTGCAAGGCTTCTCCACTCATCTATTGGAGGAATTCTCTGGCTGGAGCCTGCGCCCATGTGTCAGCGGCAGTACTGCTCATTATACTTCTGGTGCTCTTCCCCAACCTGCAGGAGCATTGTATTACCTATTGGGCAAGAGGATCCTTATCGAATGTAACACAGCTCCACTGTCAACAACTGGGACACAGCTTCTGTCTCAGCAAAATTGAAATCTGTCTCCCTATCTTCGTTGGGGCTGTAATGTGCTGCCTTTGTGGTTCAGTAAATACAATAATGCTTTGACACTGCTCAATTGTTTTCTAATCTATCATTTGTGCAATTTCTCTGCCACCTACTGGCTGGCTTTCGTATTGCGACTTGATTATTATCACGTTAACTGTAATTTCAATTCTTTGCTTATTTGTTTGAAGGAGCTGCCACAAGAAAAAATTCTAATTTTTTGCTAATTTGATATTGGAGCGCTTACTGTGCCATCTCATGGTAATACCATTACTGTGTCCAAGTTACTATTTTTTTGGATAATTGTTACTTATCATTAGAAAGTAGATATTTCTTTGGTGTTTAGCCTCTTTTTGGCATTTTTTGAGATCTATCTTTTGCCCTCACTCCACTACCTTCCTATTTTGCCAACAATGGAGCTCAAGTATTCAATTTCCGATGCTAAAGTCTTTACTATTCAATTGGCTATGGAGTTATCGAAGAACCTGATTCCCTACCTAAACGACAGGTTTAATCGCCTGTTGTCTCTTTTAGACCCTGACTCAGAGCCTGATTCAGACCCAGACGTAAGCGGCCGTTCGCTCGTATGCATTCGATTTTTTACAACCACGCATGCGCCCATGTATCACTGCGCATGTGTGGCCGTATCTTTGTGGTCATTTTTCTTTCGCTCGTATACACAGCGAGCAGGAAGTGACCTGTGTAATTTGATTGACAGAATGGTCCGTTTATGGGTGGTGACGAGGGTGGAGATGTGAAAACGCAGGCATGTCAAGCCATTTTTTGGGCGTACATTTATTTTCTACTGCGAGCAGAAAATTTGAGCGGAAGTAGTGAAACGTCACTGTGTGATCTGATTTCCATTTTGACTGCTCGTACAGCTTGTGGTAGGGTATTGGATCTCGCAAAGACGATAGTGTCTTCGTAGCTACCTAAGCGAATCAATGTTTTTTGTTTTTTTTTAAAGGCACAAATCCAATAACCTAATAATTGGATCACTTGTTATAATGTTAGTTGAAATGTGCCTGTTATATTTTATACCTTCCAATCGCATGTTGTTTTGTGATTTGCAAATTATTTTTAAAGCACAACACCAATCACCTAATAAATGTTTTTTTTTTTTGTTTGTTTTTTTTAAACACAAATCCAATCACCTAACAATTGCTTAGCTTGTGTTATTTTTAACTTGCCTGTTACATTACGGTCACATTTTTTTTTTTTTTTTGTCACCTTTGTAATGTTTTTAAGTATGTTTGATAGAGTAACTTTTACCCAGTTGTCAATGAAATTTCATACAAATTGTTTTTTTTTGTTTATTTCAATTCAAATAAATATTCAAAACCATATTGTTTCCAGGTTTTTTTTTACAAATTGCAATTTTTTTTTATAAGTATAAAAACAAATAAGAGGCTACTGCAAAAATAAATTAAATTATAAAAACAATTCACAAGAAAGAAGATGGAGGTTTTTGGGGTGCACAAATATGGGGCAAACACAGAGATGGATAATGGGAAATGTAGCCAGTGCTGTCAACGCCTTTTTGGGCGCTTGGCCTGGTGTTGTTGTGAGCAAGATTTTGTCCGTGTGCTCCTGCGGCTGGCCTGGCCAGAGGCAGATGTTGATTCCTCTGGTCTAGGCATAGGGCTAAGCACATTTGGAGGGATGGCTGATGTTGCGCCAGAGGTGGAGGGCCCTGATGGTCCGACAGGAAGGGAGGGTGGCTCCAACATGCGCAGGTGGACGAGCTGCTCCAGGGCATTTGCTATTCTCACATTGGCCGCAGCATTTTCCTCCAGGGCGTCCGCCACCCGTAGCAGATTGGCGTCCATCCTCATCAGAATCTCGGTGTTCTTATCCGTTTTCTCATTGAGATCTGTGAGGAGGGCCACTGCCTGCGAGGGGGTATGCCCTGGGCTGGCCGCCACAGGGTCCCCAGGTGGATATCCTGCTTCCTCCTCTGCGGAGCCAGCAGATCTACTGCGGCCAAAGGTCACCTCTGGAGCAGACTCATCCTCTTCTGTGCCTGTAAGAAAAAGAAAAAAATTTTACTTATGTTTTAATGTTTTAATAAAAAAACATTTACCTGCGGCAACATGTGGAGCCGCAAAGTCTGGCATGTCTGTGTCCATGTTGGACACGCCAAACACCTCCTCTTCCTGCACACACCCCTGTGCCAGCTCCTCCAAATCTAAGCTTAAGTGACACAGGGGTTGGCCCACCACCTGTCCCCCCTGCATGCCTAGCCCTATCTGCCAGTTTTTGCTTCAGGCAGTATTTGAAGTCGCTCCATCTGATGATTAAAAAAGGAGGAATATTGTAATTTTCATTTTTTCAACGTACATTTGAAATAGGTTAGTGCATTTACGTACCGCCTTTTGACCTCTTTTGTAGATCGGACAAAATCTCCCACACCATTGACAGCACTGGCTATGTCCTCCCATAGTTTCCATCTCTGTGTTGCACCCATATTTTGTGGTGCCTGCGCCAGATTATCAATGCACATTTGCACCAAAACCTCCATCTCCTTCCTTGTGAATTGTGGCTGCCTTTTTCTTTTTGACCTGGCCTGGGTACTTGGCCTCGCAGCCTCCTCATTCTCAGCCTCAACACCTTTCATTAAAAAAATATTATATATTTAATTTTCTTAATTTAGTTTTCAAACTTTGGATATACATTTCTGTGTACTTACTTTGTGGGCCAGGATTTTGGCTTTGCTGCTCTTCCGTGGTCATGTTTCCACAACAGAATTCAGCAGATCAATTTTGGACTGTCGTGACGTATTTATAGATACATGTGCATTATTCGGCCGCATCATGCTTTGTGCGCGGCTATTGTGCATCGTTGATTTGAGCGGGAAAGTGTAGCCTATTTAAGGGTTATTGGTATTCTCCTTTAGGTGTGGGTGTGGGTTGTTTGTTGGAGTCGTGGTTGGAGTAGTGTTTGGAATCGTGGTTGCAGTGTCTTGGTCGGAGTTGGTCGTTTGGTTTTTTGTTTTTGGAGTTTTTTTGTTCAAAACTAATCTCTCTTATTTTGAAGGTATTTTAAAAAAAATTTTTTTTTTTTTTTTTAAATTTAAAAGATTAATTTTTAATACATCTTTTAACTTTGCTTACATTTAGTGTTTGGATTTTCTTCAATTCGTTTTTTTGGACCCCTTTTGTTTTTGTGGTTTCGTCTAGGTGTGGTAAGTACATGGTTAATTGTGTAAAAAAATCAACTTTCTTTGTGTACATTATAACATATTTTGGTTACGATCAGCCTGTGCAGATTGGTATACCTAAAAATATGTTGGATTTGCAATTACAGTATTTTTATTTTTTTTAAAATGTATTATTTTTGTGTAATTATTTTGCATATATTTAGCGACCTCATGTCTGTCGGTGAAGCGTACTATGATACGATAATAAGATTTGTGGCATATTGTTTGGCGATCTCATGCCTGTCGGTGAAGCGTACTATAATGCGATAATTAGATTTGTGGTGTATTGTTTGGCGATCTCATGTCTGTCGGTTAAGCGTAGTATAATGCGATAATAAGATTTGTGGCGTATTGTTTTGCGATCTCATGTCTGTCGGTTAAGCGTACTATAATGCGATAATTAGATTTGTGGCGTATTGTTTGGCGATCTCATGTCTGTCAGTTAAGCGTACTATAAAGCGATAATAGGATTTGTGGCGTATTGTTTTGAGATCTCATGTCTGTCGGTTAAGCGTACTATAATGCGATAATTAGATTTGTGGCGTATTGTTTGGCGATCTCATGTCTGTCGATTAAGCGTACTATAATGCGATTATTAGATTTGTGGCGTATTGTTTGGCGATCTCATGTCTGTCAGTTAAGCGTACATTAGAATAATTGCAAATCAAAAAAACGTTACCTCATCTGTGTAGTGCATGCAGTGGTGTTCTTGTGGGCTTAGACTGCCTTGTTAATCCCTTCAATATTTTTTTGTTACCATATAAAAAATGTAGGTTTTCAACAAGATGTCCCTACCCAACCCTGTAAGAATCTGCCTTTTTTTAAAGAAGATAAGTATATTTTTCCATTCTCAATTATCTAATCCACAGGTTCTCAAACTCGGTCCTCAGGACCCCAAACAGTGCATGTTTTGCAGGTCTCCTCACATAATTACTAGTGAAATAGTTAGCTGCACCTGTAGATCTTTTAAAATGTGTCAGTGAGTAATGAATACACCTGTGCACCTGCTGGGTGACCTGCAAAAAGTGAACTGTGTGGGGTCATGAGGACCGAGTATGAGAACCACTGATCTAATCCATAAAAAAATTGGCTAACATTTCAGATTGATGTTGGTCATCTCATAGTGGCGATGGTCCCAGACCCCGACCAACCTGGACATCCTCCTAGGCGTAGGCCTCGTAGGTGTGCAAGGCCGCAGATATATCGAACGTTTCACCCTTTTTGGAATGCCTGATGATGTGGTGTTAAGGCGCCAAAAATTATCCTAGGCACTCTTTCATTAATAGAGAGTGATCTTGAAAGGCAAATTAACAATCCAACTGCAATAGCACCACTAACGCAGTTTATGTCGGTGTTACATTTTTGTGCCTCAGGATCCTTCCAGACCACAGTCGGAATAGTAGCTGGAATATCACAGTCCTCCTTTTCCAGATCCTGAGGGCCGTGATGGATGCCATATTTAAGCACCTCCATCATTTTATTCATATGCCATTGGATATGGGGTCCCTTACTGTGGTTAAGCAAAAATGTTTAGCAATTGCTGGCTTCCCACACATTATAGGGGTTGTGGATGGCACCAGGCAGGTGGTGGAGCGCTGTATTGGCTTTTTAAAAGGCCGATTTAGATGCCTCCACCACTCTGGTGGCTACCTAATGTATTTGCCAGCTATGGTTTCCAAAATTGTGGTCCTGTGTGGGATTTATCATAACATCGCCATAAGGAGTGGTGTCCCAATGCAGCCAGAGGATGTCTTGCCGGAGGATGGCCCCCCTGAGGTTGGTTGCAGGAGAGTGTCTGGTGGGGCCATACGTGATGACGTTGTTTTGCGTTATTTCAGGTAATTTTTATTAACTTTGAATTTCAAAAACATATAGAAGAAGGTAATTTATGTGTGTTCACTTTCCAATGTGTTAATGTTTTTATGGTTCTTTTCTTGGTTTTTCAAACACAAAACAACAACCTGCATACTACCTGAAAATAAACGACTGTGACAATTATGAACAAAATTTGGAATTTACACCTGGACAAATGTGACTTTTGCCTGATTTGGGACAACATGTTGGCATGCTACATCTACAACCAGTTCTTGGGTTTCTATTTTTGTTTTGTGTGTATTAATCCTGTTTTTTTGAGTTGTGTGCATTAAAATTTTCTTTTTTAAAGCTTGTTTGTAAAATTTTTTTAAACAAAAAAAAAATAATGTCCAAAAAAAATGGCCAGTACCTTTGACATTTGGATCCAAGTGTAAACTGTAGAAAAGTTTGGGCCATAAATATTTTACACAAATATTTTTAAACATGTTTTCTAAATTGTCAAAACATATTTGTATTTGGAATTTTACATTTGCTTTATTTTATAAAAAATATAAACAATGCATTAACTACATAAGGGTATCATGGAGAACCAGTATGGAGGTAATGACAAATACAACCATGTTTATGTTTTTTAATCCATAAAAATTTTACAATTAATGACCCTGAATGTATGTTATGACATTTTTGATAAAGAAAACAAAGTTTTATGCTATTAAAATGTCCTTTTTTAACAGAAGAACATTGTTTGGATTTTGCAAATATTTAGTTTAAAAAAAAAAAACCCATTCAACTCATACAAACATATTGTTTGCCCTTGGTATATAATGTGTGAGGCAAGGAATGATAGTTTTTTTAAATCAACAAATTTATTTTTGGAAACCAAAAAAACAACAAAAATAAACAAATTAATGCTGGTGTATTAGGGACACCAAATGGTCCAATGAAATCAGCAGATGGATAACATGGCGGCGCATATGTTGCAACTCTTGGTAAATTGCATGATCCCGCATCCGTGGCTCTGTTGAAAGAGAAATGTGTGTATTAATAAAAAATACAATCTAATTTTATGAAAAAGGACAGTATGATTAACAAAGAAAACAAGTTAACATACCAAGCAAAATGTGTTTAACATTTATCATTTTTAACATTAATCTCCAAAATGACCACTTTAAACCAATAAACAAAACTGTAAAAAATTTTAAGGAAAAAAAAAACAAAAACATTAACTGATGATAAGAGTGGGTAGACCAATCTCTTTTGCTTCTGAACTAAGTCTAACACAAAGCCACAAGAGTCGTGTATTGGCCTGTGTCATATGTGCAATGAAAAAACTACATAATTTAAATAAAAAAACAAAAGATAATGATGCAGATTTTTACTACAATGACATTTTGATGTACACAGTGAAAAGATATTTTTTAACAAAAAATTACGGAACATATTTAATGTAAAAATAAGTTTAAAAAAATCTCAACAAAAAAAACTTTGTGAGTGCCTCCATGTGACCAATTTTTAACAAAAAAAAAAAAATGGAATGTCCTTAGATTTTAATACAGGATTCCACAGTGTATGCATATAGGGCACATTTAAAGTAATTACTTGCACAAAAGGAAAACAAATACCTGCAGATTCCGGAACAAGGGCAGAGTGGGCCAGATCTTCCTCTGATGAGGACGTTGGCCAATGTAGGTGGGAAGAAGGAGGGGTGATTTGGGATGCAGAGAAAGGGGAGGGAGTGGATAATTGAGAGGGTTGATCAGGGGAGGGAGTGGAAATGTGGATGGGTAGGACAGGGGAGGGAGGGGTGATTTGGGATTGGGGTCCAGGAGAGGGAGGGGCAATAGGGATGGCCAGGTCAGAGGAGGGTGGTGAAATTTGGGAGGAGTGGGCAGGGGAAGACATGGTTGGGGATAGGGGTCGGGCCGGCCTTCTGCGGCGTCTCAGTATCCGCTTTTGACCTAAATGATGGATAGTTCAAAATATTACCAAATTTTGAATAAGAAAACCATAAAAAAAAAACATTCACATACTTTTAATCACTTTAACAAAAAAAAATAAAAAAAAACAAGATCTCATTTAACACAAAACAAGGCCATACTGTACACATGCACACGCATTAAGGCAAATTTACATTAGCAAAGTACATTATGCAATTAAGATTGGCATGGACATTAAACCATTCACATATACACTTACGCCGACGGATCCGCAGCCGAAGATATTCGATCAGGCGTGGTGACCTGCCCAAATTAGCCTTAACGTTGAGTCTGTCACCTCCTTACCCGCATATCTTTCTGAAGACGTCATCGCTATTTCTGTCCCTAAACCTTCCCAATATTTTGCACTTTTTAGTTTTGAGAGGAGCCCTGCTTCCCATTCTTTTGCATTTTCAGACTTAGATCGTGCGTTGGGAACATCACCAAAGTATGCTGCACCCTCTTCTTCCCATGGGACTGTAGACAGTGGATATGATCCCTACTTTACTGGTCTCTGCTCTCTAACATTTCATTTACCCGACAAGCTGTTGCGTTTATTAGGAAGCAAATTATTCAAAAGCCACAATTATTTACTTGGAATCTCCTGCTGCTGTCTATATACCACCTCTGTTTCAAGGCCTCCTAGGTGATGTTACATAAATACTTACTCATGCCTTTTCATCCTCTTAATATTAGACCGCTCACCTATACTATTTAGTCTGACTATGACAATTGATAACTAATATTCTTACTGGTATTAGCTTGTTTCATGTTTGTCCCCTACCCCCTGTTTCCTGTGTTTTTCACAACTCTGTATTATTTGTCCTTGTGGAATATCAGTCCTATTCTCACATTACTTATTCTGTATGTACAGCTACTTTTGATGGGTAAAGCTTAGCAATAATGGACTCTGCCCATATTACTTTTCTCTTATTTTATTATTCTTATCAGTGATTATTATACCCATATACTTCCCCTTGGTGGTATTATAGTAAAATCCAGGTCATATTCCAGACGTGGGCTGCACTAAAGTGATGGCTCATCCTCATGTCTCTCCCGTTAATGGTTTGGAAAATTAGAAAACTGAGACGTTTGAAGTATTGCATCGCAATATGTCTCTGCGCTAACCATGTGTTAAATCTTTGTTTTCACTCATGTTACTTATGTGGGTTTCTATTGCTGTATGTTGCACGTTATGTGTCTTCTCATGTGTAAAACTGCTTGAGACAGTGCACTATTATAACTGCTTTCTACATGTTGTATGCATTAGTTTTGTCAAACTCGATGATTATTCTGATGTATGCTTCAATAAAACAGCGTTTAAAAAAAAAATTAGCACAATCATTTTATTAGACATAATGAAATGTGTAATATTTTTTCCGTTCATTATTGTTTCTGGGCTTATACTGTATATATTACTGCTCACAGGGTCTGATTCAGAGCCGGACGCTAGTTGCGCTCGCTCGTTCAGAAAAAGGGGCTGGCCATTTAAATTGACCGTTCGCTCTTTGTGGTCTGTTGACGCCTCTATGTCTGAACGAGCGCATGTTTTGAAAAAAACGCCCCCTGCCCGCTCGCATCATACGTCATCTCCGCTATTTATTTGATTAATCGAGTATATCGAACAGCGTATGAACTGCTCGCTATTCTTGTGGTTGCATTTTCCTACCGCAATCATGCGAGCAGTTCAGGCTTAAAGACAACCAAGTGACGTGGTCAATGACGCTGCTTTGTTAATTATTCACACCCTTAAAACGCCCGTTTTGACCTTTTGGCACGCCTGCGTTCGGATCTCCACTCCCCGTTTTCAAGCACCTTCCCCTGTTACCACCCACAAACGCCTCATCCTGTCACTCAAATTAGCAGGCATTCGCTATTTTGCGAGCACACGAATTTCGACCGCACTGACTGGTTCGCGCATGCGTATTACAACCCATACGCATGCGCAGATGTGCGAACATCGCTCGGAACGAACGAGCGGCCGCTTACGAGCGGCTCTGAATCAGACCCACAGTCACTAGTTTTTACATATATAGTGTAAGTACATGTTGCATTGTAATATTCAGTTGTCTATAATCACTTTTGGCCTTAAGTCTCCAAACAAATATTTTAAGTATTTCACTTTCCACTTCTCTACTGTTTAAAAGGAACTGGTAGACGCAGAAGAACTATGATGGAGGAATACAAAAATTACTGTGAGATGGCGCAGAAACCGTACATGGAGCAGAAAGCAGCCCACTTGGAGCTCAGAGGAGGTAAGAAATGGTTGTGATTGCACCTTGGTAGCTGTGTTGTCATAGTGGCATGTTGCATTGTTTGTTTGCCAGCATGAAATGGTATTAAGTGAAAGGAAAGGCTTTATATATATATATATATATATATATATATTTATATATAATATATATCCATTGTGCTCACTGAGAGTTATTCCAATGGGATGTAATTGGCATCACAGCAGTCGGGATGGCGGTAGTCAGAATGGCAGTGCCGGAATCCCGACCGCTGAGAACCTGACGGTAAGTATTAAGGTCAGTGGGAGAGATTCCTCCCCCAATAGTTAGAATCTGGTTGTAAAAAGGATTATATCCTGTACTGAAGCCAGTTTATTATTGGAAATTACTTTGTGATATATGCTATTTTGCGTTACATGTACCTAAGCCGGAACACCATTGGATGTAATTTCGTGTTATGTTGTGTAATGAAGCATGTAGCAATGATGACATAATTACAACACAGGTACTGAAATCCCTAAATATCTAAATTTTATATTGGGATTCCTCCCTCACAATTGGACTTTGACAAATGAAAAGAAGATATATATTATTACAAAACCTACTGAATCCGAAGGTGAGAACCATCTCAATAGTCAGCTTTTTGGGGAGATATACTAAGCCTTGGAGAGAGATAAAATACCAAAAATCAGTGTTATGATTCCTGGAGGGAATTGACGGTATGATGTAGAGCCAACTGACGACAGCCTTGAGGGCTGGAATGTATAGTACTAGTTGTGCCGAGGGCAGTGGTGTGATGCAGCCTGTGGGCTGTAGGAGCAGCCTTGAGGGCTGGTTGTGGCCTTTGTAGTCGTGGCCAAGGGACTAATGGTGTGAAGCAGCCTTTGGACTGTTGCAGCAGACTTGAGGGCTGACAGTGACCTGGGGCCCCAGGACCGTTGCAGCCTTTGGGATGATGAGACTCAGGCGATGTATGCAACAATAACGTGGGGCTGCTACCAGTGCCGCCGAGATGACACTGGTGACGGTGTGCTTAATAGTGCACCTGGAATGCAGAGTGGCTACCAGTGTCGCCGGGATGACACTGGAGACGGTGTGCTAGGTTGCGCTCCTGGAACACAGAGTAACTACCAGTGCCACCGGAATGGTACTGGCGACGGTGTGCACCTGGAACGCAGAGTAGCTACCAGTGGCTCTGGGATGACTCTGGCGACGGTGTGCTAGGTTGCGCACCTGGAACACAGAGTAGCTACCAGTGCCGCCGGGATGTGCGACGGTGCTCACCTGGAATGCTAAACTGCGACTGGTGCCGCCGTGTTGACACAAGCCACTGAATGGTGACAGACGCTTCTGGGGTAGGAAGCACTCCGTGCTGCCCAGATGGTACAAGCAGCACGTGAGGACGAGGTGCAGGTGGAGCCGCCTGGATGGAATAAACGGCACACACGAAACACAGTAAGACTGACTCAGGAACTTGACTGACATGCAGGAGACAGAAACCGGAAGTACGAAAGAACTTCTATCACCAGAGTGGATTGCAGGGCTGGATGGAGTTTAAAAGGAACAAGGCCCAACCAGAGCAAGTTTCCCTTAATGATAGACCAGTGTGCAGCTGTGCTGTGAACAGGAGAATCAATCAGCATGCACCTGACACTGCATACAGACAGGCAGTAATTAATGCAGTATCTCAAGCTGGCCACACATTAGACCAACTTACATCCAACCAGCCAACTAGTTGATTGGTTGGAATGAAAATCTGGTAAGGTATGAAAGCAAATGACAATCAGCAATTTGCTCCCAAACACCGGAAAATGGACAAAAACTGTTGTTGGAACAAATTGTTTAGATCAAACATTTAACAAACTTGTCTGAACGACCATTTTCATCTGTTTTCTGGCATTTAGGAGCAAATTGCTGATCATCAGAAATGACAGTTAGGAGCTGATTGGTTTCTCTCTCTCAAACCCCTGATACATCTCCCCCTAAGTAGAGAGATGTTCTGTATAATAACACTGCTGGAAGGAGAGATGGCCTCAGTTTCCATCACCAGCCATGTTTGATGCAATAGACACAGACATTGTAGTATCAGTGTAATAAACTGCATAATAAGCCATGGGACTATAGTTACAGGGGCGCCCGAGAGGGCGTTGGGGGTCACTGATTACCCGGGCCCAGCCATGCCAGGGGGCCCGGGCCGCAGCACACCAGTAGATGTTTTTTTTTTTCTCTTTTTTTAAGACACCTCTATTAACCCTCCGCAGGTGGCAGTTTGGGCGAGTGTGGGGGAAGGGGGAGGGGGGGTGGTCCCTGTCACCGGACTGTGTAGAATGTGTGTGTCACAGTCATTGACACTCACTCCCAGCTGCTGTTGAATGTTTTTCTCACCGATGGGGGAGAACCAGATGGTCTCCCTCCATCGATGGAAGAACATAACCGAATAGGTTTTTTTGTTTTTTTTCAAGATGACGGGGCATGGCGCATAGCCCCGCACTCCCAACACCCGCGATGCCACGCCCCTGGTTCTGATTGGCCCACGGGCCGGTCAGTCCTGGACTAGGGATGACCATCATTTGGTGAAGCCATCGATGGTCATCCATTGCTTATTTGATTACCATCGATGGCCACTTTATAATTTGTCATCGATGTTAACCATACCGATGGCCATCCCTATGCGGAGCTAATGGTCTCACGAGATGATGACTTCATCAACTCGTGGACTCTCTTCACCAGGCTGAGGGCGGGCACTGGGAGGGGCAACAGAGGCAGGCTGGCTCGGTGAAGTATAGTATAGACGCAGGCAGTCTCAGTCGGAATCAGGGTGTGATTGATGAAAGAGCCGAGTGCGCCACTGACTTCTGTAATGTGAGTAACTTTGACACTGTTGTGCTGCAGGTGATGTCTGCTGCTCAAAGCTGTAAATGTATAAATTGTATATGAATTGTTTATAAATAAAATCTTCCATCCATTAGTGTATTGGATATGTGTGTATATATGTGTATATATATATATATTATAGATAGGTATATCTATATCTAATATGTGTGTAATATATCTGTATATGTGTGTGTGTAAACAAAAGAATTTGGCACTCACAGTACTATGTCCAATGCGCAGGCACAGCTCCAGGGTTAGCCGCGCCCTGTACGGGACCGGAACATGTCGGCCCTTAGCGGCGTGTGTCCGAAAATGGGTTCTGTGGCGTAATTACCATCGGCTACTCCCCTAAATGACGTTATTTGGTGGCGTGCCTGTACGACCCCTCCCGTTAACCTCAGGCTGGGGGCAAGCCCAGCACTACGTCAGTATGCAGTTATTATGTTGACATTCAGCTTGTCGACATTAAGAATGTCAACATGGTTGAAATGTCGACAGTGAAAATGTCGACATTCACAAACTCCACATGGACATAATGTTGATATGGTCATTATGTGGACATATTATACTGTATATAAAAATCATTGGTTTGTTTCTTTTGTCTGTCCGGTTATGCTTTTGGACACCCCTGCGCCGATTGACATGAAAGCAACGCAAGGTGGTCTAGTTGGATTCTGGCCAGATTTTAGGGGGTTAGGGTCCCAATTCGTGTGATGCCCTGGGGATGGTCCTTGGCTGGATTCTTTTGGGGTTCCCTGCGTCTCGGACGTGAACCCCATAATGTTAGGGACGCTGGTATAGAGTAGCCTTGACGTTTGGCCCAGCGCTTATTCATATATTTGCAAATGTATGTAAACCAATACCTCTGAATTTCTATTATCATGTAGGATTCAAGTATTTTTGTTTTTGCTGCAGTGTGCTGGAGGGAAAATCCCCTTTTTTTTCTGTAGCTCAGTGTAAACCCCACCCTTTACGAGCACCTGTGCAATGTCATTAAGTTGATGTGAGCGACCACCATACTTTTTGTTTGCAGTTCTGTGAGGCATGAAAGGAGCCAGCATTGGGAGGATGTGTTGGTCTGAATAGTGCCATTAGGAGGTTTCTGGGGTACCTTCTAGGTGAGTCTGCTCTCAGCTTATACATGTACTGTTATTATGCAGTACATTAATTTGTAATTATATGACCCAGAGTTGGTGCTACTATTAGGTAGCAACAATTATTTTGGGTGAGCGTTTGGGCGTGGGGCCCCCAAGGTTGCTCTGGCTGGGCCTTTTTTCAGGGCATCACCACTTAATTCACATAGATATTTTTTTATCACCTTTCTATTTGTTTGTCTATTATTTATGTCATTTTAACCCCTTACCATTAACACTTATTGATTTATCTTTACACAACTATACTTTACACTTCACTTTCTCCCTTTTTTCCATTATTCGTGTGATGCCCTGGGGATGGTCCTTGGCTGGATTCTTTTGGGGTTCCCTGCGTCTCGGACGTGAACCCCATAATGTTAGGGACGCTGGTATAGAGGAGCCTTGACGTTTGGCCCAGCGCTTATTCATATATTTGCAAATGTATGTAAACCAATACCTCTGAATTTCTATTATCATGTAGGATTCAAGTATTTTTGTTTTTGCTGCAGTGTGCTGGAGGGAAAAGTTTAAAAAGTGTCAGAAACTCTCACTTTTCTAAACTCTCACCCTATTACATTTGGCCTATTGATTCAGAAATCTATGAGATAATATATGCTGCTGCAATCCACTCTAATACCTGTGGGGATATTCACAAGTTATAAATTCCCTGATGTATTGCCGCTCCATTATACAATTGTATTTAATTACTGGTCAGATACATTTTCTTTATTAGCAGCATATCAAATAACGGGATATCTTGATGATCATAGCATTCATTTTAATTTATTTTTCTAACTTATCTATACCCATTTTATTTCGCTGAAATTGTTTCGAATATATGTTTATTAATAATATTTAATAAAGGTTAAGTTTTATAACAGTAAATTTATGCAACTCTAGATGCATTCCTATACAGGGACCACTTTTTTCTTGCTTTCTGGAATTGTCTGGATGCCTGTTTACGTAGAAATATAACCAATGTCATCATCATAACCAGATAATATATACTGTAGTAACAGAAGCTTTTGTGCAGGAAAAATTTGAATTTCCCTGATCAAACTTCTGTGTCTCTCCAGGCTCCCCTGTGTTACTCCAGACCCCCCAATGTCTTCATCCCCAGGCCCCTCTGTGGTTCTCCAGGCTCTCTGTGTCTCTTTATCTCCAGGCCTCCATGTCTCTCTATCTCCAGGCCCCCTTGTCTCTCTCCATCCCCAGGACCCCCTGCGTCTCTCCATCCTCAGGCCCACCTGTGGCTCTCAATCTTATTCCACCAACCCCAGTGTGCGTCTCTCTGCCCCATTCCCCAGACCCCAGTGTGCACCTCTCAGCCCCAGTGTGCATCACTCTGCCCCAGTGTGCATCTCTCAGACCCATCCCCCCAGCCCCAGTGTACATCTCTCTGCCCCATTCCCCCTACCCCAGTGTGCATCTCTCTGCCCCATTCCCCCTACCCCAGTGTGCACCTCTCAGCCCCAGTGTGCATCACTCTGCCCCAGTGAGACTCTCAGCCCCATTTCCCCGGCCCCAGTGTGCATCTCTCAGCCCCATTCCCCCGGCCCCAGTGTGCTTCTCTCTGCCTCTGTGTACTTCCCAGTGTGTCTCTAGGCCCCATTTCTCTGGCCCCAGTGTATCTCTCTGCCCCATTCCACCTTGAAAAAGATGCCCTTGAGGCGTTGAAACGCGTAGGTGATACTTTATTGCAGCCCAATTCCCCTGCCCTAGTGTGCGTCTCTCTGCCCCATTCCCCCGACCCCAGTGTGCACCTCTCAGCCCCAGTGTGCATCACTCTGCCCCAGTGAGTCTCTCAGCCCCATTTCCCCGCCCCAGTGTGCATCCCTCAGCCCCATTCCCCTGGTCCCAGTGTGCATCTCTTTGCCCCTGTGTACTTCCCAGTGTGTCTCTAGCCCCATTTCTCTGGCCCCAGGGTGTGTCTCCCTGCCCCATTCCCCCAGCCCCAGTGTATCTTTCAGACCCATTTCCCTGGCCCCAGTGTGCGTCTCTCTGCCCCATTCCCCTGACCCCAGTATGCGCCTCTCAGCCCCATTCCTCTGACCCCAGTGTGCAGCTCTCAGTCCCATTGTGTCTCTCAGCCCCATTCCCCCGACCCCAGTGTGCGTCTTTCTGCCCCAGTGTACTTCCCAGTGTGTTTCTAAGCCCCATTTCTCCGGCCCCAGTGTGCGTCTCTCTGCCCAATTCCCCCGACCCCAGTGTGCATCTCTCATCCCCATTCCCCCGGCCCCAGTGTGCATCTCTCAGCCCCATCCCCCCAGCCCCAGTGAGACTCTCAGCCCCATTTCCCCGGCCCCAGTGTGCATCTCTCAGCCCCATTCCCACGGCCCCAGTGTGCTTCTCTCTGCCCATGTGTACTTCCCAGTGTGTCTCTAGGCCCCATTTCTCTGGCCCCAGGGTATGTCTCTCTGCCCCATTCCACCTTGAAAAAGACGCCCATGAGGCATTGAAACGCGTAGGTGATACTTTATTGCAGCCTTATTCCACTAACCCCAGTGTGCATCTCTCTGCCCCATTCCCCTGACCCCAGTGTGCATTTTTCAGCCCAAGTGTGCATCACTCTGCCCCAATGTGCATCTCTCAGCCCTATTCCCCCTGGCCCCAGTGTGCGTCTCTTTGCCCCTGTGTACTTCCCAGTGTGTCTCTAGGCCCCATTTCTCTGGCCCCAGTGTGTGTCTCTCTGCCCCATTCCCCCAGCCCCAGTGTATCTCTCAGCCCCATTTCCCTGGCCCCAGTGTGCGTCTCTCTGCCCCATTCCCCTGACCCCAGTGTGCTCCTCTCAGCCCCATTCCCCCGACCCCAGTGTGCAGCTCTCAGTCCCATTGTGTGTCTCAGCCCCATTCCCCCGACCCCAGTGTGCATCTCTCAGCCCCATTGCCCCGACCCCAGTGTGCGTCTTTCTGCCCCAGTGTATTTCCCAGTGTGTCTCTAAGCCCCATTTCTCTGGCCCCAGTGTGCGTCTCTCTGCCCCATTCCCCCGACCCCAGTGTGTATCTCTCAGCCCCATTCCCCCGGCCCTAGTGTGCGTGTCTCTGCCCCACTGTATCTCTTATCCCATTCCCCCGGCCCCAGTGTGCATCAATCATCCCCATTCCCCCGGCCCCAGTGTGCATCTCTCAGCCCCATTTCCCCGACCCCAGTGTGCGCCTCTCAGCCCCAGTGTGCATCACTCTGCCCCAGTGTGCGTCTCTCAGCCACATTCCCCCGACCCCAGTCTGCATCTCTCAGCCCCATTGTCCCAGCCCCAGAGTGCGTCTCTCAGCCCCAGTGTGCATCACTGCCCCAGTGTGCGTGTCTCAGCTCCATTCCCCCGACCCCAGTGTGCGTCTCTCAGCCCCATTGTCCCAACCCCTGTGTGCGTCTCTCAGCCCCAGTGTACGTCCCTGTGTGTCTCTAAGCCCCATTCCCTCGGCCCATTGTGTCTCTCAGCCCCACCCCCCCAGCCACAGTGTGCGTCAGTGTCATTCCCCAGCCCGTGTCTCCCCAGCCCTGTGTTAACTCCAACCCCCCCAGCCCTTTGCAGTCAGCTCCAACCCCCCCAGCCTCCTGTGCAGTCAGCTCCAATCCCCCACAGCTTTGTGCAGTCAGCTCCAACCATTCCCCCTAACCCACTGTGCAGTAACCTCCAATCCCCCCTCAGCCCTGTGCAGTCAGCTTCAATCCCCGCACCCCTGTGCAGTTAGCTCCAACCTTCCTCCCCAGCCCCCTGTGTGGTCAGCTCCAATTCCCCCCTCAGCACTGTGCACAGCTTTAATCCCCCCTCAGCACTGTGCACAGCCCCAACCCCCCTCAGCACTGTGCACAGCTCCAATCCCCCCTCAGCACTATGCACAGCTCCAATCCCCCCTCAGCACTCTGCACAGCTTCAATCCCCCCTCAGCACTCTGCACAGCTCCATCCCCCCCTCAGAACTGTGCACTGCTCTAATACCCCCCTCAGCACTGTGCACAGCTCCAAACCCCCCCCTCCCCTCAGCACTGCACAGCTCCAATCCCCCCCTCCCACCCCCTCCCTGCAGTCGCCGCCAGCACTTGCGTGCTGCTCCTTTGCTTTGCTGCCTAGTGGGAAGAGCTGCTGCTGGGCATGCGCAGCAGCTCCCCCAGTGGCCTTTTTTTTTTTTTTAAGCAAACAGTGCTAATGGGTGGTTCTGTGCACCCCCGGACCACCCCTCAGTTTCACCTATGACTTCAATACCATACGCAGCCTGAGGCCTCATAGCGTGTGCTGAAGTTAGCAATTCCTGAGTGAGGTCTGACCTGCCTTAACTGTGCGTTTGGGTCCGATGTTACTCGATCTTACAGATTGTTTTGCCAAAGTATACGGTTGTGAGTAAGGGGAAGTGGGCGTCCTCATGTTAGGCTGAGATCGCATTGCAAATGCAAACATTTACATATCACCACTGATATTAGCAATTGCTTTGTGTGTGTATAAGCAGAATTGCGATCTGTAATGAATCAGGCCCTCTATCTGGTTTTCCACTAATATTTCCTCTCCCTCACACATACTAGTTATTTTATTCTTACACATAGAAAGGTGATCAAGGGAAAGGTTAAATGTTGACAGAACCATTTGGGCATAGTGCAGATAATGTCAGTGGCGACATAGGGCAGATAATGTCAGTGGCGACATAGGGCAGATAGTGCAAAATGGAAGGTTGTGTGTTATGGTGTGAATTTATAACATAACCACTGCATAGTTAATACAGCACCAATCGGTCATGACCTGGCCCTTGAGGTTTCCAGTCAGAGGACTGGGAGCCGGGGTGACTAGGTGGGAGGCAGCAGTAAACGAGGAGGAGGTACATTTACAACTTCCTCATTGACTAATTCCGGGTGTTGACGAGACCTGACCAGAGGCGTGGAGTCTAATTCATTGGTGATTTTCACCAGTGACCCCTCCAACTGGCATATGGGTTTTAGGTGCGCCCAATGAGCAGGTCGCGTCCCCCTGGTCAGGGACCCAGGAACTAGCAGCTGACAGGGAGATAAGAAGACAACTGAGTGGCTGGAGATTATCAGTGGTGAATATCGGTAATAACTGATGTTTGTAATACTGAAGTATATTGGTAGAGACCGATGTAGAATATCACTTGTAGTGACTGATGCTGAATTTCACTGAAGAATATTGATAGTGACCGATGCTGAAGAATATTGGTAGTGACCGATGCTAAATGTCACCTGTAGTGACTGATGTTGAATATTACTGAAGAATATTGATAGTGACCGATGCTGAATATCACTGGAGAATAATAGTAGTGTCTGAAGTTAAATATCACAGAGACTGGAGAAGCGTACTGAGGATACAACAGCGTGGAGCCTGGAACAGCGATCCAAAGCAAGCAGCTACTGGAGAAGAGAAGTTGTTCAGGTGACTTCCTGTTTCCTGGAGTGCTGCTTTATACCCTTAGGTAGCCGTCCACTGGAGGGGAGAGTCAGGAGAGAGGTGACCAGGCTACCATTGGTCTGGTCAGGTGAAACAGACAATATGGATGTGCCCATGACCGCCGCCAATGGAACTCCAATATGGAGGATTGCCTGGAAGTCAACAGGGCCCCAGGGATAATACGCAGCATGTCACCCGCTGCCGCACTTGGCGTCTGACCGTGCAGCCGATCCCAGGCTGAATCCTGACAGTACCCCCCCTTTTTGGGTGGACTCCGAACACCTTAAAGTTTTTGTGAAAAGCACAAGTAAGCTGCAGAGCATGAACATCAGAAGCTGTTATCCATGCTAGTTCTTCTGTGCCGTAACCCTTCCAATCAATTAAATACTGAAGATGTCCCAAGTGATGTCTGGAATCAATAATTAACAATCACTTCCACCTCAAATTCAATCTCACGCTGAGTACGAACCTATGGGGTTTTAGGTGGAGTGTGATGGAATTGATTGAGAACTAAAGGTTGAAGCAAGGAAATATGAAACGTATTAGATACCCTCAGCTGGGTTCACTACCTTTGAGATACAATAAGGGCCAATGAAACGTAGAACTAGTTTCATACTTGAAACTCTCAATCTCAAATTCTTGGTGGAAAGTCGGACTCTATCTCCAGGTCATAGAGGTGGAACAGCCAAACGTTTGCATTCAGCAAATTTCTTGTAGTTGCTAGATGCTTTCTTTAATGAAGAATGTATTTTCTTCCAGATATCAGAGAAAGATTCAAGAAGACCGGAGACAGCAGGTACTTCTACCGGTGGTAAAGCTTGAATCTCTGGGACACAAGGATGCTTTTCAAAAATAGCGAAGAAAGGAGTAGAAGTTGTGGATGTGTGGTAATGATAATTGTGATCAAATTCAGCCCAAGGCAGCAGATCAAACCAATCATCTTGAGAAGAAGATACAAATAGTCTGATGAAAGTCTCCATTTCTTGATTAATTCTTTCTGTCTATCCATTAGTCTGCGGATGATAGGCAGAGGAAAACTTAAACTTTATCTCACAGGAAGAACACAAGGCTCGCCAGAATCTAGCCACAAATTGTACACCATGGTCAGACACAATTTCTTTAGATAGGCCATGCAGATGAAATATCTCTCGGAAATACTTTGTCGAAGGGAGACCAACCAGAAGTATGAAGTGAGCCATTTTAGTAAATTGATCCACCACTACCCAAATCGTGTTGTAACCCTTGGAGGAAGTTAACTCAGAAAGGATGTCCATGAATAAATGAGTCCATGGACTCGACGGAATCGGTAAAGGTCGTAGAGGACCTACTGTTTGTCTTCGAACAGATTTGTGCTGAGCGCACTTTGCACAGGAGACAATAAAATTACTGACATCCTCTTTCATGGATGGCCACCAGTAGGAACGCTGAAGGAGTTTAAGGGTTTTATGAATTCCAACATGACCTGCAAATAGAGAGATATGGGCCCAAGTAAGTGATTTTTTTATGAAGATTGGGAGCCACAAAAACTTTGCGAGGAGGAGAAACAGAACTAACTTGAGTGTGTGCAAACACTAGAGGGCTGATAACAGAATGTTTTTTCTGTTGATTCTCATCTTCTTCCAGAGGCAAAAAGGATCTAGAGAGCGCGTCAGCTTTCCGATTCTGTACTCCTGGACGAAATAGGACCTTGAAATTAAACCTAGTGAAGAAGAGAGCCCAGTGAGCCTGCCTTGTGATCTGTAAAAATAGTTACTGGGAAAGGGGGCGTGGTTTGGCAGTCATCTAACACAGACGTGCTGAATCGGGGCTCCGCTCTTTTAGCACCAAAAACCGGCTTTCCCACCTCTGAATCCCTGGCTGTGGTCCCTCTGGAGGTCCCTACCGCGACCCACACACCTGCGGTGTCCCGATCAGAGAAGTCGGCGCTTCCCGGGGTGGCCCCCCTCCCTCTCCATGGTCCGAAGCCTGTGGCCACCGCCAAGGTCGGGGACTAGATTTTACAGTGGTGACGCTTGCAAGTGAGTGCCGCTGCACATGACCAGGCTGACTATTGAGGCGGAGGTATCTTTCCCTCCTCCTGTTGCCGGGTGGTGAGCGGTTGCTGGAGCTCCGTACACCCTCTGTTTGGGGCTCTCTCCCCACAGCCTGCTGCTCCATATCTCGCCCAGCGGCTGACCTCCGCCATCTTGAAACCATTTACCCCCTGAAGGTACTGGCAGGGGAGTGGGAATCGGCCCTAAGGGTGCTCCTGTAAAATCAAGAAGGGGTCCCTGCAGTTAAACCCTCTGTTGTCCAGTGGGGTGGGTTTGTGTCTTCTGAGCCCTCTTCATTGTGCCTCCTTACACCGAATGTAGTAATAGATATACTGCCTGCACCTCCTACCCCAGCTAGAGGGCTGATTTGGTACTTGCCCTGATACCTCCTTGGATACCACAAACAGGGACTATTTTGACTATCACATTACTACAGTATCTTAATTAAAAGTCAAATCTGTTTTTGAGCTCTATATGAATTCATAAGTGAGTGAGTGTCTCCATCTTGTGGCCAGATGCTGCTAATGCAAGTATTCAGATTTAACTGTACTATATAAGTACTTGCCAAGAATGTGATTCTTTCTGATGGCTGCCTGATACCTCCATGGGGACTGGCAGGTGGGGATAGCCGCTGCTCCTACTCCTCGATGTTAAAGCTATTTATTTGATTAATCAAATTTTACATATCACTGGTCGCGGAGAGCGAAGTCGCCTCATCTCCTCTAAACACTCCCATGTCTTCGGAATTGATTATCCTCTCCCCAGATGCAATTAACCTGCAACGCTGACTGTCTGGCCTCCTAGACCTCCTTCGCTAAGGACCAAGCTGCTGTTATTACTCTACACACCCATCTTTTGACAAACGAGAAGTTTTTTCATGAGTCGACGAAGAGATCGGGGGTCGAAAAGTACGCCCAAGACTTCCAAAGACTCCTCTAGAGCCGATCTCCGTCGCTTTCTCCACTCTCAAAAAGACTCCACCATGTGTGCCTCCCTGTGTCCCTCCTCACCAGCCTACTCTGCGACTTCAGATATCCCATCTGGAACTGAGGATATCTTAAGAATGTCTGGCCAAGGCGAACATCAGGACTTCCAGAAGGTCCTGCAACTCCTTAAAACCCCGCCCACTAAAACAGACATTCCCTCTAAAGCTGACTTTGCCTCTTTGGAAAATAAATTGCGGGAAGTGGTGCATTCTGAAGTTGCCTCGCTTAAGTCTGCGTTGTTACATCTGGGATCACGAATAGTGATGCTGGAGGAACGTGGAGAGACTAGGGATGATTTCCAACATGCTCTTGTTGACACTGTTAAATCACAAGAGGTGTAAATATAAAGCTTGAAAGCCCATCTAGATGACCTTGACAACAAAGGGCGTCGTAATAATCTGAGGGTCCGAGGTATTCCAGAAGACATTTCCCACCATGGTCTGCAAGACGTATTAACAAAACTATTCAATGAAATCTTAGGACGTGAACCTAATGACTCCATTGTTTTTGATAGGGCACATAGAGCCTTACGTCCTACAGGTCTACAGTCTGAAGGGCCGAGGGATGTGATTTGCCGTTTACATTATTTTGTGCAGAAAGACGACATCTTGCGGAAAGTACGAGACTTAGACAACTTAAAGTTCGATGATCATCCAATTCAGGTGTTCCAAGACTTATCTTGGCAAACCCTGCAGCTGAGACGTCAACTCAAACCCTTAACGGATGCTCTACGTTCCCGCATTATTAGATACAGATGGGGCTTCCCTTTTAGTCTCACAGCTACAAATTGAGGGAAGACGGTGACTCTACGCCTCTCTGATGACATCGGTCCTTTCTGCTCTGCTCTGGACATCGATCCAGTTCGAGTCCCAGATTGGAGCTCTTCTCGTGATAATCTCCTTCCACCTCCGGCGCCTTCTAGGATGTTGCCCTTTCAAAATGTGAGATCCTCCCCTGGCTGGCTCTCGGAGAAGACCTCACTCTACTTTGCCTACCTCTATTATGACGTCCAAGGCTGTTAGACCATGAAGTCGTGGTCCTTTGTATTACTTTCTACTGCACAGCTGGAACAGACATTTTGGGACTCTCCTTCATGAGCTTTGATTGGCGTATTTAGTTATGAGAGATATACCATTGCCAGAGTTCTTGTATAAAGGTCTGTTACCTGCCACTAAAATCCCTAGAAAGGTGTCACGTGAGTAAAGAATGACCAGTGTTGCCTGAGCTCAAGTATTATTTGATCTAATTACTATCTAAATAAGTCCAGTTCAGTAGATTTTGTTACTTTAAATTGTACATAGGACTGCTTTGTTATTATGTTCCTATGTTAGTATGTTCCCCTATATAGCTTTTTTGAATATTTAAAGGGAATATAGATGAGTATCCCTGTTATTTTGGGATGTGCCTTCGTTCTCTGTGATTGATTCTAAATGCAACTTTAAGTGTAAACATTTTGATAGATTTATCTTCTTATTGATATTTTTCAATGGAGTGATGCGGTTCTCCAACATGCACGTCCCCTGTTGCCTCCTACACCGCATAGGTGGATCCTGGTTCTAATGGCGAAACTGGTTTTTGCCATTATGTTGTCCAGGTGCGGTGTTATATGTATGTTTCTCCTTTTCACTATGTTAAGTGATTTTTGCTCTCTAAAATACAATTTGTTTTTTTTGTTTGTTCTCTTTTTTCTTTTTTTTTCTTTGCCTTGTATGCCACAGATATGTAGTAATACTAGATTAATATGTCTCACTATTTCCATGTTTTTTACATATGCCAACGTCTATGACGTCTCAACTTTATTCCTGTTTTAACGCAAAATTTTTACACTCACTATGGCTAATTTGAATATTGTTTCTATCACCGTGAGGGGTCTTAATGTCCCTGAATGGAGGTCACGAGTATTATCAGAATGGAAAGCTGAACACGCTGAGGTAGCATTTCTCCAAGAAACACACTTCAAAGAAGGTGCTGCACCACATCTCAAGAATAAAGGCTTTCCTAGTGGATTCTTTTCCAATAATCCTGAGGGCAAGTCTCTGGGCATTGCATTTATATTTGCTAAGCATATCCCCATTACTGACATCACTTGTTTACCGTTGATTGCAGGTAGGGTCTAAGTAATACAACAAAATAAGAGTCCGCACAAGTTTAACCAATAAATGTGAAGATAGTTATTCAAAAAAAGTTACATTACACATAAAGTAAACCAACATAACGGTCTATTAAGCTGATAAATTTCATAAATGACTCTGGGTTGGTGGTGCACCCACAATATTTGTGTAGAACACATAAATAAAAAATTTTTGCAAAGACACAAAAAAAGAGGAAAAAGACAAATTTGTCTTTTTCCTCTTTTTTTTGTGTCTTTGCAAAAAAATTTTATTTATAGGGTCTAAGTAATAAAATGTAAAGTGTATACCCAAATATTTACTTTTGCTAATATATATGCACCTAATAAGGCCCCTCTTCGAAAGAGCATTGAACCTTGTCCAAGCCCCAAGTTGAAGGTACACTGGTGCTCGGCACAGATCTTAACTGGTCTTTAGACCCACATCTAGACTCCTCTAAGCAATCACCTAGGTACTTTGACAAGTTCCACCGTAAGGTGAAGAAAACTCTCCATGCACATCAATTAGTAGATATCTTGCGCATACAACATCCTAATACACGAAACTATTATTTTTTCTCTCACCCCCACAAGTTGTACACTAGATTAGATTATCTTTTTATTTCACATAGATTTCTTCATTTGATAAAAGAATCAAAAATTGGCCACATTTGCTGGGCAGATCATGCTCCCTTTTCATTGAGTCTTACACTTCCGTCTGTTCACCGGACATGTTTTACTTGGAAGCTAAACAAATTACTGCTTCAAGATTCTTATTGTCAACAACAGATTCAGTTGACTTTGGAGGATTATATAGCTACTAATGACCTCCCTGACATGTCCAAGATAACAGTCTGGGAAGCACATAAATGTGTTTTAAGGGGGAAGCTAATCCAGTTGGGGTCTTATTTAAAAAAGCAACGCTTAGGGGTAAGAGACGCACTAGTACAAAAGATTCAAGCTTTAGAACTAACACACAAATCCTCCCTCTCCCTTGAGACATTCCAAGCACTCTCCGATGCTCGTCAGGAACTTAATATGCTTATGTCCAATACAATTAAATCAGATATCCGTAAATGTCATAGTCAATACTTTCTCGGGGGAAATAAACCGTGGAAACTCCTGGCTAGGGCACTTCGGGAACAACATGCAGCCACATTTATTGCCCAGGTAAAATCACACTCTGGCTCCATATGTAACTCCACTAAGGATATTGCAGCAGCATTTCAATTTCATTATTCCCAATTGTACAATCTAAAAGACTTCAGGGCGGGAAGTGACATGTTCTCACGGAAGGCTTCTATTAAGGCCTACTTGGAGGAAATCGGTTTCCCCACTTTATCAGATATAGACATAGGATCATTCGACAACCATTTACTTCAGAGGAATTAGAAGCAGTGATTAAATCAACACCTAGGCCCCGGTGGGTTTACTATTGCCTATTACAAGATGTTTGGAGAGATGCTTTCCCCCCTGATGCTTCGTGCTTTCAATGAGGTCTCAGATAATTCCTGCTTTTCTTCCCAATCTTTGCTTGCCCATATTTCAGTGATACCTAAAGAGGGGAAGGACCCAGCCCGTGCTCCAGCTACAGACCCATCTCCCTGTTAAACGTCGACCTATAGATTTTCGCTAAGCTAATATCTAACTGTCTCAAATTGTTTCTCCCCAATTTGATCCATTCAGACCAGGTGGGATTTGTCCCTGGTCGCGAGGCCAGAGACAATACTACTAAGGTCCGAGACCTGATCCATGAGGCCGTCTCTCGGAAGATCCCAACTATACTTCTGTCTACAGACGCTGAAAAGGCGTTTGACAGGGTGGATTGGGATTTTTTGATGGGAGTCCTGGAGCATATGGGCTTGGGTTCGACGGGCATTCAGAGAATTCGAGCGCTTTACTCCACTCCATCTGTGCGTGAGAGGATTAATGGAGACCTGTCTGAATCGGTTTTAATCACTAATGGCACTCTGCAGGGCTGCCCCCTATCACAACTAGTATTTATTTTTTGTATGGAGGCTCTGGCGAGGGCCATTCATCTCAATAGTAGTGTAACTGGGCTGACTGTGGGCTAGAGGGAATACAAGTTAGCCCTTTTTGCAGACGATCTTTTGGCAGTGATTACGAATCCACGGACTTCAATCCCTAACATCCTTCAGGAATTTGACCGATTTGGAGCTCTTTCCAATTTTAAAGTAAATCTGTCCAAATCTAGTGCGCTTAACCTCACAGTAGATCAGAAATACATGAGTGATATACAAACTTTCTGCCACTTCTCCTGGCACCCCACGTGTATAAAATATCTTGGAGTTTTCCTCCATAAAGATCTCTCAAGTATTCTCTTTAATTTTCTTCCTCTACTTTCTAAGCTACGAGCAGACCTTATTACTTGGTGTTCTAAGAGGATCTCGTGGACAGGTAGGATAGGAGTTATTAAGATGAATGTACTCCCTAGAGTCCTTTATCTTTTACAAACTCTCCCAATTCAGATACCCTATTCCTGGTTTACTACACTTCACCGAATTGTTCGGGAATTTGTTTGGGCGTCCCGACCCCCGCTTCAAACATGATTTACTTTGTAGGAAAAAGCATCAGGGAGGGCTACAATTGCCACATTTTCTCACCTACTATCATGCAGTTCTACTTATGAGGGTGATGGAGTACTTGCAGGCCAAGGAAAACCTGAATCAGCAGAAGGAAGGGAAGCTGCCTCAATATCAGACCGCTGTTTTCTATCAGTAAACCTACTCCAGGTTTACTGATAGAAAACAGTGGTCTGATATTGAGGCAGCTTCCCTTCCTACTGCTGATTCAGGTTTTCCTTGGCCTGCGAACTTCCCCCGATCTACCCACCCTTTACTGGCCCAATCATCTCCTGTTGGGGTCGTCTCCGCTCCCACCCTCTTCTGTCCCCTACCCCTTCTACTTAAACCCCTTTATTTGGTAATCTGGCATTTCCTCCCGGGATCCCAGCAAACTCATTTAGATTGTTGCGTGCACAGGGGATTCTCAAGATTAACCAGCTATTTGAAGGATCCAAAATGATGAGTTTTCCCTCTGTTCAAGCTAAATGGGTCCTGCCTAATAGCAACATATGGAAATACCTGCAAATAAACCATTTTCTCACGACATTGGGCCCCCCAAAGCATATGGAAGGGGGACTACTCCATTCGAAAATGTGTGTAGCTCAGGGGTCTCCGCCACACCCACTGTCCTCTATTTAAACAATGCTGATTGAACGCCTCTTTTCTGGTAGACCCAAATTTATTACTGATTGGGAATCAGATCTAAGGGGAATAATAGGAGAAGGGGATTGGCCGGAAATTTTCAGAAACACTTTCTCCGCATACGCAAACGCGTTGACAATGGAGACGCATTATAAAGTCCTCTCATGTTGGTACCGATGTCTTAGTCAGCTTTCTAAAATGTATTCAGGAGTCCCTAGCACTTGTTGGAGATGTGGGATAGAACTGGGAACCTCTTTACTCTTATTCTTCATGAGAATTTGCCTTCTTGCCCTAGTTTCTGGCTATTGAACCTCATCCAGAAACCTTATGCTCACTTCAAAAAATCACTACTACGTCATATACTGAGTGATTCCAAAGCCGTGATCCCTGACCACTGGAACTCCATGTCGGCCACCTCCATGTCTGAGTGGTGTACACGTCTTAACCATTATATGGCTATAGATGAGTTAATTCTATCCCACACTGTTAAGGGCCAAAATTTCAATGTAATTTGGCATCCATGGTTGCATTATAAGGAGTCGGACCACTATAAGACGCTCAGTCATGATTAAGGAAGATAAAAAATTAACCCTGGTAAATATCCTGTAGCTCACTAAAAATAGATGGTCGGACGTATTGGATTTGCTATCTGGCTTGAGGCTTTTCTGTATTTTTTCATTCCTTTTTTTTAAGTTTCTTTTTCTTTTATTTTCTTATGTAATTGTTTATGATATGATATGCCAAATGTTGATTTCTTTGCTATTTTTATAATTGAAATTTCCTTTTTTGTGTGAGAAATTAAATGTTTGTATCTTGTTATGGTTTTCAATAAAAACATAATGCATAAAAAAAATAGTTACTGGGAATTTGGCTCCTTCCAAAAGATGTATCCATTCCTCGAGTGCAAGTTTTATGGCCAGTAATTCCTGGTCACCAATAGCGTAATTTCTTTCTGTGGGAGAAATATCCACAGGGATGATTCCGTTCATCCTCCGCTATTTAAGATAACACGGCTCAAACTCCGACTGAGGAGGCATCCACTTTGACTGTAAAAGGTTTATTCTAATCTGGTTGACACAGGATAGCAGCAGAAAAGAAAGCCTGTTTGAGAGTCTAAAAGGCGGCTACAGTGGATGGCGAACCAGCAAGAAAGATTAGCCCATTTCTTAGTAAGTGCTCTAATGGGGGCCACTATGGTGGAGAAGTTGTGGATAAACCTTCGGTAGTAGTTTGAAAAACCAAGGAATCTTTGAACATCTTTCAAATAATTTGGTTGCGGCCAATCCTGAATGGCATTCAGCTTTTCTAGATCCATCTGTAAGGATTCCCCCGAAATGATATAACCAAGAAATGGCACAGATGGTTTTTCAAAAATGCATTTCGAAATTTTTCCAAAAAGGTGATGGGCTCGAAGACGGGAGAGGACCTCTTTTACATGAAGACAGTGAGACTGGATGTCCTTTGAAATAATCAAAATATCATCCAGATAGACCACTACAGTATGATAAAGACTATCCTGAAATATCATATTCACATAACTCTGGAAAACTGCTGGGGCATTGCTTAGTCCAAAAGGCATCACTAAATACTCGAAGTGGCCATTGCGAATATTGAACGCAGTCTTCTATTCGTCGCCTTCCTTTATCCGAATCAGGTTGTAGGCCCCTCGAAGATCTAGTTTGGTAAAGATGGTGGTACCACGTACCTTATCGAAGAGTTCAGAAATGAGAGGAAGAGGATACCAATTCTTCATAGTGATGTAGTTTAATCCACAGTAGTCGATACTATCGAAGAGTTCAGAAATGAGAGGAAGTGGATACCAATTCTTCATAGTGATCTAGTATAATCCACAGTAGTCGATACAAGGCCTAAGACCCTCGTCTTTTTTTCCACAAAGAAGAAACCCTCCTGAGCAGGAGATGAAGATGGCTGAATGAACACTTTCTTCATATTGGTAGAAATAGGACAATCCTTGCTACGATCCTTTCACCAATTATTTTACTGTCTTTCTCTATGACGAAGATAAATTTTAATACAGAGAGAAATTAATTCTGAGAGTGAATGTCGGTTATAACTGAAGTATTTTGGTAGAGACCGATGTAGAATATCACTGGAGAAATATCGGTAGCGACCAATGTTGAATACCACTTGTAGTGACTGATGTTGAATTTCACTGAAGAATATTGATAGTGACCGATGCTGAAGAATATTGGTAGTGACCGATGCTGAATGTCACTGGTAGTGACTGATGTCAAATATCTCTGAAGAATA
Source organism: Taudactylus pleione (assembly GCA_031769625.1). Classification (NCBI taxonomy): domain Eukaryota; kingdom Metazoa; phylum Chordata; class Amphibia; order Anura; family Myobatrachidae; genus Taudactylus; species Taudactylus pleione. Next base: position 34,479,350 of record JAUIMM010000031.1, on the reverse strand, counting down.
TTGGTAGTGACTGATGCTGAATATCACTGGAGAATAACAGTAGTAACTGAAGTTAAATATCACAAAGACTGGTGAAGCGTACTGAGGATACCACAGAGTGGAGCCTGGAACAGCGATCTGAAGCAAGCAGCTACTGGAGAAGAGAAGTTGTTCAGACGACTTCCTGTTTCAGGAAAAAAAATTCAAAAATTGTCAATAATATTTAAACCAACAATGAATAAGTCATCTCTCCCTCTGTGGGAAACAAATCACTTTTAGTTTGTGGTGCATCCTGAGTCAGTATGTTTATGCACTAAACCACAGGTTCTCAAACTCGGTCCTCAGGACCCCAAACAGTGCATGTTTTCCAGGCCTCCGCACAGGATCATGAGTGAAATAATTAGTTCCATCTGTGAAAATTTTGAAATGTGTCAGTGAGTACTGGATACACCAGTGCACCTGCTGGGTGACCTGGAAAACGTGAACTGTGTGGGGTCCTGAGGACCGAGTTTGAGAACCACTGTACTAAACTATTGAGAAAAAAGAAAGACTCTTTGTTGGGGCACTCTTATTATAAAAATAATAATGAGAATTATCACAGATATAAAATAAATATAACTTTTAACTCAACCATCTAAAATATTGTTATCCAATTTGAAAATACTGATTTAATAAACAATTCTATTCAAACCCCTATTCTATCCACGTACGTGATTGGGGAGTAGAATTATAAATTACAATCATAATTATAATCATGATATAGATATCACAATTTTATCAAAATTGAATATGTCATCCCTGGTAATCATTATAAACATATACTTTCAAGAGTTAGGGCCGGATTCAATTAGAGGGGAAAAGTACCCTTTGGAGATAAGTTTCTATGGATTCGGACTTTCCGTCTGTTTTGAAAGTATCTCCATATTCAATTCCAGGACGATTTTGTCTAAGCGGAAAGTCAATGCATTGTAATAGGAGGAAAAGTATCTCCTATGAATAGCAGGTGAAAAAAAGTGCAAAATCTTTATTTTGGGGTGCAAACGTGGGGAAACGGCCCAGAACCTTTGGGACAGTCCACCGAAGGACAAATCAACTAAAAAAAGTTACATCAGAACACCCCAAAAAAAGACATGTCATTTTTGGGGCGGAGAAAAGTAAATAGTGGGGGAACAACTATAAAAACTAGCGAAACAGGGTGCTTGGGGTGCTGTAAGGAGCCCCCATGTGATTTTGGGATTGCAGGGGCATGTATGAGGGTGGTTTTTTTCAAGTTTTTTTCAAGTTCACTTTAGAGACACCAAAATATGCTAGCACCCATTTTCAAATACCCCAAATTTGACAGGAATATTTCTTTTCACCTAAAAGCACTGTTTTCTACCATTTTTCAGCACTATTACAAAATGTGTATAAAGCATTTAACACAAAGTACCTTTATTAGGGCTAATAGTACACATCTGTACTGATTTCCAGTGTCAGTGCATCTTATTTTGGGGTACACACTGATTCCCCCACACAATTCAGTACTTTCCGCCTGTTCCGCATTCACCGCTTTCCGTTTTCCGGAATTTAATTAGGCGAAAAACAGGGACGCGCATGAAAAGATTCCGTCACTGAAACAGGCGAAATAGGCAGAAAGTCGGACAGGCGAAACTTTTTCGACTTTTTGCCTCTAATTGAATACGGGCCTTAATCTCAAGACTTTATTATTCTAATGTACACTTATTATTTTCCAAATTCATTCAATTTAATCATCATAGTAAAAAACCATCAGCAGAGATTGACGCACGTGTCATAGCCTTTTTCAGAAAGGTTATTATTGTACCCATATACTTAATCACATTTCATTATCTCATAGAGAAAAGTTTGTCTGGGCTATGTGAGACACTGTTCCACTTCTGCTGCTCAGGTATGTGCCTTACGCAGGAACACCTTTCAGTGAGAGAGTGTATTAGGTATCTCAGCTCAGATAGAAGAAATAATAGATGATATCTGCTGTTGGAGGGCCCTCGACTTTGCCTCTGGTAGGGGACCCAGTGCAGACGCAGTCAAGTCAGGGATCGCAATGAGAGTTTCATTAAAAATAGATACAAAATATGAAATGAGTTAGTATTAAAGTAGGGATGTGCAGGCTCGGATAGGTTATACCTATCCGAGCCTGCACATCCCTATATTAAAGTATTATGTATGATTATTCATAGTTATCCATAATACTCCTATCCCATACATAACCATATTTTGGACGTCAACCTTTTTGAGCATTGATAACTGACAACTATTCTCTTGAAAAGGTATGAAAATGAGTAAATCTGAGCTACACGAGACACTCTTCCACTTCTGCTGCTCATGTGTTTGCTATTTGCAGTGAACACTTTTGAGTGAGAGAGTGTACTTAGTATCTCCACTCAGACAGAAGAAAGTAAGGTGGAATCTGCTTTTGGGAGAGCCCTAGACCTTGCCCATGATGGAAAAATCCAGTGCATGGGCAGGAAGGTCACAGATCACAATGAGAGCTAAACATAGGGTAAAGACAGGAGTTAAAGTGGGCCAGAACGGGCAGAACTGCGTTCCGTCATTTCTATTTGGAGACGGAACCAGTTCTGCCTCCTCCGACCCACCTTAGACCGGCGCCGCAGGGAGGCTCCATTTGCTGAGCGCCTGCTGAGATTTTGTTACCAGCGGGTGCCCGGCTCCCTCCCCGCAGCGTTAGCGGCAGTCGGAGGCTGGAGCTCACTCTTGAGCTCCGGCTTCCGTCTATGTTCCCCCTCCCACGTCATGACGTCTCTCCTATAGTAACTTTAGAGGACTCAGAGCAACCAGGGGGACTGGAGCCACACAGAAGCGGGGCTTAAGGTAAGTATTGTTTTTTTTGTAAGCGGAGGGGGCACTACGACTGGGGGCATTACACTGGTGGCACTATTACTGGAGGCATTACACAGGGGGCATTAATATTTCACTGATATGTGCAGGCTGCTTGTTCGGAAGGGAAATTCGGGCAGGCAGCTCGGGGCTTCAACACGGACAGGATCGATCAAATACACCATCGAACAACACAATTTTGTCAAAATCGTGTTCTTGGTAAATTCCCAATTTTATTAGTGAAAAAACGTCCGTTTTTGATCGATCCTATCCGTGTGTCAAATCGGGACAAATCGGGACCAACATGAATCTTAGTAATATTAGTATATTTACAGCCACAGTCACTGTAAATTAATTAATAGTGAGTCACCTTTTGTTTTTCCAGCATGAGGGCAGGTGGGACAAAAGTTATTCTGATCCCCTCCCACCCTGTTCTCTCACCGTTCAGGGAAATGCCCATATGATTCTCTGTTGCCAAGCAGTTATAGCTGCTGTTTGCCCTTTATGTGGCATCCTGCCTCCTCTCAAAGTCACTTACATACAGGACCTCATTCAGAGTTGGGTGTAAACTGGCGACTAAGCAGAACCCTAGAATGCATCTGGGGTAAAAACAATAGCATTTTGCTACCTCTGCAGAATTGGCCGCAAATGTGAGATGCAACCATTTCTGCATAGGTAGCAAATGTGCCTCCTGCCCAGGAGCAAATGTATCAGGAATACAACAGGAGGTGTGTCTCTACCGTGAGTACAAAAGATGGGAAAAATCACAACACATACACATCACAGTAAGTGGCCGGAAAGCATAGATAAAAAGAACCCAAGTCTCATATCAAACAAGACGCAAATATAAAATTGTAACGGATATACATATCAGCCCCATTCCAAACTGTTCTGTGCACAGTAATCCTGCTATTAGATGGCAGCCGCAAGCAAGGGCTGCCATCTTGTTAGAGCAAAAGACGCCCATTGCTAATTGGTGCCCGTGTGCACTTAAAAAAAAATGAAGTTGTTGGGGAAAAAGCCAGCTCTGAGTTAGGTCTACAGTGAGGGCAGGATACCAAACAATATAGGCTGCAGCCGTCCGCCGTGCCTCCTGGTGTGACATGCTGGTGGGACTGAAGGATGCTGTACTAGCTGGGTCTGATACATAAACAGACTGCAGACAAGCCAGAAGGATTGCCAGAAGGGGGCGTCAGGATAAGCCGGGTACGATGCCAAGTCCCTAGACAAGAGGAACATCATTAGACTGCAGGGGTAAATTAGCGGAAAGGGAAGGCAAAGAGAGAGGGAGGAGTAGATGCTGCAGAATGTGTTGATGAAAGGTAAGAGACCCATTCAGCAGTTATTCTAGTATTGTAGCTTGCATGAAAGCATGGCCTCTGCCATATAACATTCATCTGGCAGACTGAAATCCATTCAGTGAATATAATACAACATGTACAGTATTTAATATTATATCATCCAGTGTTAAATGACTAGTCTTGAGAAGAGACATCGGGGCTACACTGATAATGTGACATTTTTGTGTTTGAAGACTTTTCCTATATCATTGGGCAAAGTACAACGCAAGGTACTAATGTGCCCCATGAAAAAAATGACACTAGGATTAGTTCTCCGCCAGTTCTAACCATTCAAGTGGGGTATATTTACTATTTATTTTAGAAGTGGAGATGTTACCAATAGCAACCAATCAGATTCTACTTAGCATTTATCTAGCACCTGCTAGAAGGTAATAGCTAGAATCTGATTGGTTGCTATGGGCAACTTCTCCACTGCTAAAAATCCGCATTTTAGTAAATATACCCCAAGTGTCTTTAGGGTGGGAATGTCCAAGCTTCTTATCGCAGAGCTAGAAATGCCACTACAATTTCTCAACTTAGCTAATTCTCACTTTCTCATGGGTCCACAAAGATAGCAGCATCCTTGCTCCATCCCACTCCTGCCATCTGGCAATAAAAGATTTTGTTCCACCGTAAACTGATATTTTGTTCCCAAGTGAGGCGCACATGGGCAAGTATAGGCATGTAACTTCACTAAAAAGGATATTCCCCTGTGCCTTGGCAGCTTTTTATATTTGTAACTTCCACTGTCTGTAAGTGACATCTGCACATCTGTGTAAGGCATACTTGCCTGCTTTTGAAGAAAAAAAACTTTCAGGGAGATTGTGAAAGCGACACCTATGAGCGCAGCGGTAAAGTGGACGTGTACTGCTACATCTGAGAGGCGTGTCATAAAATTTACTAAATGTGCCTACACACAGGGTGATTTTTTACACGATTTGCCCAATTTCAACGAATTGTGACGACAAATCGTGTAAGATATCGCCAAATCGTGAGTTTCTACTCAAGGATCACGATGCCGATGCGCGTCCCCGCTCGGCGTACATCGCATCTTCAGATCTGCCGTGCTGTAGGGCAGATTTGCCAATCTGGGACACAATGCACTGGCTGCATGATAGATCTCAAGTCAGATTGGACATTTTTTACTCCAAATCGTGACCACGACTGTCGGGGAGCTGCCTGGGAAGAGTTCAGGGGAAATCGTGCCTCAGGTCGTATTGTGAGCACATCGCTATGTGCGTAGGCACCATTACACCCAAATGTAAACGAGCCCAAAAGCAGTTAGTAAGATCTACGTGTTGATGAAAACACTCTGATATTTTTCAGAAAATACATGTAACCATAGGGATCATTGGGCCTGATTCAGACCCACTCGCGAGCGGCTGTCCGCTCGCAAGTGGGTCGATGTTATGCACTGAGCATGCGCACGACGGAGGGAGCTCCGTCGTGCGCATGCGCCAGACGCGACGAGCGAAGGAAAGTCCTTCGCTCGTTGTGTCTGATCAAAGGGGGCGTGCTGTCGATGTTGATTGACAGCACGCCCCCTTTGGTGGGCGTGCCGGGGGCGTGCCTCCCTGACGGGGGCGTTCCCACGGGAACGCCTCCCGTCAGAAGCCGGCCCACTGACATCACTAGTGATGTCAGTGGGAGTGATTTTGGCTCTGATAGAGCCAAAATCACTCCGGAGCTTGCGGTTGAAAACCTCAACCGCAGGCTCCGGCTCGCAGTTTCGATGGTCGCGATGGTCACGACCATCGCGGCCATCAAAATGCACGCTCGTATAGGCTGTGGGTGGTGACCCACAGCTATACGAGCGTCCAGGAGGACGCTCCATTTTCATGGAGGGCGGCCCTCATTCAGAGCGTGCGCTCTGCTCAGAGCGTACGGCTCTGAATGAGGGCCATTGTGCCTTATAACCAATGCAGGGAATTATACTAATGATTTAATTTGAATGAATATATCTCTGTCTTTTTTAATATAGCAGCTATATAATGGGCAATCAGGGAGATTGCTAGACTCTTCAGGGAGTCAGGCAGATTGCTACTATTTCATGCCTGCTCTCCCAATTTGGCCGGGAGCCTCCCGAAAATCGGGTGCCGCTCCCAGCTCCCCGGAAATGTAGGCATGCCTCCCGGGCCCCTCCAGTGCCACCCGCAATGCGCCACAAACTCCTGCAGGGGGGAGGGAGGCTGATGATGCAATGCCTGAAATCTTAGCATTGTGTAGCGGGGTAGGGGGGGCCACAATGATGCGATTGTGTGGCCACGCCACCAGCTCCGCCCCTAAGCGACGTGAAATATTCCTGGCCGCGCCGCTCTATGTCGGCCCCGTCCCCCTGCTAAACCAACCTGGCTGCTCCCTCCCGGAGGGGGCAGCCAGGATGTCGGCAAGTATGTATTTCAGGGAATCTCCCTGACAATCAGGGAGAGTTGGCAAGTATGGTGTAATGCAAACATATATTTAAGTGTCACAGCTCATATCTTTTGCATGAACATTTGTTACCTTAAGTCCATGTACATGACTTGAAGTTAGAAGAATTTAATTACAACATATCTTAGACTCGAAGCATGAATGAAACATGATACATTACTTAAGTCCCCAATCTATTGCATACTCAACACCAAAGGGATTATTTCCAGTGACCAAATCACACTCATTTCCTTTAAATAAAAAAAAATTTCCCCAATTGAAATTTGCATGTAATGCAGTGGTCCTTTCCTGTCTTAGTAAGTTAACAACTCAGTTCTGCTTTCTTTCTGTCTGTAGGCTTTATAGCATATTGCATACGTGGTCAATGCTTAATTTTAGATATTTACCTAATGTCAGAAGTAGACTGTAGGGAACGATTAAAGAGACATCATATCCAAATCCCCTCCTATAACAAACTAGCTGAGCATTCAGGGGGGATGTAGTCAGGTAGCCGGCGGTCGAAATGCCGACCGCCGGTTTCCCGACAGTGAAATCCCAGCATGGTACTAATGATAGGCGTCTAAATACCGATGCCTATCACTAACCCCATACCGAACGTAGGTAAACTGGGCGTAGGGAGCACTTAGCCGCGGGGGGTCTGTTAGGTTTATGGACTCCCAGGGGGACTTAGGGTTATGCATCCCCCCCGGGAGGGTTATGGTTAGGCTTAGGGGAAGGGGGGTTAGGGTCAGGCATCACCGGGGGAAGGTTAGGGTTAGGCACCTCCCTGGGCGGGTTGGGTTTAGGGTGCGGGGAGGGGGGTTAGGTTTAGGCACCCCTGGGAGGAGGTTAGGGTTAGGCACCGCTAAGGGAGGGTTAAGGGGGGGAGAGGGGAGGGTTAGGGGTGTTACCCGAGTCGGGATCTTCAGCTGCCGGCCTTCCAGCGTCAGTATTTCATCCGCCGACTTACTGTATATGGACTTACTGGTGGTGTGAGAGAGGTAGACAAGGATAGAATGTAGCAATATCATAAGAGCCAGAAGAAGGTGCTAATGGCATTGAGAAGGCAATGATGATAACATGGGCTGGAGGATTAGAAATGATGTGAAATATGTTCATAATAAGGAGAAAAATAAAATTATAGTGCATGTGCGTCCGTGTGCATCCGTGTGTCTGTGTCTGTGCGTGTGTGCATGTTATGATATTGACTGTTTAATAGTGAATGTTAGAGCCAGGAGAATAAAGAACACCTGGTGACTGAGGCCCTGATTCAGAGCCGGATGATCTGACAGAGCGCTCGCTCTGAATCAGGGCCATCCTTCTTGATTTTTAGAGCGGCCTCCTGGCCGCAGCTATAGCGAGCGGCCATGATGATGGTCGCGATGGTCAAGACCATCGCGACCAACGGGCTTGCGACGAGACCCTTGTGGTAGGGTCTCGTTGCCGCAAGCCCTGGAGTGCTTTCGCTCAAATATAGCCGAAAGCACTCCCACTGACATCACTTGTGATGTCAGTGGGGCCGGCCCCAGACGGTAGGAACGCCTCCGTCTGGGCAGCCTCGCCCTCGGCACGCCCACCATAGGGGGTGTGCTGTCACTCAATATCGACAGCACGCTCCCTTTGGTACGAGACCCAGAGCGACTGTTTGCCCATCGCCATCCGGGTCTCGCGCATGCGCACGACAGAGCCGACTCCGTAGTGCGCATGCGCACTGGGCCACCATCTGAATCAGGCCCTGAGGTCCAAACACTAGATATACAAATTGATAAAGATAAGATATTGCTAGAAAATACTGAATGACCGGTTGGATATGTGCAATGATAACCAAGAAAGCTATGCTCAGCTGAGGCTGAATGAGAACAGAGTATACTATGATATGTATGAACAGTATCAGAGATCATGGAATCTCTCTCATGAATGCCTACTAAGCTCTTCAGTCACTGCGGTGTCTGTCTATGGATCTGATGTCTCAGTTACAAACGGGGCCTGATTCAGAGATGGACGCTAATGCGATCGCAGCTGCATTTTCGTACGCAACACAGCTGCGAAAATATGCAATATCACCCGAGCATAAAGACACCCACTGCTGCTTTCTTACCTGTGTATGACGACGCATACCTGCGTAAATATCTGTAATATTGATGCATATCAAGTGGCCGTCTTGCCCTTGCGGCAGGTCTGACCAGCCGCAGACTCGGCAGCTCTCCCCGCACGCAGAGGGCTCTTATGCTGCGTATGCAATCGCAGTGTCTAATTTATGCGCGCCCATACAACGGTGTTCAAACGTACGGACATTACTGCGTTTTTCTGACCACCCTCTTGTTACCACCACAAAAGCTGACAACCTGTCATTCACTGTGCAGTGTATTACTTTGTGCGTCCATAATCGCAATATTATCCCAGCGCACACGCGGTGCAGCTTATACGTATGCGCGATGGCAAACAATTGCTCGATCTACATACGTAATCACCATTGCGTTTATCTCTGAATCAGGCCCAGATTACCTATGGGTAAATTGCAAAGAAAATTCTCCTGTAATAGATATCTTTTCATTGCTTACAATACCTTCACCATGGTAGCGAATTGATCCCCTTCAGTAGATGTACCCTGACGTCATCAGTTACTGTCCAACGTCATTAGCTACTATCCACATGGACATAAAGGGGGGACATAAACCTGTGACGAGCGAAGCAAGCCACCGAAGCGTGACCTTTAAGGGCATAGACCCGCACTTGCGCCCTCCCTCCATTTCACCTCCAGGTACATATACTGAAGGGGATCTTCACCATAGACTCTAGAATAGGTTCTCTTTGTTCTATATGCTGGATGCATTTCTCATGACCTGTTTTTATCCTGCACAAATGTTTATTATACTGTAGTTCTTGTGTATCTGCAGGTGACGAAAACAGACAAATCTCAGGTGCACAACTCCAAATTATTAATAATATATATAAATGCAATAACATTTTGCAATCAATAGAGGTTTTTAGCATAATCATGGCCAAGCTTATGGGCCTACCCACCATATCCAGGTAACTTCTTTCGGGTAGGTCCCTAACATACTAGGGTTCAAATCCAGAGTGCAGGACCCCCCAAAAACTGCCCCATCCAAGCCGCCCCAGGGCACCAGCATAGTAAGAAAAGTGCAGTGTAAAGAGATAGTTTTTAATCTTTCCCGTATCTTCAGGTGAACAAATAAAAGATGTGCGACCCTTGTAACAGGACGCCCCGAGAATACGACAGTGATTTGTTAGGCTGTCAGAATCATTCGCCAGTTGGTGGGTGACATCTGTGCACAATCAGTGACATTTATATTCTGTGACATTCAGCACCTATTTTCATACAAATTGACCCAATATTTGCAGGTCAATATGGCGGTGTCTGTGAGTGGTGCAGATCGGGCATCCAATGGAACTTTCAATGGAATTTTTTTTTGCCTCTTCAAGGGTCATGTTACACAGGGCACATTAGACACATTTTTATCAATGCAATTAAAATATTAAAATGTAATCCTCAATGTATGATTTACTTAACAATTAGCCTTGATCGTGTTCATCACATGGGGTGTCTGCCTTGCCCTAAAGAGGCCCAGGTAATCTGTACCCACTCCCCTCCTCTTAGCACCCATCATGGCATCTGGAAGCTGGACTGAGTACTCCCTCTTAGAACTAACACTGATTAATGGCAAACAGTCTAATGCAGATCTTTATGAAGAAAACCGAGCGCGGGCAGCGTATGTCTTTCCTATTTATGAAAAACAGCTGCCTGTTTGATATTGTGCTACAACACATATCGGCTGGACATGCACATACATATGTGACTCTCATGCTTTACTTATATGAATCCTTTAACGGACAAAGTTACTAAAAGTAAATATTATTTTATATGTTTATACTTAGCGTGGGGGGGGGGGTTTCGGGACCTGATGTGTCCGAGAATAAATACATAAAAAGTACAGTTTTTTCGCCGCCACAAAGGCGAAAACACATAGGTCCGTGAACGTATCATGAATGATATGTATTTTCGGCCGAAATAACCTATTATTTTGTCTGAAATAATAGGATATAGGATAGGGAGAAAAGAACATTGTCGAAAAATGAGGATAATCTGCAAAACAAATACCAGTTTTCTGTCATTCGCGGCTAATTGGTTACCCCCCTCAGGCTCCATTTAAACATTCTGTTGTCATGGGTTAGCACAAGAAACTCCTATTAATGAGCAATTACTGCTATGCCTGGGAATATAAATTGTAATCTCCACTGCACTATACTGTATTTATGGGTTGGGTATGTAATGCCGGCAGTCGGGATCCTGGCGGTCTGAATCCTGACACCGGGATCCTCACAGGGTTAACATACTGACACTTGTTGGTCAGTATGCTAACCCTCTCCCTACCCTAACCCTCCCTTTTTGGTGCCTAACCCTAACCTCCCCCGCTAGTGCCTGAACCTAACCTCCCCCTCCCCGCACCCTAAACCTAACCCTCCCAGAACCCCTGATACCTACCTTCGGGATGCTGGTGGTCGGGATTCTGGAGCCGGAATGTCGACGCAGATTTTCAGTACTATATTTGGAGAAACATATGGGGTCCTGTCCTAACTTATGCATTTGCTGTGTTTGAACTCATAAAAATAGAATTTCCTGTAATAACAATGTCTCCTTTTTCTGTATGAAAGCACATCTCATTATGAGAGCTGTAATATCAATCTTGCTACATTCATCCTGTTGCATAGTACCAGTGTTCTAAAGTTTGCACTCCAAACCATATAATAGAAATGGATTGTAGATGTTACAACCGGGTGTATATGAAGTAATTCAATCAATGAACACTTTCAGTTATAATGATTAGCTAAGGACCTTCAGGACCTTTAACTACTTAACTGGTGTGGTTGCATGTGATGCTACCGAAGCCAGAAGTGTTTCATCTGATAAGGTCACATAACATGCACCCACGCTTCCTCGCGTATCCCCCGGCTTTTGCAGAGGAGATTCGTTCTGCCAAGGGAAAAAGTGCAAGGAAGGGAACTTAGATCCCCCCTGAGCACTGATCATCAGTCCCCCCTGACACACGCTCTGCTGCACTCTGCATGTGGGGAAGCGGGGGGGGGGGGGGGTAATGTCCCACGTGGGGGGCAATGCAAATGTGGGGGAGGCTCTATTGGCACTGGGGGTGGGGGGAAGCGTTAATGCCCGATTAAAAATATGGGGAGTGTAGGGATTTTAAATTAATTAAAGGACATTGGTCACTGGAGGAGATGGGGGGGATTCACAAAAATGGTGACCTATCACACTGTGGGTGGGGTTACACTATGTGGGTAATACTAATGAAGAACAATTTACACTGGGGGAGGGGGGGTATTGCCAAAGTAGGTGGAACACTGGGGGATGGGGGAGTGCAAAACACCACCTAGGTAACTAGTAGGTATACAGTATATATTTTTTAAAAATAAATAATTAAAAAATTGTATTAAACATAATTTTTAAACTTTATTAAATTTAAAAAAAAGCATCATTTTCTGAGCTGCTTTGTGGAAAAAAATCGCCAATTGAGTGGTTAAAGACATTTAACAAGCTTTTCTAAGTTAAGTGCATTAAAGATATTTTCGTTTTTGTGGGTAAGGAGCCAACCATAGAGGACAACAAAGAAGCAGTAGTTTTCTTGGACGTTCCTGGATCTGGATGCACCATTGGTAAGTTGTGATATGGCGAGCACAGATGTGTTGACACTATATGCACAGTACAGCATGCAGCGTACAATAGGATATAATGAGGTGTTGGCGCTGTTTGGACGGTGCGTAGCATGTCACATGATACACGTTTCTTGTCTTGAACTTTTCCGATGTTGGAAGGTATGGTAACGGTTTCATATTTATTACACCCCTTGTTTGTCAGGATAAACCATCTGCCTGACTAAGGAAGTGGATAGACGATGCTGCCTCCAAACTAGGGATGTGCAGGCTCGGTTCCGTTCGTTTTTTTTTACCGAATCTTATTGGCTATCCAAAACTCGTGACAGCTGAAACCCAATAAGATTCGGGAAAAAAAACCGAACGGAACCGAGTAGAACCGAGCCTGCAATTCAGGAACAATGAATTGAGCATACTCTCCTTTCATGTTGTGGATGTGCTTATCGAGAAATTATAGGCTTTCAACTGACAAGCCTTCAACATCACTAATTACAGTAAATATTCCCATGCTGAGCTACTGCATCTTTACAATATTATCTGTCTATTACAATGTTGTGTTGATATTTGACACACAATAAATGAACTGTGCAGAGCATCCATGCCATGGTGTATTGTTTGTGGTTTTCTCTTTTCCTGACTTGCCTGTGATGTTTCTGTCCGTCACCACAGCTGAGGCAGCTGCTGTTGAAACATTTAGATCAGCACATAGGCACAGTAGCAATATTACTTCCCAGAAAACATCACAGTACTTCCCCCTCGGTCAACGCTGACTTTGCAGTATTGGTTAAAGACATGACTTACAAAGACAAGAATAGACACATGCAAAATATAGATGTGATTCATAGTCGAACGCACGTTGACTGTCACACTGCATGCAGGGAACTAAGGGGTCTATTTACTAAGCAGGGTTAGGAGACAGAGTGAAAAGTGATAAGGTGCCAGCCAATCAGCTCCCAACTGTCATTTTTCAAACACATCATGTGAGATGGCAGTTAGGAGCTGATTGGCTGGCACCTTATCACTTTTCACTGTCTCCTAACACTGCTTAGTAAATAGACCTCTAAATGCGGTAATCTGCCCGCATGCTGAGTTGTACGCATTCCTGCCTGGAGTCATAGCCATTCTCATTGCCAGTACACTACACACCTGCGCCAGCCTTATCCTTGGCACAAAGGATCCATCCAATAACAGCCAATAACAGGCATAATTACACATGGGCACAACTCTGCATGACTCATCTTCACTAAACTTAGCTGATGTCCAAATGCCCCATTATTACCCAGTAATGCCCCTTCATTCATTGTCCCACAAATGGGGGTGCTAAAACTACGGCATGGACGTTAAATTAGCAACCGACATGTTGACATACACTTAGACCGACATGGTTAAAATGTCATCACATTCAGAATGTCAACATTTAACATGTCAACACCAGGTTGTTGACATTTTTTTTGTGTTTATTTTAGCCTAACCTTAAACATAACCTCTAATCCTAAACCAGGCCTGTCCAACCTGTGGCTCTATAGCTTTTGCAAAACTATAAGTCTCAGCATGCTGTATCAGATGATCGGTGGGAGGGTATGCTGGGACTTGTAGTTTCAGAACAGCTGGAGAGCCACAGGTTGGTGTACATTCTTACTAACTGCTTTGGGGCTCATTTACATTTGGATGTAAGTCTGTTTTATGATCCTCCCCTCATATGTAGCAGTACACGTCCACTTTACCGCCGCGCTAATCTCCCTGAAATGCTTTTTCAAACGTAGGCAATATGTATATATATATATATATATATACTACTAAACAGCTGCTGCAGCAGCATTAATAGTTACATTTTAAACTACAAAAAGCATATGACGTGATGTTGTTGTGAATGTCAGACTGTAACTATGAACAATGTGGAGGAAGAGTGCAGAAGTGTGCCTGCATGTCCATGAAGAGTAATAGTAAGTGCTTAGTTGCTATTTTATAGTCTATATTTTCATTATTGTTTTTCTTTTGCATGGGGGTGGGGAGCCCAAAGCATATTTTTGCACCTGGGCCCCAACGCTCGCTGGCTCCGTCACTGCATCATGTAATCATCTAATATTGTTAGGTCCTCATCAGTTAGGTACGGAATCAGTATGTAATGCCGGCAATTTAAATACCGATGCTGAAAGCCAGAAGGATGGAGATCCCGACTGGGGCAGGTAAGCACCCTCCCCTAACCTTCCCTTAGTGGTGCCTAACCCTAAAACTCCCAGGGTGGTGCCTAACCCTAAAACTCCCAGGGTGGTGCCTAACCCAAACCCCCCTTTTCCGCACCCTAAACCTAACCCTTCCGGGGGGGGTGCCTAACCCTAACCTCCCCCAGTGGTGCCTAACTCCTTTTCCTAGCCTAACCCTCCCCGGGAGGTTCCTAACCCTAATCTCCCCCGGGGGTCCCTAAACCTAACCACCCGTGTGGCTAAGTGCTAAGGACAGCTGGACTTACCTCGCTCGGGCTGGCTTCCTTTGGCATTCCGGCATCCGTATCAAGATAGGCGTCGGTATTTCGGCAGCTATCTTAAGTCCCTTTTCGGGCTTCGCTTGTGGGATATAGGGCCTTATTCAGACCCGCTTGCGAGCGCACAGCGCTCGCAAGCAGGTCGATGGTCCCCCACTGCGCACGCCGGAGCCGGCGTGCGCATGCGCGAGACCCGGCCAGCGACGGGCGCTCCGTCGCTACGGGTCTCGCACCAAAGCGGGGCAACTGTCGATTGTGATTGACAGCTTGCCCCATTTTGGAGGCGGACAGGGGGGGTGGCTGGCCAAACGGAGGCACTCCCGAAGGAACGCCTGCCATTTGGGGGCGGCCCCACTGACATCACGAGTGATGTCAGTGGGTGAGCTTCCGGCTCTATTAGAGCCGAAAGCTCACTGCGGCTTGCGGGAACGAGACCCTACCACAAGGGTCTCGTCGCAAGCCCCGATGGTCACGCCAGCCTATTAACTACATCCCGCTGAGGCATGCGCAGCCCCTCCAATGGCTCCCACTGCAGCGCAATGGCACAGACCTTAGCTGGAGGGTCATTCTGCGCTAGGAAGGGTAAGTATATAGCGGTGAAAGGGCGGGACATAGCAGGACACGGGACTCAGCAGGGACGGGGCTGAGCAATAGGCAGACTAAGGGGACCCGGCACATGCCAAGTCCCTTTACTAGATAATAATTATGACAGCATGAGATTCGTATGCAACCCTCTCTTGCTGCCACCACTAGGCTCCCTCATTGGCACACCTGGGTGTTGGGTGTAGCTGCTGGAGCTGGTGACTGTTCCTGGTTCCTCCACACACAATATTGAGGTTGGAAAATATATATGTAACATAATTTCGCCAGCTTCACTCAACATGTGGGACGTAAAGGACTTGCTGCCTTATAAGATGAGGGCAATCACATCTTTATTGGGCCTACTAATAAATGTCTACAATTGTAGCCCCACGTGATCCAGTAAGATGATCAGCCAGATTTGCACAGTTTGTTTCTCCACGATCAGGCTAAAAGATCAGACCTGACATGGTGTTAGCAGAATTAGAAAATGAAAGTTTACCGTGATTAATTTGGTCTTCAGTGTACATGCCGAGAACTGAAAAGAAGAACAAAATATGACTAATAACAGAAAATGCTAAATTTCCATGCAGTTTGAAGTGAAAAGCAATTGTCTCACAGGACCCAATAACAATCCACACCACATTCTATTGCTATTGCTTCCATCATTCATTAGAAAGTGGTTTTGTGTGACAATGATACGATCTCGCCTTACACCAATAACACTGTGAGTCAAGCATCATATATATGAGATTGCCTGTTTCTGGATTATGAAATGCGTTGGGTATTGTGGCTCGTGTGAGATGAAGATTTATATCTGACATATTTGTTGCTCGTCTAAATGATTTGGTTATGAGAACATCAGTAGGGACTTCTGCCGTCGTGAGTGAAGGTAAGAGTTACCAAACTGCAGAGATAAGTGGTGGCATTGTACCTAATAGACATATATAGCGCAAGCTGCCAATTGTTATGTTTCTACATCAGTAAAGCTTGAAAGGTTTAAAGTTAAAAATGTTAAAGTTATTTCCAGTTATTGATAACGTTTGTGTATATTTTAAAATTCCTCCACAAGAGGATCATGGGCTGTAAAATATGCGCAGATTCTCATCTACCCTGCTACAACGTCTAAAATTGGCAAGAAGGAAAATAATATTAGTTTAATGAATTTCGGTCTGAATAGAATATTTAATAATAATTAAACCTGTGGGGGAAAATTGCAATCCCTATCTATTAGGATTGATACTTTGGCGCTGTACTTTATAAATAAGAATAGCACAATGTACCTGCAGCAAGTGAGACCTGCCAATGGTCGGAAATCTTTTGTACAAAAGCACAACTGCAAAAATCACATAGATATGTGGCCCACTGTGCTGATGATAGCAGAAACTTCAATTAGTATAAATGTCCTGGAAGCTCTGTGCCTGAACCATTGTGTGTACAATGCTACATTATATACAGGTTGGGTACGGGATCCCGGCGGTCAGGATGCTGGCGGTCAGAATACCGACAGTCAGAATCTTGAACCACTTAGGTAAGTGTCCTAACCCACCTTTCCCACAGCCTAACATTGCATTTCCCTGCAGCCTAACCCTAATACTTATTGGATTCTGGTGCCGGGATTCCAGCAGCTGTCTGGATACTGGCGCCGAAATTCTGTGCAGCAGCATCCCAACCGCCGCCGGGATGGTAACTCCATCCCCTACATACAAGTGTGTGTTTTATAACGAAGGTTAAATAATTGTATACATTTGGTTAGAAACTTTTTTATTATAAAATTGTTTTCATTAAGATATGTTATGGTGTAGCTTCACCTCATATAACATGTAAGTACTTATATATAGAAGAAAAGTTAAATGATTTAGAATTATCTGCAAAATGTTCTTGTTATAAAGAATTTCATTCACATTTCTTCTGATTTCATAGTATTTATTAGAATAAAATTGATTAAGGTTTGTTTTATGGTAAGACATTATAAGATAACCATATTTCAATACAATTACAAAAATAATCAAAAATACAAGCATATTCCAGTAAAACAAAATAAATAATTATATACTGTATCATTAGCGACAATTGAAGTTGATATAACATACAATAAAAACATATAGGTAAAGAAACATACACCCATATAAACACAACTAAAGCTGGGTACACACTGACAGATATATCACCCGTTACATTGAACGGGTGATATATATCTGTAGTTGGCGGGTGGGTTGAGGGTTGAATTATGTAGTTCACAGACATACACTAGTGGCCAAAATTGTGGAAACCTTTTGGAAAATGTGTGTTTTTAGGGTTTAACTGCGTATAACTGCATTATTTTTAAAGAAAATCATATGAAGGTATACTGTATATCACCGGAAAGATAATGTTATACATAATAAAAGCAGTTCACCGCAAAGAATTATCTTTATTGCATAAAAAGTTAGAGCTAAAAAAATATAGAGAGCACATTTGTTGCTAGCAGAATTGATAGTAAATCATCTTATTTAGTTGGTTATCACTAAGTTGGTCGCTGTTTTTTATGCCTTTTTTTACTTTAATTTCTTGAAGTAAGCTGTGTAACTTATTTAGGTGACAAGCAAAGTAAAAAGAGTTGACTGGTCACCTAGAAAGAGATACAAAATAATTATTTTATGGGAAGAAGGTAACCAAAGGAGGCATTTCCAAACTGGGGAATAAATATCAACAGACTCAGTCGATTTAAAACCAAACTGGTAAAGGTAGGAAAAGATCCACAACACCATGCTGTGATAGAAGAATGAAAAAACTGTGCTTGAGTGATAGAAGAAAATCGTCTGAGGCTATCCACAATGATTTACGTGAATGTTGTGTAAACACCAGTGCCAGGACTGTTCAAAGCAGACTTCAATATTTTGGATTAAACGCCAGAATTCCAAGGAAAAAGCCGCATTTATCTCTCAAACAGACAGAAAAGATTAGAATGGGCTAAAAAGCATATTAATTGGTCAGAAGAACAATTGAACAGTGTCATCTGGAGTGACGAAACCAGAATACCCGTATTTGGCAGTGATGGAATGAAATATGTCCGCAGAAGACTTGGAGAAGATTTGCTACCTGAGTGCACAACACCTACTGTGAAGCATCCAGTGATATGCTGTGGGGATGTATGACAGCAAAAGGTGTGGGCCTAATTTGTTTGATCAATGAGACTTTAAATAGCAGCAAATACATCATTGTCCCGCAGTGGGGGGGGGGGGAGGAGGGGCAGTTGGGGTGAGCAGCGGGTGAATAGACGGGGGAGGGGGGCAGTTGGGGTGAGCAGCGGGTGAATAGACGCTGTACACATGCGCACAGCATCTATTCACAGTGCAGAGAGAGTCTGGGGCAGCCCAGCATCTCGGAGAGTGCTGGGCCCACCTCCACAGTGACGTGGGCGCCAAGGGTCCCGACCCACTGACCACTAATGTTGGCAGGTATGTAATTACAGCAAAAGGATTCCAAACAAAGTACTAATGGATATTGTACAAAACTAAGAAATATACTTTCCCAAATTTCAGTACGTATAACTTCAACATGTAACATTTTGTTATAAAATTCATTGTATTATGTTGTATTATTTTTTAAATGAAATTGCCATTGTAATGATGTAAGCTGTTAAACTTCAAAAATGCACATTTTCCAAAAGGTTTCAACACTTTTGGCCACTAGTGTATATGATCGGCTCTGCAGCACAGCCGATGACGGTATATCTAGTAGATATATCGTTTCATATGGCTGGCTGTATGGCCGCCCTGCTGCCCGCCCGATATGTCTGCAACACAAGTAATTGAATGTGATGTCACCAGTGGGCAGCCATATTCAAATAGTCCTGCTGGCAGACATATATCACCTGACCGGTTGGTAAGTGTATGCACTTACCAATTGTTAGATAAGTTGCCAGGTGTGTTACCAGCTAAAGACCAATTACCCATTGGCATTAAAAATAGTAATTTTACTTGCATTTTTTTTCACACTAATAAAAGCATATTGACAGGTTTGGATTGGCAGGGGGAAAGCAAACTGCTGGCGATGTGCAGTAGGTTTGTCAACCCACATAACACCAGAGCACAGCATATTGATAAAAACAGGAAACAAAAAATACGCAGTTCGGCTAGTTAAGAGACAGATAGCCAATCAGTGGCTCTAACTTATCTCCAATTTAAGACACAGCCAATCAGGAATTCAGGCGATAGTGATAGTCTGTGCCTACCTTGAAGATATGAAAAAGCCCCTGTTTTTTCCATTGGGAACACTAGTATACTATTATAAGGATAAGGAAGCACACTTTATTGTCGCTAAGGTGCCGATATTTCATTATTTAAATGAGATACTCAATAACTTTTTTAGGCAATTTTATTATGGCAATATTAGTAAATTGTATTTATTATTATTACCATGGTACCACCACAGCTCATGGATACCAGGAATGGTCCATTGCTATTCAACATTATGCCAATTAGGTCTAGGAAAAGGCAGGGGCGCATGTTCATTCACCCACCCATAGAGGACTGCACTATTATAGAGGGGGGAGTGCACACATTTCTTTTTTTTGCTTCAGCAGAACATGCCAGGTAGATCAGAGGCACCTATATTTTTCAATTATTATTTGTTTGGTGGCAACTTGAATTGAGAACACTGAAAGAATCGAGGTGGCAACATGCGGTTTTCTATAATTTTTTTCTACAATTTTGCCCCTGTCACATATGGCGATTTGCAACTTAATGAAAAATCGTTGCTTTTCTAATACTATCTAATACTGTTACTTTCCCCCATTGCCTGTTCTCCAGGCCTCTTTCTAGAAATAGTGATATTTTTTTTAATTTTGTCATCATTTTGTTATAATTATATTTTTTATTGGAAGCTCAGGTTAAATGTATGTTTTTTATAGTGGTGGTAGTCACTATTTTTGTGTTTATAAGATTTTAGTACAGCTCTAGCCCTTAGAGCTGGCTGATATACCCTGTATGTAGTATCATTGTTTCATCTAGAGTCATAATATGATTCTCTATTGCTGCTAGGTATTATATGCTGTGTGTTGACAAGAGGTAGAAACTTAGATGCTCCTCTGTGTTGCCCGGGCACAGTACTGTGCATAACCGGAAGTGTCACACAGCTGAGTATCATTGGAACGCAGGCCGCGTGACTTCCAGTTGCGTGGAACGCATACCAGAAGTTCGGACGTGCGCGACGGAGCGACTTGATCCCTGATATCTGCGATTACACTGGGCGCTAGTGCATTACTGTGCAGTGTCCAGTGTGAGTTATGACTGGCATCTGTTAAGGTACTAATAGTATTGAGTTTTCAGTGATGGGTTTGTAATTTCCAGTTTTCGGATGACAACCCTGGGAGGAGTTAGCTTATTGGATGATTGTTAGGGGTATATCAGGGGGTTCTGGGAGTGAGTGAGTTGTGTATTCTGTCCTATTCACTGGTGGTGTCTTGAAAAAGACTGCGTTCCTGCAGTCGAAACATCGATCTTCTTGATTATTGCACCAATGTTGTGACGAATAAAGTAGGTGTTTTTACACTATAATGAGAAGCCCTGGTGAGAGAACTCGGCTTTTTTGCAACTATTTGGATATGGATTTGGTGCTCATAAAGAACCAATGGGTTGTCACCCCAGGCAAAGCTTGATTGACTGCTGCTTGGAAAAAAATTTAAAATAATATATATATATGTGTGTGTGTGTGTGTATATATTGTGATAGAAGCACTGGAGAAGTCTGGGATGGCATATATGTGTGTCCCAGATTCCTTTCATATGTGTTTTAAAAAACCCCAGGAAATGTCTGTTATGCCAAACAGACCAGCAGTGTCGGCTTTTGGTAAAAGCCGGATAATGGGTCCTGGGGGTGTGGATGTGAGAAGAGAGGGAGGGCTCCATCCACAGGCCATTCCAGGTGTTGGGCCTTTCAGTCTAAGAGCAGGCTGATTAGTAGTTGCACCTGGAAGTGGCTCAGATAAGCTGTGTTAGGTTTTGGTGTCTCACATACCCTGGGGAGAACAGAAAATAGATACTGAGGTTTGTTCAGAGACACTGATATTTAAAAGTGCTGTGTTTGTGTTTGTGGTAAGGCAGTAGTCCCTGCCACTTGTAGAGAGGGAATAACCTGTCTAGTTAATGCCCAGACGGGCTAGGGTTTATTTTTATGTTTTGTTTATTTTGTTGTTTATATTGCACAATAAAACTGGTTCCGACCAGCTTGCATGAAAACCCTGGACTGGTGTGCTGTTTCCTGGCTGCTGTGTGTAAGGAGGTGTCCATCTACCCCATGAGAGGTACCCCTTACCCCGACTATATATATATATATATATATATATATATATATATATAAAACCATCCATTATTTACTGTACTGTATAAAGTAATTTTAGATTACAGCATTGTATTTGTGTGGAGTAATTTTGGGACACATGATGTTTGTTGTGTTGTGGATTATTAGAGGACCATGTAGGGATGCCTGTAAGAACAGCAAAAGGATATTCTGGGGATAAAAGAAGAGGAAGCTACAAATGAGAATGATCATAAACAGGAAAATTGACAGGCCCAAACAGTGCCCCCTGCCCTGCGGTGCCCTGTGCCATGGCACAGGTCGCACCACCCTAGTTACGGCCCTGATACCAATCATCAGGATGCTGCTGTCTGTATTTTGACAGAAGGCATCCCGACTGCCGGCATTACATACGGATCCCCATGCAATTATGTGCTGGTAAGCAACCTACATCAGTTTCATTATATAAGATACTAAAATGAGCAGTAAAGGCTGGAGATGGGGCTTACGGAGAGATGTTTGGCTTTTGCCATTACCCCAAAGTTGTTAAAATCCCCTGCTTACATTTGCATATTGTTTATCCATTGTAGACCCTATCGACAAAACGCTTTGGTAGGATAGGTTAAGGTGAAACTCTATTAATGCCATTATTTCTCTGGGCCCCATGCAGGTATACGATATGATCAAGCAAGCAGTAAACATAGCTTTGTTGGGCTTCATATAAAACAGTACATCAAACATCCATTAGGAGAAAACTACAATATTAAGGGGCCTATTTATGAACATTATATTTACTAAAATAAAGTGAAAAAGTGTGTTTTCACACCCTTTTTACATTATTTTAGTATCACATAAATTTACTAAAGGGCATTTGGAGTAGAAGTCATAAAATTCTACTCAAAACCCTAATTATCACATTTTTAGTAAGCAGATCGCATTTCCCATAATTGTAATGGGAAATGTGATCTGGCCAGATTTACTTAAAATAAATTGTGAGAAAATACGGGTTGAAGCCTTGTGATAATAACTCCACCTGGAGATGCATTATCCAGGGTTTCCCCCGGTACCGCGACTCGTGCTCTGTTCGAACAGGCAGAGCCGGGAGCCGGGCCCCAGTAATCAGCTGTGTGGTCTAAATAGACCATAAGCTGATCACTGTAAAAAAAAATTAAAAAAAGTTAAAAACAAAAAAGTTACCCGCATCCAGGGACCGGTGATCGGTGCTCCAGTGAGGTCCTCTGGGGCTCCGATCAGCTGGTCTTCTGGCTCCAGCACTGTGACTCTGGTCAGCTGTTGCATAGAACAGCTGAAGGGCAGGAGGCAGTAGCGTCCCTCCCCGCTGTGTCACTCGGTGCAGGGAGGGACGCTGTGCACGCGGCGTAGCCGAATAGGGGTGTGACCATGCATGAATGGGACGTGGCCTTACAGGAAGGGGCATGGTCTCTCAGCCCGAACCACCAGGCCTATTACTTGGGGGGGAAGGAGGGATGCAGGAGGTCCTTGTGTGGAGTGCCGGCCGGATCCCTCAGTGTTAGGAGCTGAGTGCTGCACTTAATGCTACAGTGCAGCACCCGGCTTCTGTCAGTGAGGGGGAGTCTGCACCTTGGTGTCACCCCTCGGCGGGTGATAAATATCTTTCGGAAAAAATACAGGGAGAAGTTTGTAGAGTGGATTCGCAGGAACAGCGCTTTATTGCAAGCTCTGTCCCAGCAATGCGACTTTAGTCCAAAATATCACACTATAACCGCATTTTAAATGCGGATTGTAGTAAATAGGGCCCATAGTGTCATTCATTTATTTATTAACTAACAGTCATTTCTATAGTGCACACGTATTCCGCGGTGCTTTACAGAGATTATTGAAGTCATTCTCATCAAGGACACACATACACACTAGAGATATTTTTTGTCAGAAGCCAATTAACCTATCAGTATGTTTTTGGAGTGTGGGAGGAAACTTTTGGCAGCCCCCAGAGGAAACCCATACAAATATGGGGAGAAAATACAAACTCCACACATATAGTGCCTTGGTCAGGGATTGAACTCAGGACTGTGAGTCAATAATCCTGACTACTACACAACCATACTGTCCAAAGGTCAACATGCATAAGGAGGACCTTGATCTGCTAATTATCATAAGAAATCCTATGTGCCACCACACAGCCATCATCTTGTCTCAACCAATGGCTGTGTTAAGGCAAGCCAGGACAGCACAATATACTGTTTGTGCATTGGTCTGTGCTGTCTTCCTGTAAACAGCCCCATTTAGTGCAGCAGATTGTTTTTAGTGCCAGGAAGTAAAAATGAGTCCATCTGTGTTATGTACATACTTGCCTACTTTTGAAAAAGCATTTCAGGGAGATTGTGAAAGCAGTAGCTATGAGTTCGGTGGTAAAGTGGGCGTGTACTGCTACATCTGAGGGGCGTGTCATAAACCTGACTTACATCCAAATATAAAGGAGCCCAAAAGCAGTTAGTAAGGTCTATTTTTTTTTATGAAAACACACTGATACATTACAGAAAATGCATATAGTCATATGGATCGTTGTGCAGGGAAATGATCCCATTTGAATATAAATATATCTGTTTATTTTTATATATAACAGCTTCATAATGGGAGTAAGGTACAATCAGGGAGATTACTAGGCTCTTCAGGGAGTTAAGGCTCTATTTACTACAATCCGCATTTTGAATGCAGATTGTAGTGTGATATTACTGACTGAATTCGCATTGCGAATTCAACCAATATCACAGGGATTTACTAAAAATCCCTTGCAGGGACAGAGCTTTCGATAAAGCTCTGTCCCTGCGAATCCCCTCCACACACTTATCACAGTATTTTCACAAAATACCGTGACAAGTGCCCACGCATGCGCCAGCTGCCACTAAGCCCCGCCCCTGCGATTGCGACCCTTCCTCCCCCCCTGCGCCCCCCCTCCCTTAATTATACTTATGTCCTCCGTGGCTCCGGTCACCTGACATCCCATCCTGCACTGGGACTCGGTCAGCTGATGACCGGGTCATAGTGCAGGATGGGAGACCAGCTGACCGGAGGGAGGACATCACCGGAGCCCCGGTCCCTGGACTCTGGTAAGTTTTATTTTTTACTATTTTTTTTTTCTTTTTTTTTACAGTGTGTCAGCGTGTGGTCTATTTAGACCACACAGCTGATCACTGGGGCCGGCTCCGGGCTCTGCTCTGCCTTTTAGAGCAGAGCAGGAGTCCGGTAACCGGGGAAGACCCTGGATAACGCCACCTCCAGATGGCGTTATTATCACAGGGCTTTCCCCAATATTTTTTCACAATTTATTTTTAGTAACTTTGGCCAGATCACATTTCCCATTACAATTATGGGAAATGCGATCTGATTACTAAAAATAAGTGATAATTAGGGCTTGGAGTAGAATTTTACGAAATCTACTCCAGTTGCCCTTTAGTAACTTTAGGTGATACTAAAATAAGGTAAACCTTTTTCACTTTATTTTAGTAAAAATAATGTTAATAAATAGAGCCTATAGGGAGATTGCTACTGTTTCAGGGAGTCTCCCTGACAATCAGGGAGAGTTTGCAAGTATGATTATGTATCAGTCTGACATCCATGTACACTGCTGTAGAAAACAGGTTATTTTCTGTATGATTGTTGATTTTTACAGGAACAGGAACAGTCGCTTCTGTTTGTATAAAAATAGGTCTGTTATTTCCATTGGACATATCAGCTGCTCTCAGTACATCTTCCTTTATGTCAGGGGAGGCATGTGTAACATACGTGTGTGTGTGGGTGTGAGAAAGGGCTGTCTGTCAGCACAACAGAAACTGTGTGTCATTGTCCATAGTTCTATATTACAATTAGGATTATAAGTACAAATATAGTTTATAAAATACTATGGGGGAAATATATCAAACCTTCTAAAGAGGATAACTGGAGAAGTTGCCCATAGCAACAAAATCGGCTTGTAACAATCAGTTTATAGAATGTACTAGATAAATGATAGCTAAGACCTGATTGGTTGCTATGAGCACATCTCTATTTGCTCTCTTTATAAGGTTTGATAATCTCCCCCCATGTCTAAATTATTACTTGACCGTAGAATAGACGATAGATGTCCTCTCCTTCTTCTAGCACTTGCTGAAACATATGAGACTAAAGCTGGGCATGCACTATACAATTGTCTGTACAATCTGGCTGGTTGGAATGAAAACCTGGTAATGTATGGGAGCAAATGACAGTTGATCATATGGTTTTAAACACTGGAAAACGGACAAAAAACAATTGTTCAAATTGGTTAAATTCATGTGTTTTAACCAATTTGTCTGAACGACCATTTTTGTCTGTTTTCCAGTGCTTGTGAGCAAATGGTCGATTGTCACTTGCTCCCATACATTATCAGGCTTTCATTCCAACCAGCCAAATTGGAGATATCTGACAGATAATTGTATAGTGTATGCCCAGCATAAGGGGCCTATTCATCATCACTTATTTTTCACAAAAGCATGTGAAAATTAACATTTTCACATACTCTTGTGAAAAATAAGTGTCAGGGCTATTCATCAAGTTCCGAAAAAGCATTTTTTTTCCAAATTTGATGGTTTTACTGAACACCATTCTGAGATGGCGATCAGCCCCCGGTAACCTTCACAGGCTGCTGTTTACACGGCAGCCTGTGAAGATTCACATTGCAGCCACAGCAGACGAATCTTAAAATCCCTCCCTGCTGTGTCTGCACTGCCGAGCCCGGGAGCTCTCACTCCTGGGCACTGCAGACATTTGGCCACACTCACTGGCCGAAGACACAGACGCGACGGAAAAGGTGAGAGGGGAAGCAGCGGGGGAGGGGAGCACCAGACACCCACAGGGCAGGCTGGCATCGAACTCCCGCGCGGGGGGGCATTGGGCACCTGCTGGGGGGCATCGAGCACCTGCGGGGGTGGAGGTGAGCCAGAGGGGGAGAGAGCCTTGCAGCAGTGAGGAAATCCTTGTGGATACCTCAGCTGCATGGGGAAAAGTATCACTTTTGCGAAAGCGGACTCTGCAACAAGAGCAGCTTTTCGGAAGTGATAATTTTGTTTTGGAGGCATGATGAATGTCTTTAAATTATCTTTTAAATTCACAGTTAGTTTAAAACATAATCATCACCAACGGCCAGGATGATGGTCGCGATGGTCAAGACCATCGGGCTTGCGACGAGACCCTTGTGGTAGGGTCTCGTGGCCGCAAGCCTAAGAGAGCTTCTTGCTCTAATAGAGCCGGAAGCTCTCTTACTGACATCACTGGTGATGTCAGCGAGGCCGCCCACAAACGGCAGGCGTTCGCTTGGGAACGCCTCCATTTGTGAAGCTACCCCCCACCACGCCTACAAAACGGGACGAACTGTCGATCAACATCGACAGCCGACCCTTTTGTAGTGAGCCACGGGACAAGAGATTTTCTCTCTCGCTCCGGGACTTGCGCACGCCAGTGCGGACACTGCGCGTGCGCAGAGCACACCATCAACCCGCTCGCGAGCGCTCAAGCGCTTGCGAGCGGGTCTGAATGAGGCCCCGAGTTTGAGAACCTGTGTGTTAGAGGAAACCCCGGGCACACCTACACATGCCCGGAAATCACACAAAATCCACACAGATAGGGCTCTGATCAAATTTGAACCTGTGGTCTTAGTGTTGTGAGGTAGCAATGCTAACCACTGTGTCTTCATACACTTTTGTTTTATCCTATTTCTATCTGGAATGAGTCCAAAGTGATGTCATAGTAACCGGCATCATTCTTATAATTTAAAATATTTGCTTT
Organism: Taudactylus pleione; assembly: GCA_031769625.1. Lineage (NCBI taxonomy): Eukaryota > Metazoa > Chordata > Amphibia > Anura > Myobatrachidae > Taudactylus > Taudactylus pleione. The sequence goes on along the minus strand of JAUIMM010000031.1, from coordinate 34,451,958 downwards.
TTTGACCATTTTGGGGTAGATTTCATTTGCCATTTCATGAGGCCTAAGCAAACGAAATGTATTTTTCCTGAAAGTGCAAAAATAGACAGAGCAGGGGCAAGAGAAGTCTTAAGCTGCCCATCCACTAGAAGACAGGCAAAAGACTGCACGATTATGACATTGTAATTGTGCAGTTGTTTGTCAGTCTGTGATGAGCCTGCACTGAAGAGCAGTCGCTCAGTGTAGGCAGTGTAGTATTTAATGATACATAATCATCTGCAAACATGCTCAACCTGATGTTATCGTCAGGTTGGCCAGCATGTTTGCCCGATGATACACGTCTAAACGTCCAGCAGGAGCGCACATCGCTGGTCATTTTAGACATTGTAGTGAACGATTTGCAAACAATGAATGATAACGATATCATTATCTTTCAATCGCTCAATTTAATCGCCTGGTGGATGGGCAGCATTAGCCGCGAAGGGGTTAAAAATAAGTATTTCTTTTGATCCAGGAGCATGAAGTTTCCCTTTAAAGCTGTCGTAATTATGAATTGTTTTGTTTTTCTTTATTGAAAATCAATAAAAAGATTTATAAAAAAAAACCTGTCGTGATTGTACGTATGACATCAAAACATTTATATAGTTGTCAACATTTGTTACATATCAGGATCCATATAACTCAAATAGTTTTTAATTGCAGCAGATGTTTATCTAAGGGCTGAGTAGATCAGACTGAATGGTCTTTACTGCGAATGTTCAGCCTTTTTGACTAATCTGTCTACATACAACCTTTGCAGATACGTACTTTTTTTTTCACCCACATTCTTCTCAGACTCCTACAAAGGTAATTTATGTGGGTACAATAATATCATCACTCCCACCCCCCCACCACATCCTTGTGTATCACAGTAGTGACATTTGTGAAATATGTGCTTGTGTACTTGTTCAGCTACAGATCTACCTACAGCTGACTGCTCTATGTTCAACTTGCCTTTGTGTTTCCACAGTCACTGCTGCATCCTGTGACCCTTCCTGAAGGAATTATCTCCTATACACATGATGGGAAATTAAAGTCAGGTAATTTATTTATTGGAAACCACTGTCCAGCCTCCCTTTTATACACGTTGTTCTGGGTTAGGAATTTTGTCTATTCATTTGCATACAGGACTTTCATAGTCACTAATGATAAGAGGTTTACTGTCACAGCCTCTGTCCTGTTTCATTTTGCTGAAAGAATATTTTATATAGTTTTTGTTTCTGATAAAAAATACAGGAACATCATAATATGTTTTAAATGAATAGGGACACAATTTTCTTTCTGCCTCCATTTGCCCTCTTAAGCTTCACAATAAATAGTTCATGCATATATAGTTCAAGTATACAGGGAAATAAGGGTCCTGATGCATGGGTTAATGTTTGGGTTATTTTTGTTTTGCATACAAATTAGCATTCTCTGATCATTTGCTTATGAATTGAGAAAATGATCCCTTCAAATATTTATGTATGTCCATCCATACTAGCCAATCACAGAGTATCACAGTGCAAACCATACACTGGGGGTTTATAAAGCTCTTTCTCTGTGGGTAAAGGCCCCATACATCAGCAATCGATTGTGGCAATTCTGCAATTTGCAATCGATTGTGTATAAAAATCTGCAATGTATGGGCTTCACAGATCGCAGATTGCAACCAAAAAGTGATTGGAATTGTTAAATCAGATAGTCCAACATGTTGGATTTCACTGATGATTGGTGCTGTAGATTGCTTGTGTATGGACATGATCAGCAGATTTGCAGACCATTACTAGTAAAATGATGGGCCTTTCAAGATTGGTAGATCTGTGTTTGCTGCAATCGATCTGCGCAGATTGCTAGATTGGGAAATCCTAAGGTCGGGCAACAAATCTTCAAATTGTTCAATTGTGGTTTTCAGATTGCTGATGTACTGTATGGGGGTCTTAAGTTCATTTGTCAATGTGAGAAAATAATTAGAGAAGATCGCAAGCCAATTTTTTTTTTATTTTTTTCATTATTCATTCAGCTTTATTGACACATTTGCATTAAATGGTTACTTCATCAAAGTTTTCCAGGTATCAAACCCTGGAGAATGACATTTATTGATGACAGAGGGGTGAGTTTCTCAGGAACTGCTGGGCCCTGGACAAGGAGACCTTTCTGCCAGTTGTTTGGAGGGAGTTTGATCTATTTAAAAACACAATACTACTTTAATAAAGTAGAATTGTATTAGTTAGTGTATTGTCTATTGCACGTTTGGTCCTTTTTAATTTTATCAATATTTAATATAGAATGGGTGGTCGCAGGGACTAATCACACTATGCACACACGTATGGAGCCATTTTGCTTAAAATAAGAACCTCCAATAACTGCTTGAAATGTCCAACCTCGATAACTGTGATAAACTGATAGCCTTGCCTTGTGTATTGGTATCCCCACAAGGGTGCATTAACTCCTTGGGGTATACTTACTAGAGTGAGAGTTTTTAGAAATGGAGATGTTGCCCATAGCAACCAATCAGACTCTACTTAACATTTAACTAGCACCTTCTAGATTCTAGAAGATAATAGCTAGAATCTGATTGGTTGCTATGGGCAACATCTCCACTTCTAAAAACTCTCACTTTAGTAAATATACTCCCTTGCCTAGTGTATTGGTATCCTCACAAGGGTGCATTAACGCCTGCGCAGTATGACCCATGGCTTACTTTTGTTTAGTATTAAAGTAAAAATATGAAATCTAAATCTTTATATGTTAAATAAATGGAGTGCGGTAATTTGACTAGATTGATAGTGTGCTACTCGTAAGCTGTAGTTTTGCAGAGCAGTTGTAGTTGTGTTATGAGTCAGCGTCTAAAAAGTGAATATTTTTTTATGTTTATATATTCTGGGTTATTTGGCTGTGTATGTTCTAACTTACTGGTCATCACTGTTTGACTCTCTAGCAATTCTTCAACTATACAGTATGTCCTACAAGTTGATATATTCAGTGCAACACATTTGTGCACCTCACCGCCTGCCCACATAATTGATTTTGAATACAATTTTCGTATGTTTTTAAAGCAGAGAAAGCACCAAGAACAACATATAGGGGCCTATTCATCAACACTAAAATAACGTTTTTAAGGACATTTTCCTTAAATAACGTTATTTTGGTATTCATGAACAGACTTAACACAGGAGATATCACAGATATCTCCTTGCTAAGTTCCCCTGCGTTAATTTCCACACTCCCCATACATTAGTATGGGGATGTTGAAATTGTGGTATTCATCAAATCCGAAAATTATCAATTTTCGGAATTTGATGCAGTTACTATTCGCCACTGTGAGGTGGCGAATAGCTGAATCCACTTACCTGTATCGGCGTGTGCAGGTCCCCCGACGAGTCCCTCCGGCGCTCTGCTCCGTCCTCAGGCTCCGGAGGCTGGTCTGTCATGTGTGCTCCCCAGCAGAGCACAAGAAAGTTTAGAAAAAGAAAAAAAAAAAATCTTTTTTTTCTAATCTGTCATGTGGTCTGCTGGGAAACCACATGACAGACCAGCAGGACGGAGCCGGAGGCTGCTGCGCGGACAGGTAAGTCGGGGGGGAGGGAGGTGAGCGGAGGGGGGTGGGGGGGGGAGATACGAAACTTAACGCATCTGTCGGCAGTGCTGCGCATGCGCTGGTTTTACAGATGTAAGAGCGCATGCGCAGCACTGTTTCCAGATGCGATAAGGTAGTGTAGGCAGGGAAAAGTATCTATTTCCCGAAAAGCTGTCATCGCAAAAATGACAGCTTTTCGGAATAGATACTTATGGAGAGGTGGAATGATGAATTCCACCTATAATTAGCTAGAACTCCATGAGAGTTCTAAAGCTAATTATCTCCATTGAATTTTTACGTTTAATGAATAGGCCCCATAGCCATAAAAATATAATTTTTTTTACACTACACAATTTTGTCTTGTTTGGCGGTTTTCCAGGGGTAAAATAGATGTAGGCGAGTAGAAACTCAAAAAGAAAAATACTGCATAAAAGCAAAGCAAAACATCCCTTGTAGCAGTTTCAAATTATATTACTCATAAGATGTAGGTTTTATTAGCAATTTAATGATACAGGTTCATTTTAGATGTGGATGTTTTTTAATCCTTAGACCAGAGGTTCCCAAATACGGTCCTCAAGGCACCCCAACAGTGCAGGTTTCAGCACAGGTGGTTAAATGGTTGAGCACAGGTGGTTAAATCACCTTGACTGAGGTACTAATTGAGTCACCTGTGGTCAAGCAGGGATATCCTTAAAACCTGGACTGTTAGAGTGCCTTGAGGAATGAGGGCCTGATTCAGAGCCGCTCGTAAGCGGCCAATCGTTCGCTCCAAGCGATGTTCGCACATCTGCGCATGCGTATGGGTCGTAATGCGCATGCGCCAACCAGTCAGTGCGATCGGAAATCGAGCGCTCGCAAAATAGCGAGTGCCTGCTAATTTGAGTGACAGGATGAGGCGTTTGTGGGTGGTAACAGGGGAAGGTGCTTGAAAACGGGGAGTGGTGATCCGAACACAGGCGTGCCAAACGGTCAAAACGGGCGTTTTATGGGTGTGCATAATTAACAAAGCAGCGTCATCGACCACGTCACTTGGTTGTTTCGTAGCCTGAACTGTTCACATGATTGCGGTAGGATAGACCTGCCACAAGCACTGCGAGCAGTTCAGATGCCTTTTGATGTACTCGATTAATCAAATAAATAGCGGAGATGACGTAGGATGCGAGCGGCCAGGGGGCGTCTTTATAAAATAGCGAGCGCATGTTTCGTTCACTCGCTCAGACATAGAGGCGTCAACAGACCGCAAAGAGCGAGCGCTCAATTTAAATAGCCGGCCCCTTTTTCTGAACGAGCTAGCGCAAATAGCGTCCGGCTCTGAATCAGGCCCTGAGTTTGGGAACCTCTGCCTTAGACCAAGAGTACGTAAAAAAAAAAAAAGATAAGCAGGGACGCTGAACGGAGGTTGAGTATTGTTTATTAAAACGTCTAACTAAAGACCTATTTACCATTCACCATTACAATATTTTTATATTATTTTAGACGCCTTTTTTGTTGTTTGGGATATTGCATTTGTGAGCACAGCATTGGTTAAGGGTTTTTCTTTTTATCAACAATTTTTATTTTGCAGCATTGGTTAAGGTTATTAATTCCCAAACTCTAATATTGTTCCAAACCTCTGACAAGATTGTGTGATATTACTTCTAATCAAAGCCACAAGGAGGGGTGTGTGTCAGCTGCTGCAGCAAGGCTATGACTGGTAGGGTGCCTAGAATTGCACCCTCCAGCCCAGAGAGGCGCTTGGCGGCGTGTCTTTAGGAAGAACACAGCGCCCAACTTGATCTCCTTTTCACGACTGAATAACGTGACATGTTCTAGGGGCTGTGGGGGCCATCATTGCCCGTGAAAATTCCCTGCTATGGCCCTTATATATACTGCAGTAATGGCCAATGCTGACAAATGTTATTAGCACCTTGAGATTGTGTTCAATAAAGAAAAATAAACTTTTTTATCATTGCACATTGATCATTCCAGATAATACCGTGTTGAATGGAGTTCGGTTTTGAAGACGTATCTTGTGAGATTTCACACTGCACATGCTCCTAGCCAACTGTGCCCAAGTAAGGGCAATGCAGAGTCGTAACCCACACAGTTGCATCTCCATTTGTGGCTGATGGGATGTTACTACATTAATGGGTAATGGGGTAATGGGGTGTTCATACATAGTCAAAGTATAGGGACGGCGTCGATTGTGGACTATGCAGAGTTGTGTGTAAGTACAGTATGACAGTATTCAGACAAATATTTTGCACCAGTACAAGCATAGGTGTATGATCTATAATGGGTGCAGGGTGCTCCTGCACCTCACAACCTGCACTCAGAGCGTGCCTCTCACTGATGCCAGATAGTATGTCCTTTTGTGGCAGACGCCGTTTTTCTAGTGATATCCTGGGATATGGTGACCATGCACTGACTGTCCAGGGCCTGGCTGGGGGGTGCTGCACATAGGCCCCAGGGGCCTTAATACGCCTCTGAGTGCAAGTGTGATGATGGTGATGATGATGGCTATGAAAGCAAACATATTGATTGAGGCAGTCCAAGGTGCGTACAACTCTGCATTTAGTGAATGGACGTTTTTTTCATTTATGTAATGCGGCCGCATTGTTCTAAGTTTTACATGAGGAATTTCTGAGGTGAATGATTTAAATCACTGCAGTAATGTTACAAGGCAAGCCAATAGGAATTAGGAAGGCCCAGGGACGAGTACGAGAGAACTGATGTACATCCTGCTTTCCTAGTGCATGGCAGTGTTGATCGAATTTTAGCTCTATTGGTTACTATTAGATCTATTTTACATTGCATATGTTAATAGCGGCATTGCGGGAAACCATTTGGAGTCTAAAGTAATAATTCATATGTTTTGTGCTTAAAATAAAAACATTTTATCAAATACATTTCTAAAATAACGCTGTTTCTGTCCTGAAAAGCCAATATAAAATATAACAAACATGTTAAAGCTAGGTAAAGGTGCCTACACACTTGGCGATTTTTTACATGATCTGGACGATTCCGATGCATTGGAACGGCAGATCGTGTAAAAAATGCCTAAATCGTGAGTCCCTACTCACGATCATGATGCGATGCGCGTCCCCGCTGGTCGCACATCGCATCTTCAGATCTGCCGTGCTGTAGGGAAGATTTGCCAATCTGGGACACAATGCACTGGATGCACGATAGATCTTAAGTCAGATTGGACATTTTTTACTCCAAATCGTGTGTAGGGCGGCCGGGGAGCTGCCGGGGGAGAGTTCAGGGGAAATCGTACATCGTGAGCACATCGCCAAGTGTGTAGCCACCTAAACTGCTATTTTGATTATTTTTCTTCATTTATAATTAATTGAGCATCCATATTATAGTTCACCCTGCTCTTCCAAGATGTTAGTTACTTTACCATCAAGTTTGTTATGTTGTTATTATTATTATTAACACACATATATATATATCTCGAATATATTTTTCGCAGTACTGGATATTTAACGCAGGACTCGCCGGTCCTCGGTAATATTCTCCCCATTCTGCCCACTTGACTAGGAAGTGGGCAGAATGCGGGAGAAGTGCCTGCCCTTCCGGGGGCGCGGGGGGTTAACCGAAAAATCGGGAGCCCCCCGCGACTTCCAGGAGGGTAGGCAAGTATGTATTGCACACAAACATACACTGGAGGGTCAATTCCATCAGAAGCCAAATAACCTGTCTTAGAGTAGCGATTCTCAAACTGTGTCACAACACCTTAGTGTGTCACAAGTTGGGGTGTCACGCACAATGACAGTGTGGTGACAAATATAAAGGCCTGGTCCTGCAGAGCGGGCTCTGGTCAATCAGCAGCGCAAGGTGAGGAGAGTGTTCTCTCCCGCTCTCCCTCCTGCTCCATTGCATACTGCACAGGCTTGTCAAAACAAAGTCCCATCCGCAGTGACGTACCTCCACTGGGTGACACCTTGTGTGGTCTGTAGAGTAGTGTGCGCGCGCCGGTAAAAAGAGGCATTGTCTCGCGGTAAGGGGCATGACCTTACTGGTAAAGGCATGACCTTGTGGGTAGGGGGCGTGGCCATGCGGCCCAAACCCCTGTTTCAGTCTCTCTGGGGGGTCTCAGAGATGTGGACTGCCCCCGAGGACCAGTCTATTTGCAGTGCGGGTTCCTCACTGTGTCAGGAGCCAAATGCTGCATGCAATGCTACAGTGCAGTACCCGGCTCCTGTCACTGAGGGGAAGTCGGCATAACTATCTATTTCCCGAAAAGCTGTCATCGCAAAACTGACAGCTTTTCGGAATAAATAGTTGTAGGGAAGAGGAATGATGAATTCCTCCGGTAATTAGGTAGAACTCCATGCGAGTTATAAACCTAATTACCTCCTGGGAAACTTTAGTTATGATGAATAGGCCCCAATGTAGTTTTACAAGGATGAATACATAAAATGCAGTATCAGATAACAGCCGCAGTCCCACTGGTAATTTCCTGTAGTGTAACAGAAACTCTATCTGACCTTTGACAAATTTTAACATATGTTAATTCACATAATACCAGTAAAATAACTGGATAATACTGATTTGTATCAGTAAAATAACTGGAATTACAGTACATTAGACAAAAAGTAATTCATTTTAATTGTTCCACCTGGAAACAAGGGCATTCTGTTTTCATGTACAGATGGGATGCAGTCACAATGTGGACACCACAATGTCGACAGTTATGATGTTGACATGTTCACAATGTCGACATGCTGCAGGGAGGGGAGGTTAGGGTTAGGCACTAGGGGAGGGTTAGGCTGCGAGAGGGGAGGTTAGGGTTAGGTACTAGGGGAGGGTTAGGCTGCAGGAGGGGAGGTTACGGTTAGGCACTAGGGGAGAGTTATGGTTAGGTACTAGGGGGGAGTTTTAGGCTGCAGGAGGGGAGAGTTAGGGTTAGGCACTAGGGGAGGGTTAGGCTGCGGGAGGGGAGGGTTAGGCACTAGGGGAGGGTTAGGCTGCGGGAGGGGAGGTTATTGTTAGGCACTAGGGGAGAGTTAGGCTACAGGAGGGGAGGTTAGGGTTAGGTACTAGGGGCAAGGTTTAGGCTGCAGGAGGGGAAAGTTAGGGTTAGGCACTAGGGGAGGATTAGGCTGCGTGAGGGGAGGGTTAGGCACTAGGGGAGGGTTAGGCTGCGGGAGGGGAGGTTATTGTTAGGCACTAGGGGAGAGTTAGGCTACAGGAGGGGAGGTTAGGGTTAGGTACTAGGGGCAAGGTTTAGGCTGCAGGAGGGGAAAGTTAGGGTTAGGCACTAGGGGAGGATTAGGCTGCGTGAGGGGAGGGTTAGGCACTAGGGGAGGGTTAGGCTGCGAGAGGGAAGGTTAAGGTTAGGCACTAGGGGAAGGTTAGGCACTAGGGGAGGGTTAGGCTGCAGGAGAGGAGGTTATGGTTAGGCACTAGGGGAGAGTTAGGCTACAGGAGGTTAGGGTTAGGTACTAGGGGGGGTTAAGGCTGCAGGAGGGGAGAGTTAGGGTTAGGCACTAGGGGAAGGTTAGGCTGCGGGAGGGGGAGGGCTAGGCACTAGGCAGTGGCGTATCTATAATGGGGGCCCCGCACCGCACACCCTGCACCCATATTACTTTAAACTTACCTGTCAGTGGACCCGCGGCGGGTCTCAGCATTGCTTAGAACCCCGGAAAATGGCCGTCGCGGCCATGTTTCCTGTGTTCTGCGCATGCGCAGTAGACTCCGGGTACTAGAGTGCACTCGGAGTCTACTGTGCATGCACAGAATGATGGAAAATGGCCGCCACGGAGAGAGAAGGGGGCCCCGCACAGGGAGTGCACACGGGCCCCCTCCTTTGTTAAGACGCCCCTGGCACTAGGGGAGGATTAGGCTGCGGGAGGGGAGGTTAGGGTTAGGCACTAGGAGAGGGTTAGGCTACGAGAGGGGAGGTTGGGGTTAGGCAATAGGGGTAGTGTTAGGGGGTAGTCGATGTTGATCGACAGCTCGCCCCTTTTTGTAGGCGGGCCGGGGGGGTGGTTTCCAAAACGAACGCCTACCGTTTTGTGGGCGGCCGCACTGACATCATCAGCGATGTCAGTGGGGAGCTTCCTGCTCCATCAGAGCTTGCGAGCTTGCGAGTGCCCAGACCCAACCTTAGGGTCTGTTCGCAAGTCACGATGGTGATCACCATCGCGACCATCACCCTGGTCGCTAGCTAAGCTGTGGGTGGTAACCCACAGCTTAGCTTGCGACTAGGAGGCTGCACCAAAAAACAAGAAGCGCCCGCCCTCATTCAGAGAGAGCGCTCGCTTCTTGCGACCGACAGCCTCTGAATGAGGTCCTTAATCTGTGTATAGAAGAGATTGCAAAAAAGAGACCAATGTGGTCATCACAAGGCTGAGTAACTCATTCCGCTGAATAATTCTTCATAATATTTGTAGAACATTGTGGCTTTTCGTGGTTTCTATTCTAGAACTTTTCTTTCTTGAGAACAAGAACCTAAGAAGCAAGGTAGTTTCAGAGTGTTTAGCCCACAACCAGTTACACATTTCCCACGGCAAGAAGATGAAGAAAACAGAAGTCGGCAGCACTTTCATCTGGTTGCAGTAAATGAATAATCATGCAGCATGTAACAATACATCGTGCCATTGTACTGCGGATCGTGCTGTGTGTGTACTGTGCGTGCAATGTATTGTTGCATTACTGGGTTGCTCCATCGTATGGAGTGTACCCAACTTAAGCATCTCATCAGCTGTGCTATGCCCTACAGGCAAACAGCTGAAAGCCGAACTGAAAAGACTGATTAACTGCAGCGGCACCCTGCAGCCATTAGTGTTACTGCAGAGCCCTGTTGCGGCACTGGTCATTGGCATTGAAACAGAGTGAGAGTGGTGAATCCTTACTTTGGATGGTATCAAATATGAATTGGGGTGCATTGGAAATGTTCAGCTTCTGGGATATTGTGATTGCATTAGAGAATAACAATACACTGGATTGTGACCAGAATTATAAAATGATTGTACTATTGCCCTAGGAAACCCCCTTTGCAAATTGGTCAACATGTTTGCCTGGCAAAAACCCAGGGTTGTGGAGGCTGGGTTAATGAAGAAGGTTGGGACGCCAGCAATCCCATTATAACAGACAGGTGTCTCTAAGACCTCAGATTTTTATGCCCAAATTATTTTAAGTAAATAAACACACAATTTAAAAAAAAAAGTTTAATAGAATAAAATTCTTCCCAACACCTTGCTTATGACTTTATTAAATATAATAGAACATGTTTGTTCCTGGTCCATTGTACTCCAATGGGACATACAGTGATTATAACCTTTCTTCATTATTGATCTGCTGTAGTTCAATTGGAAATAAGAAAAATACTTTTTTTATTAATCTTCTGCAGTGCAATGGGGGGGAGGGAGGGATCCAGTAAAGATCATCTTAAAAGTCGAGCACCCGTCACCAAATGACTGTAGTAGAATAGCTTACAGTGGTTGAGTGTGTGGTTCTGAAACTTGAAAATCTTGCCTGAAGAGATGAGTGTTCAGAGAACACTTGAAGATATGGAGACTAGAAGAAAGATGTGAGTGGGTGGGCATTACACAGAGTGAGTACAGACTGAAAAAAAATCCTGTAGCTGTGAATGGGAGCAGGTGATGAGTGTGGATGACAGGCGCAGATCTTCTACAGAGCAGAGGGGTTGATGTGGGAGATATATTGAGATATGTGAAGAGATGTATGATGGTGTAGTTTGATTGATAACCTCATTTATAAGCAGAAGCATTTTATATTGAATTCGGTAAAAAACATACAACAAATGTAAGGGACTGACAGAGCGAAGCAGCAGTAGAAGAACTTTTTGCGATGAAACTCAGTCTAGCATTCAACAATAACAGATCATGATGATAATAGCCAGCCCTAGCAAGTCACTTGTAATTGGCTGTTTACAAATGCTCCATTGATACTGATTAATGATTTATTCCTGGCTCGGACATGTAATATACTTTTGTGTTTAGCTTTTTTTTTTTAATACGGGACAGGGTGTTGAATGTGCATGGGTCTTTGCTCGCTTCCATGCACGTGTCACCTTTCTGTATATATCACCAGAAAGGTGGCGCAGCTGGGAACAAGTATGCGGTGGCCGCTGCATGGTGGGTATGGTCCTGCTGCACACTGACCCCCCTTCTCCCTTTTTATGCCGCTCAGTATGTTATGGTGCAAATGGAGACAATAGCAGCTTTTTTATGAACGCAGATTGTTCCTGTGATCTGGAATGCACTGCATCGGACAAGTCTGCATCAGTCCTGAAATGTTTCTTGTGCACATCATACTAGTAATAAATATAATACACTGAAGTGCCAAAAGTCATGGGATAGATGCCTAGTATCGTATACCCCTAGCCCTGCGAAGTGCAGCAACTTGACGTGGCATTGACGGGTCCGTATTACAACTACAGCTCCAGGCCCACCTTTGAAAATAGGCCCACAGGATCCCCTGCAGTGCAGACAGACAGTGTTGACAGGAAAAAAAATACCTGTCAAGACTGTCTGCAGCGCACTTGAAGGATCCGAAGTCCCGGCCGTTCACCCTGTCCCCCCTCCCCACATCGGGAAAAGCTCTGCCCTGGTCCGATTGAAGCTCCACCTCTTGGTCTTCCAAATACTATCCTTGCTGCCCGAAGTTCCGTCTCCATGCTGCCCGAAGCTCCACCCCATGCCACCCAAAGCTCCGCCCCCATGCTGTTCTAAAGCAAGTGTCGATATTCTAACCCTGTCGGAATTCCAGTGTTGGTATTCTGACCACCAGCATCTCGACTGCTGGGAGGCCGACTACATCCCCCTCGCAGCACAGAGGTCATGAATTATGAGTTATGGTGGATCTGTGTGTAGTTTGTATGTCCCCATGTTCATTTGGATGGGTTTCGCCACAACGCTTGTCACACCCCCTACAGCAGCACACAATAGGCCCTTCCAAAGTTTCAGCTTCAGGCCCATGTGGACCTTAATCTGGCAATAGGTATTGATTCCACAAGTGGACAGAAGTCCTCTAGAGCAGTGGTTCTCAAACTCTGGGGGTCATTCAGACCCGCTCGCGAGCGCAGGACGCTCGCAAGCGGGTCGATGGTACCCTACTGCGCATGCGCACGATGGAGGGAGCTCTGTCGTGCGCATGCGCGAGACCCGGCTAGCGACGGGATAGCCGTCGCTCCGGGTCTCGCACCAAAGGGGGCGTGCTGTCGATGTTGATTGACAGCACGCCCCCTTTGGTGGGCGTGCCGGGGGCGTGGCTGCCAGACGGAGGCGTTCCCATGATAGAGCCAAAATCACTCCAGGGCTTGCGGCAGCGAGACCCTACTGCAGGGTCTCCGTCGCAAGCCCGATGGTCGCGATGGTCTTGACCATCGCGACCATCATCATGGACGCTCGCTATAGCTGTGGGTGGTCACCCACAGCTATGCGAGCATCCAAGAGGCCGCTCCATTTTCATGTAGGAGGGCCCTGATTCAGAGCGAGTGCTCTGGTCAGAGCGTCCGGCTCTGAATCAGGCCCTCTGTCTTCAGGACCCCACACAGGTCACATTTTCCAGGTCACCCAGCAGGTGCACAGGTGTAGTCATTACTCACTGACACATTTTAAAAGATCCACAGGTGGAGCTAATTATTTCCCTTGTGATTCTGTGAGGAGACCTGGAAAACATGCACTGTTTGGGGTCCTGAGGACCGAGTTTGAGAACATGTGCTCTAGAGAGATGCTGACCCATGCTGCCTGGATAGCTTCCCACAGCTCCCTGATTTTTGTAGGTGCAGGATCTTGGGTACGAATGGACCTCCCCAACACTTTCCATAAATGCTCAATTGGGTTCATGTCAGATGAACGTGGTGGCCTCACCATTTGTTAGAACTCTCCAGAATGCTCCTCTGGACAACTTGGGAGTGATGACATGGTGCATTATCCTGCTGGAATATTCCATAATTTTTGGCGTACATGAAGTCCATGAAGGGCTGCAAATGGTCATCAAGCAATGCAACATAGTAGTTACTGGTCAATGATATGTTCAGGCATACGAGTGGCCCCAACCCATGCCACATGAACACACCCTACACCATTATGGATCCACTACCAGCCTGCATGGTGCCTTGTTGACAACTGGGGACCATGGCCTCATGGAGTCTGAGCCACACCTGGGCCCTACCATCAGCCCGAAACAACTGAAAGCATGACTCAGACCACGCCACATGTTGCCAGTCCTCCAGGGTCCAATTAGAGATGTCACAAGCCCAGGTGAGGCGCTGTGTCTGGTGTCACTCTGGTGACTCTTGTGATCTCATATCCCATGAAAGCTAAAATATGTTGCACTGACCTGCAGGGTATGCATCTGGTACCTCCTGCATTGAATGTGAATGTAATTTGAGCCTGTGTCGCTTGTCTGTTACCACGGACAATTCTGGCCGTAACCCATGGTCGGCCACTGCGCTGTCCTGTCCCATCCGTTCGGGCACCCACTGTCATGCTCTATTCAAACTCCAGTAATTCACGTCACCTTGCCATGAGTAGCAACTGATGCTGGGCATTTCCAAGATGTCACAGTATGGTGACGCCACCTACCATTACCTTTACATACTGCTATACCATGACTTTTGGCACTTCAGTGTAATGCGTGAAGGAGAAAGTTGCAAATGTAATTAATGATTAATTTTAATTTTATGGTTCTCAAGTGGTTCTGAAAAAGCTCAGTACTGGATGAAAGAAAACTACGTTTAAGTATACAAAATGTATCTAGCATCTCATGGGTGTAACAATAACACCCAGTACACAGTTACGTAGGTTAATAAATGCGGCTGTCAGAGTACAGTGCTGTGTATATCGCGGTGAGGAGTAAATGTTGTTGTGCGATCCCTGTTTCTGATTAATTACTAACCTGTCCCTTGAGAAGTGTATCATTCATGTTCATTTTATTGTTACAGGAAAGGCAATCAGATATGAAAAACATGAGCAAGAAACATAAACCTGCTGCAGTTCTGTTTCTTTCAGCTCTTTGTTGCATCACATCAATAAGTAAGTGCACAGCGATTCATGCTAAGGGCCTGGGGTGTGATGTGAGTCTCAGTATTCTGACCACCTCTATATTCATTGTTTCCCCTATAAACCACATCAACTAAACTCCTGCTGACTCAGATACAGGCAGACTCATTATCACTTACAGTGATAATGCAGTACTTTAATCTATTTTTTTTGTAAGTATTTAATGCAATAACTAGTTATATTATTGAACCACTATTTGTGCATTTTTTTCAATAAAGTTTTATTCTTGACTAATTACATTTCTCCTATTCACATAATCAGTGGCAGAAGTTCATCCCGGACGCCCAGAGGCAAGTTATAAATTGGTGCCCCCCGGTCACAGCCGCTGACACTGTAATTTCCCATGCAGAAATGCAGATACAACCGCAGTTGCACACAGAATATAGGCATGCCACAGATCATTGTAATCAGCAGATACTATACATTAGTCACAGATAACATAGTGACCTGTAGCATGAGGCTCCTGATGGACGTGAAAGCCACCTGATGTGGGGTGGAGAGCCCTCCTGATACCCCTGATGGAGGGGAAAACCACCTGATGTGGGAGCTTTGAGGACTGAGTTTAAGTCAAGATACTGTAAGACAAATCACAAAATGCAGAGTCTACTGCCGACTGCATCACATGCCGGGAAGTTGTTCCACCAAAAATCTGCCCCTCAGTTGCTGGTGCCCCAGGCCCCCGCCTCCCATGCCCTCTTACCTGCAGCTCTGTTCAGTTTGACATCCAGCTTCTGACATCCAGCTTCTGGAAGAATATCTGCATCTGCGCTTATCCTCGGGACAGCCACTCAGGACTCTGCTACACGGGTCCAAGCGGCTGGGGCTGACACCAGGGAGGAGTGGGACAGAGAGTTGTGGGTGTGGGAGGCGCCGGGACTACTGCACAGGTCCATGGTTAGGGTCAGGGCCGGATTAACAATGGGGCAGATGGAGCTGTAGCACCAAGCAACCCATGAAAATAGGCCCATAAGATCCACTGCAGTGCAGTGTTAACAGGAAAAATATATTTTTTTTCTGCAACTTCCAACAGCCCAGCTCATTCATCCTGAGTCCCGGCCGCCTGAAGCATTGTTTTATCAGTCTCCCCAACCTAGTCCGATTTTTTGTCTGATTCACTCTGAAACCCCGTCGCGCCGAACACTGGGCATTGCGAAGCTCCGCCTCCTCCCGTCTGAAGGCCTAGCTATATAATCAGAAGCTCCGCCCTTTGGATCACCCACAGCTGTTTCTGTGCTCCCCGGTCATCCGAAGCTCTTCCTCCTAGGTTATCTTCTGAAGGCCCCCGGGTTAGCTGAAGCCCCCGACTCGGCCAGCGCACATAAGATGAGTCAGTGCTGTGATTGCAGAGGTTGAGCTGCCTAGTAAAGGAGGGAAGGTTAAGGTAGCTGTCATTGATCGTGAGGAGAACCCAGTATGCATAACCAGAGGACCTTCCCATAGGTCGGTGTAATCTCTGGTCCCTGTGTATGTATGTATATACAGTGTGTGTATATATATATATGTGTGTGTGTGTGTGTGTAGATGTCTATACTTATAAATGTGTGTGTGTATACAGTATATATATATATATATATATATATATATATATAAAGCCAGCACACCACATTAAATTGACTAACTAAATCAAATGCCCAGGTGCCCTCAGAGGGGTATTGTCCAATACCCAAACATATGCAAAAACAAAAAACTGTGGCACTCACAGGTCCTTTAAATGACGACTCCAGACAGTATTGTATCAGCATTCTATATCAGAGTACTGATACAGTACAGTCTGGAGTCGTCATTTAAAGGACCTGTGAGTGCCGCACTTTTATGTTTTTGCAAATATATATATTTAAGTCCTGTGGGATCTCTCTCTCTCTCTCTCTCTCTCTCTCTCTCTCTCTGTTCATTATGAGGTTGGAAGGCACTCACCATACCTGAAATAAATCAGTACGTTAGCAACCTTTGTCAATACTCGATAGGTGCAGCACGACAACAAAGACCCAGCATATCGGGCACAGATTACATCACTATGGGCAAAGAGATAAAATTGGAGATAAATAGCACTAACCAATCAGCTTCTAACTGTCACTTTACAGGCTGTGTTTGAAAAATGACATTTAGGAGCTGATTGGTTGGTGCTATTTATCTCCAATTTTATCTCTCTCCAAGCTTTATTAAATCTCCCCCTATATCCCCGGGCCCCATATTTATACCTATGAAGATGTAGTTAAACAATATTTAAAAAGATGTATTAAAAAAAATAGAGCCAAAGTGCTTTCCAGCATAGAATACATACCAGAAGTAAGGTTTCATTCCTATTCTTATAAAGTCTGCAAATAGGCTATCAAACATGGCAGCGAACATGTCAAAGTATGCATAATACCAATAGTTACTGAAGGTCACTATAGATCAAACATCAAGCCTTCACAGGCCCTTGCGTTCCACTTTGCCAGTAAAAAGCATGCGCAGTGCGATTTAAATGCATACGCAGTTTATCGATAATCGTTCGACTGCGAAAATATCGGCATTGCTTACAACTCTGAATCAGACCCATAGCTCCACTCTAAAGGGGTTGACGGTAGGCGCTAGCTATGTCCTCCATGGAGATAGTTACATCTGTGTCGCAGGATACACCCCCTACATAGACCCCACCCACACCACACTGGTCACACCCCCACATCACTAATCACACCACCACATCGCTCGTCACACTCCCTGCAGCAGCACACAGTAGACTCTTCATGAACTTCAGCTCCAGGCCCATGTGGACATTAATCTGACACTAGCTAGGGTTGTCCCCAGGGATGAGTGGGATGGAGAGTTGTTGGTAAGGGGATGTGCTGGGACTACTGCACGGGTCTGAGGCTAGGGCTGCTGCCAGGGAGGAGTGAATCAGAGAGTTGTGGGTGAGGGGGTGCCGGACGTGTCACACTGACATAAGAAGCTGCTGAGGAGCAGCAACACCAATGATAGCTAGACTGAGGCGGCAGCTGATGGTCTGACTTGGAGCTCTCCACTAGTGTATGATGGCTTCTCAGGTGCCAGGAAGAGGTGCCATGTATTGGGCGTCCGTGACGGTACACTCTGGGTATATAGTTACAGCCCTAAATGGGCTGAATATATTGGAGGCACCTGCCGCCAGGCTCCAGCACTGAAGGGGCAATGGAGGAGATGCCCCTTCAGTGCTGGAGCCTGGCGGCAGGCACCTCCATTGTCTCCCATAGTTCTGCCCCTGCACATAATAATGATAACAACAATAATAATAGTATAATAATCTATAATATAATCCAGTGGTTCCCAAACTAGGTGTACCACAGGGCACTTGTAAGGGTTCCACAGGCTGGTGGCCCAGAACCAAATCAAATCATTTATGATCAATGTACTAGGCAAAACCAGTGCTGGTGCCTTTCAATCATAAATTATGTGGACAAACAGAAGTGCAACCTTATCCACCACCACATTACTCACCCTAAGCTTGACATATAATCAACAAATTAATTTAATCATTTTTGCTAAATTGCTCAATAACAAACTTTAGACCTAAAGGTGCTGTGAATAAATGCTGACACCCCTGGGGACATGTTGCTGATATTGTTTATGGTAGTTCCAATACAAAGCTCTCATCCATGATACTCCTGCTCTTCCCAGCACATCCCAGTGGCCGGGCCCCAGCCAGTTGCAGGGCAGCAGCAGTGGGGCTAGTGGTGACACTGGTGAGATACAGGGGGCAGGAATGAGAAACTGGTTGGCGGCTGCAGAGGCCTGTGGTGTGATGCAGGGAGCTGTGGTAAGAAGTATTTTTTGAAAAACAGGTTAAATTCTGCGCTCCCAATATGATGGAAAATTCTGCCAATATCCTTTAGGGCACAGACCATTACATAAATGTCAAAACACTTGAAACAGCTGTAAGGCAATCCATAAACACTGAAAGAAAGTCCTCGTTCTGATGGTAATCCTCTTTAATTTGTTCCTCCAAAAGAAGAAAAAGAATAAACCATTCAGTAGGGGAAGATAACTCAAGTGGAATTATAATATTCCTACTCACATCTAGGATTAGGATGTCCGTCTCCTCTCAAATTCTATTTCAAGCTTGATGAACTCTCCTGGAGGGAAGTTCTATGTTGAACATGTATACCTCAAAGACAGTTATAAGAAGGGATATCCCATAGTGTAATTCTTAAACAATTTATTACACATATACACACAAGAACAAAATTCCCGCGTACCAGAATGGGCCTTCAGGTGGATGTAAACACATAACTCAGTGGTCCTATAATCCTGATTAGGAGCACTAAATGTGATACCTCTCAATCTCTGTCAGAGTTCCTCTAACGGCTACGGTCCTTTCCGGTCACACTAACGCGTTTCGGCACGTCGCCTTTGTCAACTGTATACCACAATGCTTGGCACTTACTCCACCAAACCAATTCACATACATATGATGGTCTGTGATCAAATATACATAATTCAATAAAGCTTGACTACTGGTGTGTAAAGAGAAATAGGACACTACTATGGTGGGTAGTAAAATCATTGTATCTTATTTAATATACACAGTAGAACACAGGAAAGGTAAAAACTGAAAAATAAGTATCCATAAATTGTGGATTGTAATATAGTCCCAAAGAGGTCACATGTAAAACAATAGGTGACTGTAGGTGCATATTCACATGGGGAAAAAATAAATTATCCCAGTAGTCACTAATGATAAAGAATAAAGCCGAAGTATCGTACCTAATCTGCAGATGAGGAATCACAGGTGTTTGTAAAATAGAGGGGGTTCCGGATGTACCATCCAACAAGATTTCCTTCTAGGTGGGCATTGGTGGAGCATGCCAACTCATTTAGAGACCTACAAGTCTCTTCTTCAAGGCTTGTGCTCCACAGTGTGAATATCGGGCTTTTAAAGCTGAAAGAATACGTGGTCTGGTGGTCACTTCCGGTCTGGGAAATGAATATATACAATGGTCTGATTCGGTACTGATACCCCTTCTATCTTGTGCCTCTTTGCGCTAATGTGGTGAAGTGCAATAGCCACTGAGGGATTTAATAGGTGGTCTGGGAAGTATGTGACCGTAAGTGTTAGTATGAAGACACTTCTGGTCCGGGAATGAAGGTAAATTGATTGGAGGCTGGTCTGATTGTTAGAAAAAGATGATATATGGAGACATTCTTGGAGCCATTTTGTTGAAGTCCATATTTATGGAGCTCTGGAGTTTCATCACAGCCAATTTGATGAGGACTCCACGTGGCCCTTTTGTGTTGGTAGATTCCATATATCCATAGTGGGTGATGGAGAGGATGTAATACTTCATGTAAATAAACTTTTAAAAAGACTTTTCAACATAAATAATGTAAAACGTTTTCATCTCGTCGATGAGGTAGCATGGTGTTCATATAGAAATCCATATATAGAAAGAAAAAATATATATTAAGTTAAAAGGTCATTAAAATTAATCATTTCATAGAAATCAAAATCACATGATTTATAATACAAAAGGTGGATGAATAAAAAACTTTACACAAGGCAGTGGGTAAAAATTAATAGAAACTATTTAATTTCAAAGTGTTGATTTAGACCAGTGGGCAACAGAGTTTCTAATTTAAAAATGGTTTTCATTTTAACTTTGGCTAGGTTGCTTTCTGTATATCGTGCCAACAGATTGGACATGTTGTAATCCCACATATTGTTTCATGAACACTGATGATGAGTTCTATTATGTTCAGAGAGGTGATGGGTGGTTAGTCCTTTTTTGATGTCCCCCTAAATGGTTTTTTGGGGCTCTAGAGGTCCTTACAATGTAGGCTTTGCCGCAGGTGCATTCAGCCAAATATACCACATTAGTAGTGTTGCACGTAATTAAGTCTTTCATTTTTATGTTGATTTTGTTTATGTCCAGTTCCATGTATTTTGATATTTCCATTTTGACTTGTTTACATGCCAAACATATTCCACATCTGTGGAATTCCTTCGTTCTAGTTGGATTGGTTGTTTTTCAATTGGTAGGGCACTTTTCACCAGATGATTTTTTTGGTTAGCAACTTTTCTGTATTTAAAATTTGGTTTCTTTGGAATAATGCTATTAAGAACAGGGTCATTGCAAAGGATGTGCCAATGTTTTTTAAATAATGGTTTCCAATTGTCTGTAACCGGAATCAAAACTTGTTAAGAAAGACTATTGGAAGTTATTGGTTTTTTTCTTCTTCATATGGCTGCAAACGAGGGATGATCTTTCAATTTCCATGGTGGCTGTTGCAGCTTCTTCTAGACTTTGTTCATTGTATCCTTTCTTTTTAAAAATGTCCTTTATTTCTTGTATTTGGGATGAGAAAACTGTATCTTTACTACAGTTCCTTCTAATCCTAATATTTTGATTTCTGGGGACGCTGTTGAGCCAGTGGAAATGATGCTCACTATCTGTGGAAAGATAGTTATTGATGTCAGTAGGTTTGAGGTACATTTTAGTATGTACTGTATGACACTGTCTTTAATGTAGATGTATAAATCCAGAAAGTTCACTTCGTTTGTGCTGGAATTGTGGAAGGTGAGATGTATGTTAGCTTGATTCTCATTAAGGTTGTTACGGAAAGCTTGTAGACTCTGTTTACTTCCTCTCCAAAGAGGATATCGTCTATGTATTGTTCCCATTTTAGTAAGTTGGTGCCCCAAGCTATGCTAGAATAAATGGCATTATGTTACCAAACGCCATAAACAAGTTAGCATAACTTGGGGCAAATCATCTACCCATGGCTCTCCCCTTATTTTGGAGGTAGTAGTAACCATCAAATAAGAAAAAGTTATTCTCTAAGATGAATGCAATCGATTACAAAATTAAGTTCTTTTTGATCTCAGAATGATCTGTTTGAGCTAGGAACCATGAAATTGCTTCTATGCCTTGGTTGTATTCAATCATTGTATATAGGGGGGTTACGTCTCCAGTAGTTAGATACATCTCCTCGTCCCAGACGATTTCGTGTATTTTTTCAATCGTGCCTTCCGTATCTTTTAAATATGATGGGGTTTTTGTAACCATGGATTGTAATAAATGAAGACTGATAAATTGGATGTTAGGCTGCCTGTGCCAGCAATGATTGGTCATCCTGGAGGTGATGTGATGCTTATGTATCTTCTGGAGTACATATATGGTGGGTGTGAATGGATTCTCCATGTTAATATATCCATGTTCCTCTTCTGTGATTGCTCCTATATCCAGATGTTTTTTAAAAGCTTTTAAAAATTATTTTTAATTCTTATTGATGGGTCGCTTTAATTTTAAAGTGGAGGTCTCTGAAAGCTGTCTTATAATTTCTTTTTTATAGTCTTCTTTATTCAAGATGGTGATTCCTCCTCCTTTGTCAAATGGTTTTATTATAATGTTGTCATCTCAACTCAAGTTTTCAATAGCTTAGCTTTTTTTTATGAGGTTAAATGAGCCTTTTTTTATTATTCTTTAGTTTCTTAAAATCTTCTGTTTAGCATTGGTGTGTCTGGTGTTGTCGTGAACAGGTTCGGTTTCCTGAACAATTTGGTTGTCAGTTTTTTATTTTTATTTTTTCTTGAGCTCAAAGAATTTTTTGAGTTGTATTTTTCTGATAAATTTTTGGAAATCAATAAATTGATCAAAATCATGTGGTAGGGCAGCTGGCAAATATTATAAACCTTTTCTTAACACTCTATTTTTCTATTTGTGTCAAGATCCTAGAACTAAAATTAAATTGAAGATGACCTTCTTTTCTTCTACCTCCTTGTTAATTTTAGAGTCTATATTGGTTCCATTGGTTTTCTTGGAGTCTTTCTTTTTTGGTTTGATTTTTCAGTATCTTTTTCCCCTTGCTTTAAAGGGTTTTGTTTTGCTAGATGTCTTCTTTTTTTTCTATTTATCTTTATTTTCTTTATCAAATTCTTCTTGAGTCATTCCTTAATTCCCGAAAAAGGGTCTTGTCATGACGTTGACATTTTTCTTTCTCCATGTTGTTTATGGGTTTGTCATCCATGCAATGTTCTTGGTGAGGGCTTGGCCATCTGTCCATTGTGTGGTTTCTTTCTTTTGAATAAAATCTGTGATTCTTCAAACTATATCTCTGAGCTCTGTAATTGATGTGGTGGATTTCCGTTTTTCTGATTGGACGTGTGTCGTGTGTTCTATACATAGTATCATGTGTTCTCATACTTGGGCTGGATGGCCGATTCCTGTGATGATAATACTCTCTCTTTGATCTTTAATTATATGGACTCGATTCTCTCCTATTATGATAGTGGTTCTTTCTAGATGGGTGGGTTTTGAAGAGAGAGTGGTTCCCCTCATCATAATCGTATGTTTTGTAATTATATCTATAATTACATTTATGTCCTCCCTGTTCTTTTTGGTGATGTGACTTTCTTTGTGGGTCTGATGTTCACATTGTCTCCTCTCAGTCCGATATGTCAGATTATTGTCTCCTAATGTTCATTTCTTCTCATTCCAATGGCGTTCTTCCTTGTATCCCTTCAGTCCGATATGTTGGAATTTTATTTCCTAATGTTCTTTTCCTTTCATTCTGATAGTATTCATCTTTTTGTATGTTATCTATTTAGAATTTGTTCTTCTTGGGTTTAATTACCCCAAATCTGTAAAACTCAAAGTCTCTTTGTAACCATTTCTGTTTCTTTTTTATCAGATCCTTTGTATTTTGATCGATTTTGGTGGTGATTTCTTTTTCTAAACTGCTGTACGTTGGGAGTTGGTTGAAGGGTTCTAATAAGGTTTGTAATGTTTCAATCCTTTCTTCACTTCTTTCAATTTTTTTTTCCTTTCTTTTAAAATGAGGTCCATGAGAGAGAGAGAGAACAATTCTCTAATATTTTGGACCAATCTTTAAAGTTTTTCCAGCCTTTTGGTATAATCTTTTCCGCTGTATATTTTTCAAAGGTGGCCACTTCCCACCATAGCTTATTTTCCTTAGGGAGCCATTCTCCCATACGATACATTGCAGTCTCTAAGTTGTCTTTGGTCATTTCTCTTTATTCTCTATTGAAGTTAATGTTGAAAGCTCCTTTTATTTCATTTTATTTTCTACTGATGTGGTGTAGCATTATGCTGTGTGTTAATCCTTTTCAAAGGGTAATGTACAGAAATACTAGACAGTAGTAAGATGATACATACATGCACTTCTTGGAGTGTCAGCAAGCCCAGAAATGACTGCTGGACCATGTTTTTTCAGCTTTAAAAGCCAGATATGCACACTGGGAAGTACAAGCCTTGAAGAAAAGACTTGTAGGTCTCGAAATGCGTCTGCGTGCTCCACCAGTCCCCACCTAGAAGGAAATCTTGTTGGATGGACTAAAAACCTCTTCTGGATGAAAGCTTAGGAGCCTATACAAGGTACAACCAGAACACCCTCTATTTTACAAACACCTGTGGCTCCTCACCTCCAGATTGAGTACATTCCATCCTTTATATTCTTTATCATTAGTGACTACTGGGATGTTTTTTTTCCCCATGTGAATATCCACCTACAGTCACCTATTGTTTTACATGTGACTTTTTTGGAACTATTTTACAATCCCCACATTATGGATACTTATTATTCTGTTTTTACCTTTCCTGTGTGTTTTTACTGTGTATATTAAATAAGATACACTGATTTTACTACCCACCATAGTAGTGTCCTATTTCGGTTTACACACCGAAAGTCAAACTTTATTGAATGATACTTATGTATATTTGATCACATACCATCATATCTATATATGTGAATTGGTTTAGCGGAGTAAGCGCCAAGCATTGTGATACACCATTGTTATTTCTGCTCTTGCTCTGGGGTCAAACTAGGGGTACCCCAATATCATGGTGGGCTTGCTGACTCTCCAAAAAGCGCATGTATATATCCTCTTACTACTGTCTACTACAGAGTTCAGCTGTTGAGACTGGAGTGAAGGTGCACCAGTCAACCATACCAAGAGCTCTGCATAACACTGCCCATTCCTCAGGCAACACCATCCCAACAGGGCAGTATAGGGGTGCATCATGTGTGCAAGGGATGCTTTTTCTCAGCTGGATCTGGGCAATTTATGAAAATCGAAAGACGATGGATTGTGCACCTTTCAGCAGGACAATGGGTCTGAATCAGAGGAGGACGCTAATCGCATCTTACGCAGCAGATTTGCGAAAATATGCAAATGTCACAGCCACCGGGATTTGTACACAAATTCTCACCTTTGGCATCTCAGACCCACCCCTTCGTGCCTGCATTTTTTAAGACATTCCTCCGTTACCTCCCACAAATGGCCATTGTTTGTAAATCACTGTAAACCAAACTATGACCGCCGTCACAAGACCATCATGGCAGATGCGCAGTGCGACTCAGATGTATACGCAGTAGTCAAAATATTGGCCATTTGCGAAGACATGAGCATTGCTTCCACCTCTCAATCAGGCCCAATGACCAAGCACAAGGCCAAAGTAACAGTGACGTGGTTGAACAACAAAAAGATGAGTGATCTACAATTGCCAAGCCAAAGTCCAGATCTAAGTTCATTGGAGAATCTGCGGCACTATTTGAAAATTATAATCCACAAGCATCATCCAACCAAAAGGAACAACATGGAGCAAGTCTGCACATAAGAATGGGTAGACAATCACTACCAAACCTGATAGAAACTTACCCGACTGCAAACAATAAATTAGGAGTTTAAAAATGTACTTTAAAAGCCTACTGGCTGAATATTTGTAAGTATCAATAACTATGTTCATGTTTGTACCTCTTTTGATGTTTCAGCTGAGTGTTGTAAAGATCTTCACTGTACTGTGGATTATATAGACACTTTGACGTGTACATATAGCGGTGACAAAGAGGAGAATGCCGGTGTTTCATATGCCCTGCATGCAGAATGGTAAGCAGATATGAGCCTTTTGGTAACACCAAAAACTAAAGCACAATTCTTCTCATATTATTGCTGTGTGATTTGCCTGCTTACATTTTATTAATGGGCGGTGGGTTTCGGGTTGATTGTGTAAATGTGTAAACTAGAGAGCTAGAGGTCCCAGTAAGCCTGCCACGCATGCTGGTACTTGGAGAACCACAATTACCAGCATGCGGGGCATTAAGGGACCGCCGGTACCACTAGTTCACCTGCAAAAGAAATATTAAAATAAACACAGGACACACACATCTTGTCAGTATAATTTTATTAAAACATACATGCACACTCACATTCACACTCACACATACTCACCTATAATGCCTGTAGCCATTCAGGTCCACTAGTCCAGTAGCATCCACGACACCTGTAAAAAAAACAAAAAAACACATGCTCACCTACCCCTTTGTTCCAGTGCTCTTCGGTCCATGTAGGCATCCACGTCTTCGAGGAAAACCATGAAAAGACAAAAAACCATGAGCACATGGATATAGTACTGTCCTCTAAGAACAGTACCTCATGAAAAACGGCTCAACCAAGGCATTTCCCATAGAAATGCATGGACTGAGCATTCACTGGCTGAGAGAGGCAAGCCTTCACCTCTCTTGGGCAATGAGTGGTTCCCACCACAGAAGCCTTCACGGATCTCACTGATCTGTGAAGGCGTCTGTATAACTTGGACCTTGTAATGAAAGTTGCATTCCAAGGTATGAGTTATCATAGGCGAAAACTCGCACAGACTCACACAGTGTAATAGCCTTGAACTCACAAGTTCGTAGGCTATTACATTTGCCGAGTTGTAGAACAAACTCGGACCTTAAAAATGTGCTATAAGGTCCGAGTTTGAACTTCCAAAAAACTCAGACCCTATTACATCCCACGCCATAAGTCCCATCTAACAGCCTTTCCCAATGGAATTCTGCTGGTCTTCAAAAATTGCTTTCTATATGAAATGTGAAAAGCTTATTTTTATGCAACCATTTTGGGTGCATTCCTTCTCCTGCCACTTCCGATGCTTAAGCTTTACATATGGTTCTGCTGTGTCTCTTTTCCACAACAATGCTCTCCATTCTATTCAACAATTGCCGACTTATTAGCCTATTGCCATCTGCCACTGGTGGAGCATGACAAGATTCATGATAGTGCTTATCCTTTGTCTACATTGACTAATATATTTTTTTAAAGGAGCCTTGAAGAGTCAGAAGAGACTTGTGATCTGATTTCATCGGTGAGGAGACAGGAATACATCTGCACCATTGACATGGAAGACTTCAACGTTGACAACAAATGTACCGTTTTCATAACGGCAAAAGTCAATAAGACCTGCGGACCTTTCAGCATAGGTGACCGCTGTAAGTCAACCAAATATTTGCATGATTGCAGTTCTCAAAATACTCTATGTTATGGCCTGAAGAAGTGTTCCAAGGGAAAGAAAAGCTTGTTAGTTATCATTTATAAAAACACACTGTGGTAGCTCTAAATGGGAATCTCATAATAAAATCTGCTCTTCTCTTACCAACAGTTAAACCAGAGGCACCATATAATCTCACAGTCTCTTTTGCTGAGAGCTATAATATTTCCTGGCAAACCAGCTATGATAGCCATGTGATCAGAAATGGGGAACTGGCCTATGAGCTGGGCTACAAGAAGGATAAAGACTCTTGGCAGGTATGAACACTTGTATAAGCTAAGCACAGTAAGCCACTGAGCAATGGCTAGTTGGTAATCAATCACCATGTCTTCGTAGAACCAGAAGTGCATCCAAGTCCTTGAAGATGAAAAAAATGTGGTCTTCCTAAGGTCATCCTTTCAAGCCAACGAGCTATATGTTGCCAGAATCCGAGCTCGACCAAAGAAAAAATCAATATATAGAGGCCACTGGAGTGCATGGAGTACCCCCGTCATTTGGAGGACCCCAGCTGATGGTATGAACCCTATTATTATTGTAGCTCCATGCCGCCCCCAGAGGCTGGTCCACGTACTTTGTACCTGCCCCTTTTCTGCACCCCTTGGGATACTCCTTGAAGAATACAGATTCCTAGTTGGCAGCAAAGTACAAGTTCTACAGGCTGGTACATCTGCACAAACTTGGGAGACAGCCCTTGTGTGTGCCCGCTGTTGTCAAATTTGCCTTTGGTACAAATGGTAATTTTTTTTAAAATTTTTTTAGAATTGGTCCTGAGGTGACTATAAGCCTGAGAAAAGAACTAAAGAATTGATATATATATTGACACCTGACTCGTACATGGGTTAGCCGTTGTCAAGAAACTAATTTATTCTATACTGTACATCAGTGGTTCCCAAACGTTTTTGAATCATGGCACCCTAGAGTATCAGCATTGTTTTCAAGGCACCCCTATTTATATTACATTGACCATAAATAATTTGATTTGATGCTGGTCCACCAAGCTGAGGCACCCTGCAAGTGTCCCGAGGCACCCCAGGGTGCCACGGCGCACAGTTTGGGAACCACTGCGGTACATCAATGTTTAGTAAATATGGAACATCTATTTTATAAAATTGTATAAACAGCAGTTACCACATGATTATCAATAAAGTAAGAGAAAATGCTATTTATCAAGCCTTAATGCAGAAAATATTTGCAATCTCTCCTGTGTAAAAGACTGAATCGGAGGACTATTGTTGTTTTCTTAGTGTCAAGCATTTTACCATCTCATCTACACTTTGAAGACTATAACGTCTCTTTACCTTTAATCTTTAGAATTTATCAAGAGTTCCCCGCAGAACTGGATATCCCTGATATATTTTTTACCTGTGTTCCTGCTAATTTTCATCATGCTGATACTGAAATGCTTGAAATGGCCACAGTGGTAAGAATGCAATTCTTAATATTTATCTATCTTCCTTCTCTCTCTCTCTCTCTCTCTCTCTCTCTCTCTCTCTCTCGATCTCTCGATCTCTCTCTCTCTCGATCTCTCTCTCTCTCGATCTCTCTCTCTCTCGAAACACTGACAAACACTACGATCACCCGCCTGCGATTGAATAGGACCAGGAGTTACCTGAGCTAGCCTTAGCTGCAGGTCAGTCACAAGCATTTCCCCCTTGCCAGCCAATTATATTGCAGCCAGCATGGGAAAATGCTTGTGATTGGCTCGCCGCCATGGGAAATCCAGGTTACTCTATGTCATATTCACTCACTATGGAGCACTGGTAGTATCTGTCATTGCTCTACAGTACATGTGGATTTTTACTGTTTTTTTTTTTTTTTAAACCCATTGGACCTTAATGGATCAATATAGAAGGGAAGGGTTTTAATTCCCATTGAATTAAGAGTTTATTTTTATTTTTTTTATAAAAATGGTTAATGAGACCAGTGTTTTCTGTTTTAAGCAATTAAACTTTATTTTATAAATGTGTCAGTATTTTTGATATTTTTAGTATAGTTCTTCTTAGGGACCCATGTCCATCATACAATGAGTCAACTCCCAACCATCCTTACCTCACTGGGACAGACGCGATTTGGGTGTCTTAAGGTGCGTATCCACTACTAGACATAGAAACGACAGCATGATTCCGACATTGTAATCGTGTTGTCGTTTCTATGTCTGTGATGTGCCTACACTGAATGTTCAGTCATTCACGGTAGGCACATCCATCATCCCCGTACATGCTGAACCTTACTTGATCGTCAGGTTGTCCAGCATGTACGAGCGATGACAGATGTCTGGAACGACCAGCGGGCACGCGCATCGCTTGTTGTTTCCAACATAAAAGTGCCTGATGCATGCACGATTTGCACGCGATTGAACGATAACGACGTCGTTATCGCTCTATTGCCTGCAAATATCGCTAAATGGATAGGTCCCTTTACTGTCATGATCAGGTCAGCGTTAACCCGATCAGCCGGGCAGTTGGAAGGTATGTCGCTCCTGCCACAGTGAAAGTGTGATTGGAGAGGACCAGAGAGGCGCCTAGTGCTTTTCAGTGCTAGCCCTGCCCCTAGGGACATGGCTACCACCCCTTTCATCATGCAGACACACCCCTTTCTGTCATGGCCACTCCCACTGTCACAATCTACTCTGTGTGTATGGTGGGAGGTATGATTATAGTGTGGGAGGCACAGTTATAAATCCAGCGGCTTTGGCAGTTTGGGCCGCTTCGGATGACACATGGATCTTTTGTACTAATTTTGCTTTTTAAAATGTTACTTCTGAGACATGAAGCACTTTTTCTATTGTAGTACCTTCTGATACCCTTCATTTGTCTAAATATTGGTTCATCCAACAAAATGTCTTCATACATGTGAAGGTATCATGTAATTATTTGTGAATTATGTTTGCTTTCTCCTTTGTCATCAGTCTATGGAAGAACGTGTGGTTACTGGTACCTGATCCTGCTCCCTTTTTTAAGCCACTGTACGAGGGACATCATGGAGATTTTAAGGTAAACAAGTACAGATCCCGCATGCTTCCAGCATTAATCAGAAAGTGCAGAGTATGCAGACTATTGCATTGGTTTTGCATCAGCGTACAGTACCTATGTCAGGGCGTATCCAACTATTATCTTGAGTGGGTCACTCTGAAACTTTAGGGAGATTTGGTGGCCCGAACAAGTACAGTTTAAAATAAACTACACATATGCCATCAAAGCCACACATGCCTCTTTATATGCCATCAGACCTCCTCCACAGGACACCAGCATTTGTCACACATATCACCATGCTCACCAGCTTGTCACACATGTCCCCGTGCCCACCAGCTTATCACACATGTTCCCATGCCCACCAGCTTTTCACACATGTGCCCATGGACAGCACCATGTCACACATTTCCCCATGCATAGCAGCTTGTCACACATGTCCCTTTGCCCACCAGCTTGTCACAAAAGTTCCCATGCCCACCAGCTTTTCACACATGTGCCCATGCCCACCAGCTTGTTACACATGCCCCCATGGACAGCAGCTTGTCACACATGTCCCAATGCACAGCCGATTAGTGGGGATGGCTGATAGCTGGACAGCCTGGTGAGGTCTACCCAATGATTGGAGTCAACCATACTACAGAAACCCGCTCCACACTCACTGGATCTTGTGGAGCAGAAGAAAGGGTGGGAGAGCATCCTCCCCACTCTCCTCCTCTTCTTCTGATTCGATGGTCAGTGTCAGCATCATCTGATTGGCAGTGTGGAAGACAGCGCTGCTAATTGGCTAAGCATGTCCTGTTGGGTCCCAGCTATTTTTTTTTTTTAAATCTTGAGCTGTCAGGTAGTGGGGCAGTTTGCAGCGACTTTTTGACCCCATTTGCTGGCCACTAGTTGAATAGGCCTAACTATTGTGGTCTACCCAGTGTCCATCAAGGGGAGCACCTACAGTATTTCTACATTTTAGAGACACCCCCATGCACTAGAGGTGCACTCGCTATTTTGTAAAGACGCCCCCTGGCCGCTCGCATCCTACGTCATCTCCGCTATTTATTTGATTAATCGAGTACATCAAAAGGCATCTGAACTGCTCGCAGTGCTTGTGGTAGGATTTTCCTAACGCAATCATGCGAACAGTTCAGGCTAAGAAACAACCAAGTGACGTGGTCGATGACGCTGCTTTGTTAATTATGCACACCCTTAAAACGCCCGGTTTAACCGTTTGGCACGCCTGCATTCGGATCACCACTCCCCGTTTTCAAGCACCTTCCCCTGTTACCACCCACAAACGCCTCATCCTGTCACTCAAATTAGCAGGCGCTCGCTATTTTGCGAGCGCTCGATTTCCGACCGCAATGACTGGTTGGCGCATGCGCATTACGACCCATACGCATGCGCAGATGTGCGAACATCGCTCGGAGCGACCGAGTGGCCGCTTACGAGCAGCTCAGAATCAGGCCCAGAGCCAGCACACGGGCCCTTTCCTCTCTTAAGCCGCCTCTGTACTGAAATACTGAAACACATATACTCCTCTATAATTCACAGTTAGAACACCTACATTTTAATGAGTTTTGAAGATGACCCTTAGACCCACCAACCACTGGCAGAACCTCATTCTAAACCAAAAAATTAGCAACTAAAGAACACATAACATATAATATTATACACTGAAGCTCATTTTGATTTAACTGGAGAAATATCACCAAATCTCAATTTGTACTATGATAAATCAAATTACAGGACACCTGTGGGCAAAACAGGATTTGTATTAGTCATACAGTATACGGTATACAAACTAAGGCCCTGATTCAGACCCACTCGCAAGCGGCTGTCCGCTCGCAAGTGGGTCGATGTTCTGCACTGAGCATGCGCACGACGGAGGGAGCTCCGTCGTGCGCATGCGCCAGATGCGACGAGCGAAGGAAAGTCCTTCGCTCGTTGTGTCTGATCAAAGGGGGCGTGCTGTCGATGTTGATTGACAGCACGCCCCCTTTGGTGGGCGTGCCGGGGGCGTGCCTCCCGTCAGAAGCCGGCCCACTGACATCACTAGTGATGTCAGTGGGAGTGATTTTGGCTCTGATAGAGCCAAAATCACTCCGGGCCTTGCGGTTGAAAAACTCAACCGCAGGCTCCGGCTCGCAGTTTCTATGGTCGCAATGGTCACGACCATCACGGCCATCAAACTGCACGCTCGCATAGGCTGTGGGTGGTGACCCACAGCTATACGAGCGTCCAGGAGGACGCTCCATTTTTATGGAGGGCGGCCCTCATTCAGAGCGTGCGCTCTGCTGCTCAGAGCGTACGGCTCTGAATGAGGGCCTAAATGCAGATATTAAAACAAAGGGTAGAGAAAGGGCCAGCTTCTGACAATCTGTGTGGCTCAGAGCGAAGATTAGGGCAGGAGTGAGAGTACATTAATGTGGTCCATATAGATGGGAACAGGGTAGGTCTAAGGGGGCATTAGTGTGGATAGTATAGGTTGGAGTGAGGTAGGTACTCTTAGTACATTAGTGGTAACAGTGCATTAGTGTGGGCAGTATAGGTTGGAGTGAGGTAGGTACTCTTAGTACATTAGTGTGGGTAGTATAGGTGGGAGTAGGGTAGGTGTGAGGATGCATTAGTGAGGGCAGTATAGATGGGAGTTGTGTAGGTGTGAAGATGCATTTGTGTGGGCAGTATACAGTAGGTGGGAGTAGGGTAGGTGCGAGGTCAGATTAGTGTGGGTAGTATAGGTGGGAGTAGGGTAGGTGTGAGGATTCATTAGTGAGGGCAGTATACAGTACGTGGGAGTAGGGTAGGTGTGAGGTCATATTAGTGTGGGTAGTATAGGTGGGAGTAGGGTAGGTGTGAGGATTCATTAGTGAGGGCAGTATACAGTAGGTGGGAGTAGGGTAGGTGCGAGGTCAGATTAGTGTGGGTTAATTTATGTCCCAATCAGAATCCACCCCTCTATTTTTACATTAATGGTAGAATTGGACATATACACTGAAGTGCCAAAAGTCATGGGTTAGTAGTATTTAAAGGTAATGGTAGGTGGCGTCACCGTACTGTAACATCTTGGAAATGCCCAGACCTGCATCAGTTGTAGTCTGACATCTCAAGGAAAATTTCAAGAACTTTGACCGTATCCTCAAGTGCAGTTGCAAAAACCATCAAACGCTATGAGAAACTGGCTCTCATGAGGACCGCCCCAGGAAAGGAAGACCAAGAATTACCTCTGCTACAGAGAATAAGTTCATTAGAGTTACCAGCCTCAGAAACCGCTACTTAACAGCACCTCAGATTAGAGACCACATAAAATCTTGAGAGTTCAAGTAGCAGACAAATCTCAACATCAACTGTTCAGAGGAGACTGCGTGAATCAGGCCTTCGTGGTCATATTGCTGCGAAGAAGCCACTACTGAGGATGAACAACAAGAAGAAGATAATTGTTTGGGCCAAGGAACACAAGGAATGGACATTAGACCAGTGGAAATCTGTACTTTGGTCTGATGAGTCCAAATTTGAGATTTTTGGTTCCAACCGCCGTGTCTTTGTGAGACGCAGAGAAGGTGAGCATATGGTTTCTGTATGTGTGGTTCCAACTGTAAAGCATGGAGGAGGAGGTGTGATGGTGTGGGGGTGCTTTGCTGGTGACACTGTTGGTGATTTATTCAAAATTCAAGGCACACTTAACCAGCATGGCTACCACAGCATTCTTCAGCGCCATGCCATCCCATCTGGTTTGCACTTACTGGGACCATCATTTGTTTTTCAACAAGACAATGACCCCAAATACACCTCCAGGCTATGTAAGGGCTACTTGACCAAGACGGAAAGTGATGGAGTGCTGCGTCAGATGACCTGGCCTCCACAATCACCTGACCTAAACCCAATTGAGCTGGTTTGGGATGAGTTGGACCGCAGAGTGAAGGAAAAGCAGCCAACAAGTGTTCCGCACTTCTGGGAACTCCTTCAAGACTGTTGGAAAACCATTCCAGGAGACTACATCATGAAGCTGATTGAGAGAATGCCAAGAGTGTGCAAAGCTGACATCAAAGCAAAAGGGAGCTACTTTGAGGAATCTAAAATATAAAACATATTTTGATTTGTTTAACACTTTTTTGTTTACAACATAATTCCATATGTGTTCTTTCATAGTTTTGATGTCTTCAGTATTAATCTACTATGTTAAAAATAATTTAAATAAACAAAAACCATTGAATGAGAAGGTGTGCACAAACTTTTGACTGGTACTGTATGTACCGGGAATACCTCATGGAAGGCATTACCACCCACCGTGGACAGCACTGTGCCCAACCACGGGTGCTTAATGATCGTGACCAGTGGTGACCAGGTAATGGTAGGTGGCGTCATCATACTATGACATCTTGGAAATGCCCAGCATCAGTTGCTACTCATGGCAAGGCAACGTGAATTATCGGAGTTTGAATAGAGCTTGACAGTGGGTGCCCAAATGGATGGGACATTCCATTTCTGAAGCTTTGTGGATATTCAACATTCCTCGATCTACGGTGTCACGTGTGTACCGGGAATACCTCAAGGAAGGCATTACCACCCATAGTGGACAGCGCAGTGGCCGACCACGGGTGGCGGCCAAAAGTGTCAGTGGGAACAGACAAGTGACACTGGTACAAATCACATCCACATTCAATGCAGGAGGTACCAGGCGCATATCCTGCAGGTCAGTGCAGCATTCTTTAGCTTCCATGGAATATGGGAGCAGAAGACCCACCAGAGTGCCCCTGTTAACATTACAACACCTGACACAGCATCTCACCTGGGCTTGTGACGTTGCTAATTGAACCCTGGAGGACTGGCAACATGTGGCTTGGTCCGCTAAATCATGGTTCTAGTTGTTTCGGGCTGATGGTAGGGTTCGGGTGTGGTGCAGACCTCATGAGGCCATGAAACCTAGTTGTCAACAAGGCACTGTGCAGGTTGGTGGTGGTTCCATAATGGTGTGCAGTGTGTTCACATGGCATGGGTTGGGTTCGCTGGTCCGCCTGAACACGTCATTGACCGGTAACCGCTATGTTACATTGCTTGATGATCATTTGTAGTCCTTCATGAACTTCATGTACACCCACAACCACAATGATGGAATATTCCTGCAAATTAATGCACCGTGTCATCGCCCCCAAGTTGTCCAGAAGTGGGTAGAAGAGCATTCTAGAGCGTTCCAACAAATGGTGTGGCCACCACGTTCGCTTGACATTAACCCAATCGAGCATTTATGGAATGTGATCGAGAGGTCAATTCTCACCCAAGATACTGCACCTACAAATATCTGGGAGCTGTGGGAAGCTGGCATGGGTCAACATCTCTCCAGAGAGAGGTCTTCTGTCCACTTGTGGATTAGATGCCACATCGAGTTGCTGCACTTCGCCAGCCTACACAATATTAGGTATCTATCCCAAGTCTTACGGCACTTCAGTGCAATTACCTTGAGACCTAAAATGCGATAAGCCAAGTAATTTATTCATTATGTAATCAAGACGTCTCATGAGCAACAAATGCAGCTGGGATTATACTGCTTTTCCATTTTGTACTCTTTTGGAAGTTTGGTGATAATTGTTTCCATGAGCAATTACTCTGTATTTGATGGGAAGCATTGAAAATAATCTTTGCACTGAATTGCAAAGCAATAGATGGAAAAAAACTTGTAGAAATACATTTTAAAGTGGTCACATTTGTCTACACAACATTATTATGTTTATTATACTTATATAATAATTTTAAAGCTCTGCATGTTAGGTAACACTGAACAATTTTGTAAGTGTATACCAACAATATGTTAGAGACATCGGGACTGCTGTATAGAAGGTTGCGACTCCATTTTACAGATGGATCTTGTGATTTGTAGCACTGTGCATGCTTTTTGGCTGAGCATATGAAACTTTGGGCACCTACTGGCGATTCAGAATAGTACCTTCACTTGTGGCTGATTGACTGGTTTAACTGGGTGGTAGTGGTGCATCTGTATGTAGCTAGGTTAAGTGTTCTGTGGCTGTATGGAGGGTAAGTATCTCAGGGGCCTATTCATCATACCTAAAATATTGAGGGAGGTAATTAGGTTTAGAACTCGCATGGAGTTCTACCTAATCACCGGAGGAATTCATCATTCCTCCTCCCTATAACTATCTATTCCGAAAAGCTGTCAGTTTTGCGATGACAGCTTTTCGGGAAATAGATAGTTTTCCCTGCCTGCTCTAACTTACCGCAGCTGGTATCCGTGCTGCGCATGCGCTGTTACAATCGTAAACCCAGCGCATGCGCAGCACTACTTACAGCTGCGGTAAGTTTGTGTGCATCCCCCCTCTGCTCACCTCCCCCCGTCCCGCACTTACCTGCCCGCGGCAGCGCCTCTGGCTCTGTCCTGCTGGTCTGTCATGTGGTCTCCCAGCAGCACACAGTGCAGTTTAGAAAAAAAAATAAAAAATTTTTCTAAACTTTATTATGTTCTGCTGGTAGAACACAATGTCAGCATTGCAGACGGAGCCAGAGGACGCACCAGAGAGCCGGAGGAAGACTCCGGGGGACCTGCACAGCTGGAAGCAGGTACGTTTGTCCTGCTATTCGCCACCTCACAGTGGCGAATAGTAACTCCATCAAATTCCGAAAATACATAATTTTCAGAATTTGATGAATACCATAATTTCCATATCCCCATACTAATGTATGGGGAGTGTGGAAATTAACGCAGGGGAGCTTAGCAAGGAGATATCAGTGATATCTCCTGTGCTAAGTGGCTTCATGAATACTAAAATAACGTTATTTAAGGAAAATGTCCTTAAAAACATTATTTTAGTGTTGATGAATAGGCCTCTCAGTCTTATTTATAATGGGTGCAGGATGTGTAATGCACACGGGCCCCTGGGTCCAGGGGAGCCCCGCACTGCACACTCTGCACCCAGATTTTACTTTTCTTGTGCTGGCAAGTGGGTCTCTCCTTTTCCAGAATGCCATCTTCCCAGTAAAATCTTCCCAAATATCACTAAGATGAAGCCGCGGAGGATGGACCCAGTTGCCGGGGTGTAACAATTTGGGTGCACAGGCTTACACGGCACCCACACATTCTAAGAATCACCATGTTCTCTCAAAAGATAATAATGGGGACCAGCGGTAGCTCCTACCCTCTTAGATGGGGGGGGGGACTGCCGCTGCTGAAAACTAAAGGGAGCAGGGAGAGTGCAATCACTCACCCGCCACTGCTCCTCCTGGTCGGGTCCCGGCGCCTGCGCAATTGATCTGTCAGGCG
This sequence comes from Taudactylus pleione, assembly GCA_031769625.1. Classification (NCBI taxonomy): domain Eukaryota; kingdom Metazoa; phylum Chordata; class Amphibia; order Anura; family Myobatrachidae; genus Taudactylus; species Taudactylus pleione. Next base: position 34,414,834 of record JAUIMM010000031.1, on the reverse strand, counting down.
CCGGGACCGGCGGGGAGCCGCACATGCATTCAAGGAGATGCACTGTCTGCAGCCCCTAGAAGCCGGTTAGGGCTCGAGAAAAGGCAGAGTAGCGGCTTCCAGGAGGAAGCCGCTCTCTGCTAATAACAGCCTGGGCTGGCAGCCCCAGGCGGAGGAGACACCTCCCCCAGGGGCTGCCTGTGGTGTATGTGACTGGCAGGTAGCGCTTCCAATAGGAAGCCACTGCCAGTCACACAGTGTAGCCAGTGCAGTCACGGCCACTACTGACTACACAGAGGTGCTGGATTTTTCTGTGGGGTCTGCAACCTTTCAGCCCCTAGGCAAAACCCTCCACTGATGGGGACATCAAGTGTGAGCCGAACCCACAGGTATCTGCAAACTGTGCATGCACCGAAGAAAGCAATACAGACACATAGATACTCAGCATACACGGGCGGATAACATTAGCATAAGGGAGCAAGGAGGCTGACTCTGCCAATGGAAGAGTGGCCGTGGATGGATCCGACTCAGAATGAGGCTCTATGGGGGAATTTAGTCAGATTACACGCACGTCGATGCAAGTTTGGTGTGAGTCCCTGCGGCAAAGCGGAGGGGGGGTTATTTCAGTTACTGTTGCATCGCCATTTCACTCCTAGCGTATGGGGGCGAGTTAATTGAATTCCCAGTGTGGTTGGAAAGGTAGAAAATAAAATCAGGAGATTTGGTTTGGGGAGAACCAGAGAATGCAGAGTTTCAGGATGAGCATATAATTAACTCTATCAATAACTGCTGAAATTCCAGGAGCATTGACATGAGTTGATACATAGGGGTCAATACAATTGATTGCAAAGGAATGTGAGTTGCCGTTGTCACAGCGTTAAAACGCCGGCAATGGCACAGCATCTCGCATCCCTCTGGGTCTGCAAGCACTTTTATGCGAATTTGGGCTGCCGCCAGGTGCAGCTATTGTCGCGATGACTCACACCCACGTGAGTACATCGCATATAATTTGATTGAGCCCATAGAATATTTTAATGAAATGATAACCAAGCTTATTTTATTTTTCCCAAACTTTAATGCTTCTCAGATAAATGAATATGTAAAATACACTGAGGGTTATTTAATAACAATGCGAATCTGCATTAAAAACTATGGCAGTCAATCAGATATTTGTTTTGTCTAGCTATCAATAGATCAGTGACTGGCAACAAGTATCCCTAGGGCCAAATGCAGCCCCCAACCGAGTTTTTCCCTGCAGCCTCAGCTCTTTCCTGCTTTATTATTAGATTTGTTTATTAGACTGTAGCTTGTAACATTTATTTTAAATGCCTGTTGATATGGTATTACAGATAGATGTCTTTCTTTAAATGTATTGTTTACTTATTGCTGAGATTAAGGTTACTGTGCAGTCCTTTTGATGGTTAGAGGGTTGCTGCCCCGTAGTGGGATCCGGTCAGAATCCTGACAGTCTGGATGCCGATGCTTAGAATTCCGGTGCCAGAATCCTGACATCTGTCAGAATCCTGGCGCCGGTATCCCAACGGTAAGTACTGGGGTTAGGGGGAGGGTTAGGGTAGGCGCTAGGGGGAGGGTTAGAGGTTAGTGTTAAGCACTAGGGGGAGGGTTAGGGTTAGGCACCAAGGAGGGAGGGGTAGGGAGCGGAGGAGGGTATACTAACCCTGTCGGGATGCGGGCGTTGGATTCTGACTGCCGGAATTCCGAGAGCTGGCATCCAGTACCCAACCCCCTCAAGTGTAACAGGTTGCAGACAGATAAAAGTTAAATGCTGATTGTTTGTTATACATATGGAATCTTTGTACTCGCCCCTAACTCATTATTAAAAAATACATTGGTCCATTTTCAGGCGAATGTATTTATGGTCACGTGAAATATAATTAATTTTGTTGTGCACCATAACATTGTAGTAGAACTAATGGCAGAATTTCTGTTCTATCTTTGTAAACTGTCACTGTGCAAATACACGTTGCATTAATTTCCTGTACCTTAAACAGAGGAAACCAATAACCATTAGCTAAGTCAGATCTGCAAAACCTGCAGACGATTGTCTGTAACACTGATGCTGCACATTCATCTTATATATACTGTAACTGTGCCAGTTCTGAGAAACAGGAGGTCCCTGGCTACAGTCATTGCTGACACCTGTTATCTAGAGCAGCCACTCTGCTTACAGGCATGGTCCACCTTCAGGTGACTTTGCTTTATTCTATTGTATGCGCTGTTTTACAGCATGTGGCTTGTGCTTTACAGTATACGGTGATGTAGCTCATTTTCCATGCTTCTGTGATTTACCAGAGCCTTTAGGTGGGTGCCATCTTTAACCACTGTACTGACTCCGCAGGGGATGTCTGCTCATTAATAGCATAGTTAGTAATATTTTAAAATACTGTCTAGGAAAACTTAGCAGAGCTAACAGGGACAATTTCAACACACAAATTGTTAAAGCCTGGGACGGCCCCTTCAACATTAGGGGCAGTTGGCAACTATATAACAAATCTAAACCCTTTGCTGATCTCCATAAACCTTTGTGGCACTGGCAGGAAGTGAGTGGTTGTGCTCGCAGCATGGTGTATACAGAGTGTACAGTGTGTGCCAGAATATAAGGGAGCAGAGCACCTGATTCAGAGATTTACGCTAATGCAATTGCAACTGCAATCTCTTACGGCAGGGATGGGGAACCCCGTATAAGGCCCCCGGAATCATTTGGTCTGGCCCTCTGAGCTTTTTTCTGCTAGCCTCATCTGGATGGCAGGGTTCCTATAATGGCACCCTGCAGCCAGAATCTATGCAGCCGTGCCACCTGGAGCGTCACACCGCTGCCCTTACAGCTCCCCGGAGCATCCTCAGGATGCTCCAGGCATTGCTGTAATCACTGGCGACTGTGGGCCCCCCGTGTGACATCACACGGAGGTGGCGTGGCATGCATCGGGCCCGCGAATAATGTTATATATTATAATGGCCCTCGGCAGAAAAAAGGTTCCCCACCCCTGTCTTACGGATTATCATAGCAAAAATATGCTAATGTCTTCCAAAGCCTGTCCGAGCATAGGGGTGCCCACTGCTGCCTTCTCATATTTGCCAGGTAACGTGCATCAGCGTAAACATTGGGAACATTAAAGCACAGCTTCTGAGTGAGGTCTGACCAGTGCATGTCTTCTGACACGCTGAGAGCTCTCATGCTGCGAAGGAGATGGCAGTGGCTAATTTATGCATGCCCATGAAGCGAAATATAAACGGTCAGACACGCCTGTGATGTTGTATCTACCCCGTAACCACCCGCAAATGCTGACTACCTATCACTCACTTTGCAAGTGAATCCTCTATGCGAGCATAATTGCAATTCACTCATGCGCAATTCACTCTCTGAATCCGGCCCAGAGACCGTCACTGTAAGGATTTCATATTTGCAGCTTTGTAACTGACTTTTATCTTATTAACTGACTTGAATTGGGGTAAGATCCCAGTTGCTCTCTTCAGTCACTGAGTCCTTCCTGACTCAAGGCCTAAAGGCAAAGACAGCTCAAAGCCTGAACACACTAAACTGAGCTTCTGTACTTATCCTGATCCTTGGATCTCTGGCACATACAGTACCTTAGCTTTGTACTTTATGCATAGTAAATGAATGGTTAGAATAAGTTGCACACAAAGTACAGGCCAGGCATGGTGTGTGCATCACACATAACAGGCTACAGGACATTGCTAAGAAATGTATCGGCAGAATATTTCCACCCACAGTGTTATTATTGTAAATGTCACCTCACGTACAGTAAAGCGAATGAAGGATGTGGTTATCAAGGTGGTGAACCCAAATATATATGTGTGTGTGAGTTTAAAACTATATATTTATGTAAGATGGTTAAGCAGAGACTAAGGGGCCTATTCATCATCACTTAATTTTGACAAAAGCAGATGAAAAAGCACATTTTCACCTGCAATTGTTAAAATTAAGTATTCGGGCCATTCATTAAGAAGGTGAAGCAGGAGATATCACAGATATCTCTTACTTACCTTCTGTTTTTGGAATGACCCGCTGTCCCCATACACTAGTATCACAGATATCTCTTACTTACCTTCTGTTTGCGGAATGGCCTGCTGTCCCCATACACTAGTATCACAGATATCTCCTACTTACCTTCTGTTTGCGGAATGGCCCGCTGTCCCCATACACTAGTATCACAGATATCTCTTACTTACCTTCTGTTTGCGGAATGACCCGCTGTCCCCATACACTAGTATCACAGATATCTCCTACTTACCTTCTGTTTGCGGAATGGCCCGCTGTCCCCATACACTAGTATGGGGACAGAATTCATCAAGCTCCGAAAAATATAATATTTTTGGAGCTTGACTGCGGGGGCATTCACCATCTTCAGCTGGCGAATACCCCCGCTTGATCTTGGTCGCCTGTTCTTCCCTATGGGAAGAAGGTCCGGCTTGCGAGAAGGGATCCTTTTTGATCCCTCCGCCCCTGTCCGGCTCCTTCCGCCGGACGTCGGGGCTCTTGTGCGCATACGCGACCTGTAGGTCACGCATGCGCACCGCCGTCACTGCTCCGAAAGGAGCAGTGAAAAGATTCACTGCTCCGAAAAGGAGCAGTGAAGCCGCTCGCGAGGGCAGCTGATTTCACATCAGCTGCCACCACGCCGGAGCAATGATGAATTGCTGCGGTGGCTGCGGCGAATTAGGGTGTTAATTATCGGGGTCCGTTCGGAGGGGGTGTAGTAATGCGGCCGGCGGTTCAAATCCCTACAGTAGAAGCCCAGCAGAGGTGAAGATACCGATCACTAATAAGGTAAGTATAACTAACCCTATTTTCCCCCTTAACCCTAACTCTCCCCCAAGTGCCTAACCCTAGCCCCCCTCTAAGTGCCTAAACCTAACTCCCCCTTCCCCGCTGCCTAATCCTAAGTCTCCCGGGGGGGTGCCTAACCCTAACCTCTCCCCTAAAACCCTAAAGCCCTAAAACCTAACCCTCTGCGGCTGTCCGCACCCAGTGCCTGGCTTACCTGCGTTCGGTATGCTGGGCGTCGGGCTCCCGGCGTAAATCTAATGACGCCTGTCATTAGTACCTTGCCGGGACTAGACAGTTGGGAAGCCAGCGGTCGGTATTTAGACCGTCGGCTTCCTGACTACATCACCTAGGAGGGCCCCCGGCGCATGAAAAATATCTATAATTACGAGTGCCGGGACTTTTGGATTAATATAAATATATATTATATAATGTACTAGTATAGTGTGCCAGTTAAGTGGTTAAGGGAAAGTATTACGTAAAAAAATAAAATAAATTAATTTGGAAGGACTACTATACAACAAATTCAAAGCGGGAACAATTGACAAGTGTGAGTGATCATTAGAAATAAGTGCAAAAAAGCCCAACAACTTTATTTTAGTCTGTAGCTGAAAACTGTAGCTACATTATACATAACTATAATACCTGCATTTAGTGCGGATTAAAACAAAATATTGCATATATTCTATCATAGGAGCCATCTCTGTGGGTGCTGTAGGTGCTTGAGCCCCCCAGATTTTCATGTTGCCATTAATCATTAATGAGACATATGGCCTGGGGTAATGTGAATACTCCGGCGACACACCTATATACACGCCCGGAAGACGGAATATCTTTGTGCATCTGCATAAGCCACTTCCCCTGTTGGAAGCAGCTAGATCCCCTTCCGTTGATTGACCCTGACGTCATCAGCCAGTGTCTAACGTCATTCTCTACCATCCAAGTGGGCATAGAGGGGGAATATAATCATGTGGCGAGCGTAGTGAGCCACTGAGACCGAAGCGTGACGAGCGAAGTGAGCCCACGAAGGCATACTTGGTTGCCTACCTTCCCGATTTGGTCGGGAGCCTCCCGAAAATCGGGTGCCGCTCCCGACCCCCCGGGAAGGCAGGCAAACCTCCTGGCTGCCGCCCATCCCTCCTATCCCCCCCGCAATAACCCCTGGGGGGGGGGTGATGCGATTCATGTCATTTTGGCCCCGCCCCCTGCTACACAATGCTTATATTATCGGCATTGTGTAGCGGGGGCAGGGCCAAACTGACGCGATTGCGTGGCCCCGCCATGCCCACAAGTGCCTGTCACCCGCCCACTCCTCCTTGTCCCGGCCATGTTCCACCCGTCCTGCCGATCTGGCTGCTCCCTCCCGGAAGGAGCAGCCAGAAAGTCGGCAGTTATACGCGAGGGGCCAACTTTCTTTTTTTTGCTGTACTGTGTGGGCAGGAAACTGCACTTCCGCCCTCACTTCACGTCACTTTCAGGTACAATTTCTGAAGGGGACCTATACCTTTCCCTTCCCTGTCAGCCCTGCAGCTCAAACAGTCCTGCAACTCTGGGCCTGATTCAGAGCCGGATGCTATTTGCGCTAGCTCGTTCAGAAAAAGGGGCCGGCTATTTCAATTGAGCGCTCGCTCTTTGCGATCTGTTGACGCCTCAATGTCTGAGCGAGCGAACGAAACATGCGCTCGCTATTTTGTAAAGTCGCCCCCTGGCCGCTCGCATCCTACGTCATCTCCGCTATTTATTAGATTAATCGAGTACATCGAAAGGCGTCTGAACTGCTCGCAGTGCTTGTGGTAGGATTTTCCTAACGCAATCATGCAAACAGTTCAGGCTAAGAAACAACCAAGTGACGTGGTCGATGACGCTGCTTTGTTAATTATGCACACCCTTAAAACGCCCGTTTTGACCGTTTGGCACGCCTGCGTTCGGATCTCCACTCCCCGTTTTCAAGCACCTTCCCCTGTTACCACCCACAAACGCCTCATCCTGTCACTCAAATTAGCAGGCACTCGCTATTTAGCGAGCGCTCGATTTCCGACCGCACTGACTGGTTGGCGCATGCGCATTACGACCCATATGCATGCGCAGATGTGCGAACATCGCTCAGAGTGAACGAGCGGCCGCTTACGAGTGGCTCTGAATCAGGCCCTCTGTGTGCAGACATCGTGGGGCGCATGAGACGTGAACACCAGCACTTCATCCTACTAAAAGTCAGCTCCTTACTGAGATTCTGGACCTCATTCAGAATCGGTCGTTGCAGCCGCACGGTCGTAAGGGAAAAGGGTCCGGATATGCAAATAATGCACTTGCAAGTAGCATCCTTTAGATCGTTAGCTGGCCGACCAAGGGTAGGATGCGGCCGTAAGACAAAAAATACGCCGCCTTCTCGTACGCATTACACGTAATCTCCGGCCATATAAGGATTAATCGAGACCATCAGTAACCATCGGAACTGGTCGTGGAGCTTAAGGTTGACCATACCCTCTCTTAAGCACTACGATCAGGTCAGTGTACAAGCCTCCCATGTCACGTGTGCCATGACACTACTTTGTTAATTATGCACTCCCATAAAACGCTGTTCGCATAATGAGGCACGCCTGCGTTCGGATCTCCACTCCCCGTTTTCAAGCACCTTCCCCTGTTACCACCCACAAACGCCTCATCCTGTCACTCAAACTACCGACCTGGCTGTGTTCAAGGAGAGAGAAATTTCTGATCGTAGCAGCTATTTTGCGCATGCGCATTGCGAACTTTACGCATGTGCAGTTTAGCGAACATCGGTGACGTACGACCGTGCGGCCGCAACGACCGACTCTGAATGAGGTCCTCTATCTCACTGCAATAGAGATCTGGTATATAAAGGATAAAACCACTGCTTGTACTGATTTTATTGGTATTTCTGTCCAAATAAAGTATCTGAAAGCTGCAAAGATGATGCACTCTTTATTATTGCAGCTCACACAGGTGTATTGTTATTTGAGCATATAGTATTATGGCAATATACCATTTTGTAATCTGTTTTTAACTGAAGATTAAACCACAACAAAAGAGTGAATATAAATTTCCATTTTCGAGTGACAGGTTTTACAGATATCTTGCACATGTGACCAAACACTCTTGGCGTGAATCCCAGCTCACAGCAACTGTGTATAGTACATATAAATATCATTATAGTAATAAAAACACATTGCAGATAATAAATGACTAATCGGTATTTCACCAGAGCCTTTACTAAATACATCATATTGCATGCAGGGCTACCTGCACTTTATCACCTCTTGTACGGTATAGGTGATGACATTCTTAGTATCCATTCTTATCTTAGCACACAGGGGGCCTGAGGCAGAATTGGGCGCACTTGCAGTCACGACTGAATCTTTGTGCGCAGCGCAACTTTATGCTAATGCTACAGCCGATGCGTTTCCTACTGAGACGCCCTCCAGCAGCATCGCAAATCAGCCACTGTGCTTAAAAAGACGTACCATTGGTTGCACCATCGGACATTGCCCCAGCCCTATGCGGTCGTGGATGGGCACGTCTTTATGCACAGTTGCTGACCATGACATGCCCGTGTCTGGCTAGCAACCCGCCTGAATGGCCACCGAATTTGCCCTTCTCTGTGTCCGCCAGCGGTAACCATCCAGATGCAGGCACAGTGCGACTCAGATGCATGCGCAGACTTTAAACCTCGGCTGCTTGCGTTCAACATCAACACTGCGTCCACCTCTGAAACAGGCCTAGTGTTATTTATTTTTATATAGTATTTAATTCTCAATATCTCTGTTGTATTCTGCATATTTAAGTGTTTACTCATCAGCACCAATACTTACTTTATATCCTGGATGTATTTTACGGTGGTGGAGCCAAATATTGGGTAGAGGAAAATAAAAAATGGGGGGTGGGAGGAGAGAAGAAAGAAGGGAGTCCCTACCAGTTTCATTTGTATTGGGCCCCACAATTTTGAATGGCAGCTCTGATTGTTACATTGAGATGACAGCAGAACTGTCTTTCTACATGCGTCACAGTATACAAAGTTCTTCCACGATGAAGTGTAACTAAAAGGTGTTACATTCCCCTGTTATAAGTATAAGACAAGACCAGCAAAAGTGGGTGATGGGCCCAAGGCCGGGTGAGTGACTGCATGGATATATAGGAAGTTAATGGTCCACACAGTCACTTGTCCCCTTTTTTCCTGGCCAACAGCATGTCTCGAATTGGGCTGAGGGTTGGTGGATGTGGTTGCAGCGTACAAGTACCAAACGCCACCTCTTGGCACCCCTGCAAATTTTCTGCTCTTCCCCAACCATCTCACAGTGGAAATCACATACCTTGATTTGCACTAGTGCGCCTAGTTTTCCCTTGAAGTGCATGGGTTTGAAAGCACTCTTGAATTTTTAAACCCCGGCTAAACCAATCGCAATTCACCGGTTTACAAGGACAAATTTTAAACTTTTGGCAGTTAATTCAAATGACAGTAAATAAAATATGTGACATGTCCTCTTCTGCTGAATCAGTAATATGAGTAGAAAAGGTTTGACATCATGATACCTGGGGAACAGTGATGTGAACACTGGGCATTGGAACAATAGGTAACCTGCTATATCTTGTGCTGTCCCAGTCATAGGAGGCCTTTCCACAAATTGGAGACTAAATTATTGATACATTCTTTCATTTTCTCTGATGACCCAATAGTAGCAAATGTTTGGGGGTCCAAGTCGACATTCCTGATGACTTGCAGTCCCATGAGCTATACATTACCTAATTACCTACAACATTTGGGTGTGGCTGGGGAGTGTTCTTCATTACTGCATCAACAATATTTCTATTCTATTTACAGAGCTGGCTGGGTCCTTACTTCCCAACAATGCCTTCTGAAGTGAGCATTGTTCCTCCAGAACTTGATAATCTTGAAGTCTACAGCCACAGCTTACACAACAACATGGAAAAGCAGAAGCTATTTCCTTCCAAATCATGCTCAAATAACTGCAGAAAGTGCGGATGCATCGGTGATATCAGGGAGAAAATTTCCAAGCAAAGATGCATTGACAGCCGGTGTTGTTTTCATTGCCTTACCACCACCACCACCATGGATGGTCTTGAAGTTTCCATAGATGAGGACGACAACAGTAAAGATGATGGATACCCTGATATTGATTTAGATAGTGGCAATGGCAACATGTTGCATGACTTGATGAACCACGGATCAAATCCAGAGGACACAGTAAAGTTTACAATGGACTTTAAGTTTCATCTTCAAGAAAATGTCCTGAGAGACAGCATGAATATTTTAGACCTAGTGTCTATACCCCCCGAAGAATGGGAATTACAAGAATCTTCTTGTCAAGAGGAAGATGAGAATGTGTTCTATAATGATGAGAATTACAATTCGCTTTCCCCTGACTCAGGAAATAGCACTGATTTTGGTTATCCCCGGATGGGCCTGGATTTGGACACCATTGACAGCGGTTTTGCAGACTCTGAATGTGAGAGCCCTGTGGATAGTGATTTTGGAAATGGTGATATTCCAACAAAAATACTAAGTTCAGATTCTTACAGTGGAGAAGTGGAAATAAGTGAAAGAAATTACGTGAAACAATGGGTACCTTCCGATTCTATAGGAGCAAATTCCTGCAATAAAAACTAAATGCCTTTCCTTTTGTTTCCTTTTACTTACATGAAATTGTACAGATTAATTATAATCATAGTTCTTTAATGACATGGAGGGTGATTTTTGACCAGACGATTTACCTAAAGCACTTTAATTTGTGGCCATGTTATCCTTATCTGCCTAACATACAGTAATGATTAGGACCCAAAAAGTAATGCCATTTATTTTGCACAATTATTGAAATATAATCATAGTTCTTTAATGACATGGAGGGTGATTTTTGACCAGACGATTTACCTAAAGCACTTTAATTTGTGGCCATGTTATCCTTATCTGCCTAACATACAGTAATGATTAGGACCCAAAAAGTAATGCCATTTATTTTGCACAATTATTGAACTATAATCATAGTTCTTTAATGACATGGAGGGTGATTTTTGACCAGACGATTTACCTAAAGCACTTTAATTTGTGGCCATGTTATCCTTATCTGCCTAACATACAGTAATGATTAGGACCCAAAAAGTAATGCCTTTTATTTTGCACAATTATTGAACTGTTTTTCCTTCGCTTCCAAAAGTCGTGAAATGCACAACACACTCTTTCTCCGTATTAAATTAAACTTTCCCTGTTTTCGCCAAATGTGCTCATATACTGTTATTTAGTTATGACGTAACTCTGGAAAATAGGGGCTTATTTTGGCTGTCCTTATTTCAACTGTAGCTAACCTTACTTGCACCAAACTGCGTGCTTGCTTTATCTTCTGCACCTGAGTGCAGGTGCCAAATTAAAAGTATAATGGCATCTGGTACGTGGTATTAAACTCAAGTGCAGTTATAGAATCGCCTCTGATTTTGTAACAATGGTGGTTTTCTGGTGAGTTGCAAACCTCCTTACAGTATATTGTAATAGAAGCTAAATCGCCAGAAAAACATGATTTTAACACACGGGTCACCTCAAATTGTGATCTATTTCTTATAATTCTATACTTTGGTTGCTCGCAATCAGAGATCAATAAAATGGTATGCAGTCAGGATGTGGACAATCAATATGTCGGCACCAGAATGTTGACAGTTGAAATGTCAAGATCTGAAAAATGTTGACATGACAAAATGACGACATATGACATATTGACATAGTAAAATGTTGATATTAGGGTTAGGGTTACCTTTAAAACGGATTATCGACATTGTGACCATGTCAAGACTTAATTAGTGTGAACATGTTGAATATGTCGATATGTCTGCTGACATTATTACCTTCGGGAACGCCTCCGTTTGGCCAGCCACCCCCCCCCCCCTGCCCGCTTACCAAACGGTGCGAGCTGTCAATCACCATCGACAGCTCGCCTCCTTTGGTGCGAGACCCGGAGCGACGGAGCACCAGTCGCTAGCCGGGTCTCGCACATTCACACGACGGAGCCGCCTCCGTCGTGCGCATGCCCTGTGGGCAAACATCGACCCGGTTGCGAGCACTCAGCGCTTGCGACCGGGTGCTGAATCAGGCCCAGAGTGCCCATCTGCGCAAGAAGTATTTTTAGATATAGCCCGGCGAAGTGCAGCAACTTGACGTGGCATCGGAAGACCTCTGGAGAGACATTGACCCATGCTGGATGGATAGCTTCCCACAGCTCCCTGATATTTGTAGTTGCATGATTTTGGGTTCGCATGGACCTCTCCACCACATCTCATAAATTCTTGTTTGGGTTCATGTCGGGTGAACATGGCGGCCACACCATTCGTTGAAACTCTCCAGAATGCTCCTTGAACCATTTCTGGACAACTTTGGAGTGATGACACGATGGATTATCCTGCTGGAGTATTCCATTTTTGTGGGGATACATGAAGTTCATGAAGGGCTGCAAAAGGATACAATCCTAAGTATCTGAGCCTCTTGGCATTCCTCTCCTCTTGCCTCCTTCACCTAGAGCCAGACTAACAGTGGAGTGACCACACGTTAGGGGCACACACAGATAGAAACCGGCAAGCAGTATTTTGCTGCCAGCGGTCATTCTCGGTGGCTAAGCCATCTGTAAATTTCAGCGGATGCTGCGGAAATATGTATAAATAGTAGCCTTGACGACCACGTTGACATTGCATGATGATATCATTGGCGCTGGTTGGCGGGGGGGGGGGTCTGCAACAGAACTGTGATATCATTCTCTGGGTGTGTGCACTGCTGGATGTATAAGGTAAGCTTTTCTCATTGTTTATTTTCTCATTGTATATCTGCACTCTGCCAACAGGGCTCTTAGAAGCCCAGAAACGCTAGCTATATGTGGTCTGATTAGATGAAGTTTTTTCTAAACCCTGAGAGTGCCGAGCTGTTTTGCGGATTATTTATTGATTGCGAGGGCATCCAGGTGGATGTACTTATTTATGGGAACGCTGAACCCTTTTGCATACTCCTGCAATGGTTTCTATCAGAAAACACGCTATGCTTAGCTTATGGCAACACGATGGAAGTCGCAAGGGAATAACATTGGTACCGTCTTAATAACCACCTACTACATTCAGCGATTTTCAGACCAAAGTCGCAGTAAACGAGTTAGAATGGGCCACAAATGCGAAGTCTATTACATTTTCCCTTAGTGGTTATTTTGGTAAAGGTTTGAAATAGATACCTTTTCATCCACTACAGTAGACAAGACAAAAATATCAAAAGAAATCCGAAATATTACTGTGAAATCTGTTTCTCTATTCCTACCAAATATGTGCTTATCTAGGGATTATGGCGGGCAGAACAGGTATGTGTACTGAATTGACTTTGATTTCACTCTCTAGTAGTTTGTCTCTAGCAAATTATGAGATTTGTTTTTCATTTCTGCAATACAGGTAATATATTGTTTTACTTTGCATTGGTATATGTGACATAATTTTGTACATTGTGAATAAAATATTGTTTATTTCACCTTTTATATGTATGTATTCATTTGGCTTTAATTTTCAGTTGTGAAGTTACACCAGAGAGAACGATTAAAACCAGGTGGAACTCAGGAAGGGGTGTAAACTGGTTCAGAGCATCGTGCATGACTGCACACATCAATGAGAATTATGGCAGCCCAACTTGTTGGTGCTCATGAGGTGCTGCCAAAACAGCCGGGATGTTGGCACCTCTGAAATGAATGCCCCCTCTCTGCCTTGCACATTAAATACAACAGCACAATATATCACTAATAAATAAATATGGATGTGCGCACCAGCATTTATATCTTTTAGGGCAACGGTGGCAAACCCGGTCCTCGAGATCCCCTAACAGTACACTTTTCCAGACAACCTAGCTGGTGCACAGGTGTAGTCATTACTAATTGTCAGTGACGTGCGGTGAGGTCAATGGCTGGGGAGGCACACATCTATAAAAACACAGTTTTTATATCAAAACTCTGTAGCATGACAGGGAGTATGATAGGGGAGGCTCTGCCTACCCTGTCTGTATGTCCCTGCTAATTGTCACATTTCAAAACATGGTGCATTCATTTCTAACCGGCACATTCTACAGATCCACAGGTAGATGGCAAAACATGAACTGTTAGGGGTCCTTGAGGAGCGGTTTGGCCACCCTGTTTTATGGAACCTGCAACATATCTAAATACACTATATGAACATGAAAACATTTATGCCAATACCTATCCTTGCTGTAAACATCTATATATATTGTAACACAGAGTATAGAAATAAGGATTCCAGACAGGCAGGTATACGCACTTAGCATACATGAGCTTAGACATGGACACACACAGGCATATTATACAAATAAACAACATAAAAGTCCCAGCGCTCCTCGTACTCCATATTCAGCAGTGGCTTGCAGCCACAATTGGCCATGCTGTCCCAGCATAGCCTTTGGTCACTTGTACAATATACACTTAATCCTACTACCACACATCCCCCCCTTTCGCTTTTCCAAGCTTTGGGAAGTGCACATCTTCTTTTGCAATAGCCGACTCCACTCAACTTCCTCAAACTATTGGGGCAACGCGTCCGCGTTTCTTTGTTGAGCTCCCAGCCGATGCTATATGACAAACTTTTACTGCTGGATGGTCAAAAACCAGCGCATCACTATGGGGTTAACTTCTTTGTTGAGATGCATCCTCCTCAGAGGTGCGTGACCGTGACCAAGACAAATTCTCTTCCCAGGAGATAATACTTTAGGGCTTCTACTGCCCAATGTATCACTGAGCATTCTAGCTCAACTATGGCGTATCCTGTCTCTCGTGGAACAGCTTTCTACTTAAGTATAGGATCGGCTTTTCTACGCCCGCAATGGAGTGTGACAAAACAGCTCCTAAGCCTGTCGTGGAGGCGTCATTTTGCAGAACAAAGGGTTTTCTGAAATCTGATGCCTGCAGAACCGGTTTGAAACACAGAGCCGTCCTCATATCTTCCCAGGCTGCTTCAATTGTTTTGGTCCAGATAATTTTTTCCAGTTGAGACTTCTTAAGGGTCTCAGTCAGGGGTAAAGCTCTGGATGCAAAATTTGGAATGAAACAGCGGTAATAGCCTAGCAGCCCAAAGAAAGTTCTAATTTGTTTCTTGCTGGAGGATCTTATCGAGGACTGAATTGCCTCCACTTTCCATAGCTGGGGTTTCACTTGCCCATTGCCAATCAGATACCTGAGATAATTGGCCTCTGAAATTCCAATGTTACACTTGGCTGGATTAGCCGTAAACCTGTGCTATCGTAAGCTGTTTAGCACTTCTCGGACTTTGGGCAAGTGTTTTTCCCAATTTTCTATATAGATGACAATGTCGTCAAGATAGGCTATAGTGTACCCCTGGTGTGACCTCAGCAGACGATCCATGGGGATGCTGAAATGTCGCTGGTACCGCATGAAGGCCAAAATGGAGCATATTGAAACAGCTCATCAGATGTCGAGAAGGCATTCTCACTTAGGGGAATTTGTCATTATCCCTTTGTGAGGTCCACGGTCGTAAGATACCTGCTACTCCACAAATTTTCTACTAATTCATCCACCCATGGTAGCAAGTATGCATCAAACCTGGAAACCTGATTCAGCCACCTAAAGTCACTGCAAAAACGTATGGCTAATGATGGCTTGTGGACCAACACAATAGGACTTGACCAGTTACTGCTGGACTCCTCAATGACCCCAAGTTGGAGCATCTCTTTCACCTCATGCAGGACTGCTTGCCTCTGCACCTCAGGGATGCGATACGGTCGCTGCTTTACAACAACCTCTCCTTCAGGCGTATTTATCTCGTGCTCTACTAAGGCAGTGCACCCTGGCAGGGAAGAAAACACATCCTGATTATTGCAAACTAAGGCTTCCGCTTCTTTTCGCTGTTTTGCTGACAAGGTGTCCACCAGCTGAACTTCTGTAGGGCCAGGCGAATTAGAGTGGCCCCCAGGAACCTGAGGGGAGGCGGTTTTCAGCACATCCATCTGTGTTGGGTATAACATTTCTGTGGATTTCTTTCCTCAGACATTAGTCGCGCAGAGGTTCCCTCTCCAAAGAGGACTGGTTGTGCTTTTCCATTCTTATCCCTTGTCCGATGTAGTGCCTTGGAGACTTTACGTTGGCATTGTCTCTGTGGCTTCTTTATGAGCTCAACAAATCCTGGGAAATTGCATCCCAATATGATAGGGGAGCTTAGGACCACCTCATAAGAGCACCCTTTTATGGTGAGGCTCACTCGCACCCGGGAGAAGTTTTCTGTGGACCCATGAATGCAGAGTACTTCGACTAACCCTGGCACCTTTTCCACTGGCCTGGGCAGGACAGCCTCTGAGATCAGGGTTAGCTCACTCCCTGAGTCTACAATAGCTGGGAGTTCTCTGCCATTCAGTAACACAGTTTACCACATTAACGGGGGTCTGGAATCCAGGGGTACCATCGTGCCTATACTAGTAACCCTACACTCCATAGACTATGTTATTTTGGGATAGTCCTGCCTTGCATGACCTGGCTTTCCGCACTCATAGCAAATGACCCTGGCATCTCCAGTGATGTTTCCTTGAGGAGGGGTGACAATTGGGGTCACAGGTTAATGGGGTACCATCTTAACGGGTCACCAATTACCTGGTTTCTTTTCTGGCATTTCTGGCATATTTCCTGCGGTCTCATACTGCTCCAATACTGTAATTCCTCTAAATTCTGAGGTTCAGCGTGTATGACCCAGTGCTGCATATTCCGCCCTAGGGTTCTTATACACTGGTCAACAACCACCATCTCTACAATCTGTCTGGTGAGTTCTACAACCAGCTTTCGATTAGGGACCCCTGGTAGTCTGGTTCATTCATAGAAATGCTGCACTTTCCCAGAAGTAATGAGACCTGACCTGGCCAGAATGGCACTTTTGACTAGGTCATATATCTCTGTATCAGCAGAGGACAAATCAGCATAGGCTTTCTGAGCCTCACCAGTGAGATAGGGGGCAAGTCTATCAGTCCAAGTATCTGCTTGCCACTTTAAGCATTGTGCCACCCTTTCAAATATCAGCAAATACGCCTCTGGGTCATCTGAAGGGGACATTTTCTTTAGATACCTAGCACCTGTTGTGCCCATTGACTGGGTCAGCAGCTGCAACATTTGTTCCTCTGTCCTTTGGTGAGAGGCCAACAAAGTTGTTATAGTGCGAAAAACTTCTTCCATTTTTAAAGTGGGAGGTGTATACACAAGCCTAGGTTCTTTTATATAAGACAATCCAGGTTACACAAATAAATATATCTCTTTCAACAAAGCAACTGTTACTCAAGTTTAACACAGAAAAATAACTTTTTTTTTTCTTCAGGAATGCAGGGGTTAAATAGAACAAACTGTTTTTTCACTTTCAGCACTGCAGTGCTTAATTAGACCTCAGTATGTGTGCTCTGTTCAAACAACAGGTGAACTTAATTAGACAGCAGGAACACTAGCTGGTGAACATACTAATCAGCATTTTGATATGTCTTAACCACCTTAGTAGAAATAAAAATTAAAGGTAAAAATATTTTTTCAATAAACATACAAAACAACTTTTGCACAGCAAGTTACAGTGTCCTTAATATAACTGCATTTTTTCTGGTTCACCAACCATACTCACGTATACTGACCATTCTGCCTTGTCAGATCCTTTGCTACTTCATAGGCATCTAACGATTGCGCTGCGACACAGCAGTGCAGATCCCCGTACGGGCCACCAAATGTAACGTGGGGTATAGAAATGATGATTCCAGACAGGCAGGTACTCGGTAAAGCAGTGTCTTTTAATGGCAGCAGACACTGTACTTAGCATACATGAACTTAGGCCTGGACACACACAGGCATATAACACAAATTAACAATTAAACATAAAAGTCCCAGCACCCCTCGTACTCAGTAGTCGGTGCTCTCCATAGCCTTTGGTCCCTGACACTACAGACACTTAATCCTACTACCTGGCCGCTAGACAGCATCAGGGCCCAGAGCAGTGGGTTTGTGAGAGTTTTAAACTCTTCCTCTGCTGCACAGTGTTGAGTTGCAGCTGGGCCTGTGCAACCGTGAAAACATGGAGTTCCACTGCTACTGCAGAATGCACAGGCTTTCCTCTAGACTCCATTGGAGGGAGCTGATCCCACAGTTATGTGGGTAATTCAGGTGAGAGAAAACCCCTCTCACCACAATATATTAAACACAAAAGAAATTTGAGGCATTGGTTTATGTTATGAATAAAATATTGTATTTAGTTTAATGTGTTGATATGTCCTATTGGAGTAGAACAATAGACACCAGCTGAATTGTGAAGGAGTTTAGGACAGACAGTTTGTCCTTAACCAGACTTGTAGGTTTATTAAGGATAATAGTGGTCCTCCAAGACAGATGCCTTAGCTCTAGGTATTGACCAGTATTTGCTCTTGTCTCTTAAATCTATGTATACATATACATGGCAGGACTCCTCTATAGGCTACTTAGGAGTTGAAATCCCTGCAGACCTTCACGCTACCATAGACTGTAATTATTTTATACTACTGAGCCAATTCAACGACTTTACCAAGTCATAGTTCAATTATAAGATACTGAATCATGGATGGTAGGCTGGCTGCTGAAAAGATGATGCTACTTCCCAAAATATTATGGGCCTCATTTATCAACAAATTTTATCACTCCCAACGAGTGATAAAACTTGTTGCGAATGATAATGGGGCTCCAGCCAATCAGTTCCCAACTGTCTTCTATTTGAAAAATGACAGTAGGGAGCTGATTGGCTTGCGCACCATTTATCATATGCAGCGAGTTTTATCGTGTATATATATATACAGTCAGGTCCATAAATATTGGGACATTGACAGAATTTTCAGATTTTGGCCTCTATTCACCACCACAATGGTTTTGAAATGAAACAAACAAGATGTGCTTTAACTACAGACTTTCAGATTTAATTTGAGGGTAATTACATCCAAATCGGGTGAACGGTGCAGGAATTACAACAGTTTCAATATGTGCCTCCCACTTTTTAATGGGCCAAAAGTAATGGGACTATCAACTCAAAAGCTATTTCATTGACAGGTGTGGGCTATTCCCTGGTTATTTCATTATCAATTAAGCAGGTAAAAGGACTGGAGTTGATTCTAGGTGTGACATTTGCATTTGGAATCAGTTGCTGTCAACTCTCAATATGAGTTCCAAAGAGCTGTCACTATCAGTGAAGCAAGCCATCATTAGGCTGAAAAATCAAAACAAACCCATCAGAGAGATAGCAAAAACATTAGGTGTGGCTAAATCAACTGTTTGGAACATTCTTAAAAAGAAAGAACGCACCGGAGAGCTCAGCAACACCAAAAGACCCGGAATACTACGGAAAACAACTGTGGTGGATGACAAAATAATTATTTCCTTGGTGAAGAAAAACCCCTTCACAACAGTTGGCCAAATCAAGAGGTAGAGGTAGATATGTATATGTGTCAAAGTCAACAATCAAGACAAGACTTCACAAGAGTGAATATAGAGGGTTCACCACAAGATGCAAACCATTGGTGAGCCACAAAAACAGGAAGACCAGATTAGAGTTTGCCAAACAACATCTAAAAAAGCCATTACAGTTCTGGAACAACATCCTATTGACAGATGAGACAAAGATCAACTTGTACCAGAGTGATGGGAAGAGAAGAGAAGGAAAGGAACTGCTCATGATCCAAAACATACCACCTCATCAGTGAAGCATGGTGGTGGTAGTGTCATGGCGTGGGCATGTATGGCTGCCAGTGGAATTGGTTCACTTGTATTTATTGATCATGTGACTGCTGACAAAAGCAGCAGAATGAATTCTGAAGTGTTTCGGGGAATATTATATGCTCATATTCAGTCAAATGCTTCAGAACCCATTGGACGGCGCTTCACAGTGCAGATGGACAATGACCCGAAGCATACTGCAAAAGCAACCAAAGAGTTTTTTAAGGCTAAAAAGTGGAATGTTATGCAATGGCCAAGTCAATCCCCTGTCCTGAATCCGATTGAGCATGCATTTCACTTGATGGAGACAAAACTGAAGGGAATATGCCCCAAGAACAAGCAGGAACTGAAGACATTTGCAGTAGAGGCCTGGCAGAGCATCACCAGGGATGAAACCCAGCGTCTGGTGATGTCTATGCGTTCCAGACTTCAGGCTGTAATTGCCTGCAAAGGATTTGCAACAAAGTATTAAAAAGTGAAAGTTAGAGTTACGATTGTTTAGTTTGTCCCATTACTTTTGGCCCCTTAAAAAGTGGGAGGCACATATAGAAACCGTTGTAATTCCTACACCGTTCACCTGATTTGGATGTAATTACCCTCAAATTAAATCTGAAAGTCTGCAGTTAAAGTACATCTTGTTTGTTTCATTTCAGAGCCATTGTGGTGGTGAATAGAGGACAAAATATGAAAATTCTGTCAATGTCCCAATATTTATGGACCTGACTGTATATATATATATATATATATATATATATATATATATATCTTATTTATCCTCCTCTTTTGGATGAAAGGGGAAGCGAATATCGATTCCTACCTATCTATACACTAAAATTGTCACTATTTAGCATTGTGAGTCGCACAAGAAATAATTGCTTTCAGACTTTGATTGTGGTTCCAAAGCACACAAAGTCATTATTCACCATAAAAACAGATAGTTACACGCTGTGATCTAAATACAATTAGCGCAAACAAATTATACAGTCACAAGGTACAGTTGTTACATATGCACGCGCTCTGGATCCAGATCCCGGCATCAAAGATGAAACCTCCGTCAACAGCAAAGAAAGGATGACTACCATCTAGTTTCAGAGAGCCTGCATATATACTCTTACAGAGATAGGCAATACAATAGAACAGGTTGGCATGATTCCATTGGTTCTTCCTGGTTCTGCTGTTACAGTACAGTTCATAGGTCAATTCGTATGGTCACAGTCCAGCCTCCAACAGCTCTTTGTGTCCATTTTCCCGCTGCATATCAAATCTAAACTGGCTGCATTACAGGATACATTTTAATGCCTAACTCTCTTTGATCCATAATTTGCAGACACATGTTGCGATTTCTTCCCCGATGGAACCGGAAATCTGCAAAGACACAGTAGTTTAGAATGACACCAAACACAGTCTGCTTATAATGCACTAAACCTTAGATATCAAATAACACGTATTTCACAACATCACTGATAATAAATAATACCTTAAATATTAACCTTAATGCTAGGGAACCTTTTTATGTAAGTGTGCAGTGTGTAAGTATTGGGGTATTGAGAAAAGACGCTAGTTAGCGTTGTGCGACTACGTGTTTGTGGAGTACACCGTGGTACGTGTTTTGGTGGATTGATCATATTATATGTTTATATCAATGTATGCATTTATATAATGGGGACTTTTAACATTGTTCTATTGCATGGGAATCGCACAACGCTAAATAATAGCATCGTCGTATGTACTTATGTCTGAGATTCGCTAAAATGGCGCTGGGCGGCCAGTCGCAAAATGGCGTCATGCAGATTTAATTTTTAACAGATTCTGTCTCAGCCAATCATCTGGCTTCGACACGAGCTAGAATGCCTTGTGCCCGTATGTCTCGGTCTAAAGCAGAGGTTCCCAAACGCGGTCCTCAAGACACTCCAACAGTTCAGGTTTCAGAGATATCCATGGTTGACCACAGGTAACTTTTTTTAGTACCTCAGACAATTTGATTTAACAACTGTGCTCAACCATGAATAGCTCTAAAACCTGTTGGGGTGCCTTGAGAACCGTGTTTGGGAACCTCTGGTCTAAAGTTAGTGGAGGATCCGCTGCTCCCAAGTTGGATTTTTATCAGCTCACTAGTCTGTTAGCACAACTCTCAAACTGGTTTAACAAATAAATTTTACAAGTTTAAGGATAACAGCGGTAACAGGTATAACAGATGTTGTCAGAGGTAGCACAGAGTAATACAGAGTAAGCGGTTTATGTCACAGGAGACAGAGGTGTTGACAGCAGTGATATGGTATGTACTCACACCCCAGAGGACAGGGGCGTAGCTAGACCCATAGGAAGAATTTCCACTGGCCCCTCATAGGTCTAGTTATGCCCCCCTCCTGCACTACTCACCTCCCGCACTACTCACCTCCTCAGCCAGGCACTCCGTCTCTCATTGATGGTGGGAGGAGGCGAGGTCGTGGTCCAGAGATGTCCTAGCAGATTCATCACAGACACGCCTCCTCCCAGCATCAGAGGAGAGTCATGTCAGTGGAGGGATGGGGGAGTTCCAGAGTTGCTGCTGTAAGTACTGATGATCCCTGCAGCAAACTGCTTCCTACTCACAAGCTGAAGTATACATGTGACTAAGAAAGAGTTCACAGGATCAGCCGTCACTTGTATTCTCACTGTGTAATGCCACTGATCTGTCGGTAGCACTGGAGAGGAGAATAGATCACTCCCTCCCTTGCCCTCAGTCATGGGCACCGCCGGCACCAGGAAGCAGAGCTGTGCAGCCCAATCATGTATTGGCACTACAAAGGCAGCTGCTGACTGGCTGGCTGCAGACTAGTGGAGCCAGAGAAGATGGTCTGCGGGCTCATGGCTAGCATCTGGTCTCTTCTTGAGATGCTGGCGTCTCCCCACTCTCCTCCAAACATGGCATCCACTTCTCATTGGCGTCCCGGCGGGCCTTATACACAGTGCACCCCTGCACGCCTGCATAACGTGATGTAGTTATGTCACAACGCAGCCGGGTCATACTGTATAACGCCGCCCGTCAAGCAGTGTGCCAGCGGGGGTCGAGACAGCCGTCTGGTGGCAGCAGCCAGAAGGGGTCGGAGCGCTGGCTCGCCCACCACTAGAAACGGCCCTGGGTGCAGGAGGAAGCGGACCCTGTAGGTGCTGCGGGCCACATAGAAATTTCAACCCCTACATTAACGGTAGCTACGCCACTGACGGAAGACTTGGCAAGATAGCGTGAGGTTGCATAGTAACTGATCTGGTGGCCATCTTAGTAAAGGTGACTGGGCGGCTTCAATACAGAACAGGAGATGGTGCTGCAGCACACTACTCTCTAACACCCACCCTCGCTACAGGTTGTCTCTGACTACACAAAAATACATTTTACCTCATCACATAGACCTTTGGTACATTTCCTGTAACCCAAAAAATTGAGTCGTATTATGTATCAAAGAAATAAACAATGAAAACATATCAAATACTTTTCAGTCCACATTTTCCTATGAACATACTTTGTAAATGTGACATTAGTCACTTTATGCACATATCTGCAGGATTATTTTCACTTGCTACAAGGGTAACACTAATACCTACACTCTCCACTAGCTCAGTGATGAAGTGGTATCCAATAGCAATGTGTTTGGACCATCCGTGCTTCTTGGTGCTGCAGATCAATTACACCTCTGTTGTCACATTCCACATCGATAGTTTCATCCTGATCTAAAAGAGTTAGTTTACACGCAAAGTCTCTTTTAGGTATAATGGATCCGAGGCAGCTTCTGTTAGTATTATATATTCCACCTCAGTGGTGGATAGGGCTACAGTGGGTTGCTTTAAACCTGTCCAGCTCATAGCTGAGTCCACAAACACAAATAGATATCCCGTGTAGGAACAACGATCATCCTCATCTGATCCCCAGTTGGCATCACAGAAAGATTTCAATGTGGAATTTTCTGATTTGGAAAATTCTAGATTTGAGGAAAAAGAGCCCCTCAGGTATCTGAAGATTCCTAAAGCGGCCCATACACGCAGCGATTATGCAGCGGATCCAACTGATTGGGCCTGATGTCGTACAAGGCATGTTCCCGTGGGGTTGTACATCGGATCTCCTGATCGTACTGCAAAACCGGTCGATCAGGGCGTGTGATGTGCGATCCCATACAGTGCTATGCGGCTGAGGCAGGGGGCAGCTGGCATATTGGGCGGTTGGCCACCCGATCACACTAGGTGTGGGGACCGCCCGAAATGTTGGACGTCGGATCCCCTGTCGCCTCGCACGGTGCTAACGCACCGTGTATGGTCGGCATAACTGCTGTCCAATTTTGCTTCCCTGGGTTGATAGCAAATTGGCTCACAGCATGTGTGATGTCTGGAGGAGTTGCTACACTAGCATACATTAAACTTCCAATAGCACTTTGATAGGGTACATTTCTTTTGTCCTCTAACTCTGCTAAACTTGTGGGTAACATGGCTTTGGTTAGTTTAGTGCATTGGGTAATGGGAGTAGACATTGATTTTGCATCTGACAGCTTCTCAAGTATTACTCAATATATATTTGCTGATCAATAGTGATTGTTCCAATAATGAACAGTTTCTGCTGTATGTACAGTACTTATGGTAGAGACAATGATCAGTCTTTGAATGTACAATGTCAATTTCAAGTAATAGAAGATGTGCTTAATATACAAACAATGACCACTTTGCTTTAAGCCTTAGAAAGCTTTCTTTAGTAAACACACTTCTCCCTCCTAGAACATGTTTCACAATAGTGTTTGGGAGGTTACATGTAAATCTCTTCCAGCAATTCTCCATTTAATAAAGCTGAGTCAAAGTCTAACCTGATTCAGACACGCTTTCTGCTGATGGCATATCTAATATAACACTCGTTCTGTAGCTCTTGTTTCAGTTTTATTTTTGATGTTTATATTTCTTGGAAGACTAGTTCTCTTCACTTTATGAGATTTTTGTTTGTGGTGTCCCTAAGTCTGTATCCCTTGCTCTCTTGACAGTATCCAAGCATGATACACTCCATTGACTTGGTATTCAGCTTGCATCTTTTCTCTTTAGGTATGTGAGCATATGCTTTGCATCCAAATACTTTGAGATGGCTGATGCTTGGCTTCATTCGAGACCATGCTTCTAATAGTGTTTTGCCTTGTACTGCAACTACGGGTGCATGGTAGACTGCTGTAGACACTGCTTCTGCCCAAAACAATTTTTCTAGATTGGCGCCATGGAACATAGACCTCTTTCCACAACTGTGAGGTTATCACGCTTATTTACAGCTTTTGGTTCTGGCGTGTTTGCAATTGTTAGTTGATGCTAATTTCCATACTTTTATAGAAAGGTTGTTATGCTCCTATTGTCACATTCTCCAATATTGTCAGATCTCAAGACTTTTATCTTCTGACTAGTTTGAGCTTCTACTGATCCCTTGTAATCTGCAATTTTATCTATGACTTTGCTCTTTGCTTTCATAAAGTAAACGTGTGTAATTCTTGTGATGTCATCAATGAATGTCAGAACGTATCTGTATCCCCTAATCAATTTCACCTCCATCAGGTCACATACATTGATATGCACTAATGCTATGGGTGCTTCATCTCTGGTTGCTGATTTTGGAAAGGAGCAATGGGTTTGCTTACCCATTATACAGATATTGCATGTCGGTCTGTTTGTGTTACGGTTATGCCGATCACCATTCCATCAAGTAGCTTCTGAGACTTATCATACCACCATGACCTAAACATCTGTGCTAGAGTTTCTTAGATTGATTTGGATCAGAGGCCGTAATCGCATAACACTCTGCTGTGTCTAGGACTTACTGTTCTTGACAATGGGTTGCTGTCGCTATTACAGTCTCTCTTCTATTTTGCCCTACTATCACAGTTCCTCTTCTATTTTGCCCTCCTATCACAGTCCCTCTTCTATTTTGCCCTACTATCACAGTCCCTCTTCTATTTTACCCTACTGTAACAGTCCCTCTTCTATTTTGCCCTACACAAACTTGACCTTGAATCCTTTTTTCTCTAGGATGCTTATGGGAATGAGGTTTGTCCCCATATATTGAATGAATAACACATACTGAATATCTGTGACTTTGGTCTCACCTCTTATTCGCAGATGAACAGTGATTGTCCCAACTTTTGTGGCAATTGAGGACATTGTACCCAATTCCTCTGATCCTTATAGGATCACACATTGTTGGTGATGTAAACCACTCCTTGTTATAACTGAAGTGTTTTCTCACTCCAGATTCTATGTACCAACAGTCTTTTCTACGACTGTCCATGGCGCTTACAGCTGACTTGTTTTTCTTGTAACGCTTCTTTTGCTGCACGGCATTCACAACTTTCAGTTTGCTTTCCGAGGCCATGTGTCCAACTTTGTGAAATAAGAAACACCTGTACTTGGCCCTTTTGAGTTTGGTATTTCTTGTGGGTGATGCAGTATTTTCAGCACTTGCTTCAACAGGTATTCATTCCTTACAGGGAGTTCCAAGATGTGTTCAACAAACAGGCTGCAGAGACTCTCTGGGACAGCTTTATTTCTGTAATTCTTGGGAAAACTCCTCCCAGTGGCCACTCCTAAGAGGAGGGGTACTGTTGCACATCGGGGTCCAAGTCCCATTACTGGGTCTGGCGGTGTCACCTCACAGCCATCCGTGTCCCTCCTGGTCATCTGCTGGCATCCCTGAGGTCTGTGGTCACCCATTTGCATGCTTGGTTGGCGTTCCAGTCCTGGAGGTTCCCGCTATTCTGGACTATGGGTGTCACCATCTTGGATGTGATCACATGACCTGCTCTTTCAACCAAGTTCCTACAACTACAGTTATATGCTCTGTTCAACCGATCAGCTCTAAGAGTGTCCTACATAAACCTGGTACTGGCTCTGTCCTTTGCCAGTCCAACATTGGGACTGTAATTTCCTGGACAATGTCATCTGTATCTGCTGCTGGGTGTTATTATGGGCTGAGGTTTCGTTGGTTGTATGTGTGTGTGTGGGGGGATATGAGTGTGCAGTTGTTGCCGCATGCCCCTCGGGTCTGCAATTTAGAGCTGAGATACACTGCTGCCCCTCGCAACTCTCAGCTGGTTTGCACATTTTAAAACAACCGTGCATCATGATTTTGCCAGTACAAAACTGAACCTTCTAGTTGGTTTTGTTCCTAACTCCAAAGACCTAGTATGCAGGGATATAAAGAAAAGGGGAGGTAGCGCTGATAGACAATACAAATTAACAATTTATTAAAACAAAGAGAATGTACTTTAAAAAAAAAAAAAAAATGTTAGCAATTTCTGCACTAAGCTATACTGTTGCCAGTTTATGTATATATCTTGATAAAGGCTAATAGGGGGCCGAAACGCGTTGGTGTGATGACCACTGAATTTCTGTGCGGATCCTTTAGGAACACATGCTGACGGGGATTGAAGGGATCTACCCGGGTATACTGTACCATCTACCCTTCATACACCCTTACAGTGTGCCTTGCTCCATAAGGCCTCATATGGTACGCAGGAACCCCGTTCAATCGGGGATTCCTTATTATTTTTTTGCATTGTTGTTTTTATATATTAATTTTTTATTGTTTATCAATACATTTTTTAATGATACTGCACTATATGGGTCTTTAATTGTATCTTTGAGGCACTCATCCCATGCAAGAAGTGTCTGGAGTGCACCTTCTTACGGTTCATCAAGCATTGGAACTTGGAGGACCTTACACCTGTGAATGTGAAACCGAAGTCACCAGTACCTGTTTTTTGACATTACATTGAATATACTGACTATGGCCCTGATTCAGACCCACTCGCAAGTGGGCGTACGTACGTTCGGCGTACGTAAAAAAATATTTAAATTCAAGCACTCGCTCGTATTTTCGTACGCAGCTAAAAATCCGCCCCAAACTCAGGCGACCCCTCCTCTAACTAACGAGCGTGCCAAATAGCGAGCGTACATCCCCGAAATGGCTTGAAGGGAACGCACGCACAAGTACAAACCGGAAGTGGGCCTGTCAGATTCCGATTACCTGCTCGTTTTTTCTGCCTACCTCCCTCAATCGTATCATGCCAATCAATGTATCAATTAGCTTAATGCAATGCAATAAACTTTAATCTTGTCCGTGTTTGTGTTTACTCGCAGAATACGTACGGCTGAAACCTTCGCTTTTATTGTTCAAAAGACATGTTAGCCCCAATTAAACAATTGTTCTATTTGTTTGTATCCCCACAAATTTTCTGTGGTTCATTTCTTTATTTGAATTTGCTTACGCATGTCACTGCATCAAGCCTATCATAACTCTCAAGAGATTTGTGGCCCTGTCGAACACATGACTCATACACTAACCAATAGAATTTGTCCTGTTAATTTCCCAAATACATTAGCCAATCAAATTTTTTTTTGGTGCTTTATTAAAAATAATTTTCTAAAAATACACCATTGCCATCATGAGATCCGCCGCATTCACCAGGCGCGAACTGCTGGTGCTCACGGAGGTGATGGACAGGCGGATCACCAGTCAGCCTCCACCCATCTCAAATAGCAGAAAGCGTTCTGCATATGCGGAGGTACGTCGCCGCCTGCGCTCCTTCGGCTCATGCCGACATATTGGCCAGCTGGAGCGCAGGTGGTCGGACCTGCACCGGCGTACGCCCCGCTTGCTGGCATGCTTTCGCATGCAGATCGAGGAAAGTAAGTTTTATGGTCTGTGGTTTTCAAGTTTATCTTGTGGGCCCTAACTGCGTGTGCATGTTTTCATGTCTGTCCAATTTAGTCATTGTAGTCATATCTGCATGTGCATGTTTTCATGTCTGTCCTATTTAGTCATTGTAGTCATATCTGCATGTGCATGTTTTCATGTCTGTCCTATTTAGTCATTGTAGCCATATCTGCATGTGCATGTTTTCATGTCTGTCCTATTTAGTCATTGTAGTCATATCTGCATGTGCATGTTTTCATGTCTGTCCTATTTAGTCATTGTAGTCATATCTGCATGTGCATGTTTTCATGTCTGTCCTATTTCGTCATTGTAGTCATATCTGCATGTGCATGTTTTCATGTCTGTCCTATTTAGTCATTGCAGTCATATCTGCATGTGCATGTTTTCATGTCTGTCCTATTTAGTCATTGTAGTCATATCTGCATGTGCATGTTTTCATGTCTGTCCTATTTCGTCATTGTACTTATGTTTTTGTTTTTTTTTTGTATTTGTATTCCTGTTGAAACTAACCACAATATTTTTTACATCTTTTAGGGGCACAGCAAAGACTACGGCGTCATTGCCAGACAAGACGCCGGTCCCGGACCCTCTCTCCAACCCCCAATTCCTCAATTACCCCCTCCTCCCCAGACCCTGTGGCCGAGATTTCTGGTCTACTTCCCCTCCAGCCCAATTCCCCCTCTCCTCCATCCGCCCCTCCTCCAAATACCCCCTCCCAGGATTCTTCCAACACCCTGCCCCTAGGTTTGGGGAATGTAGCCACCTCCGAGGTGGTCGAGGGAGTGGCTTCTCACTCTGGCGGTTTGCCGAACGGTATGTATTTTTATTTTTTTGGGGGCACCACAAACTGTTTGTATGTAATAATGTGTCCTCCCCATTTTTGTTGGCTTTCTGTCGCCTTAGGGTATATTTGGGGGTTGTCTTTACCTGTTCCTGCTGATTTCACCATACACATATCACACCTGTGTGCATTTTTTTAGGGCCCTTGTATTTTTGGCCTAGGACATAGGCAGAAATCTGTCAGTGTGTGGCACGTATGCGGGAGCAAGTCACCGGGCTTCTGCAGGGCCTTGACCATCTGGCGGTCCTCCTTAGGAATTAGTTTTTTTTTTAATTTTTTTTCAAATTGTTTACAAATAAATCAGTTTTAATTCACGCTCTGTCTCATGCGTTTTTAGTAAATCCAAGATTCTTTACACTGACATAAGTAGACTCTTCAAGCAAGGATTGCCAAATAATCTCACTACAGATTGTGTGTTGTATTTTGAAGGCAAACAGGCACAAGAAACACCTCCCAGTACCAATGTCATTTTCCTTTTTTGGGGTGGACAACATGATAGTTTACAACATTTTACAGGTTCCTATTTGGTGGCCAATCTGCTTAGGCCAATCTTACGAAGGTAACTGATTGTACAGGATTCCTTGGTGTGTTGGTTAGTACCCCGAAAACATATTACATTTTAGCTCCACTTGCTTCATTACTGGGTTACCCCTTAGGTAAATTTAACGTTTGGGAGTTTGGTTACACTTGCTTCTAACGTGCCCAAAAAGGAAACAAATTACACTCTCCAAATATTTATTCACAACAGAAATCAAAAAACAAAGTGGTCACTCACAAACAAAACACACAGTGATAATCAGAAATACACCACATACCAAAAACAGGAAACAAACACACAACAAATCAAGAACTGGTTGACGAAGGTCCATGCCCACATGATTTCAAAAATATGGCGTTGCAATATGGGTGTCATAATATATTCCAGAAGTTTCCACATAAAGGTTTTTGAAGGGTAGCAGGAAGTAGTCATCGTGGGAGTGGTAAAGATTATGCAAACAAACAGAAGATGGTGCAAGAATTAATATAAAAAAAGATGAACGCCAAAAAACCGTAACACATTGGGTATAAACACTGTTGTTTGGTCAATAATTACCTAAAATATCGGGCCACCACATCATCGCGTATGGCCCCCCCACATACTGACCTCCGACCAACCTCGGGGGGGCCATCCTCAGGTAAGGCATCCTCTGGCTGCATTGGGACACCACTCCTTATGGCGATGTTGTGAAATATCCCACACAGGACCACAATTTTCGAAACCATATCCGGCAAATACATGAGCTCGCCACCAGAGCGGTGGAGGCATCTGAATTGGCCTTTTAAAAGGCCGATACAGCGCTCCACCACTTGCCTGGTGGCTGTAAGTGCGGTATTAAACTCACTTTGTGGGCCTGGTGTGGGAGCCAAATAAGGAGTGAGCAGCCAGGGCATGCAAGGGTATCCACTGTCTCCTGTGAAAAAGAATAGACAACATCAGGATCACTGTGTATCAAGCTTAACATTGTTATGTACTAAAGGTCTCCACTTACCCAGAAGCCACGCATCACCAGCTTGTAGGTTGTTTAATTTGTGCCATATCCCTGATTGCCAGATGACGAAGGAGTCATGTGCACTTCCTGGTAATTTTGCATTCAGGGACAGGATCTGGAGGGAGGCATCACATACCACCATTACATTCAGGGAGTGATAGTGTTTACGGTTGCGAAATATTGCCTCCAGCCGTGCTGGAGGCTGAAGTGGTATGTGAGTACCATCCACAACCCCTATGATGTGTGGGAAGCCAGCTATTTGGTAAAAATTGGCCTTGGCCACACTAAGGGCACCCATATCCAAAGGCATTTTAATAAAATGATGGAGGTGCTTGAAAAGTGCCTCCATCACTGCCCTCAGGATCCTGGAAAAGGAGGATTGTGAGATGCCCGCCACTATTCCCACCGTTGTTTGAAACGATCCTGAGGCACAGAAATGTAACACCGCCATAAATTGCGTAAGTGGTGGTATTGCTGTTGGACTGTCAATTTGCCGCTCAAGATCACTTTCTATTAATGAGAGAGTGTCTATGATGATTTTGGGAGGAAGACGGTAGCGTCTTAAAACCTCATCATCGGGCATTCCAAAAAGGGTGACACGTGTTCGAAATATCTGGGGCCTTGCACACCTACGATGCCTACGCCTGGGACGAGATTGAGGTTGGTCGGCTTCCGGGAGCATGGCCAGAACAATCCGCCCAAGATCAACCTGAAATGGCAAGATTTGAATGTAAGGCTTTGGACCCACCCCAAAAGAAAATTAAAACAACTTAGCTTGATGATACCATCCATTGCTGCTTACATGCCGGGGTATTGTCATGATACGTCCAAACTGTAAATATTCCCAATATTAAAAAAAATCTGTTTAGTCTGTGCATTTATGTTTGTAAATTTGGTGCAAGACAAAACATAAAATAGACGAAACACACATTTGGGCAAAGAGCAAAACGACATTGCACACAGTACGTCAAATTGGGGTCAAATGTAAGCCAAAAATGCTAAAGGGCAACCACAAACAATTTTACAGGATGAATAAGCATTTAAAAATGCGCGAATTAGTTCGCCAATACAAGTCACTATACAAACAGAGAAAAATGCGCTAATTAGTTCGCAAATACAAGTTAAAAAACAAACAGAGAAAAATGCGCTAATTAGTTCGCAAATACAAGTTACTATACAAACAGAGAAAAATGCGCTAATTAGTTCGCAAATACAAGTTACTATGCAAACAGAGAAAAATGTGCTAATTAGTTCGCAAATACAAGTTACTATACAAACAGAAAAATGCGCTAATTAGTTCGCAAATACAAGTTACTATACAAACAGAGAAAAATGCGCTAATTAGTTCGCAAATACAAGTTACTATACAAACAGAGAAAGATGCGCGAATTAGTTCGCCAATACAAGTAAAAAAATGGACTTACCAAGAGCAAATATATAAGATTCCCAATCAAAAGGTCTTTGGGTCCGAAAGAAAAAAAAACCTAAAAGAGATGAAATTATGGTTCAAAAAATTAAGAACAATAACAAACAAAAGGAGACACCAATTGAACCAAAGTTAGACTTCACAAAACTTACCAAATCAAGAAACGAGGGCAAAACCCCCCCCCCCAAAAAAGCGAACGGAAAATAAAAACGCAAATCTAGCAAACAAAATAAACTCCAAACGCCAACTCCTTAATCCGCAAACAAGAAACTCCAACCAAGGTAACCTCCAACAATCCAAAAACGCCACCTCGACTCGAGACACACCAAGCCATAAATAGTGTTTCGTTTCCCGCAAAAATTAAGGAGGGCTCATAGGAACGCACAATCAATGATGCGGCCGCAAAATAAGGACGCATGTATAAATACGTCACGAAACAACATTTAAATTCTGGTGTATTTCTTGTTTCGACCTCAGACATGGCTACAGACCAGGGAAACAATGGACAAGAGTCAGGCGGTAAGTCTTTCATGCATTTTGTCTCAATGATTAATTTGAAACATAAGATTGGGCAAGTTGTGAATTTGAGAAATCTGCATATTTACACAAATAGGTGAGGAGGATGACATGGAAGAGGCTGCTGGGCCCAGTATTCCGGCCAAAGCTGCCAAAAAGAAAAGGCAGCCACATTTCACAAGAAAGGAGATGGAGGTTTTGATTCAGAAGTGTGTGGACATCCTGCCACAGGCAGACAGGAATATGAGTACAAACCAGAAGTGGAGAATGTGGGAAGAGGTAGCCGTTGCTGTCAATAGGGTGGGTGATTATGTCCGTCTAGCCCGGGATGTCAAACGGCGGTAAGTAAACACTTGCCCCCCCTATAAACAAACCCCATTTTAAACACAAGGATAATGGTTCACATTTTATCCCACAGATGGGGCGACTTCAAATATCGCCTAAAGCAAAAACTCGCGGACAGGGCTAGGCATGCAAGGGGAACAGGTGGGGGTCCCACCCCTGTGTCATTGGAGTTGACGGATTTAGAAGAGCTGGCACAGGGGCGTGTGCAGCCTGTGGAGGTGTTTGGCGTGTCCAACATGGATACGGACATGCCAGACTTTGCGGCTCCTCATGTTGTCCCAGGTAAATCTTGTGATGTCACCAACTCTGAAATGGTATTGGGCCAATATGTAGATTCTAATGTGAGTCTTTTCTCATTTTTCCTAACAGAGACACAGGCGGATGAGTCTGCTCCAGAGGGGAGCCTTGGCCGCAGAATTTCTGCTGGCTCTGCAGGGGAGGAACCAGTACATCCGGCTGAGGACCCTGCAGAAGCCAGTCCAGGGCAATCCCCCTCGCAGGCAGTGGCCCTCCTCACAGAACTCAATTTCAAATCGGATTTCCATACGGAGATTCTGCAGAGGATGGACGCCAGTCTGCTACGGGTGGCTGAGGCCCTGGAGCAAAATGCTGCGGCCAACGTGACCATTGGTCAGGCCCTGGCGAAAAATACCAGGGCCAACATCCGCATCGCCAATGCCCTGGAGCAGCTCGTTCGCCAGCACATGGTGGAGCCGACCTCCCTTCCGGCCGGAACATCAGGATCCTCCACCTCTGGCACAACATCAGCCAATCCTCCAAATGTGCCTAGCCCTGTGCCTAGTCCAGAGGCCACAACATCTGCCTCTGGACAGGCCAGCCTGATGACATCCCGGAACCGGTCTGGCGCCCTCCCTCCCCCAGCCAAACGGGTGAATAAACGGTGACAGCAATGGCGACTTTTCCCACACTCCTTCTGTGCTTGGCTCATATTCCTTTCTGGTCAAAACTTCCCTCTCCTTTCTTGTGAATTGTTTTTAATTTTGTGTTCTACATTTCATAAATCTTTTATGTTGGCCCAATTATTGTAACTTTGGGAATGAACCCTGCAAAAAAACTTTGCCACAAATTGTTTTTTTTTTGTTTTTTTTGTTTGAGCAATAAAAAAAAAGTAAAAAACTGACATTGTATTCTCACATTATTGTCAAAATGGATTACATTTAATCCTGGGCCAAAAGGCACAAACTGGCAAAAACCACATTTTACATGCCCCCAAAAAAAGGGCTCTTTAAGGAACGTTTCAAATTTAACATAACGATGCAAATTCAACAGGCCAAAAGAAAAAGGTAAAATAAAAAAAAACATGATGACATTATTGTTACAATAGGCCCTAACCAACAAATTGAGCCCAAAAGAAACAACCACAAATGTACGTAAATTGATTGTGTAATCATCACATTAGCAACTATGATTTCCACCTGCGTACGCTTTTGTGCTAACACTAAAAACTGCTTTCAAAACACATACCAAGCCGGTTTTCAATCCAACACTAATTGCTGTTCTGACCACCCGCGATTAATCGCAGCAACATCGTGGAGTGCCGGGATGGAGGAGAAGGCCATCGCCAATGTGGTCGAGTAATCCAGACCCTAAGCTGTGCGAGCATTTTGAAGGGAAAGAGGATCATCCAGTGACGTATGAGTCGGTCCGTACACATTTACGCTCGCATCTGCTAATGTATGTACGCCCAAAAAACGCCTCACCACGCCTGCGTTTTTCCATCTCCACCCCCGTCAACACCCAAAAACGCCCTGTTCTGTCAATCACATTTGACATGTCACTTCCTGTACGCTATTTGACGAGCGAGACCAAAAAAGCTCGCAATCTGCCGTACGCACATGCGCAGTGTTACACCGACGCATGCGCGGTTAGTCAACATCGGAACGCAACGAGCGTACTGCTGTTTGCGTACGGCTCTGAATGAGGGCCAATATTTCCTAACAAGGTGAGCGCTGATCCCGAATCTTTCAACTATGTATATAGTAGTTGCAGGGAATTGACAGGGTAACATTCTCCTGAGATCTTAAATATATTCTGGAACATAAGGTTCCTCCAGGGATTAAAGGACCTGATTCAGACCCGCTCGCTAGAAGCGTTCGTTCGCCCAATGCGTATGCAAATTCAGCAAAGGCAGGCGATCGCACGGCAAGGCATTAGCACACCAACTATGTCTTGCCGTGCGATCGCTCTGTGTATGCAGACGTCCACTAGCCTGTCTTAAGACACCCACTAATGCACGTCATGTCCAGGAAGTGTATGCAACCATCGGTAACATCGAGTACCATTGGATGCGATCGCAGCGCTTGTGCTTGACCATACTCTACCGCAACCACTGCGAGCACTTCAGTGTAAAATCCAGCCATGTGACATGTATCATGACGCTGCCTCTTAATTATGCACTCCTCTGAACCGGCATTGAGACGCTCAGGTACGCCTGCGTTCGCACCTCCACTCCCCCGTTTCTAATGGCCTGCCCCTGTCACCACTCACAAATGGCTTCTTCTGTCACTCATTCAGCCTTCCTGTCTATTCACGGCAAGTGAACGCTTTCCGATCACATAGACTGGTTCACGCACGTGCACTGCGATGCATGTACAGAATGCAAAAATCGTCTGTGGGAGGGCGAACGCTTCCTAGCGAGCGGATCTGAATCAGGACCAAAGTCCAAAAAAGAATTGAAGATTCCCTGCAATGTTAATGTCTCACCTTCTCATATGGTGGAGGTGTAGTGTCAGATCCTGGTCACAGCACGATCTCATCCCCCGGGTTAGTGATCAGAGAGAATAGTACCTCCGTAGTAAGCTGCTTGGTGTATCGTGGAGATCTCAAATGTCCGACCGAAGCGTGTAAAAGAGGCAAACGAGATCCTTAGTTTAGTAAGCTGCAACAGTGTGCTTGCTATCCAGTCCAGCAGGTCCCATATATCCCTGTGGGCACACCGAAAGGCAGCAGCAGCTGATGGTCAGCATCCAAATACAGCCAAGCGGCAATGAATGGGATTCTCGATCACTCTCAGCCGGGGGGTGCTAAACGGGTGTTGAAAAAATACCACAAATCAAATTAAAAAATCTTATCCCAAATCTGCCATCCCCTTCTTATGCAAAAGTATACCCCAAATCTGTGTCTTCTCCCTCCCTCATTACAAGTAATACTGCCCCCCCTGCTTTATAAATAAGACCTCAGATATTTGGGGTGTCCCAGCCATACTACATACTCTCCCCGTTGCAGAGCCATAACTAGGGTATTTGGAAGCCAGGGCAAGATGAAAAATGGATCGCCCCCCCCCCATGTGCCTCCGCGCCGAAAAAGGTAGCGTGGTCACATGCCACAAGGGGCATGGGCACTGAAAAATGGGGCATGTCAACATGACACACCACCGTTTCTTGGCACTCTGGGAACATTCCTGTTCATTCCATTTGCACCTTAATGCCCCCAGTAGCAGTGCCCCTTATGCAAAGCCCACTGTAGTAGTGCATTATGTAATGCCCCCTGTAGTAGTGCACATTATGCAGTGCCCCCAGTACTGCCTCTTATACAGTGCTCCCTGTAGTGCCCCTTATACAGTGCCCCTTATGCAGTTCCCCAGTAGTGCCCCTTATAGATTGCCCCCAGTAGTGCCCCTTATATAGTGCCCCTTATGCAGTGCCCCCCAGTAGTGCCCAATATATAATGCCCCCAGTAGTGCACCAAGTTGTGCCCCTTATATAGTGCTCTTTATGCAGTGCCCCCAGTAGTGCTCTTAATATAGTGTCCCCTATGCAGTGCCCAATATACAGTGCCCCCAGTAGTGCCCCTTATGCAGTGCCCACAGTTTTGCCTCTATGCAGTGCCTCCAGTAGTGCCCCTTATACAGCGCCCCCAGTAGCAGTGCCTTTCACATAAAATACGCAGACACAAACACACACACACACAATATTATTCTTACCGGAATCCCCGCTCCTGCTTCTGTGCCCGCCGCTGTACGCTGCTCCCGTCCCAACGTCTCTCCCTTCACCCAGTGTGGGAGCCGGAAGGCGAAGCTCATGAGTGAGCTCCAGCCGTGGGTGCAGAAGCCAATAAGAGTCTGTCTGACTCTTATTGGCTGGCTGCAGTGCTAAAACAATCACACCACCGCTGCCGGCATGTTTGTTTTAATATTTAGTGCCGAGGACCGCACATGCCCTGGACTGCGGCCGGTGTCGCCCCCCTGCTCAACCTCCCCATGTTACATCACAGGCTCCAGCCATCCATCAATCAGTGTGGGGAGACATCCCACTAATGTGATTGGTGGATGACCCCTGGACCCTACATGCATGATAATTCGAAGTAAGAGAATGTATGTATATTTTTCTTACCTAACAGAGCACTACAATCATTCTACCGCAGACGACTCATTTGTTTTAACATCGAACAAAAACATTTTTAAAACCTCATATACCATAGTATAGTGGTTAGCATTGCTGACACACAATGCCGAGGTCATGAATTCAATTAATCTGTGTGGAGTTTGTATGTCCTCCCTGTCAGGGGCGTAACTAGGTATTTCAAGGCCCCATAGCAAAAGTTTGTAAGGGCCCTTATGTACCACCCAATAATGAAATATGTATATAACACATGTAACTTTGACAAAGAAGATGGGCCTTCCTCAGCACTGGGCCCCATAGCAGCTGCACCCCTTGCACCTATGGTAGTTACACCCATGCTCCCTGTGTTTGAATGGGTTTCCTTCGGGTGCTCCAGTTTTCTCCCACAATTCAAAAACATACTGATTGGCTAATTAGCTTCTGACAAACATTTTTTTAACTCTAGTATATATATATAAGTTTATGTGATAGGGAGTATTGGGCCTGATTCAGGTTGGTTCGCAATGCTGCGTTCGCACGCAGTAGGCCGATGTTTGCAATCTGAGCTTGCGTATAAGACGAAGTGCGTGTGCGCGAACCAGGCACTGTGATTGGGAATGCGATCGCAGTCAGTACGCAGACCCACCACTCAGTGATTGACAGGAAGTGCCGTTTGTGGGTGGTGACAGGGGGCTGGTCGTGTGACTGCAGGCGTGTCAGGCCTGAGTACTCACTGCGTGCAGGAAGTTTAGCAACTTCTGCGGCAGGGTCATGTCAACCACAAGTGTGTGTGCAGCGCCGATGTTACCAATAATTTTGCATACTTGCACTTTCCTACAAATGTGAAAGGAGGGTAAGAGGGCGGCATTGTGTGCCAGGCTTCTGTATCTTGTGCTGTGACCGCAGTGCGAATGCATTCATTAGCATATTTTCGCAGTGGCCGGTTGCGTGTGAACGCAGCATTGCGATATAACCTAAATCAGGCCCATAGATTGTAAGCTCCACTGGGGCAGGGACTGATGTGAATGGTTGCAATATTCTCTGTACAGCGCTGTGGCATATGTGTGTGCTATATAAATGACTAGTAACATTGTGCTTAGCTGTCCCAGTGAGCCAGACATAAACTAGTCAGTTGTGTGATCCTGGACCTGCCAATTCAGAACTCTCAAAGATATATTTACTAAAGGTCGATTTTAATTCAAATTTAATGAAAATTGATCAACAATGATGTTATGTTTCTGGGGCCAAATCACACATTTACTAATAGACAATTTTTGATTAGTTTATTAGTAAATGTGTGATTTAGCCCTAGAAACACAACAATGATGATGATCGATTAAAATCGATCTTGGTTACAAAAAAAACAGTCTGCCACTGTTTCTATTCTTCACATCATGACCCTACCCCTGTCACATGTGCAGCACCGAACGCACTAATATAAATCCTACAGGGGAACCAGTCGCTGCCTCCCATCACACCAGCACACTCATTACTTTGTATTATATCTTGTGAAAACATGATTGAACAATACAAGAGGGAATAGAGGGGCTAATTCAGCATTGCACACAAGTGCGCAGGACCCATTCGGCAAATGTGCAGAACGGCTCCTGCGTGATCGCACGCAGCCCCTTTGTGAATCTGCCTGATTGACAGGCAGAGGCATTTAACCTTACTCAGCTAGCTGGCGGCCTGGCGCCGTCCACCATCGCCACAGATGACCGCGATTGTTATCCCAGCCTGTAGCCTTTGTCGCAGTGCTGGGATCGCAAATGAAGCAGGTGCTGTCATACACCTCCTGCTGAATTTAAATATTTACAAAGACGGAATTGCAAAGCTGCTAGCGTGCTGCTTTGCAATTCCGTCCCAAGCTGAATCACCCCCAGGTAGATTTGGGCAAAAAAAAAAAATAGTTTGTGAAAATGTTCAGGGCCCAGTTTTCCATAGATCACAGTTTGATTGTGGGTGAAAATTTGCAATTCGCAGTTTGCATTTGCCGGATGGTGTTTCAGGGTTTCTGAATTTGCTCTAATGTGGTCGAACAGGCTCTAATATATTTGCAACTGCTCAAAGATTTCAGATTTGACTAGTTCTTTTTTTTTAATCTATCCAAAATTTGAGAAATATTTCACCCTTTAGAAACAATTCTTCATATTGTTCAAGATTTTTGATATGTGGCCACTGGCCAGTTTCATCATCTCTGAATGGAAGAGCTAAGCTTGAACATTTGGGGCATAAGTATATATATTTTGGATCACAAAGCCAATACCGCTGCCCAAGGCCGAGACCGTGGCATGACTGTTTCCATTTTGTGGTGTGTATGGAGAGGCGCC
The DNA here is from genome assembly GCA_031769625.1 of Taudactylus pleione. Lineage (NCBI taxonomy): Eukaryota > Metazoa > Chordata > Amphibia > Anura > Myobatrachidae > Taudactylus > Taudactylus pleione. Next base: position 34,375,258 of record JAUIMM010000031.1, on the reverse strand, counting down.
TTGCTACATAGAAGTGGGCAACATCTTCTGGGCAACCAGTGCTTGTTCTGTGACACCATGACACCATGTGTGCCAGGGGCGGGGAGCAAGTACTTATTATAGTCTAATATTATTTCATATTACTATACTGGCCTTATCTAAAACACCTTTTATTACAATTTTCTAAATATCTAGTTTATGACACTTTTATAGGTTTCTCTTATATAGCGAAATGCAGACTTTAAATATCATCTGCTAATAACACTTATGCAGGCGTTGGGTGGTCCGATGATGTGAAGTGTGGGAGGATTATGAAATGAATTGACTCTGTGCAATATATTCCCCCCATCTGCACAACACTCGGTCACTAGTGGGCTGATTCCTGTAAATGTCAAACTAAAAGAAATTTTTCAGTTTTACCCAACGAGTTATTTGTGTTACTAAAGTCATCCTTTGTAGCACTTTATTCAAATTCTCACACAGATATGGTAAGAGGCGATCTAAAGCACTGGTGTACAACCATCTGACCACACTGACTGTGTCAGGCGAAATTTAGAGGTCACAGGGGAAATATCTGCAAATAATTAAAAATACAAAGTGGATGTGCAACAATATTGTAACTGGAAACGACAATGGGGAACTAAGGCCCGTATTCAATTTGAGGCGAAAAGTCCGGATCCGCAATACTTTTTCGCCGATGACGTAATTTTCGCCTGTTTTGCTTTTACCCCGTATTCAATTTGAAAGACTTTCCGCCTAGGTGGCAAGTCAATGCAATGTAATAGGCGGAAAAGTTTCGCCTATGAATAGCAGGCGAAAAAAGTGCAGAATTGTGGTTTTGGGGTGCAACATTGCCAGAACCCTCGTGCAGCCTTCAGACAGTCTCCTGAGATCTTAAATATATTCTGGAACATAAGGTTCCTCCAGGGATTAAAGGACCTGATTCAGACCCGCTCGCTAGAAGCGTTCGTTCGCCCAATGCGTATGCAAATTCAGCAAAGGCAGGCGATCGCACGGCAAGGCATTAGCGCACCAACTATGTCTTGCCGTGCGATCGCTCTGTGTATGCAGACGTCCACTAGCCTGTCTTAAGACACCCACTAATGCACGTCATGTCCAGGAAGTGTATGCAACCATCGGTAACATCGAGTACCATTGGATGCGATCGCAGCGCTTGTGCTTGACCATACTCTACCGCAACCACTGCGAGCACTTCAGTGTAAAATCCAGCCATGTGACATGTATCATGACGCTGCCTCTTAATTATGCACTCCTCTGAACCGGCATTGAGACGCTCAGGTACGCCTGCGTTCGCACCTCCACTCCCCCGTTTCTAATGGCCTGCCCCTGTCACCACTCACAAATGGCTTCTCCTGTCACTCATTCAGCCTTCCTGTCTATTCACGGCAAGTGAACGCTTTCCGATCACATAGACTGGTTCACGCACGTGCACTGCGATGCATGTACAGAATGCAAAAATCGTCTGTGGGAGGGCGAACGCTTCCTAGCGAGCGGATCTGAATCAGGACCAAAGTCCAAAAAAGAATTGAAGATTCCCTGCAATGTTAATGTCTCACCTTCTCATATGGTGGAGGTGTAGTGTCAGATCCTGGTCAATATATTATATTACAATATTGTAACTGGAAACGACAATGGGGAACTAAGGCCCGTATTCAATTTGAGGCGAAAAGTCCGGATCCGCAATACTTTTTCGCCGATGACGTAATTTTCGCCTGTTTTGCTTTTACCCCGTATTCAATTTGAAAAACTTTCCGCCTAGGTGGCAAGTCAATGCAATGTAATAGGCGGAAAAGTTTCGCCTATGAATAGCAGGCGAAAAAAGTGCAGAATTGTGGTTTTGGGGTGCAACATTGCCAGAACCCTCGTGCAGCCTTCAGACAGTCCTCCAAAGGTAAACTGTGTCAAAAAATTTAAAAAAACACTTAAGGACTTTGAAAAAGAGGGCAAAAAAAAAAAAGTTGGGGTACAAAGTTAAAAACTAACAAACTTGACTCTGGGGGGGTCCCCAAGTATGCATCAGGTGTTTTTTTGATTGCAGGTGTTTGCGGCAGGTGGATTTTTCACCATATTTTCAACTTTACTTTAGCAACTTTTAAATATGCTGACCCCCATTTTTAAGTACCCCAAATTTGCTGGGATAACTTATTTTCTGGAAAAAATACTCCCGAATACTATTCTGCACCATGTATAGAAAAATGCTATTTAGCGGCTATTGAGCCCGTTTAAAAACACCAAATACCTTCAGCAAGCCAAATCGGGGGGTACCATAGGGAACCCCCATAGGGAACCCCCATGTCAGAGCATCTTTTGGGGTGTGTCAGGCTGATTTCCCTAAATTTGACAGTACTTTCCGCCGGTTCCAGTTTCGCTGGGTCCCGTTTTTGCCCACTTTCAAATTGAATACGGGGTAAAGCCAGCACGCGCGCGATACTTTTCCGCCTGCAAAACAGGCGAAGTAGGCGAAAAGTATGTGCCGCGAAAAAGTATCGCGGCTCGGCTCATATTGAATACGGCTCTAAGATGGAGTTTAGATTTTAAATGTTTCCTGGTTTTGTTTTATGTACTTCAATATTTTCATGTAACATACAGTAATGCATTCAATAACATAGTAGATGTGTTATATATAAGTTTATTATTATTATTATTATTATTATTATTATTATTATTTATTATGTATAAGTCTCCATAAAAAAACAAAGCAGTTTTGACATGTTCCACCTCAGAAATAAAGGAGGTTATTATGATTGAGAGGAGCAGGCCATATTGTAATAATTAATATCATTACTTTACTATATGCCGGGACGGAACTGCCGGAGACAATGGTTCCAGGCCTTTAGGGGGCACCTCTCCTTCCCTCACTCCGTGTCTTGGACTTGTTGCTCTGTCAGTGGAGCTGAGCGACCGTGTTCTGGGCTTGGTGCTCTTGGTCGTGGACATGACGTAACACTGGCGCACCCACTGCCCCCCTGCCCAGTCCGCCCCTGGTAAAGAAGGGTGGGGGTAATGAGCATAAAATATATAAGGAATGGGATAATGAACATTAAATATATAAGGGATGGGGTGATGAGCAAAATATATAAGGAGAGGGGTGATTAGCATAAAATATATAAGGGGTCTGGTGATGTAATACACTGCAGTGTCAAAAGTCATGGGATAGCAGTATGTAAGGTAATGGTAGGTGGTGCCACCGTACTGTGACATCTTGGAAATGCCCAGGCCTGCACCAGTTGTAATCTGCCATCTCGTGAGTTAGGTTGAACACTCGCTAGCCTGCTCATAGCAAGGCGACGTGAATTATCGGAATTTGAATGGGGCATGATAGTGGGTACCCAACGGAAGAGACAGTCCATTTACGAAGATGTGTGGACATTCAACATTCCTCGATCTATGGTGTTACGTGTGTACCAGGAATACCTTATGGATGGCATTACCACACCATGGTGGACAGCGTAGAGCTTAATGATCATGACCAATGGCGTCTGCCCAGAATTATTCATGGTAAATTACAAGCGACACTGGCTCATACCACATCAATATGCAATGCAGGAGTTACAAGACGCATATCTAGAAGATCAGTGCAGTGGCATCCCTCCCCGCGTTGACACCCGGTGCGGGGAGGGATGCAAAAATGGGCATGGCCTCGTGGCCCAAACCTCCCTGGCCTTTGGTTATCAATGGAGTGGTGGGGGATGCCGGAGGTGCGGGCAGTGCCGGCTCCCTCACTGTGAAAGGAGCCGAGTGCTGCGCTTAATGCTACAGTGCAGCACCTGGCTCCTGTCTCTGAGGGGGAGCCTGCCCCTTGGTGTCACCCCTCGGTGGGTGACACCCGGGCATGGCCCGCACCCCCGCATTCACCTTGTGACGCCACTGGGTCAGTGCAGCATTCTTTAGCTTCCATGGGATAAGGAAGCAGGAGACCCACCAGAGTGCCCCTGGTAACAGTACGACATCGGACACAGCACCTCATATGGGCTTGTGACGTCGCTAATTGGACCCTGGAGGACTGGCATGGTCCGATGAGTTACAGTTGTTTCGGACTAAGTTAGTAGGGTTTGGGTGTGGGCCAGACCCCATGAGGCAATAGACCCCAGTTGTCACTGCTGCATCTAAACGTTGACATGACTGTACAGCTGGAATTGTGAATATACAGTACATTTTTTTGAACCCAGAGTGCCGTCTCTTTTTTGTCCCATTTTCAATGGCAAAAGCAGCCCCCACATGAGTAGTAGTAGAAGTGAAGTGAGTAGTAGTCGGTGGATCCATTGAAGACAAACAGAACAATAACATTTGCTAACTTCATGTCCATATGTGTCTTACAAGGATACATGAAGTAGTGCTCTAACCCAAATATTATTTATATTCCGTTATGATCAGTACCCCAGAGCATACCAATTTGTGTAATATTATGTACAACTAATAGGCCTCTTGCTATTGCTTCTAAAAAGGGGTCTCCCGATCCCATCCACAGACCCCTCCCCCCCAAACAGGGCTGCTGCCACTAATTACCTGGGCTGTTTTTTCATCCCAATCCACCCCTGGTTATTACAATGAAGTGTCTCTTTCATTGATTAAATATATTAATTTAACTTACTACTGAGACTAAAAGTAATGCATTGCCCTTTTGAAGGTTAGAGGACGGCCCAATGCAGCTCCCCAATAGTATCAGGTTGCCTATCTCGGTCCTAATGGTATTACTGGCAACAGCTAATTGTTTTACAACAACTTCTTCCTCAGAAATCATCCTAATGGTGCGTACACACGGTACGATTAAAATGCTCGACATGAACGATAACAATATCGATCATATCGTTATCGTTCATATCGTGCATTTTTCGGTGCCTCCAACCCACCAACGACCTGCAATGCGTGGGCACGTATGGACGATAAAGATATCGTCCATCGACCATGCATGCAGGTCAACCTGGTCTATATCGACCAGGTTACTATAGGGACCCGTGATCATTGATTGCAGGTCACTGGCCACCGTTGGTGGGTTGGTGGTGTACTGGATGATCGAGATCTGCACCAGATCTCACAGTTCCGCTACATGTGGGGAGGGGTTTTATACCATACATTGTCGTGACCGTGGAAAGTCCCACTTGAGCACTGCAAGGTGTAACTTTTTGGTAGTTTCTGCTCGGCAGCTCGGAGGGCTAGAGGGTAGAAATGAGGGTAGAAATGTCAGCGCCGGTGGCTGTGCGCAGCCGTACGGAGCAACAATTGAATTGCTTTGTCGGGCGCCATCTAGTGGCTGCAATACATTTGAATTCCCCCCATAGAGGAAATATGGAAAGATTTTTTTTTTTAAGCTATATCCGATCATTTAGCTTCTACATTTGGGCAACATTGACATCTATTTGAGGAATATGATAGGCTCTCTCACCTGTGGAAAAAAAAAATCATCAATTATTACCAACAACTTTCATATTTGAATCCTGCAGTTTGTACAAATTACTTTTATCAAATTTTATAGACTATCTACGGTAAGTGCTCAGGTTTGATGCATGCAATGTAGTACAGGGTGTTTCACTTTGTTTTTGGCCCCCAATTTTTTCGTATAACTTTTAAAGTAAGTGACATAATTTAGTGAAATGTGACACAGACATACCTTGGTCTATGGGAAACATGAGGAAGTCATAGCAAGTGTTGAAAGTGTTAATCATTAGCATCCAGGTCAGCTGTTCACGCATGTGCGAAGTGAAGGCCATCTGTTCCCCACCCTGGTCAGCAGCGCAGTCCAAAATTCAAATGCCTACCCTCCCGGTTTTCGCGGGAGGCTCCCAATTTTTCGGGTAACCCCCCGCACCCCCGGAAGGGTAGGCACTTCACCCGCATTCTGCCCACTTCCTAGTGAAGTGGGCAGAATGGGGAGAATTTCTGCGGCGAAGGCAGGTTCCCGTGTAGGGAGTGGGGCATACGACACGATTCCCAGTGAATCGTTTCATTTAGCCCCGCCCCAATTTAAATTTAAACCAATCGCCGCAATTTGCAGTGAAGGGGGTGGGGCTTAATGACGCAAGACCGTCAGCCCCCGCCCCAGTCACAGCCCACCTGTTTCTCCTACCAAGGCTTCTCTCGGTGAGGAGAAGCCAAAGATAGGCAACTATGGTGCCACACCAACTGCTAGCGAGAAAAACAATCCTCACTGCCAGTTGGTGTGGCACCCCTATTTAAATTTTGGACTGCGCTGCTGACTAGGGTGGTGAACAGCTGGCTATCACTTTGCAGATGCGTGAACAGCTGACCTGGTTGCTAATGGCGAACACTTTCAACACTTGCTATAACTTCCTCATGTTTCTCATAAGCTGGGTACACACTAAACGATGTATGTACCCAGGGATGCGACTGATGATCCCCACTCCATACTTACCCTATTCAGGCTGCCCCCTTCCAGAGGGGGACAGCCAGGTCGACACAGCAGGGGATGTTGGGCGGTTTGTGTGCACGCGCTTGGGGGTGACAATCATGATTGTGTCATCATGACCCCGCCCCCTGCCATACAATATTGCGATTACCGGGGCGGGTCTACGATAACATGTTACACCGTGAATCGTATTATCTGCCTCCCACCGGAGGCCGGCATTTCTTCTTCTCAAAATAATAAAGAGTAGGCTGGAAAGATGCCTCAGATCCGTGCAGCACTACTGCACTGATAGATTTTTACTGCAGCTTTGTGACAAGATCAGGCTTTAGAAACTGACAGACATTGTCATTGAGTTTCATTTAGAAGGTCTAAATATACTTTAGTAAATTAAGTGGCTTTAACGATGAATCCACTGTCAATTTTCCATATGTTAGTGGTGGTCTGCTGATGGTAAGCAGAGCTTTCTAAAAGTGTCCAATAGATGGCGCCAAGAGATCAAGCTAAGAATTTGATGGTGTGAATATTAATGTAGTCCTAGGAGAGACACATAATAAGTCAGTGATCATTCTCATTATATCCTGCTCAGTTCTAGTAGTTGCTTTAGGATTCGATCTTGTAAATCCACTAACAAAAATTGCTTTTCAGACAGTAATCAATGTCTGAAGGCACATTAAATATAACTTGTTCCTACATTCTATAATTGTAACTCTGTAATGTGGTTGGTCTTCGGGATGTAAAGTAGCCCCTTAGAGCATGGTTGCCGACATTCCGGCTGTCCACTCCGGGAACAGCCAGGATGACATAATGGGTGGAGGGGCATGGCGTGGCATAAGGGTGCGTGCAGGGACGCCATGCTTTATTAGGGGCGGAGCTGGGGGCATAACCGTGCAATCGCGTCATCATGGCCCCACCCACCGCTACACAATGACCGAGATTACCGGCATTGTAAAGCAGTGGGCGGGGCCACGATGATGCAATTCAGTGCAAATCACATAATTGGCTCCTTGCTGCGGCGTGTGCTTACGTTATGGTGTGGCGAGGTCCGGTGATGGTGCGGGGAGGTGGGGGGGGGGGGGCGGTGTAGACGACCAGCCGGAAGACTTGTCCTACTTTCTGAGTGGCTGGGAGTGCCACATGATTTTCAGGAGCCTCCCGGCCATTGCGGGAGGGTAGGCAAGTATGCCTTAAAGGGGCATATTAAGTTGTGAGAAGAGGCTGTAAATGTTGTGCAGCTATAATTTGCTGGCGGAGTGTGGTGATAGAGTGGTATCGCAAATAGTCAATAGTCAGGGAATAGGCTAAAAAAACCAAACATATTTTTAGAGTTAATAACATAAGGTTAGAGACATAGGGGCCTGTTCATTATCGGTGGCTTATATGGCCCTCATAATGAAGTATCCAACTTGCTTGAGTTGCAGTGGTGGATAATTAACTACCGGTGCAATTCAGTGTTGCTCAGGTACACAGAGTGCCACTATCCCTAACACTGCTACCGATGTAGCAGTGTTACTTACCCCATAGCTGAACAGGCCAACTGTGGATGCATTACCTGTGTTCACAGCCGCAGGGCACGCAGTATTAAAGTGGTGGAGAGATCTGGCCGTTTCGGTGTGTCTACACCTTCATCATGGGCACATTTACCCTAAGGACCTCTACTGTATAAATACAGGAAAAGGCGCCAACCTGAAAATCATAAAATAGGACACTCACCTGAGATGTGGTGCACGAGACAGCGCATCCCGGAAGTGTCTTACCAGACTCCAGATGGTAATCGTCGTGTCGCGCTGCTGATGTCATCACGCTTTGAAATGGACGCGACGCTGGGACCAGCACTGGTGTGAGTCTCGGGCGCTAGACTGTGACGTGGCGGTAACCTAGACAATCTACGTAAACTCTCATACAATATACTTTTAACCCACAATGTGAGTGCCAGATTGAAAGTCTGGCTGGTGCCTCTCCTGTAATACAAACACGACAGGATAATAACAAGGAATGCCAAACCACCCAAACTAAATAAAAATAATAACCCACCAAAAATATTATAAACAAAATCATAAACATAATCAATCAATCAATATGCACATAGATATCTGAAAATAATAAATATAAAAATAAAAATGCACAAAAAGAACACATGCTACCACTGAAATAAACCTAATATATAACAAAACACAGATATAAATTATCAAAAACCTATCGTTTAAATAAAAATAATTAAAGAACTGAAGAACTGTGATCTGGCAGAAGTTACAAAAGGCAACATCCATTACAATATATGCAACAATATTACAACAGACAATATTGTTATAGAAGTTATAAAAAGACCCCAAATGAGATGTCTTCACTAAGCCCTTTCGGACGTAATGTTTCAAATTTATAAATGAATTCACATTCTCTCTGCATGAGAAGTTGGACTGATTCCACATTCAGCCTGACTGTAGGTCTGCCTCGTTAGACCTCAACTGAGCTCTCTCCACAAGGCAGCCCCTAGGTGTGGTAAAACTTAGCATTTCAACCCTGTGTGGGTGGATCTCTTCATCCCCACACAAAATCTGCTGCTCGCCAGCTCCATCTCTGGTGATACTGCCACATATCCCCTCCCCGACTTGAAGCCCCTGGGTCCAGCGACATGGGACAAGGCATTTTCATGATGATGTCCCTCTTCACTTTCTTCATGAGGGAAATCCACTGCACCCATGGTCATACAGACTCTTGTGATCTCTGGCGATCTCATCCTCCAGGTTCCAGAGTTTATCTTCCTCCTTACTTTTTTTCTCACTATATGCTACCAATTGTTCTCTTTGTTTTCTTTATGCAGTACTTGAGGTTCATCCCTGGGTACCACGTCAGGCATCAAGAACTTGAAGTTACTTTTATCAAAGTGACATACTTCATCTTCACACACAATATTCTGAGCGCTGTCAGAGAGCTGCTGGTATATAGGGGATGTAAGCCCCTAGAATGAATGGAACAAGACAAAGAAATTAGGAAATACCAGCGCTAGTCTAGAAATGGAAACTATTGCCAAAAATATCAATGGACAGTTGATATCACATAAAAGACAATTTAATACGATCAATAACAATATTCGCAAAGAATATAAAAAAAAATATATGAAATATACAACAATAGTGATGAAAATTATAAACTAAAAATTAAGAATTAAAAATGTCACAAATAATGGTATGAAGGAACCATATGATAACTTCCTTTATAGGTACTACCTCCCGAAATAACACAGTCATGTACTGGATAAATCAAATTGTAAGACTTAGGGTATTCCTTAGGTGAAATTACCGGTATAGGTCATGAATTTGTCACAATCCTTGGCGGCATGCAGCAGCCATTGCAGTAATTTTTCAGAGCTGTGGTGCTCCACCGGAGAAGAGTGATGATGCCAAAGTAAACAGGGATTGAAAGTACAATGGGTAAATACTGCCAGCAATTGGAAGGAATATCACAAGGTCTGTAGGCTCAACGCGTTTCACTGGTTAAGAATACATCCAGCTTCCTCAGGAGCATATCCATAAGTGATCCATAGTGGCATATATATATGGTTCTCAATCAAGAAACAAGTGGCACATGTGTGAATCAGTCAATCATGATTACATTTTTAATACATAAAAATACAAGTAATCAACTGTCCAATGTTTAATATATGAAATATATATGAAATCCTGCATATAAAAATCTAAAGAATAAAAGCGTGTTTACCTCTCATGCTCCATGCACCAGCAGTCACCCGCATCACATGACAGACCACGTGACCTGGAAGTCCACTGGAACGCGGAAGCATGTAAACCTCGGTTCCTCTCACATAAACACCCCTTATTAGGTATTCCAGTCATGGAGGACATGGAAATAATCATCAAGAAGGCTCTCACGGAGTCAAAATAGAGTGGATTCATTAGGGCATGTAACATTTCGCTTACATTTGCGAAACTACATATCCCATAAGTCTCAGGCATGGTCACGTTGAACAATTCTTATCACATGACCAGGAGTTACTCAATGAGCCGGCATAAGGACTCACATTCTTAGCAAACATACCATACACGGGACTATATATGCCATAAATCTCAGTGATGGTCACATAGATTGTTTCTTGTCACGTGGCCAGTAGTTGATGGTCACGTCGAACAGTTCTTATAGACCCACCCCCACAAGGCTTATATTGGAATCCTGTACCAATAAAGAAAACCGGACCCACTAGCTTCCTTACCAGAAAAAGGCAGTAAACATTTTTAAAAATATATTTTTATGTACTGTTGGTATTTGCATGTTTTAAACACTACTTACTTTAAGATACCCTCACCCATAATCACCTCTAATCATAGCACTCCGGTTATGTTTTAAATACAGGGGAGGCTTGCTGGGACCTTCACTTTACCTTCAAAAGCCAATATTTTCACTATTTGCACTACACAATCAACCCAGCCCCCACCAGCCAGGGGTGTCGGGGATAGCCCCGGGCTACCAGCCTAGGTCTGAGGAGCCCTGGAAAGGGTGACCCCTTTATTGAGGGGCTTCTCAGCTCCCCAGGAATCCCTGACCTTGGCTGACTAGCGGTGAGGGATATTGCTTTGGCCAGCGGACCCGGTCAAAGGGTTCCCCGGGCTGTGGCATTACCCCCACACTAGAAAGGGTCTGGTGCTGGTCTGAAATTTACAGGGGAAAACCCTACTCAGTTTTTTCCCTGTATTTCCAGAACCAGGACCGGGTCAGAGCCCAGTGCTGGTTGCACTAAATGCAAGGGATCCCTACATTGTTTGTTACCTGTATTTTGGCAACCAGGACTGGTTCTAAATAGCCCGGTGCTGGTTGTGCTAATAACAGGGGACCCCTATGTCGTTTGTCTCCTATATATGTACAAGCAGGACTGGCAATGTAAAACCCGGGGCTCGTTTTGCTTGTGGGGGTTAGTGTGTGTGACCTTACACAATCAACCCGGCACCCACCGCCCAGGGGTGCTGCGGATAGCCCCGGGCTATCAGCCTAGGCCTGGGGTGCCTTGGAGATGGAGACCCCGTTATTAGGGGCCCAGCTCCCCAGGGATCCCCAGCCTGGGCTGACTAGTGTCAGGGGTAATGCTTTGGTCAGGGAACCCATTGAAGGGTTCCCCTGGCTGTATCATTACTCCCCCGCTAGAAAGAGCTTGGTGTTGGTTATAGCTAATACAGGGGGACCCTGCTCTTTTTGTCCCCTGTATTTCCAAAACCAGGACTGGCTCAGCTGAGCTCAGTGCTGGTTGTGTTAAATACAGGGGACCCTATGCTTTCTGTCCCCTGTATTTTGACAACCAGGGTTGGCTCTGAAAAGCCCAGTGCTGGCTGTGCTAAATACAGTGGACCCCTATGCTTTCTGTCCCCTGTATTTTCACAACCAGGACAAAGTGAAGAGCCCAGGGCTAGTTGTGTTTTGTGTGTGTGGGGGGGGGGGCATGTCTTTTTTTTATGTTACACATATTCTATTTCTAACAGATGCATGGATGTACTCACTGATATGTCCATACATCTGTGTCTTAATGATTTGATTTCTCAGGTGCATGCCCAGTGCCAGTGAGCCCCTCTGTCACTTGCTTATGCACAGTGGGCACAGCAAATGCTGCAGGGCTTCTGAAGAAAATATCTGCCTCAGGGGCATATTTGTTAATATTTGAGACGGTCACACAGTGCTTAAAGTGGCCAACAGATACTTGGGCTGATAGACTTGCCCCCTATATCACTGGTGAGGCTCAGAAAGCCTATGCTGATTTGTCCTCTGCTGATGTGGAGAAATATGACCTAGTCAAAAGTGCCATTCTAGCTGGGTCAGGTCTCACTCCTTATTGGAAAGCACAGCGCTTCCACAAATGGGCCCTACTTGAAGAGGTTCCTATTCGGAAGCAGGTGGCAGAACTCGCCAGACAGGGGCAGAGTTGGCTTCCACCAGAAGACCGCACTGCTGCTCAGATTGTAGAGATGGTGGTTGTTGACCAGTGTATAAGAACCCTAGGGCAGAATATGCAGCGCTGGATCATACATGCTGATCCTCAGAATTTAGAGGAATTAGTTGCAGTGTTGGATTGGTATGACACCGCAGGAAATATGACAAAAATGCCAGAAGAGAATCCAGGGAATGGGCGACCCTTTAAGATGGCACCCCATTGGCCTGTGACCCCAGCTGTCACCTCGCCTCAAGGAAACACCACTGGAGATGCCAGGGTCATTTGCTATGAGTGCAAAGAGCCAGGTCATATAAGGCAGGACTGTCCCAGAAAAACAGGGCCTGTGGAGTGTGGGGTTGCTAGTATGGGCGCTACGTACACCACTTTTTGCACGATGGTAGCCCTGAATTTCAGACCCCTGTTAATGTGGGAAACTCGTTACTGAATGGCCGAGAACTCTCCAGCTATTATAGACTCAAGAAGTGAGCTAAGCCTGATCTCAGAGTCTGTACTCCTCAGGGCAGTAGAAAAGGTGCCAGGGTTAGGCGAAGTACTATGCATTCATGGATCCATGGAAAACTTCTCCTGGGTGTGAGTGAGCCTCACCATAAAGGGGCGTGCTTATGAGGTGGTCGCCGCAGTTGGTCCTAAGCTCCTCTATCCTATCATATTGGGACGCAATTTCTCAGGATTTGTTGAGCTCTTAAAGGAACCACAGAGATAACGCCAATGTAAAGTCTCCAAGACCCTAACTTGGAAAATGGAGAAGAGCAGAAAAGCACGGCCAGTCCTCTTTGGAGAGAGAACCTCTGCGCAATTAATGTCTGATGAAATAAATCCGCAACACTTTGCCTGGTTATGGCCAGACAAAAATATTGGCAGAGATGTTGTACCCAATATAGATGTTGACATGGATGTGCTGGAAACAGCTACCCCTCAGGTTGCTAGAGGCCGCTCTAGTTCTCCTGGTCCTACAAAAGTTCAGCTGGGGAACACCTTGTCAGCAAAACGGTGAAAAGAAGCGAAAGCCTTAGTTCGCAATCACACTGCCTTAATAGAGCACAAGATAAATACATTTGCAGGAGTGGGCGTAAAGCAGCGACCGTATCACATTCCTGAGGCACGGCGACAAGCTATCCAGCAAGAAGAAAGTCTGATCTTTGTACTTCTCTCTAGACCGCTCGGATGTCGCACTGGCTCTTTGAGAGATACGTTGTCTGTGGGGCAGCAGAAAAGAGAAGTACCCAGTGTCCGCAAGAAAAAAAGGATGGTTGCTCCTCTGCCAGAACACACCATGTTGAGGGGGTATGAAGAAGACACGCCTGGAAAGGTGGTTTGGAATGCTGAATGGTCTCGGCTGTCGTGAAAGGAAAAGTGCGCGTTCCCAAGCTTGGAAGAAAGGGGGGATGTGTGGTGAGAGGGGTTGTCTCTCACCTGAATTGCCCACATTCTGGTGGAATCAGCTCCCTCCAAAGGAGACTGGAGTGAAACCTTTGCATTCTGCATTAGCTGTGGATGTGTGGAATTCCAGGTGTTCCCATTTACACAGACCTAGCTGGTAAATCACTGGAGCACAGGAAGGGTTTAAAACTTCCACACACCTGATGCTCCTTGCTCCTGATGCTGGATAAGCTGGCCAGGCAATAGGTCAGGGGGTGGTGGTTAGCATTAGGGTACCAGGACCTAGAAGGTCCACAGATATTGTAACTGCTAACTATTAAGCACAAGGAGTGCTGACATTTACTTTTATGTTTATTTGCTTATTTTCTGGCATGTGCACGTGTGTATCCAGGCCTATGCTCACGTATCCTACGGTGCAGTGTTTGCTGCCTTTAAAAAGATGGGCGGTAGAACTGCGCTCTCGTTGACCAGGGGGTGGTGTGTTGTGGTTTCGGGGTGCTGCACCTTTGTGTGGGAGTACCTTTCCCGCACTGAAAACGTATGGGGGTAGGGGGGGTAAGGTGCGCTCTTCCTGCTAGTAATGGTGATGACTTGTGTGTGTTTGTGAGCGGTGTTAATTAGAATGTTTCTTCTGGTGGTGGTGATGTTTTGGGAGTGAGGAGGGTGTGATTGGGTATGGAGTGTAGTTTGGAGTAATGTGAAAAGGGGAATGGAATAGGATCAAAATGAGGCCAGCGAGACACAGTAATTTTGGGCAAAATCTTTTATTGAGTAGTCACAATGCTGCTCTGTTAAGATCCCGGGCAGGTGGGTGGGGTTCAGTGATGAGTGGTGATGAGACTGGGGAGGTAGGTGGACCCTTTTAGGGGGCTCCTTCCTGTGCGGTTCAGTGACCTTGCACGTCACCCCTGCTGGACCGATGGTCGACAGTCTAGGAAGTCTCGGGGGGTGGGGGGATTTGCAGAGTGGGTTGGAACACCTGTGCGGCATCCCGCGTGTTGGTGTGAGTCTTGGCAGTACTTACCTACCGGTAGGTTTTTTGTTGTGGTGATGTAGGTCGACGTTGCGGCCGTTGCAGATTGGTTGGAAGCTGCAGGTTTGTTGGTGAGCTGGATCAGCGTGTTGCTGGTGTGCTGCAAGTGCACGGCTGCTCTGATTGGTCTGCGGAGGTCAGCGACCGTAGTATGCAGCTGAAATTGGCTCTTGGTCATGCCGCTGGTGGTGCGGAGCCAGTGGTGTGGATGGGTGAACTGCTGGGAGGCTGGGTTGCAGCGTGTGTGCTGGGACCACCCCTGGGGGGTGGTCTGCCCGGGATACTGATTCAAAAAAAGCCAGGGAGGAGGGGGGATGTGGAAAGTGTGACCGGGATGGAGCTGGTCACTGGCGATGTTGGCTGGGCGGACTTGCGGCCGGATGTGCGGGATGCTCTTATCACTGACGGTCCCTCGTGGAAATGGGGATCGACGGTGGAGACACCCCTGGCCAGGAGTGAGTTGCTGAGCACGCCTGGGAGCAGGGGGGGAGAGGGGCTGGTCCGGGGTGGAGCCGGTCACTGGAGGTGTGAGCGGTGCAGACCAGCAGGCGGGTGGGCTGAGAGCTTTCTGCACTGGTGGTCCCTGGTGGGGATGGGGATCTTTAGTGGAGGTCAGCCTGGATCGGTGTTGGGTTTGATGTGAGGGTCCCCAACGCGTTTCGGCACAGGTGCCTTCTTCAAGGAGGTGTGAGAGGATCAATGCTTCTGAGGTTCTTATGTAGGGCACTTCCGGGGTGGGGGTGTGATCAGGTGACTCATGGGGCCAATGGTGTGTTTGAAAGGTAATATGGTGCAGGTGTGTGCAGGGACTTGCTGATTGGTGATGCGGTGCAGGTGTGTGCAGGAACTAACTGGAGTGATGAATTTAATCAGATTAGGCCACTGGTGTGTTTGATAGGTAATATGGTGCAGGTGTGTGCAGGGACTTGCTGATTGGTGATGCGGTGCAGGTGTGTGCAGGAACTAGCTGGAGTGGTAAGTGTAATTAGGTTAGGCCAATGGTGTTTTTTTTTTTTTTGCGGGACGCCGCACAGGTGTTCCAACCCACTCTGCAAATCCCCCCACCCCCCGAGACTTCCTAGACTGTCGACCATAGGTCCAGCAGGGGTGACGTGCAAGGTCACTGAACCGCACGGGAAGGAGCCCCCTAAAAGGGTCCAACTACCTCCCCAGTCTCATCACCACTCAACACTGAACCCCACCCACCTGCCGGGGATCTTAACAGAGCAGCATTGGGACTACTCAATAAAAGATTTTGTCCAAAATTACTGTGTCTCGCTGGCCTCATTTTGATCCTATTCCATTCCCCTTTTCACATTACTCCAAACTACACTCCATGCCTTTAAAAAGACACTGCTTCACTGAGTACCTGACTGTCTGGAGTCCTCATTTCTATGCCCCGTGTTGCAATATATATATATATATATATATACAGTCTATACATACAAAATGAACCCTCACATCGCGCTTACACTGGTTCAGCTGCACCAATTAGGTGGACCTCTGCTAGTAGAGGAACTAAAAATAGAAATGGAAAAGAGGGGGTACCTTTGGTGCACTACAACTTTGAATATTAATTGAATAGGAGAAATTTCTACCACTTAGGGGGATTTATTGCAATATCAGCTGTTGGTCAAACACAACCTTCTAGTTACTCTTCAAATCACCATTTGTTTATGTTTTGGATATTATTCATAAAATAAAAGCCCTATGGCAGCCCATAATTCTTATACCTGAATATTGCATTCTTGGTATATCAACAGAGGTAAAACTATATAAAACAATTTACAATACAAATCAATACATGAATAACATAAAACAACTTTTAGCAAACCTGTCCCAGTACAGAAGGATAGATGTTATCTGCCACCTACACCCTTACGCTTGTGGGCTCTTAGGTGAACCTCTCATGTAGTAGGTGCAGTTTTTCTAAGCGATTACCCTATGTGTTTCGTCCACATATGAGACTTCATCAGGGTTAAATACAAAAATGGAACTGGTCTGAATCAACACTCGATTATATGGAACTGGTTAGAACACTCAGTGGTATAAGCTTAAGTTCCATCTCTTCATAGGGATAAATTCCTAGAATGGCTCTTAGAAGCCAATTAGTTCTTATAACGATTTTACTGGAACAATTAGATGGATGTTTCTAAATGTAACCAGATTCCTTAATAGCAATTTAAATATGAAGACGTATCATATACTCACATTTTGCAAAAACGATGAGACCCAGTGCCAAGCAAGTGGTAAAGCTCTATTCAGTCCAATGAAGTGTATGCCTCCCTCTGTTAGCAGTAAAAAACTTATATATATAATATATATATATTATATAATGTGTGTGTGTTTGCATATATACATATATATGTATAGATAGACAGGCAGACAGACAGACAGACATAGAAGAGTAACTTCAGCATGCCCTCATCTCAAAGTCACTCACCCAAGAGCCAGGCCGGCACTGCAGAGCAGCAAAAATCACTAAGAAAATGGCGGCGGACATTTTCCCGGTGACTCGTGCATGTGCAATACTGCTGTCCCAGGAAAAATAGTGCAAACGCCATTTTCCCAAAGACCCGCACATGAGCAGTAGATTCTGGCACTAAGCCAGAAGCTACTGTACTGCGGCACTGCTAGAGAGAGGAGGGGGCCCGCACTGAGGACCTCATTCAGAGCCGCTCGCAAAATAAGAGTGCTCGCTCTGAATGAGGGAGGCCGCATCTAAGAAATGATCCGGCCTCCTGGCCGCTCGCTAGGCTGTGGGGTCAAGACCATCACGACCATCGGGGCTTGCGACAAGACCCTTGTGGTAGGGTCGCGTCTGCCGCAAGTCCCAGAGAGCTTTCAGCTCTAATAGAGCCGTAAGCTCTCCCACTCTCTCACTGGTGATGTCAGTGGGGCCGCCCACAAATGGCAAGCGTTCGCTTGGGAATGCCTCCGTTTGTAAAACCACCCTCCCACCAGCCTACAAAACGGGGCGAGCTGTCGATCAACATCGACAGCCGCCACTTTTGTAGTGAGCCCCAGTGCAAGGGATTTCTCTCTCACTCCGCAGCTTGCACGTGCGCAGTGCAGCCGCTGCGCGTGCGCACAGCCAAACATCAACCCGCTTGCAAGCGCTCAGGGCTTGCGAGCCGGTCTGAATGAGACCCTGAGTCTGCAAATGGGCCCCCTCCTCTCTTAAAATGCTCCTGACCAACAGGCAGTGTGGACTCTGCTTAGCAACCGTCAGGACCATCAGCCATTGCGGCTGGCATGACACAGTGTCCCGATCACTTAGCAACAACCGGGACTTTCCAGACCTGTGAGCCGCTGAGGTGGCTCCTCATAGGCAAACGCAGGGGGGGGGGTTTCCGGTTGCCTGGAAACCCCTCTCCCAAGCCCACATCATGACCACAACAGAAATAGTAATATAATAGAATTTTACTAGTGCTACATGTTCTTTTCAGTATCACAAATTAAATAATTAGCACCACCTGTGGATCTTTTAATATGTGTCAGCCAGTAATAAATACACCTCTGCACCAACTAGGAGATCAGGAAAACATGCACTGCTATAGACCATCAATAGGGTTCATTATTAATACTGTATAATAATACACTATCCAGTGCATAAGTAGACCAATATGTACATATCTGTCCAGGGCAGTGCTAGGTTCTTCTGCTGCTCCCCCATACTCCCGGACTTGCTCCAATGATCTGGAATGATGCCCACATCTGAAATAAATAAATTCAGCTCAGGCAGGATGGCCCTACTGCTGCATCCAATGGCTTACTGTGATCACTGGTCCTGTATATGCTGGGATTATGACTGTTCCCGGTGGAACGAGATAAGGTTCTTGGATACAGAAGGTTAATTAAGCCACACAAACCAGTATCTTGAAAAAAGATATAATTTATTACAACAGATAACAAGATATGGAAGAATAATAGTTACTTAGCTTCGGAATATAAGATGGTTACACGATCCAGGAGCCTCCTCTCAGAATAGAGCTGGAACGAACAATTTCCTGGCCACCAGCTGCAGTCTAGTCCAGGCATAGGGCAGGCCACTGGAATTTCCTTTGTTCTTCGTTTATATAGTATCTTACTTGCATACCCATCTAACTCTTACTAATATGGGCATAAACCTACTTCAAACTACTTTATTGGTTAACTACTGATAGTCCTAACCCTCTTTGATCATTCTTTGCTTCATCTTTTACTGTTGCTGCTATTATAGCACATTGGATGCTATATTTTGAATCTCTACTGCTTCTGTCTATACAAACCTATACCTTTTATTAAACTCTCTTTTTGCAAAATTTAGTTTTTTTAAAACGTTCTCTCTTGGAAAAACTTAAATGAGTTGAGAGTAATACTACTGCTCAAATCTGGTCTCATGTGCTACCTGGTCTACCATGACTTCAAGTTCAGTCCAGTGTGTTAAAGGTGCCCTACAGTGGGTGTACTGAGAGGGAGGCTCTAGGACCCAGTGAGGTGCAGACAGGGCCGCTTCTATAGATACGCTGGTTACGCGGCCGAATAGGGTGCCGCAAAAAGAAGTGCGCCCTGACCAGGCCGTGGACAAAGATATATAGATTAGCTCAGGCAGGCCACGAGTGGCAGACTGTATCACTGTGACACAGCTGCCTGCACCGCGCCATTATGTTATGGCGGATCGCGGTTCATCCTTTGCTTAGTATAGATGATTGCTGGGCCGGGCGACGTGTCGTCATGACGGCACATCGCACTGGCAGTGCTTTGTGACAGGCAATTGGTGTGGGGTCCCGGACCTGACAACTTGGAAGATATCGTTGCGGTGGGCGGCGGCCCTCGGCTGGCCAGACTCCCAGTCCCAAACACGTAGTAACTTAAGTGCTGTGAGATGGGGAGAGAGGAGCTGTGATGGGAGAGGAGAGCTGTGATGGGAGAAGAGAGCTGTGCTGTGCTTTGAGAGGAATGGGGTGATGTGTTGTGAGGGGTACTGTGCAGTGAGGGGCGAAGGGTGCTATGCTATGAGGGGTGCTATGCTATGAGGGGTGCGGGTGCTGTGAGGGGATTGGGGTGCTATGCTATGAAGGGAGAGGGGTGCTTTGCTTACCTGTATACCAAAATCTGTTATTTGTTTGTATGATAACTTAATTCTGGCTGTATTAATAATTGCAGCATTTACTAACAGTCTCTGGCATATTGGAAGAGTCACAATTGTGGAAGACGGAGGTCGCGATGGTGAATGGCGCCGGGTGGCCAGCCAGTTGAGTAAGCCTCAGCTTACTCAGGTTGGCCGGCTTGCGAGCCCAGCAGACTGCCTATGTCCACACAGTCTCTGGGCTAGCCACTTCCGGAAAACGGGGCGGACACACCCCGTTTCTGGGAACGCCGACCGCCCCTTCCCCCGCACCCAGGGCCGGTTCTCCCGTTATGCATGGTACGCAGCTGCGTAAGGCGCCACATAGTGAAGGGCGCCTCAGCTGCGTACCATGTGGGCCGCAGGCAGACTGTGTCTCTGTGACACAGCAGCACCGCGTGTGTAGCGCTGACCGGCGCCGGCAGCTGTGTGTTTGCTTTAGCAGCTGATGAGAGTCAGACAGACTCTCATCGGCTGCTGCTCCCACTGCCAGAGCCGGACATCTTCCGGCTCCCGCAGTGGGTAATGGGAGTGACGTTATTACTCCCATAATGCAAAGCGGTGGACAGAGGAGCTGATATCGGCGGCGGGACCAGGAGCAGGAGCGGGTTTCAGGTAAGTGTTTTTATTTTTATTACGTCTCTACTGCGGGGGGGGGAGGTGGATTAGTACTGGGGGCACCACAAGGGGGGCTACTACTGGGGGCACAACAAGAGGGGGTACTACTGCTGGGGGCACTACAAGGGGGGCTACTACTGGGAGCACTACAGGGGGGGCTACTACTGGGGGCACTACAAGGGGCGACTACTACTGGGGGCACTACATGGGGGTGCTACTACTGGGGAGCACTACAGGGGGGGCTACTTCTGGGGGCACTACAAGGGGAGATTTCTACTGGGGGCACCACAGGGGGGGGATACTACTGGGGGCACTACAGGGGGGGAATACTACTGGGGGCACTACAGGGGGGGGAAATACTACTGGGGGCAGTACAAGGGGGGGATTACTACTGGGGGTACTACAAGGGGGGGATACTACTGGGGGCACTACAAGAGGGGGGACTACTACTAGGGGCACTACAAGGGGGGGCACTACTGGGGGCACTGTATAAAGGGCACTGCATAGGGGGTACCACTACTGGGGGCACTGCATAGGGGGGGTACTACTGGGGCACTATATAAGGGGAATACTACTGGGGGCACAAGGGGGACTGCACAGGGGGGACCACTACCGGTGGCACTGTAAAAGGGACACTGCATAGGGGGGTGAGAAAAAATATACTCGCTTACCAAAAAATTTGGGCTAGGGCCGGCCCTGCCTGCACTGCCTCTTAAATGCCTCTGTCTGTCAATCATGTAGAGGCATTCAAGGGCTAGCGTATGTGTTAGCAGGGCCCATTCTACACACTAGCAGAATGGGTCCTGTGAATGCGCAGATTCCCGATAATCAGGAATCTGCATTAAGTAGTGGACTTGCGTTTACTGCTTAATTAGCCCCACAGTGAATAGGTACTGCTTCACAGATCTAACTGGCAGTAAACTTTTTACTAAACCTGCATGTTCTGGAGCACTTGCACTGTATCTAGGATGTAGAGGACTGAGGGCCTGATTCAGCAAGGATGGCTATTCTGCTAATACACACGCTACGCAGTTACTAATATCAGAGGTAAAATGCAAACGTTTGCATTCGCATTGCGACCGCAGCCTAACATAAGGACGCCCACTTCCCCTTACACTCATCCGTATACTAGGACAACATAGCTAATCAAATCAGTAACATAGAGTAACATCAGACCCATATGCACAGGTAAGGCAGGTCAGACCTCACTCAGGAATTGCTAACTTCAGCGCACGCAATGAGGCCTCAGGCTGCGTATGGTATTACAGCGGCTAATTTATGAAGCGCACTTGCACGCCTGCGTTCGCCCGACCACCCCCCCATCACCACCCACAAACAGCACTACCTGTCAATCACTCTGCTCTGGGTCTACGTAACCTCTGCAAACGCAGTTCCCATCGCAATTGCTAGTTCGCGCACTGCGATGCATACGTATGTGCAATGCGAATAATCAACGATTGCTTGCGTATTAGCAACTGCGTTCCTTGCTGATTCAGACCCTGAACTCAAACTGGGTGTCGACTATAAGTATCACCAGAGGTAGCTGTTTGGCGAAATGCACCTACATCAGCTCCAACTCTATAACCTAAGTCATTTAATTGTAAAAAAATATCCAAAAGTAGGAAGTCAATTACAGTTAATAGTTTCCTGAATAACAAGTTAACACTAATTGAGATTTAATTATTAATACTAAAATGAGATAATAGTGTTTCAAGAGTAAATTAACGGAACAATAATATTATTGTTATATGAAACAAGTATAGCTATACAAAAGGCATTACAGCATGTGAGAATTAAAACTCCCTACATCATTATATTATACAGTACTATAGGACACATCACAAGACAGCCCGGGGTTTTTGGCTAGTTACTGCTTTCACAACCCAAATAAGTGGTAGAACAATTTTGGTCTTAGAGGTTGCAACCATGAGAAGACCTGCAGGCCATGAAGAGTTGATTGTCTGGTTCCTTTTGCTATGCCTGCAAGCATATAGCCAATGCCGTGTCTATAATGGGTGCAGGCGTGCAGTGCACACGATTCGGGGGGCCCACATTGCACACCCTGCACCCATATATAGCTGTACTCACCTCTCTGCAGTCTCCAGAGTGCTGCTTGTATGATCTGTGGGCACTACAGTGTGGAATAATATAAAATGAGGGCACTACAATGTGGCAAAATATAAACTGGAGGCAGTAGACTTTGGCATTATGAAATGAGGACACTTCAATGTGACATAATATGGGCTTGGGACAATGTATGGCAAAACATGAATTGGGGATCCTATGTGGCACAATGTGTACTGACAGCACTACAATGTGGTATATTGTGCACTACTATGAGACATACAATGAACTAAGGCACTACTATTGGACATAAAATTAACTAAAGCACTAATATGGATCATAACGTTACCTAGGATACAACTATGAGGTATGAAATAAACTAAGCCATTACTATGGAGCATAATATCAACAACTGCTGCAGAAACGTGCCACTCTTAACGCATTATGGTGGAGACCCTTTCAAAATGTTGCTATGTGGCTCACATAGTCCAGGCTCTGCCCCTGTGTGTGTGTCTGTGTGTAAAAAAAGTGTCTTTACTCCTCACAGGTACATAATAAGCCTTGACATTTCTGCCATTACCAGACCTTTGGGCCTGATTCAGAGTAGAGGGTAAATTTACTAAAGTGAGAGTTTTTAGAAGTGACATTTAGAAGAGATGTTGCCCATAGCAACCAATCAGATTCGACCTAACATTTAACTAGCACTTTCTAGAAGATAATAGCTAGAACCTGGCCCCCCAGAAAAGCAGGCCCCCGGCGACCCCCCCCCCCCCCGCGGTTACAGTACAATCCCTGGCAGCAGGGAGCCAGTGACGCGATTTGCGCTGAATCGCATCATCTTGGCCCCGCACCCTGCTTCACAATGCCATTAATAACGGCATTGTGAAGAGGGACGGGGCCACGATGACACGATCATGCTGTCATGCCCCAAGCTCCTCCCCCAAATTTGCATCATGTGCCGGTCACGCCGCCTTTTTACGACGACCCGCCCCCCGCCGAGAATGCCAGAAAGAGGGAGCGGATGTAGGCAAGTATGCTCTGAACATTTTACATCTGTACAACCTGCAGTGCAGCATGGTGTTACCAATATGCACAGTTATTTGCTCTATCTAAAGGCCCCTATACATCAGCAATCAATTGTGGCAATTCTGCTTTTTGCAGATGATTGTATAAGAATAATTAGCAATGTATGGGGTTCACCGATCGCAGATTGCAAACAAAAAGTGATTGCAATTGTTAAATCAGTTTGTCCAACATGTTGGATTTCAGAGATCAATTGGGACTGTAGATTGCTGGATTATGGTAACAATCAGAGCAAATTTGCAGACCGTTACTAGTAAAAGGATGGGTCTTCCAAGATTGGCAGATCTGTATTTGCTGACATCGATCTGCAAATCACTGAAAAATATCTGTAGTCAGATTCCTAGATTGAAAAAATCCTAAAATTGAGCAACAAATATTCAAATTGTTCAATTGTGGTTTTCTGATTGCTGATGTATAGGGGCCTCGGTTGATGATGGCGATGACTGCTGTCTCTTTGATCTGGAACAATTTATACTGTAAATTGTAAAAAATATATGATTAGGTGAACACATTTTTTTAACAATGAACTCTGCTGCAGAGCATTACATCAGTTGTGCTGCATTGTAAAATATATGATTAGGTAAACAAAAAATGTGAACATTGCTATAGGTAACAGTATGAGGCATCTGGAATTGAACATAAGTGCATTATTTATTATATTGTATTGTTGATAAATTGGCATAACTTCTATCTCCAGACTGTTGACTTAGTGAATGCATGTTTATATTTAACTCACAGATGCTTGGGGGGGCGTGGCTTGGCTACCGATCGAGTCGGGCGCGTGGTGCTGGAGCTCCTGCTATTTTAACTAAGTGGAGACCCCTTCTCACCAGTACTTACCTTGCCTTTGTTGGGCTTCTGCTCCTGGACCTCCCCGCTGCGGCCGGATCGTTTCCCGGTACCCGCTGGTGGTGTTCGGCGCTAGGGCCTGCGCGCCGCGTTGAAGCCGCGGCCTCGATTTCTCCCTGCCGCCGGAGCGGCCCGCTGCTGGAATACTCACCCGCAGGTGTCCTCTTCCTCCAAGTCCCGCTCTCTGGTACCCCCTGTTCCTTTATCGTATGCGGAAGTGGTCAGAGCCATTCAGGAAACTGTTGGACCGTTATTACAAACAAAAGCTGACAAATTTATGGGTGCAGTAGCGGACATAAAATCTCAATTGTCCTCTATGTCTCATCAAATCTCTAAAAATGAAAATCGTATCGGGGCTAATTTTCATGACATTGTGGAGTTAAAACAGCAAGTGTCATCACTTACTACCACACAGCAACAGCTGCTCTCAAAGGTCGACGACCTTGAAAATAGGTCGAGACATAATAACCTACGCCTGATAGGTCTGAGCGAATCTGTCAGGGGCCCGGAAATTGGTAAATTTCTACTATCGGACCTTCCTGAGCTCCTTGGCATTTCAGAAGAATTACAGCATATGGAGATTGAACGAGCACACCGTTTAGGCCCTTTTCGTGACTCTCATAACACCAGGCCACGTGCAGTCATCTTCAAGTGTCTAAATTTTCGCCATCTCATTTGGTCTACAGCCAAAAAGAAGGGCCCTCTATCCTGGGATGGCAAGCGTATCTCTATTTTCCAGGACTACTCTGCAGAGGTGTCTAGAGCTCGCAGAGAGATGTCTCCGGTTTGTTCTCAACTTATTCAAGCTGGTACGATTTGCTCTTCTATATCCGGCTCGGCTACGAGTATTTACTGCACAAGGTCCTAGAGACTTCACCAATGCAGCTGATGCACAGGCTTATCTTCAGGAAGAGGATGGCGTCGCACCGTCCTCCAATATGGATCAAAATACTTGAGTATATTGTTACGTGATGTATATGCCTTGCTATTATTGCCTAATATTTAAATGGTTGGTCTGCGTTCGATTCCTCATTTATTTGGATGATATTTTTTTTTGTATAGTCCACAATTGAGGGTTTTTGGCTCACTGTACCTAGAATGCCTTCACAGATACGTCTGTCCACCTATAGGTATATGCTTATTTATATACTTCTACTTATCAGCATTATGGCCCTCATTCAGAGCCGTACGCTCTGAGCAGAGCGCACGCTCTGCATGAGGGCCGGGCTCCATTTTCATGGAGCGTCCTCCTGGACGCTCGTATAGCTGTGGGTCACCACCCACAGGCTATACGAGCGTGCATTTTGATGGCCGCGATGGTCGTGACCATCGCGACCATCGAAATTGCGAGCCGGAGCCTGCGGTTGAGGTTTTCAACCGCAAGCTCCGGAGTGATTTTGGCTCTATCAGAGCCAAAATCACTCCCACTGACATCACTAGTGATGTCAGTGGGCCGGCTTCTGACGGGAGGCGTTCCCGTGGGAACGCCCCCGTCAGGGAGGCACGCCCCCGGCACGCCCACCAAAGGGGGCGTGCTGTCAATCAACATTGACAGCACGCCCCCTTTGATCGGACACAACGAGCGAAGGAAAGTCCTTCGCTCGTCGTGTCTGGCGCATGCGCACGACGGAGCTCCCTCCGTCGTGCGCATGCTCAGTGCAGACCATCGACCCACTTGCGAGCGGACAGCCGCTCGCGAGTGGGTCTGAATCAGGCCCTATGTCTTTTACATTACGCGATCTAACATATTGGTTTTGAATGTATTATTGATTGTAACCTTTATCTTCTTTTGAAGTGTATTCTCTCTTTCATAATTTTGCTGTTCCGATTTAATATTGGTCTATTAGTTCTCAATATTTGTCATGTTCTATAACTATGTCCACTAGATGTTGACGATGTTTCTCTTTTTCAATTACATGTTTTCTATTTCTGTGTTTTTTATTTTCTTTTTTCCTTTTTTGTCCGTGTTTATTTTTCTTAGTTTTTTTATTTCCCAATTTTTGTGTGTTTGTGTTGAGGGCCCTGGTGCAGTGTATGGTCTATTTCTGCTCACTATTAGATGTGAAATATGTATAATTTTTCAGATTTATATCCTGTCCAATTTGAATTATGTCAGAACTTAAATTGTGTTCCTGGAATGTGGGGGGGATTAATTCTCCTGTGAAACGGAAGAAAATACTTTTGTATCTTAAAAAAATGCAAATAGATATAGCATTACTGCAGGAGACGCACCTGACAGATAGCGAGGTTGTTAAATTGTATTCACTGGGTTTTACTTTGGTGGCGCATGCCTCTTACAAAGCCAGAGGGGTAGCGATACTGGTCAGGAAAGATTTATCTCCCCAGGTTCAATCTAATATAGTCGACCCTGAAGGCCGATATGTTATTAGCAATTTATCTATTTTGTCTGAGACTCTGGTGCTTTGTAACATTTATGCTCCCATAGTTTATTCTAAAGTTTTCTCCCGTGGATTGTTGGCAAAGCTATACCCATTCACTGATTCGCAGTTATTGGTGGGAGGGGATTTTAATTTAACGGTACTACCTGCTATGGATAAATCTCATAACCCTAAACGGATTCCCACTCCTCCGAAATTAGGTTTACAATTTTTTATTTCTCAATTGGGTTTAGTGGATAGTTGGAGAATGCATCATCCTACTGATAGGGACTTCACGTGCATGTCCGCAGCACATGGTACCTTGTCCCGTATCGACTATATTCTGCCGACCAAATTTTTATTTTCTAAAGTATTAGATACAGGGATTGCACCTATATGTTTATGTGATCATGCACTTATATGGTGCACTATTGCAACATAAGTAGATGTGGGATCTTGTCGCCAGTGGCGCTTCCCATCATACCTTTCTTCCTCCATAAAATTCCGGAATATGATAGAAGCGAAGTGGCAGGAATATGTTCATGATAACTGGGAACATGTTTCTGACCCTTTATTGTTTTGGCAGATGGCAAAGTCTGTTTTGCGTGGAGAAATTATTTCTTGTTTCCAAATTTAGGAAAGATATTTCAGCTTTATATCTGCAATCCCAGGAAAGATTAATCTTCCCCATCCCCTAGTAATAAAGACGCTTACAGTATATACAGGCAAAGATTCAGTTTGAAGAGGTGTTGGCACAACAGTCGACTCGACATACCTTCTCAATTTTATAAGCATCGGGTCGGGTTGACTTTTGTCTAATTTAGTGAGGACCACACACTCTTCCACTGTAGTCTCTGCTTTGAAAAAGCCGAATGGTACTCTAATTTATAAAGGGAAAGATATAAATGAAGCTTTTAGAGACTTCTATGCCTCTCTTTACTCACAAGGTCCTATTGATGAACTCCAAAAAGCTACTTTTTGGACAGATATTTCCACTCCTTGTATTTCTGAAGAACAGGCTTAGTCCTTGCTTGCCCCTATTACTAAGGAAGAAATTCTTAAGACTATTGTGGGATTGAAGCCTCTTAAGGCCCCGGGGCCAGACGGTCTTTCCGGGGAATTCTACAAATTATTAGCTAATAGAGTAAGTGACACATTGTGTTTGGTCTTCAATTCCATCTTGAAAGAGTGCAGATTACCCTTATATTTTAACTCTGCAGTTGTCAGAGTTCTGCCCAAACCCAATCGAGATCCGGAGGATCCGGGATCATATCGCCCAATATCACTGCTGGATGTCGACTACAAATTCTTAACTAAAATCTTGTCGGATCGTTTGAAATACATTTTACCTACTATTGTTTCCAATGACCAGACAGGATTTATCATGGGTCGCCATTCGGTAGTTAATATTCGGAAAGTACTGGCAGCCGTACAGGCTCTTGGTTTCTCAGGTGGTCTATAATTTCTATGGATGCCGAAAAGGCTTTTGACCTTGTCACTTGGGACCACCTTGTCACTTGGGACCACCTGTTTGAAACATTGAAGAGATTTGGATTCCCTGATGAGTTTGTGTCAATATTACAAACTTTGTATCGTGAACCACTCACGCAGGTTTCTACAAATGGTTACTTGTCTACCCCTTTTGAAGTTCATGAAGGCACTCGACAAGGTTGTCCTCTCTCACCCCTGTTATTTGCACTGGCCCTGGAGCCTCTTGCGATAGCCCTTTGCCAGCATGAGGGATTTAGGGGGATATCTATTGGGAACGTAATGCTGAACATGTGTCTCTTTGCGGATGACATGCTCTTTTTTGTGTCAGATCTCACAAACTCTGTTCCTGCTATTTTGGGATTACTGTCGCGATTTGGTTCTTTTGCTGGGTATAAGATTAACCTACACAAACCGGAGGTCCTTTATATGTATGATTAAGGGTCCCAGCCTTTGTCTCTTTCTGCTATATGCTTGGATCATTTCCGACTGGCTCAGCAAGCTATTAAGTATCTTGGAATCTATATCCCGGCTAATATCTCTAAGTTGTATACGGTTAATTTCACCCCAGTGATAGCTGACATAACTAAACTATTGGACATTTGGCAACACCTTCCATTATCTCTCCTGGGCAGAGTTGCATTGTTGAAATCTGTCATATTTCCTAAACTGGCCTAACCTATACAAATGTTGCCAATAGGATTAACCCGTTTCGATATTACTCAAATTATTCGCCTATTTTTTACGTTTTTATGGAAGGGTGGGAAACCACGTATATCTAGAGCTAAGATGTATTTGGGGAAATCTGATGGTGGATTAGCTGTTCCACATGTCTCTGCATTCACTAATGCAGTATTTTTTCGATATATATGCGATTGGTTGACGGCTTGTGAAACATATACCCATAAATCCCTGGAGGAAGAAATAGCTTCTCCCTATTCTTTGTCTGCTCTACTTCATACTCCCAGATCACATCTCCCACCATTGATGCGAAATAATATTCTATTTTTTGACACTTACCTAGTCTGGTTACAAATAAACCGAAAGCTTCACAGGCGCCACACTGTATCTCAGTATAACACGTTCTGGGGTAATCCTATGTTTATTCCTGGCCTAGAATGTGCAGAATACCTGGTCTGGAGGGTGAGGAGTATCGCTGCCATTCGTGATGTGTTTGATCCAGGGGGTCAAATGTATTCTTTTCAAGATTTGAAGTCGAAATTTTTTCTTACTAATAGAGACTTTTTATGTTTCTGAAACTTTGTCACTTTATACAATCTTTACCCCCTCCTATGTTGAGGGAGGAAGATGATGATATTTTATGGCCCTTATTTAATTCAACCAATACTGGGTATTACAAGACACGGTTGCTATACCCCTACTTGCTTCCCGCGACAGAAATACCACAAGTAGACTCCCCCAATGTTTTATTAAAGCATACTGAGAAGACTTTAAGAGTTCTCCTTTCAGCTATTTGGCAGGAAGTGCATATTAGGACCATTCATAGGGCATATATGTCCCAGAGTCAGAGGAAACATGTTGTTGAGGAGGAGTCAGGCTGCTGCCCAAAGTGTAAATTTTTTTCGAGCGACTTTCTTCCATAATATGTGGGAATGTGGGAAAATTAGAAAATTTGGGGATAAGATTATGGTATTTCAAAACAATATATGCGCCTTACATCTTATGAAGGACCCATTGGCTATGTTATGCGCTAATTTTATAAATTGGGACCTGCAAGGTCGTAAGATGGAATTATTGCCCTTTCTTACGATAGTAGTAACTGTGGCGAAGAAAGCTATCCTCCGTAACTGGACAGTTTCCACAGCACCATCTCTTCAAGCAGTTAAAACAATATTGCTACAAATACTTTATTTTGATAGAAGAGCAACTATACCTGATGTTGAGAAGGGGGTGGTTCGCTTTTACGCTTTTACGCTGGGGTATATATATCGACTCCCTGGATTCTGATGTTAGAATTAATATAATGAGACTATTTGAGACTACAAATTGGTCTCTACTTCTTAATTTGGAGTGATGTTGTATATTTAGATCTTTAAATCCTATATTTATGGGTCAGGGGATAAGATTCTTTGTGTCCTGTAGAGGAACAACGTTATTTCCTCCAGTGTAGGAGTATCCGATCAATGGAAAGGGAACAAGCTGCACCAGGGTTCAGGGGGGGGGGTGTATGTTTATTTTATTTTATTTTACTTTATACATATATAATTTGTTTTTGTTTTCTGTTATTATGGTTCTATTTGAATTATATATTCTATCTCTGTGCTTATGTTTAACAAAATTTTTTGACTTGCTATATCCTACAGACAAAATGTATTTGTTTGATGTTGCACTTGAATTGTATTTGCTTATACAGATTGCAGTTCTGTATATATGTGTATATGGATTTATGTAATATATCTGTATGTTTGTATAGATATACATGTACATGTATGTTTGCACTTGTGAGTATATAAAATAAAACTAAAAAATTGTTTTGGAAAAAAAAAGAAGTTATAGATGCTTGGTATGCCTTGTTTGTTTGTTTGTATAACCCATCTTTATGACAAGGCTTTGTAGTGGGCAGGCAATCAATTATACAGCACACATAACTTGTATCACAATCCTTATGCTGGGCACCAGGGCTGGCGCTACCATTAGGCAGCTTTAGGCAGCTGCGTAGAGCGCCGGCCCCTGGAGGGCGACACTGAGCCATCTACAAAAAAAATCCATCTTATACTTGGTGCAGATGGCAGCTGCGGCCCGCAGGACTTTTTATCTCAGGCCCGCCTCTGTAGGCTACCTGACTTCCCCTGCACCCAGGAAGGTTCAGAGCAATAAGCAGGGCCAGGGACATATTGGGATGCCACCGGGACATCGGGCCACTTCCCGCTGTGCTGGCCCAGATGTGTCTTGCCCCCTCCTCTCTCAGGGCAAGGGGGGTCCCAATGCCTCCTCTGCGTAAAACCCAGCACAGGCTCAGTGTCTAACACTGTCAGCGCTAGCTGTTGGGACAGTGGGGAGCCACTGCCAGCAAGTGCTGCAGTACAGATGGGACTGACTGATCAGTCACAGGACCAGGAGGAGGATCAAGTGTGGGCGCCAGTTGTCCTCTTCACTTTCCAGCCGGTGCAGCGGTCAGTTCAACCAAGTGCAGACTGTGGAGGGCAGCTGTCCAACGCGAGGATGCTGTCAGGAGATGTGTGCAGGTTAGTGTGTTGGAGATGTGAGGGGAGCACGGGGTGGGGGGTATTTGGACAGTGTCATCTGGAGGGTGGGATAGCGTGCTCACTCCACAATGACCTCCCTAGTGTCTGTATAACCTGCTCACTCCACACTGACCTCCCTACTGTCTGCACTGTGAGGTTATGGTTTTGTTGTGGGCCCGGGGTGGTGATAGGAGCAGACACTGAAGCAGGTTTATATGAAAATGGGGAACTTTTAATGAGTGGTTTGATAGACATGAATATGACAAAAACTAAAGTCCAGATATAGCACTAAGTGCACTTGGGAGCAGTGGTGAAGTAATGGGAGAAAGTCCAGTTAGTGACCGGCAATGGAAAATGTCCAGGTAGGGACTGGTTAATAGAAAATGTCCAGGTAGTGGCAGACAATGGGAATTGTCCAGGTAATGACTGGTTAATAGAGAAAATGTCCAGGTAATGACAGGCAGGGAAAATCAGGTGTAGTGGTTGAAATGAAAAATGCAGGCTGAGGAAGAATCATCCAGCAGAGTGTCAGTGGAGGCAAGGTCCAGGGTGAACAGCAGACTCAGGTACTCAGGCAAGGGGAAGGTAATGGAGGATGCAGGGTAGTCCAGTGGGGTTGGAGCAGACAAGCAGGCAGGCAGGTAGCGTTTCACAGGAACAGGTGGTGAGCACAGGGAACTCTCTATCAGCTATGCTGAGAAACACGTTGCACTGCCAATGAAGTGATGCTCTGAACCTCCCTAAATACCAAGTGCTGTGCCATGACTGGCCAGAGAGAGCATGTGACAAACCAGGATTGGGCGATTAGGTCACGCGACCAGAGGCAAGATGGCGGCGCTCATGCTGGAGCAGAATGGAAGCACCACCAGACCTCACCAGCCCAAAGTGACAACATGCCCGCACAGAACCTCACACAGCCAACGCCCCTCGCCAAACACCAGCGCCACCGTCAAACGCCCCCGCCATAGTGACCTCACAGGTAATACCCGTTGACCACCATGCTGAGAAACTCTGGTGACAGTACCCCCCCTTTATGGGTGGCCTCAGGACACTCAACAGGCTTTTCCGGATGAGCAGTATGGAATCTCCTGACCAGGGCAGGAGCATGGATATTTCAGGCATCGGTCCAACAGCGTTCTTCCGGGCCATAACCCTTCCAATCCAGAAGATATTGAAGTCGCCCCCTGCAGATACAAGAGTCCAGAACCTGAGAGACTTCAAATTCCACACCTCTTTAAGTCTGAATCCAAGGAGGAACAGGAAGAACTTTACGAAATTTGTTCAGGATCAAGGGTTTGAGCAGGGAAATATGAAAAGAATTGGGGACTTTTAGGTAAGGAGGTAACTGAAGGTGATAAGCCACAGGATTGATCACTTCGATAATTGAGAAGGGCCCGATGAAACGTGGGGCGAATTCCATCGAAGGCACTCTGAGACGTAGATTCCGAGTTGTCTCCAATTTGCATGCGTGGTACCTTCCTACGTTTCCTGTCTGCTTGAAATTTGTAACCAGAGGATGCCTTCTCCAAGTCAGTACATACTTGAGTCCATATAGATACAAATCTCCGTATAGTGTCTTCCACGGCAGGCACATCAAAAACAGGCAGGCTTTGAAACTGGGGAACCCGAGGATGAAGACCATAGACTACTTGGAATGGAGTTTGATTTGTAGACAAATGGTAAGAGGTATTATGCGCAAATTCATCCCAGGGCAGTAAATCAGACCAGTTGACTTGAGAAGATGTCATGAAGATCCTTAGGAAGGTCTCAAGGTCCTGATTACCCCTCTCTGTAGATCCGTTGCTTTGTGGATGATAGGCTGTGGAGAAGTTTAATTTGCAGAACAGAACATAGCGCTCTCCAGAATTTTGCCACAAATTGAGCACCAATATCTGAGACTATTTCGGCAGGAAGTCCATGGAGACGAAATATATGTTGGACGAACAAGTGAGCCAAATCAGGGGCAGTTGGAAGCTTTAAAGGTACATAATGGACCATTTTCGAGAATCGGTCTACCACAACCCAGATGGTGGTGTAACCCTGAGAATTTGGTAAATCTGTAACGAAATCCATGGAGAGATGTGTCCAAGGACGTGATGGAATAGGCAGGGGTAACAACTCACCAGCTGGGGCCTGACGTGAAGATTTATGCTGAGCACAAGAGGTACATGAAGAAATGAACTCCATTACATCAGACTTCATAGATGGCCACCAGTAGCCTCTTCTTAGAAGTTCCAGAGTATTCTGAGTACCTGAGTGACCTGCAAAATGAGAGGAATGAGCCCCAGTGAGGAGCTGCTTCCTTAACTCCGGGGCCACAAAGGTTTTCCCAGTAGGTGGTTGTAATTGTATGCTGGCAAATACTTTTGATTCCAGTGCCAGGGCACTACGTATGGTCTCTGAATTGTCACTACAGAGGAAGGACCTGGACAGAGCATCTGCTTTCTGGTTTAGAGCTCCAGCTCGGAAAGTCAGGGTAAACTGGAATCGAATGAAGAAGATTGCCCATTGGGTTAGACGGGGGCTCACACACTGGATATTCTTAAGGAAGAGGAGATTCCTATGGTCTGTGAAGATGGTAAAGGGAAATTTTCGCCCTTTCCAGCAGGTATCTCCACTCTTTTAATGCCAGCTTTACTGCCAGGAGTTCTTGTTCACCTATAGCATAGTTTCTTTCGGCGGGAGTAAACTTCTTGGAGAAAAATCCACAAGGGTGGATTCGGTTGTCTTCATACTGCTGGGACAGAACTGCTCCCACAGCTTCAGACAATGCATCTACCTCCAACAGGAAGGGCCTATCCAGATCTGGTTGTCTTAGAACCGGAGCTGAAATAAACGCTTGTTTCAGAAGTTAGAAGGCAGTCTCTGCTTCTGGTGACCATAGGGCTGGATTAGCACCTCTACGGGTCAGAGCCGTAATTGGAGCAATCAAAGAAGAAAATCCCTTGATAAAACTCCTGTAGTAGTTGGCAAATCCAAGTAGTCTCTGGATGGCTTTCAGGGACTGAGGTCGAGACCAGTCCAAGTTTGCCTGCACCTTTTTAGGGTCCATTTCTAGACGAGAGCCAGAAATGACGTAGCCAAGGAATGGCACACTGGGTACATCAAAAACGCATTTCTCCAATATACAATAGAGGCGATTTCTCCTCAGACGGGACAGTACTTCCTTCACATGCTTGTGATGTTCTTCTACCAAAGAAGAAAAAAATAATATATCGTCCAAATAGACAACAACCGATAGGTAAAGTAAGTCCCGGAAAATTTCATTAACAAAACCCTGAAAGACAGCAGGGGCATTGCACAATCCGAAAGGCATCACGAGATATTCAAAATGTCCATCTCTGGTATTAAAAGCGGTCTTCCACTCATCACCTGTGTGAATATGAATGAGGTTATAGGCACCTCTCAGATCTAATTTAGAGCATATGATGGATCCCTTGACTCTGTCGAATAGCTCAGTGATTAGCGGAAGCGGATATCGATTTTTGGCCGTTATGTCGTTGAGGCCCCGATAATCAATACAAGGTCTTAGACGACCATCCTTTTTGGACACAAAAAGAACCTCGCTCCGGCAGGAGAGGTGGAGGGGCGAATAAATCCTTTCCCTAAATTTTCCTGGATGTATTAAGACATTGCTTTGGTCTCAGGCAAGGAAAGAGGATGCGGCCCCGGGGTGGCATCTTGTTGGGCAATAAATCAATTGGACAATCCCATTCTCTGTGAGGAGGTAAGATATTAGCCTGTTGCTCAGAAAAGACATAAGTGTTCTCCTGGTACTCTCTAGGGATAGCTGAAGGAACTAATGAAACTGTTTTCCTTACAGGTCGAATCTTGGGAAGACAGGATTTCTGGCAATCAACCCTAGCCTATTTTGGGATTGTGCTGGCATAACCAGGGTAGTTCTAAAATAATTTCTTGGGAGGCCTTGGGTATCATCAGGAATTTAGAGACTCAGAATGGAGTGCTCCAATACGGACTAGTATTGGTTGAGTTTCGTGGTTGACGATTCCGTTAGCCAAAGGACGACCATCTATAGCTGTCAGGGAAATCGCATGATTGAGGGATTTGCAAGGGATCTGAAATTTGTTAATTAAACTGGAAGTCATGAAATTTCCAGCTGCTCCCGAATCCAATAGAGCAGAAGCGAGGACAGGTTTAGGCTTGAGATCTAGGGCTAAGATTAATACTAAATCTTTAGAGTTTGAGGACGGGCTCATTACTCCTAACTTGCAGTCCTCAGTGGCAGTTAGGATTGGGCGTTTCTCGATTTACGGGAACAGGAGGCCACCAGGTGACCCGAATCTCCACAGTATAGGCAGAGGTTTTTCGATATCCTTCACTGACGTTCCTCTTTGGAGAGATGGGTATGGTTCACCTCCATAGGCTCTTCTTAACCTATGCGTAATTCACCAAGGTTCTGCCCCCCTCCGCTGCCGTTACTCTGGGATTGCTACTGGCGAATAAGATCTACAGCGGTGGTGAGGTGCACTCACGGTAGTGAGATTGAATATAACATCAGCATTTGGGCTAAAAAACTGCATTAAATTATCCTTGTCCCATACCTAATTGGATTTCTAAAATATACCGGATCTCTAGAGACTTTGGTGGACTTTATATTTGCATTATATGTTATATATATATTATATTATACTTCTCCCTACTATATATCTTACGTAATAACCCTTTTTGGGCCACCCTTTGTGGTTTTAAATAGCATTTTATGTTTCAATTGTATGTCCTGGTAATTATACCATATTAAATGAATTTGTAATACTCTTTTACTTTTGCGCTCCCTATTGCTTGTTTATATGTTTATCTACCTACCAGTGTGTCCAGAAACCTCACTGGGAGCTGCATGGTGGTTAGTATTCATCCATTTATTTGTTAATTATACCTTTATAGGATTCTAATTGCGCCTGATATAGATACATCTTATATCTATAGGTTTTTTTCTGTTTATGTAAGGAGCTGCGGGACCCTTTTGACGCCATATAAATAAAGGATGATAATAATAATGATAATAATAATAATATTATCATTACTGTAAACTGAGCACGTCATGTTGCCAGTAGTGATACTACAAGTGAAAAGTATTAAAGGTTTTCTGGAGTTAGCTAATGGTAACGTGAGGCAAATTTGTAACACAGAAATAGCAAGGGGCATGCCGTATATATAAGGGGTGATCACAAATTAGTGCAGGGGAAATTGTAATGCATAAACGGCAAGATGCGACAGTAATGACACGCCAGCTACGCCTTACACCTAATTTGACATTATCCAGCAATTTTTGTTTAACACTAGTCTATGTCATAGTTATCTACATTCCTGAACACATACTGAAAGTAATGTAAATAGTAAATACTATTTTAATACAGCAAGAGTTGTAAAATTTAAATTAACAACTAAGCTTTCCTCTTGAATAATTAAAATATATGCAGATGAGGGTTCGATCCAATTAAGTGCGTGTCAGGTCCTACGAACGGTTCTCATGGGGAACTCGCACTGTGAATTTCTGTATACTTGCAATCCAATACCAAACTTGCATTCACTTTTTTTGTGCATACCCCCTTGAGGGTGTGAAATGGTAGGGAAATTCTTTATTTTTGGGTAAAAATGTCAGGACTTGCTTCAGAACCCCTTGGACATCCCCCTAATGACTAATTAGGCAATTGGACTTTTTCAATTAGCTTAACTGAGCCAATAATTACATGTCATTATTGTGATTGAAAAAATGGCCTCAAATTACCAACAAAATCAACTTTCTTTTTTAAATTATTCACATCAAATATAATGAAAGTATTTTTTAAATGAAAAAAAATTACTGTTATAATTTTTTTACATTTTTAATTTAAGGTGGCCACAAATTACCACAAAATTACCTTTTTTCTATTTTATTTTTTTTTGCAGTTTTTGTTTAATTAATTTATGATTATTACCCCTTTTTCTCCAAAAACCCAGGTACGACCTGGGCTTTCGGAAATGGGCCCTGATTCGGACCCACTCGCGAGCGGCTGTCCGCTCGCAAGTGGGTCGATGTTCTGCACTGAGCATGCGCACGACGGAGGGAGCACCGTCGTGCGCATGCGCCAGACGCGACGAGCAAAGGACTTTCCTTCGCTCGTTGTGTCTGATCAAAGGGGGCGTGCTGTCGATGTTGATTGACAGCACGCCCCCTTTGGTGGGTGTGCCGGGGGCGTGCCTCCCTGATGGGGGCGTTCCTAAGGGAACGCCTCCCGTCAGAAGCCGGCCCACTGACATCACTAGTGATGTCAGTGGGAGTGATTTTGGCTCTGATAACCACAGGCTCCGGCTCGCAGTTTCGATGGTCACGATGGTCAAGACCATTGCGGCCATCAAACTGCACGCTCGTATAGGCTGTGGGTGGTGACCCACAGCTATACGAGCGTCCAGGAGGACGCTCCATAGTTATGGAGGCCGGCCCTCATTCAGAGCGTGCGCTCTGCTCAGAGCGTACGGCTCTGAATGAGGGCCATGGTTCCAACCCAGGTTAGACCTCGTTTACACTGCACCTTTGATCTGGGTTATTTCCAGGTCAGCCCCATTCATATTCATACTGTACCCAGGTCTGCCCTGCTAAACTTGTTAGGTCATAAAAAGTGGGAGGTGACTGCTCCACAACCACCAATCAGCTCATTTTAGGCATGACCCAAGTCTGATAACCCAGGTCGCGCCGTTTATACTGCACCATTACCCGGGTCCATCCTGGGTCCGAACCTGGTAGCTATCTGGGTTGGATTCCTGGGTCACTTGACCCAGGTTATTTTTCAGGGACCCTTTTCCACTGAGCTGCAACCTGGGTAGACCCGCCAATAACCTGGGTTATTGCAGCAGTGGAAAAGGGGTATTAATGAAAAAAGTTTGCTTTCTATTTTTTTTTACTCTGTTTAAAAACCTGGGTTCAGGATGGCACTCCAACTTTTTCATGCACTTCTCCCAGGTCGCATTTTGCAGAAGAATCACACACACTCGCCGCGATTATCGCGAATAGGCATTTCAAATTGGATTTTGCATTTCTTTGGTATGCGCATTGGTGCGAAGTATGCGAGTTTTATGAAACAAACTTGCATTCGCAAACTTGCACCTAATTGGATTAAGCCCTGAGTGTCGATTCTTGCTTGGAACAAATTTTTGTAAGTTTTACATTATTAGATTATTAAATGGAATTAAAAAGTATCTAGCGAAAAGTTGTTTAATTTACAATAGAAATGTAGATAATGAGAGAGGTTTTCTGCATTTACATTCTAATAGAGGGGCCATTTATTATTTATCGTATTTTAGACCCAGTAAATAGAATTTCTAATCGTGGATATTCGCAACAATAAGAAACACTTTACCGCCCGGATGTATTAAAAATCACATGTAGGGCTACCGTCAAATAGGCGTTTTAGAGTTGTTCGTTCGCGCACAAAACAATTCCACAATAGCTTCTTACCTATTGCCATGCGCATGTTAAATGAACAGAATGGTCCTGTTTGAATTTTATTGAGTTCTTTTGGTGATTTTTATTGAAACCTAACTGCTGTCTGCTCTATTACTTTGTAATGTTTAACATGTTTTTTTTCATTTACATCATTTGCTGTTTCTTAATGACAATAAAGGTATACGGATTTGTCCCTGCAATGTGTAAAGTGAAGTGATTGCTTTCGCTATCACTTTGGTTTGTGTTACGGAGCCCCGGGTGTCCTACGGTGCATGCTCGGTCCTCAGACAGCGCATGCTCAAATGACTGTTACTGGGGAGGGATCCAGAGGATTCCTTTCCTGTTAAATTATGCCATTATGCCAAAAATACTAAAATAACCATTGGAATGCAAAAGCTTGGTAAAATTGGGGGCTGTTATTGCGATACATTTACAGTTTGTGGGTATTTCCCACAAACCGTTTTATAAATATGCTCCAATATATTGGTTTGTGCATGTATGCCTGCAAGTATCACTAAATGTGTTGTTATTACTTCTAGCTTCTCACTCTGCTTTTCATCCCATGATTTTATATTATCGACAGAGTTGATTCTTGCATTGTCCTGGGATAATGAAAAATGCTGCTGAGTTCTCCAAATTACAGTAGGAAAAAAGCTTTCTGCCATATGCCACTATTTGTTATTTGCATTTTTGCAGTAAAAGTTAATAGAGTGTGCAATTATCTCACATTAATATAACCTGTATGGATAGAAACTGTCTGAAATCTGGAAAAATCAGTAAAACAAACAATGCTAAATATATGTTAAAATGAAAATTAACCCAGGCATATATATATATATATATATATATATATACACACATATGCAGTGGGTGTGTATATATATATATATATATATATATACACATAGTGGATATATATATATATATATATATATATATATATATGTAATACAGTAATCCAGTGACCTTCCAATGACCTATACAGTACGACATGCAACATATATAATATTAAGCTTTTAGTAATCTCATCTTGACATTTTATAGCTAACATTTTTTTTAAAACATATGAGCCACAGAAATTCAAGACAAGACAATAAAAACTTACATGTTTTTGATTTAGTAAGGGAAGTACTGTAGCACTCTTGTGTCAAAGCCAGATTCTATCTACATCCTGCTGCTCCTAATACACCCTATATTCCAGAGATTGGCACTTGCTGAGGTAGCGTACTTGGGAGGTGATTCAAGGTCAGACGCTTTTGCTATCGCAGCTGCTACCATGTTAGCAGCTGCGATAGCACTATTATGGTAATGCAGCAGGAGGCATCACGCCTCCTGCATGCATTACTGTTCTGAGCTGCATCCATGGATGCAGCCTCGGATCATCTGCGTGATCCCCTGCTGGCTGATTGTCCTTGGGGTCACTCACGGCAGCAAACGCAGTTGCTCAAAAGAGAGCAGGAAATCTCCATCAGCCGACGGAAATCCTGGCCTCTTCCCTCACTCCAAGGGCAGCGGTATGCCACCGTTTGGGAAAACAGAGGCCTTCGCCGCCCCCTCTCTGCCCAGAAACAATGTCCATCACTGACAGTCTGCTGCCGCTCTTAATGCGATCACGCGGGACCAGTACAGGTCTTGCGCTGGTGCAGAACGGCACAATCGGAGATGTGCGCTAACCATCGGGTTAGTGCATATCTATGAATTAACCCCTTGTTTAGTTAATATATTCATTCATTTGGATTTGTATCCTCTCTCCTCTAAAAATTAGCTAATTGTCTAATATCTGTAATAGTGTGGGACACTTATTTTTATTACAGATCACTGGTAAATACAAATGAATATATCATATGAATGGGCAGCATGCTAGTGTAGTGGCTAGCATTACTGCCTTACAACTATAAGGTTATGAGTTTAATTCCTCATCCCTGTGTAGAGTTTGTATGTTCTCGCTGTGTTTGCAGATTCCACAATCCAAAAGTATGCTGGTAGGTTAATTGGCTTGTGTCAAAGCAATAACTGTAGTATATATGTGTGGTAAGGTATAGAGATTGCAGGCACCACTAGGGCTGGAACTGATGTGAATGACTGAATAGTTTCTGTAAATACAATGTAATATATGTGTGCGCTATATAAATAATAAATATTCAGAGACATTTGCACATTTTAGCTTTTATATTCATGTTTTTATACGTTCCTATTAAATTGTGTTAATTTTGACCAAGCCATGTGTATATGATATACATTTCTTTAAAATATCTCTCTATCCATTAGCGCTGCTACTTTGTTTCAAATATTCAGAGACAATCTGGTTACTGACTCTTCGCTAATCTGCTAATTATATTTCTATACATGTATGTATAAATATTACTATTTCTGCATTATTACTATCTATGGGCTTTATTCAGCAAGCATAATTTTACTTAAATGAAGTGTAAATGACATTTCCATATGATATAAGTATCCCAGCCATGTAAGAAAGACTTAACGGAGAAGATAACTCCATTACCTTCTCCATTAATGCCCGACTCCTACAACATTGCACTGTAAAAACCTTACATTATATATCTGAGAATGGCATTCTATAGGGAAAATCCTTATCTCAGCCTAAAACTACAGGGACAGATGACTCTCGTCCAATCAGTCCCAGCAGCCGGCTGATTACACAGCTTTGTTAAAAAAAAATAAAAAAAAATAAAAAAAAAATAAAATAAAAAAAAAAAATATATATATATATATATATATATATATATTAGGGGTGTGCACCGGCCACTTTTCGTGTTTTGGTTTTGGATCTGGATCTTTCTTCGTGTTTTGGATCTGGATTGGTTTTGCCAAAACCAAAACCATAAAAACAGCTAAAATCACAGAATTTGTGTGTTTTTCTGCTCCTATGCTGTTATTAACCTCAATAACCTTAATTTCCACTCATTTCCAGTCTATTCTGAACACCTCACACCTCACAATAGTGTTTTTATGTCCAAAAGGTTGCACCGAGGTAGCTGGATGACTATGCTAAGAGATACGAGTGGGCGGCACAAACACGTGGTCCATCTAGGAGTGACACTGCAGTGGCAGACAGGATGGCAGTTTGAAAAACTAGGCCCCAAACATTACATAATTCAAAGAAAAAAAAGAGGTGCAAGATGGAATTGTCCTTGGGTCCTCCCACCCACCCTTATGTTGTATAAACAGGACATGCACACTTTAACAAACCAAACATTTCAGCGCCAGGGTCTGCCACACGACTGTGGCTGAAATGATTGGTTCGTTTGGGCCCCCACAAAACAAGCTGGCAATTAATCTGTCCCTGCACAAACTGGCTCTACGGAGGCAAGATGTCGTCCTCATCCTCCTCATCCACCGATTCCTCACCCTCTTCAGTGTTGTGTACATCCTCATCCTCAAAGAGTATTAATTCTTCCCCGCTGGAATCCACAACCACAGGTCCCTCTGTACGTTCTGGAGGCTGGTCTCCCTGGAAGAGTTGATAATTCATTTTATGAACATCATCTTCTCCACATTT
Organism: Taudactylus pleione; assembly: GCA_031769625.1. Taxonomy (NCBI): domain Eukaryota; kingdom Metazoa; phylum Chordata; class Amphibia; order Anura; family Myobatrachidae; genus Taudactylus; species Taudactylus pleione. Next base: position 34,332,777 of record JAUIMM010000031.1, on the reverse strand, counting down.
TGTGGAAGCAACCTCCTACGCCTTTCGCTGACAAGGTTCCCGGCTGCACTAAACACTCTTTCGGAGTACACACTGGAGGGGGGGCAACTCAGGTAAAATAGAGCCAGTTTGTACAGGGACCTCCAAATTGCCTCTTTTTCCTGCCAGTACAGGTACGGACTGTCTGACATGCCTACTTGGATGCTGTCACTGATGTAATCCGTTAACAGACAGACGCATGCTTGTTGCTGCTGCTTTGAGGATGCAGGTGCGGCTACAGCCCACACAATTCACAAAGACAGAAAAAAAAGAAGAATTTTTTATTTTTTGTGGAGCGCACTTTGAGGGTTACACCACCCTTTAACAGACAGACGCACGCTTGTCGCTGCTGCTTTGAGGATGCAGGTGCAGCTACTGCGCATACATTTCACACACAAACACAGAAAAAAAGATTATTTTATTTTGTTGGAGCGCACTTTGGGGGTAACACCACCCTTTAACAGACAGACGCACGCTTGCCGCTGCTGCTTTGAGGACAGTATCATATGCAGTGACAGTAGACTTGTCAGAAATTGTTGGCACATCCTTCAGTCCGGACCAGATGTCCAAACCAGCCCTTGACTTATGACACAGGCGCATGCTTGGCGCTGCTCCTTTGTTGATGCATGTGCAGCTACAGTGCACACAATTCACAAAGACAGAAAAAAAAAGAAGAATTTTTATTGTTTGTGGAGCGCACTTTGAGGGTTACATTACCCTTTAACAGGCAGACGCACGCTTGTAGCTGCTGCTTTAAAGATGCAGGTGTGGCTACAGCCCACACATTTCACAAAGACAGAAAAAAAAAGAAGAATTTTTTTATTGTTTGTGGAGCGCACTTTGAGGGTTACACCACCCTTTAACAGACAGACGCACGCTTGTCGCTGCTGCTTTGAGGATGCAGGTGGAATCTAGACAGGATTTGGAACCGGGGACACACTACCTCCATCAATTGTCTAAATCCCACTGCACTAATGGCGGATACCAGACGCACATCTAACACCAACATAGCAGTCAAGGCCTCAGTTATACATTTTGCTTCAGGATGACTGCTGTCGTACTTCATCCTCCTCGCTAGGGACTGTTGGAGGGTCAATTGTTTAGTAAAAGTAGTGGTGTTCCTACTTCCTCTCTGGGATGATGAACAACTCCCAGCAGCAGCAACAGCACTAGGAGGAAGTGGTTCTTGATCTTTCCCTATTTTATTTTTATCGGAGAAAGTTTGGTCCTCCATTTATGTTATATTGATATATACGTGCGACTAAGGCGCACACAAACGCAGAAAATATTTTTTTATTTTGTTTGGAGTGTACTTTGGGGGTTACAGCACCCTTTAACAGACAAGCCAGCCGGCCCTTTACTTATGACACAGGCGCACGCTTGGCACTACTTTGTTGATGCACGTGCGGCTACTGCGCACACAATTCACAAACACAGAAAATATTTTTTTATTTTGTTTGTTTACTTTGGGGGTTACAGCACCCTTTAACGGTCAAGCCAGCCGGCCCTTTACTTATGACACAGGCGCACGCTTGGCACTACTTTGTTGATGCACGTGCGGCTACTACGCACACAATTCACAAACACAGAAAATATTTTTTTATTTTGTTTGGAGTGTACTTTGAGGGTTACAGCACCCTTTAACGGTCAAGCCAGCCGGCCCTTTACTTATGACACAGGCGCACGCTTGGCATTACTTTGTTGATGCACGTGCGGCTACTGCGCACACAATTCACAAACACAAAAAAATATATATTTTTATTTTGTTTGGAGTGCCCTTTGGGGGTTACAGCACCCTTTAATGGTCAAGCCAGCCGGCCCTTTACTTATGACACAGGCACACGCTTGGCACTACTTTGTTGATGCACGTGCGGCTACTGCGCACACAATTCACAAACACAAAAAATATTTTTTTATTTTGTTTGGAGTGTACTTTGGGGGTTACAGCACCCTTTAGCGGTCAATCCAGCCGGCCCTTTATTTATGGGACACAGGCGCACGCTTGGCACTACTTTGTTGATGCATGTGCGGCTACTGCGTACACAATTCACAAACACAGAAAATATTTTTTTATTTTGTTTGGAGTGTACTTTGGGGGTTACAGCACCCTTTAACGGTAAAGCCAGCCGGCCCTTTACTTATGACACAGCCGCACGCTTGGCACTACTTTGTTGATGCACGTGCGGCTACTGCGCACACAATTCACAAACACAGAAAATATTTTTTAATTTTGTTTGGAGTGTACTTTGGGGGTTACAGCACCCTTTAATGGACAAGCCAGCTGGCCCTTTACTTATGACACAGGCGCACGCTTGGCACTACTTTGTGGATGCACGTGCAGCTACAGCGCACACAAATCACAAACACAAAAAAATATTTTTTTTTATTTTGTTTGGAGTGCCCTTTGGGGGTTACAGCACCCTTTAGCGGTCAATCCAGCTGGCCCTTTATTTATGGGACACAGGCGCACGCTTGGCACTACTTTGTTGATGCACGTGCGGCTACTGCGCACACAATTCACAAACACAGAAAATATTTTTTTATTTTGTTTGGAGTGTACTTTGGGGGTTACAGTACCCTTTAACGGTCAAGCCAGCCGGCCCTTTACTTATGACACAGCCGCACACTTGGCACTACTTTGTTGATGCACGTGCGGCTACTGCGCACACAATTCACAAACACAGAAAATATTTTTTTATTTTGTTTGGAGTGTACTTTGGGGGTTACAGCACCCTTTAACCGACAAGCCAGCTGGCCCTTTACTTATGACACAGGCGCACGCTTGGCACTACTTTGTTGATGCACGTGCGGCTGCTGCGCACACAATTCACAAACACAGAAAATATTTTTTTATTTTGTTTGGAGTGTACTTTGGGGGTTACAGCACCCTTTAATGGTCAAGCCAGCCGGCCCTTTACTTATGACACAGGCGCACGCTTGGCACTACTTTGTTGATGCACGTGCGGCTACTGCGCACACAATTCACAAACACAAAAAATTATATTTTTTTATTTTGTTTGGAGTGCCCTTTGGGGGTTACAGCACCCTTTAATGGACAAGCCAGCCAGCCTTTTACTTATGGGACACAGGCGCACGCTTGGCGCTGCTCCTTCATTGATGCACGTGCAGCCACAGTGCACACAATTCACAAACACAGAAATTTTTTTTTTATTTTGTTTGGAGTGCCCTTTGGGGGTTACAGCACCCTTTAGCGGTCAATCCAGCCGGCCCTTTATTTATGGGACACAGGCGAACGCTTGGCACTACTTTGTTGATGCATGTGCGGCTACTGCGCACACAATTCACAAACACAAAAAATATATTTTTTTATTTTGTTTGGAGTGCCCTTTGGGATTTACAGCACCCTTTAATGTACAAGCCAGCTGGCCTTTTACTTATGGGACACAGGCGCACGCTTGGCACTACTTTGTTGATGCACTTGCGGCTACTACGCACACAATTCACAAACACAAAAAAATATATTTTTTTATTTTGTTTGGAGTACCCTTTGGGGGTTACAGCACCCTTTAGCGGTCAATCCAGCCGGCCCTTTATTTATGGGACACAGGCGCACGCTTGGCGCTGCTCCTTTGTTGATGCACGTGCAGCCACAGTGCACACAATTCACAAACACAGAAAAATATATTTTTTTTTAGCACTTGGGGGGAGCACCCCTGACGGACAGAGCACCCCCTGGACAACACTACAGCACCCCTTTAGGACTGGGACACTGCACAGGACTTCGGAGTGGACACGGCCCCTATGGACAACTGACTGCACAACACAGTCCAGCCAGCTCCTATGGACTTTGAAGTAGTGGACACAGCCCCTATGGACAACAGCAGCACAGCGCAGCACAACACTGCACTACACTACACTACACAGCCCAGCCAGCCCTAACTCCCACCCTCCCTCTTCACTGCCCACAGCCGAGTGAGAAAATGGCGCCGACGCGGGTACCTTATATAGGATCCAAAACCCGCGAGACCCGGAAGGTGGGATGATGACGTTTTGCCTCGATTTCAGATCCGAGTCAGGCAGGAAAAGTCGAGCCTGACTCGGATCGGCCTCGGATCGGGGGGGCCTGGGGGGGGTTCGGATTTCAGAAATCCGAACCCGCTCACCCCTAATATATATATATATCTATCCAACAAGAAGCACTCAGGGATTTAAGAAACACAGCAAACAACAGCCTTAGGGGTAACTTTGCTAAGATCCTTGTTTGTCCCGATTTGCTTTTTCGGGTGATAATATCAGTTTTTTGCAAATCTGTGTTACTCGGATGATCTCAAGGAACATTTCAGGGAAAACCCGATCAAAACCGGTTCAGTAGTTCTCCAGTTTATTGGGAACAAACATACAAACCAACGTTTATATATATATATATATATTTTATATATATATATCTATATTCTGTGAGGGGATGGGGCATGCGCATAGCAGGACAGTGTTTTCTGACACCCGAAAAGACTGCCTGTGGGGAATTTACAGGGACAGCGTCTTAACGTAAGCTGCCCCTGAGGTTTTTCCGGCATAGGGGCGGATTCAATTAGAGGTGAAAAGTCGCGGCTAGCGAAATGCATTCACCGCTGCAAGCTTTTCGTTTGTTTGTACGCAAAGTTATCGCGTACTTATGCAATGCATGTTCCCGCTTTTCACCCTATTCAATTGCAAAACAGGCAAATGCAGCTAATGGCGAAACTAGCGAAAAGGACATGATATTTTGTACCCCATAAAAAGCCTAACTGACCCTGGAAATCAATATAGAAGTGTATTAATAGACCTAATAAAAGTATTTTGTGTTCTTGAATTAAGTAAATGGGCTGTTATTTGCATAAGTGTGGTAAACTGATAAAAAGCCATTTCTTTTTGGAAAAATATCTGCTATAGTTAAATTGGGGGTTCATTTAAATGGGTACTACTTTATTTTAAACTTAAAAAAACACCTGCTGCAGCAACCTGCAATCCTGAAAACACCTGTCTCATCCATCCTGAACCCCAAAATACCAGTCCCAGTACTTTACGCCCCTCTTCAAACACTTTTTACATTTTCACCCCAAAAATTACATCTTTTTTTTAGGGTGAATTAAGATATATACAGTATATATATATTTTTTGCCTAATTTGTCATTAGGGAAGGGGGGGGGTCCAAATGGTTCTGAACCAAGTCCCCAAATTTTTAGACAAAAATAGGGATTTCGCACTTCTATTCTCCTGCCTTTGGGTGGTGAAATTTTTATGCCTGCTATGGCCTAAGGAGTTTTTGAACATGCGAAAACGTCCTGGAATCGAGTAGGGCGATACGTGGGAATGTGGTGAAGACTTCACATCGCCGAATGCTTTTTGCCGATCTCAGCTTATCGCCTCTAATAGTGGAGAAAACTTTGTAGAAACTTTTTTTTAAATCGTGTCGATATTGCCTGAATATATTCATTCATGCAAATATCGACATTATTACTGAGTGGACTCCTGAGTACTAAGTAAGAAATAATGGTTTAACTTTAAACACATACAGTATGTCCCTGTCATTCAGTTCATTGCTAACTTAATTATTTTTTTTAGTAAAATAAGTCTTAGGAGAACAAATGAGCTATTTCTAAGTATCAAACTATCTACACCAGTTTCGGTCAGGAAACGAAATAGTGATTTTCTTGGTGATAATTTCGTTCTTTTCTGTTGTAGTTCACCCACTCAAAGGACTGAAAAGCAGGAGAAACCATCTTTCATGAAGGACTATGCGACTGGTAGGTACTAGACACTAATCTTAGCATTTCATTAAATCTCTTCTCTATTTTGATTTTTATTTCCAAAAGAAAGGTGAACAAATAGAAATTGTTTTATGAAATTTTAACTGTAGAAACAGTCAGTTTTTTTTAAATAAATAAAAAATGATTAGTCACAGATTTATAACATGATAGAAAGCAGTAGCATATTACATGTCAATTGACCAAACGGTATATTGTTTTTAAATAAGTAAAGCAATAGTTTTAGGTTTTTTTTTTTAACTTGTCAGATTTCTTTAATATAGTTTTAAGTCTTTTAAATGCATTTAAAACATCTTTTCATAGCTTGCCACAGCAGTTCATGCCCTTAGTAGTTTATGATTCACATGGAAGTAAATAAAAGTATTATGTGTAGGTAGATGTGTGGGTAGACGTGGGTTATCATGACAAAGGTTATAGGAATACACAGAAAATTTTTCACTGTGCTTTGTTTGAATATTGACTCCAAATTTGAAATTTTCAGCAATTATTGTTTTTACCATTTGTTTTTTTTTTTTTTTGTAAATTCAAAATTGTTTTTGAGTTTCTCAGTCTGTCAGTCACCTACTGTACAATATCAGTGGTATCTGTTGTCCCTGTGGGAGCAGCAGGAAAAACAACACAGTGAGAGTTGGGAAATTGTTTGAAAGTTAGTTAAAATGTAGAATTGTTTAGTGTTGCGTTTCCGTAGAGTTCAGTCTGTTCTTTGTAGTTAGATGTGTAAAGAATGTTTTTGTTTCTTTTTGTTAGTTTTTCTTTGCATATGACTTTCACATCAGTTCTTCCATATAGTTTATTTATTTTTAGGGATAGGTGCGGAGATTTATCATGCAGCTGTGTGATCAATCAGAAACCAGTCCGATAGTAAAGTATTTTGTACTTGTGATCAAACTCTCTGTGTCTACCAGCACCTGCTGTCAGGCTGAATGTACTGCTGCCCTTCCTACGACTTGCTCTTCCATCTTTCCTATGCACCTTTCAAGCAAATATACAGTTTGTGCTCTCCATATATCACACAAAATAAAAGTTCCTATAGTTTGCAGTCTAAAGTGGAAGAAGCTGGCATGCTCCCGCATGCTTTACGTTTGTTCACTAATTTGTTAGTATCTTTCAAAGAAAGAAGACATTTGTATAAGGGACACATCTGCTGCTCCTTCATAGATTGTAATATGTGCTATGGGTGGAGGAGGCAATTTTTTTAGTGCTAGAAGGAAAAGATTTGAGCGGAATCCAATTACATTGTGGCTAATTACCCGTGCCTGGAGATTCAATCAGTGGGGTTTACCCCCCTTCCCTCGCATTAATACACCGTGGTAGCTTCAGGAGCCACGGGAGGTGCCGGCTGCACCGGGTGACAGCATCTGAGATACCTGTTCTGCTATCTGGTTCCAAAATATTGCAATCATTTGTCAAGCCGGCCAAATGGGTGCAGAGCATGTTTGATTTTTTTTATTTAAATGGTGTGGTCACATACCTCAGGCACTGCAGATGGTTGAGTGCCGTGGATTTAAGCCTATTGTTATATAACATTTTGTGGTCTCACTTCCTACCTTTGTGGGCCCCATAGCAATATGTTGAAGGGGCCCCTTCCCTCTTCTAGAGAGGCACCTCCAGCAGTTGTTCATTTTATTGCGCTAGTACATTTTATGAACCCTAGGAATTTCCCTAGTCTATTCAATTTATGCCCCATAGTGTTGCCCTCGTCCATTTTATTCCCCATAGTAGTGTCCTAGATCATTTTATGCACAATAGTAGTGCCCTAGTTAATTTTATGCACCATAGTAGTGCTCTAGGTTATTTTTATAATCCCTAGGAATTGTCCTAGTCCAAATTATTCCCCATAGTATGGTTGCTAATGTAGCAATATATATTATCCATGACCTGGTCCTGTATTATATTGTTCTGTAAGTCGCTTGTCTACAATTTGTTTATGTATTTTGTAATGCGCTGCGGAACACTTGTGGCGCCATATAAATAAATGATAATAATAATAATAATAACAATAATAGTAATGTCTTATTTCATTTTATGCACTATAAAAGTGCCTTAGTTCATTTTATGATCCCTAGGATTTGCCCTAGTTAATTTTATGCACCACACTAGTGCCCTAGTTCATTTTATGCACCATAGTAGTGCCCTAGTTCATTTTATGCCCCATAGTAGTGCCATAGTTAATTTTATTCATCTTCCAGTACACATGCCACACAGTTCCCCCAGTATAAATATATATACTGTATACCAAACTTAACCAAAGGCAGCACTAGGAGACTTAATAATTAAGTCTCCTAGTGCCGCCTTTGGTTATGTTTGGTTTACAGTGAGGGTGCTGTCCCTCCAGGAAGGCACAGGAGCAGGCTATTTGGATTTGCAAATGAGTGCCGGAGCCATCCTGTATACTGTATATATATACAGTGTATATATATATATATATTAGGGGTGAGCGGGTTCGGATTTCTGAAATCCGAACCCCCCTGAGCCCCCCGATCCGAGGCCAATCCGAGTCAGGCTCGACTTTTCCCACCTGACTCGGATCTGAAATCGAGGCAAAATGTCATCATCCCACCTTCCGGGTCTCGCGGGTTTTGGATCCTATATAAGGTACCCGCGTCGGCGCCATTTTCTCACTCGGCTGTGGACAGTGAAGAGGGAGGGTGGGAGTTAGGGCTGGCTGGGCTGTGTAGTGTAGTGTAGTGTTGTGCTGTGCTGCGCTGCTGTTGTCCATAGGGGCTGTGTCCACTACTTCAAAGTCCATAGGGGCTGGCTGTGTTGTGCTGTGCTGCTGTTGTCCATAGGGGCTGTGTCCACTACTTCAAAGTTCATAGGGGCTGGCTGGACTGTGTTGTGCAGTCAGTTGTCCATAGGGGCTGTGTCCACTCCAAAGTCCTGTGCAGTGTCCCAGTCCTAAAGGGGTGCTGTAGTGTTGTCCAGGGGATGCTCTGTCCGTCAGGGGTGCTCCCCCCAAGTGCTAAAAAAATATATATTTTTTCTGTGTTTGTGAATTGTGTGCACTGTGGCTGCACGTGCATCAACAAAGGAGCAGCGCCAAGCGTGCGCCTGTGTCATAAGTAAAGGGCCAGCTGGCTTGACCGTTAAAGGGTGCTGTAACCCCCAAAGTACACTCCAAACCAAATAAAAAAATATTTTCTGTGTTTGTGAATTGTGTGCGCAGTAGCCGCACGTGCATCAACAAAGTAGTGCCAAGCGTGCGCCTGTGTCATAAGTAAAGGGCCGGCTGGCTTGACCGTTAAAGGGTGCTGTAACCCCCAAAGTACACTCCAAACCAAATAAAAAAATATTTTCTGTGTTTGTGAATTGTGTGCACTGTAGCTGCAAGTGCATCAACAAAGGAGCAGCGCCAAGCGTGCGCCTGTGTCCCATAAGTAAAGAGCTGGCTGGCTCATTTCTTAAAGGGTGGTGTAACCCACAAAGTGCACTACTCTCCAGCAAAAATAAAAATATATTTTCTGTGTTTGTGTGCGCCTTAGCCGCATGTATATATCAATATAACATAAATGGAGGACCAAACTTTCTCCGATAAAAATAAAATAGGGAAAGATCAAGAACCACTTCCTCCTAATGCTGTTGCTGCTGCTGGGAGTTGTTCATCATCCCAGAGAGGAAGTAGGAACACCACTACTTTTACTAAACAATTGACCCTCCAACAGTCCCTAGCGATGAGGATGAAGTACGACAGCAGTCATCCTGAAGCAAAACGTATAACTGAGGCCTTGACTGCTATGTTGGTGTTAGACGTGCATCCGGTATCCGCCATTAGTGTAGTGGGATTTAGACAATTGAAGGAGGTAGTGTGTCCCCAGTTCCAAATCCCGTCTAGATTCCACCTGCATCCTGAAAGCAGCAGCGACAAGCGTGCGTCTGTCTGTTAAAGGGTGGTGTAACCCTCAAAGTGCGCTCCACAAACAATAAAAAAATTCTTCTTTTTTTTTCTCTTTGTGAAATGTGTGGGCTGTAGCCGCACCTGCATCCTTAAAGCAGCAGCGACAAGCGTGCGTCTGTCTGTTAAAGGGTGGTGTAACCCTCAAAGTGTGTTTGTGACTTGTGTGCGATGTAGCCGCACGTGCATCAACACAGTAGCAGCGCCAAGCGTGCGCCTGTGTCATAAGTCAAGGGCCGGTTTGGAAATCTGGTCCGGACTGAAGGACGTGCCAACAATTTCTGACAAGTCTACTGTCACTGCATATGATACTGTCCTCAAAGCAGCAGCGACAAGCGTGCGTCTGTCTGTTAAAGGGTGGTGTAACCCTCAAAGTGCGCTCCACAAACAATAAAAAAATTCATCTTTTTTTTTCTGTCTTTGTGAATTGTGTGGGCTGTAGCCGCACTTGCATCCTCAAAGCAGCAGCGACAAGCATGCGTCTGTCTGTTAAAGGGTGGTGTAACCCTCAAAGTGCGCTCCACAAACAATAAAAAAATTCTTCTTTTTTTTTCTGTCTTTGTGAAATGTGTGGGCTGTAGCCGCACCTGCATCCTTAAAGCAGCAGCGACAAGCGTGCGTCTGTCTGTTAAAGGATTACATCGGTGACAGCATCCAAGTAGGCATGTCAGACAGTCCGTACCTGTACTGGCAGGAAAAAGAAGCAATTTGGAGGTCCCTGTACAAACTGGCTCCATTTTACCTGAGTTGCCCCCCCTCCAGTGTGTACTCCGAAAGAGTGTTTAGTGCAGCCGGGAACCTTGTCAGCGAAAGGCGTAGGAGGTTGCTTCCACAAAATGTGGAGATGATGTTCATAAAATGAATTATCAACTCTTCCAGGGAGACCAGCCTCCAGAACGTACAGAGGGACCTGTGGTTGTGGATTCCAGCGGGGAAGAATTAATACTCTGTGAGGATGAGGATGTACACAACACTGAAGAGGGTGAGGAATCGGTGGATGAGGAGGATGAGGACGACATCTTGCCTCCGTAGAGCCAGTTTGTGCAGGGACAGATTAATTGCCAGCTTGTTTTGTGGGGGCCCAAACGAACCAATCATTTCAGCCACAGTCGTGTGGCAGACCCTGGCGCTGAAATGTTTGGTTTGTTAAAGTGTGCATGTCCTGTTTATACAACATAAGGGTGGGTGGGAGGACCCAAGGACAATTCCATCTTGCACCTCTTTTTTTTCTTTGAATTATGTACTGTTTGGGGCCTAGTTTTTCAAACTGCCATCCTGTCTGCCACTGCAGTGTCACTCCTAGATGGACCACGTGTTTGTGCCGCCCACTCGTATCTCTTAGCATAGTCATCCAGCTACCTCGGTGCAACCTTTTGGACATAAAAACACTATTGTGAGGTGTGAGGTGTTCAGAATAGACTGGAAATGAGTGGAAATTAAGGTTATTGAGGTTAATAATAGCATAGGAGCAGAAAAACACACAAATTCTGTGATTTTAGCTGTTTTGATGCTTTTTTTAGAAAAAATACAGATCCAAAACACAAAACCCTGAACCCAAAACACGGAAGGGTGGTTTTGGCAAAACCAATCCAGATCCAAAACACGAAGAAAGATCCAGATCCAAAACCAAAACACGAAAAGTGGCCGGTGCACACCCCTAATATATATATATATAAGGCGAGGCGGCGGCACTCAGTGCAAGAGTAAAGATTCTGCAGGCAGGTTAGTTACCAGGGTGCAAGACACCCTGACAAAAATACACCATGTATTGAAACATTGGTAACTAATCTGCCTGCAGAGTCTTTATTCTTGCACTGAGTGCCGTCGCCTAGCTGTTTTCTGTATTTGGCTGTCTGATCTGCGTCTGGCTGTACTGGTGAGCACCTGCAGTTTTTTGTTTATATCATATTTGGAGGAGTGCTGCCTGTGCCAAATCTGTCTGTCTGTCTATATATATATATATATATATATATATATATATACTCACGAGTATCAGCCCGGCACTCGCAACAAAGTCTCCCCCCAGAATAATCGGTCCAATGATAATAGCACTGGGGCTCATCCCAACACCTATGACCAGTTGGTGTTGGGGTAATTTGTTTAAAATCCAACTGTAGTATTTTAATAAGGGACACTACTGGTGTTAGCAAGCCCTATAACCCATATACTGTTTGGGTCTGCTGGGTTTTGCTGAATCACAGGTTTTTTCACTTTTTAACCATTGACTTGATAAATAATCAGTAGTCAAGTGAGCGTTATCATACCCAGTGTGCACCGCCACTGGAGTTTAGCCCAGCTCCTTCGGTCCATTGACTTGACTAGGGTTTTTCTCAAGTCATTTGAACACACTCTGCCTGGAGGTGGCCCTGTCTCACCTTCTCTGTCTGTGCACCAGGAAGAGCGAAGATAGGGGCTGTATGCTGGGGAGACTGAATGAATGGAGGAGGCTGTGTATCTGGGAGAATGTGGGGTAATGTGTATTGAGGAGAATTAGTGAGGATGACTGTGTATTAGGGATAGTGAGTACTATGGGGACTGCAAGTGAAGAATATGGGTATTGTGAAGAGTGAAAAAGAGGGAAGATAGGGGGCTTTGTATTGGGGGAGAAAGTGATGTGGGGGACTGTGTACTGGGAACAGTTAGTAAAGAGGGAGGCTGCGTGTTGGGGAGAGTAAGTGAAGCTAGGAGGCTGTGTATTGGGGAGAGTGAGCGAAGGTAGGGGTTGGGTACTAGGGGAGTTAGTGAAGAGGGCTTTGTATAGGGGAGTGATAATAGGAAGCTGTGTATTGGGTGCAGTGAGTGATGAGGGGACTGATTATTAGGGGGAGTGAGAGGAGATGGGGGCTCTGTATTATGGAGAGTGAGTGAAGCTAGGGGGTAGTGTACTGGAGGAGTAAGTGAAGAGGGCTGTGTATTGGGGAGAATAAGTGATTATAGGAGGCTGTGTATTGGAGCAGTGAGTGATGTGGGGACTGAGTATTAAGGGGAGTGAGAGAAGAAGGGGGCTGTGTATTGGGGAGAGTGAAAGAGGATAGGGCTGTGTATTATGAAGAGTGAGTGAAGCTAGGAGGCTGTGTACTGGAGGAGTAAGTGAAGAGGGCTACGTATTGGGGAGAATAAGTGATTATAGGAAGCTGTGTATTGGGGCAGTGAGTGATGTGGGGACTGAGTATTAAGGGGAGTGAGAGAAGGGGGCTGTGTTTTGGGGAGAGTGAAAGAGGATGGGGCTGTGTATTATGGAGAGTGAGTGAAGGTAGGGGGTTGTGTACTGGAGGAGTAAGTGAAAAGGGCTGTGTATTGGGGAGAAAAAGTGATGATAGGAACTATGTATTGGGAAGCTGAGATGTGGGGGCTGTGTATTGGGGAGAGTGAGTGAAGAGAGGACCTGTGTATTGGGGAGGGTGAGAGAAGGAGACTGTGTATTGGGGAGAGTGAGTGATGATAGGAAGCTGTGTATTGGGGGCAGTGAATGACGTTGGGACTGAGTATTAAGGGAATTGGACAGTGAGTGAAGGTAGGGGGTTGTGTACTGGAGGAGTAAGTGAAGAGGGCTCTGTATTGGGGAGAATAAGTGATGATAGGAAGCTATGTTTTGGGAAGCTCTGATGTGGGGGCTGTGTATTGGGGAGAGTGAGTACTGGGGAGAGCAAGAGAAGGAGTGTATTGGGGAGAGTGAGTGATGATAGGAAGCTGCATTGGGGTAGTTAGTGAAGAGGTTGACTGTGTATTACTATGGGGGCTGTGAGAGTAGAAATGGGTGTGTATTGTGAGGGAATATAGGGGGCTTTGTATTGGGGAGAAAGTGATGTTGGGGACTGTGTATTTGGGGAGTGAGTGGAGGTAGGGGACTGTGTATTGGGGAGAGTTAGTAAAGAGGGAGGCTATGTATTGGGGAGAGTAAGTGAAGCTAAAAGGCTGTGTATTGGGGAGAGTGAGTGAAGGTAGGTGCTGTGTACTAGGGGAGTGAGTGAAGAGGGCTGTGTATTAGGGGAGTGCACATCCTCCACATCACTCACTGCCCCAATACACAGCTTCCTATCATCACTCATTCTCCCCTATATTGGGTCAATGAGTGATGTGGAGGATGTGTATTGGAGGAGTGAGTGAAGAGGGAAGAGTGAGAGAAGGAGGGGGTTGTGTACTGGGGGAGTGAGTGAAGAGGGCTGTGTATTGAGGAGAATGAGTGATGACTGGAAACTGTGTATTGGGAAGCTGTGATGTGGGGGATGTGTATTGGGGAGAGTGAGTGAAGAGGATGGCTGTGTATTAGAGGAATAAATGAGTGAAGAGTGAGGCTGTGTATAGGGGAGAATTAATTAAGAGGGAGTGAATTGAGGGTCCTGTATTGGGGAGAATGAATGAAGAAGGGGCTGTGTATTTGGAGGAGTGAGTGAAGAGGGAGGCTGTTTATTAGGGAGAGTGTCTGAAGAGGGGATTGTGTATTGGGGAGAGAGTGAAGAGGGAGGCTGTGTATAGGGGAGAATGAATGAAGAGGGAGGCTGTGTATAGGGGAGAGTGAGTGAAGAGGAAGGCTGTGTATAGGGGAGAATGAGTGAAGAGGAAGGCTGTGTATAGGGGAGAATGAATGAAGAGGGAGGCTGTGTATTGGGGAGAGTGAATGAAGAGGAAGGCTGTGTATAGGGGAGAATGAGTGAAGAGTGAGGCTGTGTATAGGGGAGAATTAATGAAGAGTGAGGCTGTGTATTGGGGAGAGTGAGTGAAGAGGGAGGCTGTGTATTGGGGAGAGTGAGTGAAGAGGGAGGCTGTGTATAGGAGAATGAATGAAGAGGGAGGCAGTCTATAGGGGAGAATGAATGAAGAGGGAGGCTGTGTATAGGGGAAAATGAGTGAAGAATGAGGCTGTGTATAGGGGAGAATTAATGAAGAGGGAGGCTGTGTATTGGGGAGAGTGAGTGAAGAGGGAGGCTGTGTATAGGAGAGAATGAATGAAGAGGGAGGCTGTGTATAGGGGAGAATTAATGAAGAGGGAGGCTGTGTATTGGGGAGAATGAATGAAGAGGGAGGCTGTGTATAGGGGAGAATGAATGAAGAGGGAGGCTGTGTATAGGGATAATTAATAAAGAGGGAGGCTGTGTAGGGGAGAATGAATGAAGAGGGATGCTGTGTTTAGGGGAGAATGAATGAAGAGGGAGGCTGTGTATTGAGGAGAATGAGTGATGATTGGAAATTGTGTATTGGGAAGCTGTGATGTGGGGGATGTGTATTGGGGAGAGTGAGTGAAGAGGATGGCTGTGTATTAGGGGAATGAGTGAAGAGGAAGGCTGTGTATAGGGGAGAATGAGTGAAGAGTGAGGCTGTGTATAGGGGAGAATTAATGAAGAGGAAGGCTGTGTATAGGGGAGAATGAGTGAAGAGTGAGGCTGTATATAGGGGAGAATTAATGAAGAGGGAGGCTGTGTATTGGGGAGAGTGAGTGAAGAGGGAGGCTGTGTATAGGAGAGAATGAATGAAGAGGGAGGCTGTCTATAGGGGAGAATGAATGAAGAGGGAGGCTGTGTATAGGGGAGAATGAGTGAAGAATTAGGCTGTGTATAGGGGAGAATGAGTGAAGAATTAGGCTGTGTATAGGGGAGAATAAATGAAGAGGGAGGCTGTGTATTGGGGAGAGTGAGTGAAGAGGGAGGCTGTGTATAGGGGATAATGATTGAAGAGGGAGGCTGTGTATTGGGGAGAATGAATGAAGAGGGAGGCTGTGTTTAGGGGAGAATGAATGAAGAGGGAGGCTGTGTTTAGGGGAGAATGAATGAAAAGGGAGGCTGTGTATAGGGGAAAATGAATGAAGAGGGAGGCTGTGTAGGGGAGAATGAATGAAGAGGGAGGCTGTGTATAGGGGAGAATGAATGAAGAGGGAGGCTGTGTATTGGGGAGAGTGAGTGAAGAGGGAGGCTGTGTATAGGAGAGAATGAATGAAGAGGGAGGCTGTGTATTGGGGAGAGTGAGTGAAGAGGGAGGCTGTGTATAGGAGAGAATGAATGAAGAGGGAGGCTGTGTATAGGAGAGAATGATTGAAGAGGGAGGCTGTGTATAGGGGAGAATGATTGAAGAGGGAGGCTGTGTATAGGGGAGAATGATTGAAGAGGGAGGCTGTGTATAGGGGAGAATGAATGAAGAGGGAGGCTGTGTAGGGGAGAATGAATGAAGAGGGAGGCTGTGTATAGGGGAGAATGAATGAAGATGGAGGCTGTGTATAGGGGAGAATGAATGAAGAGGGAGGCTGTGTATAGGGCAGAATGAATGAAGAGGGAGGCTGTGTAGGGGAGAATGAATGAAGAGGGAGGCTGTGTATAGGGGAGAATGAATGAAGATGGAGGCTGTGTATAGGGGAGAATGAATGAAGAGGGAGGCTGTGTATAGGGCAGAATGAATGAAGAGGGAGGCTGTGTATAGGGGAGAATGAATGAAGAGGGAGGCTGTGTATAGGGGAGAATGAATGATGAAGAGGGAGGCTGTGTATAGGAGAGAATGAACGAAGAGGGAGGCTGTGTATTGGGAAGAGTGAAATAAGATGGGGGCAGCGTATTCGGTAGATTAGATGATATGGGAACTGTGGGGGTCATTCAGACCCGCTCGCGATCGCAGGACGCTCGCAAGCGGGTCGATGTTGCCCCACTGTGCATGCACACGACGGAGGGAGCTCCGTCGTGCGCATGCGCGAGACCCGGATAGCGACGGGCTCTCCATCGCTCCGGATCTCGCACCAAAGGGGGCGTGCTGTCGATGTTGATTGACAGCACGGCCCCTTTGGTGGGCGTGCCGGGGGCACGGCTGCCAGATGGAGGCGTTCCCATGGGAGCGCCTACCGTCTGAAGCCGGCCCCACTGACATCACTAGTGATGTCAGTGGAAGTGATTTTGGCTCTGATAGAGCCAAAATCACCCAGGGCTTGCGGCAGCGAGACCCTACCGCATGGTCTCCGTCGCAAGCCCGATGGTCGCGATGGTCTTGACCATCGCGACCATCATCATGGACGCTCGCATAAGCTGTGGGTGGTCACCCACAGCTATGCGAGCGTCCAGGAGGACGCTCCATTTTCATGGAGGAGGGCCCTGATTCAGAGCGAGTGCTCTGGTCAGAGCGTTCGGCTCTGAATCAGGCCCCGTGTATTGCTAAATTTCTTGACTTGGTTAACCCCAGGCACAATAAAGTAATATATCTTTGATCATTTTATGTGGCAAAATATGAATTCATTAAATTGTGGTGCTGGGTGGCCCAAAAAACTAGTGTTCCGGGCCCCAAATTTCTATTGCTGAACCTGCTGTTATATCAGAAACCGAGTTGCAATGTGATGGGCATTCCTGGGCGATGACTGGGAGGTGGTCTGAAGTGAACACAAAAAAAGTCAGCTCATGGGCATGTGATGGGAGTGTAGGGGCCACAGCCACAACCACAGAGACCATGTTCTGATGGCGAAACTGCACCTGCAACCGATGGTGATGTGTCAAGAAAAATCGCTGGTGATACAGCGTGTAGAGACACAGAAAGTGGGCCTCCTTGTGCTTGAACATTCAGGCATACACTAGTACACAAGGGGTTGGCTGAAACTAGCATTTGCATAGTATTGCTCCCGCAGGCGCAGCAGTGTTCACCTCTGACTCAGGTCCTACATGTCTAGAGGTACAAGCAAGACTGTTGTAGTACCTGGAGCAGCATCCTTGTTTCTTTTGAAGTATGAATGGGTTAATGTTCTAATATATCCCACCTCACTCCTCATTGGTCAGTAAAAGGGCAACTTTCCTTGGAGCTGAGCTGGACAGACCAGTGTTATGAGAGAGCACTGTTGAAGGGCTGTGACTGAGGACACATGTTAAAGAACTATCACCCCTATCATTTTATTTAATTATACTACTAGCGACCCATCCCATCTTCGCACGGTAGCAATATTATTTAGCCAAAACCCCCTGTATCTCTTAACAACCTACGCCATGCCACCACAGTCCCCTGCATTTACCCACAACCCCCTGCTTCTCACTCCTGCCCCCTGCATCTCACCAGTGTCACCACAACCCCCGCTGCTGCTGCCCTGCAGCTGGCTGGGGCCCGGTCACTGGAAATTGCTGGGAAGGGCAGGAGGTTCATGGATGAGATATTTGTATTACAGCTACCATAGGCATTATCAGCAGCATGTCCCCGGAGTTTGGGTATGAAATACCGGCAGCCAGGACACCAGCTTTCAAAATACCGACAGCGGCATCCCGATGCCCAGTGTCCCAACAGGGGTCCAGTAAGTATGCTAACCCTCCCCCTTTCTCCCCAAACCCTAACCCTCTCCGTTAGTGCCTAAACCTAACCCCCCCATAGTCTAACCCTAACTTCCCCCCTGTAGTCTAACCCTAACCCCCCAAGGTGCCTAAACCTAGCCCTCCCCCAGCGGATAACACCTAACCCGGCCCTACTGTACTTCCATTTGGGATGCCGGCTGTCGGGATTCCGGCATCAGTATCTCAACTGGCGTCGGGATTCAGGCACCGGTTTTCTGTCCAGGGTCGGGATTTCAACAGCCAGTTTCCCATACGTCGGCATCTAAATTACATCCCTGTCCCCGGGGCTGGGGCACCTGTGCATATTTCCGCAGACTCCATGCAGAGCCCTCCCTGGCTGCCGAACATGTCAATGAGCATTGTCCTCTTTGCAATGTAAACTGTATTTCCTGGGCTTCATGTTGAGCTTCCTTGCCATGGTGCTCCTGTGTGAGAACAGCGCTGACTTCCATGGGAGTTGCCTCTTGTTCACTGAGGGTATGCGGTTGAGCGGGAACATCATGCTGGAGAGGGAGCACTTCATGGTAACCTGCAGGTTTAAAGTAGAGATGGACATCAGAACCATAGATGTTTTTATCCCAATGGTACTTGTTTTTACCATTTGATGGTGACGGTTCAATGTTTGCCACCATCAAATGGAAATCATTTGGTGGTGTTCAGTTGTTTTGTGTTTATTTTTAATTCCTGATAGCTATGCCTTCTTTTTTTTTTTCTGTGACTTTGCTTCACTAAAATCGTCACAGGAACATTGTACTGCACAGGAAAATAGTACAGTTTTTGATTTGGGAGAATCTTGAGATACATCTGGATCAATATACACATGTATGTACCCTTTTTCTGTATGTCTTTTTATATGTTTGTTTGGCAGGCAAATGCGTCCACCTCTAAATGAGGCTCTCTAGTTGCAAATAATTGAAGCTGTTATTAGAATTGAAGCTATTTGTGATAAGACTTTACTTATGGGGGTACAGAATATAGTTTTTCTCTGTTTATGGCTCTAGCTACTTGTTTATGTGCATGAATAACTAAACATTCTGTAATTGTACCATCCTGCACAATATGTTGGCACTATATAAACAAAGCATAATGGTGGTGGTGATAATAATAATAATAACAAAATAATAAAGGTAGTTTCCCAGAGTCCCAGTTTAGTGAAAACTGAGACCATTAGCTTATAAGTAGCTACCTGAATGACCATACATGTACAGCTCTAACTTTTATACCAACATATCCATATATACTTATATAGTACATTTGTAAATGGTACAGGATGGCTTTTTAATCTAGATCTACTGTGTTTAGTAATAAGTTACTACAGGTTGAGTCTCCCATATCCAAATATTCAGAAAAACAGAATATTCTGAAATATGGAATATTTTTAGCATGACTGAGAAAGTGAAACCTTTGCTTTCTGATGGTTCAATGTACACAAACTTTGTTTAAAGCACAATATTATTAAAATACAGTATAAAATAACCTTCATGCTGTGTGTATAAGGTGTATATGAAACATAAATGAATTTCATGTATGAACACAAACTTTATTTGATGCACAAAATTATTAAAAATATTGTATAAAATGACCTTCAGGCTGTGTGTATAAGATGTATACAGAACATAAAAACATTCTGTGTTTAGATTTGGGTCCCATTCCCAAGACATTACATTATGGTATGCAAATATTCCAAAATACGGAATATTCCGATAACCAAAATGCCCCTGGTCCCAAGCATTTTGGATATGGGAGACTCAACCTGTAATACAAACCACATTTTGAACATAGGAATTAGGGATGTGCAGGCTCGGATAGGTTCGAGTTTGCACGTGGAGTTCGGATTTTTCCCTCCAAAAAAACGGAACTCAGAAAGAGGCAAAACGTCATCTTACATGGACGAACATCATCATTCCTGGACTTTTGTCCAGGAATGATGATGTTGAGTTCCGTTTTTTTGGAGGGAAAAATCCGAACTCCACGTGCAAACTCGAACCTATCCGAGCCTGCACATCCCTAATAGGAATACGTACCTCACTATTGTGTTCTCTGTTTTTCAGGATTTAATTGAGAATGAGAAGATATATTGTGTACCCGTCTCTGCTGTTTTGTGTACATCTGATGTCATACGATATAACTCATACATGTTCTAAACGTAAGTGGCTAAGTAACAAATGAGTGTAGTGGTAATCAGGGCTAGATTAAGGCTTTGGGGGTTCGAGCACTTAAGACAGAAGGACCCTTAGGTCTAAAATTAATAGCAAAGTAATGTCACTTTTTCCCTGTTTCTGTGTTCATAAGATTGTCCTAACAACATAACCAGCAGCCAGGGCTGGCATAGCCCTAGTTATTTTGGTAAATTTATCTAGATTTTGTGCTCCATGTAGTAATAAACTAGATTATAGTTTTAAAAATATATTAGAACTTCCAGGTTTCTATTCTAAAAGTGTAATGCCCTAAAGTTACAAGTTGATTCAAGATTTCTAGCATACTTGACGACTTTTTATATCTCCTCTCCGGGAGAAGTCTGGAGAAGAGACGTAGCTGGCCACTTCCGGGGTCGGTGCCGGTTCCTATGTCATTAGGCCTGTCAAAGTAAACCGCCGTGAATTGTGGGACCATACGGATCCGAGATTCCCACCCAGGGCCGGATTAAGGTCTGTGGGGGCCCCTATTAAATGTGACGAACTGGGGGTATGCAAAATGGGGACCCCAGTAGTGTCAGTGCCCACAGTGGTAGTGCCCCATATGCAGAGTCCACAGTAGTGGTGCCCTTTATGCAGTGCACCCAGTAGTAGTGTCCCCAGGAGTGATGCCCCTTATGCAGTGCCCACAGTAGTAATGCCCCCAGTAGTAGTGTCCCCAATGGTATTGCCCCCTGTATAAATACCCCCAGTAGTAGTACCCCTGTAGTTGTGCCCCCAATAGTAATGCCCCCCAGTAGTCATGCCCCCTGTGTGTGCCCAAGTAATGCCCCCTGAATAAATGCCCTCAGTAGTAATACCCTTGTAGTTGTGTCCCCAGTAGTCATGCCCCCTCTGGTTGTAGCCCCAGTAGTAATGCCCCCTGTAGTAGCACCCTCTGTATAAATGTTCCCAGTAGTAATGCCCCTGTATTAGTGCCCCTAATAGTAATGCTTCCTCTGTAGTAGTGCCCCAGTAGTAATGCCCCACCTTCAAGTAGCCCCCAATAGTAATGCCCCAGAAATGGTGCCCCCAATAGTAATGCCCCAATAGTAATGCCCCAAGTAGTAATGCCACCCAGTAATGCCCCCTGTAGTAATGCCCCCCCGAGTAATGCCCCCAGTAGTAATGCCCTCCCCCGAGTAATGCCACCAGTAGTAATGCCCCCCCCAAGCAATGCCTTCTGTAGAAAAGCCGCTTGCGCTAAAAAGAAAAAAATGGTCATACTTACCTTAAGCCCCACTCCGGCTGCCATCTGGTCCGCTCGGCTGCTCCTCTGCACTATGGGAGAGACGTCATGACGTCTCTCCCTTAGTGCACTACATGAGCCGGAAACCGGAGCTCACGAATGAGCTCCAGTCTCCAGCTCTGGCTGCCGCTGCGGGGAGGGAGATTGCAACCAGCGGGCACCTGGCAAATGGTGTCTCCGTGCAGCGCCGAGGTTAGGTTGGCCGGAAGAGGCAGAACTGGTTCTGTCTACTGCGGTTCACTTTAACCCCGATGGCTCGGTGTGGGGGCCCTTCAGGTGTGGGGGCCCAGGGGCGATCGCCCCTGTCGCCCACCTTTAATCTGGCCCTTTTCCTACCAATTATCTCCCCATCCTGCCCGCTTCGCTAGGAAGTGGAGGCGCCTAGGAAGAACACTAGGAAGGACCCTCTGTTGCACGAGCATACACAAGAGGAATGCTTACACAGGCATAAGTTAGCAGCTTGTGCTTTCACTGTGTGCGATGAGGTTAGCAATTCCTGAGTAAGGTCAGACCTTGTGCAAGTGTGCGTGAGGCTGCGATTGTACTCGATGTTACCGATAGTTTTGCTAAGTATTACAGATGTGTGTAAGGTAAGGTGGGCATCCTTATGTTAGGCTGCATGTTGCATAGAGATCCCAGACATTAGCATAACTTTGCGGTGAGACTGCGTGCGTAATCGCTATTGCGATCCGTACTGAATCAGGCCCTATATACACAGGTTAAAGTGGTAGCACTTCCATTTAATAATACCAAAATACTAATTATAACTAAAATTTACAAATAGGATATAGAGACTATGGGGGCTGATTCAGATTTGTACGCAAACCCGATGATTTGTGATGTTTGAAGAGCTGCGCATGCACAGGATCCGTATTACATATGTGCAGAAATTCTTCTGCGAGCTCATTTGCAGTGCCCGGACGCCACAGCCTGATTCACAGGGGGCGTTCCAGAAGTCGGGGGCTTCGGCCCCATTTTTTGGACATGCTGAAGCCAGTGACTACACCCTTGTATGCAGCGTCACTAGCCCCAGCAGCGTAAAATACATCACCATCCCCAGTAACCTGAAGGTCACTCAGATGCCCAATGTTCTCGTACAGTGATCCGATGCTGCGTCCTTGGACGCCTCCCACAGCATTAGCACATGTTAGCACAGCAATTGAGTGACAAGATGCGGCTACTGTGCTAATAGAGTACCACTCTGATTAGGCCCTGTACTAACAAATGAGATAATACTTCTAGTGCGGAATCCTCATCTCCTTCTTTACCAACGTTAGTGCGTTGTTCCTTGGCTAGATTTCATTTGCATCTGTGCCATATATGAACATTGGGCCTGATTCAGAGTTGTACGATATGCCGATGTTTTCGCTGTTATAATCGGCAATCTGCTCATGCATGAAGGTACAGTACATTACCGTAGTCACTTGTAGCGACTATTTACCCACAGTGTAATTGACAGGCGGGGAGCATTTAGGGGAGGTAACAGGACGTAGTAGCAAAGAACGTAAGCGTGTCGCAACCATTTCGGGATCATGTCCATGTGTGGCTATGATCCCATATGAAAGAATATGGCCCCTGGGATCTCATTTCCCACAGCCATTCTGCGGGACCATACGCTTACTCAGGGCTGCAACAATCGAATGACCTGCAACTGATGCTGTATCTTTACACACATATGCTGTGACAGCAGGGCCGGATTAAGGTCTGTGGGGTCCCCTGGGTAAACATGTGGGGGCCCCTATTAAATATGGACTAAATGGGGGTATGTGCAATGGGGACCATATCGCTCATAAGCGGTACATTGACAAGCAGCGATAAGCTAAGCCTAGTGCTGTTTGTTAAATACTGAAAGGAGGACACTTAGCGAGTGACAGAACCCCTTTAGCACTGTCTCCCCAGAGAAATCAAACTTCAAGCACACACAAGAAAAAAAACACACAATATACACCCACAGGGAAAAAAACACACATATAGGCACACACATGAAATATTACTCACCAGTTGCACAATCTTATCCACATTACACCACACATACTGCCCCTGATTCACATTACACCACATAGTACAAGTGCCCCTTTTACACAATGCCCAGAGTAGTACCCCTAATACACATAATGCCAACAGTAGTAGTACCTCTTACACAATGCCCACAGCAGTAGTGCCCCTTATGCAATGCCCCCAGTAGTGGTGCCCCTTATGCAGTGCCCCCAGTAGTGGTAGTGTCCCTTATGCAGTGCCCCCAGTAGTGGTAGTGCCCCTTATGCAATGTCCCCAGTAGTGGTAGTGCCCATTATGCAATGTCCCCAGTTGTGGGAGTGCCCCTTATGCAGTGCACCCAGTAGTGGTGCCCCTTATGCAGTGCCCCCAGTAGTGGTAGTGCCCTTTATGCAGTGCCACGCAGTAGTGGTGCCCCTTATGCAGTGCCTCCAGTAGTGGTGCCCCTTATGCAGTGCTTCCAGTAGTGGTGCCCCTTATGCAGTGCCCCCAGTAGTGGTAGTGCCCTTTATGCAGTGCCCTCAGTAGTGGTGCCCCTTATGCAGTGCCTGCAGTAGTGGTGCCCCTTATGCAGTGCCTCCAGTAGTGGTGCCCCTTATGCAGTGCCTCCAGTAGTGGTGCCCCTTATGCAGTGCCCCCAGTAGTGGTTGTGCCCCTTATGTAGTGCCCCGAGTAGTAGTAATGCCCTTTATGCAGAGCCCCAGTAGTGGTGCCCCTTATGCAGTGCCCCAGTAGTGGTAGTGCCCTTTATGCAGTAACCGCAGTAGTGGTGCCCCTTATGCAGTGCCCGCAGCAGTGGTGCCCCTTATGCAGTGCCTCCAGTAGTGGTGCCCCTTATGCAGTGCCCCCAGTAGTGGTGCTCTTTATGCAGTGCTGGTAACAAAATCTCAGTGGGTGCCTGGCAAATAGCCCCCCTGCGGCGCAGGATTAGGTGGGCCGGCGATGGCGGAACTTGTTCCGTCTCCCGTTCTGGTCCACTTTAACACCAGTGGGTGTGGGGGCCCTTAATGTGTGGGGGCCCAGGGAGGACCACCCCTGTCGCCCCCCCTCCCCCTTTTATCTGGCCCTGTGTGACAATTTACACAGATGCTTGGATTTGCAAAACTGCAGGTGGGCACCTCAATACATCCCCGAGTGCATGCGACATTTGCATATTTTCGTATCACAGCTGCGTACACACTCGCAGCCTAACCCTCTCCCTGGTGCCTAACCCTAAACCTCGCCCTAGTGCCTAACCCTAACCCTCCCCCTAGTGCCTAACCCCAACCCCAGAAATCATGAAAAATCATGAAAACCATGTGTCAACTTTTTTTGTGTTGACCAATTGCATGTCAACCTTTTGACCTGTCAAACATTTGTCCCTCTTACCTTTTGACCCTATTGAATATTGACCTATATACCTTTTGAGCCAGTCAACCTATTCACTGTCCACCTTATGATGTCTATCCACTGGCTCTCTGTCTACCATCCGGATACCTCCTAGGATTATCTTCTGATATAGGGGTGATGGAATACTACACAGCTCTATCACAAACAAAACCACCAATTTTACTCTGCAATATGGCTCTTTGCCCCTTAATAAATAGGGGAAATAGCGTCATGTTATGCTTCTGTGTTCTGAGAAATCTTAGGGCAGGATGTGCTAAGCATCGCTCCTGCGATGGGGTACATCCGGCCACTATGGGGTACATACTGTCATTAATTACGATCAATCCGATTGGATCCCTCCCATAAGAAATGCGAATAGAACCCCATAGGCTTCTATTGGGTAATGCCATATAAAGATGGCGTTACCTACCAGGTCTAAACTCCTGAATGTATCACATTCTGGAGCTTGGTACATACTGTATGAGAAATCTCTCTCTCTCTTTTACATTTTATATGTACTGCAGTAATGCTTATATACACATGGGGCCTGATTCAGCAAGGATCGCAGCTGCGATTATGCATGCAGTTCAACTGCGATAGTATGCTAATCCATTGCGATCATTATACTGTCGCAGCACTACATAAGGACACCCACTTTACCTTACACACATCCGTAATGTTTAGCAAGACTGCGAAACCATCGGTACAATAGAGTACCATCGCAGCCTCACGTACAATTGCACAAGGTCAGACCTTACTTCATCGTACGCTATCAGGCCTCAGGCTGCGTAGGGCATCGCCCCTGCTATGGCGTTCAAATGCACTGGCACACCTGCGTTTCGCTGACCACCCCCCCATCACTACCCACAAACAGCACTTACTGTCAATCACTCTGCAATAGGTCTGCGTAGTCACTGCCTGATCTAAGCGATCGCTTTGCACACGTGTTCTGCGTATGTGTATGCATCGCAGAGCGTAACATTCAGCCGATTGTGTGCATATTAGCAACTGCGATCCTTGCTGAACCAAGCCCACGGCGCATTTCAACAAATTTGAAGACTACAATGATCTCTACAACATAAGGCCATATAATTAGCCGCGGTAAGCCGTTTTCGACGAAAAAGTTTTCGCCGGTGGCGTCATTTTGCCAGGCAAAAACTTATCCCCGTATTCAATTCTAAAGACTTTTCGCCGGTGCGAAAAGTCTGCGCCTCGTAACCAGTGGAAAAGATTCGCCTCTGAATGCAGGCGAAAAAAAGGGCAGAATTGGGGGTTTGGGGTGCAAAGTTGGGGCAACACCCCTGCAGCCTTGGGTCTGCCCCCCAAAGGTAAACTGCATCAAAAAAATACTTTAGATCACCCCAAAAAAAGTACTTTCACTTTGGGAGCAAAAAGTCCAAAGTTGGGGGACAAACTTAAAAACTAGTGAAATAGACTCCATGTATGTCCCTGGTATTTTTTTGAATACAGGTGTTTGCTGAAGGTGCATTTTTAAAACCTCACTTTAGCAATTTTTAATCATGCTTGCACCCATTTTCATGTACCCCAAATTTACTTATTTTTAAAAAAAAACCTGCTAAATGTTATTCTTCACCACTTGTGCAAAGACACTAATTAGCAGCTATTGAGAGCATTTAAGCACCCCAAATACCTTCAGCAGGGCTATTCTGGGGTATCCATAGTGATCCCCCATGTCAGTGCATTTTTTTGTGGGGTGTCAGGCTGATTTCCCCAAATCTGACAGCACTTTTTGCCTGTTTGAGTTTCGTCCTTTGGAATTGAATAGGGTGAAAGGCGGCTGCACGCACGAAAAGTATTTTCTCCAAAAAACACGCGATGTAGGTGGAAAGTCCGCAGACGATAAGGGCAGGACTTTTCGTGGCTAATTGAATATACCCCATAGTTACAAACACGCATCCAGTGTTTACTAAAAGTATGTGCATGTATTCCGAGCCGGAACTAAAATAAATCTAAAGTACAGTAACAAACCCGACAACCTAAAATATTAATTTCCCTGCACCCCCAAGACACAGACCTTTCACCTTTGGATCCTCGGGTGGCTGCCCCATAAACAACAATTGGTAGGGAACCTGAGTTCTTTAAAAAGTTTTTTGGGTGATTTTAACCTTTCCTGATTTGTTTCTATCATTTTCCCATCTATCCAGACAATGAATCAGAAAACCTGACCTGCCTTGCTAATTATGTTAACTATATGAGCTGCATCTGGTACAGTGGGACACACTCTGGAAATGGATCATTCACACTGTAAGTAGATATATTTTTGTTTGGAATAATAGGAGATAGAATCCTGTATACTGTTATATGCAAGCATATCAATAAAATGGACCACAAAAACAAAAACACAAAAAAACAGCACTGGGAACTTTTTGAAAACAGTAACATATTTAGAAAATACTGGCAGACATAAAGCAGCACAGAAGATTGGTTATAGATTTTCTGTCTCTACATAACAGGCAGGTGTGGGCAGATTGTAGATAGATTCTGGTATCTCTGTGATGTCATTGGTGTTTTCCCCCTTCACTATCATGTGTCTGATCAAGTTGCATTATTTGCTAGCATAAACTCTATGCTTTATGCTACACTGCCATGCCGTTGAATGAAACTGATAATGAGTTTGATATTGGAACAAATATTTTTAATATATTTATAATAATTAGTCATTCAAGTTATACACAATAGTTTATAGCCTCAGAATTATGTCAAGCATTGTAATGTATCCCCCAAAGTGTCAGCATTACAGTACCTACCCACCACAGAATTGTGCCTATCATGTCAGCCATGGTTGTAATCACAGCTGCAGCTGATGCTGCCAAGGTATTTTGAGGATGTAAGGTGTGTCCATGGTATTTATGTACAGTACATTTCCTGTTTTTGTGACATGGCAGTGGGAATGCAAAAGGTTAATCCTGCCCACCACCATATAAGAGACAAATCATATGGAGAACCTATAAAATGAATCAAAACCCTTGAAACCATGTTTATAGTTTTACCTGTACTTCTTACGTGATCTTTTGGATCATTCACTTCTCTCTTCACAAGATCACCAATGGGTGTCTCAGCCGATACATCTACAGATGTTGCAGGGAAAGTGCTAAACCCATAACCACAATATTAGGGCCCTGTGTGACTGAGGGCAGTTTACATTTGCTGTAAGTTGACATGTGCACTTGCGATAGGGCCTGATTAATGGTTCCAGCTGCCCTAGGCACTGGAACCCCTTACCACCAATGAGGTTTCCACATGATGCCACCTGGATAGTCATGACCATCGTGCAAGTGGTGTGGCTGTAATTTAATATAATGTTAGACCATTCTCCGTCGTAATAACTGCCATATAATACAGAGCGTATCCTAGTGCCCAATTTCAATACAGAGAGCATCCTAGTGATCACCATACAATGCAAAAGGCATTATGCAGACTGCCATGCAATACAGAGAGATATTCTAGTTACATAGCTACTTACTTGGCAGAAGTACCAAATCCATATGCCTTTTCTATCTGTTTATACCACATGTCATATCATCATTCCTCCGTCACATACAATGGATCCTCACTGAGGTCCAGTCAATAAATACCTAGAGACATGGGACAGAAGCCCTGATTCAGAGCCGGACGCTTTTGCTGTGGGTGACCACCCACAGCTATTGTGAGCAGTCAGGATGATGGTCGCGATGGTCAAGACCATCGCGACCATCGGGCTTGCGATGAGACCCTTGTGGTAGGGTCTCATGGCCGCAAGCCCCAGAGAGCTTCCCCAGAGAGATGGTGATGTCAGTGGGGCCACCTCCAAACGGCAGGCGTTCACATGGAAACGCCTCCGTTTGGCCAGCCACCCCCCCTGCCTGCCTACCAAACGGGGCGAGCTGTCAATCACCATCAACAGCTCGTCCCTTTGGTGCAAGACCCGGAGCGACGGAGCACCCGTCGCTAGCCGAGTCTTGCGCTTGCGCATGCGCACGACGGAGCCGGCTTCGTCGTGCGCATGCCCAGTGGGCAAACATCGACCCGGTTGCGAGCGCTCAGCGTTCGCGACCGGGTCTGAATCAGGCCCAGAGGTACCTTCCTCTTCCTCCTCATTCTTTCTTTATTCTCCTATTTTTCCCTCCTTCATTCTTCTATATCCTCCTCTTCCTTCCTCCTCCTCCTCATCCTATTTTTCATACGTCTTTATCCTCCTCGTCCCTTTTTCACCTGTTGGTTGTTCAGGTGCTATAAAATTGTGCTTATTTAAAGATGGAACAATGCACATGATATCATGTTGCTAATTCAGTGTGGCATGTATCTTCCTTTTTTTGGGGGGGGGGATTTACAATGTGTGTAAAAGTAATTAATTTGATTTTTAACTATCATCTGTTTTATTTACAGCTCTGCAAAAAATGAAGATGTAAATGCTAGGAAATGCGATCTTGTATCCGTTTCATATGAAGAGAACTCATACAGTTGCAACATAACAAATTTGCTTTTTAGTGAAATGGATAATTATGAAATAATGGTACACGATTCAGCTAGCAATACTCTAGCAGAGATTAAACAATTTCAACCGATGTGCAACAGTAAGTAAAATGCAGCAATATTATTATACTTGAATGTAGGAAGTAAGATCATGTTAAAAGCAAACAAGAGATACCTAGATCAGCAATTGCTGGGAATGATACAATGGTACTACATTAGTATGCACTTTGCTTTGTGCTAATTAATCTACATTTCCTGTCAAAGAGCGTAGGTATGATGGAAGAGGTGCACTTTTTTACATCAGCTTTAGATGGAAATCGTTATAAAACAATGGGGCAAGGTATAGTAAACATCAGGTTTGTAGGGGATTAGAGAGCAGAAACTGTCTCAAGTACAAAATACAAAAATGAGTTTGATTTGAGTAAAAGGGATGTATTTTTTTAGCAATTCAATATGATCATTTTACTGACCTATTAGTTATAATGAACGTCATAATCAAAGTTTAGTTATAAATTTAAAACGGCAATCGGTATTCAGGCAAAGCCAGCAAAATAACTGATTGCAGCTTTAAATTTAGGCGCAAACTCATTGAAATCACATGGTTCTGTAATCTCAGGACATATTACATAACCCACCACATATCTGATTTCAACATATTACAGGCAATGCTGCATTAACACCCTATGGGGCCCTAGGCAAGCTAAAAGTTTGGCCATAATACCCTCCTCCATTTGTCAAATGAAAACAAAATCATAAAATCTAAAAACAGGTTAGTGCAAGCAAGGCCCCTCTGTGGGCATAGGGCCTTATTCAGGTTGGATCGCAAAGGCTGCAGCCGGGCGATGTTTGTGCTCTGCGCATGCGCGAACCGGCTGCTGCGATCGGGAAGTGATCGCAGTGAGTACACAGCCCCATTGCATAGTGATTGACATGAAGTCACTGTTTTGGGGTGGAGAGGGGTGGTGGTCAACGAAACGCAGACGTGCCTGTGCGTTTGAACGCCATTACAGGGGCGTGCTTAATTAAGCCCCTGCGATTGCATATGCTGGCAGAGGTCTAGGTGGTGACAGGAAGTTTAGCAGTTTGTGCGGTAGGGTCAGGTCAACCACAACTGTGCGAATGGTTCTGATGTTACCAATGTTTTAGCTGACTTGCGGATGCATGTCATGCAAAGTGGGTGACATTATACAGCGATGGGCACCTTGGTATAGTGCTGTCGTTGCCGTGCGATTGCATTCATTAGAACAGTTTCGCTACGAGCGGGTGTGTGCGAACGCAGCCTTGCGATCCATGCTGTATCAGGCCCATAGTCCCTAGGTGGGTGCCTAGTTTGCCTAATACAGCTATGATAACAGGATACAAATAATGAGCCCTCCACTCAGATCCAGATGGGTGTTGTGACACACTTTATTCAATAGATGTAAGTGGCTGGCGCTATGTTCACCTTGAAGTCTAACGATAGACCCAGAATGCAGCCAGGAACAGCAGGAGCTTTCAACAAGGCCCCTCAAAAGGATAATTGTATTGTGAAGTGGTTCCGGCGCTTCTTGTGATCTAATTTAAATCTTTTCTTTTTGGTATTTTTCTCCAAAAATATATGAAAAAGAAAAATATATAGTGTAAAACCGTAACAATGTTTTATAAATCATGAAAGGTTGATATAAAAAACTCACCCTTTAGAATTAAGTTGTAGATGTTGGACCCAATTTTCACCGTGGTCCTGCGGTGGTTGCAGAATGCAACGTTGGCTTTTAAGGTGAGGTCTTCAATTCCTCCCACACATAGCGTTGTACTTGTAAATAGGGAAATAAAAACTACAAGTCTCCATGGTACAGATCAATTTACCCAATCCAAGATTTTACACAATATGCAGTGTACTCACCTTGAATGGGATATATTACGCGCCTTGGACATTCATTTTCTCATCCCGATGTCCGTCGGTATATTACTGTGGGTCCTTATACCCAGTCCAAAAATAATTGTGGATATAGACTAATTTCTTTATAAAACAGTAATTTATTTCTTAATCTGTATATGATAAAAAGGTCTTAGCGGTATGTAGTTAATTTCACCAGACCTCAAAAAACATACAACAATTAATGTTTAAATGAAAATTTTAAATATAGAAAAATGCAAATATCAAAAAATAAATAAATAAAGCAAAGATAATTCTAAATCTTAAAAGTAGAAAAAGGAGAAATTAATGAGTGGAGGATTCTAATAATGAATACCTAGCAAAATGTTTCTCAGATCCTACGTCTGCTTCCTCAGGCTGGTAACTGAGAAATGAATGACCTGGCCCTTAAGTAGGGAACTAAGGGCATGTTTAAATAAGTTTAATGATGATTGACAGGAGCTATAATGCTGATTGACAGAAGTAATTTTGGCTAAGATTTAAACACACATAGTTCCTGAGTGTGTCTAAAACACCTCTGTAGTCATGTTAAAAACTGCTGGGGACCATAAATCCCCAAAATATATGTAGAAAAAAATATATATAAAAATATAAAATGTGGAGGAGGGAAGGGTTATAATCACAAGATTGGGTAATTAGTGAAATAAATAGACATTGCAGCATTGAGACATGAAAGCCTCTCTACCACTATGGTGAAAGTAATTAATTAACCAGGGAATAAACCTGGTAAGAAAAGGGGCAACCCGATCAGTGCTGCGGTGTACGACCCGTCAGTACGAATGGTTGCCTAAATGTGCAAGGTGTATAATCTGGAAGGGATGACAGTGGATGTGTCTATATGTATTAAGTGTAAAAGGGATGTGATTAAGAGTGAAAATGTGAGACCATATGTATGCTTACAAATCTAATGTAAAGAAACATAAAAATTAGGTAATATCAGGAAATAACTGTGTGAACCCTGTGTTTTAATGTAGTATGTGGACACTGTGTATTGTGTGTGTGCTGAAATCCAACTATATGTAGCCATCATACAGTGAAGGAAAATCAATACATCATATCATGATCATACTAGAAAAAAATATATTAATATATTGAACATGTCAAAACAATTATATCTTAATATATGTAACCTATCAAAACAGTAATTTCTCACAATCTGACCATACTGACTATATTGTGAGATAGTAAACATAGATAAATGCAGAGAACAAAAAGGTTGTACACCTGCATTAGACATCATCAAGGAATCGAATCTACAAAATTCTTCTTGGATAAAGAGAATCAATTACATGAACAGATTTCTTTTATCTTGGACAGTATTTTATTCATCTTAAGTCACAATTATTTTAAACTCTTAAAACAATTTTATCTGCAAATACAAGGCACGGCCATGGGGACCAGGTTTGCACCAAGTTATGCAAATTTATTCATGGGATATTTGGAATACAACAAAACATGGAACAACAACCCCTTTGGTGCAAACCTGGTCCTATGGCGAAGATATATCGATTATGTAATTTTTATTTGGAAGGGAGATGAAGGTGTTTTATCATAATTTTTAAATTATCTTAACACCAATGATCTTAACCTCAAGTTTGAGTCCACTGTGAGTAAAAATAATATTGTGTTTTTAGATCTGGATATTTACCATGAACAAGGACATATTAAAACCAAAACACATTTCAAACCCGTGGACTCCAACAACTATCTAATGCCCACCAGCTGCCATAACCCTCAATGGGTACAGACTATCCCCAAGGGTCAATTCAGGTTCATCAGGAAAAATTGTACAGATCTAGAAGTATATAAAGAACAGGCAACATATTTATCCCATAGGTTCAAAGAAAGAGGATATCCCGAACCACTTCTGGAAAAGTGCAGAACTGACTGTGAAAGACTACACCAACAAGATTTACTATCAAAAAAGATCACCACCACAACTAAAGAGCTCTCTATACCCTTCATCACAGGACTTAATGATGAATCCAAAAATATAAGGAAAATCATTGACAGACACTGGCCCATTTTTCTTTGTGACCCAATTTTAGGCACCCACCTTCCAAACAAACCACAAGTGATCTTCAGAAAGGCTCCCAACATTAAAAGCATTCTGGCCCCTACAGTTCCACCATCACTTAATAAAACTTCTGTAAACTGGTTAAAAATTCACCAAAAAGGCTTCTTTTTATGCACCTCATGTATATACTGTAAATATGGACTCAAGACTAATAAATTTGTTTCAAATGTGAACAAACGAGAATATTCTATTAAACTAAATATTAATTATAACTGTGACTATGTGATATATTTACTTGAATGTCCATGGTTACAGTATATTACAGTATGTTGGGAAAACATCTAGACCACTGAAAAACAGGATCAGGGAACACATTTTAAATATAAAGAAGGGCTTGGCCACCCATAGTGTTTCCAAACAATTTCTTGATGTTCATTCAAGTAATCCAGAAGGTCTAAAAGTCATTGGCATCGACCGGATCCATCTAGGGGTGAGAGGAGGCGATAGAGCAAACAAATTGTCTCAAAAAGAAACCTATTGGATCTATAAATTGAAGACACTCTTCCCTATAGGATTGACCATTGATATAGACTTGATAGCTTTTCTCTAAACCTTTTATCCTAGATTTTAGATTCTCTGGTCCCCCTTTTTTTTCTCCCTTATATTGTCAAAGATTTATATTTATCTTTACAGATTGAATTTGTACAGGTGACAGTCCTATTGTATTTACCTTTTTGTTCTCTGCATTTATCTATGTTTACTATCTCACAATATAGTCAGTATGGTCAGATTGTGAGAAATTACTGTTTTGATAGGTTACATATATTAAGATATAATTGTTTTGACATGTTCCATATATTAATATTTTTTTTTCTAGTATAATCATGATATGATTTATTGATTTTCCTTCACTGTATGATGGCTACATATAGTTGGATTTCAGCACACACACAATACACAGTGTCCACATACTACATTAAAACACAGGGTTCACACAGTTATTTCCTGATATTACCTAATTTTTATGTTTCTTTACATTAGATATGTAAGCATACATATGGTCTCACATTTTCACTCTTAATCACATCCCCTTTACACTTAATACATATAGACACATCCACTGTCATCCGTTCCAGATTATAAACCTTGCACATTTAGGCAACCATTCGTACTGATGGGTCGTACACCACAGCACTGATCGGGTTGCCCCTTTTCTTACCAGGTTTATTCCCTGGTTAATTAATTACTTTCACCATAGTGGTAGAGAGGCTTTCATGTCTCAATGCTGCAATGTCTATTTATTTCACTAATTACCCAATCTTGTGATTATAACCCTTCCCTCCTCCACATTTTATATTTTTATATATATATATATTTTTCTACATATAATTTGGGGATTTATGGTCCCCAGCAGTTTTTAACATGACTACAGAGGTGTTTTAGACACACTCAGAAGTAATTTTGGCTAAGATTTAAACACACATAGTTCCTGTCAATCAGCATTATAGCTCCTGTCAATCATCATTACACTTAATTAAACATGCCCTTAGTTCCCTACTTAAGGGCCAGGTTGTTCATTTCTCAGTTACCAGCCTGAGGAAGCAGACGTAGGATCTGAGAAACATGTTGCTAGGTATTCATTATTAGAATCCTCCACTCATTAATTTCTCCTTTTTCTACTTTTAAGATTTTGAATTATCTTTGCTTTATTTATTTATTTTTTGATATATCATATACAGATTAAGAAATAAATTACTGTTTTATAAAGAAATTAGTCTATATCCTCAATTATTTTTGGACTGGGTATAAGGACCCATAGTAATATACCGACGGACATCGGGATGAGCAAATGAATGTCCAAGGCGTATAATATATCCCATTCAAGGTGAGTACACTGCATATTGTGTAAAATCTTGGATTGGGTAAATTGATCTGTACCATGGAGGCTTGTTGTATTTATTTCCCCATTTACAACACTACGTGTGGAAGGAATTGAATACCTCACCTTAAAGGCCAACATTGCATTCTGCAACCACCGGAGGACCACGGTGAAAATTGGGTCCAACGTCTACAACTTACTTCTAAAGGGTGAGTTTATATCAACCTTTCACGATTTATAAAACATTGTTAAGGTTTTACACAATATATATTTTTTTTCTTTTTCATATATTTTTGGAGAAAAATACCAAAAAGAAAAGATTTTCATTAGATCACAGGAAGCGCCGGAACCACTTCACAATACAATTACACTTTATTCAATGCTAAGGAAGATGTCAAATGCCAGGGCATGAACAGTATGCACACTAGCACTACCAAGCTGGCTCACTAGTTTGGGCATCTCCTCACTGGGCAGCAGACAGGTGCACTAACCAGACTGGACAGCATTAACTTTACACAGTGTAGTATTTGCCTAATCAGCGTAAAAATAGGCTTTTGGATTGGGACACAGGAAAAGTGTCAGGAAGACACTTTGGAAAATTAAGTTTAGTTTTAGGAGACCCCACAATTTACTATCTGCCCCTTATGCAGTGGCAAACGCAGGATTTCTAGAGGGGAGTTTCCAAATGCTTGACTTTAGAGTGAGTGTGGCCAGTCCATGAAGAGGGTAGAATTAACACTTAACCAGCTATAATATGCATCATACAAAGTGTACTGTGAGTCATAATTCCAGCATGTACAGGACCAGCGATCATAATAAGCCATTATATGCGGCAGTAGGTCCATCCTGCCTGAGCTGAATGATTTTATTTTAGATGTGGGCACCATTCCAGAGCATTAGTTCAAGTCTGGGATTCTGGGAGAATCACAGCACTGCCCTGGACATATATGTACATATCGGGCTCTATAGCATCACATCCCTAAAAGTGCATGTTTTCCAGATCTCCTAGTTGGTGCACAGGTTATTTATTACTAGCTGATACATGTTAAAAGATCCACAGGTGGTGCTAATCATTTCATTTGTGACAGTGAGAATAACATGCAGCACTTGTAAAATTCTATTATATTACTATTTATATTGTGGTCATGGTGTGGGCTGGCGAGGGGGGTTTCCAGGCAGACGGAAACCCCCCCTGCGTTTGCCTAAGTTATGGTAACTTGTGACGACTTCTTTACAGCTCTTAATAAGTAAACATCTGAAAATGTGTTCATCTTTAGTTGACCTTGTAAAGTTCATTTTTTATATTTATTTTTGTGCCATAACCATGGTAAATAATGGAGGCAAAACAGTATAAAAATTAAGATGGAATAATAATTTGAAATTTCTTGTTGCAGTCAGGCTAGATCCACCTTCTGGGCTGTCGTACAGTTTCAATGACAGTATATATTGGATAATTTGGACTGGTCTTAAAGATTTGAATGCTGTCACCCTGTTACAATATGAATTACAGTTAAAGAAAGAAGCAGCATCCTGGCAGGTAACAAATCAAAAACTATCTGAATTTGTGACCAAAACCTGTAAAATGGATTGCCTATCAGTTGCAATTGGAGTGCCTGGGCGGGCTACTTAAACCTAGACTGTGCACGGGAAACTTGCCAGTACATTAGTTCTGGAATCTGTTGCCCTTTCACAACCTTTTGGCTCCATACCCAACTATTTGAATTTCCTTGTGGACATTGATGTTGATTCACTTCTTTTTGAATCCTGTGCAGATCCATTTCAGTATCTTCATATCAAGACTCTATCTGCCATTATTCTGTAAAAAGTACAGTACTATCTGCCTCTCCATCATTCCGTGTATTTTTCTGTTACCTGCCATTCCTGTCTAGTACCCACTTGATACGGCATTTGCAGCAAAGCCCATTTATTTCTTCCCTCTTGGTGGCCAAGTTGGGTCTGCCAGTTTTTCCACTTGAAACTCCCATGTTTTAACTCCCATAGACAGCAGTAAAATTTCCAATAATACCAATTTACATCAGACTGCTCCTTTGACATTCTTGTTCGGGGCATTATATAAGGACACCTACTCCCATGGGGTATATTTACTATAGTGAGGGTTTTTAGGAAATGTTGCCCATAGCAACCATTTAGTTCTACTTAAAATTTATGGAGCACCTTCTAGAATAGCTAGAATCTGATTGGTTGCTAAGGGCAACATCTCCACTCCTAAAAACCCACACTTTAGTAAATATACCCCCTTGAGGCCTATTATTTTAGGGGTTCCCTGTCTTCGACTACATTCGACATAGAACTCCAGAATAATTATTGCCCTATGTGCCAATCACGTTCTCTTCAAAAAGAAAGTCCTGTTCTGGGACCGTTGTGTTACCCTTACCTCCTGAAAGGTTTGCCTTTTAGGATGTCTTGTGCAATGCACCTACAGCCTTTCAAAAATTTTTGTTGTCTATCTTGTTTAATTTTCTACAGTGGTCCCCAATCTCATCATTCCCATGTTGCAGAGGTTTTCATCCACCTTTGGAAACTGTTAAACTGTAAACTAGAAAAGTGCATATTCAAATAGGACTGTATTCCATTATTAGGCTACATTATATCAGGTTCTAGATAGATTCAGAGACGGTTCAGGCAGTTCCTAGCTGACCTTGTCCCTCTGGAGTAAAAGCACTTTGGCAAATTTTCTGTTTTGTATTATCATTTGTCACGCCTGAGGGTTGGTTTGGGTTGGAACAGGCGTGGAAGGCTAAAGAGGAGATTTGAGAGGCGTGAAGGAACTTTGGTGGCTTGAGCCAGGACATCATCATGTATTGATGTAAGGAGGTAGAGATACAGCAGTGGATGATGGGCCCGAAAGGCAAGGACAGGAATACAATTTCTTTATTGAACAGCAGGTTGAAATGGAACTGGATATATAATACTGAATGAATGAGCAGAATCGTATTGGGACCGATGATGCTGGATTGAGGGCTGGATCGGCTTGAGACAGTTGTTGATGAATTGAAGATCTTGATCTATTTGAATCTGAAGTTGATGAACTGATGAACTTGATCGGTTGGGACTGATGTAGATGAATTAGAACTTAATTGATATAAGTCCGAACTTGATGAATTGAAGAATTTAATCGATATGAGTCCGATATTGATGAATTGATTAACTTGATGGATTTGAATCCAATGTTGAAGAATTGATGAACTTTATCGGTTTGAGACTGATATTGAAGAATTGAAGAACTTAATTGATATGAGTCCGATGTTAATAATTGATGAACTTGATCGGTTGGGACCGATGTTGAT
This sequence comes from Taudactylus pleione, assembly GCA_031769625.1. Classification (NCBI taxonomy): domain Eukaryota; kingdom Metazoa; phylum Chordata; class Amphibia; order Anura; family Myobatrachidae; genus Taudactylus; species Taudactylus pleione. The sequence continues at coordinate 34,294,445 of JAUIMM010000031.1, read as the reverse complement.
GAATTAAAGATATTAATTGATATGAATACAATTTTGGAAGCATCAGATGACACAGATTGTTGGAGGTATCGTCTGGAACCGATGGTGACTGTAAGAACAAGTCTCAGTGGTAAAGACCACACTGGTGTACAAGATGGTATAGGAGACTTGTTTACCAGATATAGGAACTGGATATAACAAACTGGGATCATTCACATACAGAGAACCTGGGAGCTCGGGGCCTGATTCAGACTCACTCGCGAGCGCTAAGCGTTCGCAAGCAAGTCGATGGTGCCCTAGTGCACATGCGCACTACGGAGGGAGCTCCGTCGTGCGCATGTGCGAGACCCGCATAGCGGCGGCCAGCCGTCGCTATGGGTCTTGCACCAAAGGGGGCGTGCTGTCGATGGTGAGTGACAGCACGCCCCCTTTGGTGGGCATGCAGGGGGCGTTGCTGCCCAGACGGAGGCGTTCCCATGGGAACGCCTACCGTCTGGGTCCGGCCCCACTGACATCACTAGTGATGTCAGTGGGAGTGCTTTTGGCTCTGATAGAGCCAAAAGCACTCTTGGGCTTGCGGCAGCGAGACCCTACCGCAGGGTCTCATCGCAAGCCCGATGGTCGCATTGGTCTTGACCATCGCGACCATCTTTTTGGCCGCTAGCATAAGCTGTGGGTGGAGGAGGCCCCTCCAATTTTAGGTAGGAGGGCCCTGATTCAGAGCGAGCGCTCTTGTCAGAGCGTCCGGATCTGAATCAGGCCCTCAGCACTAAGCTGTAACTTCAGCAAGAAGCGACATTGTACTGGCAATGAGGGCCAGTCAGGGAATGGAATTTATAGGGGTGGATACCCAGGGATTGGATGCTGTGATCAGCTGGTTTGGAAGCAGCGCTCTGAGTGGAGGAAGATCGTCAGGTGTCGCCCATACTGTTGTTCTGGAGGGAACTTTGGGCCTAATTCAGAGTCGCTCTTAAAAAGCGAGCGCTCTCTCTGAATCAAGGTGGGCGCTGCTTTTTTAAGTTGCGGCCTCCGCCAGGATGATGGTCGCAATGGTCAAGACCATCGCGACCATCGGGCTTGCGACGAGAGCCTTGTGGTAGGGTCTCGTGGCCGCAAGCCCCAGAAAGCTTCTGGTTGTAATAGAGCCGGAAGCTCTCTCACTGACATCACTGGTGATGTCAGTGGGGCCTCCCACAAACGGCAGGCGTTCGTTTGGGAACGCCTCCATTTGTGAAGCCACCTCCCGGCCACACCTACAAAACGGGGCGAGCTGTTGATCAACATCGACAGCCGCCCCACGGAGTGAGTGCTTTTTGTGCTCGCTCTGGGGCATGCGCAGTGCGCACGCCGCACGTGCACACTGGGCCACCATCGACTCGCTTGCGAGCGCTATGCGCTTGCGAGCGGGTCTGAATCAGGCCTTCTGGCGTGCAGTTTGTATACCATCATGATGGGGAGACACGCTGTGAGCAAGTGACTGCTGAGAGCCATCTCCATGCTCAGTGACAGGACACTTAGCAGATGGGGCAGGAGTAGACCCAGAGCTGGATTAAGGCTTGTCGGGGCCCCGGGGAAACCAAGGGCCTGATTCAGACCCGCTCGGGTGCGCTGAGCGTTCACAAGCGGGTCGATGGTGCCCTAGTGCGCATGACGGAGGGAGCTCCGTCGTGCGCATGCGCAGGACCCGCATAGCGACGGCCAAGCCTTGCACCAAAGGGGGCGTGCTGTCGATGGTGAATGACAGCACGCCACCTTTGGTGGGCGTGCCGGGGGCGTTGCTGCCCAGACGGAGGCGTTCCCATGGGAACGCCTACCGCATTACTACCGCATCACTACCGCAGTGGGAGTGCTTTTGGCTCTGATAGAACCAAAAGCACTCCTGGGCTTGCGGCAGCGATACCCTACCGCAGGGACTCGTCGCAAGCCCGATGGTCGCGATGGTCTTGACCATCGCGACCATCTTTTTGGCCGCTCGCATAAGCTGTGGGTGGTCATCCACAGCTATGCGAGCGGCCAGGAAGCCGCTCCAATTTTAGGTAGGAGGGCCCTGATTCAGAGCGAGTGCTCTTGTCATAACGTCCGGCTCTGAATCAGGCCCTAAGTTCTGGGGGCCCCATATACTAAATTTCCACTGCCTCATGCAGTGACTATATGCCCCTTAAGCTGGGTACACACTTAACGATGTGTACCCAGACGATCTATCAGGCGGTGGGACCAGGTGGGGGTTCCGGCATCGGCATGTGCAACACACCTGCAGATACCAGGAGCGACAGCGCGAGGGCGGGGGCCAAGCTACATTCGGCAGCATGGCCCCCGCTGATTATATCACCCGTCGGTCCTGCATGCAGATCCGACAGATGATGTAGTTGACGATGCACTGTATAGAGCATTGTCAGCAACATAGCCGGTACTGGCAGATGTGGACGATATGTTGTCCGATTTTCCAGATCAGACGACATATCATCTAGGGTGTACCCGGCTTTACCTTGACTCTCCACGGATTGCAAAAGTGAACAGGGAGGATTCCGCACAGAAACATAACTATAATTACTATAACCAACCATCTATGTCTATGAATAATTTATACATCCAAAAAATTGTTGGTGGTGCTCCCACAGCCTAAGTATAACAGAGTATTTAACAGAAGAAAAAGTAAGGCTATTCTTGGGGCACACTTATATAAGAATTCCTAATAGTAAAGTAAAATATAGCTTTTATTAATTATAGTAAAAACATACCAGGTACATACACAATTATTAATGGCGAAAATATAGTAGACAATTTCTGCAGAGTACCCCACACACCAAATTATGGGTTACAATGAATATGCTTAATTATAGAGTAATGCAACAAATACCATAGAGATCGGTATATAGGCTACACAGTATGCAATCCTATGATCCCCATTAAACAGTACAATATATGTCTACAGAACCTGGTATTCTTAAGTGGTCCCCCACATTAATACTAACCAGGCCTATCACTGGATCGCTTCCAAGATCAGACGTGTTAGGGCATAATCAGTGAAGTATGACTGTAGACCATCGCTACTGAAAATATATGGGGATTCACCCTATGCACACGGTCTGAGCCTATTATAAAATGTAGGACTATTCTCAGCAGAGAGGTCCAATTGATAATTTGTTGCTGTCAAGACAGGTGATGCATAGGCATACCTTACTTGTGATGCAATCAGTTTGGCATATATAACATGAGCATATATAACTTATAAAGGATATCACATAGGTAACTGTATCAAAAAATTATAATACTGCGTTCCAAGCGTACACAGAAAAATAGGAACTTTACATTGGTGACAAACAAAGTAACAAAGCCTGACAAAACACATAAAGTACACATGTACTAAAAGCAATCATCACATAAACATGGAACATCATTGAAAATATATTGTTAATAATTGTGATAATTGCCTAGAACCCTCCTTATCCAGACAAATCCCCTGCAATTAAACAATGTCTGTCAATGTTTTCTGCCTCAACTAAAAATGCCCAAAATTACATATTAATGCTGCAGTAGGCAGATTAGCATACAACCTCAATGTCCTTAATATATATCACACAGAGAAATCCCAAAGGATACACAAGAAATAGCAGCCATAAATGGGAAGCGAGCTATGTGGCAGGAATGCGTTGTATACAAATCAAAATAGCAATTGGGGGATAGCCATGGAAAGGAGAGATAAATATGAGACAGGCTAGGACTTCATAAGTCTAACCGGCTGACCAGACATGGTAATCTGTCAGCCTTTATACGTTACCAGTGTGGGGTAAAGTGGAGCCCAGTCCGTGCATTGACTGGGTTGTCCTGAATATCAGCAGACTGTCATGTAGAGAAAGAGGACGCGCGTTTTGCCCGCATCGAGGCTTGATCACCTCTCCACGGATTGGCAAGGTCGCAGAATACTATATCATGCCTGGGACATTGCTGGGAACCAACTGCCGGCAGCATAGCAGACATGATCTAATACACTGCCAGGGGCAAAAGCAGGATTTTAAGTGGGGAATATACAGAGATTGAAAGAGAGAGAGAGAGGGAGAGAGAGAGGGGAAGTGTGTGTGTGTGTGAGAGAGAGAGAGGGGAAGTGTGTGTGTGTGTGTGTGTGTGTGTGAGAGAGAGAGGGGAAGTGTGTGTGTGAGAGAGAGGGAGAGAGAGAGGGGAAGTGTGTGTGTGTGAGAGAGAGAGAGGGGAAGTGTGTGTGTGTGAGAGAGAGAGGGGGGAAGTGTGTGTGTGTGTTTGTGTGTGTGTGAGAGAGAGAGGGGAATAGGGTGTGTGTGAGAGAGAGAGACATACAGAGAGGCGGGAAGTGTGTGTGTTTGAGAGAGAGGGGGGGAATAGTGTGTGTGTGAGAAAGAGAGAGAGAGACAGAGAGGGGGGAAGTGTGTGTGTTTGAGAGTGAGGGGGGGGGAATAGTGTGTGTGTGTGTGTGTGTGTGTGAGAGAGAGAGACAGAGAGGGGGGAAGTGTGTGTGTGTTTGAGAGAGAGAGCGGGGGGAAGTGTGTGTGTGTGTGTGTGAGAGAGAGAGAGAGAGAGAGACAGAGGACGAGATGCACTAGCAGAGTGCAAAACTTACCACCGGATACCGCAATTATACAGATCGCATATGCACTAACATATGCGATCTGTACAGCAAAGGACAGCTCTTTCGATAAGAGCTGTCCTTTGCGATCCCTGCCGCCTTGTGGACTTCCGGGTTTATGAGTGATGCGGCAGCCGCGGGGCATGCTGGGAGGGATCCGATTGGATCCCTCATAGCAGCGTGATGCGGTAGAAGCCCATAGGCTTCTATAGGGTAATGCCAGCAATAGCTGGCGTTGCCCCCCGCATCGGAGCACGGCGGCCAGCTGATTGATGCATACAGAAAATGCAGTAAACAGGGGTTTTCCCGCATTTTCCGTTAGTGCATCCCGGCCAGAGGGGGGGGGGGAGTGAGGAAGGGACATGGAGGGAGAGTGACAGAGAGGGAGGGAGGAACAGGGAGTTAGAGGGAAAGAGGGAGGAAGGGGAGAGAGAAAGGGAGTTACGGGGATAGAGGAAAAAAGGGACAGAGAGCATGCACACAGTACCTGCTGTTACAGCTGCATCATCAGCTTCCTGATGGGGGTGGGCACCTCACATCATTAGGCCCCGTCCCTACCCATACACCCACTAATCGCGGCATCATATGAGCGAGGGGGCAGAGCTTCCACAGTCAGCACGAATCGTGGCATCATATGAGCGAGGGGGCAGAGCTTCCACAGTCAGCATTGCAACCACGGTGTGTTCAGCAGGGAGAGTGCGCTACTGTGTGTTGTGAGCCTGTAAATCGCTGCCAGGAGGGGCCGGCCAGGCAGAGTCCCGAGTGGCCATGTTCCGGACAGTATTTGCGGCAGTGTGGGGGCCCCTGGACGTCCTCCCCATCCTATAATCACAGCCCTGAGTAGACCACAGCACCAGTCGGGAGCGATGTGCAGTGTGAGTGGACCTATGTTGGACAGGGACCTGGTTTTAAGAGTCCAGAGCGTGACATCGGGTTTGTTATTTCTCAAAGATGTGTAATTTCTCATAAATCATTAGAAAACCTCTGGTCAACATGAATTTTTTGTGGACAGGAAAAGTTTCCAGTCTGAAATGTGCAGGCTATTGACAGAGGGCCTGATTCATTACGGATCGCTATTGCGATCACAGCTGCGATTACGTACACAGATATTCTGCGAAAATATGCTACTGACTGCCATCACAAAGCCAGCATAGAGACGCCCACTACCGCTTTCGGACATCTGTAATACCTGCATATACATCGGGAACTTCGAGCAACATCGGCCCCTCGTGCACAATTACAACAGGTCTGCCCTTACTCAGAAATTACTAACCTCTTCACACGCAGTGAGTACTTAAGCTGCGTATACCGTCGCAGTGGCTAATTTATGCACGCCCCTTTAACAGTGTCCAAACGGACAGGCACATGTGCGTTTCGCTGACCACCACCGCCAAACGCTCACTTCCTGTCAATCACTCTGCCATGGGTCAGGGTAGTCTCTGCGACCACAGCACGATCGCAGTGGAACTTATGCGCACGTGCACTGTAATGCGTACACATGCTCAGTACGCAGCAATCGTCCATCTGCGTGCGTAATCGCAATAGCGATCCGTAGTGAATCAGGCCCAGAGTGTGGTGGCACCTCTGACTACACAAGGCCAGCATAACACTCACTCTTCTCTCATGTCCAGAATATCTTCATATTTCCCTACTTAAGCATCTTGTTATCAAACTCTTTTCCACCATTTCTGAGTCTCTTCCTCCTTTGAAAACCTTATACCACAATGAGTATGATGTACATTTTACACTCCCTGAAGTAAGCTTCAGTTGCGCTAGCAGGTCTGCTGCGAAAGTATGCTAATAATTGCAATCGCAAAGCACTCACACGGACAACATGCAGACCCCCACTTACTCTCTTGCACATCCGTAATACCTTGCAATCCAGCCAAAACATCGGTAACATCGAAGTACATCAGAGCCACTCGCACATATAAGTCAGGTCTGACCCTCCCACTAATTAGCTAACTTTCCTGCACACAGTGAGAGCTTTCACCGCATCTGCCAACGCTGTCGCTAATTTGTGCACGCTCCTGCAATGGCGAACACACTGGCACGCCTGCGTTTCTCCGACCACCTCCCCCCTGTCACCACCCCCCAATTGGTACTTCCTGTCACTCACTCTGCGATGGGTCTGCATACTCAGGGGCGCTGAGAGGGGGGTGGAGCAGGTACAGTTTACCCAGGCCCGGGCTTCCAGAGGGGCCCGGCGCCACCCCCCCTCACTTCCTCCCGTCTCGTTTTCTCCCGGCAACCCTGGAAAGGCAGACAAGCCTCCCGACCTCCCCCCAGAATAAACTAGAAACCCCCGCAGCAGGGGGGGGCGGTGACGGGATTCGCACGACCTCAATGTGACATGAATGTCCGGTTACGCCCCCCGCTGTTAGCTGACAATCAGCTCCCTCCCGGAAGGAAGGAGCTGATTGTTGGCAAGTATGATATATGTTATTTGTTAAGTTGATAAAAGAACTTTACTAGTTGGTTTTACTAAGCTTTCATTTATTCAGGCGAAGCCCGTGATGACACTCTAGTGTTTGTATAGTGTGGCATTTCTTTTATTTTCTCCCCCTCCCCCTCTTTTCTTTACTTGTGTTTTTTTTTTTTTTTTTATGTGTGTCATTTATATTTTTGGGATAATATTCTATATTTTTCCTTATACACTGGAATATGTTTACTGTTTTGGTATGATAGCTAATACTTGATATGGGATTTTTTTTCTAATTTCTATAGGAAATTGATCTAATGCTGCAGTTTGTAATTCCATACCTTATATTCCAGTTATTGTTATTCGACTATATACCTATGTATGTTTTATTCCACATGTCTATTTTTATACTTTTATTTTTCTTTGTCTGTATATGTTAATGTATTTCTATAAAATCAATGACCAGCAAGGTGCATGGTGAGAGGTAGGAATAAATGGTTTGCGAGGCAGATACAGGGGAGCAGTGACGTAACTAGGGCAGTGTCGCCGGGGCTCGTGCCCTGGGCGGCATGGGACCGGTGGTGTGTGTGTGTGTGGGGGGGCCACCGCCGTCCACGGTACTGGCCCGTCCTGGTTAGCCAGTGTAGTACAGAATGCAGTGATAGCGGTCGCACTACACATTTACACACACATCGCCGCCGGCACGGCGGCGGGGTGTGTGTTTCAGCAGCCAATGAGAGTCAGACAGATTCTCATTAGCTGCTGCTGCGCCCACTGCAAGAGGCTGACTGGAGCTCGTTCATGAGCACCGCATTCCGGCTCCTGCAGTGGGTGATGGGAGAGACGTCATGATGTCTCTCCCATAATGCAGAGCGCGCCAGCCCGGGAGGACTGAGGTGTGGACGGCGGCGGGAGTAGAAGCCAGAACGAAGATTCAGGTGTTTTTTCTTTCTTTTTTTAACTTGTGTGTCTTTGTCTGCACTATTGGGGGCACTGCTTCGGGGGGGGGGGGTCTTCTACTGGGGACTACTACTAGGGGCACTGCATCAGGGGGGGGACTACTACTGGGGTAACTGCATCGGGGGGGGGGGACCACTACTGGAGGGGACCTCTACTGGGGGGACTATTACTGTACAACTGCACTGGGGGACCACTACTGGGGGCCCTGCATAGAGGGGGACTACTACTGTGGGCACTGCATAGGGGGGACCACTATTGGGGGAACTACTACTGGGGGCACTGTATAAGGGGCACTATTGGTGGCCTGCATAAGGGGACCACTACTGGGAGCACTGTATAAGGGGAACTAATTGGGGGATTCATAAGGGGGACCACTACTGGGGGTGCTGTATAAGGGTACTGCCCCTTTTGACCACGCTCATTTTTTTCTGTGCGTGCACATAGGGGGAGGAGGCTCCATTTTTCAATTTGCCCTGGGCTCCAAATACCCTAGTTATGCTACTGCAGGGGAGTGATATTAACTCCTGCATGTCAGGAGAAAATGCAACAGGCCAGATACAAAACGAGGGACGTCCTAACCCAAAAGGAGCTGTTTGCGGTGTTCTGTGCCCAATCTTTCGACAATTGGGTAGCTTTAGAGACAGAACTAGTAGTATTAAGACTATTAGCTTATGGTTTAGGTTATTATCTTTACACTTATTCATTTATTTGGTATTGTTAGAATATGAGCTATTCAAGATATGTTTGAAAAATCTCTGTTGCCATTTTTGTGATATGTACGATGTTAATTAATAGTACAAACTTCTCTGGGACACCATAAAGTGCTTACATGATTTGCTTATTATGGTGTTACAGGAAACAACACCGCCACAGCTTTATAATCCTGATATGTATGTGAAGATATCATCACATTTTGAAAAGGGCTCCATCTACCATGTACGAATTCGCTGGAGGACGGATGACCAAGACTATTATAGAAGTCAGTGGAGTGAGTGGAGTTCGGAGCTAAAGATTCATACCCTGGGTAATAAAAACTTGATCACCTCATGTTGCCATGTTTCCTACTGGAGTAATAGGACAAAATGCTGATTTCTCTATCTATTACCCTAACACCAATGCAGCATAGCTGTTAGAAGGGGGATGTAGCCATAATGTCAACATTTGCAAGGTCGACATTCATAATGTCGAAAATCACAATGTCAATAGTTGTCATGTCAAAATTGCAAAAATGTCGACATTATGCACAAACTGGCAGAGGAGGGTTAGGGTTAGCTTGCAGTAATGGAGATTAGGGTTAGGCACTAGAGGGAGGGTTAGGGTTAGGCTGCGGGAGGGGTGGTTAGGATTAGGTACTAAGAGGAGGGATAAGATTATGCTATAGGAGGGGTGGTTAGGGTTAGGCACTAAGGGGACATTATGCACAAACTGGTTAGCCTGGGGTTATGGAGGTTAGGCACTAGGGGGAGGGTTAGGGTTTGGCTGTGGTAATGGAGGTTAGGGTCAGGTTGCGGTAGTGGAGGTTTGGGTTAGGTATTAGGGGGAGGGTTAGGCTATGGGAGGGGAGGTTAGGGTTAGACCCTAGCGGAGGAGATATGGTTAGGCTGTAGGGAGGGGAGGTTAGGCACTAGGGGGAGGGTTACGCTGTGTGAGGGGAGGGTTTTGGTTAGGCACTAGTGGAAGGGCTAAGATTAGGCTACGGGAGAGGTGGTTAGGGTTAAGCACTAGGAGGACGGTTAGGGGTTAGAATTAGTCATAATTACTGCCAGAAGAGCATCTGGGTCTGCCAGAGTCATCACATGACTGCCGAACCCAGAAGACACAGCTAAAGCCGGCAGACCCGCCATACCAACAGGGCCAGATTAACAATGGGGCGGATGGAGCTACAGTGCCAGACCTCCACATAAAAGTAGGCCCATTATTATGGCAGCTTGATGATGACTAGCCACCAAGTTTGCCACACAGTCAACCATAAATCATAAGTACTAAATTCTATGTCCCTTACAAAATGATGCAATTTTTATTCTTTTACATATTTCAGGAGACATTAGGGTTGATCGTGTAGGGGGTGTACATGCCCACATGGCATTGGACACACCCAACCCACACAGCACTGGTCACACCCACACAGCACTGGCCATGCCCACGCAGCATTGGCCACACCCACACATCACTGGTCACAGCTCCTTTGCTTCTCCTAATAAATACTTGAATATTTTCAGCCCCAGTCCCAGGTGCCACTTAATCTGGCCCTTTCAGGAACTTTTAGTCAACATTCTAATCATGTTGACATTTCAGAGGTGTCAACATGCTGCATGTTGACATTATGACCATGTTGACATTCTCATGCGAACATGTCGGCTAAATATACTACACCCATCAGAAGAGCACTAGTGCTTTCAACAGGCAACTGATGCAGTAAAAGGACCTGCACAGAGTAGTGAGGTGAATCCTATATTAACATTAATAAATTCTGATGTTGTTTAACAACTGCAGTTGCTTCCCATGACTAGAACCCTTCATAGTCATCAGTATAGCTAGTGACACCTACATGTTGTAGAAAACTTTTATCTTTCTAAATGTGATCATTACGAATGATGTGTTTATGAATTAATGGATTATTTTCTCATAACAAGCAGTTGAGCCCAGAGTACATCAGTTTCCCATGTGTGTAGATGACTGGTGCATTTTACGGACTCTAGCCGGCGGACGTAATCCCGACCGCCAGCTTCCCGACTGCTTTATCCCGGCGAGGGTTAAATGACAGGCGTCTAAATCTATGACGCCTGTCATTTTACCAACGCCGGGAGACCGGCGCCCGGCATCCCGATCGAAGGGATGCCGGGCGCCGCTGCGGACAGCCGCGGGGGGGGGGATGGTTAGGTTTAGGGCTCCCGGGGGGGACGTAGGGTTAGGCATCCCCCCGGGAGGTTAGGGTTAGGCACCCCCCCGGGGGACTTAGGTTTAGGCGGCGGGGAAGGGAGGGTTAGGTTTAGGCACTTAGAGGGGGGATTAGGGTTAGGCACTGGGGGGAAGGTTAGGGTTAGGCACCCCTAAGGAGGGTTGGGGGGGAGGTTAGGTTAGTTAATACTTACCTTGGGACGATCAGGATTTTCAGCCATGTCGGCCAGCTGCTGTCGGGATTTGAACCGCCGGCGGTAATTCATACCGATTCCGTTCGAAGAGCTTTTTTTTATTAATGGCAGCCCGCATAGTATTTGTCATTGTTTTTTGTTTTTTTATGTAAGAGGGTGTGGCCACACCTCCCAGATATGACCACGCCCCATCAGTATTACCCAGACTCACTGTATGTCTCAATAGCCCTGAAGCTCATTAGGTGTTTGTGGTGGGTCATTTCACAATACAAATAATAGTTTCATGCAGTAAAAATGATTTTTTTTCTCTTTTACCTTTGATATCTATTAGCTATTATTCCTCTTAATGTTTCAGAAAAAGACAGAAGTCCTGCCAACATCACTCACGTCATTGTTATAATAGCCGTACTGATGACGACATTGATCGTGCTATATCTGGTTCTCTTTTCCAACCTCTCTACCAGGTAGGTAGGAAAGAGATGAGCTGGTTCTATCAGTGCTGCACATGTATATACAGCATTATATATGGCTCATAAATTCTAACTGTGTTGATTGAGAGGAAGGTAAAATATGATTTACAGATGGCAGATAGCGGTGGAACTACTTCCTCTCCAATGGATGCAGCCACTACAAGTCCCAGAGGTGAGAGTGGCCTGGCAATGGCCCCGCTGCCCACCGATGTCCAGCTCTACTCTTAAAATAGCAGAGTGGATGCTTCTTCTGAGCATAGTTTGGGCCTGGGAGGCTAGAGCGGTATCCATACGCCTTTATACAAGTCTTGTTACGGGACCGGCAATGCGTTTTCTTGCTAATGGTGCCAGGAATAACTATCCTGGATAGCATATTACAAGAGCAAAGATAATTTGTTTTTGGGCTATCTTGGGATAAGTAATTTTGTCAATATAAGTATGTTGTAGCTGATCCAGCCTCTGTTTCCTTTATGTCCCATTCTAACTTTCCTGATCTGTGTTTTCCCACTATCCCGTATCAGCTAAGCAGGTTGGAGGACAGACATTGTCACATGCACAGTAAACTAAAGACACATGGTAGGGATTAACAGCTAGGCAAAGAGAAAACATGGATGGGCGGCACTGAGCCTACTCAAGACTCATCATTCCATTTGTTTAATATATTACTTACTTCCCCACTAGATATCAAAATGCCTATATCCTAATTTACCTCTAACTTGGCACAAATACCAGTTTTGAGGGTTGGCTAAAGCTTTGACAAACCCACTGCTTACTAAATCTACTCCATTGTCTTAATACATTTTTAGAAAACTTTGGGCCTGATTCATTACCGATCGCAACTGCGATTACGCACGCAATCGCTTTGCAGTGTGTGCAGACTCCACTGCGATGGACACTGAGATGGCAGAGACAACGCAGACCCATAGCAGAGTGATTGACAGGAAGTGACCATTTGGGGGTGGTGACAGGGGAGGGGTCAGCAAAACACGGGCGTGCCAGTGCATTTGAACGCTGTTACAGGGGTGTGCATAAATTAGGCACTGCAATGCCATACACAGCTTGAGCTTTCACTGCGTGCGATGAGGTACCTTCCTGAGTAAGGTCAGACCTTGTGCAAGTGTGCGTGAGGCTGTGATTGTACTCCATGCTACCGATGGTTTCACAGTCTTGCTAAGTATTACGGATGTGTGTAAGGTAAAGTGAGCGTCCTTTTGTTAGGCTGTGACAGCATTGCGATCGCAATCATTAGCATACAGTATCTGTGTGCGTAATCGCTGCTGCGATCCTTACTGAATCAGGCCCATTATCCGCTATATAAAAGTACAATTATCCAACCTGTCCTTTTTATATATTGTTTGTTTTGTTTATTCTTATTTGCTGTGCTTTATTTTATATGACAGGATAAAAATACCATTCTTACATGACGTTCCCACAGCAGCTGAATTCTTTCAGGATCTCTACCTTGTGCATAATGGTAATTTTCAGGTAATGCTGGCCTGCAGGTTTATTCTTTTTAGTTTTTTCCATAGAACATATATTTATTATTCAGAGACACAGTCTATGACCAACTGAGCACACAATATAATTTTGGCACCTGGGGCACAGGAAGATAAGGGGAATTGTCCAATATCACAAGTAGATGACATTGGGGGAGTATATTTATCAAAGTTTGACTTTGGACACTTTTGTGTGTTAGGAGATTTTGCATTCAATTCTGAGCATCAGAGATTTACTAAAGTCAAAATTGAATGTGAAATCGAATATAAAATCGAATCCCTTTCAAAATTGAATATTATCTAAACATCGGTGCTTTTCCATAAACCAACATAGGATCCCCTGATTTACTAATATTCGATTTGAAATCAAACACCAAATTTAACACAACATCCCCAAAATAATAGACCTGTTTCATACTGACGATTTTAGCATGAGCAGGTGGGAGTTACACAGAAACTTGCACAGATCAGTGAGATCTGTGAATGCTTTTGTGTGAAAAAAGTGTAATTTTTTTTTTTTTTTAAAAAGATGATGTGGGGTGTCCCCCTAAATGCATAACCAGCACCAGCCTTTTCTGAATCAGTCCTGGTTGTGAAAATACAGGGAAAAAAAAACTGTAGCCATTCACATTCTCTTCTCCATGTGGCATCCACGTAGCCCGTAAATTTATTTATTTTTTTAAATCGTACTCACCTACCCCTCGGTTCCGGTCCTCTCCGGTCCACGTAGGCATCCACATCGTCAGAAAAAAACAAACCAATAAAACCTGAGCCACGGACATAAGTACCGCATTTTGGAGCTTGTTAGTCAGTTCCCATATATAACTATGGGAGTAACTGCTGGTGACCAGAAAGCGCTTTCTAGCCTTGTTAAAAAGAAGCTTTAAACATGTGAAAACTGCTGTTTCCGCATGTCTTAAAGAACAAACTAGTTTGATAAATAGGCCCCTGAGTACCTTGGTGTAGCCAATCATATCATGGAACTTTTCACAGCTGCACATATTATTTTGTGAGATATTGTGGCTGACAATGACTTATCCATTTCAGTGTTAAGTGAGCACAGGGCTGTATGTTACAGGACTGGTGTTATAATGTGAGGAGGGAGACTGAGGCAGGCAGGAAGCTACAGACTGAGCGTTAAATAGTACAACGATCAGAGACCTCCGGAAGCACAGACTGAATATGGGGTGCTCCTGTGAAACTGATGTGGGAAGATTTCCGTCTCCAACTTACCTTCATATGAAATTAAGTTCATACCTCTAACTGTATCTGTTCTATCCATGTCTCCTTCCTTTCACTCGCTCATGTCAGTTGTATTAGAAGAAACACAGAAGAGGTGTAAGAGACATACAGTACGTGGCTTCATTAGAGAAAAGATTAAAAGCTCATTATTTGTTGTTTTAGGATTGGACTAAATACCCAAATAAAGATGTGAAAATCAAGAAGGAGAGATTTTCCTGCACCACCACAGACACAGATCCCCACAGTTCAACTGTCTTATGTTTTCAGAAAGACATCATATCCCCTATCAAGCTTGAAGTACCTCCTCCCAAAAAAGATGCCCCTTTGCTCCATGAGACTTCTGCCCCTGAATCTTCATATGATTCACAACAGCAGAAGAACATCTCTTTAAACGAGGTCTATTCCTCCTTCTCTCCAGACTTTCCCATTTTTAATGATAATGATGCCGAGAACAACTCTGGATATAAGATGGATTCCCCAGCAGACTATATGTCAAATGATGGATCCTACATTGTAAATCCACAAGATGTAGTGATATGACTTACCCCTCAGTGACATTATCTATCACTGCAAGTCAAAGCCACTGAGGTTCCTACAGAATTCCGTCATATGGAAAGACATCTTCCGAGGATTATATGGACCCCACTGGACAAAAGCACAGAACATGCTCAGGTTCTCCAGTAGCCAGTGGCATTGTCCGGAAGATGGGTCCATTCATATATAATTAATGATAAAGCCTGATTTCAGATGGTGCCTTGCACATTTTTGCAAACTGGTGCTCAGTTGTTCCTGCATGAGCCACCAGGAAACTGTGTAATGCTGTAAAACAGAAATGCACCAATTATTTACCAGACAGCTGTGATATAAATAATCGTTTGAGCCCAACCTTCTTTTTACAAATCTTTCCTTTACCTAAGCTTGTACATTTGAAGTGGTGCCTTGTAAAAGATGCCCGTACCAGGGTAGATTTAATCAATATAGACACAAATGGTTTATAATACAAATATATCAAATTTAATTCAGATTGTTTTTATATTTAATATGAAGAATAGTTTGGCTTGGCCAGTTAGAAGTCATCAGTAAATTTTCGGCAATCCCCGGGAAGTGCCTTTCAGAAGAGTTGGACAAAGGCGATTTGCGATCAGATCCACTAATGTTATTTTGCGATGTCTGACAACCTAATATATAGCGTTATGCACAGCCGATCATCGCCGAGAAAGTCTCTGCCTTAGTGAATAATGCTAACTTGCATTCCCAACAGTGAGCGTTTTGAGGAAATATATATTTTCCAATTACATTGGGCTAGTACACAGATGTTTTTAAGGTATATAATAATTTAAATGAAAAGAATCGATAACACTTGAAAAGAATCAATGTATTGATGACTGCTAACTGACCAAACTCTTCTTGATAATAAATATAAAAAACAATGAAGGACAGGGAAGGCAATGAAAAAGTGAACTTACTTGTGTGATGTTTCTTAATATGGTTCCAAAATATTTTCAATTGCAACAATTCTTTTCAGAATTTCATCACAGATGCAAATCAAAATGTAACTTTAAATGTGACACATGGACGTACATACAGAGACAATAATAATTATTCTTAACAACATTACTGTTGTACTTTTCCCAGCATCATTATCACTCTCACTTGTTCCAGTGTTAGATAAATAGACTGTCTCCAACCCCAATGCCGGTAGAGGTCAGATTGAACAACAGAAACAATGGGACACTTACCAGGAAAACTGTTATTATGGGAGCAAACAGTAAGAACATGGAGCTGGAAGGGGGTAGATTATTCTAGGATGAGAGACGGATACACTTAACCACAGGTAAATTAATATTGGGATCACGTGATAAAAAACTATCAACGAAAAAAAGCTTTGGCCAAATCAATTAGGGGTGAGGTTCAGCTGTGCACATATTTTCCCATTACGGTACCCTGAATATCGTAAGTTTTCCTGAGCATTCTATTCAGTGTGAAGAAAGACTTGGGTTGCTGCTTGCCACAATGTGCTATACCAGAACAGTACTTCATTGTCAAGCCCTTAACTGAATTGCTCCCTTAGATTATATTACCAATCTAATACAATTCAACAGTTACTATGAATGCTAAATTACAAATGTCAGCATATCTTTAGTATTGAATGTTTATGACTTTCCAAACATTCCATGTGTTTCAGATCTAGGTAAATTATAAATTAAATTCTAAAAACTAAAATACTGATTGTGGTCTTATTGGGCACTTAATAACCATCTCTTGTACAATGTGATGTTAACAACTAAGGGTGGGTACACACCTGAACGACCGGCAATCATGCCGATGTTCAGGGCCATTTGCCTTCACCCTGGACATTGCATGATTGCTGGTACACACTACACTATTTAATGAACGACAGAATGATGACTTGTTCCATTTTTCATTAATATGTATGGCGCCGTATGCAATATCGCCTGATTGGCCTGCAGCACGGCCCATCACATGATATTGCATGCGACCGCGGTAGTGCCCGATTTGACATTCCGATTTGGCTAAATTGCCCAAATTCGGGCCAATATTGTGCAGTTGTGTACCCATTCTAACTCAATGTTCCAGGTTCCTTGCAACTTGGCAGTAGCAAAGTTATGGAAAATGTTACATTGTTGTGGTCAGGGCCAATTATACTACTAGGCAAGCCCAGGTGGTCAGTTAGGCAGCCAGGGTTTATGAGGCACATAAAACACAGAATGAGTGATATAATATAGGTTGTGGCAGTGCCCTCTTGTCTCTATGTCTTTCTGTTAGCACTTACGCTCCTTTATTACTGCTTAGTTCCTAATTGTACAAGCAATGGTATATGCTTGTGCTATATTAATATTAATAAATAATAAATACACCCAGTGTTTTTATTTTCTCAACAGCACCCCCACTCTGAATTCCAGCAGAGCAGCAGCAACTATCAGCATCTAACCTGTTGTATCTCCAGCTCCAGAGCATAGTAACACTCCCTGTAACATGATACAGACCCAGTAGGTCACTGCTTGGCAGGCAGCTGCTGTTATAGTCTCTGTATCAGGTCCTATGCTAGATACGTTCCTGTCTAAAACTGTGTTTGCACCACAAGTTTCAAATGTTCTGAGAACGTCCCTGTTTGCAGGCAGGAGTCGCCAGTTGGGCGCGTGGCTTTTTATGTAACATGAAGCGATTGCCCTGCTGCTGATGACTCACATTTTGGAATGGTCTGCAGAAGCTCAGGAAGCCTTTACCACTTTAATTAAAGCCTTATTCCAACCCAGCCTTTAACTTTCATTGCGAAGGTAGATACTGTACCTAAGACAAAGCCATAGGAACCGTTCTGTCTCAGAGACAAAGAGGAAAAATTCCTCTCTATCCTTGTGCCAACTATGGGGCTAATTTTGAGGTGGACACAGAAGCGCCAGCAGCTGCATCTATTGGCGGTGGCCCGTCTGTGATTTTATGCAAATGCAGATACAAAGTTGTACATCCGTGCATCCGAAAGTGCACGGACTGAGACGCCAACAGCATCCGTACGAGCATTAACAATACCGATTGGTGCTCCCTTGGACGGCACCATCAGTTGCACCATCGAAACTTGCACCAGCCCTACGGTAGGTGCAGTACGGAGTATGGGTTCCTATGTGAGCAGTTGAGTATCTGTGTACACAACCGCTTTCCCCGACACGCCCATAAGATGGACAATCTCCGTGCATGTGCTAAGACATCTCTCTGTCACCGCCAAGGAATGCCCACTACATTTTCAATATATATCACTGTGCGGCATTGAAATCGCAACTGTGACTCTGTACAGACACAACTGGAACGCATACAAGATGCAACTTAGATGTATAGCCAGTAGCACAAAATCGCTCCACTACGTCCAACATCGGCAGTGTGTCCACATCTGAATCATGCCCTATGCCTGTAAATTATTATCTTCTAAATAAACTTATGGAATCGGTAATTAATGTCTTCTTGCTATAAAAGCCACTTTCAAAGACAGGCGACACTTGGAAGAATCTTCAATTTCCTGTAATGTCTTTAAAGCAGGGTTAAAAGTGGTCCTAGAGAGGTGATAGAAGCTCCGCGCCCTGTGCTGCTGCACAGATCTGTGAGATAGTGCCTAGCCAATGCCAACAGAGGCGTAACTAGGGATGATGGTGCCAGGGCAAATAAACAGAAATGGCACCCCTTGAAAACTAATCTTTAAAATTCTGGCTAGGTACTTATGTTGTTGGTACTCCAATAAGACAGCCATGAATACCAAGTACACACACACTGATTTGTTATGAAATCTTAAGTGAACAGCTGGGAACCTCAGACTCCTGACCAAACACACAAGGGAAGTGCAGAGCTAAAATTGCTATTTATGTTGCCTTTCAATATTATAACACACATCACATAACCGCATGAGCAAAAATATTCACAATTTCTATAAGAAATACATTGGTTTATTGCTTCTAACCCTTAACAACCTTGTACAGCTTACTTAACTTAAACTAATAAATAACGACACAGACAACAAGAGCTTGGCTAAAAGGTCACAGCTTTTATTTATAATTAATTAACCTAACCAGGGTGGCAAAGAGACGCTGCAGGCTCAGTTCTAGCTTTTACTTTGCTCAAAATACTCGGGGAACGACTGACACATCCCCCCTCTAGACGCAGTAACGCTGCGAGGGTCCCACTTCCCTCCTGGGCCAATCCGAGACGCTTTCGTACAAAAAGCGCCCGGGTCCCCCCGAGCTGAGCAGGACAAATTCGCCAGGTTCATCGAGGGCAAGTGCCCCCACAACGTATCTTACGCCACATAAAGCCACTGAGCTGCAACGTACTCCCGCCATGCTGCGCCTCCCCTGAATTGGGAAGAAAAAGTTAGTATGACACAACATAAACAGTAACGGGTGGGATGGTGGGTTTCAAAGATCCAGGAACCAAGAGGCTGTCTCTGTTCACACAAGCCAATATATACTGATCATCTGACCACTCCTTCAAGCAATATCATTGGTTCAACCAACCAGCTGACCAGACAGCCTTATAATCTGCCCAGCAACAAGGCTGACCTCAACATCCATACAGCAAAAAACATAGTATTCTTAGTTATACTCACGCTTAGCCAGCCTTCGCATACTATAAGAAATACATTGGTTTATTGCTTCTAACCCTTAACAACCTTGTACAGCTTACTTAACTTAAACTAATAAATAACGACACAGACAACAAGAGCTTGGCTAAAAGGTCACAGCTTTTATTTATAATTAATTAACCTAACCAGGGTGGCAAAGAGACGCTGCAGGCTCAGTTCTAGCTTTTACTTTGCTCAAAATACTCGGGAACGACTGACACGTCCCCCCTCTAGACGCACTAATGCTGCGAGGGTCCCACTTCCCTCCTGGGCCAATCCGAGACGCTTTCGTACAAAAAGCACCCGGGTCCCCCCGTGTGGAGCAGGACAAATTTGCCAGGTTCATCGAGGGCAAGTGCCCCCACAACGTATCTTACGCCACATAAAGCCACTGAGCTGCAGCGTACTCCCGCCAAAGCCAGACTCCAAAGGAAACTGTCCCGCCACCCAACACGACCTAGCCCAAAACAAGAACTCCTTAATAAGCAAAATGAATCCAAGTCATCAAGATGCCCTCAATTAGGATTGAAAAATACAGAGTTAAATCGCCAACTAAAAGCTATGACTCACAACCAAGCCACCCAGTGACACCGCATAACAGGCTTCTGACACATTCACCTTCTTCCTCATCCTGTCTAACGCACCATGCTTATACACCACTCTCCAAGTCAAACTATGCACCATACAGATCACACATCCTCCAATTTGGCCTTAAGCCCAGCAAAAACTTCTCACCACGAACGATCACTCCACACCTTTCCGCTGCCGCACATCATTGCTCCTGACAGGCAACACCTCCTAGTCAGGCACATCCTATTTAGCCACCGAGGACACAAGAAACTCAAGCATGAAAACCTACACCAAAACCTCGCACATCATTCACAACCCAAACTGTCAACTGCTGTAATCCCAGTGAGCAACAAAGTTCCGTACCATTAGCATCACACCAAACCCAAACCATCCCGACACAACTTTAAGAAAACACAAAGCAACTAAATAGCAGGGATGCATAAGAGGGGAAACAAGTAACCCGAGTGAAGGGGAAAACTAAAAAACCTACCCGTGAACCAAATTGGGCCGGATCAAGGCTCCTGGGAGGAAAAATTAAAAAATCCCTTCACCCCCCCCCAATTGTTGAACGCTAGTCGTTCAACGATTGGTTGGTAAACAATGTTTCAGGTTGGCGCCAGGTGCGCAACTAGCTCTAGTCGCAACTGGTACATGTCTCATAGGCAGCCGTTTGCACACCCTAAACTCTGCAGGAAATGCCCCCGCAATCGCTGCGCCAATTTGAAGAAAATGAGTACTAGAAGCTGAAGCATAGAAACTGCCCCAATCAAAACTTTGCCCAAAAACAGCAGAGAATTAAAATGTGGTACCCAGGATAAGATTGGGCCTGTAAACCAACCTCGTATTCCAATTGAACTGTAGTATGCAGGATAAGATTGGAATGTAAACCATCCTTGTGTTCAACTAGCAGGGCGCCACATCTATAATGCACCACAAGGCGTATAGGGCAAATTAACCTCTGGATGTTGAGAAAAGGAAACTATCCACCCTTCCCTGTATGATCTCAACTGCCCAATGAAAAATTGCAAAGCACCACTGATCTCATGAAAACAATATCTTGAAACAAAATCCCTGATGAAACTAAACACTCCAAAATTGCAGCTGAAAAGTTAAAATGTAAAAGCGAGGCCTAACACCCGTCAGAAGCCACCTGACCCGTAACCACAAGCAACGAATCAAAAACTGCACATCAAAAGGCCGCCGGGAGACGACGCGAACGGGGAACCCAATGCACCCAACATGTAATAAATGACTGGGTATGTACATGAATACCTTTTAAGCTTACAATAGATGAGTTCCCCGTTGGCGCCGCCACCGCAGAGGCTTTGGACCCTCTCTGCCACGAATGGTTCCAAACTATGAAGTAAAGCAAATATTGAAAAAACTCACCCTCCGTAGATGGCTTAACCCATAAGCTCGCCAAAAATTGCCAGGCAGACGGTTACATCTGTGGTATCATTGGGACTAGAGACCGAAGCGCAATTTGCGTGTCGAAATATAATATTCTGTACCTAAACGCACAAAACTAAATGACAAAGCAAACGCAAAAGGAACGAGTTTCGGTTGTAGATGGCATGAGCTACACCCAATTCTGTAGATTAGAAAATAATTAATCCTCAGTCGCACTGACCAGCCTATATGGCCATGAAAATTGGAAACGGCTCCAACAGTAACATTACTCATAAGACCTGCATCGTAATGTAATGTAACTGTGCAGAAAAATTTCCACAATGAAGTGCTCGCTCAAACTGCATAAACCTATAAACAAGCCGCATTTAAGCAAACAACTTACAAACCCAGTCATTTCATTTTTTTTTTTTATATACATAGTGTTTCCACTGATACTCAAAACCTTAAATGTCTAGTGTGATATGCGGTACATTTCCCACTACGCTACAAAAACCTACCAAACAACCATAACCTGCTATCGTGACTATCTCAATCATCAACAGACAAACCGGACACAAAACCTACATTCATATCAAGCGCAACTGGAACCCCCAAAACACGGAAAAAGGTGACTGTGCCAAAAGAGGAGGTCCAAACAGACGTCACTCCTTCCCGCACCCATGAAGAGAAATCAGTCCAGACGATGTGTTACACCGACCTGGTCAGTGCCGGCCTGAACATACGAAAGTAAGAAAAATTGGATTTCTCGATCTAGGTGTCGGGAAACCGCACCACCCGAAGGCAAACAATCATTTGCTAATTCACCTGAACACCACTGAGACTCCATGCATTGCCCGGCCTACGAGTGCAAGGCAACAAACCAAAAACTGACCAAGAATAAACGTAACCAGAAAGTCAACATAACAAGACTGCGAACTAAAACCAAAAACTCATAAAATGTGGAAACTGCTATGAGGAACCTGCGGGGATGGTAGAATAACGGAACTACACAATGTATAGGATACTACCATGTATAGGATGCATGCTGCACTAAGCGAAATTAACCCACAACCTGCGTGGGGACCATCCCACCAGAGTGATAGAGATACTGCAAGGGGAGGGAACCAGGACAAAACACCTCCATCCGCCCCAGCAACACCCTTGCCCCAACCTTGGTCGGCAAACTACAGTAATAAATCCTGACAGAATGCAAACTCCGGAGTGTCCTGTCAAGGACTATACCAATGTCCAACGCAAACGAATGAAGAAACCCTAACAACCACAGCCATAAACTACCTACCAAGCTAGCTATAACCACAGAGAAAAGCAGCCAAACAAAATGGTGACTGAGCCTAACTAGCTCCCTTGGAACTAACCCGAGTCGAGAGGTAAACCCTCCTATACACGTAGGCTATACCTGGACAGGAGTTACTCCCGCAGGTGCGGCATGGGGGCAAACGACAGCCCAACCTACAAAACATAGGGGGTCAATAACTGGCGAAACAAATGCCTTATAAATCAGTATTACCCACGCTTCGAAGAGGTAATGCGAGGCAGCCCCGTAACCAAGGAGGGTTGATGCTGCTGCGAAACCTATAAACAAATTGAAACAACTTTTGCACCCAAAAGGCATAACCGTCCTACCGTCATGGTTCCGCCCGCATTGGGCATCAAAAACACCCCATACCAAATTTCTGAACTAGACAAACATGTAGCCACAACACAGATGTATAATAAATCCACCTATGCACTCTGTCCGCCAAATAGCCCATGGCAAAGAGGAGCATGACCCAATTTATTATATTCACAAAAATTGCGACACTCGCCTATGTCGTCTGATTCCACCCTATGACATCCCAAATTTGAAATTACTTCTGCGGATCCTTATTCGCTGCAGCGCAAAGCACACAGCAAAAGCTGAATTGACACAATGTACAGTACTCTTGTTTCCTAACCCCCTATAACTGCGTCATAAGCCTCCCTGTAATTATCGCCTAAACCCCCTGTCTAACCGCTGCACAACCCTCCTGTCAATCTTACGCGGGCGCGCCAGGTGAATGGAAAATGAGAGACAAAACTGAAGTCATGCAAAAATTGTGACATAATCATACTCACTAGGACCAGGTGCATCATCTTGAGGAACCATCGCTGAGTCCGAGCTGACCTGTAACAGAACCATGTGGTCCCGAAACCCCCACAAATATTACACGCGTATGATTCGCCGGCTCGACCTCCGGGGCTGCCTCAAGTGCACAGAATCATCAGCTGATCGGGTCACCGAGTCTTCTCTCCCGAAAAACACCACCCTGTCATCCGCCTCATGAATCACCGAATCTTCACTAAAAAAAAAAAAAAAAAATATCTTCCCATAACCACGGAAACCTGCAACTACAGGAGGCAGATGAGCAAAAGCAAAGGAGCAACACAGTGGGAGCATGAATGAACGGCAAATAGCGGGCGGGGAGGGCGACCAGAGAAAAGAGAGGGGGTTGAGGAAGAAGTAAAAAGGGAAAAAAGAAAAATAGGGATGTGTGTGTGGGGGTGGGGGTGTTTAGAGCAAGCAAAGACTGAATATAGGAAGGGAAAAGAAAAACTTGCTACAGGTGGCAGGGGGGAAAAGGAGAGGGGGGGTGACATGACATGCAGGGGAGTAAGGATATAAAGGGAAACCACATGTCAAGGCTGTGAGGGAAAACTAGGTACGGGGAAACAATAAGGGTGGCCGGGTGCAGGACATGACGAGCGGTACTGAGAAGCACCGCTCGCCAAATGGCAGGCGTGGTATTAAAATGGCCGCCGGGCCCAGCGCGAGGCCAGGCGCCAGGACCGAGGTGGGATGGTGGGAGACCTAGTCTCACCATCCTGGTACAAACCCGCCAGCGCTAGCCGCCGGGGAGTTAGGTGCCATCATATAGCGCGGCGGGAGCAGCAGCAGCTGGAGTTCCCGCCGGCGCTGGGGGACATGGAGCTGACGGGGCCACGGGATAATGAGACTGCGCAGCCCCGGATGTAATAGGAGGTGAGGGAGAAGGCGCCCTGAGGGAGACGCGGAGGAGAGGGCAACCGCAAACACCTGGAGGGTTGACTATGACGAGGCTGCAGAGAGACTAGACCCCGCAGCCCCGGGGGGGACAATAGGAGAGGGAGGAGGGGGGGACGCCCGGCGGGAGACGCTGGAGCTGCCGCGTGACGCCCGGGGGTGTAATATGCCGCAGCTGCAGATTGGGAAGACCCGCAGCCCTAGAGGGACTAGAGCAGGTGAGTGAGGAGGGGGTATACCCTGAAGGGGATACAAACGAGAAGAACAACGGGCTGCGGGGGGGGGAGGGGGGGAGGAGAGGAGAATGGCCAGGGAGCAGGGGATGAAAGGTGAAAACACTGAGATGAATACACAGTAGAATAAAGGAAGGACATGGTGAAAGCTGAAATACAAAAATGTGTAGCCTATCTGAAAGGCAAACCACTCAGTCTGATACTGGTTCAAAGATCCAGGAACCAAGAGGCTGTCTCTGTTCACACAAGCCAATATATACTGATCATCTGACCACTCCTTCAAGCAATATCATTGGTTCAACCAACCAGCTGACCAGACAGCTTTATAATCTGCCCAGCAACAAGGCGGACCCCAACATCCATACAGCAAAAAACATAGTATTCTTAGTTATACTCACGCTTAGCCAGCCTTCGCATACTATAAGAAATACATTGGTTTATTGCTTCTAACCCTTAACAACCTTGTACAGCTTACTTAACTTAAACTAATAAATAACGACACAGACAACAAGAGCTTGGCTAAAAGGTCACAGCTTTTATTTATAATTAATTAACCTAACCAGGGTGGCAAAGAGACGCTGCAGGCTCAGTTCTAGCTTTTACTTTGCTCAAAATACTCGGGAACGACTGACACGTCCCCCCTCTAGACGCACTAATGCTGCGAGGGTCCCACTTCCCTCCTGGGCCAATCCGAGACGCTTTCGTACAAAAAGCACCCGGGTCCCCCCGTGTGGAGCAGGACAAATTTGCCAGGTTCATCGAGGGCAAGTGCCCCCACAACGTATCTTACGCCACATAAAGCCACTGAGCTGCAGCGTACTCCCGCCAAAGCCAGCCTTCGCATACTATAATAGAATGAGCAGTAGTAGTTTATGAAATAAATAATGTCACTCCTGTATTTGTTTGTCAATAAGAAACACATAGGGGCATATTCAATTGTGTGCGAGAATAGCAATAAACCCGCACCTGCGAGATTTTTCCTGCAGGTGCAGGTTTTTTACTATTCTATTGGGTGCATGGTTTTTTAAAGACACGCACTGGGAGGTTTTTTTTCACGCACCTCCTGAGCAAGCATGATTTTTTATTAAAATCGATGATTTTAGAAAAAATCCCTGGGACTTGCTCTGACACCCCCGCGGCACCCCCCCTGAGGACTAATTAAGCAATTGGAAGTATCCAATTAGCTTAATTAGTCCTTAATTACTCACCTACCGAAGCGCTGTCTTCTGCATCTTCTTCTGCATCCAGCGTCGGGAGCCGGCTCTTCTGCAGCAGGGTGAGTATGTCAGTGTGTGTGTATGTGTGACCCCGGTGCGGTGTGTGTGGCCCCCCCCGGAATGGGCGCTGGGAGAACTACATTTCCCAGCAGCCCTTGCTGCTCCCATCAGTCCCCGGGACTCCCAGCAGCCCCTTCACCAGTAAGAAGAGAGAGGGGAAGCCACTGGGAGCCACAGAGACCCCCTGTCAGGTAGGTGTTTTTTTATAATTTTACGCGGCGCGGGGTTTTTAGAACTGAAAACCCCGCGACCACTATTTTTTTAATTGAATACAGCGGGTAGTGGAAGCGTGCATACTCGCGGCATTCCGGAATTGGGCGCGAGGAGCGCAAGGTTTTTAACTCACTAAACCTCACGCCCAATTGTATATGCCCCATAGAATTGTAGTATATACATTGCCAGACAACCACTTTGTATACCATGTAGTGTACGTTATACAATGAAGAACATTCTAGTCACCGCAAAACAATACAATACAGAGCTCAGAGAGCTGCTAGAAAACATACTTATCTACTGTATAACATGTTTTTACTGTATTTTAAACCGGACATTAAGCCACAGTATGGCAATGTTTGCCATTGAAATCTTTATCACACGGATGATATAAGTTGTGTTATACGGTTTTTATAAGTAACCTTGAAAAACACAGGCCCTGCAGGCTCTGGGCCTTATTCAGAAGTACAAGTGATGTCGTTGCCACACGCAAGCGGCCGATGTTTTAAGTCTGCGTATGCTTCCAAGTCACACTGCACATGTGACCCGATGGTTATTGGGGTCACAGACCAGGAGCACAGCGAGCAGCGAGCTCACCAATCACCAGGCAGGTAAGTGCAAGGTGGGGGTGGGGGGTAGCGCTGGCCGGCGGTGCATGCACGGAGGCACTCTCATTGTATTTCTTTTTACGAAAAATACAGTGAGAATTGTCAGTGAGGATTCGCAGGCACAGAGCTTTCTCACAAGCGCTGTCCCTGCTTGAGAATCTTGACACATTTAGGAGAAAATATCACACTACAATCACATTTGAAATGCGAATTGTGGTAAATAGAGGCTTAATAACATACCTGCTTCTCAGCTTTATCGTGTTCTTCCTCCTCTGGGCTCTGACTTCTGAGTCTTCTCTGTTCTTTCCCTCACTCTGACTGGGCTGGCCGGCAGGCTCCTCTGCGCAGCTCTTCTTCGCGGGCTGATGAGACGTTGTGCAATGCAATGCAGCAGATAGCGTAGGAGGGGATTCATGCCGACAGTGTCGCACGAATCTCTATTGCGGTTAGCAGTGCTACGGATGCCCATCAATGGTCTCTGTAGATGGTGCCTACAGCGCTCTACATTAATGGCAGCAAACTATCAACGGTTTACACCATCGACAGCAGTCAGTGCAACGCCTGGAGGCAGGACTTGGCAGGAGGCAGGACTGTTAGCTAACAAACTGTTAGGTAAGAAGCCTACGTGGCTCACATTAGGGGCCCGAGCTAAGCTATGTGCTTCCTGCGGCGGAGGAGAAAACATTAACATTGCCATACCATTATGTTACCTACAATTTTAAGGGCAGGCTTTGTGCACCACACAGATCTTACTTTTTATTGCATACTTGCTGTGACTTTGAACCCCTCCGCTTGCAAGACTTTATATGGGCAAACAGGCTGAAGACTCCGGGCACTGTGTTAGGGTCTCAACTGCATGTATGCAATATCTACGGAAAAATGGTGCTGGCACAATATCTACGGAAATTTGGGATCAGTGCCCTATTTCAAGTAATGTCTTCAGAAATATGGTACATTCTGAAAAAAGCAATGTAAGAACGGTGAAGGCTCCAGGATGAGGGGTGTGGGCCACAATGACTCAGAGGCCCATGCGCACTGCACACCCTGCACACATTATAGATATGCCACTGGTAAATGGGATCTACGAGCACATTAATCAATATTATTTTCACTGAAATAATGTATAAACGGGTGTTTTCACACCCATTTCACTCTATTTTGGTAGTGTATTAAAGGGCTTTTGGAGCAGTTTCGTAGAACGCAATAACCATACTTGTAATGGGAAATGTGATCTGCTCAAATTTACTAAAATAAAATTGTAAAAAATAACGGTGGAGCCCTGTATATAGTAATGAAACCTGGAGATGGCATTATTAGGGCTTTCCCCTGACTCTGCTCTGCTCTGACAGGCGGTCGTGGGAAGGGAGGGTAACAGGCGACACATGCACGGTCACACTCTCAGGGTAATTTTTGCAAAAGAATACGAGGGAGAGATTGGAAGGGACAGAGGGCCTAATTCAGACCCGCACGCGAGCGCTCGCAAGCGGGTCGATGTTAGCCCAGTGCGCATGTGACACCCCTACAGTGATCACTGCCCCGTTTCCATCAATATGTTTGTATTTTATTAATATGTTCACTGTATATAAATAAAGAAATGTGTAACTAATGTAGTTTTACAAATAGTAGGACAGTGGAGCTGCCAATATGGAGATATGTGTTTTCACCCCTAACAAAGGGACACTTGAAATGGATACTTTGTCTCATTCTCCACACATTAGCCAGCAACCCGGGCAACGTATTTCAAATTACTAACTACTTAATATATAACCTATTGCATGCAGGGGTAGGACTAGAGACTTGTGTAATACATTTTTTGGGTGCACCTGATATAAGTGGTCATTTTGCTTGAGTCAAACTACTGTACAGGAGATGTTATATGTTCATTTGTGTTAACCTATTGATTCCAAAGGTGGAGTGTGCAACCAGAGTTCCGGTATAATAAAATTTATGGATCCAAGTGTTTTCTTATTCGCTTAAACTGTATTGAGCCAATTGCATTGTAACCACGATATTAACATGTCTGTGTGAGAATCGCTTCTTGGTTAATTAAACTGCTCTTGTGGAATAAATACGTTATTTTATTTGCCATTATTGCCTGTATCTGTTTGGTAACATGCCGGAAGAGTCCAAGGTGATCCAGAGACAGAGTAGTTGGTAAGGAAACACCCCATCCCAACGCAACATACTAAGTTCACCGTACACCCTTAGTGGGGTGTTACATTTGGCGTCATACGCAAGACCCGGATAGCGACGGGCAAGCTGTCGCTATGGGTCTCGCTAAAAAGGGGGCGTGCTGTCGATGGTGAGTGACAGCACGCCCCCTTTGGTGGGCGTGCCGGGGGC
The DNA here is from genome assembly GCA_031769625.1 of Taudactylus pleione. NCBI lineage: Eukaryota > Metazoa > Chordata > Amphibia > Anura > Myobatrachidae > Taudactylus > Taudactylus pleione. The sequence continues at coordinate 34,265,389 of JAUIMM010000031.1, read as the reverse complement.
ATGGCTGGCCAGACGGAGGCGTTCCCATGGGAACGCCTACCGTCTGGGGCCGGCCCCACTGACAGTGGGAGTGCTTTCGGTTCTGATAGAGCCGAAAGCACTCCAGGGCTTGCGGCAACGAGACCCTACCACAAGGGTCTCATTGCAAGCCCGATGCATCTTCCTGGCCGCTCGCTATAGCTGTGGGTGGTCGCTCTAAAAATTCAGAGGGACGGCCCTGATTCAGAGCAAGCGCTCTGTCAGATCATCCGGCTCTGAATCAGGGCCAGAGCTTTCTCACAAGCTCTGGCCCTGATTCAGAGCCGGACGCTCTGACAGAGCGTTCGCTCTGAATCATGGCCGTCCTTCTCTTTTTTAGAGGGGCCTCCTGGCTGCTCGCATAGCTGTGGGTGACCACCCACAGCTATAGCGAGCGGCCAAAAAGATGGTCGCGATGGTCAAGACCATCGCGACCATCGGGCTTGCGACGAGATCCTTGTGGTAGGGTCTCGTTGCCGCAAGCCCTGGAGTGCTTTCAGCTCTATCAGAGCCGAAAGCACTCCCACTGACATTACTAGTGATGTCAGTGGGGCCGGCCCCATACGGTAGGCGTTCCCATAGGAACGCCTCCGTATGGGCAGCCACGCACCCGGCACGCCCACCAAAGGGGGAGTGCTGTCACTCACCATCGACAGCACGACCCCTTTGGTACGAGACCATTAGCGACGGCTGGGTCTCGCGCATGTGTACGACGGAACCCGGGTCCGTCGTGCGCATGCGCACTGGGCCAACATCGACCAGCTTGCTAGCACTCAACGCTGGCGAGCGGGTCTGAATTAGGCCCTCTGTCCCTGCGTGTGATATATCCCTGCATTATGTTCAAATATCTCATTGCGATTTTGGGCAAATTTATCACATCCTAACCTTATCTGAGATGCGGATTGTGATAAATATGCTGCCAAGGGGCCTATTCATGATGTTAATTATTGGACCCCAATAATTAACATTCTAACTTGCCGCATAATCCGGAGCAATTCAGCATTGCTCTGGCGTACTGACCGCTGATGCGAAATCAGCTGTCCCCGCGAGCGGCTTCACTGCTCCTTTTCGGAGCAGTGAATCTTTTCACTGCTCCTTTCGGAGCAGTGATAGGAGTGCGAATGTGTGGTCATGCATGCGCACAAGAGCCCCGACGCCTGGCAGTAGAAGCCGGACAGGGGCGAAGGGATCCAAAAGGATCACTCTTCGCAACCCAGACCTCCTTCCCATAGGGAAGGAATGGGTTGCGATTCACAAGTGGGAGCATTCGCCATCTGAAGAGCTTGATGATTTCTGGGCCTGATTCAGACCCACTTGCGAGTGCTGAGCGCTCGCAAGCGGGTTGATGTTGGCCAAGTGCACATGCGCACGAGGGAACCGGCTCCGCTGTGCGCATGCACGAGACCCACATAGCGATGGGCAAGCCGTCGCTATGGGTCTCGCTACAAAGGGGGCGTGCTGTCGATGTTGAGTGACAGCACGCCCCCTTTGGTGGGCGTGCCGGGGGCGTTGCTGCCCAGCCGGAGGCGTTCCCATGGGATCGCCTACCGTCTGGGGCCGGCCCCACTGAAATCACAAGTGATGTCAGTGGGAGTGCTTTTGGCTCTGATAAAGCCAAAAGCACTCCAGGGTTTGCGGCAACAAGACCCTACCACAAGGTTCTCGTCGCAAGCCCGATGGTCGCAATGGTTTTGCGGGCCATTCCACAAAAGGAAGTTAACTAGGACATTTCTGTGATAACAGTGTATGGGGACAGTGGGTCATTCCGGGAGAGGAAGGTAAGCAGGAGATATCTGTGATACTAGTGTATGGGGACAGCAGGCCATTCCGCCAGAGGAAGGCAAGCAGGAGAGATCTGTGATACTAGTGTATGGGGACAGCGGGCCATTCCGCCAGAGGAAGGCAAGCAGGAGAGATCTGTGATACTAGTGTATGGGGACAGCGGGCCATTCCGGGAGAGGAAGGTAAGCAGGAGATATCTGTGATACTAGTGTATGGGGACAGTGGTCCATTCCGTCAGAGGAAGGTAAGTAGGAGATATCTGTGATACTAGTGTCTGGAGACAGCGGGCCATTCTGGGAGAGGAAGGCAAGCAGGAGAGATCTGTGATACTAGTGTATGGGGACAGCGGGCCATTTCGGGAGAGGAAGGTAAGCAGGAGATATCTGTGATACTAGTGCATGGGGACAGCGGGCCATTCCAGGAGAGGAAGGTAAGCAGAGGATATCTGTGATACTAGTGTATGGGGACAGCGGTCCATTCCGTCAGAGGAAGGTAAGTAGGAGATATCTGTGATACTAGTGTATGGGGACAGCAGGCCATTCCGGGAGAGGAAGGTAAGTAGGAGATATCTGTGATACTAGTGCATGGGGACAGCGGGCCATTCCGGGAGAGAAAGGTAAGCAGGAGATATCTGTGATACTAGTGTATGGGGACAGCGGTCCATTCCGTCAGAGGAAGGTAAGTAGGAGATATCTGTGATACTAGTGTATGGGGACAGCGGGCCATTCCGGGAGAAGAAGGTAAGTAGGAGATATCTGTGATACTAGTGCTTGGGGACAGCGGGCCATTCCGGGAGAGGAAGGTAAGTAGGAGATATCTGTGATACTAGTGTATGGGGACAGTGGACCATTTCGGGAGAGGAAGGTAAGTAGGAGATATCTGTGATACTAGTGTATGGGGACAGCGGTCCATTCCATCAGAGGAAGGTAAGTAGGAGATATCTGTGATACTAGTGTATGGGGACAGCGGGCCATTCCGGGAGAGGAAGGTAAGTAGGAGATATCAGTGATGTGATACTAGTGTATGGGGACAGCGGGCCATTCCATCAGAGGATTATTTACCTTCGTGATGAAGGGCCCTATAACTTAATTTTTACAATAGCAGGTGAAATTGTTCATTTTTAACTGCTTTTGTAAAAATGAAGTGATGATGAATAGGCCCCATAATGTGATAGGTAGAGGAGAGTGAAATAAGGCCATTAATTGGATAGATGTTTCAGGGCCTGATTAAGCAGTGCAGAACGGGTCTGTGTGGCACGTCAACTGGCAGCAGACTGTCAGTGATTGACAGTCTGCTGCAGTTTGAGGGCGGCGACAGCCTCCATTACCCGAAATGGAGGTGTGTCGCCGCCGTTGGGGGAGAGGGAATAGGCCAGGATCTCTGTCAGCTGAAGGAGATTTCCTGACCTCTTCCTCTAAACTGCGGCGGCAGGCTGCATGACCCCATGGGTCACCATAGCCAGCCGATATTACTCAGTTTATCCGTTGGACAACGCAGTTTGGATAAGTTATGCACAGGGGGCATGATGCCTCCTGCTGCATTACCATTACTGCAAGGATCACAAGTGCAAAGCTGCCTGCGTGCATACATCTTATATCTATAGCCTGCGTGCATACATCATATCTATAGCCTGTGTGCATACATCATATCTATAGCCTGTCTGCAGCTTTGCAATTGTGCTCCTTGCTGAATCAGGCCCTCAGTCCACAATAATACCCCTTTTACACCAGAGCTAAAACCCGGGTTATTGCAGGGTTAACCCGGGTAGCTCCTTGGTATAAAAGGGGCCAGGGTTGGATTCCCGGGTCGAGTGACCCGGCAATCCAACCCAGGTAACTTGTAGGGTTTTACACGGGAACAACCCGTGAAATCCTGCAGTGTAAACGGGAACCCTGGGTCTTTCGACCCGGGTCCCGTTCACAACATGGGGACATCCGGGTTTCGCAGCGCTTGGAGATGATGTCAAATGGGGGAGTGGAGGTGCAAACGCAGGCGTGCCTGAGCATCTCACTGGCGTTTTAGAGGTGTGCATAATTAAAAGACAGCATCATAGTACACGTCACCTGGCTTGTTTTTATACTGAAGTGCTCGCAGTGCTTGCAGCAGGGTATGGTCAATCTCAAGCGCTGCGATAGCATCCGATGTTACCCGATGTACCGATGGTTGCACACACTTCCTGGACATGACGTGCACAAGTGGGCGTCTTAAAACAGGCTGGTGGGTGTCTGCATGTGATCGTTGTCTAAGAAATACTGGGCATGCTAATGATTTGCTGTGTGCCTACGCAATTTGCATAGACATCATGCGAGCGATCACATCTAGCGAGTGGCTCTGAATCAGGTCCTGTGTTCCAAATCTCGGGTCAGACCCAGGATTTTGGTGTAAAAGCAGTATTAGAGAGTAATGAAGATAGGACACAATGAAAAACAATATCAACAAAATCATATATTGTCTGATATCCCAAAAAAACCTATAGGGTGGTTGGTCCTGTAAGCCATTAATAAACGTTTACTTACTGCCATTTGCCTCCTAACGCTTTGTTTCTTTGTTTCTTAAATTTGCTCTCACCATGTATAATAAGCCTAATGGTTTCTAACATAACTTTACAATGAAATACCTTACAATTAGCTTTTTGACTTTACTTGTGGTATCTAGAGCACAATTCCGAGCTTACAAAGCTTCTCATGAATTAGAGTTTATCTGAGTCTGCAGTGCTGCCCACTGCCTGTTTCTGAGTAATTATAGGAATCAGATAATAGTTACATGCCATTCCCCAAAAGTGTTTCTAAGAAATACAGTTAATAATAATAACCAGACATTTGTCATCAAATACAACTGAAAAGAATTCTAGTACTGGAGGTTCAATACATAAATAATCAGATAATATTCATAAAGGTGGTAACACTCGGGACGACTTTTTGAACGATTTGTTAACGGCAAATTGTTAAAAAAATCGTTCAGTTTCTGAGGTATAACGAACGAAAACTACAAATGCGCGCTCCCGTTTGTAGTTTGAAGTTTTCGTTCATCGTCCGAACTTCCTGTCCAACCTGACGATAATGTCAGGTTGAACATGTTTGGGGATGAGGGAGGGAGCCCGGCACTGAACGAATAGTTATTGATTTCATTCAGTGTTGTGCTCAGTGTTATTAACAACATTGAGTACACCCCTACCGAGGACACACAGGACGATAAAATCTCCCTGTGTGTAGGCACCTTTAGTATGAAAAACACACAATGCACCTTAGGATACTAGGATACTATTAATAAAACATATTAAGCAATAATAAAAATATATACATATAGCAAACATTGACATAAATATCTGTAACCAAAGATGGAATCCAATTCACAAGGCAGTTGCAGACAATTGCATATACCAGAGGTTCCCAAACTCAGGGCCTGATTCATTAAGGATCCCTATTGCTAAAGCCTACGCAGTTGGCCGATTGTTGCGTACTGTGCATGTGTATGCATCGCTGTGTACGAAGGCACCACTGTGATCACACAGACCACGCAGAGCTATTGCAGAGTGATTGGCAGGCAGTCGAGTGTTTGGGGGTGGGGACGTTGGGGGTGGCCGGCGAAATGCAGGTTTGAACGCCGTTGCATGGGCATGCATAAATTAGCCATTGCGATTGCATACGTAGCTTGAGTACTTACTGCGTGCAATGAGATAAGTAAGGTCCGGGCTGCTGTAATTCTGCGTGAGGGGACGATGTTACTCGATGGTACTGATGTATACACAGGACTGTAAGATATTACGGATTCGAGATAGCGGTAGTGGGCGGCAGTGGGCGTCTCTATGCTAGTAGTGTGACGGCATTGCTATTGCAGTCATTAGCATATTTTCGCAGCAGTCCTCTGTGTGATTATGGAGCTGCGATCGCAATAGCGATCCTTAATGAATCAGGACCTCCGGCCTCAAGGCACCCTAACGATCCTGGATTTAAGGATAACCATGCTTGGGCACAGGTGACTTAATTAGTACCTTAGCATTTTGATTTAAACATATGTGCTCAACCATGGATATCCTTAAAAACTAGACCGTTGGGGTGCTTTTAGGACCGCGTTTGGGAACCTTTGGCATATACTACTATGCTGACTATAAATTCATATAATTTATATGTGTGCAGGAAGTTGGTGTACGTAGAAGCATATTAAAATGAAATAGCCAATACTTGCTTTCTACACAGTTATAAAGTCTGCATATAGAGGTCTCTTATTTGTGGCTGATTTATCCCTGAGTATAAGTCCCGATGGCCTGATTCAGAAACAGACGCAATACCAATATTTATGCTAAACGTTTGTTTTGTGACTACGTTTGTATATAGGAACCACTCGTAAAGTGAGTGACAGGTAGTCAGCGTGTGGGGGTGGTAACATGTGGGGTGGCTAGAAGAACACAGGCGTGTTTGACTGTTTAAACGCCGTTACATTGGTGTGCATAAATTAGCCCTTGTAATTTCCTGTGCAGAATGAGAGCTCTCTGTGTGTCAGGAGAGCTGCAGTGTTTGCGGCTGGTCAGGCTTGCCGTATATGCTGTGTGCAGGGGCGTTGCTAGAGAGGAGGGGGCCCGTGTGCAGTCTCCGACACGGGACCCCTCCTCTCTGTCCGGCGGCTGGCAGCACACTGAGCTGTGCGTGGCCAGCACCGGAGTTATAGATTCTGGGCACTAGAGTGCGCCCAGAGTCTATAGAATATGCGCAGGTCACTGGGAAAATGGCCGTGGCGGGAATTTTCCCTGTACTGCACAGGCGCAAATGACAGGAAAATGGCCACGGTGGCCATTTTCCAGTCGTTTTTACAGCGACGGACCCCCGCTCCGCTGTGGGACTCCGGACAGGTAAGTAATACTATGGGTGCAGGATATATGGTGCGGCGCCCCCCTGGACCCAGGGGCCCATGTGCCCCGCACACCCTGCACCCATTAGAGATACGCCCCTGGCTGCCCAATGCGGGTTGATGGTACCGATGTTTACGCTATTACACATCATCAGACTGATGTGAGAAGTCGGCAGTGGTGTCCCTATACACGGCTATGCTTTGGAAGGCATAAGCATATTTTATCTATCCGTGAGAAGAATGCAGTTGCGATTGCATTAGTGTCCGCCTCTGAGACAGGCCCTGAGTACAGTAAGTGTTAGATAACAGCATCCAATTAACTTTAGTTGTGTAATGCTGCATTTGAGCTCCGTTAAGGCTATTTAGTAATATGCGGTGATGAGGATTGTAAGGATTTTGTTTTTATTACAATAAAAAATTGAATTTTGCAGCAATTTATCAATAAGATAATACTGGCCCAGCGCAGTTACCTTACATCCTCACCAGACCAGTCTGAGGGGAAATGCACTGTATCCACGATCCAGCTAGCAGAACTGGAACATATTTGCGCTTTCAATTCAACAAAATAAAAGATTTAAAAAAAAATAGAAGAAAACATTTTAAAATTATTGACCATTGAAAACAATGCTTTATTAATTTTCTTCTGCTGTCGCCATCCTGTACCATGGAGATGCTTGTTAAATGGGCTCCCCCTTTGTTTTACATGGGAAAGGATCTCCGGTGAAAACTGGTGACCCATTGCAGTACTGTACGAAGTCCTCTTGTAAACGCCTGATTTCACTCGCCATAGGTATATTTGCAGACAAGGAAGAACAACTTGCTGTTAAAGCGCGGAGCAAGCAAAGCGGAGTTGCAAGTGGGAAATGATACAGTACTCAGTGATCCTGTACCCAACATATGGCCAAGCAAACAGTGTCAGAGCCGCTAAAGGAAAAAGGAGACCTTGCGACATGGATAGTGCACGGGAAGAACAAGAGGGAGGAGTTACTAGATTTTAAATATGTTTTATGCCCAAAAAGCCCCTATTACATTTGCCCAGGAGAACTTTGTAAATGGAGCTTACTGCACTTAGAAGTTATGATGTGCAATTGATGCACCTCACAGGATGCTGTTATATTGTGCTGATTCACATAGACAGACTGTCCTTTGTACATCAAAGTATACACTCGGGCGTGGCTTAGCAGGCTGCCGCCGCGGACGTGCTTTACCTGAGCTCCTGGCTGGGGTCTGCCTATTATCTATTCCTGGGCTCTCTAGGGGATGCTGGTAACTCCCACCAAGTACTGCCCATTGCCCATAATCATGTGTTGCCCCAGGATACAGTTTGCAGACCTGGGGAATGTCTTCTGTTTCCCTGCAGGTTGTGGCCTATCCCCCAGCTGAAGCCTCAGGGTAAATTATCACTACGACCTGGTGAAGGGTTCCGCCTGTGGTGAGGGACAGCGATTCCAGCCGTCCTGCTCCTTATAACGGTTCCAGTGCTCACTACAACTTTCTGAGCTGCCTTCTTCGCTGGCGGTCCTGTTGCCAGGTGCATAGTGTAGTGCGACTCCCGTGACAGCCCTTCTCTCACATGCACCCAGACCTATGTGATCTCAAGACCACCCTTCACTCTTCCCCAGGAGGAATCACTAGACCCTGCTTCCCATCTTTCAGGGATACATACCCCGGTCTGTTCCTGAACACTGTGGCAGCGGCTGCTGGCTGGCCCACACCCACTGTCTTCAGTAGAGCTACTTCCGGCCGCCATCTTAGAACCGCTGATACCAGGCTTGTACCTTTGGGACTTGTGGTGGTGAGTCTTGAGGTATGAGAAGGTGGTCCCTATTAATTGCCCTTCAAGCTAGACAACCTTCCCCAACTCCTGCTGCTCTATATTCCCTTACCTCTTCACTGCACCCCAGTGTTTGCAAATACGCGCTATAACACGTATTTTACCTGGTATTGAGTACTGGGGACTCACTTTTCCAAAATGGGTAGGTCCCCAGGGATGCGCTCTGTTGCGGCCAATCCCTGGCTCCCTGATGACCTGGTCTGGCTGCAGATAAAAAGTGGGAGTGGAGTCAGGGCAAACCTCATCATTGGCACCTTGCAAGGACCATGCAGCTCCGTGACTACTTTGCATGCTCCTGTAAGTATAAATGTGTAGCGGACAGGGGTTTGGTGGTGAGCGGGGTGACTGGTGATTCAAGCCACTTCCCAGCTGTACAAGGGTGCCATAACATAGTAGGCAGGGAATGGTTCTAACAGGGCTGTCGCCTGGAGCCGTCGTCCCCTGGAGTTCCCATTGTTTTTTTTATAATCACAGTATTGGTGGCGGCGGCAACAGGTCCTAGCCGCCGCCTACGCGTACCGCTGTGCCCCTCTACCTCCGACCAAGCTATAGCTGTTCCCTCCCCTCCTCCATGACATGAACAGTGCGCTCACTGCACATGATTATGGCAGGGATCCCCTGTGCTTGCGCTGCTACACTGCAGTAAATCAGGCACAGAGGGCCGAGGCCAGGATCACATGGCCTGGCACAAAAAAGGCTTGTTTTTTCTACCTTGCACTCAGTATGGAAGTTACGTGCACTGCAGTGAGGGGAGCCGCGGCCGTCGGAGTATGTGAGATTAGGTAATTTCATGCTGTAGTGTTAGGAGGAGGAAGTGGATGTGCGGGATGTGGATATGGGAAGGGGAGCCATGTGTGGGATGTGGATATGGGAAGGGGAGCCATGTGTGGGATGTGGATATGCGAAGGGGAGCCATGTGTGGTGGCTATGGGAAGGGGAGCCATGTGTGGGATGTGGCTATGGGAAGGGGAGCCATCTGTGGGATGTGGCTATGGGAAGGGGAGCCATATGTGGGATGTGGCTATGGGAAGGGGAGCCATGTGTGGGATGTGACATAGGAAGGGGAGCCATCTGTGGGATGTGGCTATGGGAAGGGGAGCCATGTGTGGGATGTGACCATAGGAAGAGGAGCCATCTGTGGGATGTGGCTATGGGAAGGGGAGCCATGTGTGGGATGTGGCTATGGGAAGGGGAGCCATGTGTGGGATGTGGCTATGGGAAGGGGAGCCATGTGTGGGATGTGGCTATGGGAAGGAGAGCCATGTGTGGGATGTGGATAGGGCAAGGGGAGTCAGGTGTGGGATGTGGATAGGGGAAAGGGAGCCATGTGTGGGATGTGGCTATGGGAAGGGGAGCCATGTGTGAGATGTGGCTATGGGAAGGGGAGCCATGTGTGGGATGTGGATATGGGAAGGGGAGCCATGTGTGGGATGTGGCTATGGGATGGGGAGCCATATGTGGGTTGTGGCTATGGGAAGGGGAGCCATGTGTGGGATGTGGCTATGGGAAGGGGAGCCATGTGTGGGATGTGGCTATGGGAAGGGGAACCATGTGTTGGATGTGGCTATGGGAAGGGGAGCCATGTGTGGGATGTGGCTATGGGAAGGGGAGCCATGTGTGGGATGTGGATATGGGAAGATGAGCCATGTGTGGGATGTGTATAGGGGAAGGGGAGTCATGTGTGGTATGTGGATAGGGGGAGGGGAGCCATGTGTGGGATGTGGATATGGGAAAGGGAGCCAGGAGTGGGATGTGGATAGGGGGAGGGGAGCCATGTGTGAGATGTGGATAGGGGAAGGGGAGCGCCGTGTGTAGGATGTGGAAAGGGGAAGAAGAGCACAGTGTGTGGTATGTGGATAGGGGAAGAAGAGTGCAGTGTGAGGTATGTGGATAGTGGAAGAAGAGTGCAGTGTGTGGGATGTGGATAGGGAAAGGGGAGCGCAGTGTGTGGGAAGTTGAAAGGGGAAGAAGAGCACAGTGTGTGGGATGTGGATAGGGGAAGGGGAGCGCAGTGTGTGGGATGAGGATAGGGGAAGGGGAGCGCAGTGTGTGGGATGTGGATAAGGGAAGAAGAGCGCAGTGTGTGGGATGTGGAAAGGGGAAGAAGAGCGCAGTGTGTGGGATGTGGAAAGGGGAAGAAGAGTGCAGTGTGTGGGATGTGGATAGGGGAAGAAGAGTGCAGTGTGTGGGATGTGGATAGGGGAAGAAGAGTGCAGTGTGTGGGAAGTGGAAAGGGGAAGAAGAGCACAGTGTGTGGGATGTGGATAGGGGAAGGGGAGCACAGTGTGTGGGATGTGGATGGGCAAGAAGGGCGCAGTGTGTGGGATGTGGATAGGGAAGGGGAGCGCAGTGTGTGGGATGTGGAAAGGGGAAGGGGAGCGCAGTGTGTGGGATGTGGATAGGGGAAGGGGAGCGCAGTGTGTGGAATGTGGATAGGGGAAGAAGAGTGCAGTGTGTGGGATGTGGAAGGGGTGCACAGTGTGTGGGATGTGGAAAGGGGAAGAAGAGTGCATTGTGTGGGATGTGGAAGGGGAGCGCAGTGTGTGGGATGTGGATAGGGGAAGGGGGGCGCAGTGTGAGGGATGTGGATAGGGGAAGAAGAGCGCAGTGTGTGGGATGTGGAAGGGGAGCGCAGTGTGTGGGATGTGGAAAGGGGAAGGGGAGCGCAGTGTGTGGGATGTGAAAAGGGGAAGGGGAGCGCAGTGTGTGGGATGTGAAAAGGGGAAGAAGAGTGCAGTGTGTGGGATGGGGATAGGGGAAGAAGAGTGCAGTGTGTGGGATGTGGAAAGGGGAATAAGAGTGCAGTGTGTAGGATGTAGTTAGGGGAAGGGGAGCGCAGTGTGTGGGATGTGGAAAGGGGAAGAAGAGTGCAGTGTGTGGGATGTGGATAGGGGAAGGGGAGCGCAGTGTGTGGGATGTGGATAGTGGAAGAAGAGCACAGTGTGTGGGATGTGGAAAGGGGAAGAAGAGCGCAGTGTGTGGGATGTGGATAGTGGAAGAAGAGCACAGTGTGTGGGATGTGGAAAGGGGAAGAAGAGCGCAGTGTGTGGGATGTGGATAGTGGAAGAAGAGTGCAGTGTGTGGGATGGGGATAGGGGAAGGGGAGCGCAGTGTGTGGGAAGTGGAAAGGGGAAGAAGAGCACAGTGTGTGGGATGTGGATAGGGGAAGGGGAGCGCAGTGTGTGGGATGTGGAAAGGGGAAGAAGAGTGCAGTGTTTGGGATGTGGATAGGGGAAGGGGAGCGCAGTGTGTGGGATGTGGATAGTGGAAGAAGAGCGCAGTGTGTGGGATGTGGAAAGTGGAAGAAGTGCGCAGTGTGTGGGATGTGGATAGTGGAAGAAGAGCGCAGTGTGTGGGATGGGGATAGGGGAAGGGGAGCGCAGTGTGTGGGAAGTGGAAAGGGGAAGAAGAGCACAGTGTGTGGGATGTGGATAGGGGAAGGGGAGCGCAGTGTGTGGGAAGTGGATAGGGGAAGAGGAGCGCAGTGTGTGGGATGTGGATAGGGGAAGAAGAGTGCAGTGTGTGGGATGTGGAAAGGGGAAGAAGAGTGCAGTGTGTGGGATGTGGATAGGGGAAGAGGAGTGCAGTGTGTGGGATGTGGATAGGGGAAGAAGAGTGCAGTGTGTGGATGTGGATAAGGGAAGAAGAGTGCAGTGTGTGGGATGTGGATAGGGGAAGAAGAGTGCAGTGTGTGGGATGTGGATAGGGGAAGGGGAGCGCAGTGTGTGGGAAGTGGAAAGGGGAAGAAGAGCACAGTGTGTGGGATGTGGATAGGGGAAGGGGAGTGCAGTGTGTGGGATGTGGATAGGGGAAGGGGAGCGCAGTGTGTGGGATGTGGATAGGGGAAGAAGAGCGCAGTGTGTGGGATGTGGATAGGGAAGGGGAGCGCAGTGTGTGGGATGTGGAAAGGGGAAGGGGAGCGCAGTGTGTGGGATGTGGATAGGGGAAGGGGAGCGCAGTGTGTGGGATGTGGATAGGGGAAGAAGAGTGCAGTGTGTGGGATGTGGAAGGGGTGCGCAGTGGGTGGGATGTGGAAAGGGGAAGAAGAGTGCAGTGTGTGGGATGTGGAAGAGGAGCGCAGTGTGTGGGATGTGAAAAGGGGAAGAAGAGTGCAGTGTGTGGGATGTGGAAGGGGTGCGCAGTGTGTGGGATGTGAAAAGGGGAAGAAGAGTGCAGTGTGTGGGATGGGGATAGGGGAAGAAGAGTGCAGTGTGGTGATGTGGATAGGGGAAGAAGAGTGCAGTGTGTGGGATGTGGATAGGGGAAGAAGAGTGCAGTGTGTGGGATGTGGATAGGGAAGGGGAGCGCAGTGTGTGGGAAGTGGAAAGGGGAAGAAGAGCACAGTGTTTGGGATGTGAATAGGGGAAGGGGAGCGCAGTGTGTGGGATGTGGATAGGGGAAGGAGAGCACAGTGTGTGGGATGTGGATAGGGGAAGGGGAGCGCAGTGTGTGGGATGTGGATAGAGGAAGAAGAGCGCAGTGTGTGGGATGTGGATAGGGAAGGGGAGCGCAGTGTGTGGGATTTGGAAAGGGGAAGGGGAGCGCAGTGTGTGGGATGTGAAAAGGGGAAGAAGAGTGCAGTGTGTGGGAAGTGGAAAGGGGAAGAAGAGCACAGAGTGTGGGATGTGGATAGGGGAAGGGGAGCGCAGTGTGTGGGATGTGGATAGGGCAAGTGGATCACAGTGTGTGGGATGTGGAAAGGGGAAGAAGAGCGCAGTGTGTGGGATGTGGATAGGGAAGGGGAGCGCAGTGTGTGGGATGTGGAAAGGGGAAGGGGAGCGCAGTGTGTGGGATGTGGATAGGGGAAGGGGAGCGCAGTGTGTGGGATGTGGATAGGGGAAGAAGAGTGCAGTGTGTGGGATGTGGAAGGGGAGCGCAGTGTGTGGGATTTGGAAAGGGGAAGGGAAGCGCAGAGGGTGGGATGTGGATAGGGGAAGGGGAGCGCAGTGTGTGGGATGTGGATAGGGGAAGAAGAGTGCAGTGTGTGGGATGTGGAAGGGGTGCGCAGTGTGTGGGATGTGGAAAGGGGAAGAAGAGTGCAGTGTGTGGGATGTGGAAGGGGAGCGCAGTGTGTGGGATGTGGATAGGGGAAGGGTAGCGCAGTGTGTGGGATGTGGAAAGGGGAAGGGGAGCGCAGTGTGTTGGATGTGAAAAGGGGAAGAAGAGTGCAGTGTGTGGGATGGGGATAGGGGAAGAAGAGTGCAGTGTGGCGATTAGGATAGGGGAAGAAGAGTGCTGTGTGTGGGATGGGGATAGGGGAAGAAGAGTGCAGTGTGTGGAATGTGGATAGGGGAAGGGGAGCGCAGTGTGTGGGAAGTGGAAAGGGGAAGAAGAGCACAGTGTGTGGGATGTGGATAGGGGAAGGGGAGCGCAGTGTGTGGGATGTGGATAGGGGAAGGGGAGCGCAGTGTGTGGGATGTGGATAGGGGAAGAAGAGCGCTGTGTGTGGGATGTGGAAAGGGGAAGGGGAGCGCAGTGTGTGGGAAGTGGAAAGGGGAAGAAGAGCACAGTGTGTGGGATGTGGATAGGGGAAGGGGAGCGCAGTGTGTGGGATGTGGATAGGGGTAGAAGAGTGCAGTGTGTGGGATGTGGATAGGGGAAGAAGAGTGCAGTGTGTGGGATGTGGAAGGGGAGCGCAGTGTGTGGGATTTGGAAAGGGGAAGGGGAGCGCAGTGGGTGGGATGTGGATAGGGGAAGGGGAGCGCACTGTGTGGGATGTGGATAGGGAAAGAAGAGTGCAGTGTGTGGGATGTGGAAGGGGTGCGCAGTGTGTGGGATGTAGAAAGTGGAAGAAGAGTGCAGTGTGTGGGATGTGGAAGGGGAGCGCAGTGTTTGGGATGTGGATAGGGGAAGGGGAGCACAGTGTGTGGGATGTGGAAAGGGGAAGGGGAGCGCAGTGTGTGGGATGTGAAAAGGGGAAGAAGAGTGCAGTGTGTGGGATGGGGACAGGGGAAGAAGAGTGCAGTGTGGCGATGTGGAAAGGGGAATAAGAGTGTAGTGTGTGGGATGTAGATAGGGGAAGGGGAGCGCAGTGTGTGGGATGTGAATAGGGGAAGAAGAGTGCAGTGTGTGGGATGTGGAAGGGGTGCGCAGTGTGTGGGATGTGGAAAGGGGAAGAAGAGTGCAGTGTGTGGGTTGTGGAAGGGGAGCGCAGTGTGTGGGATGTGGAAAGGGGAAGGGTAGCGCAGTGTGTGGGATGTGAAAAGGGGAAGAAGAGTGCAGTGTGTGGGATGGGGATAGGGGAAGAAGAGTGCAGTGTGGTGATGTGGATAGGGGAAGAAGAGTGCAGAGTGTGGGATGTGGATAGGGGAAGAAGAGTGCAGTGTGTGGGATGTGGAGAGGGGAAGGGGAGCGCAGTGTGTGGGAAGTGGAAAGGGGAAGAAGAGCACAGTGTGTGGGATGTGGATAGGGGAAGGGGAGCGCAGTGTGTGGGATGTGGATAGGGCAAGTGGATCGCAGTGTGTGGGATGTGGAAAGGGGAAGAAGAGCGCAGTGTGTGGGATGTGGATAGGGAAGGGGAGCGCAGTGTGTGGGATGTGGAAAGGGGAAGGGGAGCGCAGTGTGTGGGATGTGGATAGGGGAAGGGGAGCGCAGTGTGTGGGATGTGGATAGGGGAAGAAGAGTGCAGTGTGTGGGATGTGGAAGGGGTGCGCAGTGTGTGGGATGTGGAAAGTGGAAGAAGAGTGCAGTGTGTGGGATGTGGAAGGGGAGCGCAGTGTGTGGGATGTGGATAGGGGAAGGGGAGCGAAGTGTGGGATGTGGAAAGGGGAAGGGGAGCACAGTGTGTGGGATGTGAAAAGGGGAAGAAGAGTGCAGTGTGTGGGATGTGGATAGGGGAAGGGGAGCGCAGTGTGTGGGATGTGGATAGGGGAAGGGGAGCGCAGTGTGTGGGATGTGGATAGGGGAAGAAGAGCGCTGTGTGTGGGATGTGGAAAGGGGAAGGGGAGCGCAGTGTGTGGGAAGTGGAAAGGGGAAGAAGAGCACAGTGTGTGGGATGTGGATAGGGGAAGGGGAGCGCAGTGTGTGGGATGTGGATAGGGGTAGAAGAGTGCAGTATGTGGGATGTGGATAGGGGAAGAAGAGTGCAGTGTGTGGGATGTGGAAGGGGAGCGCAGTGTGTGGGATTTGGAAAGGGGAAGGGGAGCGCAGTGGGTGGGATGTGGATAGGGGAAGGGGAGCGCACTGTGTGGGATGTGGATAGGGAAAGAAGAGTGCAGTGTGTGGGATGTGGAAGGGGTGCGCAGTGTGTGGGATGTAGAAAGTGGAAGAAGAGTGCAGTGTGTGGGATGTGGAAGGGGAGCGCAGTGTTTGGGATGTGGATAGGGGAAGGGGAGCACAGTGTGTGGGATGTGGAAAGGGGAAGGGGAGCGCAGTGTGTGGGATGTGAAAAGGGGAAGAAGAGTGCAGTGTGTGGGATGGGGACAGGGGAAGAAGAGTGCAGTGTGGCGATGTGGAAAGGGGAATAAGAGTGTAGTGTGTGGGATGTAGATAGGGGAAGGGGAGCGCAGTGTGTGGGATGTGAATAGGGGAAGAAGAGTGCAGTGTGTGGGATGTGGAAGGGGTGCGCAGTGTGTGGGATGTGGAAAGGGGAAGAAGAGTGCAGTGTGTGGGTTGTGGAAGGGGAGCGCAGTGTGTGGGATGTGGAAAGGGGAAGGGTAGCGCAGTGTGTGGGATGTGAAAAGGGGAAGAAGAGTGCAGTGTGTGGGATGGGGATAGGGGAAGAAGAGTGCAGTGTGGTGATGTGGATAGGGGAAGAAGAGTGCAGAGTGTGGGATGTGGATAGGGGAAGAAGAGTGCAGTGTGTGGGATGTGGAGAGGGGAAGGGGAGCGCAGTGTGTGGGAAGTGGAAAGGGGAAGAAGAGCACAGTGTGTGGGATGTGGATAGGGGAAGGGGAGCGCAGTGTGTGGGATGTGGATAGGGCAAGTGGATCGCAGTGTGTGGGATGTGGAAAGGGGAAGAAGAGCGCAGTGTGAGGGATGTGGATAGGGGAAGGGGAGCGCAGTGTGTGACGATGTGGATAGGGGAAGAAGAGTGCAGTGTGTGGGATGTGGAAGGGGTGCGCAGTGTGTGGGATGTGGAAAGTGGAAGAAGAGTGCAGTGTGTGGGATGTGGAAGGGGAGCGCAGTGTGTGGGATGTGGATAGGGGAAGGGGAGCGAAGTGTGGGATGTGGAAAGGGGAAGGGGAGCACAGTGTGTGGGATGTGAAAAGGGGAAGAAGAGTGCAGTGTGTGGGATGGGGATAGGGGAAGAAGAGTGCAGTGTGGCGATGTGGAAAGGGGAATAAGAGTGTAGTGTGTGGGATGTAGATAGGGGATGGGGAGCGCAGTGTGTGGGATGTGGAAAGGGGAAGAAGAGTGCAGTGTGTGGGATGTGGATAGGGGAAGGGGAGCGCAGTGTGTGGGATGTGGATAGTGGAAGAAGAGCGCAGAGTGTGGGATGTGGAAGGGGGAAGAAGAGTGCAGTGTGTGGGATGTGGATAGTGGAAGAAGAGCGCAGTGTGTGGGATGGGGATAGGGGAAGAAGAGTGCAGTGTGTGGGATGGGGATAGGGGAGCGCAGTGTGTGGGATGTGGATAGTGGAAGAAGAGAGCAGTGTGTGGGATGTGGAAAGTGGAAGAAGAGTGCAGTGTGTGGGCTGTGGATAGTGGAAGAAGAGTGCAGTGTGTGGGATGGGGATAGGGGAAGAAGTGTGCAGTGTGTGGGATATGCAAAGGGGAAGAAAAGTGCAGTGTGTGGGATGTGGAAAGGGGAAGAAGAGCACAGTGTGTGGGATGTGGATAGGGGAAGAAGAGTGCAGTGTGTGGGATGTGGAAAGGGGAAGAAGAGTGCAGTGTGTGGGATGTGGAAGGGGAGCGCAGTGTGTGGGATGTGGAAAGGGGAAGGGGAGCGCAGTGTGTGGGATGTGAAAAGGGGAAGAAGAGTGCAGTGTGTGGGACGGGGATAGGGGAAGGGGAGCGCAGTGTGTGGGATGTGGACAGGGGAAGAAGAGTGCAGTGTGTGGGATGTGGAAGGGGTGCGCAGTGTGTGGGATGTGGAAAGTGGAAGAAGAGTGCAGTGTGTGGGATGTGGAAGGGGAGCGCAGTGTGTGGGATATGGATAGGGGAAGGGGAGCACAGTGTGTGGCATGTGGAAAGGGGAAGGCGAGCGCAGTGTGTGGGATGTGAAAAGGGGAAGAAGAGTGCAGTGTGTGGGATGGGGATAGGGGAAGAAGAGTGCAGTGTGGCGATGTGGAAAGGGGAATAAGAGTGTAGTGTGTGGGATGTAGATAGGGGAAGGGGAGCGCAGTGTGTGGGATGTGGATAGGGGAAGAAGAGTGCAGTGTGTGGGATGTGGAAGGGGTGAGCAGTGTGTGGGATGTGGAAAGGGGAAGAATAGTGCAGTGTGTGGGTTGTGGAAGGGGAGCGCAGTGTGTGGGATGTGGAAAGGTGGAAGGGGAGTGCAGTCTGTGAGATGTGAAAAGGGGAAGAAGAGTGCAGTGTGTGGGATGGGGATAGGGGAAGAAGAGAGCAGTGTGACGATGTGGATAGGGGAAGAAGAGTGCAGTGTGTGGGATGTGGATAGGGGAAGAAGAGTGCAGTGTGTGGGATGTGGATAGGGGAAGGGGAGCGCAGTGTGTGGGAAGTGGAAAGGGGAAGAAGAGCACAGTGTGTGGGATGTGGATAGGGGAAGGGGAGCGCAGTGTGTGGGATGTGGATAGGGCAAGTGGATCGCAGTGTGTGGGATGTGGAAAGGGGAAGAAGAGCGCAGTGTGTGGGATGTGGATAGGGAAGGGGAGCGCAGTGTGTGGGATGTGGAAAGGGGAATGGGAGCGCAGTGTGTGGGATGTGGATAGGGGAAGGGGAGCGCAGTGTGTGGGATGTGGATAGGGGAAGAAGAGTGCTGTGTGGGATGTGGAAGGGGTGCGCAGTGTGTGGGATGTGGAAAGTTGAAGAAGAGTGCAGTGTGTGGGATGTGGAAGGGGAGCGCAGTGTGTGGGATGTGGATAGGGGAAGGGGAGCGCAGTGTGTGGGATGTGGAAAGGGGAAGAAGAGTGCAGTGTGTGGGATGTGGATAGGGGAAGGGAAGCGCAGTGTGTGGGATGTGGATAGTGGAAGAAGGGCGCAGTGTGTGGGATGTGAAAGGGCGAAGAAGAGTGCAGTGTGTGGGATGTGGATAGCGGAAGAAGAGCGCAGTGTGTGGGATGGGGATAGGGGAAGAAGAGTGCAGTGTGTGGGATGGGGATAGGGGAAGGGGAGCGCAGTGTGTGGGATGTGGATAGTGGAAGAAGAGAGCAGTGTGTGGGATGTGGAAAGGGGAAGAAGAGCGCAGTGTGTGGGATGTGGATAGTGGAAGAAGAGTGCAGTGTGTGGGATAGGGATAGGAGAAGAAGAGTGCAGTGTGTGGGATGTGGAAAGGGGAAGAAGAGTGCAGTGTGTGGGATGTGGAAAGGGGAAGAAGAGCGCAGTGTGTGGGATGTGGATAGGGGAAGAAGAGTGCAGTGTGTGGGATGTGGAAAGGGGAAGAAGAGTGCAGTCTGTGGGATGTGGAAGGGGAGCGCAGTGTGTGGGATGTGGAAAGGGGAAGGGGAGCGCAGTGTGTGGGATGTGAAAAGGGAAGAAGAGTGCAGTGTGTGGGATGGGGATAGGGGAAGGGGAGCGCAGTGTGTGGGATGTGAAAAGGGGAAGAAGAGTGCAGTGTGTGGGATGTGGATAGTGGAAGAAGAGCGCAGTGTGTGGGATGTGGAAAGGGGAAGAAGAGTGCAGTGTGTGGGATGTGGATAGTGGAAGAAGAGCGCAGTGTGTGTGATGGGGATAGGGGAAGAAGAGTGCAGTGTGTGGGATGTGGAAAGGGGAAGAAGAGTGCAGTGTGTGGGATGTGGGAAGGGGAAGAAGAGCACAGTGTGGGATGTGGATAGGGGAAGAAGAGTGCAGTGTGTGGGATGTGGAAAGGGGAAGAAGAGCGCAGTGTGTGGGATGTGGAAAGGGGAAGAAGAGCGCAGTGTGTGGGATGTGGATAGTGGAAGAAGAGCGCAGTGTGTGGGATGTGGAAAGGGGAAGAAGAGTGCAGTGTGTGGGATGTGGAAAGGGGAAGAAGAGCGCAGTGTGTGGGATGTGGATAGGTGAAGAAGAGTGCAGTGTGTGGGATGTGGAAAGGGGAAGAAGAGTGCAGTGTGTGGGATGGGGATAGGGGAAGAAGAGTGCAGTGTGTGGGATGTGGAAAGGGGAAGAAGAGTGCAGTGTGTGGGATGTGGAAAGGGGAAGGAGAGCACAGTGTGTGGGATGTGGATAGGGGAAGAAGAGTGCAGTGTGTGGGATGTGGAAAGGGGAAGAAGAGTGCAGTGTGTGGGATGTGGAAAGTGGAAGAAGAGTGCAGTGTGTGGGATGTGGAAGGGGAGCGCAGTGTGTGGGATGTGGATAGGGGAAGGGGAGCGAAGTGTGGGATGTGGAAAGGGGAAGGGGAGCACAGTGTGTGGGATGTGAAAAGGGGAAGAAGAGTGCAGTGTGTGGGATGGGGATAGGGGAAGAAGAGTGCAGTGTGGCGATGTGGAAAGGGGAATAAGAGTGTAGTGTGTGGGATGTAGATAGGGGATGGGGAGCGCAGTGTGTGGGATGTGGAAAGGGGAAGAAGAGTGCAGTGTGTGGGATGTGGATAGGGGAAGGGGAGCGCAGTGTGTGGGATGTGGATAGTGGAAGAAGAGCGCAGAGTGTGGGATGTGGAAGGGGGAAGAAGAGTGCAGTGTGTGGGATGTGGATAGTGGAAGAAGAGCGCAGTGTGTGGGATGGGGATAGGGGAAGAAGAGTGCAGTGTGTGGGATGGGGATAGGGGAAGGGGAGCGCAGTGTGTGGGATGTGGATAGTGGAAGAAGAGAGCAGTGTGTGGGATGTGGAAAGGGGAAGAAGAGTGCAGTGTGTGGGCTGTGGATAGTGGAAGAAGAGTGCAGTGTGTGGGATGGGGATAGGGGAAGAAGTGTGCAGTGTGTGGGATATGGAAAGGGGAAGAAAAGTGCAGTGTGTGGGATGTGGAAAGGGGAAGAAGAGCACAGTGTGTGGGATGTGGATAGGGGAAGAAGAGTGCAGTGTGTGGGATGTGGAAAGGGGAAGAAGAGTGCAGTGTGTGGGATGTGGAAGGGGAGCGCAGTGTGTGGGATGTGGAAAGGGGAAGGGGAGCGCAGTGTGTGGGATGTGAAAAGGGGAAGAAGAGTGCAGTGTGTGGGACGGGGATAGGGGAAGGGGAGCGCAGTGTGTGGGATGTGGACAGGGGAAGAAGAGTGCAGTGTGTGGGATGTGGAAGGGGTGCGCAGTGTGTGGGATGTGGAAAGTGGAAGAAGAGTGCAGTGTGTGGGATGTGGAAGGGGAGCGCAGTGTGTGGGATATGGATAGGGGAAGGGGAGCACAAGGTGTGGCATGTGGAAAGGGGAAGGCGAGCGCAGTGTGTGGGATGTGAAAAGGGGAAGAAGAGTGCAGTGTGTGGGATGGGGATAGGGGAAGAAGAGTGCAGTGTGGCGATGTGGAAAGGGGAATAAGAGTGTAGTGTGTGGGATGTAGATAGGGGAAGGGGAGCGCAGTGTGTGGGATGTGGATAGGGGAAGAAGAGTGCAGTGTGTGGGATGTGGAAGGGGTGAGCAGTGTGTGGGATGTGGAAAGGGGAAGAATAGTGCACTGTGTGGGTTGTGGAAGGGGAGCGCAGTGTGTGGGATGTGGAAAGGTGGAAGGGGAGTGCAGTCTGTGGGATGTGAAAAGGGGAAGAAGAGTGCAGTGTGTGGGATGGGGATAGGGGAAGAAGAGAGCAGTGTGACGATGTGGATAGGGGAAGAAGAGTGCAGTGTGTGGGATGTGGATAGGGGAAGAAGAGTGCAGTGTGTGGGATGTGGATAGGGGAAGGGGAGCGCAGTGTGTGGGAAGTGGAAAGGGGAAGAAGAGCACAGTGTGTGGGATGTGGATAGGGGAAGGGGAGCGCAGTGTGTGGGATGTGGATAGGGCAAGTGGATCGCAGTGTGTGGGATGTGGAAAGGGGAAGAAGAGCGCAGTGTGTGGGATGTGGATAGGGAAGGGGAGCGCAGTGTGTGGGATGTGGAAAGGGGAATGGGAGCGCAGTGTGTGGGATGTGGATAGGGGAAGGGGAGCGCAGTGTGTGGGATGTGGATAGGGGAAGAAGAGTGCAGTGTGTGGGATGTGGAAGGGGTGCGCAGTGTGTGGGATGTGGAAAGTTGAAGAAGAGTGCAGTGTGTGGGATGTGGAAGGGGAGCGCAGTGTGTGGGATGTGGATAGGGGAAGGGGAGCGCAGTGTGTGGGATGTGGAAAGGGGAAGAAGAGTGCAGTGTGTGGGATGTGGATAGGGGAAGGGAAGCGCAGTGTGTGGGATGTGGATAGTGGAAGAAGGGCGCAGTGTGTGGGATGTGAAAGGGCGAAGAAGAGTGCAGTGTGTGGGATGTGGATAGCGGAAGAAGAGCGCAGTGTGTGGGATGGGGATAGGGGAAGAAGAGTGCAGTGTGTGGGATGGGGATAGGGGAAGGGGAGCGCAGTGTGTGGGATGTGGATAGTGGAAGAAGAGAGCAGTGTGTGGGATGTGGAAAGGGGAAGAAGAGCGCAGTGTGTGGGATGTGGATAGTGGAAGAAGAGTGCAGTGTGTGGGATAGGGATAGGAGAAGAAGAGTGCAGTGTGTGGGATGTGGAAAGGGGAAGAAGAGCGCAGTGTGTGGGATGTGGAAAGGGGAAGAAGAGCGCAGTGTGTGGGATGTGGAAAGGGGAAGAAGAGCACAGTGTGTGGGATGTGGATAGGGGAAGAAGAGTGCAGTGTGTGGGATGTGGAAAGGGGAAGAAGAGTGCAGTGTGTGGGATGTGGAAGGGGAGCGCAGTGTGTGGGATGTGGAAAGGGGAAGGGGAGCGCAGTGTGTGGGATGTGAAAAGGGAAGAAGAGTGCAGTGTGTGGGATGGGGATAGGGGAAGGGGAGCGCAGTGTGTGGGATGTGAAAAGGGGAAGAAGAGTGCAGTGTGTGGGATGTGGATAGTGGAAGAAGAGCGCAGTGTGTGGGATGTGGAAAGGGGAAGAAGAGTGCAGTGTGTGGGATGTGGATAGTGGAAGAAGAGCGCAGTGTGTGTGATGGGGATAGGGGAAGAAGAGTGCAGTGTGTGGGATGTGGAAAGGGGAAGAAGAGTGCAGTGTGTGGGATGTGGGAAGGGGAAGAAGAGCACAGTGTGGGATGTGGATAGGGGAAGAAGAGTGCAGTGTGTGGGATGTGGAAAGGGGAAGAAGAGCGCAGTGTGTGGGATGGGGATAGGGGAAGAAGAGTGCAGTGTGTGGGATGTGGAAAGGGGAATAAGAGTGCAGTGTGTGGGATGTGGATAGGGGAAGGGGAGTGCAGTGTGTGGGATGTGGAAAGGGGAAGAAGAGCGCAGTGTGTGGGATGTGGAAAGGGGAATAAGAGTGCAGTGTGTGGGATGTGGAAAGGGGAAGAAGAGCGCAGTGTGTGGGATGTGGAAAGGGGAAGAAGAGCGCAGTGTGTGGGATGTGGATAGTGGAAGAAGAGTGCAGTGTGTGGGATGTGGAAAGGGGAAGAAGAGTGCAGTGTGTGGGATGTGGAAAGGGGAAGAAGAGTGCAGTGTGTGGGATGTGGATA
Source organism: Taudactylus pleione (assembly GCA_031769625.1). Classification (NCBI taxonomy): domain Eukaryota; kingdom Metazoa; phylum Chordata; class Amphibia; order Anura; family Myobatrachidae; genus Taudactylus; species Taudactylus pleione. The sequence goes on along the minus strand of JAUIMM010000031.1, from coordinate 34,242,314 downwards.
GGTGAAGAAGAGTGCAGTGTGTGGGATGTGGAAAGGGGAAGAAGAGCGCAGTGTGTGGGATGGGGATAGGGGAAGAAGAGTGCAGTGTGTGGGATGTGGAAAGGGGAAGAAGAGAGCAGTGTGTGGGATGTGGAAAGGGGAAGGAGAGCACAGTGTGTGGGATGTGGATAGGGGAAGAAGAGTGCAGTGTGTGGGATGTGGAAAGGGGAAGAAGAGTGCAGTGTGTGGGATGTGGAAAGGGGAAGAAGAGCGCAGTGTGTGGGATGAGGATAGGTGAAGAAGAGTGCAGTGTGTGGGATGTGGAAAGGGGAAGAAGAGCGCAGTGTGTGGGATGGGGATAGGGGAAGAAGAGTGCAGTGTGTGGGATGTGGAAAGGGGAAGAAGAGTGCAGTGTGTGGGATGTGGAAAGGGGAAGGAGAGCACAGTGTGTGGGATTTGGAAAGGGGAAGGGAAGCGCAGTGTGTGGGATGTGAAAAGGGGAAGAAGAGTGCAGTGTGTGGGATGGGGATAGGGGAAGGGGAGCGCAGTGTGTGGGATGTGAAAAGGGGAAGAAGAGTGCAGTGTGTGGGATGTGGATAGTGGAAGAAGAGCGCAGTGTGTGGGATGTGGAAAGGGGAAGAAGAGTGCAGTGTGTGGGATGTGGATAGTGGAAGAAGAGCGCAGTGTGTGGGATGGGGATAGGGGAAGAAGAGTGCAGTGTGTGGGATGTGGAAAGGGGAAGAAGAGTGCAGTGTGTGGGATGTGGAAAGGGGAAGAAGAGCGCAGTGTGTGGGATGTGGATAGGGGAAGAAGAGTGCAGTGTGTGGGATGTGGAAAGGGGAAGAAGAGCGCAGTGTGTGGGATGGGGATAAGGGAAGAAGAGTGCAGTGTGTGGGATGTGGAAAGGGGAATAAGAGTGCAGTGTGTGGGATGTGGATAGGGGAAGGGGAGTGCAGTGTGTGGGATGTGGATAGTGGAAGAAGAGCGCAGTGTGTGGGATGTGGATAGTGGAAGAAGAGCGCAGTGTGTGGGATGTGGAAAGGGGAAGAAGAGTGCAGTGTGTGGGATGTGGAAAGGGGAAGAAGAGCACAGTGTGTGGGATGTGGATAGGGGAAGAAGAGTGCAGTGTGTGGGATGTGGAAAGGGGAAGAAAAGCGCAGTGTGTGGGATGGGGATAGGGGAAGAAGAGTGCAGTGTGTGGGATGTGGAAAGGGGAATAAGAGTGCAGTGTGTGGGATGTGGATAGGGGAAGGGGAGTGCAGTGTGTGGGATGTGGAAAGGGGAAGAAGAGCGCAGTGTGTGGGATGTGGAAAGGGGAATAAGAGTGCAGTGTGTGGGATGTGGAAAGGGGAAGAAGAGCGCAGTGTGTGGGATGTGGAAAGGGGAAGAAGAGCGCAGTGTGTGGGATGTGGATAGTGGAAGAAGAGTGCAGTGTGTGGGATGTGGAAAGGGGAAGAAGAGTGCAGTGTGTGGGATGTGGAAAGGGGAAGAAGAGTGCAGTGTGTGGGATGTGGATAGGTGAAGAAGAGTGCAGTGTGTGGGATGTGGAAAGGGGAAGAAGAGCGCAGTGTGTGGGATGGGGATAGGGGAAGAAGAGTGCAGTGTGTGGGATGTGGAAAGGGGAAGAAGAGAGCAGTGTGTGGGATGTGGAAAGGGGAAGGAGAGCACAGTGTGTGGGATGTGGATAGGGGAAGAAGAGTGCAGTGTGTGGGATGTGGAAAGGGGAAGAAGAGTGCAGTGTGTGGGATGTGGAAAGGGGAAGAAGAGCGCAGTGTGTGGGATGTGGATAGGTGAAGAAGAGTGCAGTGTGTGGGATGTGGAAAGGGGAAGAAGAGCGCAGTGTGTGGGATGGGGATAGGGGAAGAAGAGTGCAGTGTGTGGGATGTGGAAAGGGGAAGAAGAGTGCAGTGTGTGGGATGTGGAAAGGGGAAGGAGAGCACAGTGTGTGGGATTTGGAAAGGGGAAGGGAAGCGCAGTGTGTGGGATGTGAAAAGGGGAAGAAGAGTGCAGTGTGTGGGATGGGGATAGGGGAAGGGGAGCGCAGTGTGTGGGATGTGAAAAGGGGAAGAAGAGTGCAGTGTGTGGGATGTGGATAGTGGAAGAAGAGCGCAGTGTGTGGGATGTGGAAAGGGGAAGAAGAGTGCAGTGTGTGGGATGTGGATAGTGGAAGAAGAGCGCAGTGTGTGGGATGGGGATAGGGGAAGAAGAGTGCAGTGTGTGGGATGTGGAAAGGGGAAGAAGAGTGCAGTGTGTGGGATGTGGAAAGGGGAAGAAGAGCGCAGTGTGTGGGATGTGGATAGGGGAAGAAGAGTGCAGTGTGTGGGATGTGGAAAGGGGAAGAAGAGCGCAGTGTGTGGGATGGGGATAAGGGAAGAAGAGTGCAGTGTGTGGGATGTGGAAAGGGGAATAAGAGTGCAGTGTGTGGGATGTGGATAGGGGAAGGGGAGTGCAGTGTGTGGGATGTGGATAGTGGAAGAAGAGCGCAGTGTGTGGGATGTGGATAGTGGAAGAAGAGCGCAGTGTGTGGGATGTGGAAAGGGGAAGAAGAGTGCAGTGTGTGGGATGTGGAAAGGGGAAGAAGAGCACAGTGTGTGGGATGTGGATAGGGGAAGAAGAGTGCAGTGTGTGGGATGTGGAAAGGGGAAGAAAAGCGCAGTGTGTGGGATGGGGATAGGGGAAGAAGAGTGCAGTGTGTGGGATGTGGAAAGGGGAATAAGAGTGCAGTGTGTGGGATGTGGATAGGGGAAGGGGAGTGCAGTGTGTGGGATGTGGAAAGGGGAAGAAGAGCGCAGTGTGTGGGATGTGGAAAGGGGAAGAGGAGCACAGTCATGACATTTTGGGAGTGGCCGCGGGGTAGAGACGAGGGTCACAGAGGAGAAGCATTAGCAGCCTGCCTCCCTGACTGAGCCCCTGAGAAGAGAAGAGAAACCCTGGCTGCTGCTGTGTGACAGTCTCTGGGCTGCCTGTGGATCTTTTGTGGTGTGAGCCGGATCCTGCTGCCCGCTGAGACACCGTGGGGATTTGTGATGGAGGGGATTTGTGTATTTGTTCTGTCAGTGTGTGTGTGTGTGTGTGTGTGTGTGTGTGTGTGTGTGTGTGTGTGTGAGAATTGGAGGGAGGCTGTGTGTGTGAAGGAGTGTTATATTTGTTGGTATGACGGTAATATTTGTTTGTCAGAGTTTTCAGTTGGGGGGTAATGTTTATATTTAAGTGTTTTAATATGGAGGACAACATTTCCCAGCATATACAGCGTGTATGCACCGCCACCACTGACTGCCTACTGCCCACTGGCCGCTGCAATGTATAAAAGTAGCGGTTCACCCAGCTCCTTCTTTGCTAAATTGTTAGATTTACAGAAAACCTTCATTTAGATGGGACCCAGAAAAAGTCAAGTAGAACCCCAATTTTTTAAAGTGAGGGGTCCCTGGGACCCACATTGTTGTTGGCTCAACGCGATCACTGCACCCACTCATACAGTGATTGACTCTCCCTACCTTACAGTGCTGCTGCCTCAGGTTACCTGTGTGGCAGCTGCTGAGGTGAGACTTACTATAACAGCTGGCTAAAATATCAATAATATACCTTCTCTGGTCATTTACTGGAGTCTGGGATAAGGAGATATTAGATTTTCCATGTATTGGTGCCCCTTCTAGTGAAAACTTCCCATCTAAATCCCCTTTCTATTCCATATAGTTTCACTATTTGGAACTTGAATGGGAGAATCTATTTTGTCATTTCTAATTTTGGAGCTCCCCCTAGCAGACTGCCTGTATAACTGCACCCTAATGTGAGTTTTTTTCTCCCCCACCCATACATAAGTGTCACAGAAGACGCCCAGAGGCAGACCTTGCATTACTTACACTTATCTGCTCGATTCCCTCCACATGCTTTTGAAAATGTATTTCTCCTATGGATTGAATTGTCTAAGGCCACGACCCCCTAACACACCTACACATGGTGTGTGGTGACCTCGGCCCGGAAACCTGTTCCACAAGGCTCCTCCAATTGAAATTTCTCTGCTGCTATTTCTGCTATATTTTTCCATCCTAATGGCAAATAACAAGCAAAAGGTGCAAATGCCCGTCGCTAAGTTAAATGATAGCTCCTTACAGCCTAATCTGTTCCGCTAAATGCTGACACCCTTGGGGAAGACACTCACTCTTCCCCTGACTCCTCTCCATCCTCTAATAACACAAGACATATGGCGTCACCCGTACATACAGGTTCAGACGATAGCGCTGATACAACAATGGTGGATGTATTAACCCATTTGGGCTCTCTCCCTACTAAAGATGACCTCCCTACCAAACAAAAGTTCATGGATCTCGAAAAAATGTTTCATTCTACTGTTAAGATGGAAATTTCTGCTCTTCAAAATAATATCTCTGAAATAACTCATTGTGTATCTAACGTAGAAGACCACCTGGGGGACACTAAAACACCTTCCAGCGGTAACTCAATTAAGCTGTTTCTGTACATCCGCAAGAGATGAAAGCCATCTGGATGACCTAAACAACAAGGGTTAGGGCACTAATCTACTTATTCGTGGGATCTCTGAAAATGCTCAGTGCCCTGACATTTCGATGCTCTCACTAAGGTGTTCAACAAAATCATTGATGCAGACCCTGATAATAACGTTATTCTTTTTGACCTCGCACTAGAGACATTATTTGTCGTTTGCATTACCATTATGTTAAAGAAGAGATCCTCAGCAAGGCGCATGTGTTAGGAGGCATTTAGTTCAATGTCTCTAAGATTTAAAGCCAAAGATAATACAACAAAAATTATCTTATTCATTATGTAAGAGTTTTTGGCTTCCTGGTGGTCTTCCTATCTACAGATGCGGAGAAGGCTTTCCACAGGATAGACTGGCATTTTATGGAAGGTCTCCTTAAGCACTTGGGTTTGGATCCTCACTGTCTCAACCGTATTCTTGCTCTCCATCATTCTCCCTCTGCTAAAGTACATGTAAATGGAGCCTTTTCAAACTCCTTTTTGATTCAAAATGGCACATGAAAGGGCTGTACTCTGTCCCCCCTTATATTTGTGCTTTGCATGGAAGCATTAGCGAGAGCTATCCGGGATAACGGAAACTTTAAAAGAGTGCCACTGGAAACTTGCCTTATTTGCTCATGACCTCCTTGCTACCATTTCTGACATGGTGACCTCTCTCCCTGCACTCATGCAAGAGTTTCATAGGTTTAGTTCTTTGTCCAACTTTAAGATAAATGACTCCGAATCGGTAGCCTTGAAAGTTTCGAGTCCTGGTCATGTTGTGGGGGGCCTTCAGAGCTCATTTCCATTTCATTGGCACCCATCTCAGCTTAAATAATTGGGAGTTATTTGATCTGCTACTAATTCCAGCTCAACCTCCCTCCCTTCTAAACAAGTTTAAAAATTACTTTAAGATGGTCATCTTTGAAAGTTTCATGGCTAGGTAGGATCAACACTATAAAGATGAATATTTTACCTAAAGTCCTCTACTTGTTGCAAGCTTTACCGAAGGCGATTCCAACCTCCTTTTTTAAGGAACTTCAGGGCCTGATGTGCAAATAGTTTGAGGACATAGTAGACCTCATTTGGCTCAGGCAGTTTTGATCCAAAGGCACTCTAGAGGAGGCTTCAGCTTCCCCACTTTCTTAGTTATCCTGGCCAGGATTATTGAGATGTCTAGGCTTCCTGTCACCAAACAATGTTCACTCATTGCCAGTAAAGCTAATAATATCCCCTCCCATAGTTTGATGGTACTATTCTTTTAACAAAACTTGTTTGGCTAAAAATGTTGGATAATGAGCGTGAACTGGTTACTTGTGTCAAAAGCCTGGACCACTATTCCTATTCCTGCGCACCACAGTTCTGAGGTACACACCTGTGTCCTCCGAGCCCAGTCTATCAGGTACCAATTATGTAAAAAAAACAATACCCCATTATATTCCACAGTAAATATACTCTATTATATCAAAGGTATAAGTAATAGTAATCTATGAATATGACATCCAAAGTCACTCAAGGAACAGTGTTATTTAATTTAGGGCCCTGGCACTTAAAAATCCATATACTTTAAACATTGTTTAAAAAATGTAATGATTCCATGCAACAGGAATGTCAGAGAAAATACCACATCACATACTGTAGTTCAGTCCTTTGGAGTACACATTCTAACAGATACCAACTCATATTGTTATGTAAGGGTTCATTTGGTGCATTTGCCAAAAGGCAGTCAAAAACTACAGAATGCCCTTCCAATGCATCTATACATATTTCTCTAAATTCAGTAATGCAACATAAATTAACACATCGATATATAAACTTATCTAGATATGCAGAAGCTTGTTTGAAATGTTGTTTTTTTGTTTAAAGCAGAGATGATATAAATATACCCACACTCATGTAAGCAAAACTGCAGCCACTGTGCGGGGTGCAGCCTTGGGAGGGTAGGAGGGCATGGCTGAGCCCTCCCCTGGATTTTGCTCTAGGACTCGGCAGTGCCGTGTTCTACCGGAGCATGTTATGATAAAGTCCATATGATTGCAGCTTGCTTGTTGATAGTTTACATTGAAAAGTTGATTAAAAACACACAGTCAAATAACAACTTATAATAATAATAATAATAATAACAATAAAGTTTAATATAGTTGACAGAAGTAGTAGTCAGTTCCCTAATGTTAGTAACACCCACGTGTAATGAGAGTAGTGCACCAATGTGCTCCATTGTAGAGTACAGACATACAGTACACAGTGAGATGACAATACAGGAAATAATGTCACATGACAGTATTAACTGTAAATAACATATATAGTAGTATTCTTCAAAGATCACGGTTTGGGGATGATGTGTGTGGGAGTCCAGGATCACAACACATCACACAGATTTCAACTTAAAAAAAAACCCTCTGTTCATTTGGTAAAATAAACAACCAAGAACAATGTAAGATTGAACCAATCATTGTTGATATTGTTATCTATTTGTAACTTAAGAGCCGGGAGCCATGATTGGTAGCATAAACGACTGCACTTCTGTTTACTAGACAGGGTCTCACACAGTAAACACATTTGTGGTATTTCTTCTACATCACATAACACTCTTGCAGAATAAACAAACTTAGCAGCATATAACAACCACAAACCTGTTCCCTGGCTTCCTGTGTTCTGTCACATATTGCAGTAAACACCAAGCCGCTAACACACAAGTGTTACAGGTTTCACCAGCTGTCAGGGAAGCCAGCAATTTTACATTATATAGTCTCTGTCCGTTTCTATGTATTTCTGTTCATGTATTTCTGTTATGTCATTTGTTAACATGAGTATGCATGCATGTATCTGCACTGGCCAAACAGGTGCAAGTCCAAAGCACTCAGCAGACATTAATGAACTTTCACTTATGCACTGCAATGGCACTAAGCATGACAGAAAGGCTTGGAGAGGGAATTGGTATGATTTACCGCCGGACCCATGCCCAGCGGTTGGAATCCCGACAGCAGTATCCCGGCAGAGGAGGAAATCCTGATTGTCAAAGGTAAGTATATACTAACCTATTTTTACCCCCTAACCCTACCTTAAGGGTGCCTAACCCGAACCTTCCCCCACAATGCAGTGCCTAACCCTAACCACCCCTTCCCCGCCGCCTAACCCTAAGTCCCCCCGGAGGTGCCTAACGCTAAACCCCCCTTCCCCTAGCCTAAACCTAACTTCCCGGGGGGGGTGCCTAACCCTAAGTCCCCCCCTGGGAACCCTAAACCTAACCCTCCCCCCCCCTGCGCGGCTATCGGTGCCCGGCATCCCTACAATTGGGATGCTGGGTGTCGGGATCCCGGCGTATGTCTAATGACAGGCATCGGCATATCGACGCCTGTCTTTAGACGCTTGCCGGGATATGACAGTCGGGAAGCCGGCTGTCAGGATTAGGTCTGCCGGCGTCCCGACTGCAAACCTTGGAGAGAGAGGTGCAACTAAGCTGAAGGAACAAGAGTATTGGGACGGCCCTGAGACTGCAAGTACTCAAACTTAGGATACCCGCAAATTATCTAACCATATATTTATCACCCCTTGTTTATTTAACAACACTCCTAAGGATATTCCATAGGGGAAAAATACAGAATAACTAGGAAGAAGCAAAATTAACGTAAGAAGATTTTACAATGATTTTGGTTAAACAGAACCTTTAGTTCTCAGACATCCACATCTGGCCAGATACAGTATCTTCCTGAGTGTACATTCTGCAGCAAAGGTGTTGTCATTGGTAGATCAGTGGTCCTCAAATAAATATTCCTATGGTTACCAGTAGTGCCATAGCTCGGTTCTGGCAGCAACATGCTGAATCACAAGATACTGGTGGTCTAAAAATGTTAAGCAGGAAAATGACCTACACAGAGGTCCATAATAGACAAGTGGTACAGCAGTAATAAGTATGAGACATGCAAAATTCGATTAGAACAAGTAAAATCCATGTATAAGGCACTTGTGTACTATAAGGGAGTCTCAATACCACCTGTAGAACAATTTGTAAGTGTTCTCTTTTATATGAACAAGAGCTAGATACCACATTGGCAAAGATATCATCCCAGTCTTCATCTAAGGTTCCCCCAGGTCATCCTCCAATGCCATCTCATGTGGATCTCTGGTCTCAGAATTAGGATGCACAATTCATGCATACAGTTTGGGGAGGTCCCTTAGTGCCTGTACCATGTAACATTAAGGACTCAATGGAATTGAGCTGTGTGTTTTTTAGTCACGACTAAATTGTTGTGTGAAAATGTCAGATTTGCCAATATTGAAAAAACTGTGTGGTAGATAGAAAATTTGTTTTGTAGGCCTGTACATGTGGGCAATATTAAATATTGGGTAATATAATTTAGTATTCTAAGTCCTCCAGTCTGCCAGTGTAAAAAGGTGGTCAGACTACCTCCTGGCCAAAGTCAGTGTTGTCAAATAGGGAAATTTTTGGGCTCAAGTGTGGAGCAATATGGTAGTGACGGTTAGTAAAATTCCCTGTTAAGTTTTACACATTTCTTTAATGTTTTAGGGGGTGATGAAGAATGTGCCTGATTGCCATAGTGGAGGGCATCTTTTAAAAGTATACTGGTATATAGTTGCATGATGGTCATCTCAATTCCTTTTGTAGAAATTGTTTCCTCTTGGATTGTGAAGTTATTTGGGAAGGGCCTTATTTACCTTCAGTTTAATGTTTTTGGATGTACCGGTAATTTAGTTTATTAGTATCATAAGCCTCTCAATATATAATGCTACTGTCAGGATGCGGCCTGGGATCGGCCGCTACTCACGTCCGTGCCGGCGGAACTTGAGCTTAGGTGTTCAGTCGCTGGGAGGGGAGAGGAGTGGTGACAGAGTATTCTGCCCGGGGTCTGCTAGGGCTTCTGTGCGTGCATCCTGGTTCCTGGGGTGCTGGGCATGGGCGCAGCCATGTTGGTCCATATCACCTGACTAGTATCTCCCAATGGTAGTCATGTCATCACTCAACTGATCCTCTGATCCAATGACCAGCTACCCAGGGGTATTTAGTCTGACTCCAAGAACAGGAAAGTGTTGTTCAACTTCGCTGTTCCAGTGACTTTAATACTCCACCAGTGTATCTCCGTGTTAATTCCTCAGTGTGTTGCTTCAGCCTTCTCACTGTTCTCCAGTGTTATTTGCATCAGCTCCCAGGCCGTGTGTCAGTTCAGTTATTTCCCTGAACTCCAGGTCTTTACATAACAGCTCCTGTGTTGTTATTATTGTGCTGTAGTTCCCCAGCTGCCTCCCTGTGTTACTGGTGTCAGCTTTCATGCTGATTACTATTTAGCTCTCAGCTTGATCCTTTTAATTTCTTAGTGCATTCCGGTGTTACATTTGCTAGCGTTTCTCAGTGCAAGTCAGTGACTGGAACCTTTTACAATTCTCAGTGCATTCCTGTGTTACATTTCCCTGTGTTTCTCAGTGCAAGTCAGCAACTGGTTCCTTTACAATTATCAGTGCATTCTTGTGTTACATTTCCCTGTGTTGTCAGTGACTGGTTCCTTTACAATCCTCAGAGCATTCCTGTGTTACATTTCCCTGTGTTCTCAGTGGAAGTCAGCGACTGGTTCCTTTACATTTCTCAGTGCATTCCTGTGTTACATTTCCCTGTGTTCTCAGTGCAAGTCAGCAACTGGTTCCTTAGCAATTCTCAGTGCATTCCTGTGTTACAGTTCCCTGTGTTTCTCAGTGCAAGTCAGTGACTGGATCTCTACAATCCTCTGCTATTTTGCGAGCAGTTCTGAGTTAAAAAAAACCAAGTGACGTGGTCAATGACGCTGCTGTATTAATTATGCACTCCCTTAAAACGCCCGTTTTGACCTTTAAGCACGCCTGCGTTCGGATCTCCACTCCCCGTTTTCAAGCACCTTCCCCTGTTACCACCCACATATGCCTCATTCTGTCACTCAAAATAGCAGGCCCTCGCTATATTGCGTACCAACGATTTTCGGCCGCACTGACTGGTTCGAGCATGCGTACTAAAAACCGTACGCATGCGCAGATGTGCGAACATTGCTCGGAACGAGCGTACTGCCGCTAGCGAGTGGCTCTGAATGAGGGCCATAGTTACTGGTCTTCCTGCCACTCCCAAGTACCTGTCCAGAGGGCCGCGACCTGCTCACTTGGTGCAACAAAACCCATACCCCAACTGGTGGGGTCACTGGTGAAGACCACCAAGTGAGTTAGACTCCGCGCCTCTGGGCAGGTCTAGCCAAACCTGGATTTGGCTGCAATAGGAAGACCTAGTCACTGTCACTTTCCTAGTTGTTCCCTAGCCACAGTAACCCCCTGGCTTTTTGTCCTCATCTGAGGAACTTCCATTACGGATCGTGACAGCTACATAATAAGATGGTGTTTTATAAATAAATGATAATTAAATAATAATAAAGTGTCTGTCTCTTACCCTCCTCTACACCCTTAATATCTCCTGGGCTCCCATACTATTCTGTTATCAGCCCTCTGCTTTTCTCACTACACACCTCTTGATGACCTAAACCACTGATTCAACTTACATGCCAACACCTACACCTCCATGCCAACAACACCATACCTACATCTCCCCTGATCTCTCCATCTCATGTAGCCAACTGTCTCACTACTATTTCCACATGGATGTCCCAGCACTACAAAAGCTCCAAATTTTCAAAAAATAGCTTAATATTGTATCTCAATTCAGAGTCATCTCCTCTACTCATATCTCCATCACTGTCAATTATAATTTCCCAAGCCCACTGCCTTGGTGTCATCCTTCACTGTCCCCTCTGTTTTGTTTTAAATACAACTAGACACACGCTCAGTCTGCTTGCCATCATCTTCAAAACATTGCTAGAATAGGCCATTTCCTTGCCAGGAATGCAACCAAAAATCTTATATATTCCGTAGTCATCTCCCACCTTGACTACTGCAACTTTTTCCTAACAGGCATTGTGGCTCCACATATCCTTCACAATCCAAATCAACTACTCACCCTAACCTACAAAGTCTTCGATAACACCATTAAAACTAAATACTGAATAATGACATAATAATCCAGCTTCTATTTTGCTGGTTTCCGGAACTGGGGCCATAATTAATATGGACTATCTTGAGTATTTGCATTGTGCTGTTAGAAGTGAAATTTTTGAACCAGTGAAAAATTTACCAACAATGTTTTCAGTAATCAAAAAGCATTGGAAACTTTGCTGCTAATTAAATTCAGCATTATTCATCTGTACTACTACTATTAATTTTAGTGCACGAGACTTTATATAAGCCCATTTATAAAGATGGCCAATATATTCAAAATTGTTCCAGGGAGGAATCAACTCATTTCATTTTGGAGTGTGGAATTTCATGTATCCCTGTGGAATTTGACCTCATGTGTTACATGCAGAATTCCCCCTATAATTTTTTTTTTGCCTGAAATTCTCCGTTATTATACCCCAACCACACAACAGAGCAAAATGAACTGACATTGCCATCCTAGTTCTACTTATAAACTATAGATTATTCAGCGGGATGCAAAATTTGCAAACACAGGGGGTGATTCAGCTTAGGAGGAATTGCAAAGCTGCTTTCGCAAGCAGCTTTGCAATTCCGTCCTTTCTAATATGCAAAAGCAGCAGGAGGTGTATGACACCCCCTGCTGTATTTGCGATCCCAGGACTGTGACCAAGGTCGCAGGCTGGGATCACCATCGCTGGCGGACGGTGCTGGGCCACTGAGTAAGCCTCAGCTTACTCAGACTGGCCGGCACGCGAGGCCAGGAAACTGCGTCCGTGGACGCAGCCCCTGGCCATGCCACTCCCTCAAAATGGGACTGACACACTCCCTTTCCAGCAACACCTGCTGTCCCTGCCCCTGCACCACACCTTAAATGCCTCTTCCAGTCAATCAGGCAGAGGCATAGCAGGGGCTGTGGGTCTGATTCAGAGCTGGTCGCTCTGAATCAGGGCCGGTCTTTTTTTTTTTTTTTAGCATGGCCTCCTGGCCGCTCGCATAGCTGTGGGTGACCACCCACAGCTATAGTGAGCGGCCAAGATGATGGCCGCAATGGTCAAGACCATCGGGCTTGCGACGAGGCCCTTGTGGTAGGGTCTCGTTGCCGCAAGCCACAGACATCACTTGTGAAGTCACTGGGGCCAGCCCCAAACGGTAGGCGTTCTCATGGGAACGCCTCAGTTTGGGCAGCCACCCCCCCGGCCCGCCCTCCAAAGGGGCCTGCTGTCACTCAACATCGACAGCATCCCCCTTTGGTGCGAGACCCGGAGCGACGGATTGCCCGACGCTATCTGGGTCTCGCGCATGCGCACGACGGAGCCGGCTCCGTCGTGCGCATGTGCTCTGGGCCACCATCGAACCAGTTGCGAGCGCTCAGCGCTTGCGACTGGGTCTGAATCAGGCCCTGTGTGCGATCATGCAGGACCCATTTCTGCACATTCACAGAATGGGGGAATCTGTGTTCAGCATTGCACATATGTGCAATGCTGAATTAGCTCCACAAAGCAGTTTGACCATTCTCAGAATGCCGAACTAAAAAGCAGGAGTCAAAGATTATACCATGGTAGTTTTGCAGCTCTGTGAAATAACAGTGAGATTTCAAATTGTGTTAAATTTCTCTACCTATTTACTATTTCAAGTGATTTACACCACAATTATTTTCACTTTTCCTCAAACCTTGTGGTATTGAAACTTTAGTCTGGGGTCCAAACCTGTAATGAATCATATCACTGCCAGATAATTGGAAAACAAATAGTCTTCACAAAAGAAGTTGATGTGCAGGGGTGAGGTGTATATACAGTAGCTACTGTGTGCCTTAATCACATCTCTGCCCAGCTCTGTGTGATCTGTGAGTGCTTCAGCAGCCCAATAATTGAGGTGTAAATAACCATGTACATACATGTATGTACAGCGCATACAGAGCTGCAGTGGAGATTAAAACGCACAGTATCAGAAATGTATTGGAAATGTGCTGTGCGTTCTTGGAAGGTGGCTATTCAGATGCTTGGAAATGGTCTGTCTTATGGTCATGTTATTGGAGTGTCGGGGGCGTGTTGCTAAAGTGATTGTGTATTGGAGGCCATACTCAGATGAACAATCTGCACCTATCATGCGACTGGTGCAAGTTTCGATGATGTGACCGATGGTAGCATCTAAAGACGCACCAAGTGGCATTACAGCATCTGAAAATGCTCAAAGTGGGCGTATCAGTCCATGTAGTCATACGCACGCTTGTACACCAGGGAAAGTGCTGATAATTGCATTAACATAAAGTCGCAGAGGCAAAAGACGCTAAATCGTGTCCAATGTGAGCACTCCCATTAATTTGAAAAAATGTACTCCTATGCTTATAGCATATGTCATTCTATATTATTGCTATATGCACAGGGTACAGGAGATCTTTTCCGCGCTATAAGATTAGTGTAGCCGCTCACTTAATTGTTCACAGTAAACAGATAAATACATATGAGCACTTGGGTAGTAATGTTAAAATGTATTGCAAATGATAAACAATTAAAATATAAAATCAAATAAAACAATAACATAAAATAAAGCTATAAAGTATTATTAAGAGTGGCACCTGTGGAACAAATGATTGGTAATGCTTATAACTCTTTGTTATTGTGGGTGAGGAGACCGTTATGGTCCATAGTCCCAGAAGTGTGCTGACTCTAGCTTACCCCGTCTCTTTCCTCCCACTTCTGATGGCTGCGGAGGAGGTCGGGGCTGGTTCAGCACAGCTCCTGCCGTCTCCTCTCTTGGAGTGTCTGGGCTCGTCTTTGCTCTGGCGGGCCGCGATTTATGACGTCACTCCGAAGGGCGGCAGATGGAAGGCGGCAGTTAAAGACACAATACGGTTCGGTCCCCTCCAAGACCCCAACACATTCCGTGCTCTTCAAGCACTTTATTCAAGGATGACTTTAATATTTGGAAGGGTTTCCTTTTATCTACAAAAACTTTCTTGAATTAAGGGCCTGATTCAGACCCATTCGCTAGGATGTGTTCGCACGCAGCCGTCAGCTGCCAAAGTATCGCTAGCAAGATATTAGCAAACCCACTAATTAGCACACCCACTATGTCTTGCCATGCGATCGCGGTATGTATTTAGACACCCACCAGCCTGTCACAAGACGCCCACTTTACCTTAGTAACACACGTCATCTCCAGGAAATGTATGAAACAATCGGTAACATCGGAACCATACGCAGCACTTGTGGCTGACCATTCCCTACCACAAGCACTGCGAGTGCTGCAGTGTGTAATTCAGCCATGTGATGTGTATGCTGATGCTGCGTCTTAATTATGAGCGCCCCTGAAACCACCACACCCCTGTTTCCATCAATCACCCCCTGTCACCTCCCACAAACGGCACATCCTGTCACTCATTCTAGCGGAGCGTCTGAGTACAGGGTGCGATCGCGTTCGTGCACTGCATCTTATACGCATGCGCAGATTGCAAACATCGGCAAGCTACGTGCGAACGCAGCCTAGCCAACTGGTCTGAATCAGGCCCTATGGTTCAAAGACCAGATGTTGTATCCGGAAGTAGTTCTAAAGAGCGGTAACCACCTTTTCCAGCAGCCATTTAACCCTCCATTGATAAAAATAATAATTTTACAGAATAGTAATTTTATAAGAAATAGTAGTTTTATAAAAAATAATAATTTCATAATAAAAAGGTGCCACTTTGGTATGGGTATGTTAAAAAATATAAAAATGGATAAGAATAAATGAAAGTAAATAAAAACAAATATGAAAAAATTAAATGATAAAATGACAAAGTGTAAAAAATATAAAATCTAGTATAAAAATTTAAAATAAAATGGTTAAAGTGAAATAAAAAGGTTACAATTGTGACATTTAGTGGATATATGATTGTGTAGTGAATTGTTGTGACTATTGTAAGAAGACGTTTAGTAAAATGTCAATATTAAGTCCAGTTGGTTGCAAGGTTTGTAATTTAATTCAAAAATCCATTTTGTCTCATTTCTTCTCAGATCTATTGTTATGTCACCTCCTCTCCATACTGGGGGCGTGATGTGGGCGTGACCGCAGCTGCGAGTAGCGCTTCGTACACACCACGCCACCCTGTCTGGATGCACTGATTTTTTATTGTGTTTCAGCGGCTCAGCAGGTGATCCACCCTAAGCCCCCTAAACTACCACCGGACAGGGTATTAGTGCACACTGTATGGGCTGCTGGCTAATTTGTGGTTAGCAGTCAGCGCATACTTTTGGCGGTTGGAGCAATGGAGGAGGTGCCCAATTCAGGGTTGGTGCCTGGCGGCAGGCGCCTCCATTATCTCCCGTAGTTCCGCCATTCTATATATTTATATTATTGCTATATTTGTTGTATAACTGTAAAGCACTATATAAAATCTTGGTGCTAGATAAACAAATGTTAATATTTTACTGCCAATAAATAGATTCATATATTATGTAGGTACAATAATCACTATATTA
Organism: Taudactylus pleione; assembly: GCA_031769625.1. NCBI lineage: Eukaryota > Metazoa > Chordata > Amphibia > Anura > Myobatrachidae > Taudactylus > Taudactylus pleione. The sequence goes on along the minus strand of JAUIMM010000031.1, from coordinate 34,226,382 downwards.
CACACTGAAAATAACCAATATATTACAGCTGTGAATTCTGCAGTCATCGTAACATGGATATTATTTACTATCTGTAAGATATTCTGCATTCTCTCCTACAGCCACTAGTTGGCAGCAGATATCGATTATTATAGGAGAATCTTGAACATTTAAAAGTGGTTTATAATTCAAGCAAATGTCACTGGCTCAACAGGCATGAATATGTTCGAGGTACAGCCACCATTTCAAACAGATTCTAGTATGTAGTTCAAAATTTGATGCATACTAACCAACTCTCCCTCAGTGCCATTATTCTGCATTGGTTATAAGGCACAATGATCGGTATGCAGTCGGGAAGCCGACGGACTTAATCCCGACAGCAGGCTTCTGCTTTATCCTGGCGAGGGTTAAATGACAGGCGTCTAAATCTAGACGCCTGTCATTTTACTGACGTCGGGAGACCGGCGCCCGGCATCCCGATCGAAGTGATGCCCGGCGCTGAGCGCGGACAGCAGCGGGGGTGGAGTGTTAGGTTTAGGGCTCCCGGGGGGGACTTAGGGTTAGGCACCCCCCCGGGAGGTTAGGGTTAGGCTAGGGGGAGGGAGGCTTAGGGTTAGGCACCCCCAGGGGGGGGGACTTAGGGATAGGCACCCCCCCAGGGGATTTAGGTTTAGGCAGTGGGGAAGGGGGGTTTGGTTTAGGCACTTAGAGGGGGGATTAGGGTTAGGCACTGCGGGGAAGGTTAGGGTTAGGCACCCCTAAGGAGGGTTGGGGGGGGGGAGGTTAGGTTAGTTAATACTTACCTGGGGACGATCGGGATTTTCACCCATGTCGGGCAGCTGCTGTCGGGATTCCAGCCGCCGGAGGCTACAAACCAATTCCCAATGATCCCTATGGCTATATGCATTTTCATACAAGGTTTCTCATGGTCACTTATATGGAACCCCTTGTAAAACACAATACAAGACCTGAAAAGTATGAGTGAGTTTTCATCAACATGTAGACCTTACTAACTGATCTGGGACTCATTTACATTTGTATGTAAGTCAATTTAATAGCACGCTCAGATATAGCAGTACACGTCCACATTAACACTGTGCTCATAGGTGTTGCTTTCACAGTCTCCCTGAAATGTTTTTTCAAAAGTAAGCAACCATCTAACTTGTCTGTCCAACTAAAACAGCGACTCCACACATCTAACCAACTTTTTCATCAGACCAGCCAACCTGCTGACTTTTTCAGCAAACCTGCCAACTTCTCTCCAACTTGTGATGTCACAGAAATAGGCGGACAGTGTCTGCCGACTTCTGCATGTTTTGAATAAATAAATATATATTTTTTCTTTTTAAGACAATAAAAGCTTTTGCAAGTCTATTTTTTTTTGCCCTGATGTTAGGGCAAGCTGGCATTATCAACATCACTATTCTCAGGTTTGCTATACTGCACCTTTTGTTTTACATAGGACAGCACATTCCAGGTGGCTGAACAGGCAAAACATGATACTATTAAAATGGTCATAGGCTGAATGTGGAATAAAAGGGGTAGGGATTTGTCTAATTTTGGACATAACTTTAAGGTATTATTGTGCAACATGCTTCCTTTTCTGACAGCCTGCTTATCTACAATTTCTGTAGGTCAAATTTGTGACAGACTAGGATGTATTTATGGTGACTATCATTATGTAGTGACAAAAGTCTCGCATAACACTATAAATATGTCACAAATTAAAGACAGTTTGGAAATTTATTTAAAGACAGCTTAAGGAGCCTATATACTAATAATCGCGGAACTGCCACGATTATTATGTATCTATATATAGCAGGGGATATTTTCATTTTTAATGAAAATATCGCCGCTATGTACAAAGAGGAACTCGCAGGGTCGCAGTGGATGCAGTAACCGCTGTCCCTGCGAGTTATATCCCCGGCAGATTGTAGAAGTCTTTCACAGAAGTGAAAGACTTCTCCTGTGGAAGCTGACACTGCGCATGCGCACAACGTTAATGTGACACCTAGCAAGGTAACTGATATGGATTAGATGCCACAATAAGGGGATTGCTTGTTACATGCCTTCAGGGCCAGATTAAAGGGGGGGGGGGGCGATCGTCCCGGGGCCCCCAACACAGCAGCCGCACCAGAGCAGGCACTATTGTATGACGCCCCGCCCACATCACAGCAATTCGTGGGTCAATTGGTTGGAGGCGGAGCCAATTTGATGTGCTTGCATTAAAATGGTGTCATTTGGCCCCAACCCTTTCCGATTGACACGCGAATTGCGGCATTTTGCCACAAGGGGGCGGAGCTTAATAACATGGTGCTAGCCCGCCAGGTCTCGTCCCCATGCCATCTACAACATGCATTCTGCAGATGCTGCAAGGTAAGTGTGTGTGTGTGTGTGTGTGTGTGTGTGTGTGTGTGTGTGTGTGTGTAATGTATGTGTGACACATGCATGTGTGGTGTATATATGTGTTTTTCTAGGTGAATTTATGTATGTGCAGTGGCAAACGAAGGATTTTGAAAGGGGGGTTTCCAATACTTGGTTACAAAACCAATGGCAAAAAATCTAACCACATACAGGCAGCACTGCTCGGGTACTCAATAATCAATACTCAATAATCCAAGTTTGTTAATCCATTACTGTGCAACGTTTCAGATTAATTTATTACATATTTCATCAATGCCTTGACGAAATATGTAATAATTGCATCTGAAACGTTGCACAGTAATGGATTAACAAGCTTGGATTATTGAGTACCTGAGGAGCGCTGCCTGTATGTTATTGTATGTTCAAGACTGAGCGGTCTGCTTAGTTCTTAGGATCTGCACCCCACGTGTTGAACTTTTTTATTTGGAGTCTACTTGACTATATTTATATGGAGCTTTTCAGCTCCTTGAAGAAATAAAAAGGCGGGACCGCAAACATACACAGTGACATATACACGCACACAGACGCACACACTGACACAGACTGCACTGACACAGACACACTAACACACACACTGCACTGACAAAGCATATACACTGACAAAGCCTAGACACACACACACTGCACTGACAAAGCATATACACACACACTGACAAAGCCTAGACACACACACACTGACAAAGCCTAGACACACACACACTGCACTGACAAAGCATATACACACACACTGACACACATATACACTGACAAAGCATATACACACACACACTGACACACATATACACTGACAAAGCATAGACACACACACACTGACACACATATACACTGACAAAGCCTAGACACACACACACACTGACACACATATACACTGACAAAGCCTAGACACACACACACTGCACTGACAAAGCATATACACACACACTGACACACATATACACTGGCAAAGCCTAGACACACACACACTGACAGACACTGCACCGACAAAGCCTATACACACACTACAAAGAAACAAGCAACAGTGATCTGCAGAAATGAATAATGATTTTGCCTTAAATTGAATTGACAAAGCCTATACACACACACACAGAGACTGACACACACACACACAGAGACTGACACACACACACTGACAAAGCCTATACACACACACACACACAGACAGACTGACACACACTGACAGCCTATACACACACACAGAGATTGACACACACTGACAAAGCCTACTCACACACACAGACTGACACACACACACACACACACTGACAAAGCCTATATACACACACACACTGACATAGCCTATACACACACACACAGAGACTGACACACACTGACATAGCCTACTCACACACACACAGAAACTGACACACACACACTGACAAAGCCTACTCACACACACACACACACACACACACACACACACACACACACACACTGACAAAGCCTATACACGCACAGACTAGCACACTGAGAAAGATCACCATCCCCCCACATGTAAAACATTACACCCACCTGTGGTGTGGCTCTGGGAGAGAGCGCTGGTCACTGTCACGCAGCAGGCTCCGATGTCTCAGCCTCCCACAATGCTGGTGTGCTGTGCCCTATGAGAACAGCCCGGGAGGAACTGTGCGCAAGCGCTGCAGCTCCCCCTACAGGCAGCTCAGCCAGGGACAGTTGCCAGGCTCACATGTTTTAAACAAAAAAAAAATTATTGTTAAGCTGGGCTGCGATGGAGTGGCGGGCAGGGGGGGTTTCTAGGTACTCGAAAAACCCCCCTGCGTGCGCGGGTGATGTTTGTGTAAGTATATAAATATATGCATGTGTGGTGTGTGTATATATATAGATATATATATATATATATGTATATTCTTCCCCCCCTGCGGTTGCCCTTGCTGACTGTATCCATTCTCTGAGATTGCCGCAACATGGAGATGGAGATCCTGGCCACTCAGTGCTCCCCTGTATCCCGTGCACCTGCTCAAGCACACCCTCTCCCTGTCCTGCCTGCCTGCCAGCCAATGCAGCTCTCCTGCACAAATTATGAATGCCATTCAGTTGCTAATTTGCGATGCAACTCGCTTTACAAAGAATTGCTTTCCAGTCTAATCGTGTGGTTCCAAAGCACAAAAGTTATTTATGTAAAAAGGGGTAACACGATGTAAGTTTAACAATTAGAGTAAAAAGCAATGCAATAAACAATGAGTACTGCTGATACATACGCGTGCGCACTGGTCCCAGTATACAGTCATTCAATCCAGAAGTCTGTGGTTGCAAAGAAGATGTCTGAACACTGGGGTCAGGACACAAGCCCATATACATTACAGGTTTCAGAGTTAACAAAGGGACAAATTGACAGGTTTTCATTGATTCTTGCTTCTGGTTAATCTGGTCATTGGTCAGTTCATACGGTATCATCAGGGGTATGGCTCAGTCTTCCAACAGTCACATTGTGTAGCTTCCTGCCGAAGAACTGGTTAAAACTGGCTACAACACTGCATATAAGTAATAACATTCTACTCAATAACTCCCTATCATCCATAACTAGCGGACGCATGATGCGACTTCTTTGCCGATAGAAATGGATGTCTGCAAATAAACAGTGATTTAGTATGATACCAAACATGACATGTCCACTGTATTCTGAACCTTAGATCTCCTTTAAGTACCTCTTACATCATAATTATTAGCTAACAATACCTTTAATAACTCTGGTTATTAACTATAATGTGTGGGAACCATTTTATATGTATACGTTCGCATATGTGCATCTGTGTCTGGAATTCGCATATGTGCGTCTGTGTATGTGAATACATGTGTGCGTTCGCATTTTAGCGCATTGGATTGCACCGACACAAAGTAGCGTCCTAGTAACATGTAATCAGACTATAGATGACTATATCGTCAGATAATAATTGTAATCGATCATACCCAATTATTTGACTTTGACCGTCCACCCTTTGATAGCAAACATAACACTATCATATTCTATTCTTAATCTATTTAGTCAGACATAATAAATTATCTAATGTTCTATACGGTATGACACAATTTGGTCATTGAACTGTCAATAGTGCGCCTCAGGAAAGGGTAAAACAACCCTTATATGCACTCAGCGGATCGATATGGGACCATTGGTAGGATGTGGGACCTCATCTAACCTATAAAGGAAGTTTGGGGGAATTGAGACTACATTATCTATGATGTTTAACGGAACATTTACAATACATTTTATTATATCTGACTAAGCCTATTCACATTTCATTATCTGATGGTACATTCAATTTCAGGATTGTAATGCAGTTCTTTATCAACCTTAGTACCTATACTACCCCTACTCACCACCATCATGATTTCATTTTCACTGTTTACCTTGGTGGTACATTTTCCACACTTCAACACAGTAGGAACACATCTGACACATAAACCAATTACTAAAATGACTACAAGTATAAGAATAAGGAGCTTACCTACACTAGCAATCATCTCCTGTACCCACTCTCCCAGACCGGAGAACCATTTTATAGGGTTTAACCACGAGAACCATTTCTCTACCTTTACCTCAGTCTCATACAAGGAAGTATTATGGTCCTTCCGAAATTCCCATTTCAGTTGTAGGATTTCATCCATTCTCCGGTCAATCACCTCTTTGGGGTCATTAGTATTATTGGTGATGCACGTGCAACACTTGACACCAAATTGGGTGGCCAAAGCCACACAATATCCACCAGTAATAGATGTCAGGTAGTTTAACACTAGCCTATGTAGTACCAATTCCTTTTAATAAGCCTGTAGCTCCTTACCCGTATACCTGAAAGTGTCATCATACATCTCGGTGATATTGTCTATTAATTTAGCCAGGTCTTGGATATATCTAAAGTTTAAAGTTCCCTGAGTGATCCTGGTGGGATCTAATGCTACCAAAATTTGGAAACCAGTCGTTTCACTATATGTTCTTCACCAGGGAACATATTTCTTTTGTCACGATGTTCATACTGCATGTGTATGTATGGAGGTGGTGCGGTTTTATGGATACCAATCATTTCATCATGTGTAAGGGTCATTACCTCTGGGACCAATTTACGTATAAAACATAAACCCTTGGAACTCAGAGATAACCAAGAATAAGCCCTTCTTCCACAAACATAGTATACATTATCTGGGAGGACATAAGGTATTTTACGATCCTGCACAATATCACATAAAGTTTTGACAAAACTACCTGTGCCTAATGTCCTCATCTGCTCAAGACACGTTTCAGCCTGAGTAACATTTCGACAATAACCCATAGGAACTTTTCCAGTAGATACCACATCCGGTCTGTTCCTATTTCCTCGTCTCTAGGGTTCGTCACTACTGGTGTGGCGAGCCATTGTCTGATCCAATAAGTCTGCTTCCCAATTCTCCAGTCTTTCTATGTATGATATGTTTAGAGACAGCAAAGACCAATCTATGGAGTATTGGCGGAGCTTTAAAATAGGGGACCTGGTGAGGTTCTACTTCCCGTCTATGGACCTCCCTCCCCGTAATTCAAGGACCTCAGGGAAATTTTAAGGGAATGGTACTAATCCTAAATTAAGTTGTCCCTGAGGCACATGAGCGCATACCCAATATTCAGTCTGGTTTAAGACCTCACCCACTAAGGAATGGTAATCCTCTAAAGCAGCGGTTTTCAACCGGTGTGCCGCGGCACACTAGTGTGCCGTGGCCGGTTGTGAAGTGTGCCGCGGGGCTGTCAGAGCCACTGGGCACATTTTACTGTACTTCAGCATCCCGGGCCGCTGAGCTCCTCTGGGAGACTCAGGCGCGACCGGGTAGTGACCTGCAAAGATGCGGCGGCGTGACATCACAGGTCACACACGCTGCGTTGTCCACTGCCCTCCAGCCCGCTCTGCCAGCCAACGCCCTGCGCCAATCAGCCAGCCCGTGCTCTGTCCAGGCAGGCTCTGCAGCCTGCCTGGAAGCCCGCCCGCACGCAATCCTGCTGCAGTGTGAGTGACAAGGGGGGAAGAAATGTCGGTTTTGTGGGGACCAGACATTTTTTTCTTTGTGGGTACCAGCCATAGTTTATTTTTTCGTGGGAACCAGTCATGTCATTTTTTTTAGTGAGAACCAGTCATATGTTATCCAGCCATATATTTGCCTATTTAGTGGGGAACAATGTGTTTTGTTTTGTTTTTTGTTTCTGTGGGGCCAGCCATAGGTTTCTTTTTCTGTGGGGAGCAATTCTGTGGGGCGCAATGTGGTATGGTTGTTTTTTTTGTGGGGAGCAATGTGGTTTTTTTTTACCTGTTAGGCCAGCCAATGGGATTGTTTTATTCTTGTGGGGGCCAATGTAGTGTGTTTTTTATTCTTGTGGGGGCCAATGTAGTGAGTTTTGTTCATGTGGGAACTAATGTAGTGTGTTTTTTCATAGTCCGCGCACACCGCACCGCCGGATAGTGTGCCTTGGCAATTTTAAAATCTTGTGTAGTGTGCCGCGAGTTAAAAAAGGTTGAAAATCACTGCTCTAAAGGATGCCTGCCCAAATACAGATTACTCTTGGACTGGCATCGTTGGATGCATCTCATCAACTAGGAATCCACAGTACTCACAGATACAATATTCCTCAGACAATAGCCCCTCACACTGTCTCCGAGTTCCATGGCTAACAGATCTCTTAATAATCCCTGAATTGAGTTTGACCTTATGTTGCCCTGATTGTTCTATCACTTTCTCCTCCGATTTCACTCTATTGAAATCACTATTGGCCTCCCTCTCCATCATCTGTCCCCCATCACAGAAATGAGATATCCAACAAATGAAAAGAACCCTTGAACAAGAAAGAGAAACAAATCGCCACTTCATTGCTGGGATAGCAGTCTGTACACGTCTCTGGCTCAGGTGTTTTCACTGCAGTCTCTAGTTCTCCCAGAACAGGTTCGCAATCGACAGGTCCACGTTGTCTGTCTCGACTTCGCCTTGTACCTCCTTCAGGTGGTTGACCTTTCTGCAGTGAGTGAAATGGACCCAGGTATCTCTTTCTGCTACCTTCAAAGATGTGGTACTAGTCATCAACACCTGGTAAGGACCTTCCCACCGGTCTGTTAAACAACCTGAGCATAAGAAATTTCGGATCATAACATATTCTCCAGGTTCAACAACATGACAGTTTGTTTCTGGCATAGCAGGTAACAGTATTTTCAATTTCTGTTGCTGTTGTTTCAATTGCTTGCTCATTTTTATAAGATATTGCAGAGATTTATATTTTTTTATAAGACCAGGGGGTGACAAGGGGGTCATAATTTACCAATATATTTGTAGTAGAACAAAAAAGAAATGTTATATATGTCAACAAAAATAAAGCTAAAAATCCAATTATATAAGGGTTGCATAGATGAATTTATAATAAAATGAGATGGGACGGAGAATAAAATTGCTGTTTTTTCTGAGACTATAAACATTAATGAATGGAATTCCTCTTACAAATACTATCCAAAGGTATTAAAGAATCTATTGAATATTTAGATTTAAGTTGAGGGACGGTTAGTTTTGGAGCAATGTTACCCAAATTAATTAATTAATTAATTAATTAAAAAAGATGTACAAAAAGCATCAGCATTAGCTAGATCTTATTTCTTAAAATATACAAAACACCCTGTATGCTCTTCATTTTCTTTTTCTTCTCATAACTCAAACAAGTTGTGTTATGTTAATCTCTTTGGCTAGCTCCTGTTTGGACCAGGATGTAGTCAAAAGGTTGACGGTAACAATGTCGACGTTAGTAATATAGACAGTTATGATGTCAACATTGTTAAAATGTTGACTCACAGCTGGTCAACTTTCTCAGAATGTTGCCTAGTAATGCTTGTACATAAGGTACACAATACACATAACATTGAATGGATAAAAGTTTCCAGTCTATTTGTCCAGAAGCTGGTTGTGTCAGTGTCCCAACACAATTCATCCCGCCAATGGAACTTCTTAATTACAACTATGTCAAAATTCTTAAAACTAAAAAGATGTATTACATGCAATTTTACTTAAATCATTTATATCAGTGGTTCCCAAACTGTCCTCAAGGCACCTTATCAGACCAGGCTTTAAGCATATCCATAATTGAGCACACATGGTTAAATCAAATTGACTGAGCTACTAATTAAGTCACCGATGCTCAAGCATGGATATCATTAAAATCTGGACTGTTAGGGTGCCTGGAGGACAGAGTTGCAAGCCTCCGATTTACATTATATTATTAAATTGCTGGAATTTGATATATAATTATATATATACTATTTGGTGACTTTGCTGTCTTGAAAAAGGTCTATTTTGACCGAAACATTGACTGACCTGCTGTATTGATGGTCATGAGTTAATAAATTGTGTTTATTTTACTTCAATGTGGCGAGTGCCCATCCTTCTGGAGCTATATATACATATATATATACATATACAGTATATATAAATATATATATACAGTGGGGCAAAGAAGTATTTGGACAGCCACCGATTGTGCAAGTTGTTGCACTTTAAAAGATGAGAGAGGTCTGTAATTTCCATCATAGGTACACTTTAACTGTGAGAGACAGAATCAGAACAAAAATTTCCGGAATCACATTGTATGATTTTTAAACAATTTATTTGTATATTCTTTTGGAAAAAAAATATTTGGACAATCAAAAAGTTTAACTCAATACTTTGTAAAGTAACCTTGGTTGGCAATTACAGAGGTAAAACGTTTCCTGTAGTTCTTGACCAGGTTTGCACACACTGCAGCAGGTATTTTGGCCCACTCTTCAATGCAAATCTTCTCTAGATGTGTCATGTTTTGGGGCTGTCGCCGGGCAACACGGACTTTCAACTCCCTCCACAGATTTTCTATTGGGTTGAGGTCTGGAGACTGGCTAGGTCAATCCAGGACCTTGAAATGCTTCTTACAGAGCCACTCCACAGTTGCCCTGGGCGGTATGTTTGGGGTCATTGTCATGTTGGAAGAACCAGCCACGTTGCATCTTCAATGCTCTTACTGAGGGAAGGTTTTTCCCCAAAATGTCATGATACATGTCCCCATTCATCCTCTCTGTAATACAGATCAATTGTCCTATCCCCTTTGCAGAAAAGCATCCCCAAAGCATGATGTTTCCACCCCCATGCTTCACAGTGGGTATGGTGTTTTTGGGATGCCACTCATCATTCTTCTCCCTCCAAACACAGCTTGTGGAGTTTATTCCCAAAAGTTTTATTTTGATCTCATCTGACCACATGACATTCTCCCAATCCTCCCATGGATCATCCAGATGGTCACGGGCAAACTTTAGATGGGCCTGGACATGTGCTGGCTTAAGCAGGGGGACCTTTTCGGTGCTGCAGGATTTGAATCCATGACGACGTAGTGTTTTACTAATGGTAACCTTTGAGACTGTGGTCCCAGCTCTCTTGAGGTCATTGACCAGGTCCTCCCATGTAGTTCTGGGCTGATCCCTCACTGTTCTCAAGATCATTGATACCCCATGAGGTGAGATCTTGCATGGAGCCCCTGGTCAAGGGAGATTGTCAGTGATCTTGGATTTCTTCCATTTTTTAATCATTGCGCCAACAGTTGATCTCTTTTCACCAAGCTGCTTGCCTATTGTCGAGTAGCTCATCCCAGCCTTGTGCAGGTCTACAATTTTGTCCCTGGTGTCCTTAGACAGCTCTCTGGTCTTGGCCATGGTGGAGAGGTTGCAGTCTGACTGTTTGAGAGTGTGGACAGGTGTCTTTTATACAGTTAACCAGTTCAAACAGGTGTCATTAATACAGGTAACGAGTGGAGGATAGATGAGCTTCCTAAAGAAGAAGTAACAGGTCTGTGAAAGCCAGAATTCTTGCTGGTTGGTAGGTGTCCAAATATTTTTTTTCCGAAAGAATATACAAATAAATTGTTTAAAAATCATACAATGTGATTTCCCAAATTTTTGTTCTGATTTTGTCTCTCACAGTTAAAGTGTACCTATGATGGAAATTACAGACCTCTCTCATCTTTTAAAGTGCAACAACTTGCACAATCGGTGGCTGTTCAAATACTTTTTTGTCTCACTGGAATGCATGCAGTCAGCCAGTGGAACGCATTCATGTGGTTCCTATGGCGATGTCTGTAGCAGCATCCGGAAGTGCGTCAGTACCTGGGTCCGGTGGGAGGTGCTTGCACTCAGCGTGGAACGTGGATGAGCATGGAGCATGGAGGGACCCTGGAGGGGTTTATAACGGTGGGGTAAGTTTTGTTTCTCTTGTTGTATGTGTATTTCCTGATGACGGGGCTGAGACCCTGAAAACGTTTGAATTTTCTAATACGTATGGATTATTACTTCTTTGTCAACTCTGAGTGCCCTTCGTTTGGTTGGACTATATTGCACTTCTATTTGGTGCACCGGAGCAAGTTGTTCATTAGTTAGGGAGTGGCGGCAGACTGTGCTACACATATATATATATATATATATATATATATATATATATACACACAGCGGGTAAAATAAGTATTGAACACAGCAACATTTTTCTCAGTAAATATATTTGTAATGGGGCTATTGAAATTTTCACCAAATGTCAGCAACAACCCATTCAATCCACACATGCAAAGAAATCAAACCATAGATTACCATAAATTAAGTTATGTATAATAATGTGAAATGACACAGGAAAAAGTATTGAACACATGAAAAAAGGGAGGTGCAAATAGGCATGGAAATCTATCAGTAATTTGAAAGCAATCCTGCCCCTTGTCAGTGCAAATTAATATAAGCTGGTTCAGTCCCAACTGATGGCCTATAAAAAGATGTCTCATTACCAAGGAGTCACACAAGAAGCATCTCATGATGGTTAAAAGCAAAGAGTTCTCTCAAGACCTTCACAACCTTATTGTTGCAAAACATACTGATGGCATTGGTTACAGAAGGATTTCCAACCTTCTGAATGTTCCAGTGAGCACTGTTGGGGCCATAATCTGGAAGTGGAAAGAACATAATTTCACTATAAACCGGCCATGACCAGGTGCTCCTCGCAAGATTTCTGACAGAGAAGTGAAAGAATTATCAGAAGAGTTGTCCAAAAGCTGAGCTTCAGATAGACCTGGAATTAACAAGTACAATTGTTTCAACAAAACAATAATTAATGCACCAAACCACCATGACCTGTATGCACACTCACCAGGCAAGTCTCCATTGCTGAAGTAAAAGCATATTGAAGCTTGTTTAAAGTTTGCTGCACAACATTTGGAAATACTGGGAGAATATAGTCTGGTCAGATGAGACCAAAATTTAACTCTTTGGATGCCATAATACACACCATGTTTGGAGGAGAAATGGCACTGCACATCACCCCAAAAACACCATACCAACAGTGAAGTTTGAAGGTGGGAACATCATGGTGTGAGGCTATTTTCCAGCATACTGTACTGGCATACTTCATATGATTGAAGGAAGGATGAATGGAAAAATGTACCGAGACGTTCTTGAATCCAATTGAAAATCTATGGAAAGAACTAAAGATCAGAGGGCCTGATTCAGAGCCGGACGCAATCAGCCATTCGCTCGTACGCATTCGATTGTTTTAAACCACGCATGCGTCCAGTTCTCATTGCGCATGTGCGGCCGGATCATTGCGGTCATTTTTCCTTCGCTCATATACACAGCGAACAGGAAGTGACCTATGTAATTTGATTGACCGAATGTTCCGTTTACGGGTGGTAACGGGGGTGGAGATGAGAAAACGCAGGCGTGGCAAGCCGTTTTTTGGGCGTACATGTATTATCTTGTGCGAACGTCCAATTTGGACGCTATTTTGGAGACGTCACTGTGTGATCCAGTTTCCATTATGACTGCTCGTTCAGCTTGTGGTAGGGTATTGGATCTCGCAAAGATGATGGTCTCTTCGTAGCTCCCTTAGCGAATCGATGTTTTGCTATTCTCCTTTACAAGGCACAAGACCAATCACCTAGTAATTGGATCACTTGCGAGAAGGTGATTTGCAATGGCCATGATTTATTAGCTAAATTTGGAACGCATGTTGTGTTTCTATTTGTTTGTGTTTTGTAATCACAGCAATTACAAAATAAATTTTAAAATAAAGGTAAAAATGCTTGTTTTTTTTGCTATATTCCGTACGCATGTTGTTGTCAGATTTATTTTGTTTTTAAAAAGCCCATCACATTTTTTTGAAATGTAAAATTTTTGTTTACATTTTGGTTACAATACAGAAAGACAATCAGCTACTAATTGCTTTGCTTGTGTTATTATTTACATACCTGTTACCTTATGTTTTTTGGATGGAAACATTTTTTTAAGTATATGACCTTTGGCCCTCATTCAGAGCCGTACGCTCTGAGCAGAGCGCACGCTCTGAATGAGGGCCGTCCTCCATAATTATGGAGCGTCCTCCTGGACGCTCGTATAGGCTGTGGGTCACCACCCACAGCCTATACAAGCGTGCAGGTTGATGGCCGCGATGGTCTTGACCATCGCGACCATCGCCACTGCGAGCCGGAGCCTGCGGTTGAGTTTCTCAACCGCAAGGCCCGGAGTGATTTTGGCTCTATCAGAGCCAAAATCACTCCCACTGACATCACTAGTGATGTCAGTGGGCCGGCTTCTGACGGTAGGCGTTCCCTTGGGAACGCCCCCATCAGGGAGGCACGCCCCCGGCACGCCCACCAAAGGGGGCGTGCTGTCAATCAACATCGACAGCACGCCCCCTTTGATCAGACACAACGAGCGAAGGAAAGTCCTTCACTCGTCGCGTCTGGCGCATGCGCACGACGGAGCTCCCGCCATCGTGCGCATGCGCAGTGCACACCATCGACCCACTTGCGAGTGGACAGCCGCTTGCCAGTGGGTCTGAATCAGGCCCTTTGTTATGTATTTAAGCATGTTTGTTCCAGTCCCTTTTATCCATTTGCTAATGATTTTGACACACATTTTTTTTTATAGGGATTTTTATTTTTCAAAAATTAAATGTTGACATTTTTTTACAAATGTGGCTTTTTTTTCAGCCAAATTTTTTTTTTATTTTACATCCCAAAAATAAATTAATGTAAAAAAAAAACAATTCACAAGAAAGGAGAGGGAGGTTTGGTGTAGCAAAAATATGGGGCAAACACAGAGATGGAATTTGTGGAAATTAGCCAGTGCTGTCAACGCCTTCTCCCCCGCTTGGCTTGATGTTGGAGGGAGCATGATTTTGTCTGTCTGGTTGTACGGCGTGCCTGGGCAGAGGTAGCTGGTGTTTCCTCTGGACTAGGCATAGGGCTAGGCACATTTGGAGGGATGGACGATGTTGCGCCAGAGGTGGAGGGCCCTGATGTTCCGGCAGGAAGGGAGGCCGGCTCCAACATGCGCAGGCGGACGAGCTGCTCCAGGCCATTAGCTATTCTGACATTAGCCACAACGTTTTCCTCCAGGGCGTCCGCCACCCGTAGCAGATTGGCTTCCATCCTCATCAGAATCTCTGTGTTTTTATCCGTTTTATCATTGAGATCTGTGAGAAGGGCCACTGCCTGTGAGGGGGAAGGCCCTGGACTGTCCGCCACAGGGTCCCCAGCCGGAAATACTGCTTCCTCCCCGCGGAGCCAGCAGATCTACTGTGGCCAAACCTCAGTTCTGGAGCAGACTCATCCTCTTCTGTGCCTGTGTGAAAAAGAGAGATCATAAAAATATTAGTACATTTGTCTATAAACAAGTTGTTCAAACATTTATAACTAAATTACCTGCAGCAACATGTGGAGCTGCAAAGTCTGGCATGTCTGTCCATGTTGGACATGCCAAACACCTCCTCTTCCTGCACACACCCCTGTGCCAGTTAACTCTAATGACACAGGGGTTGGCCCACCACCTGTACCCCCTGCATGCCTAGCCCTATCAGCCAGTTTTTGTTTTAGCCGATATTTGTAGTCACTCCATCTGTTGTTTAAAAATGTATGTTTAGTTTTTTAACTAAGTTTTTAGAATTTTGGAAATAGGTTACAGCATTTACGTACCGGCGTTTGACTTCTTTGGTTGAACAGACAAAATCACCAATACCATTGACAGCACTGGCTATTTCCTCCCACAGTTTCCATCTCTGGGTTGCACCCATATTTCGGGGTGCCTGTGCCAGGTTATCCCCAATCACTTTTGCACCAAAGCCTCCATCTCCTTTCTTGTGAATTGCGGCTGCCTTTTTCGTTTGGCCCTGGCCTGGATACTAGGCCCCGCAGCCTCCTCATTGTCAGTCTCAACACCTTACGAAAAATTAAAAAATATATATATTTTTTTGTGTGGTAACTTTAAATTTGGAGCTACTTACTGTGCGGCCCTGGATTTTGGCTTTGCTGCTGTTCAGTGGACATGATTAAACCCTTGAATTCAGCATACCCATTGTGGCCTCTCGTGACGTTTTTATAGATATGTGTGCATTATACGGGCGCATCTATTGTGCGTCATTGATTTGAGCGGGAAAGTTAGGTCTATTTGAGGCTTTTTTGTGGCCTTGTTTTGGGGTGGGTTGATTGAAGTGGTTGGAGGTTGTGATAGGTGCGGAGTAGTGGTTTGTGAAGTTGTTGGTTGGATTGGTGCGAGTTGTCGATTTTTCTTTATTTTTTTTCGCATTTTTGCGTTTTTTTACTAAGTCTTTTTTTTTGGTGTTGAGGTGTCACGGCCAGGGTATTTCAGCATGGCGCTAGGCGAGTGTTACCTGTGAGGTCATTGTGGCGCGGGGTGTCTGGTGGCGGAGCTGGTGTCTGGCGGGGGGCTTTGGCTGCGCGCGTTGTTGTGCGGTCCTGTGGTCACTCTGCGCTGGTAAGGCCTGGCAGCGTCTCCATTCCGTTTGGCATGGGCGCCGCCATCTTGCCTTCTGGCCATGTGATGCGGCTGGCCAATCCTGGTGAGTCACATGTTCCCTCCGGCCAGTAACAGAACGGCATGGGGTATTTAGGAAGGGTCAGTGACTTCCTTCTTTGCCAGTGCTACGTGTATCTCAGCCTAGCTGAGAGGGAGTTCTCTGTGCTTATCCTGTTCCTGTGAATTCGCTGTCTGCCAGTCTGCCTGTCAGCTCCTAGCTCCCACTGGACTACCCCGCTTCCTCCATCACCCTTGCCCATACCTGAGTGCCTGAGCCTGCTGACATCCTGCGCTTCAGTTCACTACCTGCATACCTGGCTTGATTATTTTCAGTTTCACTACCTGCACACCTGGACAGCTCTAATTGTTTCTACTTGGACATTAACCCTTTTACTCCCACCACAGAACTCTTGTGCACATTTATATATTCCTGGACTTTTATTTACTGTCACATTATATGTCTACTCAAGCACTTATTAAAAATCCTAGTTTTATTTTCAAATCTGCTTCTGTGATCGCTCCTGCTACCACCCCGGGTCCACAAACAACCCAGAACATAACAGTTTGCACTGGCCCCATGGAGCTGGCCACGGATCAGGAGTCAGGAGTGGATTTGTTCCGGTGCATTTCTGGTCGTTTAGAAAATCTGGAAAACATGCAGCATCAGATGGCTCAATTTCTGCAAGAGATGTCCAAGCGACAGGATAGTTTGCAAACTTCCTTTTCTACCCCTGAAGTACCAGCATCTACATCCGCATCAGCGTCTGGGAATACAGGAGGCAGATCATCTCCCCGCTTACATCTTCCTTTACCAAATAAATTTGACGGCAATCCTAAACTCTGCCGAGGATTCCTAAATCAGTGTGACATACATTTTACCCTGCAGCCTGACAACTTTCTAACTGCAAGAACTAAAGTGGCTTATATAGTCTCTATGTTATCCGGCCAGGCCTTGGAATGGGCTTCCCCACTCTGGGAGCGTTCAGATCCGCTGCTGGATAATTATGCAGGCTTTGTGTCATCCTTCAGGAGGATTTTCGATGAACCTGGGCGTACTGTATCAGCATCATCAAACATCATGACACTGAGACAAGGGGTCCGTCCTGTCAGTCAATATGCCGTGCAATTTAAAATTTTAGCATCAGAGCTCAAATGGAATGAGGAAGCCCTCACCTCGACCTTCTGGCATGGGTTGTCAGACCGACTAAAGGATGATCTAGTCACTCGAGAGCTTCCTACTAATCTGAACGACATGATTTCGTTGTGTATCAAAGTTGACCTATGCTTCAGGGAACGTCAGGCTGAAAAAAACAGAACTGACCAGCAAAGGTCATTTACCCCCTCCATTTCTACCCGTCCCATTCCTTCTCCTACTGAAGAGGAGCCTATGCAGGTGTATCATACACACCTCTCCAAAGAAGAACGTCAGAGCAGAATGCAAAAAAACCTCTGTCTGTACTGCTGATCTCCTGCCCCCGTAAACCGGGAAATGTCAAATCCTAACTGACCCTGGAGACATCAAGTTAGGAGTTATGAACCCGTCTCCAAAAATTAAAGATTTCACGATTACCCTAGCTTTGGATCTTAAACCCAAACCTGTCTTTGCTACTGCTCTACTCGACTCGGGAGCAGCCGGAAATTTCATAATGTCTAGTTTCATAGATAAATTTCAGATTCCTTGTTTGTCTCTCAACCATGCCATCTCTCTGACCTCTATAGACGGACGCCCTCTAACTAACGGGATAGTCACCAAAGAGACTCAACCAGTATTGGTCTGAATTGGGGCACTTCATTCTGAGTCCTTAAAATTCCTGGTGATATCAGAGGCCTCTCAAGAAATTGTTCTTGGTTTACCCTGGTTACGTCAACATAATCCCAGGATTGATAGGAGTTCTATGCAGATTCTGTCATGGGGTATGGACTGTCAGAAATCCTGTGTTCCAAAAATTCGACCTGTGAGAAAGACAGTTCCATTCGTTTCTTCTGCCATTCCCAAGGAATATCAGATGTTCGCCGACGTTTTCTCTGAACAACAAGCAAATATCTTACCCCCTCATAGGGAATGGGACTGTCCAATTGAATTGATACCTGATAAGATGCCACCTCGTGGTCGTACCTATCCGCTGTCCTTGCCTGAGACTCAAGCCATGACCGAGTACATCCGGGACAACCTGGCAAAGGGGTTCATTCGCCCCTCTACTTCACCTGCCGGAGCTGGGTTTTTCTTCGTTGGCAAGAAGGACGGTGGTCTAAGACCATGTATCGATTATTGAGGCCTTAATGACATTACTGTAAAGAATCGATACCCTCTTCCCCTGATTACTGAGTTGTTTGATAGGGTCAAGGGCTCTGTCATTTTTTCTAAATTAGATCTGAGAGGGGCTTACAACCTCATTCGTATCCGAGCTGGCGATGAATGGAAGACTGCTTTTAATACCAGAGATGGACATTTCAAGTATTTAGTAATGCCTTTTGGATTGTGTAACACCCCTGCTGTCTTTCAAAGTTTCGTTAATGAGATTTTCCGGGATCTGTTATATGTTTCGGTTGTTGTCTATCTGGATGACACACTGATTTTTTCACCCTCTGTGACTAAACATCAAGAACATGTTAAAGAAGTTCTGACCCGTTTGAGAGAAAACCACCTTTACTGCAAACTGGAGAAGTGCGTCTTTGGAGTGCCCAGTGTACCTTTTCTCGGCTATGTAATATCTGGCTCCAGTTTAGAAATGGACCCTAAGAAGGTACAAGCAATTCTGGATTGGACCCGACCTCAGACACTGAAGGCCATCCAGAGATTGTTGGGCTTCACCAATTATTATAGACGCTTCATTAAGGGACTTTCTACACTGCTGGCTCCCATTACAGCCTTGACCCGCAAAAGTGCTAATCCTGCCCAATGGTCACCTGAGGCAGAGTCTGCCTTTCATCTTCTAAAACAGGCCTTTATCTCAGCACCAGTTCTTCGACAACCAGATCTGGACAGGCCTTTTTTGTTGGAAGTAGACGCATCATCTGAAGCTGTGTGGAGCAGTCTTGTCTCAACGTTATGAGGACAACCGAGTCCATCCGTGTGGGTTCTTTTCTAAAAAATTCTCACCTGCCGAAGGGAACTACACCATAGGTGAGCAAGAACTACTAGCTGTAAAGTTGGCGTTGAAGGAATGGAGATATTTGCTAGAAGGCGCCAAGTTTCCATTTACTGTATTTACGGACCATAGAAATCTCCTATTTCTCAAAACCCTCCAATGTGTGAGTCCTTGTTTGGCCCGCTGGGCAATATTCTTTGCCAGGTTTCAGTTCACCCTGACCTTCCGGTCTGGAGCACTTAATCAGAAGGCTGATGCCCTATTGAGATCTCTCCTCAGTGATGATCAATCTGAAAATCAAAGCAATACCCCTGTCTTGGAATCAAGAGTTTTCGCCGCATTGCAACTTCAGCCTCCTATGGGAAAATCATTTGTGGCCCCGGAATTAAGGAAGCAAGCATTCCTCTTGCTTCGCAGGGCACTCAGGCACTCGGAAGACCTTGGAGTTCCTGAAAAGACACTATTGGTGGCCTTCTATGAAGGCAGATATAATGGAGTTCATCTCTTCCTGCTCCTCCTGTGCCCAGCATAAATCATCACGACAAGCTCCAGCTGGGGAATTGCTTCCATTACCTACTCCATCACGTCCATGGATGCATCTCTCCATGGATTTCATCAAAGACTTGCCAGTCTCTCAAGGTTTCAACACTATCTGGGTTGTAATAGACCGATTTTCTAAGATGGTCCACTATATACCGTTGAAGAAGTTACCTTCTGCCCCTGACCTGGCACAGTTGTTTGTCCAACACATATTTCGTCTACATGGCCTTCCTGCTGAAATTGTCTCTGACCGTTTTGTGCAGTTTACTGCAAAATTCTGGAGGGCTTTGTGTTCTGTTCTTCAAGTGAAGTTAAACTTTTCCACGGCCTACCATCCGCAAAGCAACGGCTCCATCGAGAGAGTTAATCAAGATCTAGAGACTTTCTTAAGAATTTTTATGTCATCTTCCCAGGACAATTGGGCTGCCTTGCTGCCGTGGGCTGAGTTTGCACATAATGCTTCCTACCACTCGTCAACTAACCAAATGCCATTTCAGGTTGTATATGGCCTTCATCCTCGTGTTCCCGAATTCCGAAGCCTGCCTGTTCCGGCTGTGTAGGACACGGTGCGGAATTTAGCTGCCATCTGGACTCAAGTACGATCTGATTTGTTGAAGGCATCCTCTCGCTATAAGACCCAGACCGATAGAAAGCGTAGAATAGTTCCACGCATGCAAGTTGGAAGCCAGGTCTGGTTATTCACCCGGAATCTTCATCTGAGGGTTCCTTCTATGAAATTTGCACCACGCTTCATTGGTCCTTTCTCCATAACAGAAGTCATTAATCCAGTGGCCTATCGTCTACAGTTACCCCCATACCTAAAAATCCCTAATTCCTTCCATATTTCCTTATTGAAGCCCCTGGTCCTGAATAAATTCCATAGTGCTCTACCTGCTTCTCCTCGAGTCCAGACGGAGAGAGGAGTTGAGTTTGAGGTCGCCCAGATCTTGGACTCTCATCTACGCAGAGGTCATCTACAGTATTTGCTGGACTGGAAAGGTTACGGTCCAGAGGAACATTGCTGGACCGATGCTCGTGATGTCCACGCTCCCACGCTCATCAGGAGATTCCATTCTGCCCATCCGGAGAAGCCTGGTGAGTGGCCTGAGGCCACCCCAAAAGGGGGGGGGTACTGTCACGGCCAGGGTATTTCAGCATGGCGCTAGGCGAGTGTTACCTGTGAGGTCATTGTGGCGCGGGCTGTCTGGTGGCGGAGCTGGTGTCTGGCGGGGGGCTTTGGCTGCATGCGTTGTTGTGCGGGCCTGTGGTCACTCTGCTCTGGTAAGGCCTGGCGGCGTCTCCATTCCATTTGGCATGGGCGCCGCCATCTTGCCTTCTGGCCATGTGATGCGGCTGGCCAATCCTGGTGAGTCACATGTTCCCTCCGGCCAGTAACAGCACGGCATGGGGTATTTAGGAATGGTCAGTGCCTTCCTTCTTTGCCAGTGCAACGTGTATCTCAGCCTAGCTGAGAGGGAGTTCTCTGTGCTTATCCTGTTCCTGTGAATTCGCTGTCTGCCAGTCTGCCTGTCAGCTCCTAGCTCCCCCTGGCCTACCCCGCTTCCTCCATCACCCTTGCCCATACCTGAGTGCCTGAGCCTGCTGACATCCTGTGCTTCAGTTCACTACCTGCATACCTGGCTTGATTATTTTCAGTTCACTACCTGCATACCTGGTTTGATAATTTTCAGTTTCACTACCTGCACACCTGGACAGCTCTAATTGTTTCTACTTGGACATTAACCCTTTTACTCCCACCACAGAACTCTTGTGCACATTTATATATTCCTGGACTTTTATTTACTGCCACATTATATGTCTACTCAAGCACTTATTAAAAATCCTAGTTTTATTTTCAAATCTGCTTCTGTGATTGCTCCTGCTACCACCCTGGGTCCACAAACAACCCAGAACATAACATGAGGTAAGTTTGGTGGGTCACTTTTTGGGTCGATTTAAACTTGGTTTGTTTTTTAATTTTTTTCATTTTATTTTTTTTTTCTCTCCTTTCGTCTTGTGGACTGCGTTAATATTTTCGGGATCGTCTTTGTACGGTAAGTGTTTCTTGACATACATTAGACCCTGTTTATTGTAAAAGTTTATCATGTTTTTTTAAGGGGTCTCACTATGCATTTTTTTTTTTTTGGCCCAAATGATTATTTGGCCATCAAAAATGCGAAATGTCTTGCATGTATTTTGCACATCTCCTGTCTGTGGCGTTAGCGTACATTGGATTTTTCAAATAAAAACATACAATAACAACATCATCTGTGTAGTGCATGCATTCTTTATATTTTTGCCTTACCCTGTCTTTATTTTGTGGTAATTTTAACTTTTTTTTATGTTAAATCTAATTCGAAGGTTTACATCAAGATGTCACTGCCTAACCCTGTAAGATTCTTCTTTATGTGTAAAAAAGATAAGTATATTTTCTCATTTTTAAATGTTGTAAAAATAACTACATTGTCTAACATTTCAGATTGATTTTGGGTGAATTATAGTGGCGATGGTCCACGACCCCGACCAACCTGAACATCCTCCTAGGCGTAGGCATCGTAGGCATGCAAGGCCCCAGATATTTAGAACATGTGTCACCCTTTTTGGAATGCCTGATGATGTGGTTTTTTTACGGCGCTATCGCCTACCACCCCAAATCATCCTAGACACTCTTTCATTAATAGAGAGTGATCTTCAAAAAGGCAAATTAACAATCCAACAGCAATACCACCACTTATGCAGTTAATGTCAGTGTTACATTTTTGCTCCTCAGGATCCTTCCAGACCACAGTTGGGATCGTTGCTGGCATTTCTCAATCCTCCTCTTCAAGGATCCTGAGGGCGGTAATGGATGCACTCTTTAAGCACCTCCATCATTTTATTAATATGCCATTGGATATGGGTTCCCTTAATGTGGTGAAGCAGAAATTTTACGAAATTGCAGGCTTCCCACACATCATAGGGGTTGTGGACGGCACTCACATGCCACTTCAGCCTCCAGCAGTACTGGAGGCCATTATTTAAGGAACAGCAAACATTGCCATTCAATGAATGTAATGGTGTTATGTGATGCCTCCCTCCAGATCCTGTCCCTGAATGCCAAATTTCCAGGAAGTGCACATGATTCATTTGTCATCCGGCAATCAGGGCTTTGGCACAAATTAAACAACCTACAAGCTGGTGATGCGTGGCTTCTGGGTAAGTGGTACCCCTAATTTTTAAAGCAAACACTGTTGACTTAGAAATGGTACTGAATGTTTTTTTATGTTCACAGGAGACAGTGGTTACCCTTGCACGCCCTGGCTGCTCACTTCTTATTTGGTTCCTGCACCAGGGCCACAAACTCAATATAATTCCGCACTTACTGCCACCAGGCAGGTGGTGGAGTGTTGTATTGGCCTTTTAAAAGGCCGATTTCGATGCCTCCACTGCTCTGGTGGCGACCTCATGTATTTGCTGGCTATGGTTTCCAAAATTGTGGTCCTGTGTGGGATATTTCACAACATCGCCATAAGGAGTGGTGTCCCAATGCAGCCAGAGGATGCCTTGCCTGAGGATGGCCCCCCAAGGTTGGTCGGAGGAGAGTGTCAGGGGGGGGCCATACGTGATGAGGTAGTTTTACGCTTTTTCAGGTATTTGAATTTCCTTTGTTTTACATTTGTTGAGATTGTGAAGACTGAAAATTATGTGTGTTTACTATCCTATGTTTCGAATTTTAACCTTTTTTTTTTTTTTTTGCAAAATCCAAACAACAACCTTCTTACTTCCTGAAAATGCTCGCCTGTGACATTAATGACTCACAAATGACCTTTACACCTGGACAAATGTGTTTCTTACCTGATTTTTGGCCAACATGTTGGCATGCACCATCTTCAACCAGTTCTTAATTTTTTGGTTCCAATCTTTGTGTGTATTTGGTTTTTATTGTGAGATATTGTATAATAAACAAATTTTATAATTATTCAGTTTTTTTTACATGAAAAACCAGCAAATGGACATTACCTTTTAACTTAATTTCCAAGTGTTTTTTTTTTTTTAAGGGTTTTTTTTTTTTAATTTTTAAAACAACATAACAATTAACAACATGTTTGCATAGTTTGACCTACCTTTTTTCGTATTTATTTTCCTATTTTGGGAGTTGCATGGATAATTTTGAATAAATTAAATAATTACATAAGGTTATTTTAACAAAACATTATGGAGTTAATGTCAATTGTCCCAATTATTTGAATGTCAAAATATGTTTTTAAAGTCTTGGAAACCACTCTTTGTTTTTAAAGTTACATTTTTAAAGAATACTTACTCCAAAAATTTAATATGCCACATTGTTTGCATTTTCATATGCAAATTCCATAAACCCAAATGTTTACAAAAAAACCCAAAAATATTGATTGACCTTGTGAGCTAATTTTTGAGTCAATAAATAAGATTTGTTTAAAGAAACTGCTTTTATTAACAAAATAAAATAACATAAAAAATTAATTTAGCAAAAACACAATTAAATGGTCCATTGCGACCAGCAGCTGGACCAAATGGCCCCTCATCGCCATTATCTGGCCCAAAATTGCTTGATCCCGCCTCCTTGGGTCTGTTGAAAGACAAATAAGAGTTTTAATTAAATGTGAATTTTTAAAATAAAGCATACAAGAAAAACAGTATGATTTACACTTAAAAAAAGTTTGCATACCATGCTAATTTTTGTGCTAAAATATAGTGGTAACATAAATTTGCCTAAATTACCAATTGGCACAAAAAAAAACTTAACAAAACATGAACATGAGAATAGTGGTTTGAACAATCACTTTGGGATCTTAAATAATCCTTACATAATTTGTATATTGATTTTAGTGTAGAAATTTACAAAAGCACAATGAAACTTGTATTTGGCTATGGTTATTAATGTGGTTATTGTAAAGTTTATTTTGTTTTGAAACATGAATAAATTTGGCCAAAATTTAGGAAAACAAACCCCCAAAAACTTAAATAAAAATTAAAAAACGATTTTAAAAATAAAAAATAAAGATAAAATTTTGGCCAAATTTTTTTAAAAAATAGCACCCCAAAAAAACAAAAAAAACAATGGACTGCCCTTAGATTGTAAGCAGGGATATCACAGTGTATGCATATAGGGCACATTTTAACACGATAATTGCAAACATGAAATACAAAATACCTGCAGGTTCAGGGCCAGGTTGGCCCAGATCCTCTTCCTCCGAAGAAGTGGGCCAGTGGATGGGCGAAGGTGGCGAAATGTCCGGGGGGGGATAAAGGGGAGGGGTTGGATTCAGGAGTGGGTGCATCATGGGAGGGTGTGGGAATGTGGATGGGTAGGACAGGGGAGGGAGGGGTTATTTGGATTTGGGGAGCAGGAGAGGGAGGGGAAATAGGGATGACCAGGTCAGGGGAGGGTGGCGAAATTTGGGAGGAGTGGGCAGGGGAGGAGATGGTGGGAGTTGGGGAGAGGGGTCGGGCAGGCCTCCATCTCTGTCTATGGATCCACTCCTGACCTAAATGATGTATAGTTTGTAATATTAGCAAATATGTATACCAAAAAACATTTTAAATGTAAAACGTTAACCCAAAAGATATTAATTTTAAAAAAACAACATTAACATTAAGGTCTCATTTAGCCCGAAAAAAATGCATACTGCACACATGCACACGCATTAATGCAAATTTACATTAGCAAAGACAAAAAGTAACAACAGATTGTCATAGATACATAAACATTCAAATATCCACTTACGCCGACAGATCCTCATCCGAAGATACGCAAGCAGGTGTGGGGACCGGCGGCGTAAATCCGACCACCAGCGTTCTAATTGGCCGATGGTCTTCCGAAATCCCATGGCCCACAGCCTGCGCCGCACCTCCGCATATGCCCGGCACTTGCGTTGATTGGTGACGGGGGCGGCATGTCGGTAATTCTGCGATCCACCACATCAGTGAACACCAGCAGCTCACGCCGTGTAAAAGCACTGGCTATCATGATGGCAATGTTTTTTTTTTACACAAATCAGTTTTATTACAGGGACCCCTAAATTTTGATTGCCTAATGTACTTTCATAAATAACATGAAGAATTCTATTGGTTAATGTGTGAGTCATGTGAACAACCCCTAAAAATATATTGTGACTTATGATTGGCTTGATGCATTTGGATGCGCTAGCAACAAGCCGGAAATAAAACAATTTCTAAATTATAAACCAAAATAAAAGCTATTAAAAAAACAAACAAATAGCCTTTGGATTGAAAAAAAACAAGTTTGCCGTTAAAAGCGGACGGATTCTACGGACCAACATGAACACAAAACAAACAATAAAGTTTATTGACATTCAAAAAAGAAACAAGATTGAAAACTTTCAACCAACAATTAAGTCAATTAAGGTAATAATTGCCACCAATCGATTCACGGATGTTTAACGAAGGAGAAACAAGGCAATCGACAAATGACAGGCCTACTTCCGGTCGTACTTGTGCGAGCGAACACTTCATCCAAAAACTAGTAGTGCGCTCGCTATTTCGGACGCTCGTTAGCTAGAAAAGGGGTTGTGGAAATATGGGGCGGAAGACTCGCTACGAGCGACCACACATGCGAGCGCTTGGTTTGACATTTGGACGGTCGTACCTACTGCGGGCGAACGGCTGATTGCGTCCGGCTCTGAATCAGGCCCAGAGATCTTAGAAGAGGCCCACGGAACCTTCAAAATTCAAAGACTCTGGAAGAATGGGCCAAAATCACACCTGAGCAATGCATGCAACTAGTGTCTCCATACATGAGGTGTTTTGAAGCTGTCATTACCAACAAAGGCTTTTGTACGAAGTAATAAATAAATTTCAGTAAGCATATTCAATACTTTTCCCTTTGTCATTTCACATTATTACACATATTTTAATATATGGACATCTGTGGTTTGAATTCTTAGCATGTGTGGATTGCATGGGTTGTTGCCGAGACTTGGTGAAAATTTCATTGCAATAGCCCCATTACAAATATATTTACTGAGATAAATCTTGAGGTGTACAATACTTATTTTACCCGATGTATGTGTATGTATATATATATATATATATATATATATATACAGTCAGGTGCATAAATATTGGGACATTGACAGAATTTTCATATTTTGGCCTCTAAAAAAACAAACAAGATGTGCTTTAACTGCAGACTTTCAGATTTCATTTGAGGGTAATTACATCCAAATCAGGTGAACGGTGTAGGAATTACAATGGTTTCTATATGTGCCTCCCACTTTTTAAGGGGCCAAAAGTAATGGGACTATCAACTCAGCTATTTCATGGACAGGTGTGGGCTATTCCCTCATTATTTCATTATCAATTAAGCAGGTAAAAGGTCTGGAGTTGATTCTAAGTGTGACATTTGCATTTGGAATCAGTTGCTGTCGACTCTCAACACGAGATCCAAAGAGCTGTCACTATCAGTGAAGCAAACCATCATTAGGCTGAAAAATCAAAACAAACCCATCAGAGAGATAGCAAAAACATTAGGTGTGGCCAAATCAACTGTTTGGAACATTCTTAAAAAGAAAGAACGCACCGGAGAGCTCAGCAACACCAAAAAACCCGGAAGACCACGGAAAATAACTGTGGTGGATGACAGAAGAATTATTTCCCTGGTGAAGAAAAACCCCTTCACAACAGTTGGCCAAATCAAGAACACTCTGCAGGAGGTAGGTGTATATGTGTCAAAGTCAACAATCAAGAGAAGACTTCACAAGAGTGAATATAGAGGGTTCACCACAAGATGTAAACCATTGGTAGCCACAAAAACAGGAAGACCAGATTAGAGTTTGCCAAACAACATCTAAAAAAGCCATTACAGTTCTGGAACAACATCCTATGGACAGATGAGACAAAGATCAACTTGTACCAGAGTGATGGGAAGAGAAGAGTATGGAGAAGGAAAGGAACTGCTCATGATCCAAAATATACCACCTCATCAGTGAAGCATGGTGGTGGTAGTGTCATGGCGTGGGCATGTATGGCTGCCAATGGAACTGGTTCCCTTGTATTTATTGATGATGTGACTGCTGACAAAAATTCTGAAGTGTTTCGGGCAATATTATATGCTCATATTCAGTCAAATGCTTCAGAACTTATTGGACGGCGCTTCACAGTGCAGATGGACAATGACCCAAAGCATACTGCAAAAGCAACCAAAGAGTTTTTAAGGCTAAAAAGTGGCATGTTATGCAATGGCCAAGTCAATCCCCTGACCCGAATCCGATTGAGCATGCATTTCACTTGATGAAGACAAAACTGAAGGGAAAATACCCCAAGAACAAGCAGGAACTGAAGACATTTGCAGTAGAGGCCTGGCAGAGCATCACCAGGGATGAAACCCAGCGTCTGGTGATGTCTATGCGTTCCAGACTTCAGGCTGTAATTGCCCGCAAAGGATTTGCAGCAAAGTATTAAAAAGTGAAAGTTAGATTTAGGATTCTTTAGTTTGTCCCATTACTTTTGGCCCCTTAAAAAGTGGGAGGCACATATAGAAACCGTTGTAATTCCTATACTGTTCACCTGATTTGGATGTAATTACCCTCAAATTAAATCTGAAAGTATGGAGTTAAAGCACATCTTGTTTGTTTCATTTCAAAGCCATTGTGGTGGTGAATAGAGGCCAAAATATGAAAATTCTGTCAATGTCCCAATATTTATGCACCTGACTGTGTATATATATATATATATATATATATATGTATATATATATATGGGATATTGAATTGACGAATACCCGAACACATTATAAATATTGAAAATTTTATATCTATGCACAGTATCCTTAGGCACTAGATTACTTTCCATCAAAATCATGTAGCCTCTTTGACATTTAAAGGTATGGAACAGGTCTTGATGTACTATAATTGGGGTAATCTTGAGTTGCCCCAGAGAGAAACCATCTGGAATTACAAGATTAACTCTTAATCATTAGGCTTCAAAGTAGGAATAAATGCAGTTTGCTATTTGGGTTCCTAATATTGTAAAATGGAGTAATTGCACTCCTTATATTGTTTAATTGTTCTTACATTTTTATCTTTTGTGGATTATGCAGTATGTCAAACTGAATTATGTATGTCTCATAATGTTGAAGGATATATGTTGTGATTTATTTATTATGTTCGTAACTGACATTATTATGACAAATTGCAAACAAAAAATATGGTAGTTGCTTAATTCAGCTTAATGACATACCACAGGTGCTTGTAAAGGGCGGGGTTTACACTGAGCACAGAAAAAAGGGATTTTCCCTCCAGCACACTGTAGCAAAATCAAAAATACTTAAATCTTACATGATAATAGAGATTCAGAGGTATTAGTTACACTTATTGATTTATCCTTACACATCTATCCTTTACACTTCCCTATCACCTATTTTCCCCTTTTCGTGTGATGCCCTGGGGATGGTCCTTGGCTAGAATTTTTTGGGGTGCCTTGCTTCTCGGACGTGAATGTTAGAGACGCCAGTGTAGAGGAGCCTTGACGATTGGCCTGGCGCTTATTCATATATTTGCAAATGTATGTAACTAATACCTCTGAATCTCTATTATCAAGTAGGATTTAAGTATTTTTGATTTTGCTACAGTGTGCTGGAGGGAAAATCCCTTTTTTCTGTGCTCAGTGTAAACCCCGCCCTTTACAAGCACCTGTGGTATGACATTAAGCTGATTTGAGCAACTACCATATTTTTTGTTTGCAGGTTGGAGATGCATGAAGGAAGTCAGCATTAGGAGGAGGTGCTGATCCTTATAGTGCCATGTGGAGATTTTTTGGGGTACCTCCAAGGTAAGTTAGCTCTCAGCTCATACATGTGCTGTTATCATGCAGTACTGTTACAAGTCCAGTCCAGGACTTGTCTCCTGCCAGTATTCCTGCTGCTCCTGACCATGCTTCTAGGTTGCCGGTTGCTAGGAGACCCAGAGATCAGAGGATTTCACATGTTTCCTCCTAGTGTTGCCTGATTGGCACCTGATCCTTTTTGAACTTCCTGGACTGTTGCCGCCCTGTCGGCTATAGAGTTTTCATGTGGAACTTTTGGCTATGCAACCTGCTTTCTGTGCATCCAGACTTCCAGCTATAATTTGTACATGCTGCGTGTATTCTGCTCACCGGCTTCTAAGTGACCCAAGTACCCTGGGTTCAAGCATCGCTGTCTGCAGAGCCCTCCAGGTCATACAGCTACCCTGCTTCTACACCATGTTTCAAGCATCGCTGTCTACTAGGCCCTCCAGGCCATACAGCAATCCTGCTTCAACACCAAGTTTCAAGCATCGCTGTCTACTAGGCCCTCCAGGCCATACAGCAATCCTGCTTCTACACCACGTTTCAAGCACCGCTGTCAACTAAGCCCTCCAGGCCGTACAGCAATCCTGCTTCAACACCATGTTTCAAGCATCGCTGTCTACTAGGCCCTCCAGGCCATATAGCAATCCTGCTTCAACACCACGTTTCAAGCATCGCTGTCTACTAGGCCCTACAGGCCATACAGCAATCCTGCTTCATCACCACATTTCAAGCATCACTGTCTATTAGGCCCTCCAGGCCATCCAGCAATCCTGCTTCTACACCACGTTTCAAGCATCGCTGTCAACTAGGCCTCCTGGTCATTTAACAATTTTAGTTTGGACTGTAAGTCTACAGTATATTCTATTGACTGTCCTATTGTTTCAGCTCCTTATTACATCATGGACATGTTGTGTTTGTACTGGCCCTCCTGGTCCACCATATCATTTATTATGTAAACTGCCATTATTCTAATATTCTGCTTGTGACTGTTCTATGTGCCACGTATCTCCAATACCTCCATCTCAATCCAAGGAAATTGCTAGAGGATCGTAACATTATAGCCGACCAAATCTTTGGACTACGATGGAGCATACGCAGAATCCAGCACAAATTCTGGCAGCTCAAATTCAGACTCTTACTCAAAAAGTTAATGAACTCTCACTTCAAGTTGAAGATGTCCGTACCTCCTCATTACAAGCTGCTCTTAAAGAGCCCAAAATGAACTTGCCTGATCGATTTGCTGGGGACAGAAACTTGTTTGCGAATTTCCATGAGAGTTGTAAACTTTATTTCTGCATGCGTCCAGTCTCTTCTGGTTCTGAGACACAAAGAGTTGGACTTATTATTTCCCTGCTTCAGGGTGATCCGCAAACATGGGCATTTGGACTGCCTTCCTCGCATGTTGCCCTTCAGACTGTGGATGCCTATTTCCTCCAGCTGGGCCTGTTGTATGATGACCCAGATAAGGTATTACTTGCAGAATCCAAGCTTCGCTCTCTTAAACAGGGACAAATAGCTGCAGAGGATTATTGTTCTGAATTTCGTAGATGGGCAATGGAATGATTCAGCTTTGCGTAGACAGTTTCGGATTGGTCTTTCTGAGGTAGTAAAGGATATTCTTGTACAACATTCCCCGGCAAAGACTCTGGATGACTTCATGCAGACAGTTATCCATATTGACCGTCGTTTACGTGAAAGACAGAGAGAGCAGTAGTTGCCTACTAGGTCTCCCCGATATTCTTCGTGGCCCCCTTCACTGGAACGTGAGGAGCCTATGCAAGTTGGAGCTTCTCGCCTGTCTCTAGGAGAAAGGCATAGAAGACGTTCACAAGGTCTTTGTATATACTGTGGAGACAAGGCTCATTCCATAAAAGACTGTCCTTGATATTCGTTAAAAGGCAGGGTCTAAGTGTACAGAAGGGATTACACTTAGGTCTAGCCTCAATTTCCTCCAAGAATTCAGTATTTGTTCCTGTATCCATTCATTTAGCTGATAAAGAGTTCAAGACATGGGCTTTTTTGGATAGTGGAGCAGTAGCTAATTTTATGGACTATGCATTCTTTCAGAAGTTAAAGATTCCTGCAGTTCCATTAAAGCAAGACATTTCCATTTGTGGCCTGGATGGAGGCTTAATCTCTAAAGGAACTCTTAAGGCTAGGACACCTCTTATTCGGCTTACCGTGGGTGTTTTACATATTGAACTCATTTAATTTTTTCTTCTGCATTGTCCTTTGGTTCCAATTGTATTGGGCCTTCATTGGCTTAAATTACACAATCCATCCATTG
Source organism: Taudactylus pleione (assembly GCA_031769625.1). Lineage (NCBI taxonomy): Eukaryota > Metazoa > Chordata > Amphibia > Anura > Myobatrachidae > Taudactylus > Taudactylus pleione. Next base: position 34,194,436 of record JAUIMM010000031.1, on the reverse strand, counting down.
AGTGGTCCTCTGGGGAGGTTATTAAGTGGAGCCCTGAATGTCAGTCCTCATGCCTTTCACTCAGTGTGCGGATGCTACAATCTCCTGAAGTTTCGTCCGCTTGTAGCATTCCTCCTCAATATTTGGATTTTGCTGATGTGTTTTCTAAACAAAAAGCTAATGCATTGCCTTCACATCGACCATATGATTGTGCCATCAATCTGGTTCCTGGAGCCAAGTTGCCTTGTATTCTCTGTCCATTCCTGAGAGTGAAGCAATGGAAGATTATATTAAAGAGGATTTAGCCAGAGGATTTATTAGTCCATCCAAGTCCCCAGTCGGTGCAGGCTTCTTTTTTGTCCAAAAGAAGGATGGGTCTCTACATCCATGTATAGACTTTAGAGGACATAACAGTATAACCATCAAGAACTCATACCCGCTACCTCTTATTTCTGTACTTTTTGATCAACTCAGAGAAGCGACAATTTTCTCCAAAATTGATCTCAGAGGAGCTTATAACCTTATTCGCATTAAGGACGGTGCCATTTGGACTCACTAACGCTCCTGCTGTTTTTCAGGATTTGATTAATTACGTCCTTCGAGAGTTCCTGGGCATTTTTGTGGTTGTCTATTTGGATGATATCCTTATTTACTCCAAGACAGAAGAGCTCCATGTTCAACATGTTCGTTTGGTTTTGCAACAGCTTTGTGAGCATCACCTTTTTGCTAAATTGGAGAAATGTGAATTCCACGTTGCTCAAGTACCCTTTCTGGGTTATGTCATCTCTACTGAGGGATTTTCAATGGATCACAGTAAAGTCAAAGCAGTTCTTGAATAGGTTCAGCCCAATACTTTGAAGGGCATCCAGCGTTTCCTTGGATTTGCTAATTATTACCAGAGATTTATCAATTCTTTCTCTACCATTGTGGCTTCTATTGTGGACCTTAACAAGAAAGGAGCGGATATAGCTAATTGGCCTTTGAAGGCTATCCAGGCCTTTGAAGATCTGAAGACTGCCTTTACTCATGCACCTGTTCTACGTCATCCTGATCCTGAGTTGCCATTTATTTTGGAAGTTGATGCATCAGAGGTTGGGGCTGGAGCAATTCTTTCTCAAAGAAGTCCTCCAGATAAGAAATTGCGTCCATGTGCTTTTTTTTCACGCAAATTTGCCACTGCTGAACGTAATTACGATGTGGGGAACAGAGAATTGCTAGCCATTAAATGGGCTTTTGAAGATTGGAGACACTGGCCTGAGGGGGCCAAACATCAAGTCACGTTTCTCACTGATAAAAATCTGGCCTATATTGAAACAGCTAAGCGTCTCAATTCCAGACAAGCACGTTGGGCTTTATTTTTTACTCGTTTTAATTTTGTTATTTCCTTCCGTCCTGGTTCTAAAAATGTTAAAGCTGATGCTCTCTCCAGAAGTTTCTTTTCTGACCAACAAGTCTCCATTTCTGAAGAACCCATCATTCCTAAAAATTTCATTCATTTTGCCTTAACCCGGACTCTAGCTAAGACACTCCAGAGATGTCAATCTGAAGCTCCATCGAATGTTCCTGCTCATCTTCTTTTTGTTCCTGAGAGACTTAGGAACTGTCCTTTTGGATTTTCATTCTAAAAAAGCCTTTGGTCATCCAGGCATTACTAAGACTATGGACATTCTCTCGTTCTGTCTGGTGGCCATTCTTAGCTAAAGATGTCCGTGAGTTTGTGTTAGCATGTGAAGTCTGTGCCCATAATAAGACTCCTCGGACAGCCCCTCCTGGTCTTCTTCTTCCATTGTCTACACCTAAGAGACCTTGGACGCACATTGCCATGGACTTCATTGTGGATCTTCCAGTTTCCTCTGGATGTTCAGTTGTCTGGACGGTTGTGGACGATTTAATAAAATGGCACACTTTGTTCCTTTGTCCAAGCTTCCATCGGCCAGAGAACTTTCTTAATTAGTTATACAACACATTTTTAGACTTCATGGATTGCCTTTAGATATTGTGTCTGAACGTGGCACTCAATTCATTGCACAATTTTGGAGAGCATTATGTTCCTCGATGGGTATTTCTATCAGCCTCTCTTCAGGATATCATCCACAGTCCAATGGTCAGACGGAACGTGCCAACCAGTCTCTGAAGCAATATTTACATTGTTTCATTTCCAAATGTCATTCAGATTGGATCCTGCATTTGCCTCTGGCAGAATTTGCGTTCAACAATGCTTGTCATTCAGCTTCATCTGTGTCTCCATTTTTCTGTGTCACCGGTCAGCATCCCAGAGCTAACTCCTTTGAACCTAATGTTTCCAGTGTGTCTACTCTGTCATCTGTGTCTTGGCTTCGCCGTATTTGGAGCAAAGTAAATCAAAGTCTCTGCAAAGTTTCTCTTTGTTCCAAGAGTATTGCTGACAAGTATCGAAGACTGTGTTTATTGAAAAAGGGAGATTTGGTCTGGCTTTCTACTAAGAATATCAAGCTGCACCAACCAACTCATAAATTGGGACCTAGATTCATCGGGCCTTTTCGCATAATTGCTCAAGTTAATTCCGTCGCTTTCAAGTTGCAACTACCCAATTCTTTACGTTTTAACAACACTTTTCATTGCTCGCTCCTCAAACCGTTTTTTTCTTCCACGAGATTTGGAAGAAAGCCTAGTACCAAACCTGGTCCAGTGACTGTCCATGGTCAACAGGAATTTGTTGTCGAAAGAATTCTGGACTCCAAGTTCTCCAGAGGTAAATTACAGTATTTGGTTAATTGGAGATGTTACGGCCCAGAGGAACGTTCCTGGGTTTCGGAAGATGCACTCCATGCTCCCAGACTGAAAAGACTTTTCTTTCAGAAGTTTCCTGATAAACGTGGATCTGGGGGTTCTTCAACCCCACGTCAAGGGGGGCTACTGTTACAAGTCCAGTCCAGGACTTGTCTCCTGCCAGTATTCCTCCTGCTCCTGACCATGCTTCTAGGTTGCCGGTTGCTAGGAGACCCAGACGTCAGAGGATTTCACATGTTTCCTCCTAGTGTTGCCTGATTGGCACCTGATCCTTTTTGAATTTCCTGGACTGTTGCCGCCCTGTCGGCTATAGAGTTTTCATGTGGAACTTTTGGTTATGCAACCTGCTTTCTGTGTATCCAGACTTCCAGCTATAATTTGTACATGCTGCGTGTATTCTGCTCACCGGCTTCTAAGTAACCCAAGTACCCTGGGTTCAAGCATCACTGTTTGCAGAGCCCTCCAAGCCATACAGCTACCCTGCTTCTACACCACGTTTCAAGCATTGCTGTCTACTAGGCCCTCCAGCAATCCTGCTTCTATACCACATTTCAAGCATCGCTGTCTACTGGGCCCTCCAGCAATCCTGCTTCAACACCACATTTCAAGCATCACTGTCTACTAGGCCCTCCAGCAATCCTGCTTCTACACCACTTTTCAACCATCACTGTCAACTAGGCCTCCTGGCCATTTAACAACTTTAGTTTGGACTGTAAGTCTACAGTATATTCTATTGACTGTTTTATTGTTTCAGCTCCTTGTTACATCATGGACATGTTGTGTTTGTACTGGCCCTCCTGGTCCACCATATCATTTATTAAGTAAACTGCCATTATTCTAATATTCTGCTTGTGGCTGTTCTTCTATGTGCCACGTATCTCCAATACCTCCATCTCGGTCCTAGCAAATTGCTAGAGGATCGTAACAAGTACACTAATTTGTAATTATTGTACAGAGTGGGTGCTACCATTATGTAGCAATAATTATTTTGGGGTGAGCGTTTGGGAGTGGGGTCCCTGATGTTGTTCTGACTGGACCTTTCTCATGGCATCACCACTTAATTCACATAGAATATTTTTATCACTTCTCTTTGTATATTATTTATGTAATTTTAATTCTTTCACACTTCATTAACACTTCATTAACACTTCATTAACACTTCATTGATTTATCCTTACACATCTATCCTTTACACTTCACTATCACCTTTTTTCCCCTTTTCATGTGATGCCCCGGGGATGGTCCTTGGCTACAATTTTTTGGGGTGCCTTGCTTCTCGGACGTGAACCCCTTAATGTTAGGGATGCAAGTATAGAGGAGCCTTGACGATTGGCCTGGCGCTTATTCATATATTTGCGAATGTATGTAACTAATACCTCTGAATCTCTATTATCATGTAGGATTTAAGTATTTTTGATTTTGCTACAGTGTGCTGGAGGGAAAATCTCTTTTTTCTGTGATTATTATGACAAATGTTATGAATCTTTTATATTATTATCTGATATGTTATGAATATTCTGTGAGCTCTCTGATACGCCTTATAGGAAAATTAATTTAACACTAAATATTTTGATAAATATATTTGATTCCTCAAAGTATTAGATATATTTGATTTTCTTAAAATGTTTTGCTCATATATAGTTATATTTTGTTTGATGTTGATAGACATAAACATACAGCATTCACCCATAGATAATTGCTGTTTACCATTTTAAATATTGGTATAGACTTTTTATATTTCCGTTAGCACATTTGCCCATAACTGCTTAGTTCCACCATCTTAAATACTGGTAAGATACAACATACGCTTACATTTTTGTTAATAATACTGCCCCATATGCAATAAGTTGCCATTATCAATTATGTTATTTTCCAACATTTTATTAGTAGCCATCAGTATGAGGGACCACACCCCTGATGAAGTTCTGGTAATGAAACACGTTGGATGGCATACCATACAGCATTGAGTTTGCCTTCCTTTGTTTGGATGAACACCATTGTAAAGATTGACGGTGATTTCACTTCTGGTATGGACCCGGGATACCAAAGTGGTTTGTTTGAGGGAAGTCCAGTAACTGGTTATCTACAGATAAGCTCATTCTTCATTTATCCTGAGATAGAAATTCAAGCATATCAAGAGAATGGTCCGAGTCATAGGATACTACAAGCAGATTAGACCAGATAAGCCAAAAGTATCTTTTCGACATATGCAGCAGTAATTCTACTCTATATTTGCTTGGTGTTTTAAAATTCTGCACCATGAGCATCCTCTTTTTTTATATTTACTCTCTCTGGATTTAGGACAAACCAGTATCCTGTCAAGTGGCCCATTAGGTCTTAGGGGTCTATTTACTACAACCCTGGATGTAGATAAAGTGAATGTAGATAAAGCCAATCAGCTCCTAATTGCCATGTCACAGGCAGTTAGGAAAAATGTATGCTGTTTTGAAGGCAAAGGGTGGTCACACCAAATATTGATTTGATTTAGATTTCTCTTCTGTTCATTCACTTTGCATTTTGTTAATTGATAAAAATAAACCTTTAACACCTCTAGTTTTTAAAGCATTCCTACTTTGCAGCATTTTTCCACACCTGCCTAAAACTTTTGCAAAGTACACACACACACAGGGACGGTGATAGGGTGTTCGGCGCCCCCCGGCAAACTACAATTTTGCCCTCACTCCCATTTTTGTATAAAGGGACCGCACGTGCCATAGGCGTGCACTGCAAAAAGGGGCTGGTCTCACAAGGAAGGGGCATGGTCACACAATAGTATCCCCAGTTAAAATTACACCACAGTAGTACAATCTTATTCCCATTACACCACATAGCAGTGTTCCTTATTCACATTACGACACACAGTAGTGTCCCTTATACACAATGCCCACAGCTGTAGTGCCCCATATACACAATGCCCACAGCAGTAATGCCCCTTACCCATAATGCTCACAGTAGAAGTGCCCCTTACACAATGCCCACAGTAGTGCCCCTTACGCAGTGCCCACTGTAGTAGTACCCACAGTAGGTGTCCCTTATGTAGTGCCCACAAGGTAGTAGTGTCCAGGAATGATGATGTTCGTCCATGCAAGATGACGTTTTGCCTCTCTCTGAGTTCCGTATTTTTGGAGGGAAAAATCTGAACTCAACGTGCAAACTCGAACCTATCCGAGCCGGCACATCCCTAGTCTAGATAGACACCAGTTGTTAGGCAATAGGGACAAAAGGTCACCACACTAAAGGTCAACATGGAAGATGGTCGACAGATACAAAAGATCAACAAGGTCAAAAGCTCGACATGAAAATGGTTGATTTTTTTTGTTTTCTAACCCTAATCTTCACCCTAACCCTCTCCTTGGTGCCTAACCCTAATCCTTGGGGTAGGTGACTGACCTGAAGAGTCCCTTTGAGTGCCTAACCCTCCGATAAGTGCCTAACCCTAAACCTCTCTCCTGGTGCCTAACCCTCCGGTAAGTGCCTAACCCTAAAAAAAAAAAAATGACGACCATTTTTATGTAAACCTTGTTGACCGTCGACCTATTGCCTGTCTATCTAAACATTGTTGACTTCTTAACTGTCTCTCTATAATCTGGATACCAACCCATGCCCTCTGTTATTGGACTTCCCATTAAATTTATGATTGCCGTCACCTGTATTGGACTAGTTGATTGATAAGAAAGGTATTTCAACACAGATGGCAAGCCCCTACTGAATGGGTCATGCTGGTAGGTATACCTGATGTGTATGTAATGTAATAGTTACAAAATAACATGAAGTTAATTTATGGGGGATGACCACAGATGGTTAACCAAAGCCTCTTATATAGAGGCATATTTATTAAACAAACTTTGCAATATATCCCCCAAAACCACTTGTTTTTGGTGGGTAACCACAAATACTAAGAATCCCCTGAGTGTAGGTACAGTGATACCCAAAAGAGTCCCCCATAGAAACTAAACTAAACTGCAGAACTTACCAAGATCAGCTATATTCTGCAAAAGCTACTCGGAGAGGGATCCATATAATTCCACCCCGGTATTCTCCGCTTGCACATACGCAGTCAGCATACTACTCACTAGCTGTAGTGTGGCCAGGTCCCGGACACGGAAGTAAAGTGATCTTTAGTAATCACTTTACTTCTTATACATTGCAGGTATGGGCTCCTATCCCTGCATGTGTTTTTTTCATACATTCGGGCCAGTGGCATAGCTATAATGGGTGCAGAGTCTGTGGTGCACAAGGGCCGAGTTTCAGGGGGACCCATACTGCACATCCTGCACTCATTTCTTTACTACTTACCTCTGCTGAGACCTGTGTTGGCAGTGCCATTGCAGCACAAATCACCAGGAAAATGGCTCGGGACACACAGGCACCCTCTTCTCTTAATACTCCCTTGATTCAGGCGATCCTTAATTTCTCATTGCCGTGATAAGCATGGTTAAGAAAATAGGATTTTGGTTCTTACCAGTAAAATCCCTTTCTCCAATTCCACAGGGGACAATAGAGATATAGACACAGGGGTATATATACGGGTGGATGAGAGGAGCTGGCACTTTAAATCTTTAAGTGTGAGTGTCTCCTCCCCATTTATCCCCCAGAAACCCCAGCTAGAGAAATGGAGCCAGAGGAGATGGAAACAGGATCAGAATACAAAACCGGAGGAGGAGGAATCAAATCACAAGGACGGTAAAGCCGAATAGAAAACACACAGAACAACATAGTGCATACAATGAATGTAAAACAGAACACAATGGCAGGTAAAGCAGAGTTGGGAGGGTGCCCAGGGTCCCCTGTGGAATCGGAGAAAGGGATTTTACTGGTAAGTACCAAAAATCATATTTTCTACTTCATCCACCAGGGGACACTGGAGATCTAGACACTGAGGACGTCCCAAAGTTATCCTCACCTGGGTGGGAGAGCCCTGAGTAACCTGCAAAAAAAACCCTTCTACCAAAAGTAGATTCTGAGGCCACAAAGGTATAAAAGCAATAGAAACAACAAAAGTGTGGACCGTGGACCTTGTGGCCACACGGCAAAAGTGAGTTGGTGATGCGCCATGACAGGCAGCCCAAGAAGCACCCACCACATGAGTGGAATGCGCAGGAAAGAAAAACGGCTGAGGCCAGGAACCTAACAACATGCGCTTGTTGGATGGCCAAACAGATCCATCTGGCCCTCCTTCTATATAGAAGCAGGCCAACTGAATTAGCAGCAATCAAAAGACACCAAGGAAATTGTCTTCCACAATGCTGCTGTATGGGCCATAAATCCAAAAAACCCACACCACCTTCAAGAAGAGGGACGACATCTGACCACACCAGAACACAATCTGTTGGGTGATGTGGAAGGCTGAAATCACTGTAGGCAGGAGTTCTTCACAGACTTCATGAAAAAAACAATAAGATAAGGAGGCCGACAAGAGAGGACTCCCAACTCCAAACCACCCTGGCTGAAACCAAGACCAATAGGAGGACCGACCTTCAAGAGAGGAATTTCAGTTCCACATCCTAGAAAGGCTCGCAGAGAAAACTTTAGGAACATCAGAACCAACTGACATGTAGGCAGGACAAACAGAGGCTGTATTCGGAGAACTGCCCTAAAGAAAAGTTTAAATTTGAGGGAACAAGGCTGGAGTTATCTGGGGACTGAAGAGCTATGTCTAACCAATTTATTCAGTCCATGGGAGAGAGAAAAGAAATGACTTTGGATATGTAATGTTGTGCCTGCATAAAGGCTAAATTATGAACCTGTATAAAAGGAAATGTAATATGTGCTTGAGAAAAAGAAAGCACTCGATATGTATCTAAATTTGTAAACTGGCTAATTTTATTTAAACCATTAGAAACCCACGAATTGAAAGGAGAGGAAGCTAATCCATTCTGAAAATTCACATTCCCCAATAATGGAAGAAACAAAGTGTGAGAAGCATTGAGTTTCCACTTCTTACGTACAGTATGCCAAACCGACCATACCGACATCAAGAGAGGATTATTTAATACTTCCGTAGAAATTTCAGATTTATTTAAATGTAAGAACTGATCAGTTCAATATTTTTAAGAAAGGATTTTTCTATTAAGTAATTAAAATATAAACTGGAGTGTGATATCCAGTCTTTGATTTGTCTACAAACCGCTGCTTGATTATATATTTCCATATTTGGAAAATTAATATCCCCCTTCTGATTTATCCCATTGTAGCAATTGAAGACTAATTCGAGGTCTCTTATTCTTCCAAATAAACCGTCTAAAAGCTGGATCAATCCGTCCACTATCTGCCTTGGTGAAAACCGCTGGCAAAACCTGTATAGGATACAATAGTTTTGGGAAGGTAATCATTTTTATAAGGTTTGCTCTACCTAGCTAGGACAATTGTAGGTATTGCCAGTCTTCTAATTCTTTAATAGCTTTGTCTATAATATGTTTGATATTCAGAGAATACAGGTTGTGAATATTTTTGGGAAGTATAATCCCCAAGTATGAGATATCAGTATCTGCCCATTGTAATCTACCAAAATCCAAGATATTTTTAGTAACGGAATTATTTAAGGCCATTATTGTGGATTTAGAGTATTTTATGGTAAAACATGAAAATTTGCCAAACTTGTCTAATTTTGAAAGAAGGGGAGCCAGACTGCCACATGGATTTGAAATAAAAAGTAAAAGGTCATCAGCAAAGGCTGAGACTTTGGCCCTGATTCAGAGCCGCTCGTTAACAGCAGTACGCTCGTTGCGTTCCGATGTTGCCTAACCGTGCATGCGTCGGTGTTACACTGCGCATGTGCGTACGGCAGATTGCGAGCTTTTTTTGTCTCGTTCATCAAATAGCGTACAGGAAGTGACATGTCAAATGTGATTGACAGAACAGGGCGTTTTGGGTGTTGATGGGGGAGGAGATGGAAAAACGCAGGCGTGGCGAGGCGTTTTTTGGGCGTACATACATTACCAAATGCGAACGTCAAATGTGTTCGTACCAACTCATACGTCACTGGATGATCCTCTTTTCCTTCAAAATGCTCGCACAGCTTAGGGTCTGGATAACTCGACCACAGTGGCGATGGCCTTCTCCTCCGTCCCGGCACTCTACGATGTAGCATCGATTAATCACGGCTTGTCAGAAAATCAATTAGTGTTGGATTGAAAACCGGCTTGGTATGTGTTTGGAAAGCAGTTTTTTTGGATAGCACAAAACCGAACGCAGGTGGAAATCATAGCTGCTAATGTCTGGATTACACAATCAATTAGCGTACATTTGTGGGAGTGTATTTTGGCCGCGATGTGTTCTTTTTGGACTATTGTAACAATAATGTCATCATGTTTAGGTTTGGTGCCTCATTTTGTGTTTGCAAGGTGATTTTTCCTCCTTAGGTAATGTTTTCAACGTTCCTTAACGAGCCCTTTTTTTCCAATGTGTAATTTTTTAGGTTGAACCTTGTTGGCTTGTGGGCCCGGATTAAATGTAACCCATTTTTACAATAATGTCAGAATACAAAGTCGTACATTTGTTGAAAATGTATTGGTATCCCACAAAAAATAAATGCACATATTTAACTAAAACATTTTTGGCAGTGTTCATTCCACAATATTTATTAATTGTGCAAACAATAATTTTTGGGTAAACGTAAATGCAAAATTTAAAAACAATTCACAAGAAAGGAGAGGGAAGTTTTGGCCAGAAAGGAATATGAGGCAAGAACAGAAGGAGTGTGGGAAATGTAGCCAATGGTGTCACCGTTTTTTCGGCCGTTTGGCTGGGGGAGGGAGGGCGCCAGACCGGGTCCGGGATGTCATCGGGCTGGCCTGTCCAGAGGCAGATGTTGTGGCCTCTGGACTAGGCACATGGCTAGGCACATTTGGAGGATTGGCTGATGTTGTGCCAGAGGTGGAGGATCCTGATGTTCCGGCAGGAAGGGAGGTCGGCTCCACCATGTGCTGGCGAACGAGCTGCTCCAGGGCAGTGGCGATGCGGATGTTGGCCCTGGTATTTTCCGCCAGGGCCTGACCAATGGTTACATTGGCCGCAGCATTTTGCTCCAGGGCCTCAGCCACCCGTACCAGACTGGCGTTCATCCTCTGCAGAATCTCCGTATGGAAATCCGATTTAAAATTGAGTTCTGTGAGGAGGGACACTGCCTGCGAGGGGGATTGCCCTGGACTGGCTTCTGCAGGGTCCTCAGCCGGATGTACTGGTTCCTCCCCTGCAGAGCCAGCAGAAATTCTGCGGCCAAGGCTCCCCTCAGACTCATCCGCCTGTGTCTCTGTTGGAAAAATGAGAAAAGACTCACATTAGAATCTACATATTGGCACAATAACATTTCAGAGTTGGTGACATCACAACATTTACCTGGGACAACATGAGGAGCCGCAAAGTCTGGCATGTCCGTATCCATGTTGGACACGCCAAACACCTCCACAGGCTGCACACACCCCTGTGCCAGCTCTTCTAAATCAGTCAACTCCAATGACACAGGGGTGGGACCTCCACCTGTCCCCCTTGCATGCCTAGCCCTGTCCGCCAGTTTTTGCTTCAGGCGATAGTTGAAGTCGGCCCATCTGTGGGATGAAATTGGAACCATTATCCTTTTGTTTAAAATGGGTTTTGGTTTTAGGGGGGGCAAGTGTTTACTTACCGCCGTTTGACATCCCGGGCTAGACGGACATAATCACCCACCCTATTGACATCCACGGCTACCTCTTCCCACATTCTCCACTTCTGGCTTGCACTCATATTCCTGTGTGCCTGTGGCAGGATGTCCACACACTTCTGAATCAAAACCTCCATCTCCTTTCTTGTGAATTGGGGCTGCCTTTTCTTTTTGGCAGCTTTGCCCGGAATACTGGGCCCAGCAGCCTCTTCCATGTCATCCTCCTCACCTATTTGTGTAATTTTGGAGAATTGTCAACTTCACAACTTGCACAATATTATGTTTCTAATTAATCATTGAGTCAAAATGCCTAAAATACTTACCGCCAGACTGTTGTCCATTGTTTCCCTGGTCTGTAGCCATGTCTGAGCTCCAAACAAGAAATACACCAGAATGTTTGTTTTGGCTCGTGACGTATTTATACATGCGACCTTATTTTTCGTCCACATCATTGATTGTGCGTTCCTATGATCCCTCCTTAATTTGTGCGGGAAACAAAACACTATTTATGGCTTGGTGCGTCTCGAGTCGAGGTGGCGTTTTTTGAATTTTGGAGGTTACGTTGGTTGGAGTTGATTGTTGGCTGGTGTAGGAGTTTTCGTGTTTGGAAGTTTTTTTTTTGGATATCTTCGTTTTTTTAGTTCCGTTCGCTTTTTTTAGTTTCTCCTTTTTTTGGCGGTTTCCAGTTTGGGTAAGTTTTGGGAAGTAAAACTTTGGTTCAATTTGTGTCTCCTTCTGTTTATGATTTTTCTAAATTTGTTTTGGCGTCATTTCATCTCTCTTAGGTTTTATTTTGGCTCTGCCCCAAAGACCTTTTGATCCGGATTCTTATATATTATCTCTTGGTAAGTTCATTTGTTAAATTGTTTTGTAAATGTTCTTGTTTGTCTTTACGCAACTTTGGTTGGCCTTACACATGTAACCTTTGATTTTCAAAATCCGAAGTTTTTTTTTTTGGTTTTAGTTTTTATGTGCGTTTTTCTAACTTGTATTTGCGAACTAATTAGCGCATTTTTACTACTTACTATTGTGACTTGTATTTGCGAACTAATTAGCGCATTTTTACTTCTTACTATTGTGACTTGTATTTGCGAACTAATTAGCGCATTTTTTCTACTTACTATTGTGACTTGTATTTGCGAACTAATTAGCGCATTTTTACTACTTACTATTGTGACTTGTATTTGCGGACTAATTAGCGCATTTTTACAACTTACTATTGTGACTTGTATTTGCGAACTAATTAGCGCATTTTTACTACTTACTATTGTGACTTGTATTTGCAAACTAATTAGCGCATTTTTACTATTTACTATTGTGACTTGTATTTGCGAACTAATTAGCGCATTTATTCTACTTACTATTGTGACTTGTATTTGCAAACTAATTAGCGCATTTTTACTACTTACTATTGTGACTTTATTTGCGAACTAATTAGCGCATTTTTACTACTTACTATTGTGACTTGTATTTGCAAACTAATTAGCGCTTTGTGAAATGCTTATTCATCCCTTAAAATTGTTTGTGTTTTCTCGGTAGCATTTGTTGCTTACATTTGGCCTCAATTTGACGTAGTGTGCGCAACGTCGTTTTGCTCTTTGCCCAAATGTGTGTGTGTCCCCTTTTATGTTTTGTCTTGCTTAAATTTTTGAAACAGACATGGCCAGCATAAAATGATGTATATTTATGTTGTGATTATTTCCAGTTTCAACATATCATGACAATACCCCGGCATGTAAGCATCAATGGATGGTATCTTCAAGCTAAGTAAAAATGTTTATTTTTGGGTGGGGTAAAAAGCCTGACATTCCAATCTTGCCATTTCAGGTTGATATGGGTCGGATTGTTCTGGCCCTGATCCCGGAAGCCGACCAACCTCAATCTCGTCCCAGGCGTAGGCATCGTAGGCGTGCAAGGCCCCAGATATTTCGAACACGTGTCACCCTTTTTGGAATGCCCGATGATGAGGTTTTAAGACGCTACTGTCTTCCTCCAAAAATCATCATAGACACTCTCTCATTAATAGAGAGTGATCTTGAGCGGCAAATTGACAGTCCTACAGCAATACCACCACTTACGCAATTTATGGCGGTGTTACATTTCTGTGCCTCAGGATCGCTCCAAACAACGGTGGGAATAGTGGTGGGCATCTCACAATCCTCCTTTTCCCGGATCCTGAGGGCAGTGATGGAGGCACTTTTCAAGCACCTCCATCATTTTATTCAAATGCCTTTGGATATGGGTGCCCTTAGTGTGGCCAAGGCCAATTTTTACCAAATAGCTGGCTTCCCACACATCATAGGGGTTGTGGATGGTACTCACATACCACTTCAGCCTCCAGCACGGCTGGAGGCAATATTTAGAAACCGGAAACACTATCACTCCCTCAATGTAATGGTGGTATGTGATGCCTCCCTCCAGATCCTGTCCCTGAATGCAAAATTACCAGGAAGTGCACATGACTCCTTCGTCATCCGGCAATCAGGGATATGGCACAAATTAACCAACCTACAAGCTGGTGATGCGTGGCTTCTGGGTAAGTGGAGACCTTTAGTACATAACAATGTTAAGCTTCATAGAGTGAGCCTGATGTTGACTATTCTTTTTCACAGGAGACAGTGGCTACCCTTGCATGCCCTGGCTGCTCACTCCTTATTTGGCTCCCACACCAGGGCCACAAAGTGAGTATAATTCCGCACTTACAGCCACCAGGCAAGTGGTGGAGCACTGTATCAGCCTTTTAAAAGGCCGATTCAGATGCCTCCACCGCTCTGGTGGTGAGCTCATGTATTTGCCGGATATGGTTTCGAAAATTGTGGTCCTGCATGGGATATTTCACAACATCGCCATAAGGAGTGGTGTCCCAATGCAGCCAGAGGATGCCTTACCTGAGGATGGCCCCCCCGAGGTTGGTCGGAGGTCAGTATGTGGGGGGGCCATACGCGATGATGTGGTGGCCAGATTTTTTAGGTAATTATTGACAAAATAACAGTGTTTATACCTAATGTGGTCGGGTTTGTTTGAGAACATCTAATTATTTATTTTTATTTTCTCCATCTTCTGTTTTTTCACATAATCTTTGGCACTCCAACGATGACTACTTCCTGCTACCCTTACAAAACCTGTATGTGGACATTTTGGGGATATATTCTGGAACCCATATTGCAACGCCATATTTGTGGAATCATGTTGGCATGGTCCTTCGTCAACCAGTTCTTGATTTGTTGTTTTTTTATTTGGTTTTGTTGGTATGTGTTGTATTTGTGAGGTAAGCAGCTTGCACACCAACTAGGAACCTGTAAAATGTAGAAATATCTAATTGTGACTACACCAAAAAAGGGAAATGAGATTGTTACTGTTAGGTGTTTCTTGTGGCTGTTTTACATAAAAATACAACACACAATCTTAGTGTCAAAAAATGGAAATCCTTGCAGGAACAGTCTACTTATGTCAGGGTAAACAATCTGTGATTTTGAAAAAACGAATGAGCCAGAACGTTACTTCGAAAATAACACTTTATTTTGATAATGGGCCAAAAAAACAAAACTAATCCCTAAGGAGGACCGACATATGGTCAAGGACCACCAGCACCCCGATTATATTGTGGCGCATCCGGGCCACACAGGCGGATAATTCTGCCCGACGCCTCTGTTCCTCTGTGGGTGAGAAAAGTGTGGGGATTAATACAATACTGAAACCACATTAAAAAACAAGCCAAAACCCCCCCCCCCAAAAAAAACAAAAACATAAATACAGCATTAAAACACATCAAACTAAAATGGTGTAGGCCAAAAATACAAGGCCAATGTACAAATTCCGACAGGTGTAATATGTGTATGTTGAAATCAGCAGTAACAGGTAAAGGCAATCGCCCAAATCCCCAAAAGTGTAGCCAAAATCCCCAAGAAAAGGAACCACACATGATTACATACAAACAGTTTGTGTCGATAAAAAACCGCAAAGAAAAACATACCGGAAGATCCAACGCCAGCTCCGGAAGGCCCTCCATCGTCCTCCTCGGAGGTGCCTCCATTCCCCAAAGATCGGGGCAGGGTAATGACCGACTCCGGGGAGGGGGTAATTCTAAGAGGGGTGGTTGGAGGAGAGGGGGAATTGGGATGGAGGGGAAGGAGGCCCGAAATTTCAGCCTGAGGGTCTAGGAAGGCTGGGGAGGAGTGGGGATAGGGGAATTACTGTTGTTGGAGTGTTGGCTGGGGGTTGGGGAGAGTGGCCGTGAGCGCCGTCTGGCCGGACGATGACGGCGTAGTCTTCGCTGGGCCCCTAAAAGATGTGAAACAAATTGTGGTTAGTTTCAACACAAATCCGCGCAAAAAACCATTTTCGAATCCCCCCCCCAAAAAAACGAAACATGCAGATATGAGGACAATGAATAAATATGAAATGCATGGAAAACATGGCCATGCAGATATGAGGATAATGAATAAATATGAAATACAGGGAAAACATGGCCATGCAGATATGAGGACAATGAATAAATATGAAATACAGGGAAAACATGGCCATGCAGATATGAGGATAATGAATAAATATGAAATACAGGGAAAACATGGCCATGCAGATATGAGGACAATGAATAAATATGAAATACAGGGAAAACATGGCCATGCAGATATGAGGACAATGAATAAATATGAAATACAGGGAAAACATGGCCATGCAGATATGAGGACAATGAATAAATATGAAATACAGGGAAAACATGGCCATGCAGATATGAGGACAATGAATAAATATGAAATACAGGGAAAACATGGCCATGCAGATATGAGGACAATGAATAAATATGAAATACAGGGAAAACATGCACACGCAGTTAGGGCCACAAAGACAAACATGAAAACCACAATCCATAAAACTTACTTTCTGTGATCTGCATGCGAAAGCATGCCAGCAAGCGGGGCGTCCCCTGTTGCAGGTCCGACCACCTGCACTCCAGCTGCCCGATCTGGCGGCGTGAGCCGAAGGAGCGCAGGCGGGCCCGTACCTCCGCATATGCGGAACGCTTCTCGCGGTTGGTGATGGGTGGAGGCTGGCTGGTGATCCGCCTATCCATCACCTCCGTAAGCACCAGCCGCTCGCGCCTGGTGAATGCGGAGGCTCTCATGATGGCAATGGTGTTTTTCTTAAAAATCATTTTTGATAAAGTGCACCAAAATTTTATGATTGGCTAATGTATTTGGGTAATTAACAGGACCAATTCTATTGGTTAGTGTATGAGTCATGTGTTCGACAGGGCCAGAAATCTCTTGAGACTTATGATAGGCTTAATGCAGTGACATGCGTAAGCAAATTTAAATAAAGAAATGAACTCCGGGAAATATGCGGGCTGAAAAACAAATAGAACAATTATTTAATTGAGGCTAACATGTATTTTGACAATTAAAAGCGAATGTTTAAGCTGTACGTATTCTGCGGGTAAACACAAACACGGACATGAATAAAGTTTATTGCATTGTGTTAAAAAAAAAAAAAAAAAAAAACAATTTAGCGAATTGATATATTGATTGGCATGATACGATTGAGGGAGGTATAAACGAGCAGTTAATCGAAATCTGACAGTCCAACTTCCGGGTAGTACTAGTGTGTGCGTTCCCTTCAAGCCACTTCGGGGATGTACGCTCGCTATTTGGCACGCTCGTTAGTTAGAGGAGGGGTCGCTTGAGTTTGGGGAGGATGTTTGCGTGCGAAAATACGAGCGTGTGCTTGAATTTAAATATTTTTTTACGTACGCCGCACGTACGAACGGTCACTTGCGTCCGGGTCTGAATGAGGGCCTTTGTCTTCTGTTTGTCCTAAAGAAATACCTTTAAGAAGGGGCAAGGTACAAATGTGGAACCCCCCATGCAGATATTATGTACTGTTTATGGTCTTGTTCTCAAGTCCAGTCATTTTGGAAATCTCTCCAAACTTATATTAATACTATCTTGAAAATAGAGTTTACAATTACTAGAGAATGTTTTTTGGGGGGCATATATCCAATCTCTATTGAAGGTGGATTGACAAAGGGGATTCGCGTTATACTGATTAAATTGGCAGCTGCTGCCAAAATGACTATCCTGTCACACTGGTTCTCATCAGAACCTATTCCCATACACTTATTTCATACTAAATTCTCCTTTTAATTTTTTATGGACTGGACCGAGACTTCTTTGCATAAAGAGAAAATGACAGAAAGGTTTTTTGATGTTTGGCTCCAATATGTGCTCACAGTTTCTGATGTTATAAAGGATGCATTGCGAAAATGTTTCGGTTTAACAACATGGTGCAAATTGGAAGTTTTGTCCACAGGTGTGCCATTCTAATAGATTTAAATGGTTATTATGTGTTTTGCTCTGTATTTGATGGGGTATAATATGGATATATTTTTGTCAATGTCTCATGGTTCTAAAATATATACCTTCTAATATATTTACAAAAAAAAGAAGGGGCCAGGACTGTAACACTCATAACAATGGATCCAATGCCAGGTTAAACATAAGGGACAACGGACATCCCTGACGCATTCCTCTAGACATTTTAATAGAATCACCCAATAAACCATTAATTAAAAGTTTTGTATGAGGAAGAGTATAGAATTATTTAAATCATGTGTATAAAAGAGGAGCCGAATTGTCTAGCTTGTAAAATTGTATATAAATAAGGCCATAGAACTTTGTCAAACGACTTTTCGGCATCTAACCTTAACAATACATTGGGTGAGTGGTGGTGAACAGAGGAAGAGTATAAAGCCGCCACCGCTAAACGGACATTTTGAACTATATGTCTACCATGTGTAAATCCAGTCTGATGTGGTAATAAAAGGGAAGCATAGACTGTAAACGGTTTGCAAAAAGTTTTGCTAAGATCATATAGTTTTGATTGAGGAGGGTAATAGGTCTGTAAGAGGAAATAGATACTGGGTCCTTATTGGGTTTTAATATTAAGATTGTATATGCATCATTAAACGTAGGATATTGATTAGTTCCTTTTTGAATTTGTTGAAAGATATGCGTAAGGGAGGGAATAATTTCCTCTTAAAATTTTATAGAAATTCCCATTAAATCCAACTGGCACCGGTGATTTGTTAAGTCGTAAACTATTGATAGCAAGTAGAATTTCATCTTCATCTATTTCAGCATTGAGAATGTCCCTTTGCTCCAAAGATAGTTCAGGTAGTTTGGCCTCTCTAAAGCTGGGTACACACGTAAAGATTTTCTGTCCAACCATCCAACTAGTTGATTGGTTGGAATGAAAATCTGGTAAGGTATGAAAGCAAATGACAATCAGCAATTTGCTCCCAAATGACGGAAAATGGACAAAAACTGTTGTTTGAACAAATTATTTAGATCAAACATTTAACAGACTTGTCTAATGACCATTTTCATCTGTTTTCTGGCATTTAGGAGCAAATTGTTGATCATCATTTACTCCCATACGTTACCAGATTTTCATTCCAACCAATCAACTAGTTTAATGGTTGGACAGAAAATCTTTACATGTGTACCTAGCTTTAGAAAGGAATTTGAGAATATTGGATCTATAGGGGAATCTGCATAAAGAGAGGTAAAATGGGAGTGCCAATTCGAGATATCTCAGTTGTTTTAGTTACATTGACATTGGTTTCATGTATGGGTTCTAATCTACAGTCAGGTGCATAAATATTGGGACATTGACAGAATTTTCATATTTTGGCCTCTATTCACCACCACAATGGCTTTGAAATGAAACAAACAAGATGTGCTTTAACTGCAGACTTTCAGATTTAATTTGAGGGCAATTACATCCAAATCAGGTGAACGGTGTAGGAATTACAATGGTTTCTATATGTGCCTCCCACTTTTTTAGGGGCCAAAAGTAATGGGACTATCAACTCAAAAGCTATTTCATGGACAGGTGTGAGCTATTCCCTCGTTATTTCATTATCAATTAAGCAGGTAAAAGGTCTGGATTTGATTCTAGGTGTGACATTTGCATTTGGAATCAGTGGCTTTTGGCCCCTTAAAAAGTGGGAGGCACATATAGAAACCGTTGTAATTCCTACACCGTTCACCAGATATGGATGTAATTACCCTCAAATTAAATCTGAAAGTCTGCAGTTGAAGCACATCTTGTTTGTTTCATTTCAAAGCCATTGTGGTGGTGAATAGAGGCCAAAATATGAAAATTCTGTCAATGTCCCAATATTTATGCACCTGACTGTATGTGTTAGGAGAGATAGGCCAATCATTACAGCAGAACATAATGATGTATTTTATGCACTAGAAGCATAAGCATTGTTATACCAACATTTCATTCAAACGTCTGGAATGACCTGTAGAAAAAACTTAGTTAATAGGGAACCCAACTGAAGGAAGGTGAATTAATAGATAAATCTATGATTTTACAAATATCTGTCAAGCAAAGGCTTGTAAAAATTACCTCTATTGATATGACTGTTGAAATAAAGTCTATCACCCCTTATGTGACCTGAACCCACAATTCCTGACTTCAGAGGTCAGATAACCATAGATAATGTTAAGCTGAGATATCCGTTATCTGCTAGCAATCAATGTTGAATTGTAGTCAGACACCTTAACCACAGTGATATTTGCTCCGGCCTGTGAATGACAACCTCAGCAATACTTCTTGATCGATGTTCTGGCTCTGTGTACTGTGAGTCGGACAAACGGCCTCAATGCCTGTGTACCAGATAGGAAACATATCAGATATTCAACTGATCACCCAAGAGACATAGAAGCAATTACATATATATATATATATATATATATATATATTGTGACAGGGTCAGCATAATGCCACATGAGGTAAATGTGGAATATCCAGATCTCCCAGGTTTGGCAGAGCAAAGGCATTAGGAATGTGTTATGTCCAGTTCTGGTGTTGCCTCAATCAGAATCTAGAAAGCAGCTGATTACAGACACCTGTGTGAGGCTGGTTTAAGAACTGCAGAGACACTGGGGAAACTGAGCCTGACGGTGCGATAGTCGCCCAGCTTATAGGCCCGGGGTGACTAGTGTTAGAGTTCCTGGACCTGCGAGTCCACTGAAGAAAATATTGCTGTTTGGAAGACTGTGTAACATCTTGCCTGTGAAACTGCCATATCCTGTGTACCTGTCTGTGGGGAGCAACAAAGCTACTGATGGATTTTACCTGGTCTATGTGATTCTTGTCACTATATATATATATATATATATATATATATAGTGGGGCAAAAAAGTATTTGGACAGCCACCGATTGTGAAAGTTGTTGCACTTTAAAAGATGAGAGAGGTCTGTAATTTCCATCATAGGTACACTGTAACTGTGAGAGACAGAATCTGAACAAAAAATTACGGAAATTACATTGTATGATTTTTAAACAATTTAATTGTATATTCTTGCAGAAAATAAATATTTGGACACCTACCAACCAGCAAGAATTCTGGCTTTCACAGACCTGTTACTTCTTCTTTAGGAAGCTCATCTATCCTCCACTCGTTACCTGTATTAATGGCACCTGTTTGAACTGGTTAACTGTATAAAAGACACCTGTCCACACCCTCAAACAATGAGACTGCAACCTCTCCACCATGGCCAAGACCAGAGAGCTGTCTAAGGACACTAGGGACAAAATTGTAGAACTGCACAAGGCTGGGATGAGCTACTCGACAATAGGCAAGCAGCTTGGTGAGAAGAGATCAACTGTTGGCGCAATTATTAAAAAATGGAAGAAATACAAGATCACTGACAATCTCCCTCGACCAGGGGCTCCATGCAAGATCTCACCTCGTGGGGTATCAATGATCTTGAGAACGGTGAGGGATCAGCCCACAGGGGGACCTGGTCAATGACCTCAAGAGAGCTGGGACCAGTCACAAGGGTTACCATTAGTAACACACTACGTCGTCATCGATTCAAATCCTGCAGCGCCCGAAATGTCCCCCTGCTTAAGCCAGCACATGTCCAGACCCGTCTAATGTTTGCCAGTGACCATCTGAATGATCCAGAGGAGGATTGGGAGAATGTCATGTGGTCAGATGAGACCAAAATAGACATTTTTGGTATAAACTCCACACGCCGTGTTTGGAGTGAGAAAAATGATGAGTGGCATCCCAAAAACACCATACCCACTGTGAAGCATGGGGCTGGAAACATCATGCTTTGGGGATGCTTTTCTGCAAAGGGGACAGAACGAATTATCTGTATTATGGAAAGGATGAATGGGGACATGTATCGTGACATTTTGGGGAAAAACCTCCCCTCAGTAAGAGCATTGAAGATGCAACGTGGCTGGGTCTTCCAGCATGACAATGACCCCAAACACACCGCCCGGGCAACTAAGGAGTGGCTCCGTAAGAAGCATTTCAAGGTCCTGGATTGGCCTAGCCATTCTCCAGACCTCAACCCAATAGAAAATCTGTGGAGGGAGTCGAAAGTCCGTGTTGCCCAGCGACAGCTCCAAAACATGGCACATCTAGAGAAGATGTGCACTGAAGAGTGGGCCAAAATACCTGCTGCAGTGTGTGCAAACCTGGTAAAGAACTACAGGAAACGTTTGACCTCTGTAATTGCCAACCGAGGTTACTTTACATAGTATTGAGTTAAACTTTTTGATTGTCCAAATATTTTTTGCCGAAAGAATATACAAATAAATTGTTTAAAAATCATACAATGTGATTTCCGGAATTTTTTGTCCAAACACTTTTTTGCCCCACTGTATATAGTACGAGGAGCCCCCATCATATGTAATGAAACACGCTGCATTATTCTGTAACTTATACAGACATATGTGACATAAACATTCAAGGTAACCATGATAGATTACTGAAACAATCTGTAGAGCATACGGTGGGCAAAGTAACGTGGACACAACCTCTGTATTAGGCTGCGGCATGTTCCTCGTTGAGCAAGTGTCAGGCTGCCTGGGACTCAGACACTCACTCTATAATAGCGGCGGCGGGTCCCTTGATGTGTAGAGGGATACATAGTGGGAACCGAACCCATGATAACAGCACTGTGAGGCAGCAATGCTAATCACTACACCATCTGTGCTGCCTCAATAACATTAGTGAGTACTGATTAATTATCTAATCCAACAGACTCCTGCAGCAATCGTTAAGTTATGCGACCCATACACGTTAAGATTTTTTTGACGATGTGCACGATTTCAATCGATCGCAACGATCAATCGTGCACATTGTGTGTTGTTTGGCATGCTGTACGACAGCGATGCGCGTCCCCGCCGTCGTACATCGGCATCGTAGATCTTATGGAAAAAACATAAGATCTGCGATCCGTCATACTGTTTACCATTTTGCATCGTTTACCATTCACAGCAGCATGTGATGCATCGGGCTGAATTTGAAAACGTACCGAGGTGTTGTACGTTTTCAAATCGCCCCGTGTATGGCCGGCCTTAGTCAATTGTCAGATCACAATATATAGTCTGAAAATAGTTTACTGTGGGATCTGATGCAGAATTAGGTATCTCAGCATTTACTTATCATAACTACAGGGCGATTCTTCTGGTGAACAGCTATACAATTTCAAATGACAAACTTCGCCAAAATACCAAGATTTTAGTGGGTCTTAAGTTATAGGGTAAGGCAATGCTACTAAGCAATTAAGTTTTCATACAACAACTATTTCTTAACAGACCAGTTTAAAAGGAAAACAAATTTAAAAGCATATGTTGCACGGGACACATAGAAAATACCTTAACAGAATGTAATGAATAATTCTGAATAATTCTGTGAGTGTGAAAGGGTACATGCTTGTTAAATGCATTTTCTATTTAAATATACTTCAGAGATTGCTCTGGTATAAATTAAATAATTAAACAACAGTGAAATTTTGTGATTTTTTTAAACCTTGTGATGCACGGGACAATTGAAAGTGATGCACGGGACTTGTGTGAATTATTTAAATTTTTTTGAGTCTTAAAGGCTGTGTTTAGCATTTTGGAACAATGATTTGGGCATATTTATGCTTAGTTCAAAACATAATAGTTAAATTACTTGTTTCTACCATGGTCGGATTAACAATGGGGCAGATGGAGCTGTAGCTCCAGGCCCTCCATTGTAAATAGGCCCACAGGTTCTCAAACTGGACGGCCAAAGTTCCGTCCACCCTATATTTTGTATGAAATAAAACTGTCTGCCGGCTCCGCCCCCTGGCCCGTCCAGACTAGTTATTGCTCACCACAGTCAGACGACTGAGCTGTCGGGTCTACGCCCAGTGTGTTTCCCTGCTGTAACGCTGAGATTCCCGATTATTGCAGGAACTCCTCAGCAGAGTCTGCTATGCTCCTATTGGCTGAGTGACACATCACACACAGTCACTCAGCTAATCAGAGCACATACACTCCCATCCCCACACAGTGACTGTCCAGACAGGAGACTGCTGGATTCAATTTCAGGCAGAAGTTCAACATGAACACAAGAAAAATTGTAAGTCTAATGTCAGTGTGTAACATATAGGACTGTACAGGGAATAAATCACTTTTAGAAGTGTGACACCCCTCCCCCCCTTTGAAACCTTCATGTTCCTTATATATCTTATCCTCTAGATGTAGCAGCCCCTTCTGTAACCCCTTCAGGTTATTGGGTGTGAAGTTGAAGTATCAGTAATGATTCAGCACGGTGGAACTAAACAGTGGAAATGGCCAACACAGGAGGATTAGGTGTTTTACACCCACACAACATTGTAAGAAAGATACAGCCCCCAGAAGTTGCAAATGCAAGAGGGTATTACTACTTCCCATATGTTTGATTTGTGTCATGCACAGGACACTTTTTTTTTCTATTATAGAGCAAATATAAACAATTATCTTAATTTGTTCATGGATTTTAGTTACATATTCAGACTACAAAGATGAGCTGTGGTGGTTTTGTTTTGTGAAGATTATTATTAGTACAGTATGAAAATGTTGCCTTTCACAGTGATGCATGGGACGGAGCTGCTTAGCATCTTTAAATATTAATATTTCTGTGCATATTTAAGCTATATGGCAGATTTCCTATTTACTTTGAAAATACCGCACATTGGGTAGAGTGAACAAAGATAAGGTCCTTCCAAACAGTTACAAATTACAGAACAGTGTGCTGTGAAAACTTTGTTATAACTGACGATTGTTTTTAATGATTTGTAACTTCTACATTGGTATAATAAAATGTAACATACAGGTAAATCAAAGTAGTTTCTTAAACTTTGGAATGTGTATATTTAATAAATATAAACAAATTGCTGGTTAGTGAAATTTATTTTTTTGTAGTTTATGTTCACTTTCTGGAAAATCGCCCTACAGTATAATAGATACAAGACCAGGTTCTATATAGATTCTGCAGCTGCCCGACTAAGTAAGCAGATAGTCTACAGCTGTGTGCACAGGGGTATCATATGGAAACCCCCTGAAATAAAACAGGCCACAGACTATGATATATATATATATATATATATATACACACACACACACATACATACCCCATATAGGCTTATATACACAACAGATTACATTCTGTACAGACCTGGCTCCAACAGCGGTGGATACAGCTAGCAATGTAGCAAATAAAGGGGAGTAGCTACAGTAGGTGCAGCAGCTTCAGGGACCCAGACCTCTCCCTGCATACTGTAACTCTCCTCACTGGGAGTAGGCGTGCAAAGAACATAACGCCTTATCTAATAAACTTGCGCTGTAGTGCGCGTCAACTGAAGGAGAGGCTGTGAAGAAAGGTGGCGCCTGCTCCTCTCCCAGGAGCAGTAATGGCCACCGTACCTAAGCCCCGCCCCCTCATCGCCAGGAACAGAGCTCCGGCGCTAGCTCCAGCTGGACTAAACAGGCAACAAACTAACCCCTGCTGCTCACTGCAGGGCATTAGAGCAGATGGAGGGGAGATCGCTCCCCACCGGCTCTCACTGCTAATGACAGCCGTGGCAAGGCACCGCGCTATCATAGAGTTGCTGTGTCCCTGTACAGAGAGTGCAGGGATCACCTCTGCAAACTAAATGCATAGTAACTACTGTACAGTCTCCCCTTAGAGGGAGACTACCGTGCGGACCGGCGACTCTATGGATGGTAGCTCCGCCCCCTTCATTAACGCTGGTTAAGAAAATCTTTCCTATGCCGGGATTAAAACCGGGGATCTTATAAGATAAGGACCAAGGTTGGCTGCATTAGCTTCCTGAGCTATTGCAGTTCAGCTACACTGGTAAGCAGGGGAGGGTGGAGGGGCCGCAGATCTCAGAAATTTATACTTTCCACCACTGGCAATCAGCACTGCGGCTAGGCATAGGGTAGCATGGACACAGCTTCTATAGTAAGCTGTGGCGTGTCCCTACCTGAGCTATTGCCTGGGTCCCGGACACACACTCTTTATTAGTGGTGGGGGGTCCTTCCTGATGCCTCCATGTAGCAGGCTGACAGATGCAGTTCTCTGTCAGCCTGTCCTCAATGCTGTGGAAAGCTAAGAAAATAAAGATAAAATATAGATAAAAAATAAAAGTGCAGGCTGGAGCTCAGCCTTATGTGACCATTCTCTCTGGCACAATTCTAAAACTGGGGTTTCTGGGGGATAGAGGGGGAGGAGTCACTCACACTTAAAGATTTAAAGTACCAGCTCCCCTCATCCACCCGTCTATACCCCAGTGTCTAGATCTCCAGTGTCCCCTGGAGGATGAAGGAGAAATTATAATTGAGGCCAAAATCTGAATTAATATGCCCTATACTGCTTAATGCTTGTAGTAAGCTTCACTAATGCTGGGCATTCATTGTCAGACAAAATGTCTGTCAGACATTTAATCTGCCTGCAACCCATTTTACAGCCTGAAACCCATAAGATATTGTGGCCACACAATATTTTACAGTGTATGGCCATGATATCTGCGTTCCTCCTCTGGGTAGGAAATTTTTCCCCGTTCCTCTCCTGTGAAGAGGGGAAGTGTGGGGCGGCCCAGTCGTGGCAGTGCATACACTGCCAGATGTGACAGACAAATGGTAAGGTCAGGCATTTTTTCATGTTAGACTGTCCGATCATTGCTAATCGGTTGCGGCAATATACTATGCCAGAGGTTCCCAAACCCTGGCATTACAGTCCAGGTTTTAAGAATATACATGCTTGAACCCAGATGGTTAATACAAATTGATTGAGGTGCTGATTAAGTCACCTGTACTCAAGCATGGTATGGGTGTGGTATAAGAGAGACAGTAATTAGACAATGTCTAGATAGACACCAGATGTTAGACAGTTAATAGTTAGACAAGGATAAAAGTTCAACAGACAAAAGTCAGATACACTAAAGTTAGACATGTAAAAAGTTCGACAGGGTCAAAAGTTCAACATGAAAATGGTCGACAAATTTATTTTTAGTCCTAATCTTCGCCCTAACCCTCCCCATGGTGCCTAACCGTCTGGGTAAGTGCCTAACCTTAACTGTGAGGGTAAGTGCCTAACCCTAACCCTCCAGTAAATGCCTAACCCTAAAAAAAAAATGTAAAAATAAAAATGTGCTGACCATTTTTGTGTCGATCATTTTCATGTCGAACTTTTGACCCTGTCGACCTTTTGTACCTGTCGAACTTTTTACATGTCTAACTTTAGTGTTTGACTTTTGTCCTTGTCTAACATCTGGTTTCTATCTAGACATTGTCTAACTAATTACTGTCTCTCTATAGTCCGGAACCCCTTTCCCTTATCGTTTCATCTTTTCTATTTCTACAAATGATTCTCCTGCCCAGCACTTCTGACACTGGACCGCCCCCTAGCCAGAGTCCCTGGTTAGAGCAACACTGAATGGCACTTTCCTGCCCAACCGACCGGGACAAAGTAGCTCCGCACGGGAAATCAGGAGAGGCTTCAGACCAGAACCGCCCAGCCGAAATCAGGACAAATAGGATAAAGAGTTACATTAAATCGCCCATTAAGGGCTTTATTCAGAGATGGACACAAATGGAATCTGCGTTGGTTACATACGCATGTTTGCAACTAGGCTCCTTCCCCTTCACCTACCTGGGTCAGATGTGGCTGCAATGGGTATGAAATCCCAGCTGTTGGGATGGTCAGGATACCGAAAGCGACATCCCGACAGCCAGAATCCTGACACTCATAGGAAGTAATGGTAAGTATTTTTCTAACCCCTACCCTAACCCACCCTCCCCAGTGCCTAACTCTAACCTCCCCACTGGTGCCTAAACCTAACCTCCCCCCTAGTGCCTTACCCTAACCCTCCATCTAATGCCTAACCCCGCTACCTATCCCTAACCTGCCCCTAAAGCAGGGATGGGGAACCTCAGGCCCGAGGTCCGTATAAGGCCCCCGGAATCATTTGGTCTGGCCCTCTGAGCTTTTTTTCTGCTAGCCTCATCTGGATAGCAGGGTGCCTATAATGACACCCTGCGGCCTGAATCTATGCAGCAGTGCCACCTGGAGCGTCCTTAGGACGCTTCAGATGGTCACACCGCTGCCCTTACAGCTCCTCGGAGCATCCTCAGGATGCTCCAGGCATTGCTGTAATCACTGGCGATTGTGGCCCCATCCCCGTGTGACATCACACAGAGGGGGCGTGGCCTGCAACAGCCCCACAAATAATGTTATATATATCAAATGTCCCTCGGCAGGAAAAAGGTTCCCCACCCCTTCCCTAAAGGTACCCATACACCGTGCGATTTTTTACACAATTTGGCCATTTTCGATAATTCGTAACGACCAATCGTGTAAAAAGTGGTGTATTCCAGTATGATTATGATGGCGATGCGCGTCCCCGGCGTCGTGTATCAGCATCGCAGATCAACTGACCCTGTAGTACGATTTCGACCGATTGTGTGGGATTTGACACACATCGCATGCTGTTTTGCTTTATGTACGTTTGCGATGTGCGATTTACGATGTCCCTGACCACGCCTCTCCTCCATTTTGTGACAGACGATGGGAGAATTGGAAGCAGCAGCATCATGTCCTGCGGAGGCTTGTACATTAAACAGTGAGTAATCGCCTGTATTCTATGTACACCCTGACCCACCAATGTACCCCTGCACCACTATGCATAGTAACCACTGCACCCCTAATGCGTATTAACCCCTGCCCCACCAATGCATAATACCCTCTACCCCCCTAATGCGTATTAACCCCTGCCCCACCAATGCATAACCTCTTCCCCCCAATGCGTATTAACCCCTGCCCCACCAATGCATAACCTCTACCCCCTAATGCGTATTAACCCCTGCCCCATCAATGCATAACCACTGCACAACCAATGCGTATTAACCCCTGCACCCCCAATGTGTATTCTAACCTCTGCACCCCCAATGTGTATTTTAACCACTGCACCCCAATGTGTATTTTAACCTCTGCCCCCCAATGTATATTTTAACCTCTGCCCCCAAATGTACCCTAGGCCACCAACATACTAGCCTATCAATGGTTAATATCCACAGCAGCCGCAATGTACCCACTCCCCCAGCCAATGTTATGACAGTGTAGGACAATGCAAGTTGTCCCCCACGAATGTCTATGGCGAATCCAGGGGCCCAACTACAGCAATAAATACAAGAGAGCTGCTGCAATTGAAGAGCTTGTAGCTTTTAGCATGCCATTCCATGACGAGGCTTCACCAAAGTGGGTGAAAGCCAAAATACAAAATTTGCGTACCGTGGGCCTGATTCAGCAAGGATCGCAAAGAAGAGATTGCACGTACCTGGCCGCTGCGAGAATATGCTAATAACTGCGGTGACACAGTCAGATTAGGGGTCCCTCTCCTGGGTAGAGGTCTCCTTCCTTACACACACACAGCAGCAGGGAAGCAGCACACCAGTCTGGATGCGAGTACAAGCTGGTCGGCGCCAGTCTTTATTGTACAGTGTCAGAAATAACATAAAGAAAACATAAATCCTAGCCCTGTCGGGGCACTAACTTCACAGGTGGTTCCCTCACTACCAGAACCTGGCAGGGCCTAATGCCCTCACCAGCAACAAAGGCACAGCACAACACTCACAGTTAGGTTTTCAAGTGTCTCTGAGCAAACTCCCTGCCTGCTCTCCCAGGTGAGACACTCAGCCCTAAACACACTAGGCTTATATTGGCCACTCTCAGGTGGAAACCCTAACAAGCCTGTTACCAGGCTGCGAGAACCAAAACCTGGAGTGGCCGTGGGTGGAGCCCTCCCTCTCCTCTCACCCACAACCCCCAGGTCCCAAACCGGCTTTTCAAAAAGCCGAGACTCAAGCCTGCTACACTGCAGACTTTCTCCTGGGAGTTTAGAACACATAAGACAGGAATCTGGGACAAATGTCCCTGCCACAGACCACTTTACCAGTGATCCTATCACATATCCCCCCCCTTTGTTTCGACCTGTGGGGCGGAACAACTGAAGCCCCCAAACAATGAACGCGTGACAACGCGTCTGCATTGGCCAGCTGGCTTCCTGGCCTGTGTTCCACTGCAAATTTAAAAGTTTGTAACGCCAAGAACCATCTCGTAATTCTCGCATTACTGTCCTTATTTTCGGACATCCACTTCAAAGGGGCATGGTCAATGATCAATTTGAACTTTCTTCCAGCCAAGTAGTACCTGAGAGCCTCTAACGCCCACTTTATGGCCAACGCCTCCTTCTCCACTGTGGCATAGTTTCTCTCATGTACATTCAACTTTCTGCTAAGATAGAAAATAGGGTGTTCCTCACCCTTCTTGTTCTGAGACAGGACCGCTCCTATACCTACTTCTGATGCATCGGTTTGTACTATGAATTCCCTTTCAAAATTAGGAGTCATCAGGACTGGTTGGGAACACAACGCTACTTTCAACTCCTGAAAAGCTTTCTCTGCCTCAGGACTCCATTCTACCATGACTTTTTGTTTGCCTTTGGTCAGGTCAGTCAGTGGGACTGCCATGGTGGCAAAGTTGGGTATAAACCTCCTGTAGTACCCCGTAATTCCCAAGAAGGCTCTCACCTGCTTCTTATTCACAGGCCGTGGCCAGTTTTGTATGGCATCAACTTTATTGAGCTGAGGCTTTATCAGGCCTCTGCCAATGGTGTATCCCAGATATTTTACTTCCTCCATGCCTAGACAACACTTTTTTGGGTTGGCTGTCAAACCTGCCTTATAGATGGAGTCCAACACTGCTTGTACCCTGGGTAAGTGAGACTGCCAATCAGGACTATGAATGACCACGTCATCCAGATAAGCAGCCGCATACCGTCTATGGGGCCTTAGAATCCTGTCCATCATTCTTTGGAAGGTAGCAGGTGCCCCATGTAACCCGAAGGGCAACATCTTGTACTGAAACAAGCCCTCTGGCGCTGAAAAAGCTGTCTTTTGTTTGGCGCTCTCGGTTAACGGTACTTGCCAATACCCTTTGGTTAGGTCAAGAGTGGTTAAATATCTTGCCGTCCCTAGTCTCTCAATCAGTTCATCTACTCTTGGCATCGGTTAGGCATCGAATTTTTAAACTGTTCAACTTTCGGAAGTCATTGCAGAAACGCACACTCCCGTCGGGCTTTGGAATCAACACAATGGGACTTGACCATTCACTATGTGATTCTTCAATAACCCCTAACTCTAGCATATTTTTAATTTCTTTCGACCCCGATTCTCTTTGTGCTTCTGGTAACCTATAGGGCTTTAGATTAACTTTAACCCCTGGGTCAGTGATTATGTCATGTTTAATGACCGAGGTTTTCCCAGGTACGTCAGAGAACAGCACCCTATTTCTGATCAGAAACTCCTTGACCTCTTGTTGAATTGCCGACAGGGTTTTTGCCACTGTCACTTCGGGAACTAAGGGCCCTTGCCATTTAGCCAAAAGTTTATTTTCCACAGTGGGAACCAACACTAACACTCTGTCCCCAGGAGCAAAGCTGCGTAACCGGGCATTGCGGTTGTATACCCTCTGCTGTGCCTGTTGAGCCTGTTCCAGGTGCTCTCTCACTATCGGCACTACCGCAGCAATTCTCTCCTGCATTTGAGAAACATACTCAATCACCGTTTTGTAAGGACTAGACTGCCCCTCCCATGTCTCTTTGGCAATGTCTAGTAACCCCCTTGGGTGTCTCCCAAACAACAAGTCGAAGGGTGAAAACCCGGTGGAGGACTGGGGAACCTCTCTTATGGCCAACAAAAAATACGGCAATAAGTAATCCCAATCCCTACCATCCTTGTCGACCACTTTCCTAAGCATGTGTTTTAACGTCTTGTTAAACCTCTCGACCAGCCCATCGGTTTGGGGGTGATAAACCGAAGTTCTTAACTGTTCAATTTTGAACAGGCGGCATAACTCTTTCATGACTTTTGACATAAACGGTGTACCTTTGTCAGTTAGTATCTCCTTGGGTATACCCAGCCTGCTAAAGACATGAACTAGCTCTCTGGCAATGGTCTTGGTTGACGTATTGCGCAACGGGATCGCTTCCGGGTACCTGGTAGCGTAATCCATTATGACCAAAATATACTGGTGTCCCCTGGCAAACTTCATTAAGGGTCCAACCAAATCATCGCTATTCTTTCAAACGGCACCTCTATAATAGGCAATGGAACTAGTGGACCCTTAAAATGTGGCCTGGGAGCATGATACTGACACTCAGGGCAGGATACGCAAAAGTCAGACACCTCTTTATGAAGCCCAGGCCAGAAAAACCTCTGCATTATTCGCTCAGTGGTTTTCTCTACCCCTAGATGGTCTGCCGTTATATGACCATGGGCCAGATCCAACACTGTTCTTCTGTAGGCTTTGGGAACTATTAGTTGTTCCACAATATCTTCCCCCTTCTTAGTCACCTGATATAACAAATCCTGACACATTGCCATGTGGGGATAGGACAAAGGACTATCAGGGTCTACGGGTTTACCATCAACTACTTTTACATTATCCCTGGCTTTTACCAAAGTAGGGTCATTCAACTGCTCCACGGCAAAGACCTCTCTTCTGACCTCTAAATCAGGCAGACGATCACCTGGCCCAACAACACTTCCCACCTCAATGGGAGGCACATCAGTTGGCGGGCCACCGTCACGCTCCACATTCTCTAGTTCGCCAACCATAGTAGAAAAAGGGAATAACTCTGACTCAGAAGAAACTCCCTCCTCCACTACATTGACAACCTTCTCAAATGGATCGGGGTTGTTCACCTCTGGAACAAAACGGCTTTCCCACAACTTCCAGAAGTGAGCAAAGTCTCTCCCCAATATTGCATCGTACACCAGACCATGCACCAAACCCACAGAAACTATAGCAGAGCCACATGGTGTCTCGATGTTCACCTCGGCCGTAACATAATATCAAGTATCCCCATGTATGCAGGTCACACCAACAGTTTTCCCCTTACGCCTCAAGGGGTTCACCAGCTCAGCTTTTATAAGTGTCACCAAGCTACCAGAGTCTAACAGTGCCTCTACTCGGTTGCCATCTACAGTGAGTACACACATGTGTTTATCAGTCTCAGCCTGCCGGTCTGCCGTACAGGCTGTCTGTGCAAAGAAAGACCCCCTGCGGTAGACATGAGCAGTATCACATTGCATAGGTTCAGTTGTAAGTGAACAATTAGCGGCAATATGGCCGAAGCCACCACATCGGAAACACTGAGTCATATTAATGTCTAGTCGTTTACGGGGCAAGAACCTTCCTGGCCTGGCAGGCCTGTCTCCAGGTTCTACACCCTCAGTCTTAGGTACATTCCACCGCCCAGCACACTTCTCCCCTGGAACAGTCTTACCAGTGTCTGTGGGAGTTCGCCGGTGCGCCATCGGGGCTCGGTGGGACATACTCATCAGCTCCTCAGCCACCACGTACCTCTCCACCAGCTCGACCAACTGGTCTGCGGACTTAGGGTCTGCATGGCTCACCCACTTGCGCAGAGTCATAGGTAATGATCGCAGGTACCGGTCCATCACGACCCTTTCCACGATCTGTGGTCCCGTCAGCGTCTCGGGCTGTAGCCATTTTGAGGACAGATGGACGAGGTCATGCATCTGTGAACGTGGAGGCTTGTCCCTATGGAACTCCCAGCGGTGGACCCATTGGGCACGACCAAAGGTGGTGACTCCCAAGCGAGTTAGGATCTCCTGTTTTAGCTTTTTATAGTCCTTGGCATCAGCCAGGCATAAGTCAAAATAGGCCTTTTGTGGCTCCCCAGACAAAAAAGGTGCCACCAGACTTGCCCACTGCTCCTTGGGCCAACTCTCCCTTTCGGCCGTTCTTTCAAACGCGGTGAGATAGGCCTCCACATCATCGCCCGAAGTCATCTTTTGGAGGAAGTGACTGGCTCGTACGGAGTGAGTGGGGGTGGGAGGACCAGTAGTAACCTCTCTGGGCCGGGCGACCAGGTGCTGTACCACCTCTCTTATGGCCTGGCTGTTTTCCGCTAAGGCCTGGCGGGTTTCCTCAATGGCGACCTGTTGAAGTCTGTTAGTCTCCTGCTGAGCTGCTGTAGCTTGGAGCAAGGCCTTAATAATGTCCTCCATTTTGTCCTGGGGTGTAGGTTGGAAGCTGAACCTTGCCTCTCTGAGCATTGGCTGAGTCTATGGGACTCCAAGGACACAGCGTTATTTCCACACTCACAAATTGGGTGTCTGTCCCTTTAATTTTTAAACGGAAAGTTTTCCTCTTGCTGCAACTTCAGTGTGTGTGGTTGCCCGCATTCTCCACCATATTGTGACACAGTCAGATTAGGGGTCCCTCTCCTGGGTAGAGGTCTCCTTCCTTACACACACACACAGCAGCAGGGAAGCAGCACACCAGTCTGGATGCGAGTACAAGCTGGTCGGCGCCAATCTTTATTGTACAGTGTCAGAAATAACATAAAGAAAACATAAATCCTAGCCCTGTCGGGGCACTAACTTCACAGGTGGTTCCCTCACTACCAGAACCTGGCAGGGCCTAATGCCTTCACCAGCAACAAAGGCACAGCACAACACTCACAGTTAGGTTTTCAAGTGTCTCTGAGCAAACTCCCTGCCTGCTCTCCCAGGTGAGACACTCAGCCCTAAACACACTAGGCTTATATTGGCCACTCTCAGGTGGAAACCCTAACAAGCCTGTTACCAGGCTGCGAGAACCAAAACCTGGAGTGGCCGTGGGTGGAGCCCTACCTCTCCTCTCACCCACAAGCACCAGGTCCCAAACCGGCTTTTCAAAAAGCCGAGACTCAAGCCTGCTACACTGCAGATTTTCTCCTGGGGGTTTAGAACACATAAGACAGGAATCTGGGACAAATGTACCTGCCACAGACCACTTTACCAGTGATCCTATCACACTGCATACGCACGGCAATTGCAACACAAGCTGCAGACGCCCAGCACTACATAAAGCCAACCCACCTCCCTTTACTCTATGAATGATCAGTACGCAGGCTAGCGAAAACATCGGTAACATCGAACCCATATGCACAACTGTGGGAGCCCTAACCAGCCGCAGCATTGTGGCAGCTTCCTATGTACATCAAGACGTACAGCTGTGTATGCCGCCGGACAAGCTTAATTATGCATGCCCCTGTAAAGCTGTTCAGACAAACAGGCACGCCTGCATTCGCCCAACTACCCCCCATCACCACCCACAAACGGCACTTCCTGTCAATCAACATCAGAGGTTTCTCCGTGCTAATTGTGTATGCCGTGCAATCCCTTACTTGATCACAATGACTGGCTCGTGCATTGAGACGCATGCACAGAGACGCAACATCGGCCAACTGAGAGCGAACTCTTACTTGCGATCCTTGCTGAATCAGGCCCTGTGTACATTAAAAAAAATAAAAAGCAGCAGGAGTCACGGGCATCTGGAGCAGGGGCCGATGAGGTCTAAACCAGTAACCTGGGGTACTTCGACTTCCTCAAGTTCCTGCACAAGCAAGAGCCACAGCGAGCTTCACAAGCGCTTATGGTCGAGAATGTCCCTGGGGAGCAAGAGGACACAGCTGAAACAGAACTTAAGTCCTCTTTGGATGTGGTAAGTACAGACATAGTGCATACACACCATGCCAAATGTTTTTTAAAAGTTCAATAGTCCACAATTGTCACACTAGCGGATACTGTCCTCCTGCCATGGTACTGCCCCCATTCCATTAAAGTAGGCCAGGTATTGCTCCCTGACCTCTTTAGCCCGTGCAGTCCCTGCTGACTTCACAACTGCAGATGGGGCCACAGAGGGCATTTGCAATGTCTCCTGTGGATGGTCGGGGTCGTCTGCCATAGCTTTGTCTACTGTCCTCTGTTGTATAGAAGAAGTTTTTCGGAGGTAATTGTGGAGGACACAGCAGGCCAAGACGACGGAATCTATTTTGTCCACACGTAGAATTATAACCGTATGGAAAATTCGTAAATGGTTGCATAGAATGCCAAAGGTGTTTTCCACTATCCTCCGTGTTCTGAATAGATGGTAATTGAAGATTCCCTTTTCTTTTGTCAGGCCCCTTTGCGCATATGGCTTCAGCAAGTGTTGATGGACAGCAAATGCCTCATCAGCCACAAAAACTTAGTTTAGCCTGTGCTTAGTTGCCTCTGTAGTTGGCTAATGCAGACGGTTGGTGTTAAGTCTCTCATAGAAGAGGGTTTCTTTAAATCACCATCAGAAGCACGGGCCATTTTTGCCCACATCAACAAAAAGAAACGAGTAATTGGCGTTCACCACTCGGTCCATGAGAGTCCCCTCCTGTCAGCAGGCACACCGCACTCCTATACAAAAAGAGAAGTGTGCCGCTGGTAGACAACAATGCAATTTATTAAATCACAGTTTACATGCACATGAAACATATACTATAATAAGCCTGATAGATATATGATATCAGTATAAGCTGCTAAAATGAATAAATGGGGTGGTAACTTCCCTGACATGTGTCAGTCCAGAAGATATAAAACAATAGGTAAAATGGATAAAGATCTTACCCAGTCTGAACAAAATCTGCAATGTCCAATCCACTTGAAAAAAAGAGAATGTTCAGATAGTTCACTATCTTTATGGCACAGGAGATGTTTGGAGATAAAGATGAATAAAGTGCATAAATGATTTTGAGGGTGCCGTGGTTTAATTCCCACTTTGGTCCAAACGGCTCACCTCAGCCTGGGGCGATGTCTTTAAATGTTGTCTCTGTGTGAATCTCCTGAGACTGCTCCTGCAATATGAGGTAACGGCACTGTTACAGCCGCCGCTTTGGGACGGGACCAAATGTATTGTCCGCTGGTTCCACAGTCTCCCTCTGCATCAACAGTCTGCCGGACTATCTCCGACTGGGGCTCCGGTATGTGAGCGGCAAAGCTCAGTGTGTTGCGTCGGGAGCAAGCCGCTAAGGTAACTCTATATGCGGCCGCAGTATGTCACAGCTGGGTTTCTCCAAAGTGCCGGTGATGATTGGAATGTGGAGAGGGTAGTCAATCGTGGACAATGCGTTTTGGATATAGCAGCAGAATTAAGGTAGCCCGTACACCTTAACACGTTTCTCCGGGATTTTGTCTCCCAGTTTCATCAGAAGGAGGGCATAAATGCTTTGCAGTACTAAATCAGGTTTATATAGGGCCTATGGTTACACCCCTTTTCATTAATTATTAGTGCACTCCTGTAACACTAGAGTCTCCTTGCATTCTAAAAAAATTAGTGAAGAAGGCAATACAAATAAAAATAAATATAAAAACAAAAAGTACATATTTAATATGCATATTTTATGAACCAAGTATATATATGCATATATAGATAAAAGAACCGGGTTTTACTTCGAAAAATTTATTTTTTATTATTTATTATTATTTATTGTTATTATTTATTGACACGGCACTGGTAAGAATGCAAATTATAAGTTATGAATCAACTGTGTCAGAGAAACTCCTTAGAGGATAACAACTGAACCTAAAAATAGTTACTAATTTAAAAACCTAATGATCTTGAATTATTAAGCATTATATAACCAAAAAATAATAAATTGCACTCTGGTGGGATCTCAAACACAGATTAGATTCATAATACTTTTAATTTAATGAATCATTTACTTTTATACACATTATTAACGAATTTGATGTTAGTATTAGTTATTCATAATCTTAATATAGTGTGTTCCCCCATACCAAAAAACAAATATTTCACTAAAATTACTGGATCGTAATATCTGAAAATGTTGCATTTATTAATAGAGAAAGGTAATATTGGTAGTACCTCAAAAATTACTATTGATAACAAGAATCATGTAGAAGAAAAAACAGGAAAAGAGAGAGATGACTATAACATAATATAGTGTGTATATCTATCTAAGTAAAAACCACCACCTAAATTGCAGTTATTCATGTGGGCATCAAATTAATAACCATATTATTGTGATTAACCCTAACTGAAATATGTGTCGGTTGAATCAAAAGAAGGGATTGTAAACTTGCGAGCAGGGCCTTCCTACCTATATAGCTGTCTGTTATTACCCAGTTTTGTTCTATTAATGTTGACAATTGTAAAGCGCAACGGAATATGCTGCGCTATATAAGAAACTGTTAATAAATAAAATAAAAGGGGTTAAAGAGATACCATCAATGCAAAGGAAGGAAACAGACATGCGCAAACTACTTGATCGCCCATACTATTCCATATGGGCGACATCTAGAAATCTAATTCAATATTCTCATTATGGCCTTCGGGAAAAAGGGTATGCATGACATGAATCCAATATGCTTCTCTTGCACAGTCTACTATATCTATCTCCTCCCCTCTGCGTAGGTTCAATATTCTCTATTATTGTAGCTTTCAAGAGTTCTGGGGCAGCATCATATGTCTCCAAAAAATGACGTGACAAACTGTGATTTTGGAATCTTCTTTTTATGTTCCTGCAGTGCTCGAGGTACCTAATTTTAAATTTCCTCATGGTCCGTTCAATATATTGTTTTTTGCAGGGACATGTGAGTACATAAATCACATATTCAGTGTCCTGCTAGTCTCAAGGTTAAAGGTATGTGTGCTGATCATTAAAAAGTCGTTGCCAGTGACAGTCTTCCCGGGGTAGGAGTGCGGTGTGCCTGCTAACAGGAGGGGACTCTCACGGACCGAGTGTCTAACCCTTATAATTGTAATGAAAGGATTCGCTGTGGGTAGGTGGGTTAATACGGATATGTTTGCCATCAGTGGCTCCTCCGCAGTTGGGGGAATTCCACCTACGTTCAAATTTGTCAGCAATGGTCTGCCACTCCTCCACCATTGTTGGGAACTAGAATAAAGAAAGTAAAAACAAAATATTAGAAAACATCTTATTAACATATTGAGTCCGTGAGAGTTCCCTCCTGTCAGCAGGCACACCGCACTCCTACCCCGGGAAGACTGTCAGGGGCAACAACTTTTTAATAATCAGCACACATACCTTTAACCTTGAGACTAGCGGGACGCCGCAGTCTCATCTCCTGGTTCCGTATTGACTTTAGGGAGCTACATTGGATGTGACTAATCATCAGCTTTTACTATACAATCTATATAAAACACAATCTGAGTATTTTAATATACCAATGGATAATTTACCCCTACCATTCCAAAAGGGGCTCATATTATTTCAACATTAGGTCCCGATGCGGACAACCATGCATTAGTAGGAATATGATATTGTGAGATTATATTTCCTGCATTGTACATTACAGAGGTCATATATGTTTTTGCATTTGAATTAATCTATATGATCATTATATATGTACTTATTGCCATCTATTTATGAATTATATTTACTGAATTGTATCTATTTTTGCATATGTAAGTAAAGATTTAATTTTATCTTACTCTTGTCATACAAAGTCTAAAATGAGCGTAGTATACACTATAACTTTTTTCTTGTCGATATACCAGTTTTTATACATTTCAAACCATGTTGGTTTTGGTAACCATTAAAAAGCAGCCATATTGGTTTTGCTTTTACATAAAAATATGTTAATTAACATTTACAGCCATGTTGGTTGAGTTTTTTCCCTCAGTGTGAAAAATAGAAAAAAAAAACATTTTCTTTCACCAGAAAAAAAAATGTGTAGTGTTTTTACTAACCTTAAAGTAGTGGAACTTCAGGACATTGCAATGGTATCACAGGTGTCTGGGATGATTTGCCTTAAAGCGTGGGGGGAAATGAGGATCCCAAACTTCAGTTCTTCAAAGGACCTTCCTGTAGCCAGGTAGCTCAGGGTAGCAATGAGCTGCTCCTCAGCCGGGATGGCCCTCCTCATGTTGGTGTCCTGCCTCTGGATATAGGGGGTCACCAGACGCAGAAACTCCTGGAAGGTGGCATCATCCATACGCAGGTAGTTGTGGTAATCGACTGGGTTGTTTTCCCTAATCTCCATCAACAGGGGCATATGGGAGCGCGTCTCCCTCCTCATCAGCCACTCCTTGGTCCAGCTATACCTCATCCACCTCCTCTCCTCAGCTCCATCACCTTTCAGCTTCAGATAGCCATAGGCTAGCAGAAGCTTATAGCGA
This sequence comes from Taudactylus pleione, assembly GCA_031769625.1. Classification (NCBI taxonomy): domain Eukaryota; kingdom Metazoa; phylum Chordata; class Amphibia; order Anura; family Myobatrachidae; genus Taudactylus; species Taudactylus pleione. Next base: position 34,154,674 of record JAUIMM010000031.1, on the reverse strand, counting down.
TAGGAATCCATCACCACAAAATGCAGTATAGAACACACTTTGTTAAAGGCAAGCCCAAAACAAAGCAAAGCACAATAGCAATGTACAGCGTTCAGCATTGTATAAAACCAAGCCTCACCAGTCACAGAGCAGAGGCCCTGATTCAGAGCTGGACGCTCTGACAGAGCGCTCGTTCTGAATCAGGGCCGGTCTTTTTTTTTTTTTAGAACGGCCTCCTGGCTGCCGGCATGGCTGTGGGTGATCACCCACAGCTATAGCGAGCAGCCATGATGATGGTCGCGATGGTCAAGACCATCGGGCTTGCGATGAGACCCTTGTGGTAGGGTCTCGTGGCCGCAAGCCCCAGAGAGCTTTCGGCTCAGAGCCATTCTCATGGGAACGCCTCCGTCTGGGCAGCCACCCCCCGGCCCGCCCACCAAAGGGGGCGTGCTGTCACTCAACATCGACAGCACGCCCCCTTTGGTACGAGACCCGGAGCGACAGCGTGCCCGTTGCTATCCGGGTCTTGCGCATGCGCACGACGGAGCCGGATCCGTCGTGCGCATGCACTCTGGGCCACCAACAACCCGGTTGCGAGCGCTCAGCGCTTGCGACCGAGTCTGAATCAGGCCCAGAGTGTGCCCAGATCTAAAATGGATGCTGCTCTCCCCTATTGAGATTCTAGCAGATGCATTGTGAGGTTGTTTGCTGCAGATATATCTTAAACGATTTGCAATCACTTTACGACACATTTAATTGCATGCTCACTTGCACAATCGTACCATTTGTTGGCACAAATAGTAAAGAATTTCAAGGGAAGAATTTTCAAGGGAAATCGTATAAGAGATTGCATCTTATGCAAATCGCACCGTGTATGGGCACCTTTACACCCCGATACTTACCTTCGGGATGCCGGCGGTTGGGATACTGGTGCCAGGATCCCGACCTGTCGGGATTTTGGTGCAGCATCCCGCACGCCGGGATACCGACTACATCCCGGCTGCAATATGGCTTCAGTGTGTGTACTAAAAACAGCTAAAGATTACAGTACACAACACATACACATTGAATGGCCACAGAGTGTATATACAATAAAGTACCCAAGTGGCTTGGAGCATCTTAATGCAAATCGAACTAGGCGCAAATGTAGAATTTCTTTCTTTATTTTAACAAGAACCCTTCACTAACAAAGTGTGCAGCACACTTTTTCAGAAAACAAGTGTTTAGTGCTTTGTATTTTGACTTTTTAAACAGTGTTGCTGCAGTTTTAGCGTAGTTGCATAAATATACTTGAAACGTTTTAGTCTAATCAGACGCAGGTTGCAACCATCCACAGCATGCAACTCAAGGTGCCTAAACACTACACGATATCTTTAATAATTTGGCCGATTCCGACACATTGGAACGACAAATCATTAAAAAATGTACAGTGTGTATGCACTACATCGTGTAGTGCGCGCTCCCGTGGGGTCGTCAGCCTCATCGCCTGATCTTATGCACCTACATGTAAGATCAGGCGATGCGGCTGACAATCCCATGCAGCACTATGCAAGGGGGGGGCAGCATATCGGGCGATCGAGCACTCGATCGCCCAGTCTGTACGGACCGCCCTACATCGCTTGGTACACACATCGATTTGTGTACCCAGGTTTCCACCGGGGTTTCAGCACCAGCAAGCCAGGCACACTCCAGTCCAAACTCAATTGCATCTGTTCTTCGGCCAGTTTTGTCGCAATTCGCAACTTCATTCCTGCACCACGCCCTTACGGTACTTTGCCCACCTCTGCTGTTTCAACCTGGTTGCATAGTCGTACAGTCGCAAGTCGGGTTTACGACTGAAGAAAGGTACGTACGAAAACGTGGACAAAAAAGCGCAATTCATATTTACGTCCAGCTCTGAATAGGGCCTCAGTGTTTTAGGTGCACGCTAGCGACTGACGCCCTTGGCCAATTCACCTGACATGGGCAGCACTGGTCTGGCCATACCTAGATAGGTTTCATAATGTAACCTATTTGCCATTTACCGGTCTCACAGCTGCCACACACTACATATCTAATGGCAGCAGCATGTGGTAAACGTGTCACTCCCCGGCCGCCATGAATGGCACAGAGATGATTATGGCCCATATCTCCATACACAGAGTAAGTCCCAGCTTAGGGTGAGGAAAGTCCCCCACACCGAGCCCGACCTCGCTGCGAAATGGAGGAAACAAACAAGGAAACGAAGTCGCTTTTTTTTCTGTGAATGAGGAGGAGGGGAGGAGGGCGCGGCCACCACGGGGTAACGAGCGTGCGCCTCGCCCAATCAGCGATCGACCGGGGCGGGCCGATGCAAACACCGGCCAATTGGCGCTGAGCAGCCGACCAGCCCGCGCCTCCCCTCATCACCACGAACATTGTTGTGGAGTGACGTCAGCGCCAGACGATGCGGGCGGCCATTACTGCTGGCTGTGTGATTCCCTGAAGCCATCTGAGGAGAGGGGAGAAGGCCATGGCCAGGACCACCAGCCAAGTGGTGAGATGCCCGTCCGTGGGCTAGGGATCGGGGGGTAGGGTGGAGGGAGAAGGGCAGCTGGGTTGGGGAGGGCGAGGTGGGCTGTGAGGAAGGAGGTCAGCGCACAGGCGGCAGGCCTCTCCCACACACAGCTGCAAGGATGGGCAGATGCCCCTGTGCCCTCAGCCTGCCTGTTGCCCTGACGGGAGGAAGGATGCCAGGCTGGCTGGATGAGAGAGTGCCCTCACTGTGTATACGGGGCTGTGCCATAATATAATTCCCATTCAGCACCCTCCCTTCCCACACAGACATTTTATATAATGCCCCAAGTCACCTAGTAGTCCTTGCCTCATAGGGCATCCTGATCCCCACACCAGCAGTTTTCCACGTCAGTGACTTCACCTCCCTTCCAGCCATGGGGATCTGCAGATGATGAGCTGACACTGCAAACGTGTTCCTGCCCAAAATCTGCAGCACCCCCTCCTGGAGGGTCCGTGACTTGGACCCTGGGGGGGAAGGGGGTATGCCTGACAGGGGGCATTAAGGTGTAGTGATGCTTAAAAAAGGTGCATTAAGGTGTAGTGATGCCTGACAAGGGGACATTAAGGTGTAGTAAATATGCAGAAATCTATGTTGTTGTTGTTCCCTTCCAACCTCATAAACAACTTTCAAGTTCCCTTTCTGGCAAGTGAAAATAGGAAGCGAGCCGGAGAATAGTAAACAAGATGTTTTGTTGAATGGTGTAATAGGCTGAATACTGCTATGGTTCATCAGTCATTCACAGAAAAGCGTCCATTGTACACTGCACTATTCTATACCAGAGGAAGAGCCATCCACCAATATTGTGTTGTTGTTGGCATCTCCTTCTGAGTCTCCCAACATTTATGGCAGGCGTTGTATTGGGTAATTATGGTGACATGTAACTACTTGTGGATGTATACAAGGCTCTGGAATGTGCATGTGACTTTTGCATGCTTTTTGACAGATTTTTTTTTTTTTTCTTGTTTAGTTGACAAACTGTGTTTCAAGACATTTAGTTAATATATTTTCTTTTTAAGATTTCAAGATATTTTATTAAAAATAAATAATAAGCATTTTCACGCTTGTAGGCCTATATAATATATTGCTGCCCGCTTTGTGTACTAGTGTTATGGTGCCTTTCACAGTGTATGGGCTGAAAGAGTAAAACTGTTTCAAGAGGTTATATGTTAGCAATGCTTGCATTTCTAATTATTAAATAATATGCATCTTGAATGGAGTAAAAAAAAATATATGTTCTTTCGTTATTTTGCATTAGCTTAATTTGCTGTTTTTTTATTTTTACTTTTCTCTGATCAAAAAAAAATTGATGTATTGAAATCATGTAAGTAATAGAATTAAAAGCAAGACCGTATACCTGGTCAACAGGTCATTCAGCTTGGTTGCCGAACAACTGTTCTGTCACTAATTGGATTACATATGTAGAGGGTCACATTACAGGTGTTACTGTGTATTCTGTATTTCAATATACACCATGTATTCTGATTAGTAGACAATGGTGTGTGTACATGTGCCTTTAATGTTCAATACAGCATAATCTATAGATTGAAAAAACACTTGTTTTTCACATGTAGATGCCTGTAGAAAAGTGTATTTTACCATATAACAGCCTAAAGGGCCTATGCATCAAAGCTGGGAGAGAGATAACATTGATTACATTTTGCAGGCTGTGTTTAAAAAGTGATTGGAGCTGATTGGTTGGTAATTTATTTTTTACAGTTTTATCTCTCTCCCAGCTTTGATAAATCCCCCCCCAGGGCAGTCGTTATTATACCTCTCTATTTATCACAGAAACAATGATAAGTATTTGTTGTAGTGCATCATAGTTCACATTAAATATTATTCTACATAGCGTTATTTTCTTTTGATTCTGAACATTTATAATTGTCACAAATAGCTTTGTTATATAGGGCCGTATGTATTTTAGGTTTTCTGGTAATTGATTTGTTATTTATGATTTGAAAGCACTGTGGTGGGATCTAATTATGGCAAGTCATGTAATGCTTGTAAGGGTTGATATAGTCTATATTTTTAAGTACAGATTCCTAAGGCATCTTTGATTTATAATAGCTTCCGTTTAATATAGTCTTAATGTATTTGCTGTGTACATATATCTAAAATCGGTTTATTGAAAGTGATCAGAGCTCATCAATATGTAGAATGTAAAACTGCTAGTTTTAAAACAGTAAGAACATAATTCCAAAAGTAGAATTAATTTATATATACTACATATGAAATATTTAAATAGTCACACTGACAAAATTACATTTTGTTTTGACTGCATGGCTAGGTCCTATCCTTATTTTGTATGAAGCTTGCCATGACCTATAATGGTTGCCCTCAATTGACACTGCCCATTTTACTGTTAATTGTAAATGTATTGCTCTTAGCTAAAAGTGCCAGATAACCCTCATACACCTTAATTAAAATAGCAGGCTTGATCAAGTAGTGCACAGAAAAACTAATATGCCTAGAAATTTTATGTAATTTATCATTTGCTGACATTCGTGTTTTGTTTTTGGAAAATTAGCTAAAATGTTTTCTAATTTATAAAATACCCGTTTCAATTTATTTACCTTCACTCCAGCAAAATTGTTGACCAAATATTGAAATGACCCTTTTAGTAAAGTACAAGTGATAGATATTGAAAACGGACCCTACTTTCAGGCAGCCCTCAGATATTATCTAAATTACTAACAAATATGCTAATACTTGTTTAGTTATTTTATCCTTCAATTTAGTCGTCTCTTCACTTTATTTAATGTGTGAAAAAAATAGCTGAAAACATTATAATGATTGCAATTTGATGTCCCTTAAAAAAAAAAACCAGGAATTTCCATTAAAATATTAACATTTGTGTATGTGTTCCTTCAAACCAAAAGACTTTTGTTGAGACTATTTATTCTTTTGATTTATATATATTTTGTATGTTTAGGGAGAATTAGGAGATCTGCATTTAACAATGACCTCTCAAATAAATGGCTTACCCCAGTTCAGTCACTAGTATTTATTGATCAGTAAATGCCATAAATCATTATCAGCTGAGCAAATGACCTGAAATGCCGACAGTTAAGTAACAATCCAACGATAATTTTATTCCACCACATCATGTGAAATCGGATGTAAGCTATAAATAGCACTGTCAGTGTTTAATTTACTGCACACCACAAATTGTGACTTTTTAAGAAACATTAGATGGGGAGGGATCACAAAGAGCTTCTCATTCATAAGCCACATGGTTGAGAATTATAAAAATATACATTTTCAGGAGGATTAAACAAAGTCTTCATGTAGATTATGTGATTTTATTAAAAATATTTAAGTACAGTGTACATTTCTGCCTCCTTGTTAAAATAAAAATCATCTGAGGGTACTTTCCTTTTGCTTGCATAAATAGTTGCCTATAAGATGTTTTGTCATCTAATAAAAGCAATATTCTTTTTTTGGGAATAGTAATCTAAACGTCACTGATGACATGCTGCAGCAAAGTCACAGACTTACAGGTGGAGACACCTAAAATATGTAAAAAGTATGCTATTGCCAAAATAGTGTAGAATTCCGTTGGTATATTTGGTATATCATACCGATTCCGGTACAAATGTATTTTGTAATTGTTTTAACTTCTATTTTCTAACATCTGACTGAAATTGAGAATTATCAAGTAATAGCATTTTTTTGGGGAAATATTAAGTATATCTTCACAACTACTTATTAGAAACTACAACCTATTTCTACAGTTTGAGTATTAGATTTTGCTTTATTCCCCCCCCAACCCCCCCCCCCCCCCTTAATCAGTAAATAAAATATGTGGGATCCTAAACAAGGAACTTTTAATCTATTGCAATAGTTTGAATAATTTGTATGGTCCAGTTTATTGTTTCAATTATTCATTAGTCTGAGGGGACAATAGGAGGTCTTTATTACATGTGACACTTTTCTCTGTTTTGAGGCTTTGTTTTACATTAAATGTATTTAGAAGTGCACTTAACCGCTGAAGTGGAAGATGCAACTCAGTCAGTCCAAAAGTCCTTTGCCATACAGAAATATTCCTGCGCCCTTCCACGCAGCATCAATGTTCCCAAATAAGCACCCTGCAGAAGACCAGTCTTTTGTAAAGGCAACCATCCTGTTCCAAAAGCCTATGTATTTTGCTTGACTTCAAGGTGCATGCAGTACCAAAAAGAACTGTCTACCACATATTGTCCGCTTAGAGCATTATTAATGAACCTCATTGTTTTTGGGCACCCCATAGTTATTTAGTTTTTCTGTGATAATAGAGTATGTAACACACGCACTGTTACAGTTCCCTGAGGACTAGAGTTGGGAAACGCTGGCCTAGAAACATCCTGTCTACTACTCCAAAGATAAGTTCTGCATGATTGCACATGTACTAGATACTTATGTTTGAAAGACCGTATTTGTTCTATTCGTGGGCTTGCCTTACTTTTGTCTACAATGTTTTTGCCAATATTTTATTGATAACATAGTAATCCTCATAGTTACAACAGTAGTGTCCTTGGAATTAAAGATCAAGATCCCTATTAACTCAAGACTGGATAGATGGCAAGTAGCTATTGTAAATAAAAATATACATAGATGGTGATCTGCTGGTTGTTCATCTCTCATGGCTACTTCTGTGACAGGTTACTGAATGCTATGTTTGTCTATCAATGGTGTAACATTAATGACATGGGGCACAGTTACATTACAAGACTGGTCTTGTAGAAGTTCTCCATGTCAGGGATGGGTCTGTAATTTTAAGTATCATGCCTTTAATATACTAGACTATTGGGTACCTTTTAAGAAGCAGCTGGTTTTATCACAAAATGTAAAACGTCACGAATATTAAGTGCAAAACACACCAGACTTTGCACTTCATAATAATGCATCTTTAACTTTTGAGGTCAAACCCAATGAGAAGCATGTTGCTGCTTCTATTTACTCCTATGTGTACAAATCAACCCTGTTTTCTCTTTACTAAATAGCTCAGCAGTGAATGCAGAAAGGAGACTTTTGAAGATGACTGTGTGTATGGGATGTAGTTAAAAGACCTACGATTGGGATGCCGGCTGATAAAACCCCAGCGCCGGAATCCCGTACTGCGGACAGAAGACCGACGCCGGAACCCCGTCATGAGTGGAGATGCTGATGCTGGGATCCCAACAGCTGGCATCCCGATCATAAGTACAGTAGGCGCTATTATCCGTGGGGGGGGGGGGGGGGCGGCAGAGGGTTAGGTTTAACACCCCGCGAGGGTTAGGCTGCGAGAATGAGGGGTTAGGCACTAAGGGGGGAGGGTTAGGATTGGGCACTAACCGGAAGGGTTAGGGTAGAGAAAAGGAGGGTTAGGGTGAAGGGGGAGGGATAGCATACTTACTAATCCCCTGTCGGGATCCTCAGCATCGGGATGTCGTCTGTGTTTTGACAGCCGGCATCCCGAGTGCCAGGTTCCATACCCAACCTGTGTGTATGATATTATCACTGAGCAACAGCATTTATTTACGTTCTTCTTTTTTATTGGTGACTAACTAATTTTCGGATAATAGAACCCATACGATATGGAAATTAAACTCGCTGTCCCTATACAGTGCTAATTTTTCAAACACTAAGTGGACAATAAGATGGTACAAACGCCAATAAAAGCACTTTCAATAAGCAATGTAGTGCAAGTTCACATTTCTTGTTCTGTTTTGATAAGACCATAGAAAAACAACTAACTTGGGCACATCATAAACAACTTGGGGAAACTTTCTGTATAATAATACTGGATGTGCTCTAATTATATTTATAATTTAACTCAATTTAACGGATTGATGTTTTTTTCATCTAGGATTCTCATAAACCTGAAAACAATGCTTTGATTAATAAAGCTGTTTTTTATTGAAGCGCTTGAAAAGATACAAACACAAATGTAATTGCCGTTTTCTTTCATCATCGTTGTTGTTCTGCTGTAAAAGTCTTACCTTTGAATGACACCTTGTAATAAAGTTCCTGTTGGCCTTTGTATCTGAAATGCGATAGGTAAATAAGTCGAGGCTGGTATGCGACCTAGGATTCTTGCTCTTTTTTTTTTTTTTTTTCCCCCTCAGGAATTTACTGAACCAATTGAAGCCTCTGTTAACAGCACAAGAAATGCTAAACTTAAATTGTCCAATTTTCTACCAATTTCAACATGCCTAAGTTTTTAGCTGTACATAGTCACGGGTGGGGGGCTAACATAAAGGTCATAAAGCACAAAACAGCAGCGACCTGATTTGAATAGTTTGAAGTTATTGGATACACATGCAGAAATCACCTGCCCTCTCTTGTGTGTGCATGATCGCGTGTAGTTTCCAGTTTCTGCTGTTTTACTGCTGGTATCTGCAAGCCTGGGGCACCTGGAAACACTGAGAAATAATAATGCTTGGTGCAGGCAACAGCGTAGAAAGAGCAAAACAGGCCTAAAACAAAAGGAAGGCAAATAATTATTTGGTTTAGGGTCATATGAGAATAAAAATAATTTTATGGGGTTTTAAGTTTGCTCAAATGTTCAAAGATTACACAATTTTATGTTTTTGTTTTTTTTTTAATTTTGAAGTAATTTAACCACTATGGTGCAGTACTTTTGTGTTCAGATGATATAATATATATATAGTGGCACTTAATGCTTTCTGGCTTGAGCATGTTTCTGCTACAGGAACTTAATTTATTTCTCCACTTTAACCCAGCACTTGCCAGTCCCTGACAGTACCTTAGTTACACTTCATAAATACCCGTTATGTGTTGAACAAATAAGCCCCAGTTTTCTGATCGTAGAATGCATTACTGTGCCACTAACTAATATGGCAGCTTCCATGCAAACAAATGCTAAGTGCGAGTTACCTCATATTGTGCTGATTGATGTATGAAACTAAAATTGAGTTGGATTAAATAAAATAGGTTAATGTTGAAAAACATGAAAAAGGTTGTTCAGGGAAGTTTGTCAAATCTTTTTGATTTAAAAAAAACTTGTCTGAACACCTTTCGTCCGTTTTTCCGGTGTTTGGGAGCAAATGGCTGACTGTCATTTGCTCCCATGCATTACCGGATTTTCATTCCAACCAAACAACTAGTTAGATGGTTGGAGGAACATTGGTCTGGTGTATGGTCAGCTTTACACAGCACACTACCCATACATTTTATTTGTACACCCATCAGCCATAACATTAAAACCACTGACAGGCGAACTGAATAACCTTGATTATCTCATTACAATGGCAACTGTCAAAGATTAGGATATATCAGGCAACAAGTGAACAGTCAGTTCTTGAAGTTGATGTGTTGGAGGCCGGAAAAATGGGCAAACGTAAGGATCTGAGTGATTTTGACAAGGGCCAATTGTGATGACTAGACGGCTTGGTCAGAGCACCCCCAAAACGGCAGGTCCTGTGGGGGTGTTCCCGGTATGCAATGGTTAGTACCTACAAACAGTGGTCCAAGGAAGGACAACCGGTGAACTGGCGACAGGGTCATGGGTGCCCAAGGCTCATTGATGAGCATGGAGAGCAAAGGCTAGCCTGTCTGGTCCGATTCCACAGAAGAGCTACTGTAGCAGAAAGTGCTGAAAAAGTTAATTCTGGCTATGCTAGAAAGGTGTCATGTCACAGAGTGCTTTGCAGTTTGCTGCGCAGCTGCAGATTGGTCAGTGTGCCCATGCTAAGCCCTGTCCACAGGCGAAAGTGCCTACATGTGCATCTGGACAATGTAGCAATGGAAGAAGGTGGCATGGTCTGATAAATCACATTTTCTTTTACATCATGGGGACGGAAACCTTGGGTCCTGGCATTCATGTGGATGTGACACATACCACTTACCTAAAACTTCACCCCTTTATGACAACGGCATTCCCTAATGATAGTGGCCCCATTCAGCACAATAATGTGCCCTGCCACGCCACAAAAAATGTTTAGGAATGGTTTGAGAAATATGGCAAAGAGTTCAAAGTGTTGCCTTGACCTCCAAATCGAGCATAACGTGCTGGAAAAACAAGTCCGAGCCACGGAGGCCCCACCTCGCAACTTGCAGGACTTAGAGAATATGCTCTGACAGCTTGGTGTCAGATACCATAGGACACCTTCAGAGGTCTTGTAGAGTCCATGCCTCAATGGATCAGAGCTGTTTGAGTGAGGGTGATTTTAATGTTATGGCTGATGGGTGTGTATAATATTTTCTGTACGAGAAAGATTACTCATTTATAGTAATCTTTTATATTCCACATGCATGCTATTGGATGTGATCTCTGGGCCTGATTCAGACCCACTTGAAAGCGGGTCGATGGCCAGGCAGTGCGCACGCGCAAGCCCCAGAGCGAGCGAGAAATCACTCACTCCGGGGCTCGCAGCAAAACGGGGCGGCTGTCGATGTTGATCGATAGTTCGCCCCATTTTGTAGGCGGGGGGAGGGGGGTGGCTGGCCGAACGGAGGCGTTCCCGAAGGAACGCCTGTCGTTTGAGGGCGGCTCTACTGACATCATCAGCTTCCGGCTCACAGCTATGCGAGCCACTGGGAGGCCGGCTCCAAAAAAAAAAACCCTGATTCACAGCGTCCGGCTCTGAATCGGGGCCTCTGTCAGTAACAAGCCAGTACATTACTAGAGAGTACTGTGAGGTCATGTGACGCATGGACGCAGAAATGACTGGAATTGATGGCTGACATTACAAGCTAGAACGAGGGAGCAGTTTAGTTTGGAAGACACAAGAAGGAAGCAGGGTTTGCTAGGATCAGAGAATACATGCTGTTTAGGCCAATCCTGGCACCGTTATTACAAGCCGCAGAAAACAGTAAGAAACTTTGTGGTCCTGCAAAGGAAGTATATTAGTAAAACAAGTGTCTGTTTCAGTATAATTAGAATATAGAGTAACATGTTGATGTGGACATCCTCTTTGTATGTTACCATATTCTTCTCCTAACTAGAAGCTTAGTAAGGTAATTTACCAAAGTGCAAAACATGACCTTCCCACAGTGAATAAGCCTGTTTTTGCACAAATGCTCAAGAGTTTGTGTGTGATAGGCAGGAGTGAGGCAGTTGCAGATGTTTATTTGTGGACTAGGCAGATAAATACACCAAAATATGCACCTGTGTGAACACTTAATTGAGGATCATAGGCTAGCGAAGGTTCATTTTGTTGTTAATTTGCATTTTAGCAGTTGTGTGTCAGAATATTTTCCCTTTGTCCGAAGGATTAGAATTTTTCATGTGCTTGAAGGTGGTGGAAACCAGGTATCTCCCTATACTTAGAATGTCTTTAATGCATGTTGCAGCACTCTGATTTTTATCACCGGTGCCACCTTAGATAACTCAAGTTGTCAAATTGCACCACACACTATTATATGAGTGAACGATAGAGCAATGGAAGAAGGGTGGCCTGGTCTGATGAATCATGTTTTCTTTTGCATTATGTGGATGGCACCAGGATGCACTATGGGAAGAAGGCAAGCTGGCAGAGGCAGTGTGCTGCTCCAGGCAATGTTCTGCTGGGAAACATTGGTTCCTGGCATTCATGTGAATGTAAAGGGACCCATACATCTGTGACTGATTGCTGCAGTTCCCCCGTTCTGCTGATGCTTGGGTCGAGGAATTGGGGATATTGAACATGTTAAACCATCTTGAAATGGTCAGTATTGGCAAGTCAGGGATTTACATGTTGATTTTCCCTGATCCGCTAATAAGATCGACAATCATCAGCAGAATGGCGAATTGGGGTCATACGTGTGGCCCCCATTACTTTGACACACACCACATACTTAAACGTTGTTGCAGACCATGTACACCCCGTTATGGCAACGGTATTCTCTGGTGGCAGTGGCCTCTTTCAGCAGGATAATGTGCCCTGCCACACTGCAAACATTGGGCACGATTCTATTCAACGCGATGTAAATAGCGCCGGGAGTGAGCTCCCAGAGCTATTCAATACACCGCGCTGCCAAGTCCGACTAATGACTAAGAAATCCGGCAAAAGTTCCGGCGCGAGGCTGTTTTCTGCCCTTCGTGCCTGGAAAACAGCCTCGCGCCGGGAAGTTAGGTCGGGGAATCCCCGTTATCGCGCCTAAACACCCTGTTTAAGGCGCGAGAACGAGCCTTCCCCGACCTAACATCGCGATGAATTGAATTGCTCCGGGAGCTATCTCCCGGCGCTATTTACATCTCGTTGAATAGAATTGTGCCCATTGTTCAGGAATTTTGAAAAAGTTCATGCTGTTGATTTGGTCTCTAAATTCCCTTGATCTCAATACAATCGAGCATCTGTGGGATGTGCTGGAAAAACAAGTCTGAGCCATGGAGGCTCCACCTCGCAACTTACAGGACTTTAAGGATTTGCTGCTGTCTTAGTGCCAGATACCACAGGACACCTTCAGAGCTCTTGTGGAGTTCATGCCTCAATGGGCCAGAGCTGTGTTCTAAGGTGACAAAAGCCATGGGAGAGATTCATAGTATCATGTAGGACCCCCTTGAGAGCGGCGAAGTGCAGCAACTCGACGTTGCATCGATTCCACAAGTGGACGGAAGACCTCTGGGAGACCCATGCTGTCTGCATAGCTTCCCACAGCTCCCTGATATTTGTAGGTTCAAGCTCTTGGGTGCCTATGGATCTCCACCATGTCCCATAAATGCTCGATTAGGTTCATATCGGATGAATGGGGTGTACACACAAATTGTTGGAGCTCTCCAGAATGCTCCTTGAACCAAGTTTAGACAGATTGGGACCAATGACATGGTGCATTATCCTACTGGAATATGCCATCGTTTGTGGGGGTACATAATGACCATGAAGGGCTGCAAATGTTCATCAAACAATGCAATGTAGCAGTTACTGGTCCATTGCGTGTTCAGTCGGACCCAACCCATGCCACGTGAACACACGTCATACCATTATGGAACCACCACCAAGCCTGCATGGTGCCTTGTTGACACCTGGGGTCCATGCCCTCATGGGGTCTGCTCCACACCTGAACCCTACCATCAGCCTGAAACAACCGGAATCGTGACTCAGTGGACCACTCCACATGATGTCAGTCCTCCAGGGTCCAATTAGCGATGTCATAAGCCCAGGTGACGAGCTGTGTCCAGTGTCGCAGTGTTAACAGGGGCTCTCTGGCGGGTCTCCTGCTCCCATATCCCATGCAAGCTAAATAATGCTGCACATCTGGTACCTCCTGCATTAAATGTGGATGTTGTGTCACTTGTCTGTTACCACGAGATGTCAGATTACAACTGATGTAGGTATGGCCATTTCCAAGATGTCACAGTATGGTGACTGCACCTACCGTTACCTTTACATACTACTATCCCATAACTTTTGGCTCTTCAGTATTTTTTTTGTTGGCAGACATGTTTCTGCACAGGGATCATTTGTCTTCTTGCTCTCGGTCCCTATCATTACATTTTAGAGTCCTGCTTAATATATCAGTATTTTCTGTATATGGATTTAGTCTTTTAAAATGATATATAATTTAATGCATAACATACTTGGGTAATAAATTCGACAAATCGCTTTTAGGGTCATGTTTTGTATATCCGATACATGGTGCTACCCTTTTTGTAAAGCCAGTGTAGAACATGAGCTATGTGAATGATGCTGTCTACATGAGCACTCCTGGTCGGTCATGTTTTCTTTGTATCCATGGCCAGCCAAGCGATTGTTTGGAATATTCAAGATCAGATTGGATTAACCTCTGATGGGGGCTTGTGTGGGAGGTCATTGCTTGGTGTGAAGCCGGAAGAGAGCAATTCATTCATTTCCATGGCTATATCCAATTTGGCCTTTTTAAGTGTGGCCAAATTGGCGCTAGATTAGGTTGTTTTGGAGGTACAGCTGTACAACCGCATTGTTTAACCAGTAGAACTGATGACCTTTTATGTACTGCCAACAGCTGCATTTTTTTCACAGAACTTTCCAGGGTCTGCTGTAGGCGGATGGGTGTGACCAAGGTGACTTGGGGCGTGCTTTCAGAGAGGTCAGGGGTGGATTTGGTGTAGGCTTGATGTGTTCCTATTTTAGGAATTAGTCATGTTTGGTGTTGTACATTTGTGATTGTAGCTTAGTGATTTGTTATCTTGTGATTAAAATCAACTGCTTTAACTGGCTGTCTACTTCATTGCAGACGGGCTGAGTGTGAACACACCTCGCACAACAAGTACGGTTTCTGTTTCCACAAACGATAATAAACTGGCAAAAAAGATTCCGTAAACATATTCCTATTAGGTGGTTTGTGTGACTCATTTTGTATTATATCCAGCCTTGAGGGATTTACAGCCTCTATCAGCTTGCTATATTCAGTGCATTTGCTCAGACTTGCTCTTTGCCTGAGAATGTGTATCACATTGTATTTTATGGAGATATTATTTCTCTCCCCTCAGAATTTTGTAACAAAAAATAGTGTTTATTTCCTATAAGTATTTCAGGCTCTTTGCTGTATGCAGAACCTCCTGATACTATCATAGATCGTTTTTTGTTTGTCATTTTTGTAGCGAGAATAGCACCACTAAGGTTTAAATGCATCTTATTTTCTATGCAATATCTGTAAAGGCCCTTAAACACCACACGATATTGCTAACAATTTGTCCGAATCCAACACATCGGAAAAACAAATCGTCAATATCGTTCAGTGTGTATGCACTACATCGCGTGGGGACGTCAGCTGCATTGCCTGATCTTTGTACATGCAGGAAGATAAGGCGATGCAGCTGATGATCCCATATAGCACTGTGTGGCGGGGGCCAGTATGTCGGGAACCAGATCGCCGTGTGTGTTAGGATCCCCCACATTATGTCGGCCCATCGGCGCTGGGGTCGTGGGTCGCATCGCTGAGTACACAATTGTTTAGTGTGTACCCAGGTTTAGTAATAGGGGTTGAATTGTATCAGTTGTTCTTTACACCTCTTAAGACCGTACTCTGCAGGATCATGCAGCAAACCAGCCTATGAGGCTTGGGGAGAAGCTGACTGCCCAATATTTTGAGTGCCACCATACACTAAATGGTATATTGAGCTGATCTCTATAAACAGCCTAGCTGGTTGAATGATGGTCGGGTGATTTTTTTGATTTTTTTCAGGCTGGGAACCATCATCCATCATTACCACTGAACAATAATTGTTCAAACCAGTCATTTAGATGGCTGCTTTGCACGATCGTGCAAAGCAGCCATGTCTAGCTTTAGATTGCGAGCTCTTTTAGCCTGGTCCATCTTTACTTTCTGTTTCTTGCAATTGTATGTATTTTAGTTGTATCACACTCTTCTCTGTAGAGAAATGCATAATATGTCTGTGCTTTATAAAGGATGTTGATTATTATCATTATCGTTTATATGGCGCCACAAGTGTTCCACAGTGCCTTACCAAGTACATAAATAAGGGACCAGTGACTTACAATACCCGGACAAGGGACAAGAACATCGATAATATACATAGCTACATTAGCGACCATAACACCCAAATAGCAACAGCAAAACCAAGTGTATTAGGTGCCCTAGTGGGGAGTAAGAGCTTACATTCTAAAGAATTCTGTGATAATGTACTCCACAGTCAATTACTATCTACATTGATCTTTTTTACTTTCATTGGACTTTATCCTAAAAGAATGTTTATTATCTTGATCAAGAGATTTCAGTTTTTTGCCTTTTGATAAACAATTGTTTAATGTTTATTGTAATGAATTCAGTAAGTATTATAGAAGGGTTTATACAAAACATTACTGTCATCTGAAAGTGGAAACTTCTTCAAGGGGTCTGTGGATGGTGCAGGAACACATTAGGGCAGAGATAGGCAACTGATTTTCAGGGTCCGCACTGGGTGGCCCTCTATCCTTCAAAAGGGTCGCATAAAACTCCTAATCTCAGTAGTAAGTTAATTATTTTAATACATTAAAGAAGCACTTGTCTTTATTAACGTATTGACTGGCCTTTTATAGAAGTCTTCCAAGCTATAGCATACAAATATGACGAAGCAGGAAGGAGCTGGGGGCTGCAAGAGAAGGCTTGGAGGACCTCATCTGGCCTATCAATGGCTCTGTTCACCTTTCGGGAGGCTGTGTGATGTCACAGCTGTCACCGGGGAGAAGGGCAGGGAGAGATTACAGCCTCCCCGTATAAAGCAGGGATGGGTTAAAAACGGTAACGGTCTGGACCATACGGGGAGGCTGTAATCTCTCCCTCCCTGGTGACCGCTCCAAATACCACCCAATTTCTATGCTGGTGGTTATCCGTTTCCACCGGGCCTGACCAGGGTTTTACCCACGTAAAATTCTGCTCAAGACCATGGTCAATCGACAGCCTTTTCCACTGAGCTGCTGGCCAGTGGAAAAGTGGTAATAGCTGTGGTGTTGTGGAGAGGGGATTACTTAAATTATAGTATCAGGTTTTGTTCTTGTGTGTTTATTTTGTTTGTTTAAATGTGCACTGCATGTTTCAATGGGTTTGAGTTCCTACTGCAAGCACCTTCATTGTATTTCTATTTGTTTTTGTCCCTGTGACATCTGTGTAAGGAAATTAGAAGTGGGCAGGGCATGAACCAGCTATTAGACACTTTATCTACTTCCAGTCCTTATTTCCAGAGGTCATGACCTGCCAGTGTTGGCCTTTCAGAAAATGGAGTGACATGAGTAGGTGGAGGCATGATTTTAGTGTATTTGGGGTGTAGCCTAATTTGTTTTTGTTTTGTTTTCTTATCAGGAAAAAGTTGAGCTTTGATTTAGAGCAGTGATAGGCAACTAGATACACTATGGGGGCTGCATTGGGCGGATCTCCAAGCCTTTAAAATGTCTGTGCATTAGTTTTATTCTCATTGGTTAATGCATTTATGCATGTATTATATATGTGTATGTATTATATATATATATATATATATATATATATATATATATATGTGTATACATAATATATATATATAGAGATACACACATATGTCACACATACATTACACACACACTTACCTTGCAGCAACTGCGGGTTGTAGACCTGATGAGGATGGGACCTTGTAGGCTGGCACCATGTCATTATGCCCCTCTCCCTAGCGACAAAATGCCGCCATTTGTGGGTCAATTGGGAGGGGGCGGAGCCAAATGATGCGATTCTAATGGAATCAAGTCAAATTGGCTCCACCTCCTCCCGATTGACCCGCGAATCGCTGCATTTTTCTGTGAGGGGGTGGGGCTTAAGAAGATGGTGCCTGCTTTCCAGTCTGTCAGGGAGGGTTTCTGGATACTCAGAAACCTCCCTGGCGTGCGCTAGTGCTGTTAGGGCTACCTGAGAATGAGTATGGGAAATACTGATTTAAAGCATTCACAGCACAACCGTAAACTATCAACTGCAGTTGAAACAACAACAAATCCATATTTAAATTACATCTATATATCAACATTTTAATCTTGCATTTTTACTAGGCAATTGAGTACATATTTGCATTCACTACTGATCTTCTTATCTTCTGTTATGTCCCAAGTAAACGTAACAGGAATAGAGCAACTAGGATTCAATTAGATCATGTGTTTACAGCATTACAAAGCATGTCAGGAAATAAAAGTAGTGACCTTGTGAGATGCTGTGACCTGACCAGACACATGATTATGTTAGTGAGAGGAAGGCTGCATGTGACATGGAGAGTGTCATCATTTGAGGATAGGAACAGAGGCAAGCATAAAGTAGAGTGTGTCAGTGTAATTGTAGAAAGAAGATTCCTTTTTTTTCGGAGATATATTTATCTATAACAGTTACTTATGTATCACAAGCATATTCTGTTGTGCTTTACAATTGGGAACAAAATAGTAATAAAACAAGACAGGGTAATACCAGACAGACAAAGCGGTAAGAGGACCCTGATCGCAAGCTTAGAATCTATAAGGAAATAGACATTGATATACAAAGATAAGTGCTACATAATGTCCAGCCAGATTGCAGAGGTTCTTGGTGGGCTGCATTATTCAATCACACAGGAATATTGGCCTATGGTCAAGAGGATATGAAGGTGAAGAAAACCTATATAAAGTTATGTGCCGACTGTATAGAGGCTAGATGTAATTGGCTAGGATAGGATAACTTATGAAGGTGGTTCTGGAATTTGATAAGCTTGTCTGAAAAGATGAGTTCATTGGAACGCTTGAAGGTTTGGAGACTAGAGGAAAGTCTTATGGTGCATACACACTGTCAGATCAGACAACAATAAAGATATCGTTGTCTGATCGTCCTGCATGTGCTGGACGATCGTTATCGAACATCCAGCACAGCACCAACCCCTAAACGACCCACGATCAACGATTGCGGGTCCCTATAGTAACCTGGTCGATATCGACCAGGTTGGACTGCATGCACGGGCGATGGTCGTTATCGACCATCCGTGCCCGTGCATCGTCCGTCATTTTGGGGGTTGGAAGGGGCTAAAAAATGGACTATACAAACTATCTAACGATAAACGATATTGTTATCGTTTATATCGTCCTGCTAAATCTGACCGTATGTATGCACCATTACTATGCATGGAAGGGCTGTCCACAAAGTGATTGCAGCCGGAAAAAAGGCCTGCAACCGCGAATGGGTGCAGGTAATGCGTGTGGATGAGAAACGTAGATCTTGTGCTGATTGGAGAAGTCAGTTGGGTTGTTGTGTCTGGTGTTTGTATTGTGTTGGTGTTTATATTGGCTAATTTGTCCTTTGTGTACAGGGCCGGATTAAGGTCTGTGGGGGTCCCTGGGTAAGAAACATGTGGGGCCCCTATTAAATATAGACGAAATGGGGACCGTATCGCTCGTAAGCGGTACGTTGACAAACAGCGATAAGCTAAGCTTAGCTCTGTTTGTTAAATACTGAAAGGAGGACATAACCCCTTTTTAGCACTCACTAAAGGGGTTATGTCTCTTTCTGAAATGTGACTGCAGTGGGCGCCCATAAAAAAACAAACAAACACACACACAAGAAAAAAAACACAATATACACGGTCCACAGGAAAAAAAAATAACACACATAGGCACCCACATGAAATATTGCTCACCCGTTGCACAATCGTATCCACATTACACCGCCCATACTGCCCTGAATCATATTATACCACATAGTAGTGTCCCTTATTCATGTTATGACACACAGGAGTGCCCCTTTTACACAATGCCCACAGTAGTAGTGCTCCTAATACACATAATACCTCTTATACAATGCTCACAGCAGTAATGCTCATTATGCAGTCCCCCCAGTAGTGGTGCCCCTTATGCAGTGCTCACAGTGGTAGTGCCCCTTATGCAGAGCTCACAGTAGTGGCAGTGCTCACAGTGGTAGTGCCCCTTATGCAGAGCTCACAGTGGTGGTTCCCTTTATGCAGTGCCCCTAGGAGTGGTGCCCCTTATGCAATGCCCCAGTAGTTATGCCTCTGGTTGTAGTGCCCCCTGTAGTAGTGCCGCAGTGCCCCCTGTAGTGAAGCCGCTTACACAAAAAAATAACCCAATACTTAACCTTAAGCCCGCGTCCGGCTGGCCGCTCCTCGGAACTGTGGGAGAGACGTTATGACGTCTCTCCCGTAGTGCACTGCACACTGCGGAAGCCGGAGATCAGTTGTGAGCTCCAGCCTCCGGCTGCCACTGCGGGGAGGGAGCCGGGCGAGAGACCATCATCTGCAGATCTATCTGTCAAGTGTGTACCCACCTTAAGTCCAGAAAATATTCCAGTACTCCAGTGCACTTGACACACTTGGGGGTGCTAATATTCAGGGGTCCTCTGACATGTTTCGCCCCTTCACATAGAGACTTTGAAAAAGCACCCATACGTGGTAATTATACAGAATTTGGGATCAGGCTTTTTATATCTGCTTGATAACTCTGTCTTAAAAGGAACTGTATGCTTCGTTTATATTCCATTCCACACGGATTTCCATTTACCTTTTGGACTCATTTCTTTATGGATCAAACACCAGTCTATTAGAGTCATATATTTATCTATTCCAGAAGGCCCTACAAAAAGTACCTTTATTAGGTCATCATTATTGAGATATCTATATAACCATGGATATTATCAGTTATAGTGTTATATTTGACCACACATCACATTCTTTTAAAAATATCAAATGTGATTAAATTATTAGTTTTTGCATATAAGATACCCTGACTGTTGTTATATATTTCTGACATCTTACAGTCTAGTAGTGTATTTTTAATTAGCACAGTCTTGTTTGGTTATTTGCACTAAATACATTTACAAACAGTCTCTCAAATGCCAAACAATAGTTGACAAATTAACAAATAACAGGATAAGCAAAAAATAAGTGTGGAAAGCACAATTCATATGTCAGAGAACATCTTTGTTCTGCCAGATATAAATGATATCTTATGCTGATCTAATAGTATATTTTGTATGTCAGTGTTTCAGTACTCTTAGAAAAATGTAAAAAAAAAATTGCCTTTGACATCATGGTTACAGTATATCAGTGGTTCTCAAACTCCGTTCTCAGGACATGTTTCCAGGTTACTTAGCAGGTGCACAAGTGTAGTCATTACTCACGAACACATTTTGAAAGATCCATGGTGGAGCTAATTATTTCACTTGTGAATCTGTGAGGAGACCTGGAAAACATGCACCGTTTGGGGTCCTGAGGACCGAGTTTGAGAACCTGTGCAGTATATTAAGAACATAAGGGGGAATTTAATTCATTGTGAGTTTGTTAAGCTCCTGGGATGAGTGGCCAGAGCTATTCAATTGCCTGCATCGCGTCTGGCACATAAGTTGGTAGATGACGTTTATAGCAATTAATGCCTGGGGCTTCACTGCTAGATGCGATGCTGTTACCTTGCACAGTGCATACTGCCCTGAGAATCTAGTTAGCGTGTTTTTCTGCTCGTATCTCAGAAGGGTGATCAAAATGTCAAAACCCCATAGCAGTTATCAGTACGTGAGTATTACGATAATTGTTTTGGTCACAAAATAAGATTTGTTGTTATGAAAATAGAACATGTATCATTTCACATGATGTAAATATGCAGTTCACTCCCAAGTAAAGCTGGGTACACGCGGTACGAACTACACAACCAACAATATCGCTTAACGATTTCCCTTGAACTTTCTGTAGTTCAGGACAAACAATATTGGGTGTACACACTGAAAGATATCTATGATAGATATCTGTTAGTGAAGTCATCCTGCCACAGCCCTGAACAGGCAAATCTTGATGAAATCGTCCAAGATGGCCTGCATGTACGGATGACCATAGATATCATTATTGTCCATGCGGGAACGCGCATCGTTGGTCGTTAGATGGTCGTTCGCTGCATACAAAATAAACGATATGAACGATTTATCGTTGAATGTTATCGTTCATAGATATTGTACTGTGTGTACGCACCTTAAGAGTAGAATACAAGGTGATCAGTAAAATATTTTTTCTGCTGCCTTCCTGTCTGCTAATAGCAGTGAACAAGGAGGTGAGAACACAAAGGGACCAAATCCTGATGAAAAAGGAGATAGGTGCTTGGATCTGCTTTTGCACATGGTCTGAGGAAGTGTCAGTGTAAAAAGCAGGGCCCCAAAACAGCACAAACTAGCTATGTGAGGGCCCTGTTAAACTGATGCAGGTAGTCCCTAATGTCTAATTCACCTCTACAAGACATTTTTTACCAATTAAAGACTGATGGGTATTCACTTATAGATAGACAATAATCTGACTGCAGTTGACTTGTAATTTGCTATTACATTGGATCTGAGTGCTGGGGGTCAAGGAGAAGGTTATCTTGTGACATCATGCCATCACCAATGTCCCTTATATTCATACAGAAGAACAGCATGCACAGTACAGGAATTTGGGTCCATGGCCTGTATCCAGTGATTCTTGGTTGTCTTAAGCTGGGTACACACTGTGCTGATGGATCCACCGAAGGGTATATCCGCTGGCACAGCGGCTCATCGGGTAAGCTATAGAGACTTACCACTTGATGTGTGTTCCCTGACATTGCAACTGGGTGTGCATTTGTATTTGCCCGCTCACTTGAGCTGTTAGTTGTTGGCGGTCCGTGCAGCAAGTGTACAGACAATCGGCTGACTGCCCGTACACACAGCCAAATGCGATGCTATATCTGCAGATACATCGGCCATCTGCTGTGCTGCACAGCCATCGCGAAATGTCTATGAACAATGTCGTTCACAGACTTAATCAGGTGTACACACCCGCCGACGCGCTCTCAATATATTGGCCGTTAGATTGAACAGATTTTCTATGGTTTTTAAACATGTGACAACTAATAAACTAGTTTCAAATCACTAATAGATATACACGTACAGAGGAATACGGTCTCTCACATCGTTTTGCTGAACATTTATAAAACGGGTGAAACCAAGTCTTAAGCATATGTTTTCATCTGCCCTGTATAGGGACCAACTTATATTTGTTGTTTTTAAGTTCTAAGCCTTCCCCACTCCATATAAAAGAACTGTTTGTTCCTTCTTTAGTTCAATAAAACATTGAAAATATGTAACTTTGTGCTCACCAGTAATGAGTTGCCCTGTTTGGAGCATACTGTACCACAAGTGTTGTGTAAATTGCTCTTTTATTAGGGATCATTAATCCCTTTGAAAAACCATATTGTTGCTTGTGAACATGCGAAATGTAATGGCTTCTGATTTGCCAAAAGTACTGATTCGTTTTGGCACCAGATTATAGGCGGTGATTTGTATTTTAAATCGCTGTCAAAATTGCAGAAAAATCATCACTTTTGGCAAACTGAAAGTGATTACATCGGCCCTCAGTGTGAATATGGGGTTATAACTGAAGGCATGGAAATAATGTGTGCATAGTCCCCACATATATATGTAACTATACAGCCTCATAGCTGCTATTTGAAAGTAATGAAACTGTTGTCTTTATTCCAGGTAGTCATGAAGGTAGAATACATTGTTCTGCATTAACCTGAAATCCCATTGTGTCTGTTAAAATGTAAATTATTACATCCCCACTCATTTGTACAGACCAACATTGCTCCTACAACTTAGGACAGTGTACTAATGCGATCATAACCCGATGATAGAAAAATAAAGTGAGTGATGTATTTTAAGAGCTTTTGACATCACCTACCTCACCTGCATGTTTGCAGAGTTGCAGTGCAAAATCATCAGTCCCTCTCTGCTCAGATAGCAAAGCATGGCAACAAGGCTCTCTACTGTTGAGTAGTGAAAGATAAATATAGGTAGGTAAGTATAAGCATGTCATTTCAATTTTGTACATACGCTGAAGTGTCAAGTCATTAGTATGTAAAGGTAATAGTAGATGATGTCACTGTACCGTGATGTATTGGAAATGCCCAGATCTGCATCAGTTCTAATCTCGTGCTGCTCATGGCAAGGCGTGCATCAGTTCTAATCTCGTGCTGCTCATGGCAAGGCGACGTGAATTATCGAAGTTCGAACGAGGCATGATAGTGTTTGCCTGATGGATGGGACATTATATTTCCAAAGTTGTGCAGACATTCAACATTCCTTAATCTACTGTATCACTAGTGTACCGGGAATACTTCATGGAGGGCATTGCCACTCACCGTGGACAGAGCAGTGGCCAGGTGCTTAATGATCGTGACCAGCCGCATCTGGCCAGAATTCTCCTTGATAACAGACTAGCAACACTGGCTCAAATCACATCCACATTCAATGCAGAAGGTACCAGACACATGTCCAGCATGTCAGTGCAACATTCTTTAGCTTCCATGGGATATGGGAGCAAAAGACCCACCAGCTTACCTCTATTAACACTAAAACATCAGAGAAAGCACCTCATTTGGGCTTGTAATGTTGCTAATTGGACCCTAGAGGACTAGCGACATGTGGCGTGGTCCGATGAGTCACAGTTCCAGTTGTTTCGGGCTGATGGTAGGGTTCGGTTGTGGCACAGACCCTATGAGGCCATGGACCCCAGTTGTCAACAAGGCACCGTGCAGGCTGGTGGTGGTTCCATCATGGTGTGGGGTGTGTTCATGTGGCATGGGTTGGGTCCGCCTGAACAAGACATTGACTGACTGGTAACCACTATGTTGCATTGCTTGATGACCGTTTGCAGTTCTTAATGGACTTCATGTACCCCCACAATGATGGAATATTCCAGCAGGATAATGCACAGTATCATTGGTCCCAAGTTGTCCAGAATTGGTTCGAAAAGCATTCTGGAGAGTTCTGACGAATGGCGTGTCCACCACGTCACCCGACATGAATCCAATCGAGCATTTTTGGGACATGGTGGAGAGGTCCATTCGCACCCAGATGGCATGGGTCAACATCTGTCCACTAGTGGAATGCCATGTTGTGTTGCTGCATTTCGCCAGGCTAGAGGAGGTCCTACACGATACTAGGAATCTATCCCATGACCTTTGGCACTTTAGAAAACAGCTCTGACCTGCATGAACTTCACAACCCTTCTGAATATACATACATACACTAATGTCAAATTGTTGCTTTGCTTGCCCTTAAAGACTTCTAAAAATATTGGTAATACAAATTTCCCCAGTATGGAAGAGTAACTTGTGATATTTCCGCTATATAACTGTAAATGTTCTCACTGTTGGCAGAATGTAATATATTTGGAACTCTATGTACTCTTGATTATGAAATATTAAATGTAGTTATCTTAAATTGCACTGTCAGCTACATAAAACCTGATACATGCCCCTACCAATAGCCCCAGTGTATAGAGTAATTTCCCCTAGAGGCTCCTTTCATTCCTATTCCACCCCAGTCAAAAAGCAATGCTTAATGGAATGTTTTCCCCACATAAATTAGCCATACAGAAATGTAAAACTCTATATTTTATCACTCAAGACTCTCATTGTTCCTCTTTTTTTGTAGAGCATCCCATTAAGCTGGTCACAGATATTGCAATCCTGCTAGATGGCACCTATGCACTGTTAAGTTAGACCGCTAACAATGATGGCAGCAAAGGATGAGATTCGGTCATTTGGCGCTCTGTTAGTACAGTCTCCCATTTAACAACCTATCCAAATAATGAGTCTATCAATTCTGATAGGATATGTATCTGCTCATCCGTATAGGAACAGGTTGATCTCTTGTTAGAATATGCATCATCAATATGAAGTGTACCCCAGTTTTCTTGTTAGAACAGGACATAAGTCTTTTGGAGTCATAAGCTCTCACGAGCAGGGCCCTCTACCCTCACATGCTTTTCCTTCACTTGCTTCTACCACCATATCCTCCCCACTGCCTACTATAGCACCCATCCTTTGGGTTCTGCCATCCTGCTGCCTATTTGAGTCTTATGACTGCTGGTGCAGCAATGTTTATAAACAATGTCCATTTTCTGCAATGTTCTGCATTGTATGTCACTTTCGTTCCTGTGTTATCTGTTCATGCTGTTTATGATTTTGTAAGGCGCCGCGGTCTCCTTGTGGCACCATATAAATAAAGAATAATAATAATACTTCCAAGTTGTTTAGTGGCTATAGGAGAAGCACTGCATGGGCAAGCTTAAACAGTAAGCAATAATGGTTACACTATTCAGACCTCCAGGTTCTAACTCAACAGAGTATTTGCATTCCTGTAATAGTATAATATCTTAATTGTGTTTGGCTGGGGATTTTTGTAAAGGAGTGAAACATACAATGAAGCAATTCATTGGTCATTCATAATATATTTTATTTTAAAAGTCCACCAAATGTTTCAAATTGTTCCTGAATGCAGTATAATATAAAGACTGTTGGGTCCCGCATACATGCTTAAGTCTCTGTTTAAAATGTCCAGTGTACTTGGACGTGTTATCTCACTGTAAAGGTGTGTACACACTGGGTGATAAAGTGGACAACTGAACGATATCGTTATCGTTCAGTTGTCCACTTTATCGTCCATTTTTAAGCCCAAAAAGATGAACGATAACGACGACGCGCGTTCCCGCGGGTCGTTCGTCATCATCGTTCATCAGGCTGACATGCAGGCCAACCTGACGATGTCGTCAGGTTGCTGCATGTCAGGGAATGGGGGAGAGAGCCCGGCGCTGAACGATATCGTTAATGATATCGTTCAGCGGCTGTGCTCAATGTCATGAACGACATTGAGCACACCCTGCCTGGGACACACTAGATGATATCGCTCAGGGAGCATATCGTCTAGTGTGTATGCACCTTTAGGTAGAAGGCGGCAGCAGATCTGAACTAGGAAACTAAAGGATTTTTCCACCCAACAGACAAAATCTCCCAATAATTATATTAAAATAGTGTCGCTAAGGTATACACTTCTGAGATCATTATGTTGACACTATGTCCGAGCCATGTTGCTGACACCAGTAAGCCGACCATGTTAAAATGCTACTTTAAAGTATATTAAAGGTGTCGCTAGTATAACTAAACATGGTGCTGTTACGTTAAGGTTTTAAGTTATATTAGCGACACCGTTAAAATGCTTAGCATTGTCCGTATAGTGGTGCCAGCAATGTGGCTCCAACATAAGTAGTGTCAATATTATGATTATTGATCTCACAACTGCATACATTAGAGACTATTTTAATATAATTATTTATTACTTCTTTATAGCGGTAAATCAAAATAGTAATAATTGCTGAATGATGCTTCTCCAGTTGTGTCGTATCAAAGTTATAGGTTTTAATTTCAAGACACTTTTTAAAAAAAATATATATTTTATTTTTTCCTTTTTGAACCATGGTATTCGTTTGAGTGATAATTTATTTGTTAAATCGAGACCGTTCTGGGACCTGGTAAAGTATATTGCCCTGTTATGCTTGATGGGGAAAATATTCACAGTATCGTATTGTTTTTAAAATTTTCTTTCGAAATTCCCCATTGCATGTATGAGCCGGCGTTCTCACACTTGGCAGCTTATGTTAATTACAATTTACTTGCTGGTACATTTTGGTGAGTTCTTTCTCAGCATCTAGCACTGTTCTCTAGCAGCAAATGTTCATTCAGTGTAAATATTTTCAAGACACTGTGTGTTAGGGACAGACCCCTGTGGTTTTTATTTGATATAAGTTACAGAAATAGCACAAGCAGCCAGGTGCCTGGAAAGTACCAATTACTTCTTATCAACTGGTAACATTTGGCTTTTTTTGCGTTTTGTGTTTCACTATTTGCTTCTGCACCATTTCCTTCATGTAGGAGTTTCCTCTTGTAAGACTATTAATATAATTACTTTAATAATACAGGAAATATAAAAATCGCCCACTTAAGCATGGTTTGATTTAATGCTACTTTAGGACACAGGGGCAGATGAGATGTAATCCTTAGAGGTCACGAAACTCCAAACACATTCTTGTTCCACCATGCACCGTATAAAATAGACTTGAGTGACATCAAATAGGTGAGGGTTTATCACACCTATGTCCCGGTCCACATTGAATCTGTGCCTCATCCCCATGTCCCACATTTCAAAATATTCCAGATAAAAGGTCTTGAGTATGTATGCTGCTGGTCCCAAGGTAATAGCGCCACCCCCCCCCCCGGTCAAAGTTTCATGAACACCTAGTAGTAGAAAACCTGATTAACCTTATCATACAGCAGTGGTTCACAAACTTTCTTGAATCACCGTACTCTATAGCACAGGTTCTCAACCTCGGTCCTCAGACCCCACACAGTGCATATTTTCCAGGTCTCCTCACAGAATCACATGTGAAATAATTAGCTCCACCTGTGGATCTTTTTAAAATGTGTCAGTGAGTAATGGTTACACCTGTGCACCTGCTGGGTGACCTGCAAAACATGACCTGTGTGGGGTCCTGAGGACCGAGTTTGAGAACCACTGTTTTATAGTATCTGAGTTTTTTTTTCTCACGCCATCCCTAAGCCAATAGTTTCTATTGAAAAAATCTGAAAAAAATGATGCTTACCTGTCATCCTCCATGTGGTGGTGGACACAGTTGCGCTTCTGTTTGTCCACGTATTTTATGATTGGCAGTCACAAGCACAGATTCACCATATTTGATTTGATTTGGTCCTGGACCACCAACCGGGTGCCACGGCATCCAGTTTGGGAGCCACTGCCCTACAGTGACGTTTGACTCCAACTTTGTTTTACACTGTAAGAAAACAACTACAGGATTTACAATTTTTACCGTTTATTATAGTCTCACCTAATATATTACATTTGATCATTTGTATACATATTCACCTGTCCCCATAAAGGAAAATAACAAGTTCTCCTGTGCTCTGTCCACTTGTGCATAGAAGCATTTACTGTTTGGAAATATAAAGACTCAGAGATGTACGCAATGACGATTTTACTCAGAGCGACAACGCAAAGTCGCACCGCACTGTGCGATTGTCCTGTGTTTCCGTATGCACAGAGAACCCATTCACAAAGTGAGTGACATGTAGTCAGTGTTTGGGGAAGGTAAAGGAGGGGTGGGTGGTCAGTAAAACACAGCTATGTCTTACCGATTAAACTCTGTTACATGGGTCACATACGCAGCACAAGAGCTCTCTCCGTGTAAGTAGAGCCTCTGTATTTGAGACAGGTCAGACCTGCCACAAAGGTTGCGTGGCTGGTCGATATGTTACCGATATTTACGCTGGTGCGCGACGTCTGACGCAGATGAGAAGGCAGCATATTTTCACAGCTGCGTTCCGTGGGAAGTCGCAGCTGCAATCGCATTAGCGTACAACTCTGAATCAGGCCCTCAGTTCTATAGTCGCCCCATATTCCACTCTCTCCTTGGCCCAGGGCAGTTGCCGTCACATGTTACCGCTTCCCTTTCTCAGGAGAAAGGGAAGATGAAGGAGGGCAGTGCCCAGCAGCGAGGATAGAGGAGAATGAAACCAAACTCCTTATTTTCTAGCTTCAGGTTTAGGTACATAAAATGAATCCAAGTAGTACATTTACAACTTCTCCATGATTGACCCTGAAAATTAAAATGGCACTGATAGCAAAAGCAAAAATCTGTGCGATTTTAAACTTTGGGGGTCAAACCTGTTGAGAAGTGTTGACTTGCAAAAGCAGCAGCTTAGTAAATTTACCTCCAAGTCATCAGATTTGCTGGCAGTTTATTTATTTATTACCAGTTATTTGTATAGCGCACACATATTCCGCAGCGCTTTACAGAAAATATCTGGCCATTCACATCAGTCCCTGTCCCAATGGAGCTTACACTCTATATTCCCTGAAAAAAAATGTTCTCTCTGCGCTCCAAAATCTATGAGCTTCAGCTTAAATAAATCTCTGTGACCTACACATGTCACGCAATATAACCTGGAAACAAATGTGAAAAATAAGCTCTCCTCCTCTGAGGTATAAAGATAAGTCAGTAAATAGCAGATGTATATAAGTAAGTCAGTAATAATTCCAGTGGGCCCTGATTTCTTAGAATCTTCACCCCACTCTATATTCCCTACCACATGCTCACATACACACAGAGTTAATTTTTGTTGGGGGCCAATTAACCTACCAGTATATTTTTGAAGTGTGGGAGGAAACCCACACAAGCACAGGAAGAATATACAAACTCCACACACTTAGGGCCATAGTGGGAATTGAACCCACGATCTCAGTGCTGTGAGGCAGGAATGCTAACCATTACACCATCTGTGCTTAGAAGTACATTCGGTAACATTTATGAAAACTGGTATAATAGTGGCTTTAACCCATAATAATTAATTTTTCTAGTACAGTTTATTAAAACAAAAGGGCAATTCCATGAAAATATGGACACAAAGCCAAAAACATAAAACTCAAAACAGCTATTTTGCTAGTATAGGAAAATAATTTTGATTTGTGATCTAGTACTTCATATTAGGGATCTTCATTGAATGAAAACAATATTATGGGCAGGATTTCATTCCTTTGTATATACAGAAATCAAAATATGTGTTTGATTAAATTATCACATATCATGTCAATATCAGGGTTAATATAATGGAAATAAGGACATTTTACAGCCATAAATCATTCTTTCCATGATGTGGTTAGGTTACAACGTATAACAGTAAAGGTGATTCCGTTACTGAAAAAAGTAAAAATGTTGGATTATTTATTCAGATTTTGGGCGGAATTCAATTGATTCCTGCACCCGACAGAGCTATTCAATTCTTGCTCCTGTCGGGCACGATCAGCTGCCAGCGCTACATTTCAGCTCGCAGCCCCAGGGGGGTGAGAGCTGAAATGTGCGAAAAGTGACATGTTTGGGCGCCCAAACATCACTTTTCGCGATCGCGCCCAGCACTTTGGTCGGGTTTAGCTGCTTTACGCGGCTAAACCTGACCACTTTGGGTGTGATCAGCATGAAAATCTGGAACAATTGCATAGCGGCCCGCGAACTCCTGTCACTTTAGACGGGAGATGCGGGCCGTGAAAACAATTGAATTCCTCCCTTTGAGTTATTAATTCTAAATTCAGTTTTATATTAAAGTTTCTAAATACAGATTCATTTTTAAAAGGAGCTGATCCTAAGAATTTTTTCCAGGCTGTTATTTGAGGTAATAGAATCACCATATAAGAGGAGGACAAATGTTGGGGGGATGAAACTAAAGTGTTAAAGTTGTTGCAAAACCCCAATATAAATAACAGGGGACAATATTATTTTAGTCCTCCTGTTCCAGAGGCTCAGTAAAGGCTATGGGGTCAATCCTATTATATGTAAGTTAAAACGCCGGCAGCGGACTGGCACCTCACACCCTTCGCGACCCGCTCCGAGCCCGAACTCGCTGAATTTTGCTCAAAACCCTATGGAGCTGCGAGTCCGGGCTGCCGTAAAGTGCGACCATTGCCGCAATGACTCGCACTGGCGTGATCATCGCAGCTAATATGATTGACCCCTATATGTCAGAAATGTACTACTATTAGTCTTGATTTTGTTTTGAATATACCTGTTTGTATTGATATTTTTGAATTGCACTTCTGTGTA
This sequence comes from Taudactylus pleione, assembly GCA_031769625.1. Classification (NCBI taxonomy): domain Eukaryota; kingdom Metazoa; phylum Chordata; class Amphibia; order Anura; family Myobatrachidae; genus Taudactylus; species Taudactylus pleione. The sequence goes on along the minus strand of JAUIMM010000031.1, from coordinate 34,123,340 downwards.
TCTGAATCTGTTTGTTAATGTCCACTTTTATTCACAAATATTGAGCCAAGTTGATACGTTTCAAACTGTGTACTTTTGTCCTTAGAGTTTGTAAAACATAGTAGGAAATATAAATAGTAGCAGTTGCATTAGTAGGTAGCATACATATTGTAGTCAGTACACTTTACCCTGCTCATTACCCACTTGGTGATTCTGTTACTTTATTACACATTATATGCCCAGGTTACGCAAATTGTTCTATTGTTTCCACATTTATGTGGATGTATCCCCCCCGGGTGTCCCCATCCTGCAATAAAATTGTGAAATTCTAGAGTTAATTCTGGAAGTTGAATATTGATTTTGTGTACACACACACATAGTAACATGTCTCATGAATAGTGATTCTGTTACTGACTATGAAAGTAGGCTGACTTATCAAGGATAACTAACACAAGCTAGCATTTAAGCTATTTTGCTAGTATCCTATATGGGGTTTATTATGGGCTGTTGGGTTGTGATGACTTGCTCACATTAGTAGTTGCAGTAGTATAATGAATAGAGTTTATCACTGTAAAAAGGCGATTATGTTACCGATGGAATTGCCCCAAAGCGGAATTGTTTATATGGCTTAGAGAGTCACCTGTGCAACAGTTTCATAATGGTCCTCAAATATGTCCAGTAGAAAAGTTTGTCATATTGTATGGAGAGCCCAACTGACCCCCTCTCCCTTTTTTTTCCTATTCCAATTCAGTCCAACGTGGTCATGTGCTCCTGCCCATCCCCCTCACTAGTAATAAACTCCGACACTGGGTCTCCACCTGCTCTAGTGAACTGCGGCAACCGAGCAAGCTCAACCGGTGAGGCGAAGCCAGCAGACTATAGAGCTATTCCTGACCCCCAGCAGCACACAGGGCAACAGCAAACGCAACCGTCTCGAAAGAAACGTCCCCAAGACTTCAAGCTCGGCAAAATCCTTGGTGAAGGCTCCTTCTCAACAGTGAGTTCTGCAATTCATGGATACATTGTGAAAAATCTCTGTTTAAAGAGATTTAACTTACCCAAAACTTTAAATGCAAGTTGGTCCATCTTCCTCTTTCAACATTCATGTGTGTGTATGTGTATATATATATATATATATATATATATAAAATGTGTGTGTTAGGTTCCTTGAGGCTCTGCTAGCAGCGGGCGTTCTTATTTGCGTCTTCTTGCTTTTTTGCTAAAATTGCGTCTTAATCACCATGTGATACGACTAGGACGCACCAGCTGATTGTGCTAATTAATCTGCATGCGAGTTCCTGAATCTGTATACTGAGTGCTGCAATGTAGCGGCCATGGCTTTTTTCATCAAGTTCCGTTGTGCTTCATATACAGACTCTGGCACACAGATATACAAGTGTCGCATATCACATTATCCAGCACAGTCTGCTTATGCTTCCTAGTCGCATTGCATTGCAGCTTGGCAAAAAAGACTACTATCGCTAGCAGATTTGCACAGGACCTGGCAGCTTATTCATGGTAAGCAAGTCGTGTTGTGTGGCGTATTGAGGCTTGATGTATGAGGACACTATAAGTTTCCATGTTATAAAGAAAGCGGGATTTTTTTTTTTTTTGTGATTAGGTATCCTAACCCTCCCCCTCACTGTACCCTAACCCTCCCTCCCCGGTGCCTGAAACGAACCCCCCCCCTCCCCCCTTAGTGCCTAAACCTAACCTCTCCGCACCCTAACCCTCCCCCTAGTGCCTAACGCTAACCATTCCCCTAACACGCTACTTACCTTCGGGACTCCGGCGGTTGGGATGCTGGCGCCGGGATTCTGACAGGTGTTGGGATGCCGGCAATCTGAGCGCTGGAATCCCCGTGGTCGGGGTTATGACTGCATCCCGACAATACATATAGTCCAAAGAGTCCACACATACTGTATTGTACTACACAGTGGAGTCTTTAGGCTATACCAGCAGTTCCCAAGCTGTTTTTTTTTATTCGCGGCGCGATAGAATATTTGCTTTTTTTCGCAGCACCCCTATATTAAAAGTATCTTATTGAGAAATTCAGAAAAAAATACCATATTAAGAAATTTGCGCTTCTGCCTGTCCACATATTTTCTGAATGGCAGCCCCAATCACTGTTTTTGCGCATCATATTGACCATAAATAATTTGATTTGGTCCTGGACCACCAACCCGTGGCATCCCTGCACCCAGTTTGGGACCACTGAACTACACTGTAACGTACTTGGGAATATTCTTTTTATACTTCTGTGTACAATGTGTGGCACTGTACAGAAAGTAAAGGTGCAGTAGTATTGATGAAATGTATGCGTGGTAGTTATCCTTTTACCTTTTATTATTCTGTTACCTCACATGCACAGAATTCATATATTAAGACAAAACAAAAATTGCGCTGTGCATTATAAAAGCTGATTTGCTTGTGGCCCGCCAATCTCTAGTGGGGTAAATCCATGTAATGTTTCCTTGTCCAGTTTTACATATTCATAAAAGTATTATTACATATAGGAGTCAATCCTGTTAGGTGCAAGGGGGGGTGAAGTTACCATTGCTACTGTTTACAAACAACGGCAATGGCACCACAACTCGCTCCCCAAGCGGCTTGATCTTGCCCCGGACTAGTAGATTTTTGTACACGTCCCAATGGGGTTGAGAGCAAAGTCAGCGACTCCTGAAGAACCGTAAGTGCAGCTTATAGCCACACTTACACCGTGAGCCGACTCACATCTAGATCGAATGCATACTAAGTGTGCTAGGTCAAATTGTCTTTTAAAGTGCCCAAAGTAGCTTGCATTCTATGTAGTTGTTTGGATCATCCGATTTTATTTCTTGGCTGTAACTTATTATAATTACTATTATTATAATCAGACTTCGAAAGTTGTGCAAGTATTGCCCAAATTAAGCAGCCAAAAATTTAAAAAATATTTAGAAAGTAAAATGCCCAAAATATGCAAAAACTATTTGCCAAGAAATTGAAGTTACATTTTTTACTTCCGCTATTATTTTTCCTTTTTTCATATATTTATCATTATTTAAGGATAGTACTTCACTAATTGATTCAAATATGTCTTAAAATGTGTTTGGCCATATCTCAGTGTTGTCTGTAGATACAGAAGAGGAGTAGACAAGCTGATCCAACACAGTTTATTTAACATGGAGTTCCACACAGAGAAGCAATCATATGGTGGGTACACACGGGACGATTAAAATGCTCGATATTAACGATATCGATCATATCATATATATGCATTTTTTGGTCCCTGCCAATCCACCAACGACCTGCGATGTGCAGGCACGCATGGACGATAACGATATCGTCCATCGGCCGTGCATGCAGGCCAACCTGGTCGATATCGACCAGGTTACTATAGGGATTCGCGATCGTTGATCGCAGGTCATTGGCCGTCGTTGGTGGTGTGCTGGATGATCGATATCTATCATCCAGCACACCCGGGAGATCGTTCAGTGATATCGTTATTGCTGACGGTCGTCCCGTGTGTATGCATCAATAGAGTTGCAAAACTTCTATCAGTACTTAGCTTTTCTTTTTGTCTACAGTGCCATCTACAGTCATACACCGGTAATACACCACACTTAGCTACTTTCTTACTGGCGGGTACGTCAAAATTGATCAACGAAAGGCGAAAATGGTTGATTTTTTTTTCATTAAGTACATTTTTTAAATATTTACAAAAATAAGAAAAAGTATTCAAAATATGTCATAAATATCGGCTTTTATATAGTTTGAAGCTTATTTCTGAAACGTAACCTTACTAAAAAAAAAAAAAAAATAAAAACCATTACATAAACTTCAGATGTTTGATTTTTATTATTATAATATTGTGTATTTGTATGTATTGAAAGCACTTTGTTATTGTTATGCAGGTTGTTTTGGCCAAAGAATTATCAACCGGAAGAGAATATGCCAGTGAGTACATTCACATTTCATGCCTTCTCTTTATTTGCAGAGCAATAATATCAGTGATCTCTTATCTGCTACACATTCAGGGAAAACCTAATTGACCAAATAAATGAACTTTTACCACCAATTTAGATATGAAGAAAAAAATTCCTTGAATTTGGTGCAGGATCATAGGATCCACCTCTAGTTGCTTTTTTGCTGCCAGCTGTCATGTCTCTACAAAATTCTGCTCCCATGTACAGGATACATAGCTCTCTGAAGAAAATACATTGAAATATAAGTTTTGCTTTACCCAGTTTTATACAAGAATAACTAGATTTTTATAATGTGTGTCTTTCAATATAAATTTGCCTACGTTTCTAATTTTAATAAAAAGTTAAAACAAGGGAGGTACAGTCATGGTTCTGAAGAAAGAAATATTAATGTGACAGATAAGCAATTTGGCAAAATACATTTGTTCTAAATGTGTGGCATTATGATTAGTAATGTGTTCTGTAACACATGGACATGCCTTTTTTAATAATTTTTTTTCTGTTTTTCCTTTTAAAGTTAAAATTCTACAGAAGCGTCACATTGTAAAAGAGAATAAGGTACCTTATGTGACCCGGGAAAAAGATGTGATGTCACGATTGGACCACCCATTCTTCGTCAAGCTATATTTCACATTTCAAGATGTTGAAAAACTATGTATCCTTAAAAGAAAATTCGTCAAGCAGTTCTACCTTTTTTTGCCAGTGAGGAGAGGGATAATGTGGATGTGACTGGAATCTCAGTGTAACACTGCAGGCTATAATTACACGATTACCATAGACAATATATATTTTCTCAAATTACTTTGAGTTCTGGGCTATTTCTGACTTTTTCGTCTCGTCATCATTTCAGGCATGGAATGCTCACGGACTAGCTGAAACCCCTCTTGTTTAACTAGGGGAGTTCAAATGCCGCTGGAACCATATGTTAAACACGTTTGGCATGTTGTTATTTTTGTTAATTTGCAGTTGTAATTCTGTTGAGGTCATTGTAGGTCACTCCATTGACTTCAGCACACATAATTTGTTTTAGGTGCATTGAATACAGCAGACATTGTAAAAAGCTCCTGCACACATGGAACATCGCCAGCGGGTATGGGATCATTGGAACCAATTGAGTTCCTTTTGTACCCTATTTTTGTGTGTGTGTAGTGTCAGGTTTAAGAACTTTAGTGCATAGTTGAATGTGATACAAGTGGGTATGAGGCCTTGATGTTATTGACCTATCATGTGCAGAATATGATTTAAAAAAATGTGCCAATGGGTGGTCTCAGAAAGCATCAGGTGGACTACACATATTTGTATGTTTTATTAGTACACTATGGGTTACTGCAAGCTGTCTGAGGAGTGCTCTGTGCTGCCTCTGTTTACTGCACTTATGCCGGGCACTAGGACCCGGAGTAGACTGCCGGAGGCTCGACCTTCGAATTGCACATGTGCTGCTCCCCGCCATATTTTTATCTTGCGTCCTGCGACATATTGGATGTGCCCCTGTAGAGACCCTAGTGAAACCCCAGACTCCACTATATCACCACAGCTACCTTTAGTATATATATCCCGCTGCCACCACTGCACCAAAGCTGCCAGGGCCGTAACTAGGGTAGTGTGACCAGTGCCATGGCACAGGGCACCGCAGGGCAGGGGGCGCTGTTTGGGCCTGTCAATTTTCCTGTTTATTATCATTCTCCCTTGTAGCTTCCTCTTCTTTTATCCCCAGCAGCTTCTGGCCTCCCCTATCTCTTCCCTGGCCCTTCCCCATGAGGCCATGGCCCTTTTTCAGGTGCACTATCTTATGTCCCCATTTCAAATGGCTCTCTCTGGCACAGGGCACCAAATAGTCTAGTTACGGCTCTGAAAGCTGCATACAGTGAGTGCAAACTGTCACATCACAATTCCCATCAACCCTAATGCTTGTGGCTACAACTGGCTAATCCTGATATCCTGTACTGTATTTCTACCTGGTTAATAAACCAACCCCCTGATTAGGTTAATCAGAACTAACCGCCATTGCATACCGCTGCCACCTACCAATGTAGTGTCTGCCAATACACGCTCCTACACACACATTCACATGGCCTAGACTAGAATATGATCCTATGTTGTCATGAAAAAAAGCTACCTCTTTAAAGCTGAGATTTTTCCGTGTCCTACCAGCATGTTACTTCTATTCAAACTGACCCCAAACAACAGATCTGTAATATCACGGGAGGGCAGGCTGCAGTGCTACTTGTACATGAAGGAAAATGTTATACCTTTTGTTTCTTAACCATGGATGCAGATTTTGGCCTCAGTTATGCTAAGAATGGCGAACTACTGAAGTACATCAGGAAGATTGGTTCATTTGATGAAACATGCACCAGGTTTTATTCTGCTGAAATTGTGTGTGCTTTAGAATATCTACATGAGAAGGGAATTATTCACAGGTGAGAAGATTGTGTTAATAGTGGGCACACACACAAATGAATTGGCCAGATCTCAAGTACCTCCACTAACTTTTAATAAAAGCAAAAGATAATTTTGTGATGAACTGTGTTACATTGTATTTGTATATTGGCTGCATTTTCTGCATCATCTGTTTTGCTAGACTTCCCAGGCACTGGTTGGCAGAGCATACTGGTATCTGTTGTTCAGCCGGAGATCCACAGGTTGCCTAGCAATGATCTTGAGTAGAAAGTGCTCCAATGGCAGGTGAAAGATTTGTCTGTTTTATATTCTATGTAAATATTGTATCAAACTTGCTATTTGTTCTGTTTCAGAGACCTGAAACCTGAAAACATTTTACTTAGTGAGGACATGCATATTCAAATTACAGATTTTGGAACGGCTAAGATTTTATCGTCAGACAGCCGGCAAGGTGGGTGAAGTAACTTTTTTCATTTGTGCTGCCGCCAAAGTGCAGCTACGGTTTTACCAGAATGTGAAGGATTTGCCTAGTCTGGTTCTGCTGCTGTTTTGCTAACAGCCCAAACACCTCTGTTAAGTCTTCATGCTATGGAGTACCATCCTTACCACTCATGCTCATGGTATTTTGTCTCCTCCTCCCCTTGATTAACTCTGACATTGTGTCCTCACCCATACGATGGGTACAGGATCATTGTGAGCTGTGGTACCTTCTCCCTGCAGCTCACCACTTCCTGCTGGTTCTAGTTACAGCAAGTTGCCCTGCCCTTTCCCCTGTACTTGTCACTACCTGTCGGTCGTTTTACTGCAGTGTTTGTATTTATGCTGTGTACTCATGCAATGTATTATTGTTGGGCATTTTATTTATGCAGTTTACTGTGATTCTTTTTATGTCTACCTTTTTGTACTTTGACACATATATCTCATGGTGCCTAATATGTAAAAGATAATAACAAAGGTACACTAAAATTCACTTTCTTTACTTATGCTCTGGTACAGAGAGGGCATGTGCCATTCCTCTATACAGGCACTTTTAGGTTTGTGTCCATCTCCTCTAATCCTGTTCTGTCATTTAAAGCCAGAACTGGCCACGCATCTGGCCTGATTAAGAGATGGACGTGGTTCACACAGCAGCTGTGTCTTTGAATGTAGCTGCTGTGCGAAAATATGGAATAGCAGCAGGAGGCATCTGTAATAAAAAGACATCCACTGCAGGCTTTTGTGATCCGCTTCTACGTCCGAAAGCTCAGCATCTGATGATCTGCATGAACATCAGTCACCTGAGTAACCCTCAGTTTATTCCGGATGGCTGGTGTTTTCACTCTGCCGGGGCCAGTGAAGCTACGTGGGACAACGTAGACCCTGGCCTCCACACGTCTACAAAATGGGGCTGGAACGCCCCATTCCTTTATCGGCCATCTGGGGGATGCCATTACCTGTGGGTTGGAGGCATGCACTAACTAGTTCAAACAGACTACCATCCCCTATATAAACCCTCTCCATAACCCGGATCCTCAGTCTTGTTTTTAGTGCCTTGTAAAAGGCACTAGCTAGGTCCTAGCTTTTTAGTTAGGGTTTTATTTATTTTCGGTTTTACTATAGGGTACTTTAGTCCCTGATTGAGAAGGGCTAGCACTATCAGAGTGGGAGCAACTACTTAAGAGGTTTTGTGTGAACCAGCTTTCCCACTCTAAAAAGACGGCCTCTGGAGAGTCGCTATACTTTTTTTTTTTTTTTTTTTAAATCTCTGGCAAATACTATGGTCCAGGCTCGTAAGCCAGTCATGTCAAAAATATATAATCTCATCTGGAAGAGGTATATTTATTGGTGTGAACAGAACAAGTTTAAGCCTGAGAGTTTAGGTTTATCCCGGCTTTTGTCTCTTTTACAGGATGGATTTGCGAGGGGACTTCGGTTATCCTCACTCAAAGGACAGGTATCAGCCCTGTCTATCCTGTTTCAAAGGAAATTGGCCGTTATTCCTGAAGTACATACTTTCCTTCCAGGGGTAACTCGCATACAGCCTCCATATGTTCCACCAGTTCCACCTTGGAATCTGAACTTTGTGTTAGAGGCGCTTCAGAAAGCACCCTTTGAACCTTTGGAGTCTGTGGAATTGCAATACCCTGAAAGTGTTTTTTCTGCTGGCCATTGCCTCAGCAAGAAGTTTCACAGTTAGTGGCCCTTTCCTGTAAGTCTCCGCTCCTCATTTTTCATGAGGGTAGGGTTGTGTTATGCAGTAAACCTTCTTTTCTTCCAAAGGTGGTTTCAGTGTTTCACATTAACCAAGACATAGTCCTTCCAGCTTTTCGGCAGACTTTAGCCAATGAAGCCTCGCCGTTAACTTTGTTGGACATGGTCCGTGCCATTTACGTGGAACGTACTGCGTCTTTCCTATGTACAGATTCCCTGTTAGTTCTAATTGATGCCCCAAAAAGAGGCTGGCCAGCCTCTAAAGGATCCATTGCAATATGGATTACAGCTGCCATTAGGCAGGCTTATGTGTCCTCCAATGTGTTGGTTCCAGCCTCAATTCGAGCCCGTTCGACTTGTGCTGTTGGAGCTTCCTGGGCAGTACGACATGGAGCCTCAGTAGAACAGGTGTGTAGAGCAGCCACCTGGTCTTCCATAAATACATTTACTAAGTTTTACTGTTTCCATACATTCAGCACTAGTGAGGCCAGTGTAGGACGGAAAATTTTGAGAGCAGTCGTTTCCGATGCTCCTCCCCCTTAATTTGGCTTGCTTGGGTATGATCCCACAGGTAATGGCATCCCCGAGATGGACGATAAAGGAAACATAATGTTTACTCGCCAGTAAAATCAATTCCTTGAAGTCCTTCTGGGGGATGCCGAGATCCCTCCCTTGTTTGACTTCAGATTAATTTCTGTTAGTTAGGTTGTCTGTTATTTTGTGAGTTTTTCTACAGGCTTGGTTAAACATTAGACTGAGGATCCGGATTATGAGGAGGGGTTATATATAGGGGGTGGGTTTCGTTCTGATCGAAATGAATAGTACACACACGTGACCATTTGAGTGAGTACAAATGAACACACTTAAGTAACAAACAATTAACAAACAACATACAAAGTATACAGTATACTCAACTTTTGTCTATGTATTCAGATGACACTGGTAATTCATCATCTCCAACATAAGATGTACTTCATCTTATCTTCTCTGGGGAGCCCTCGTTCCAATAACGCCCAGGTAGTTCAATTTACATTGCAGGCATCCTATACTGCAGTCTCAGATCCATGCACGAGCTAAGAGCCTTTGTGTAAATCTTGATTTATATAGCCTAGTATGGGGTGTTGGCGGATATTAAGCCCATATTAGTTACAAACTAAGTACCCACTGATTGGTACAACGTAGCATTGACCAAACTTATCTCTCTTGCACATGCTCCGTAAGCACTAACCTATACTACCAGACAAAGACATAAACTAATGATGTGTCCTAATGTCTGGAGATAAACTCTATTTCAAAACTCCTTTGTGTAGAGTTTGTTACCCATAATGCTTAGCATCTCTACACATCTTACAATGGTCATTCATTGGAATGTGGCTCACTGTCTGCTGATAGTAATGGCAGGTACAAGTTGGACCCCTCAAGTTATGGCTTGTTTGACCTCAAAAGGTTATATCTAACCAGTATGTGCAGACTGCAACTATATGAATACAATGATCTTCTTCACACCTCAGTGGGGCCTAGCAAGGGTTGTGTGTTACAAACTTATATGCCTATGTAGAAATTAATTATTTAATCCACTGGTTACAGTGGGAGTCAGTTTAAACTAGTTAGTGCACGCCTCCAACCCACCTAAGGCATAACCCACAGGTAATAGCATCCCCCTGATGGACTTCAAGGAAATGTTACTGGTGAGTAAATATCCTGTCTTTGTAAAGTGCTTACCATCACTGCCCCCAAACGTCTGCAGGCTGTCACTCACTTGGCGTCTGCAGCCACACTGCGTCTGGTAACGCACATGCTCAGTCCGGATCCTGTGCATGTGCAGTTTAGCAAACATTGGAGATGTACATAAACCATTGGGTTTGCATACATCTCTGAATTAGGCCCTATGTTGGCTGACATGCACGTATACCCAAGACGTTTTGAGAAAATACCAGCATTGTAAATATTACTATGCATTCATCTCTTAATATTTACACTAGACAGACATAAATGGAAAATAAATAGGCTTAGTTGTGCCAAATAGAATATCCTATTTAATGTAAACTACTTGTTGAAAATAGAAATGCATATCTGCTTTCTGTTTTTTTTTTTTTTTTTTTTTCAGTGCTCACAATTAATTATTATTTTGTTTGCTACTGTTCACAGCCCGGGCAAATTCATTTGTTGGAACAGCACAATATGTGTCCCCTGAGCTCCTCACAGAGAAATCAGCTTGTAAAAGGCAAGTATTACTTTATCCACAACATTTCTTTATTTTTTCCTCTGTTCTCCTCCTAATAGATTTGGTGAAACATAAAATTGCTGAGCACCATAATTATGGGTATGACCTAAATGAACTAGGAGGACAGCAGTGAGTACACGCCAGCACCTTTTGCTTGGGGTTGACCCTGCCTGTCCTACTGCTTGTACAGTATGTCACCTTTGTGTAACGGTGATGGCAGTCAGTCTACCGATTTGCCTCGCCATAGCGACTAGTTATAAACCGTCACTGTGAACAGATTGAAATGACTGATTTATAAATGATTATTCCACACTGCTAAGCCCCATTTTGAGCAGCCATTATTGCAGTGTTCTAAAGGCAAACTCTTGCAGATCATCCTTAATTAATCATGTTTAAATGTTAACTGGTTTATTACAGGAACCATTTAGCACATCTGAATTTTATTATACTGTTCAATAATGTAAATAAATAGTCTTCCCTTCGGTTGCAAGCTACAGCTGCACTAATAGTTCTACAGTTCAATATGGATTCTAAAATGGGCAAAACAAAACCGCTTTCTCAAAATACACACCAGTCTTTTGTTGGTTTGATCAGATTAAGGCTATTCCATGCTTCTGATTGTGAAGGGAACTGAAGATTTTATACAGATGTATCCACTACAGTCTTGAGAGAAAAGGGCACACTGAATCTAATCACCATAGATAAAGAAGTGCAACTGCACAAGGAGAGAATTACATTAGAGCCTGCAGACTGAGTAACAGACTACTTATAGGTCCTGTGTCGGTGGCTTTCTTAAATACTGCACCCCAAATATCGGTGTCATCAGCTACAATACAAAGGCATTATAGGTTGCCAAAAAAAATGCCATATTTGGAACCGGCAAGTAGAAAAAGAAGGTTAAATGGGTAAAAGCACACAGACCCTGAACGGTGGATGAGTGGTAGAGAGTATTCTGGCCAGATGAGTATAAGATTGAGGTGTTTGGCTTGATGAGGAGAACATGTGAGACGTGCAGAGAATGAAAGGATGCTGGAGGAGTGCTTGGAGCCTTCTTTCAGGCATTGTGGAGGAAATGTTATGGTATGGGGCTGTTGGTGCAGCTAATGTGAGACATTTACACAGTGCAAGGAATAATAAACCAGAAAGTCTAGCGCTCTATTTTATAATGTCATGCCATCCCCTCTGGTTGGAGCTTAATTGTTGCAGATTTCAGCATGTAGCAGGGCAAGGATTCTAAAGGTGCCCACACACATAGCGATCTGCACACGATCCCACGATGTGTGCGATTTCCCCTGAACTCTCCCCGGCAGCTCCGCGGCAGTCCTACTCACGATTTGGAGTAAAAAATGTCCAATCTGACTTAAGATCTATCGTGCATCCAGTGCTTTGTGTCCCAGATTAGCAAATCTGTCCTACAGCACGGCAGATCTGAAGATGCGATGTACGGGGACGCGCATTGGCATCATGATCGTGAGTGGACACTCACGATTTGGCCATATTTGTCGTCATGATTCGTCGAAATTGGCCAAATCGGGTAAAATATCGCTATGTGTGTGGGCAGCTTAAGCGTACTTGTTTTATTTTTTTATTTTAATTTGTTTTATTGGAGCAAATAAAACAAATACGAATAATATCCTAGTACAAGTATGGAATGCAACTGAACACATGCAAGTAGAGGACATTCAGTACTAATACAACAAGAACAAAACAATTGTTACCTGGCATAGGCCACATAAACAGCAAAAGACAAGCTAACAACAAAGCGAAGCTACTGATCCACCCATATGTCTACTAGGTTTGAGGATCCGTGGTTGTGCTCTCTGGTAGGGCACACTGAGGAGGACCCTGGTCTCGTAGGCTTTTTTCTAAACTATGCAGAAACTATTTGGGGAATAAACAGGGAGCTGGAGTTCTAGGCTTTGATGAAATGACCAGCAGATTTCAGCATTTATTTAAGTCTTGTTGCGGTATGAGCTCGACAGTAAGGTCAGGGAAAATGCCCTACAGCTCAGTCACATCTCGGCGTAGAACTACAGAAGTCGTGGGCACAAATTTCTCCATAATATCTTAAAAAACTGACAGCTAGAATGCCAACGTCTGCACAGCTGCAATTTCTGCAGTTGGAAAATTCAATTTGTTGTTACCCTGATAAATAAAACAAAAGTGTCAGTCATTTATAATATAATATAATGTAAAAAGTTTCAGGTGCTTTCTGGAACAGTGCCACACCCGTGCACCAGCTTTATCTGTAAAGCACACACTTATATGGTTTTTATAGCTCAAACTACCCACATATAACTGCATGAATGGTCTCAAAACACCTAGCTTACGCTTACTTATGCTTGAGGTGATGGATCGTCTACATAATTGGCATTGCTGTTGTCAGGGCATCATGTCTGCACTGACACCTTTAGAAGTCTTCAGGAGGCACAGACTCAATACTGACAATTATACAGGTTTCTTTTGTGGGATAAAATTACTTGCGCTGTTCAACTATGTTTACTGTTATCAGATACATTCATTATTTTGCCATTATTTCATAAAACTGTTTTAAAGGACTCAGGCCCTGATTCAGAGCTGGACGCTCTGACAGAGCGCTCGCTCTGAATCAGGGCCGTCCTTTTTGATTTTTAGAGCGGCCTCCTGGCCGCTTGTATAGCTATGGGTGACCACCCCCAGCTATAGCCAGCGGCCAGGAAGATGGTCGTGATGGTCAAGACCATCGCAACCATCGGGCTTGCGACGAGACCTTGTGGTAGGGTCTCGTGGCCGCAAACCCTGGAGTGCTTTCGGCTCAAACAACACTTGTGATGTCAGTGGGGCCGGCCCCAGATGGTAGGCGTTTCCTTGGGAACGCCTCCGTCTGGGCAGCCACGCCCCTGGCACGCCCACCAAAGGGGGCGTGTTGCCACTCAACATCGACAGCACACCCCCTTTGGTACGAGACCCGGAGTCACGGTTTACCCGTCGCTATCCGGGTCTCGCGCATGTGCACGACGGAGCCGGCTCCGTCTTTCGCATGCGCACTGGGCCACCATCGACCCGCTTGCGAGCGCTTAGCGCTCACGGGCGGGTCTGAATCAGGCCCTCAATCCGCATGCTTTTATCACTACATATCTGCTCACAACTGAAACAAAACCTATAGAAGGCTTACAGTGTAAAGGGGTACGACGGCAAAACTTGTTTGTAGAAGGGTTATGGATGGGAAATGCATTGATAACGATGCAGAGACTTGGGGTAAGCTCTTCGGAAAAGTTCAGTTTTCGCTCCCTTTAAAGGCAGGTAAATTACAGAGAGTATAAATAAAACTAACAACTTTTTATTATTATTTCATCAACGCCAACTTCCCTGAACCATGCAACATATATCCATGTACCTACTTGTAAACCAAAACCTTGTATCCATTTTTTTTTTACCTGTGCAAATTAAGGCTGGGTATACATAAGAAGTTCGTGGACGACCGATGTAACTGTAAATTGGTCGGCCCATACGCACAGAATGATATAGCGCACTTATCGTTCAGTGACCACATCCAGGAGCATGCCGCCGGCCGCTGGATCATCACATCTGCAGGGCAGAACAGCAGATGCGACGACCCCGATGGCGGGCGGGAGCGCACAATCATGGGACGATATGTTGCTCCAATTCGCCAAAACGGACGACATATTGTCTAATGTGTACCCACCCTAAGTTCTCCACAACATTCAAAGTATAAAGTACTAAATAAAATCCTTTCATTTAATCCCTGCCCCTTAGATGAGAGGTTCATCTCTCTGGAGTTACAAGAGTACATGCTTGCTTATCCAGATGCACAGACTTTTGTGTAGCTGATAGGTCATGGACTGCTGTATGGCTGGAAATGCTCCATTACTGGGAGGAGTAATATGGGTGAAGCTACATACCGGTGTTTTCTGTATGCTGCGATCAGCACTCATTAGGTCTCATACAAGGGGTTTGTGGACTTATACTGGTTGTCCTAAACCAAGAGCAACGCCTCTGGCTAAGAATCTTGTGCTCTCATGTAGGCTGATTATTATAAATTGCACACAAAGTGGAAACCCATGCTAGTCATTTATTTTACGTCGGCCACTACAATCGTCATCATTAGTATTTGCGCTTACGTAAGCCCCATGCTAGGTGCAAGAGATCTGACGGAAACAGGCTTCTATGCCCAGTACGCACAGAGCTTTTGCTACACACCCTCCACACTCCCATGACAATCCCACAAGTCAGGATGATTCAGTGCGACTGTCTTGTTACTGCCCAGTTCCCTCCAGCTCGCGCTATTTCACGGAGAGACAGATCCGTCAATGTTCCATCTGATTCATTATAGGACAGACATATGCAAAAATGCGTACATTCACTTCTGCACAAAAACTCGCCATTTGCGCTAAGAGATCCATTTGACTCCGAATCAGGCCTGTATTGTGCTAATCTTATTTTATGGTCCCAGTGTGCCTGCTATGGATTGATAATCATTTATCTATTAAAAGGCATAATCAAATGACCAGCAAATTGTTAATGAACACGTTTTAGTAGTTGTCTCTAGTAAAATGGTGATTTTTTGTTTGTTTTTTTAAATTTTTATTGATATATATTATTTATATATTTATTTCTGTCTTCTTCAGCTCAGACCTTTGGGCTCTAGGTTGTATTATCTATCAATTGGCAGCTGGATTACCACCTTTCAGAGCTGGGTAAGAGTTTGACATGACTTTTAAGTGTGTGTGTGGGGGGGTTAAGTGGTTAATTCCTTTAACATTTGTTACACATTTGATGCTAGCATCTGTCATAGTGTTATCACAGTTAGTGTGTGTGTGAGTGTGATGTCTGTTGTTTTATGTCTCACTTACAATACATTTTTATTCTCTCTTGCAGAAACGAATATCTTATATTTCAAAAGATAATCAAGCTGGAGTATGACTTCCCAGAGAAATTCTTCCCTAGAGCTAAAGACCTTGTACAAAAACTTCTGGTAGTTTTATTTATTTTATTTATTTGTAAGAATACACAATATTCAACTGGTAAATATATTGAAATGCATCAATACATAAGTCACTGGCAATTATTATTTTTAGATCTGTGTAGCAGAATTACCAGTGTGTGACAGGGATGTAAGTCAGTACATCTCACGGTGCTGTCAGCACTACAGACTGCAGGCTAGGTTCACTTAGGAGCGGCTTTTGCAAGCCACTGCCTCTCGGTGGGTTTGACCTGGAAATTTAAGGCGCCAACAGTATTAAGTGCAAAACACGCAGGAGTGTGCACTTAATATTATTGCTGCTTTAAATTTCCAGGTCACAACTGCGGAGAAATGTAAATTTGCAAAAGCCACCACTTTATCACAAAGCATTCTGGGGGTCATTCAGACCCGCTCGTGAGCGGCAGTACGCTCGCAAGCGGGTCGATGTTCCCCCACTGCGCATGCGCGCGACGGAGGGAGCTCCGTCGTGCGCATGCGCGAGACCCGGCGAGCGACGGGCTCTCCATCGCTCCGGGTCTCGCACCAAAGGGTGGCGTGCTGTCGATGTTGATTGACAGCACGCCCCCTTTGGTGGGCGTGCCGGGAGCGTGCCTGCCAGACGGAGGCGTTCCCACGGGAACGCCTACCATCTGAAGCCGGCCCCACTGACATCACTAGTGATGCCAGTGGGAGTGATTTTGGCTCTGATAGAGCCAAAATCACTCCAGGGCTTGCGGCAGCGAGACCCTACCACAGGGTCTCGTCGTAAGCCCGATGGTCGCGATGGTCAAGACCATCGCGACCATCATCATGGACGCTCGTCATGGACGCTCATCATGGACATCATCACGTCCAAGAGGCCGCTCCATTTTCAGGGAGGAGGGCCCTGATTCAGAGCGAGCGCTCTGGTCAGAGCGTTCAGCTCTGAATCAGGCCCTCTGTTCATTGTATCCAGCATCTGACCACACAAATAATGTTCCAAACTTGCCCAAAACAACTCATAATCTGGTATACCATAAAACTGAGATGATGACTACAATGAACCTGTCATTAGCCAACTTTTCTGATGCAGCTGCCAAGTGATCTGGTTGTTGGGACTGAGTACCATTCTAAGTTTATCTGAATGTTTTTGCATTACTCTGAAATTACATTTAATCGGACTATAAGGATTTTCAAGTGGTACAAGAAATATCTTCCCTTGAGTATATTATTATTATTATTACCAGTTACTTATATAGCGCACACATATTCCATAGCGCTTTACAGAGAATATTTGGCCATTCACATCAGTCTCTGCCTCAGTGGAGCTTACAATCTATGGGCCTGATTCAGAGCCGGACGCTATTTGCGGACGCTCGTTCAGTAAAAGATGCTGGCTATTTAAATTGAGCGCTCGATCTTTGCGGTCTGTTGACGCCTCTTTGAGCGAGCGAACGAAACATGCGCTCGCTATTTTGTAAAGACGCCCCTTGGCCGCTCGCATCATACGTCATCTCCGCTATTTATTTGATTAATCGAGTACATCGAAAGGCGTATGAACTGCTCGCTATTCTTGTGGTAGCATTTTCCTACCTCAATCATGTGAGCAGTTCAGGCTAAAAGACAACCAAGTGACGTGGTCGATGACGCTGCTTTGTTAATTATGCACACCCTTAAAACGCCCGTTTTGACCGTTTGGCACGCCTGCGTTCGGATCTCCACTCCCCGTTTTCAAGCACCTTCCCCTGTTACCACCCACAAACGCCTCATTCTGTCACTCAAATTAGCAGGCACTCGCTATTTTGCGAGCACACGATTTCCGACCGCACTGACTGGTTGGCGCATGCGCATTACAACGCATGCGCAGATGTGCGAACATCGCTCGGAGCGAATGAGCAGCCGCTTACGAGCGGCTCTGAATCAGGCCCTATATCCCCTACCACATCCTCCAACACATAAACACTAGGGTTAATTTTTGTTGGGGGCCCATTAACCTACCAGTATATTTTTGCAGTGTGGGAGGAAACCGGATCACCCGGAGGAAACCCACGCAAGCACAGGGAGAATATACAAACTCCACACGGGCGTAGTGGGAATCAAACCCACAACCTCAGTGCTGTGAGGCAGTATACTAGTGTGTATAATCAAGGGAATGAAAGTATCTTTTGTGCAAGTTGAAAAACTTTTTTTTTTTTTTTTTTAATCTAGGATCCATAAGGCATCCCAATGTTTGATTTGGTCCTTGATGCTCTATTCACTTTTAAATATAAATTTGCAAGTAATGCTGGGTACACACTAGGCGACCTATGCAGATGCACTAAGCGTACAATATATTGTTTAGAGCATCTGCTCGTGTGTACATGCAATATTAATATGTTTTAGGACTGTTTCTAAGAAATAGTCCTGTAGAAATCTGCACCAACCAATACCGATTACCACTGCAAAATTTCCCAGTTCAGCATAGAACTCTTGCTTGTATTAAATT
Organism: Taudactylus pleione; assembly: GCA_031769625.1. Taxonomy (NCBI): domain Eukaryota; kingdom Metazoa; phylum Chordata; class Amphibia; order Anura; family Myobatrachidae; genus Taudactylus; species Taudactylus pleione. The sequence continues at coordinate 34,105,158 of JAUIMM010000031.1, read as the reverse complement.
TGTTGCACATTGCAGACCCTGCTGCTGATATTGCCTGTTGTGTGATATACCATATAGAAAGTCATCTTTTTTTCAGAGTGAACTAGAACAATTTATTAATATAAGCCCCCATTCCTTTCTACCACAAGCAGTCTGAAAGTAGGAAAAAGTTACTGTTTTACTATGTTTTTTATTAACGTTCTGATGTGGAAATTGTTATAGAAGTAAATGTGAATTGATGTTATGTTTACAGCAGCTGTACTATAATGTGTGGAATAATCTTGTATACCTCTAGCAGTGCTAGCATGAACATTTTACTATTCCTTTATCTATAAATACAAGCTGGTGCTTTGTTTGTATGTGTCCCTTTACTATCAGACCTTTATCACTTTTCCATTTCAGTAAAACAATTTTGTGAACATTCCTCTTTCAATTGCCTTTTAAATAGGTCCTAGACCCCATTAAACGATTAGGCTGTGAAGAAATGGGGGGCTATAGTCCCCTCAAGGGCCATTCATTCTTTGATGGCATCACGTGGCAAGACCTGCACCTCCAGACTCCTCCAAAACTCACAGCGTATTTACCAGCAATGGCTGAAGATGACGAAGAATTCTATGGAAATGTAAGTTACTGCGAGCTGTATTTGTTAGCTGTAACTGAAAACCACTGCAGGACTCACTATGCTTTGCTCTGCGCCATATATTAGGGTTTGCACAGTAGGAAACAGGTGACCAGTAAAATGTTTCACTCTCTGGATCTATCCTGTGGGTCTCATTCCCCCCACACCTCTCCTGTCTTTGGGATCAATCTCTGGAATAAGGATTTTTGCATATGTTTGTTTAGAGTCTGGTCTGAGGTTTGCACATGTTTTGGGTTTTCGAGACATTTTAGTTTCCCATTCCTCTGGATACCTGTGAAGAGAGAATGGTGGCATACATCTTGCCGTGTACCCTCCCCTGCAGATACTTACATCTTGTCAGAAAGTTATGCCATTCTCATGGGTGTTCTCCCCTCCTCTGCAGAAGCTTACATCTAACAAGAGTGTTGAGGAGGACCGATCGTGTCTCATTACGGTAGGCCATTCATCTGTAGATACCACTGAGGCCTACAAACCTATACTCTAACTCAACTGTGTATAAGACTGACAATAGTCCTGCACTGCTAGTATACTATTAGTTAAGTAGCACATTTGATATAAGCTAATTAGTTCGGGACATCTACGATTCACTCATAAATATTGCTTGTAGCACAACTAATTTAGAGAAAGCACTGATTATTTAGCATGTATTTATATTAGCATAATTAATGTAAAAAATCGTGGTTACACAAAGTTTTATTTTCAGTAACTCTCCTCCTCTGTTTACAAGGAAAATGCAGATTTTACTAAGCAGGTCATCAGTTGTGATTTTGTAGAGAACAAATGTTTTGTTGCCTTTTGCCATATTATTGTGTTACATTTGGCATTGCACTTTGCATGGCAGAATTCGTAGAAAACATTGAACTGGAATTTAAACCTAAAGGTAGTTGACAATATCATGAAAACACGTGGGTATGTAGCTCATGCATCAATCAACAGAATTACATCACAGCATGATTAGGGTCCTGTATAGAAATGCTGGTCTGTCTATAATTTTGACTAGCATAGCAGCAGTTACTTTGAAGGGAGAGGATGGGAGTGATTGAGAGGGTGCATTTTGCAGGGACTTGAATCAACAAGACAGCTCAACTTGCTAACTTTTCACAAGCAAAAGTGTTTGAAGCAATTGTGGATTGGATGTAAGAGAGAGAGACACCTTATTAACTGAGGGGAAAAGTGTGCAAAGTGCATACCTCCAGGATTCTGACATCTGCGCATTAATTAAAAATGCAAAACAGGCGATCAAATGGCTGCAAAGTGCAGCCTATGGTACATTCAGCCGCATTCATTAAAAATAGTCCAATGAGTACACCACAGAGCGTTCACCTGTCACTGTAAAGTGGAAATCGGGAGCAAAAAGAACAATTGAATTCTCCACTGTGAGTTCAGTGGTGCAAAGAGCGCATTCAATTGACTCCCGAACAGTAGCGGAAGGGGATCTGGTCAGTCTTCACCATATTTTGGACAAATGGATGAGTGCATGTCTGGCGCCAACCTAAAGAAAATACTTTGAGCGTTTACTAACTAATACCATTAATGAACCACTCGCAAATTGCAGTTTCCTATTTGTCCAGAACTACACATTCTTTCTCTGATCTGTTTTAGCACTTACAATCATAGATGTGGTAAATATAACGTATGTATCATTTCCTTCCGGCCACTTACCCACAGATTCGACTATACATCAATCCAGTACAAAAAGATAATCACATACTTATGCTGGGTACCCACTTATTGCTATATCGTTTTTTCGATCGACAAATGATATATCCGTAGTGAACGCATCGTTCACAGACATATCAGGTCGGTCCTGGAGCACAGCCGTTGCCATTATATCATGGACATATATCTGTGTGCCTGGCTGTGAGCGGGCGACCCGCTGACCATCACATATGCTGGCCGCAGGAACCACCGACAACTATGTCATTTCCGTTTCCTGTGGCCAGGCATGACGGGCGGTGGATTGATAAGTGTATATGCACTATATCGTTTGTGCAGAACACTTACCAGATTGGTTGGCCCATAGGGCGTTCGGCCAATCCATCACTGAAGTGTGTAGCCAGCATTAGATAGACAAAAACATAGCAGGGACATCAATACTTATATCGGGAAAGATGACACGCAGATGCAAAGCTTGATTTAAGTGATAATGTATTCTCATTGATGTATCGTCAATAATAATCTTACACATAATATAAACCGTTTAGCATAGATGATACAATACATAAAATTTCATTTACTTTTAATATTTCACCTGTCTATGGGTCTAAGTGCCTTAATCATGTTTGTGTATGTTTCAAAGATTCCATTACAACTCCCATTATTATGCATAGTTCGAACTACAGTTGTCATTGTGTGCAACACTAACATTACCATATTTGCAACCTATATTATCATGTGGGATGGGTACGGGATGCTGCGCTCTTGATCCCGGCAGTCAGAATCCCGACGCTGGCATCCCGCTTAGGTCCCTACCCTAACCCTCCCTCCCCAGTGCCTGAACCTTATCTCTCCCCTAGTGCCTAAACCTAACTTCCCTCCCCCCTTAGTGCCTAACCTCGCTACTTACCATCTGGACGCCGGTGCCGGGATTTTGACCACCGGAATCCCCGCTGTCAGGATATAGACCGCATCTCTTACCATATATGTTCCATACCTCTCCTCGGCAACTACCTCTCACTCCCGCCTACTATACTTCTAGCCAGTTATGGAATTCCCTGCCGTACTCCCACAACCTTCAAATCTATAAACACTGATGAACCATCTATTTATCAGCGTTCATCCTATTTCAACCAATACCTACCCACAACACTCACTAACTCCTCTCTGAGCCACACTCGCTTCTCTTGTTTTAGCTATACCCTCGTCAGGAGCAGGGCCCTCTCTACTTTTTTATATCAAGTCTGCATTTATTTTGCTTACCTTTTGTATATGTCCCTATTTTATGTAAGTCCTGATTTCCCTGCTATCAGGCTCTGCGAAACACTGTGGCATCTTTCAAAGCTGCAATAATAATCACCCACATTTCCTACCTCCCCTCTTTCTCCTCATTTCTCTCAGTGGAGATGGAGTTAGCAGACATTGTCATAGAGCTGTAGAGACAGAGAATGTAAAATAAGTGTGGATTCTGGTGAGGATAAAATAAGCAAATATTGCAGAAATTTGTTTTATAAATTGTATTATGTTCTGATGCATTTTATTTACACAGTCATTCACACAGTTGTATAGTGGGCAGGGCTGAGAAAAGACACGGGTCCATGAAGATCAGACTTTCATAAATCCTACCTTTGTTAAACCAGAAGAAGGGAAAACAAAATTGTGTCTCTGTCGGTCGTATTTGTGTGTCCTTTCCTGATGTAGTCCCTTTTCAGTGTTTCCTGCATAGTATTTGACTTGTTATGTACTACAGTGATGTGTGTGACAAAATCTAGGTGAAAGTCATTGTACTTATGCATTTACTGCTGATCATATTTGTGGGGATGGTTTATAGGTGCACCTCTTTCTTTGTATATCATAAAGGAAACTGAGCTAGCTCTTAGGCGTCATGCAGATTAGTTAGACTTCCCCTGTAATCATTGACCAGGGTTGCTAATCACTATTGCACATAGGGCCCGATTCAGATTTGGGAATAGGGTAAGATATAGCAAGTAACTGTGAACCTGGGTAAACCATGTTGCAATGCAAGAGGTGCAAATACATTTATTTTGCATTTGGGGTAAATACTGGCTGCCTCTGCCTGTAACTCACAAATACTGCACAGCTTTATTTTTACACTGCAATTTAGATTTCACTTTAAACACATCCCACCCAAATCTAACTCTCTGCACATTTTACATCTGCCCCACCTGCAGTGCAGCATGGTGTTACCAAGATACTGAGTTACTTGCTCTATCTTACGCTATTCCCAACTCTGATTCAGGCCCATAGTTACACGTCTTTTCTGCTTTATACTCTTTTTGTTCAGAAATAAATAATAATTATCTGATGGACAAATGTATCCAGACAGCACAGACAAGCATCAGGTGTAACCCGTATATGTCAGCCCTTTGTTCCCATATAAAATATCTGTTTGCCCACCAGACTTGTTAAAGAATATACTACAATTTTCTCATCCACATGTAGGGTTTGGTCAAAGACATGGAACAAATCCTTGGGCCTCTTGTTAATCGCCTCTGACTGACATTGTTTGGCCAGTGCAGTTAGTGACATGAGTGGCCATATAGTATTATAGGGAGATGTAGTCGGCATCCTGACAGTCAGAATCCCAATGTTCACAATACCGGTGGCGGGATCCCGTCAGGTCAGAATGCTGACAACTTCTAACGGTAAATATGAGGGTTAGGGTCAGGGCCGGATTAAGGGGGGGGCGACAAGGGCAGTCGTCCCTGGGCCCCCACACACAGAGGGCCCCCACACAGGGTCGGTGACTTGTGACCCTGCCGAGGACAGGTGCCGGCGGCACCTGTTCCCGGGAGGAGGGCGCTCTGCAGTTGCGGCCATTCTATCGCATGCAGCAGCACAATCAGTGCTGCTGCATCAGCTTGGGGCAGGGTGGTTGTGTGGACGGCGCATAAGTGCCGTCCGCACTACACAGCACAAACGCACAGCCGCCGGTGCCGGCAGCTGTGTGTTTGTTTTAGCAGCCGATGAGAGTCAGTCAGACGCTCATCGGCTGCTGCTCCCACTGCCGGAGCCTCCGTCTTCCGGATCTCGCAGTGGCTGATGGGAGAGACGCCATGTCGTCTTTCCCATCATGCAGAGCGGGCCGGCCCGGGAGGACGCCGGACGGAGGAGCAGATGACAGCACAGGGATTAAGGTAAGTGGAAGTTGTTGGTTTTTTTTGTGTGTGTTGATCGGGGGGTACAAGGGGCACTGCTGGGGGGGGGTACTACTACTAGGGGCACTGCAGGGGGTACTACAAGGGGCAATGCTGGGGGGGTACTAGGGGCACTGCTGAGGGGGTACTACTACTAGGGGCACTGCTGGGGCGGTACTACTACTAGGGGCACTGCGTGGGGGGGTACTACTACTAGCGGCACTGCAGGGGGTACTACTAGGGGCACTGCTAGGGGTACTACTGGGGGGACTACTACTGGGGGCACTGCACACTGGTGGGGCCACTACTGGGGGACACAGCATAGAGGGGGATTACAACTAGGGGTACTCCTGGGGAGACTACTGTTGAGGGGCGACTGCTACTGGGGGCACTGCTGGGGCAGACTGCTACTGGGGGCACGGCTGGTCTGGGCTCAACTCTGTGTGGTTTGAAGGGACCCCCCAAAACTTAGTTGCCCTGGGGCCCCCACAAGCCCTAATCCGGCCCTGGTTAGGGTTATGCTGTATTGGTGGACAGAGGGTTAGGTTGTGGGAGGGATGGTTTAAGGTGAGGGTTAGTGTGAAAATACTTGCCGAAATTTGCCAGCATTTTCACCATCTGGATCCCGCTGCCGGTATTCTGAGAGTCGGGATTTTTACTGTGGGGATGCCTTACCTAACCCTTTCTGATATGGTATAGGTGTGATAATCACATTATTTACATGACTCTTCTAATTTATGTACTCCTCTTTATTCCAGTATGATGACCTCTTGAGTCAGTTTGGGGGTATGCAAGTAGCCTCTTCGGCATCTTCCCAAACATTGGTAGTACCGGAACCTGTTAAGCCACAGCGATGCGACAGTAACATAGAACAGTACATCCACGACCTCGATAATAATTCTTTTGAGCTTGATCTACAATTCTCAGAGGATGAAAAGCGGCTACTGCTAGAGAAACAAGTCGGTGGAAACCAATGGTAAGTAAACTACACATTGTGATATATTCACAGCTGGAAGAAAAATATGTATTAGGAGCAGGATTAGTGGTAGGGAGATCAAAGATTACTACGAACAGATTGTGGCAAGTCTTAGAATTATTATTCAAGATTTATAAAGTGGGAAAGTAAACAGTCTGTTATTAATCATGCCAAATTGTAGAATGTGAAGATGATACGGACTATAAAAATAATTGATAGCGGTGAAAAAAGTAGCGCTGCAGTTGTAACTTATGGAGAATATTTTTATAAAGCTAAAAAAGAAACCCTTTTAATTGAGCGTTTTCTGAAGTTCCATCATTGTCCCTGTGTTTATTATGGAAAATATTTTTTTTTTAGAATATAGCTTGGCAATCTCTCTGGATCTGAAAACAATGTGTATTTAAAATATGTTTTAAGTGCAATCTCTGATATATACTTAATGATTTTCTTAAAATACACAAATCTTCAATATTTACCCTTGCCATGCTTATACAATTGATAATGAAGGAGGCTTTGTGCCCTGATATGTAAGCCTTACTAAGGAAAACACTTTCTTTTATTACAGGCACCAGTTTGTAGAAAACAATTTAATATTGAAAATGGGTCCAGTAGATAAACGAAAGGTAAGTGTGCAGTTCCTTTTATTGTACCGCTTGCTTGCATTGTGTTCTTTTAGTAGAGCTAATGCGTCGTTTAAGTAAGAGGCTTGTTTGTAAAGCACACGTAGTGTCACAAGGTACGAAGAGAAAATTCATTCGTAAAGCACTCAGTATATTCACTTTTACCATACTGAGGAAACTGTTGGCTAAATGCAATCAAGGTGCAGGATCTTGTACTAGCTTGTGCTTCTCAGTAACTAATAGCGCTGTTCAGAAAAAGTTTTTTATTAGATTGTAGTCTCGCTGTCCATTATATCTTATTATCCAAACCTCTGCACCAGGAATGGAATGGTGATTGCTCTAATTTTATATATATATATATATATATATATATATATATATATATATAAAACCTTTACTTCGTCTTTAAAATACTATAGCCATCGAAATATTAAAGTGCAAAATTGTGTGAAAGTGCTCCTGGGGGACTGGATCACGGTTTGCACAGCGGGGATTGCATGGTGAGTGTCCTCGCAAGATGAGTGTCTGCTGAAAACCTGCCATTTTTGCAAAATCAGAGGCTATTACATGCCAGTCCCACTGTCAGATGGGAGCTGAGGTATGTTCAAAATACGACAAGTGCTGGATACATTAATAATATGTTAGCCCCCCTTATTCCATTGTCTGATTTCTCAGACACTGACAACAGGTGTGTGCGAGGACACAAAAGCCCTAGTTAGTGTTACTCTAGCTGATGCCAGAAGGACAGTACCCCTATAAGTACAGCAGTTTATTTTATTTGAGTATCCAACATTCTGCATATCAACTATGGGTTTGATCCATTTAAGAGCTAATTACTCGTGGTGCTGTACGCCACACTGTACCGCTAGACTCACACATTTTCTCCTTCATCAAGGCTGGGGGACACTGGACCATGATATTGTAGGTTGGGGCTGGAGCTAGCACTTAATAAAACTGTAGTTTTAACTCCTATGCTCCCCCCCCCACCCCCCTTCAATCCCACAATTCCAGTCTTCGTTAAGTGCCTGAGGGAGTGGTGCCTAACTCCCTTCTGCAGTATAGTTATTTTTACTGTTATTTTGTAATTTTTGGTCTCATTTCTAGTTAAAAGCTGTGCGCTGCTTGTAGCAGCGCACAGCGTGAGTGCGGGCGGCTGCAGGAGCTGTGGCACAGCTTGACAATTTGCAGCTGTGACGTCGGGACCCCCCCACAGAGCACTCATCCTGGACCCGGGGGACAATGCGCGCTCGCACCCTTTTAGAGGGTGCAGGACAGCAGTGCTGTCCCAAATGGCAGCGCATTCTTGCCGGGTCTGAGAAGGGCAGCTCCATTGCAGGAGCGCGCACTTCACAGGCAGCTTGGTCAGAGCTTTACAAGTGCTTTCCCCAGGCAGGAGAGTAGCACTTGTGAGTGCAGCCACGGTGTCGGGGTGCGGAGCCTGTAGCTGCCGGCCTCCCTTTCACATTTCACATTGCCGGGCTTGTGTTGGCAGCGGCTCCCCTCACACAGATGCAGGAAGAGCCACAGACTGCCCAGATAAGCCGGGCTTAACCACAGTTTTCCCTTCACACGGGGAAGTTCTAGGTGGCCAGGGAGAGTAAAGCTTGGAGGGGGTGGAGCTTCCAGCGCTGCTCTCCCCCTCCTGCAGCGGTACAGTCAGCGGGGACAGCAGGCAATGCATGGATGACATCCCTCAGCCGGGGCTGCTATATTTGCCTGCTCTACACATCCTCTCCCAGGCAGCTGTGGTGTTGGTCTCCTGGAAGGCTAAGTACCCTTGTTGCTGTATTAGCTGCCTTTGTAACATTGTTTTCATGTACCTCTTTGGATTCTACCTGCTAATAGGGTTTAGGTGCACACCTGCTGTCAGGTGTTACTGAATTGGGGGGCTCTGACAACACGCATTGCTTCTCGGCCTTTTGGCTAAGATCAAGTGTAGTATCTGTTCTTAACAGTTTAATATCTGATATGTCCCCTATCTGAATCGCCACAGGTTTATGTACCCTCTCTATGGCCATGTAGCTAGTGACCACTGACGTTGGACAGTAACTGATGAAATCAGGGTACATCTACTGAAGGATCTCTCCGCTACCCTGACAATGACTGCATAATGGTTAGCATTGTTGCCTCACCGCACTGCGGTCATGAGTTCGATTCTCGCTACAGCCCTAACTGTATGGAGCTTGTATGCAGGGATTTTGCTGTATTTTGGGCGTTGTTTACTCCCATGTGTGGGGTAACGAGCACTTGCCCTCGGTGGCCTTGTGGATTTAGGATCTAGTGATGTGTAGGCATTCAGGAAGCTGCGTCCAGCAGGGTGGGACCTGCGTGGGATGGGGCTCTCAGCATGTCAGGGTGCGCCCTAGGGCAGCTGGTGGTGCTTCACAGGGAGACCCCAGTTCAGGCTTGGGTGTTCCCTCATCTCGGGCATGGTTTTTGTTCCCTCTATAGGGTTAAGTTCCTAGCCTAGGTATGTCCCGCTTTGGCTCCAGGTTTTGCATTATGCGATATCACAACTTACGTCAGGTTCCTCTATTTTTCCGCTTTTTTTGCAGGACTCCTCTGCTGTGCGAGGTGCAGGTGGAGGCGTGTTCTTCCTCCCAGGACCCCATTAGCATTTTCACAAAGGAAAGACCCTGCGCAGACTTGCGCTGTCCCGAAGGAATGGGACCGGCTGTCTTTTCCACCTCATTGTTGCTGCACACCACTCCGTAGGAAGTTTAGTTCTGGATTCCCATGGCTCTGGGTCTGTCCAAGAATTGGCGATGGACAGTCATTACTTTCCCTTCGGTGCATCTCTCCGGTCTCATCAGGGAGGCTTAGTAGACACCGAATTCGGATGACTGTGTTTCTTACACAGTTGCTTCCAGAGGCTTGAGTATCCACAGGGGAGAACCACCCACGGTAGTCACTGTGGTAGCCGTTAAGACCATCACACGCCCCTTCCTGGGCACACCTCAGCATCCAGTAGGGATCTGCTAGCTAGACCATGGAGGATTGTCTCTCTGGTCTGGTTCTGGGGTCGTTATCCGGCCATGGCGTGCTCTGACATGAGTGGCGTGAGCTAGGGCCACTGCGGCTACCATCTTTGTCATAGGGCTTCACAGTGATTCGCCCTGGGATTCTCTTCTGCATTGGTAGCAGCATGGAGGCCAACACCTCTTCGCTACACGTCTGGAACGTGTGTCTTCGGATTCCTTTTGAGGCAGTTCGTACCACTTCCTCAGTGAGTAATTGACTCTGGCCCTCATTCAGAGCCGCTCGCTGGCGTCCGTACGCTCGTTCCGAGCGATGTTCGCACATCTGCGCATGCGTACGGTTTTTAGTACGCATGCGCGAACCAGTCAGTGCGACCGAAAATCGTTTGTACGCTATATAGCGAGTGCCTGCTATTTTGAGTGACAGAATGAGGCGTATGTGGGTGGTAACAGGGGAAGGTGCTTGTAAACGGGGGAGTGGAATTCGAACGCAGGTGTGCTTAAAGGTCAAAACGGGCGTTTTGAGGGAGTGCATAATTAATACAGCAGCGTCATTGACCACGTCACTTGTTTTTTTTTTAACTCAGAACTGCTCGCAAAATAGCGGTTGAAAAAACCAACCACAAGAATAGCGAGCAGTTCATACGCTGTACGATGTACTCGATTAATCTAATAAATAGCGGACATGACGTATGGTGCGAAAAACTTGACAGGGTTTCTCGGCATCCTTCTCGTCTCCATTCCCATTCTGTACAGCAGTACCCATCACTCTCCATTGGTGGAGGGTTTCCGTTATTCTCCAGGTCCACTACTTTGTCCTTCCGGATGGGCTCATTGTGGCCATGGCTGTGAGTCTCCTAGGCTGAGGTGCCGTGAAATTATTTTTTGGCTCTGGGGCCTTGGGTCACCATCCACAATTGCTGTTCGATGTGCTCGAGCTCCAAGCCATCCTTCTGAAGGGCCCTGTCCGTTCTCACTGGCTGGTCGCAGTCAGTCGTACAATGACCAGGTGATGGTAGTAGATGGATACTGTAGTCTCTCCGATCCCGAAACCTTTGTTCCGCGGCTCTCAGTAGTGGTTGTGCCGGTAGTGGGACAATGGACTTCCTCAGCAGAAACATATTTCTCTCTCTCTCCCTCTCCTTCTCTCTCTCTCTCCCTCTCCTCTCCCTCTCCTCTCCCTCCCTCTCTCCCTCTCCTTCTCTCTCTCTCTCCTTCTCCTGTTCGGGAGTGAGGCCTTCCCCATGGGGATTTCAGGGCCTCTCAGCACGTTTTCAATGCTCCACAGTTTTGGATGGGATCTTGATGTCCTCTGGCTTCCACAAGTGACTGCCTTCACTGTTCCGTGGAATTTTTAACCAGAGCATCTGTTTCTGCTGTCCACACTATTCCTTCAGGTCTCCAAGGGCATTGAGGCTTCCTGAGTAAGGGTAATCCTTGTGGCTCCTGGCTGGTGGCGTCAGTCATAGTACACTGATACACTGCCTCGGGCCCACCGACCTCGGGAGAATATTTCATTTTGTCAGATCCGCTACAACTAGGATCTTTTCTACCGGGGGACTTCCTCGGTTGGTTTTCGCGCCTGGACTTCTGGGCCTGGGATGGATGACGCTGCAGGTCTTTCTCTCTCGTGGTCTGTACTAGGCTGCAAGCCCGGACTTTTTTTCCATCTCGTGCTTACCTCCAGGTTTGGAAATTCTACCTCTTGTGGTGTAACCATTACAAGGTTTCGCCTCTCACATTTCTTGACCTTCCTTCTGAAAGCTTGGGAGGCTGGCTGACAAATTTGTCTCGTGGCGTTACAGGTTTTGACCCTGTCATTTTCTTTCCAGCTGCATTTGACTCTTCTTTCAAGGGTCCAAACTGTTTTTGCATGGTGTGCTGCCTATTTGCCACTGTTTTCATCCGCAGGTGGAGCCGTGGATTCTTAATCTAGTCTCCTGGCCTCTCACACAGGCTCCATTGGAGTTGTTGCATTCAATGGATCTTCAGTCCGTTGCTTGGAAGCTGTTCTTCCTTATGGCTATTGCCTTCCCTTGGCATAGTTACGTATTTGCTCGTCTTCCATGTGCGGTTCTCCGTACACGTTTTACAATTCCAGCCGACACTGGTTTCGGATGTTGTCTTTCCGGTTCTTCCTCCTTTGGGGCTTCCCGGGACTGGAATGATCTGGCTCTGCTAGTTGGGCTGAGCTCTGCAGATTTCCTTGGACGCTTCTTTGGTACGCCGCACTGTTCTCTGCGGGTTCTTTATGAATTGTTGGAACATGGTTGGCCGGCTACTAAGCAGACCCTTGCGCGTTGGATCAGCTTGGTCATTACTCAGCCTATTCTGGGAACGGTTGACCGCCATCAGTCTGGGTGTTAGTGCCTTCTGGTTGGGGCGGTGGTGATCACTTGGGCAGCGTGACGCGGGACTTCAGAAGCACAGGTCCAATGTGCAGTAATCTGGTCACCTGTCTGCACGTTTGCTCATATTTACGTTTCAGGGTTTTTTTGCCTTCGGCAGAGCCCACTTTGGGCATACAGTCCTTCGGTCAGGTAGCCTGAGTGTTCCCTCCCCTGGGGGCGACTTTTGAACGTCCCATGGTCCAGTGTCCCCCAGCCTTGTTGAAGGAGAAAAGGAGATTTTTGGTTACTTACCGTTGAATCCTTTTCTCTGAATCAGGCTGGGGGGACAGTGCGTTCCCTCCCTCACGCTCAGTCGTACAAGGTGTTTGGTTCTTGAACGGTCTTTTCCCTACTGATTTGTTTGGTTGTTCTAAACCGTTTCATGGGGTTCCTGCTACTCCTCTCCGGACTCTTTTTAAAGAGGTACTGGAATTGTGGGATTGCAGGGGGGAGGAGCATAGGAGTTAAAGCTACAGTTTTATTAAGTGCCAGCTCCAGCCCCAACCTACAATCCCATGGTCCAGTGACCCCCAGCCTGATTCAGAGAAAAGGATTCAATGGTAAGTAACCAAAATTCCCCTTTTTGTTTGCAGCCCCATAGGACTGCAAGCAAAAATGTGCGAGTACAGGGTGAGATATGTCTGCGTGAGAGGGGCCAATTTTATGCTGTAACAGCGATATTCGCACCTGATTTGATTGAGCCCTTTATGTCTACGTAATTTACTGTTTATTTGTGTATGAATGCCATTTAAAATCATAGATATTAAGCAACAATTTATTGATATTTATGTAGTGCACACGTGTTACATGGGGGGAGTTCGGTGGTAAATGACAACGGCGCTGCTGCTGATAAATGTCATTACAAGATAGAGTGCGGATGTGCTGGGCAGTGTGTGAACGGTTAGTGGTACTGACCGTTCCGACAGCTGCAGCTATCAATATCAACAGCTGCATCAGTTGTTGCCCTACAGCACTGTCCCTGCTGCGGCGGCTGTCAGCTCTGGGATTGCACACGAGATCTCGCAATGCTTGTGAGATTCCGCAACTGCGAGTCTGTAAGAACACAATCCGGACATATGTGCTGTACGATCTAGATGCCTATGCAGTAAAACAAAAATCACACAACTACATCAAACATCGACTCAGAATCTGGTCCTAGGGTTTTTGTTGGACGCCAATTAATTTTTAACAGTATGTTTTTGGAGTGTGGGAGGAAACCGGAGCACCCGGAGAAAACCCACACAAGCACAGAGAGAAAATAAAAACTCCACACAGTACCTTGGTTAGGAATTGAATTTATGACCTAAGGGCTGTGTGGCAGTAATGCTAACCACTACGCCAACTGTTCTGTTCCAATCAAGCATTTCAGCTGCAGCTGTCAGTGTTCATAGCATGGAGAAGTCACCTGCAGTATAAACATTTGTTATCATTGATGTACCGTATATACTCGATTATAAGTCGACCCGAATATAAGCCGAGGTACCTGATTTTACCACAAAAAACTGGGAGAATGTATTGACTCGAGTATAAGCCTAGGGTGGGAAATGCAGCAGCTACTGGTAGTTATCTCCCCCCCCCCCCCCCCCCCGGTAGTGCCCCCAGTAGTAATCCCCCCTGGTAGTGCCCCCAGTAGTAATCCACCCCTGGTAGTGCCCCCAGTAGTAATCCCCCCCCCCCCTCGGTAGTGCCCCCAGTAGTAATCCCCAAACCCCTGGTAGTGCCCCCAGTAGTAATCCCCCCCCCCCTCGGTAGTGCCCCCAGTAGTAATCCCCCCCCCCCCTGGTAGTGCCCCCAGTAGTAATATCCCCCCCTGGTAGTGCCCCCAGTAGTAATATCCCCCCCTGGTAGTGCCCCCAGTAGTAATATCCCCCCCTGGTAGTGCCCCCAGTAGTAATATCCCCCCCTGGTAGTGCCCCCAGTAGTAATATCCCCCCCCTGGTAGTGCCCCCAGTAGTAATATCCCCCCCCTGGTAGTGCCCCCAGTAGTAATATCCCCCCCTGGTAGTGCCCCCAGTAGGAATATCCCCCCCTGGTAGTGCCCCCAGTAGTAATATCCCCCCCTGGTAGTGCCCCCAGTAGTAATATCCCCCCCTGGTAGTGCCCCCAGTAGTAATATCCCCCCCTGGTAGTGCCCCCAGTAGTAATCCCCCCCCCCGGTACTGCCCCCAGTAGTAGCCCCACCAGTAGAGAGAGACGTAATTAAAAAATAAAATAAACACTTACCTGAAACCCCGCTCCTGGTACCGACGCTGCTACCGGCTCCTCCGGCCGCTTTGCATTATGCGAGAGGTCATGACATCATGACGTCTCTCCCATTACCCACTGCGGGAGCGGGAAGATGGCGTGGGAGTGGGAGCAGCAGCAGCCGATGAGAGTCTGACAGACTCTCATCGGCTCCTGATTACAACATACACACAGCTGCCGTTGCCGGTGGCTGTGTGTTGGCACTGTGTAGTGCTGACCGAACTCCGTCCGGTCAGCGCTACACACGCGGTGCAGCTGTGTCACAGAGACAGTCTGCACCGCGGCCCACTGGTCCTGGAGCATCACTCGAGTATAAGCCGAGGGGGGGCTTTTTCAGCACAAAAAATTTGCTGAAAAACTCGGCTTATACTCGAGTATATACGGTAATATCTTCCCAGTAAATGCAACTTCAGTACACCACCTAGCTCTGGTTGAACAGATCAGGAATTGAACATGCTCAATTACATGTTTATCCAGCACATCTGTGTGTATGGAGAAAATGTTTACCATAAGTTCATTATGCTGCAACAAAATATTCTGCATGCATACATATATACAACAAGCAAGCAAGTAAATCCCGTCTGTTCCCTACAATAGGGTTACCCTCACTTCTGGGCCTATATATGCCATTATTAATCACCAAATCTATAACTGGTTTCAGGATGCTGCAGGGAAAATGAAAACCACATTCTTTTCTCATTTTCTGTCCCTCCTTCATTTCTGGCCTGTCTTGTAGCAGCACAACATGGGGCCGTTCCTCCTTGTTTTCTTTTTTTAAACTAAATTACACATTTCACTGAAAATATGAATTTGTATTTAAGCACTAGTCTCCAGCTGCATTTAGCTGGCTGTCCCCATACAACGCATGCTACGAAGCGAGCCTCTACCATTGGTTTCCACAGTGGGCTGTTGATACCCATTAACAACACTGATCCTTATCACTACAGTAAAAATAAAAATTCAGGGTTTTGGCTGGCATTGATTTTCATGATTCCTGAGAACACATTTCTCTTTAAACATTAAAGTAAGCAGTTATTCAGGACAGCTTGCTATTCATAGTACCTCATATGAACTGATTTTATTTTTTTTTATCTTGCCTAAAGTTATGTCAGAAATAAATAACAGATGGTGTTTTGTTAAAAAAATAAAAAAGTGTACATTTTATAACATCTGTGACTTTTATACACATTTATAACACCCCAACATCGCTCAATTTGTACAGAGAATGAAGCAGTGGGTGTAGCAGGCTGATGTGACTGACCGAAAGATAGATCTGCTTGTAGACCAATGTAGTGATGCAACTGGGAGATCCCAGGGAGTATATATACTAAAGTGCGGGTCTTTAGAAGTGGAGATGTTGCCCATAGCAACCAATCAGATTCTAGCTATTATCTTCTAGAAGGTGGTAAATAAATGTTAAGTAGTATCTGGTTGCTATGGGCAACACCTCCACTTCTAAAAACCCGCACTTTAGTAAAATATACCCCCAGGTGTTGTAGAATATACAAGCGCTGGCTTCCTGAGAGTAGACACTACAGCATGGTGCTAAGGGATTACTGCTGGAATATACAAAACAGACCACGAGAAATACAGAACTACAAACCAAGGCTGAGGAATATACAGTTCTGGTCCCCTCATTGCTTTTATCAACTATAGTGAGTTTTCCCTTTTGGGGGCAGTTGACTTGTTCATAAGAGTGATTCCCTCTCCCCATCCTCCTGTATGATGTCAGAGAAACTGCCGAGCCAGCTTTATTGATTAAGATGGGAAAATATGTCGGCAGGTGAGAAGTAAATGCTATGCATGGCTCACATGTATACACTGTGGATTTGCTCACACAACATTTTTCAGCATACTACATTTATCATTTAGGGGGAGATGTACCAAGCCTTGGAGAGAGAGAAAATACCAACCAATCAGCTTCTAACTGTCATTTTGCAGGCTGTGTTTGAATAATGTCAGTTAGTATCTGATTGGTTGATACTTTATCTGTCTCCACTGTATCTTTCTCCAAGTCTTAGTACATCTCCCACCTCCATTTCTGTAACATGTGAAAGACACATGGAATTTAATTTGAAGAGTGTCCTCCTCCTCCAGCAAAAAAATAATGTGTTATACGTGTAAGATTGCAGAGCTTTTAAATAGGCTTGAATACTGTATGCACAATTATCCACTTGTCCACATACTTGTTTTTGGAAGTACCGATCATTTGATGATTTGAGAGTGAAAATGTCACTGTACAGTCCTGTCTTAAACCAGTTTACTACCGCCCCCTTCATTAACTGCAACATTTTATTATCTCCCTTTATAATACCCTTTAGTTTGGCCTTATTTAGGTTTTAAAATAGTACAATGAGGAGACGTTGGGACTGGACTTGTCATGTTTCACTTCTGTGTGTTTAAATGTTTTAATTGGGCGAAATCTGCGCTTAAGCCGTCCCACTAACAGGATAGGATACCTCCCACTTACTGCCACTTCCCAAGTATCTAGAACGCAAGGTCATATTTTGGGCTGGGAAGCGGGGAACACCTCCTTTTATATAAACCATCTGCACGCATTGAATTCCATTTAAATAATCTTGTCCCACTAAATTAAAATTGGCTTTACTGCCAATCTACCAGAGTTCTCCTCTATCAGAAAATGTTAAATGGCTGTATTGTGAAGATCCTATCACGTGGCTTATCTTATTTATATGCATGCCATTTTGCAGCAAAACATTTAGCAATTGCATGGGTATAGACAAATGAAGAGCAAGTTGTCCTTTTTGTATATTGATTGCTGTAGCGCTGCACTATCTGCTTATAAACTGATTACATTCTGCTGGCACTTAAGTGGAGTCCCTTACCATATACAGGTCTCCATAGTAAGTACTGTGGGAACATCATACTGCATTCCATTGTCCTTCAGCATCTCCGGGAGCCCTGATTTCTGCTGACTTAGCATAATATATTAAATAAATAAAAATACATATATTGGATTCCTGTCTTCGCACATTATACATTGACAGCTATTTTTTGTTTGTCTGCTTCTTTGCAGGGGTTGTTTGCGCGTCGGCGCCAGCTTCTCCTTACAGAAGGGCCACATCTATACTACGTGGACCCAGTAAATAAGGTCCTGAAAGGAGAGATTCCATGGTCACAGGAGCTGCGCCCAGAAGCAAAGAATTTTAAAACCTTTTTTGTTCATACTGTGAGTATAAAAACTCGTATACATTATTTATTGTCAGTACTTTGAAGACAGAGTAATAGAATATTACATTTGCGTCATGAATGAGACAGATGTGCCCAGTAGCAAATGTTCACATGTCATTTCTGCAAGTACTTTGCTGTTCTATGAAACCTATGCTGTAAATCAGGGGTGGCCAGACTTTTGGACTAGGTGATCTACTTATAAAGCGAAAAACTTTTTGTGATCTACCAAGGCCGAAAAAGGGGGTGTGGCATGCAAAAAGGGGACATGACCTCACAGCAAGGGGCGTGTGGTTTGTCCTGCCGAAATCACACACAGTATCCCCAATTCAAATTACGCCACACAGTAGCACCGCACATTACACTGCACATAGTGTCCCTGATTCACATTACACCACATAGTAGTGTCCCTAATTGACGTTCCGACACACAGTTGTGCCCCTTATACACATGGCCCATTGTAGTAGTGCCCCTTATGCAATGCTGCCAGTAGTAGCGCCCCTAGTAGTAATGCCCCTTATGCAGTGGCCCAGTAGTAGTGCCCCCAATACATAAAGACACAGATGCACACGTATACTCACCTGAATCCCCGCTCCTGTGCCCGCCGCCGTCCTGCTCCTCGCGCTCAGCACTATGGGAGACAGAGACGTCATGTCCATTCACCCACTGCCGGAGCAGGAAGAGGGAGCTCAGGAGTGATCTCCAGCCTCCAGCTGCTGCTGCAAGGCTGGAGCTGCCAGACACCCACTGGTAACAAATTCTCAGCAGGTGCCCGGCAAATGGAGTAGGCAGCAATGGCGCCTCCCTGCAATGCAGCTAAGCACATTGCCTCGGCCCTGTATAAAGCAGCCAATAAGAATCTGCCTGTCTCTTATTGGCTGCTTCTGGAAGTCCACCGTGATCGACCGCTCGCGCGTCCGTGGTCGACGTTTTGGCCTCCCCCGCTGTAAATGAACAGTGTGTTTCGTAATTTCATTGGCTAGTTACAGTGGTTCCCAAACTGTGTGCCGTGGCACCCTGGGGTGCCTTGGCAGCACCAAATCAAATTATTTATGGTTAATCTAATGTATATATGAGGACAAACAGAAGCGCAAACCTGTCCCCACCACATAACTGAGCCTAGGAATGGCAGGTAAGCACAATTTACTTCTATTTACTAGTTTACTACATTTTTTCTGAATTTCTCAATAACAAACTTTTGGCTTAGGGGTGCTGTGAAAACAATACTGATGCTCTAGGGCGCTGTGATTCAAAAAAGTTTGGGAACCACTGCACTAGTATATACCTCTGCACATGACCATTATAATTTGCAGCATGCAGTCCTGCTAATGAAGTACGCCCAATATGCTTATTGGCCACTGGGCAGAGCTCTGTCTCTCCATCACTGGCCCATAGTTACACACCAAAGGTTAGCGCTCAGAACGGAGAGCACTGATATACAGCAAGAGGGGGGCAGTTTAGCATACCAGTTACTCTATTGGGCAAGGTGGGTGGGACGGGTCTCTTGCATAAGGCTTCTGTTAGTGTTTTCTTCATTAAATAGACCGTGTTCTAATGGTTATAGGTCCTCTTTAATATTATTGTACTACTAGTGTTGACTTGTTTAGTATAGGACTGTGGGCAGATGTACCACAGCTTAAAACATGTATAACATCTGTGTTTTCACCTTGCAGCCTAACCGAACATATTACTTGATGGACCCTAGCGGAAACGCACACAAATGGTGCAAAAAGATCCAGGAAGTATGGCGGCACAGATACCAGAATCACCAAAACCGCAGCATATAGCATTGTGTCTCTTCCACGTCTTGCAAGCTTCCCTCATGCTGCTAGATTACCCTGATTCAACAGATGAGCTTTACATAGCAGAACAGAAGAGAAACCCTTCTCCGCTCACCCAGCCGCCATCTCCATGGAAAATCATGTCAGAAATCTACATTGCAAACATGGACATTAATGGATTCCAGGGTTTTACCTTGCTTCTTCTCTGTGCTTCTGTTGAGTTACAACATGCATATCGTTGCTGTGGTGATTTTGCTTTCGTGCACACCAGCTCTATATCTTCTGCCACCTAGTGGGTAGGCTTTGCTATGCCAGCTTAACGTACAGTCGGTAGAAACACAGATCATTGTACTCGAGCACACTTTGGCAAACTGATATACAGTAGTCTGTGGGACCTCCATTTTGCATACTTTTCTTTCTCTGCTTGGCTATGAACTAGTCTGGCCAGGAAGTTTTACAGCCTATATACAGTGCTGAAAGACTTAAAACATGGCAGTCGTGACTTATTCATCGTCTTTCTCTTCTGTTTATAGTGCATCTAGTAAGGTCAAGCACACGCTTCCAAATGTTCTTGTTGCAGGTTATACATGGTACTTCTATATCTGTTAGAAAGTGAACTGTTCACCTGTCACACAGACTTAAGATACTGAGAAGTAGGGGAGGGAAGGGGGGTTGTTACAGCGTGTTGGCCTGAGCACTGAATATCTAATTTTACATATATATATTAAATGGTAAGAACATCTCCTGCATCCCCGTTTTTATCCTCAGTCTGAAATCCTAATTTTTATCTTCACAGCCTGAAATTCCATTTTTTTTTTTTGGGGGGGGGGGGGGGGGGTTATTTTTTGTTTGATGTTTCTTTTCAATATACATCCTGATATATCAGTGTAGCTCCTGTCAGTTCCAGAATTAATCAAATGGAGAACAGTTTTATTGTTTGTTATTTTCCTATCCACATGATAACATCGAAGCACTTTGTGGATTTAGTTTTTTAATTTAAGGAATGGAAAAGACTATTCTACTGACTACAGTTAGTTTGTCTTACACAGATCTGTGTAAGCATAGAGCTGTGTCCATTCATTGCCTTTTACATGGTATCTGCCTGCTGCTATTTCAGTGACTTTTTTTTTTTTTGTACCATAATTATATAGGGCCACAAATATGATAATAGGCCAGTCAGAATTAATTATCAGAAAGCATTTACGGTACTTGTGATATCCCAAAATATTGGTTTATTAATAACTTCTGTTTATTGGTCAAACATTTCTGTAGGGGAAAAAAAAAAAAAGATGATGATAGAGCTCTGGTCATATGCACACAGTGGTGGCCGCCATTTTGTGAGCTGAACCGTTCTTTGAGGTTGCAACTAGGAACTAGTGACTTCACTGAGGTACGTCGTGACTAATATTCATGAGGCCGGACTAATTAACATGAAGCATTAGTTCTGACTTAGCGTATTAATTGGCTGCATTCTCATGAGCTTCAGTTCCGCTTACAAAACAACTGCATCCACAGCGTAAGGGACAAATAATCTTTAACTTGCTGTGAGGAGACATTTTGGCAAATGAGCTTCTGCCATTTGCCTCAAGTTAAACCCTCTTTATGATTTTTAGTAAAAAAAAATTACAGCTGTATTTTGAAGTGAAAAGAAATGCTGTCCCTAAAGTACTTTGGAAAACAAAGTGGCACTGTAGCGGGAGAAGCCTATTGAAATTATCCTAACGCTGGTTAATGTTGCCATTATCCACAGCTGTAACTGTCAGACTACTTAGGATAAGTGAGCATCCTGCTCTGTAATACTACGTCACGTAACGTTGACTAGTATGCTGCTTAAAAGAACGCACATGCAACTTGCACAGTGGCCTAAACAGAAGAGAATTTTCTTTTTTTTTATTCTGTGACGCAGCTAGTAAACTAGAGTGTTTTTGAATGATTTCGTATGTGGATACTAATACTGGTGGATAAGCCGTTCACAATGACCACTTTAAGTATAACATAGTGTCTGCTAAAAAGCCTTGATTGGTAGCAGAGTTTAGTACTGCTGTATTTAGTTACAGAATTAAAAAAAATAAATTAGATTAAAAAAAACAAGCTTGATAATAGTATGCTGGCTTTATTTTCAGGTTGGTGGCAGTTCGTTATAAATGTATTTTCCCCTCTTTCTCTGGTTTGTAGCTGACTGTAACTGTGATGTACAGGCTAAGCTTAAAAACTGAAAAAAAAATGAAAACAAATAATGCAATGATAGGATATTCACTTTTGTATTTTTATTCTTGTATAAGGTTATTTGCTGGCTAAATGTTGGCCTCTAGTTCAGTCTGTGTTATTTAAATTCTAATATATGAATTATTTGGATTGAATTCATGTTCCGGGCCACGTTGTTGTATGTATTGATGTACAGCCATGAATGTGAATAATTATTGTAAACTATATTTTACAACTTTTTTTTCCTGGCTTTATTATATAAATTTTCTATTTGGTCAATGATTTAATCATATTTCTCATAATTTAATGATTTTGTTTTTTGTTTATTTTCTTCTTTCAAAGTATTTGTGCCCCTAGATGTAGTTTCTGAATGAGGAATTTTTCACATATGCTCGATTTAGTCTTGTAATAAAAAGCATGTAGGGTTATAGGTGTACAAGTTGTCTGTTTCCTTATTTCTGGGAAGCCAATAAAATACAAAGCACGTGTGGGTCCAGGTCCTAAAGGGAATATATATTGGCGATGGGGGGGGGGGGGGATAATAAAAAAAAACAATAGTTTTAATAAACTAAATGATTGATAAGCCCTATATTTATTGAGCAAACCTGAGTATGTCTGAAAAATAACATAGCGGCCCACCTACATGACAATGTTTTTATATTTCACTGGGTGACGTGTAATTATTTTGTAATGAAGGATTGAGGATTTTTTTTTTGAATAAAGGGTTATTATTCACTAAAACTCTGCTTAATGGTATTTTCAACACTTTCTGTGTGGACTAGAAAGAGGTGAAAAGAGGGTTTACTACTTATAATCACATTGGGAGTTGCCAATTAAATATTAAATTTATTTTATAATGTATTACTGGGCTATTGCTGTATGTTGAAATACATTTAAGAAAAGAAAAAAACAATAGCCATCTGATAAAAACAAAGAAAAACAACTATTTTTGGTTCTTAAAACTACTTATAATCACATTGGGAGTTGCCAATTAAATATTAAATTTATTTTATAATGTATTACTGGGCTATTGCTGTATGTTGAAATACATTTAAGAAAATAAAAAAAACAATAGCCATCTGATAAAAACAAAGCAAGAAAAACAACTATTTTTGGTTCTTAAAACATGGACTCCTAGTAATCCTTGTCTTTTTTGGATTTTTATTTTCTGAAAAACTATTTAAGCTAAGGTAGTGTAATAAGTAACGTATCACAATTTATACCGTACAGTTTACCTCTGTGCTTCATATATTAATATATATGCTTATTATTTGTTCAAAACTTACCTGAGATTATTTGTTGATCTTTCACGCAATTAGCAAAATAAATAAATAAATAAACACCTTTCACCTCCTGAAGTCAATT
Organism: Taudactylus pleione; assembly: GCA_031769625.1. NCBI lineage: Eukaryota > Metazoa > Chordata > Amphibia > Anura > Myobatrachidae > Taudactylus > Taudactylus pleione. Next base: position 34,081,977 of record JAUIMM010000031.1, on the reverse strand, counting down.
ACTATTAAACCTGTGAGATGTAGGCAGGGGTGAGATAGGAGTGTTAATAATTAAGAAAGGCAAAACCAGGTTGCTTTTAAATTATTTAAAAAATATGGACAGGCTCGCCGGCATCTTGCAGGCCATTACATAAATCCTTAAGTATTTTGCTTTATTTTAATTTCACCAATCTCAATACAATATTTCTGTTACCACAATCCAGTCATTCAGACCAATAAAGTTTTTGGTTTCTGTTCTCTGTCCCTTCTTTCCATTCCAGGATGGCGTGCACCAGGAGAGCAATCACCACTGCTTAGTATGAGACAGATGGCATGCTAGATGTATTTAGTGGAGCGTGAGGACTTCAGGCATATTATGTAACTTTCTAATGAAGAGCTTTCAGTATTTTAAAAGATTTTACCTTTTTAAAGCAGCCTGTACATCCCCACATATTACTGAACAAATTTGGCTTGACGATCCTTTTCAGTTTTAAATATGGCTCAAGTTTTTATCATTAATTTGGCTAGTTCTTGCAGTTTAGTGTGTGCCTGCTTTTATACAATGGTTACAAGATGGTGTTGGTATTAGGGACTGCTGGATAGAGAGGGGGGGGGGGAGACTATGGCAATAGCAGGGAGCAAAAAATGTACTTCCAGGTCTTTGTACACAGTTTATGGACACAAAGATAATCCTTATACACAGCAACCTGCACCTAACCAAAGAGAACAGCAACCTTTGCAGGTATAGGCCATTCCATAACAATTTTGTAGGGTGTCGGAAAACAAGATGCCAATGACTGCGATGTCTACTGAGGAGAAGTGGCTTGGGCTGTGACTGCTCCTAAAAATCCAGGACTGGTGACTCGTCTGTTGTAAGAGATGTTCAATTCCCACTGCCTTCCCCACTCAAAAGTGCGTTCAGTTGCTCTAAAGAAAACCTAAGTCGCCTACCAACTACAATGCTCTGAAATCATCAGGTTGGGGCAAGCTGCACATTCATGTGGTTCCAGGTACCCCCGTAGAATCCACTCCTGCATAGGGACAGCTACTCTTAGGCTGGGTACACACTAGGCCAGGGGTAGCCAACCTCGGTCCTCGTGAGCTACCAACAGTTCACGTTTTCCAGACCACCTAGCAGCTAGTGTATTCATTACTAACACATTTGAAAAGATTCACAGGTGGAGCTAATTATATCACTTGTGATTCTGTGAGGAGACCTGCAAAACATGCACCGTTGGTAGCTCTTGAGGACCAGGGTTGGCTACCACCTCACTAGGCGATATATACCTAGCCCAACATCTTAAGCGACGGGACCCGGCATCAGTAAGTGCATACACACTTGCCTGCATGTAGGGCCGACGGAGGATGTCGTTGACGACGTGTGGGAACGCGCATAATCAATTACATAATGGGTATGAGTTCTACCAGGGGTCAGGGAAGTTTTTTACCTTTTACTCCAAAATATATTTAGATACGCTAACGTTACCCCCTTGATTTGAAAGGAAGGAAATCGTATAGTAGTGCCCCCATATAGTGTCCCTGTAGTAGTGCCCCATATAATGCCCCTGTAGTAGTGCCCCCATATAATGCCCCTGTAGTGCCGCTTGTACAAAAAAAAACACCTTAATCCCCGCTCCTGCATCCGCCGACGTCACGTCTGCTCGGCTGCTCCTCGGAACTATGGGAGAGACGTCATGACGTCTATCCCATAGTGCGCATGGAGAGAACTCCAGCTAACGCGGCGCTGCAGGGAAGGAGCCGGGCGCCACCTGATAATAACATCTCAGCGGGCGTCCGGCTTAGAGCCTCCTAGCGGCACAGCCGGGCATGCATATGAACCATTCTATATTATAGAATGATTCATTTGCATGCCCGGCTGTCCGTCCACTACCCCCAGGAATTTCAGTTTTACCCCACTGAGCTAGATGATGTGCCTGATATATTGCGCCGATCCGTCTAGTGTGTACCCAGCATTACATCCGCATACTGTCAGCCTGCATTTCCACAAGCAGAATTCCTTGTTCTTAAATTGTAGTTAATGCACCTCTACCTATATTATAGTAATTGCCTCAGGGAAGGACATCTTGGTAACCGGCAGGTAATTTTACTAAAGTGCGAGTTTACAAAAGTGGAGATGTTGTCCATAGCAACCAATCAGATTCTAGCGAATATCTTCCAGAAGGTGCTAAATAAATAAGTAGAAACTGACTGGTTGCTATGGACAACATCTCCACTTTTGTAAACCCGCACTTCAGTAGTTATACCCCCAGGAGACCAGGTCCGAAGGGTGTTTTAGTACATAGATCTTGTTCGGCATTTCTGAAACAAAAGGCTATCAGTACATTGTGATTTTGCGACGGTGACATGTTCATAAAAGCACATACTTGGGATGTTCAGCATGGATATAATGGAGATTTATAAAAAGGGTGATTGTGCATTACCAGAAATCCTGCTTTTAGACGAGAAGATCATTTTGTAACGACTATGAACATAATTGCACAGGATGTGTAATGACTTGTAAATAGATAATAAAGAGAACAAAACAATTTACCATAAAAAAAAGTGTTATTGAAGTGTATTTTTATTGTGTTTTAATAAAAAATTGCCTTTAAAAAAAAAAAAAAAAAAAAAGTGCTTTTGTTGAAGTTTTTAAGCATAAACAATACATGAAAGCTTCTAAGTGTTTTCATGTCCCAGTTTAATTGTAATATTATTTCCTGTATATCCGTTCATCTGCATATGCCTGCAATTGTGGTATAAGCGGATTCTAATCCCAGCCTTCCCTTTGTGCTCGGTGGTGCGATGGAGTGTACGAGCGGTGAGACACCCACTTTCAGCGTCCGTGCATGTGCGATGGAGATTGTACGCACACCAGCATTGACACAACATCGGTCGCACAAATGACTTTTGCGGTATCCTAGGGTCTACTCCAGCCAGGGCCGGCCGGCCCGTTACGCCGACTACGCACATGCGTAGGGCGCCAGCCAGCATAGGGCGCTCAATCCCCAGCGCGGCCAAACTTCTGCAGGATCCCTCCTCCCGCCGCCACACTCCTTCCTCCCCACCCCCCTTCGTCTCCTTTCTGTGGCCGACGCAGGGAGTGTCCATTTCCCGGGCGCCCGCTGAGATTTTACCAGCGGGCGCCCGGCTCCCCACAGCGGCAGCTGGAGCTCACTCCTGAGCTCCGGCTAGGCTTCCCCCACGGGCACTATGTGAGAGACGTCATGACGTCTCTCACATAGTAACGAGGAGCGGCGGAAGCAGGAGCGGGGCTTAAGGTAAGTAAACTTTATTTTATTTTTTTGTGCGTTTTGATCTATTACCGGGGGTACTGCTGCAGGAGCTACTGGGGGGTACTGCTACTGGGGGCATGGCTACTGGGGTACTGCTACAAAGGCTGCTGGGGGTACTGCTACAGGGCCTACTCTGGGCACTATTACAGGGGCTACTGGGGCCATTATTACAGGGGCACTACTACTGGGGGCATCATTACAGGGACATTACTACTGGGAGCAATTTTGTGGGCATTGTGTATAAGGGGCACTACTACTGTGGGAATTCTGTATAAGGGGCACTAATGTTGGCATGGTGTAAAAGGGGCACTACTGTGCAGTGGCGTAACTATAAATTTTGCTCCCCCCTGCCAAAAATATTTCTGACGCCCCCCCCCCATGGCATTTTGGTAAAATAATTATAGGGCCATTTATACGCAATTTGGCTCCCAGTGCAAAAGTTCAAAATGTGCCCCACCCCCCTAGACAGTTTGCAGTATTTTTCCTCCTTGTAGTAATGCCCCTTACACATTATACCACACACCGTAATGCCCCTTACACATTATGCCGCACACTGTAATGCCTATTACCAAAGTGCCACTTACATATTTGCCCCCTGACACCATTTTATACCCCCCAGTAAGGCTTCTAATTACTTTTAAATTACCTGCTCTTTGTCAGGAGTCTTATACAGTGCCCCAAGTAGTGGTCCCCCTATGCAGTGCCCGTTATATAATTCCCCCAGTAGTAGTCGTCCCCCCCCAGCAATGCCCCCAGTAGTAGTCCTCTCCCCCCCAGCAATGCCCCCAGTAGTAGTCCTCTCCCCCTCAGCAATGCCCCCAGTAGTAGTCCTCTCCCCCTCAGCAATGCCCCCAGTAGTAGTCCCCCCCAGCAGTGCACCCAGTAGTAGTCCCCCCAGCAGTATCCCTAGTAGCAGTACCAGTAGTAGTAACCCCCCCAGTAATGCCCCTAGTAGTCACCCCCACCAGTACCAGTAGTAGTAACCCCCCAGTAGTCCCCCCCCCAGCAATGCCCCCCAGTAGTCCCCTCCCAGCAATGCCCCCCAATAGTAGTCCCCCCCCAGCAGTACAAGTAGTAGTAATGCCCCCCAGTAGTAGTCCCTCCCCTAGCAATGCCCCCCAGTAGTAGTAGCCCCCCCCAGGCCAGACAGACACACACAAAAAAGAGCTCTCCCATCAGCCACTGCGGGAGCCAGAAGATGCCCAGCTCCGGCAGTGGGCGCAGCAGCCGATGAGAGTCTGTTTGACTCTCATCGGCTGCTAAAATAAACAGCCACAGTGCCCCACAAGCTCCGCGTCCCCAAGCCACCGCGGGGTCTGCGGAGACTGTACTTACGCCACTGCTACTGTGTGTCAGAACATAAATAAAGGACTATGTGGTGTAATGTGAATCGGACACTATGTGCAGTGTAATGTGAATAAGATCGTGCTATTGTGTGGTGTAGTTTGAATTGAGAATACTATTGTGTGACCACGCCCCTTTCTTTTGAGACCTTTCCTTTAGCATGCCTTCCAACCATCCCTATTTTGGCGACAAAGTGTTTGAGATGGGGAGATAAATGGTGAATAGATGATATGTTGATACATGCGGCATCTATTCACTGGAGAAAGGGACTGGGAGCATGCCCAGCAGCTCCAAGAGCACTGGGCATATACCCAGCATGATTGGCGCACGTGATTATGGCTTTTCCTATGAGACCACACCCCTTTCCTTTGTTGGGTGCACGCACCTTCAGTGTGCAAATTCCGCCAGGGGGTGCCAAAATGTATCTTTGCTTACCAAAAATATTAGGCTCGGGCCGGCCCTGCCTCCAGCTACTCTCATCATATCCATCTAAATATGACCTCTGAAGCTGTGGCTTTGCGATTGGGGACACAGCAGCATTCCCAGTCACGTCTGTGACACTCCCATGAAACAGCCCCTTTTTCTGATCACTTCAGGTCACCTCCCAGTTTCTACCATGATATGCCCATGGATCACAAGCCCCTTCTCAAGTGTTAGCGATACTGCACGCAATTGCGAATGACATTAGACACTTGGGTTCACATGTGCGCAGTAAGGATTTGTGGACTATGCGCAGTAGCAAAACATCACTCAACGGCATGAATAATCGGCACCATGCCTATCTCTGAATCAGGCCCTTTGTTCCCATCAACTACTCATAAATGCAGCAAACATGCTTGCTCCTGTTGCAGGGATATTCAACATGCGGCCCTCCAGCTACTGTGGAACTGCACACTCCAGCATGCCCTGCCACAGTTTAGCCATTAGGATATGCTAAAACCGTGGCAGTGCATGCTGGGATGTGTTGTTCTATACTAATATCCCTATTGTATCAAAATCCCAACGGTCCCTCTTTCATTCTGAAGTGTCCTTTGTTCTGTAAATCATTGACGATAAAACCCTATACTGGTTCCCACAAGTGACTGTTTTATTGCTATTTGGTCATTACAACTGTATAGTTAAGTATGCTTTATGATTCTTTGCATACTGATGTGTATTTGTGCCTCTTCATGCAAGTAAAACATACAAAATAACAATTTTTATTTTTACTAGATCTTGGGGCTTATGTAATAGGGTGCGAGCTGCCGTCGCTACTCAAATTCATGCGAGTGCTCCCGTATTTTTAAAGAGAAAATCATTTTACAGGCAAAGCCAAGCTGATTTTGCCTTTTAAATGATAGCCGCTTTAAAATACAGAAATACTCGAATTAATTCCCGCAGCGACGGCAGCTCGCACACTATTACATAAGCCCTCTTGTGTCCCTTAAGTAGCCATTTTTAAATGTTGGTACTCCATTGACAATTCTCTTCCAGGAGGAACTCCTGTCAAAAGAAGGTGGTTAAAAGTAATTTAACAGTTAGAGTACCTTACTACCCATAGTCTTATCTACATCAGTACAGTCCACTCAACTCTAAACCACGTAGATATATGGGAATTGGTATGGCGGTTCGATTCCCGTTAGCGGCAGCCCGACAGGAGCAGAGTCCGACGCAGCGGAAGCCCGACAGCGCTGGAAATCCCGATCGTGGATAGGTAAGTATCCACTAACCTAACCCCCCTAACCCTCCTTAGGGGTGCCTAACCCAAACTTCCCCCCCAAATGCCTAACCCTAATCCCCCCTCTAAGTGCCTAACCCTAATCCCCCCTCTAAGTGCCTAACCCTAACCACCCCCTTCCCCGCTGCCTAAACCTAAGTCCCCCGGGGGGGTGCCTAACCCTAACCCTCCTCCTAGCCTAACCTTAACCCTCCCGGGGGGGTACCTAACCCTAAGTCCCCCCCGGAAGCCCTAAACCTAAGCCTTCCCCCCCACGGCTGTCCGCTCGCGGCGCCCGGCATCACTACGATCGTGATGCCGGGCGCCGGTCTCCCGGCGTCGGGGAAATGCGGGCGTCTACATTTTATTTGCCGGGATAAGACAGTCGGGAAGCCGGCTGCCGGTATTTAGGCAGTCGGCTTCCCGATTGCCTCCCGATATATGTGATGGCAGCACTCATAACAATGGTGTGGACGGGACTAGAGCTCCAGGTCTCCACATAAAAGCCCATCATCATTACCACATGATGATGGTCATCCATAAATCATAAGTTTTACATTTGTATTTTTATTTTCCTCACAAAATTATGCTATTTCTAAATGTTTACATATTTAGGGAGACATCAGGGCTGACAGTGTAGGGCAGAGGTTCCCAAACTCCGCCATTACAGTCAGTGTTGGACTGGGACATGGAATACAATGTTAGGGGCCCGCTGCAAAACTGCCAACTCGCCACAGAACATTATTGTCCCCTCAAAAGACCTCTAAGTACCAGCTGCATGAGCCAGGGACTCGGGGAATGTAGTTAGAACAGACACGGTATGGAACATAGGGCCTGATTCAACAAGGAATGCAAATGAGAGAACGCACCCACTCGGCCGATGTTTTTGTACTGCGCATGCGCGAACTAGCAAGTGTGATCGGGTAAGGGTACGCAGACCCTTATGATATTGATTGACAAGAAGTACTGCGGATGCCGTGCGTATGCTTTGATTACCATATATTCGCATCGGCCGCGTGCATGCATAAACTTGCGTTCCTTGCTGAATCAGGCCCATAAACAGTACAGGCAGACACAGCTTTGGGCAGCTGCATAAGGGTGCAGGGACCTGAGGGGGCAGTCTGCTGAGGAGAAAAATGAAGAATGATCTTTTTTTTCTAGACCAGGGTCAGCAACCTATTTCAGGTGGCTCCTGATCACAGCAGGAACGGATCTCTGAGATCGTTCTGTTCCACCATTAATTACCGTGCACACAATGAGACAACAAGAGCACCCACCCCTCTTTCTTCAAATTAGCCGGAGGGACATCTGTGGGACAGCATGCATAGCATACTTGCCGACATTCAGTAAACGGCATTGTAAAGCGGGGGGTGGGGCCACGATGACGTGATTCAGCGCGAATCGTGTCACCGGTCCCCCCGCTGCGGGGGTTTTGCTAGTAACTCTACGGAGGGGTAGGGAGGGATGGCGGCTTGCGGGAGGCTTGCCTGTCTTCCCAGGGGGTCGGGAGCGGCACCCGATAATCGGGAGCCTCCCGGCCAAAATTGGGAGGGTAGGCAAACCTGAGTCAGGTGGTCCCCCCATGTGCTTCACACCGTGACCTGCCATCCTCCCCCGTTACCCACCAGTGTGACAGCTGGATCCTGGCCTTAGGTGGGGGGCACTTTTGAGGCTATGCAATGCTGTCACCCCAGGGTGCTGTGTGTGAGTGTGGGAGTGCCTGATACCGACTCCTGCTGTCACACTGCCCCCACACACAGACCCCCTGCATACAGAACACACTGCCTACACACACAGACCCACTCAGAAATTACACTGCCCCCACACACAAGCCTCCCTCAGAGATCTCACTGCCTCTACACATAGCCCCCCCCTCACAGATCACACTACCTCCACACACAGGCCCCCCCTCAGAGATCACACTGCCTCCACACACAGGCCCCCCTCACATATTACACTGCCCACACACATAGCCCACCGTCACAGATCACACTGCAGATCGCACTGTCCCCACACACGCCCCCCCCCCCCCTCACAGAGGGAGGCAATCGGGAAGCCGACTGCCTAAATACCGGCAGCCGGCTTCCCGACTGTCTTATCCCGGCAAGGGTGAAATGCCGGGCGTCTATATGTAGACGCCCGCATTTCCCCGGCACCTGGCATCACGATCGTAGTGATGCCGGGCGCTGAGAGCGGACAGCCGCGGGGGGACTTAGAGTTAGGCATCCCCCCGGGAGGGTTAGGCTAGGGGGAGGGAGGGTTAGGGTTAGGCACCCCCGGGGGGGACTTAGGGTTAGGCACCCCCCCGGGGGACTTAGGTTTAGGCAGCGGGGAAGGGGGTGGTTAGGGTTAGGCACTTAGAGGGGGGATTAGCGTTAGGCACTTGGGAGGGAAGTTAGGGTTAGGCACCCCTAAGGAGGGTTAGGGTTAGGGGGGATAGGTTAGGTTACTGGATACTTACCTATCCACAATCGTGATTTCCAGCGCTGTCGGGCTTCCGCTGCGTCGCACTCTGCTTCTGTCGGGCTGCCACTGACGGGAATCGAACCGCCGGCCATGCGGCCGACGGTATTTCATACCAATTCTCTCACAGATCACACTGCCCCCACACACAGGCCTCCACCCTCATAGATCACACTGCCCCCACACACAGGCCCCCACCCTCATAGATAACACTATCCCCACGCACAGGCACCCCCTCACAGATCACACTGCCCCCACACACAGGCCCCCCCCTTCACAGATCACACTGCCCCCATACACAGGCACCCCCTCACAGATCACACTGCCCCCATACACAGGCACCCCCTCACAGATCACACTGCCTCTACACACATGCTCCCTATCACAGACGGCAAGATTAAGCCTGGATCTAACAGCAGCTTATATTAAAACAATGTAATACCAGATGCTACATTGCAATAAAATTTCAAATAGTTTCAAGCACTTAAAAAAAACTATAGTTGGTTACATAAAATATTAATTTAAGATACTGGGAGATGTAAAAAGAGGTGGTGAGTGCCAAATGCACTATAACCAACGCTATTTGACACTTAAGGTGCGTACACACGGTACTATATCTATGAACGATAATTATATTGTTCAAAGATATACAGTCAGGTCCATAAATATTGGGACATTGACAGAATTTTCAGATTTTGGCCTCTATTCACCACCACTATGGTTTTGAAATAAAACACATAAGATGTGCTTTAACTGCAGACTTTCAGATTTAATTTGAGGGTAATTACATCCAAATCGGGTGAACGGTGTAGGAATTACAACAGTTTCTATATGTGGCTCCCACTTTTTAAGGGACCAAAAGTAATGGGACTATCAACTCAAAAGCTATTTCATGGACAGGTGTGAGCTATTCCCTCATTATTTCATTATCAATTAAGCAGGTAAAAGGTCTGGAGTTGATTCTAGGTGTGACATTTGCATTTGGAATCAGTTGCTTGCTATCAACTCTCAATATGAGAGCCAAAGAGCTGTCACTATCAGTGAAGCAAGCCATCATTAGCCTGAAAAATCAAAACAAACCCATCAGGGATAGCAAAAACATTAGGTGTGGCCAAATCAACTGTTTGGAACATTCTTAAAAAGAAAGAATGCACCTGAGAGCTCAGCAACAACAAAAGACTCGGAAGACCACGGAAAACAACTGTGGTGGATGACAAAAGAATTATTTCCCTGGTGAAGGAAAACCCCTTCACAACAGTTGGCCAAATCAAGAACATTCTACAGGAGGTAGATGTATATATGTCAAAGTCAACAATCAAGAGAAGACTTCACAAGAGTGAATATAGAGGGTTCACCACAAGATGCAAACCATTGGTGAGCCACAAACACAGGAAGACCAGATTAGAGTTTGCCAAACAACATCTAAAAAAGCCATTACAGTTATGGAACAACATCCTATGGACAGATGAGACAAAGATCAACTTGTACCAGAGTGATGGGAAGAGAAGAGAAGGAAAGGAACTGCTCATGATCCAAAACATACCACCTCATCAGTGAAGCATGGTGGTGGTAGTGTCATGGCGTCGGCATGTATGGCTGCCAATGGAACTGGTTCCCTTGTATTTATTGATGATGTGACTGCTGACAAAAGCAGCAGAATGAATTCTGAAGTGTTTCGGGCAATATTATATGCTCATATTCAGTCAAATGCTTCAGAACTCATTGGACAGTGCTTCACAGTGCAGATGGACAATGACCCGTACCATACTGCATAAGCAACCAAGGAGTTTTTTAAGGCTAAAAAGTGGAATGCTATGCAATGGTCAAGTCAATCCCCTGACTTGAATCCGATTGAGCATGCATTTCACTTGATGAAGACAAAACTGAAGGGAAAATGCCCCAAGAACAAGCAGGAACTGAAGACATTTGCAGTAGAGGCCTGGCAGAGCATCACCAGGGATGAAACCCAGCGTCTGGTGATGTCTATGCGTTCCAGACTTCAGGCTGTAATTGCCTGCAAAGGATTTGCAACAAAGTATTAAAAAGTGAAAGTTAGATTTAAGATTGTTTAGTTTGTCCCATTACTTTTGGCCCCTTAAAAAGTGGGAGGCACATATAGAAACCTTTGTAATTCCTACACCGTTCACCTGATTTGGACATATTTACCCTCAAATTAAATCTGAAAGTCTGCAGTTAAAGCACATTTTGTTTGTTTCATTTCAAAGCCACTGTGGTGGTGAATAGAGGCCAAAATATGAAAATTCTGTCAATGTCCCAATATTTATGGACCTGACTGTATCATTCCTATCGTTCATTTTTATGCAATGAACGATCAACGATGCGTGTTCCCGCATGAACGATAACAATATCTATGATCGTCCGTACATGCAGGCCAACTTGCACGATATTGTCAGCTTTGCCTGTTCAGAGATGTGGCAGGATGACTTCACTGAATGATATCTTTCAGGTCGTTGGTGGTACTGATCGTACCGTGTGTATGCAGCTTTACATTGAACCTTGGTATGTATGAAAGCAGATACTGTACTTTTCTCTACATTATCTGCAAACATCTAACAATTTTGCTGTCGCCCTACTATTGTCTGGTGAAGGAAAATCAGTCAAATGTTATTAAAAAAAAACAATAAGTGCATTTTTGTAGCTTATAATATTGACAGATAATGGTAGGATTACCAGCAGGTATGTTCACAAGCCTGCGGCAGCTTTCGTTGTGGTCCAGCCGCGCACAAGAAATTGCAATGTTTGCAAGTGGGGCAGGCTGAAAGGTAAGACAGCGGATCAGCACTAGGCTGATGTGCTGTGGGTCTTGCAGGGATCGCCACAGGAGGGAATGTTCTCTCCCCCACGCCGGGAGCCGAGATGTTAATAGATCTCTGGTGTTACTACTTCCTGCTTCACCCCGATAAGAGACGAAGCAGGAAGAGCTATAGCGGGACGATAAGTACATCTCTCCCTTACTAACCTATTCCTCTCCAAAACGTGAGATGAGCAACAGTCTGTTTGTGACAGAAATGTAAAATGCTATCCAGAATGTCCTAAATATGATCTTTGTGTACCAGCTGGATCGTATTAAACCATATTTAAAGTACCCCTGTTTATTATCCCTCTACTCGATAGCACTAGCTAAGTACATTTTGGGATAAATAACTGAGATTGCACTAAAGCTGCATACACACACAACGATTTTGTTACCAATGATTTTATGAACGATTTTCTGTCAGATTATCTGTCAGATTTTTTAAAGTGTAATGAACGATTTTTTTGAACTACAAACGATTTTTGCATATTCCCTTAATGAAAATCGTTCAGTTGGTCAGTCTGACTGAACTACAAACTACAAATGTGAACTCGCATGAACGATGATCGTTCATCGTTTTAACTCAGAAAGTGAACGATTTTTTCAACGATTGAACGATAAACGATATCGTTATCGATTATCATTCAAAAAAATCGTTGTGTGTGTATGCACCTTGACTATGAGGAAAAATATACAATTGGGAAATTTATGAAAAAGAGGTTTTATTCCACTATGCTACTAGAAAGAATAACTTTTCACCATAGTAATAAAAATAACTTTCTTTATCATCAACAAGGGCGGTGCTCACTGGGAAATATTATAAGGTGCAACAAGCAAAAGAGAAACGATCCCAATATGGGGCACCCAGAGATCTAAAAAAATACAAAATAAATGTTACTTCTCCACCAATAATACAATCATTTATTATCTGTAACCTCTGATAATTTTGAAAACAACACAATATTTAAAAAAAGAAAAAGATATAAATGTGGAATAAATTGTTTAAACCAATAGTGGCCTGCTTCTTTCATTTCCTCAGTTCTAATACAATAAATTATTATTCCTCTTCCACTAGTTATGGACAACATTCTGCAATAATGGCTTCTGTTGGTACTTCTACAGCTATATATTTCAATTATTAAATATACTTTATTGCAGCTTCTGAGTTATCACCTTTCTCATAGTTTGAAGAGAAACGTCATATTCTACTGAAATAGATATTTATTGCTGTGGTTTAGGATATGCACTCATTAAGAATGGAGAAGCATAATCATAGGATGCGTGTTCCATTTGGGTCTGATTTGTTTTTTGTCGACATTCATAATGTCAAGATGGTCGTAATATTGGCATGCTCAGGATGTTGACATTCTTCATGTCGACCCAGATAAAATGTCAACAACAAAACAGTCCTGTTTGTGCAGCGACATCACTTACCTAGTCTGGCAGTGTCTTGTGGTCCAGAGGTCAGCTGACACTGTGTAATTTGATCCGGCGGTGAGAATACTACCCCTAACTCTCCCCTTAGTGCATAACCATAACTTTCCGTCACTCGACCTAACCCTCCTTCCCGCAGCCTAAAGGTGGGTACACAATACACAATATATTGGACAATCATCCGATCCACAACCATTTTGCCTGACCATCTTATAGTGTGTACACCCAATTCATTGTGTAAACACTGCACAGGACGCATATTTCCATCGGATGTCCCGCAGCTTAACCCTAGCCCTCCGCTCCCTCAGCCTAACCCTAACCCACCACTCCCTCAGCCTAACCCTAGCCCTCCGCTCCCTCAGCCTAACCCTAACCCACCACTCCCTCAGCCTAACCCTAAAGGGTGCTTTTAGATTAGAGCAAAAAGGGTGACAGCAGTCCAGTGTTTCGATCCCTCTGGCAATGGATGACCATCAGTGGTTAACAACCATCGATGGTTTGTCACCGATGGTCAATGTTTTTGTAATGTTGGTGATTTCATGGTTCTCTGTCATCAATTATTTTTTTTTACATAGTGGGCACAGAAACTAGCCCCGCCCCCTGCACAGCTAAGTCCTGCCCCCAAAGCTGATTGGCCTGTGGCCCACCCTGCCCCAGAACAGGATTGGCCATGGATGGATGGCTCCCTTGCGTCATCAATGGCCATTACCCAAAGTAAGTGAAATGGCCATTCCCTTTTGTAGCATGATCACACCCTTTTCTCAATCTTTGTTCCAAATCCAGATTCCTAGAATTCAAATTTGGGATTTATGTTCCATTGTGGCCAATGTACCTAACATTAAAATGGGCATTTCAGGGCTTGCACATTCCGGTGAAAACTAGTACACAAGGGCAAGGCTGATAATAGCATTTCCATGTTATCGGCATCACAGCTCCACAAAAAATTAGGCCCATGTGTTGATAACCCCATGTAACTGCTTTACCTTAGAACCATAAGTATTTAGGCAGCTGCCTAGGGCGCCACTGAGTCGCCTAACCAAAAAAATGGATGTCTCTTCCACAGCGCTGGCAGCAGCCGTGGCCCCTGTCACTCATCAGTCACCGATATCCGTCTCTCACCCCATTCACTAAACTACTAGCCAAGTGCTGGTCTCAGCGTGGCTACAAAATCAGCACTTTAATATAAGTTCTCTCTTTTTCTCCCTTTTTTTTATTTATGTGCCCGTTTATATTATATGTATATTAATACTATGCTGTTTTATGATTAATGTGCTGAAAAGTTCATTGAAATGTATGTTTTCATATGTGTGGAACGCATAACTAGCGGCCATGTTAGCTTCAGGTCCCGGCTGATCTTATGCAGTCGTGGAACGCATATCCCGGAACGCAGATTCAATGGCCATATTAGTTCTTGCTTTTTGTCTTACGTCATCTCCGCCGCGACAGTGGAAGAGTCCGGCGGTGAGTGATTTTAACTTAATTATAGGGGTATATAAAGGGATTTACTCGTGCTCAAGCCACGCTTCTGATGAAGGACCCAGGGCCTGATTGTGACCCACTCGCGAGCAATGAGCGCTCGCAAGCGGGTCGATGTTGCCCAAGTGCGCATGCGCACGACGGAGGCCGCTCCTTTGGCGCATGCGCGAGACCCGAATAACGAAGGCCAAGCCGTCGTTAAGGGTCTCGCACCAAAGGGGGCGTGCTGTCGATGGTGATTGCCAGCACGCCCCCTTTGGTGGGCGTGCCGGGGTCGTGGCTGCCCAGACGGAGGCGTTCCCATGGGAACGCCTACTGTCTGGGGCCAGCCCCACTGACATCCCAAGTGATGTCAGTGGGAGTGCTTTTGGCTCTGATAAAGCCAAAAGCACTCCAGGGCTTGTGGCAGCGAGACCCTACCGCAAGGGTCTCGTCGCAAGCCCGATGGTCGCGATGGTCTTGACCATCATTTTGGCCGCTCGCTATAGCTGTGGGTGGTCACCCACAGCTATGCGAGCGGCCAGGAGGCCTCACCAAAAACTAGGAGGGACGGGCCTGATTCAGAGCGAGCGTCCGGCTCTGAATCAGGGCCTGAGTTTTAAGGTCCCCTGATAAAGAATCAATGAACCCCTCCCAGATTTGAAAAAAAAATGTAAGTACGCTCTTCCTTGTGTAATGAGGCCTCTAACCAGTCCATGTGGAATACTTGGAACATTTTCGCCTTGAACTATTGTATGGATGGGGGCTCCCCGTGAATCCACTGGTGTAATATACCCTTACGGGCTACTGCAGAAATTATAAGCATCAACCTCTTACTTCCTTGCGCCATTTTGGTTGTAGGGGGGCATATATCCCAGAACTGCCCATTCTGCTGAAAGAGGCCAGTCACTAAGGAGGTAGGTCATTGCAAATCGTCTAACCTGTTTCCAAAATGTATTTATAAGTGGGCAATCCCTCATACAATGCATGAATGTGGCATCTGGGCCCTTTGACTTTGGGCAAGCCCCAGAATCAGAGATCCCCTTCGATTTTGTGAGATCTAGAGGGTCATGTAGTATTTGGTAGAATGTGGATATGGCTTTCCTGCCTGTTTCTGTTCTTGTGTTCTATCATACTTTGCTGGCTGCAAGTATGGCAGACACACTTGCTGTTTCAGAATAAGGATACCTTACATCATTGGGACAAATATTTTATAGGACTTCCTGACTTTCAAAGAAGAAAGACACAAACAGGACTTTGTCATGTGGAAATATTTATTCTGGTGACTTTATTTATGTTTATTCTCCACCAGTTCCTTAACCAAGTGTATTGAATTACCCACCTGGGTTTGGTGTACATCTACATGTATAGCTAGGGAACGCAGATTTATTGCACAATTTCTGCTTTTCTATTACAACTTTAGCACTGACAGTCACATGACTGATGTGCTCTGTGATTTCAGCAGCCAGCCTTGGCTCTCTCCTCCCTGGCTCTAGTACCTTCTCTTCCTGGTCATCACCGGATCACGCCCCAGCTCCCTCTCATTTTGGGCACAGGTTTTTTTCGTTTTACAAACTTCTGCCGGAAGATGCCCACACTCATTGTATGCGTCCTGGATCCGCATGTGTGCTCCTCTCCAATCCCCACTGCATGACTCCCATTCCCTCCCCTGATGACAGGCATGTCACAACATTTGGACACCGCAGCTGCAGATCCTGAGAGCTATGTGAGTCCTGTATATTAATCCATGTAACTGACATGATCATGCCCAGCCGCAAGGAGAGAAGCACAAGTATCCAGCAGTAGTGGTACTACAAGTCCAAGCACACCTTGTCAGATGGATGTTGCAGTGCCACTGCAGTTTGAGACCAGTCATGTCAAGAGTTGTTAATTTTATATATATATATATATATATATATATATATATATATATACAAAATGTCGATTAACCTGGCACTCCCAATAACACACTGTGAATATCTGCTGCCGGTGCCTTCACAAAAAGAATTGATACGATGTAGCAAAGTGCGGCACTCTGGGCATAAATAAGCACACAACTCACGGCTGATAAGATCAACGAAACGAAACGTTGATCATATCAGCCGTGAGTTGTGTGCTTATTTATGCCCAGAGTGCCGCACTTTGCTACATCGTATATATATATATATATATATATATATATATATATATTTATTTTTTTCCTCACGTGGTCCGGCACTCACAGTTTGCCAGGGTGCTCCTTCTCATAGATATAATATACAAGCATATATGAATGGAACTCCCGGACTCGTATGTTCAGAAAAATATCACAGACTCAGCTGGTGAAGTAAGTCAAAGTTTCAGTGTTGGAGCACTTTTATCAAGACATACACATAGTATCAAAAACACACAATAAATACCTGTTAACAATACCCCGTGTCCATCAACTGCTGGATATAACCTAATGAAATGATCTAATGCTATATAACATAGTAACAAATAGTCTGAATATAGACAGACTAATAAATCTGAATCTTTATATAAGCATATATGCTGAAATATACAGAAATGGATCCAACGACTCTAGAGCAATAGAAATAATAATCTAGGGATAGCACTACTAACCAATACCTACTGAAAATCTATATTGGAGTAAAGCCACTGATATAGAAGTGCAAAAATCTAAATGAGAAAACTGGATAGCCCAGCTGGTCTACTACAGTGTGGGTATGTTCTCTCTAAGAAAAATAAAGACCCTTATATCAGATATCCTAAATATGGACAAGAGTCCTAACATGAATATCATGTGTGCACACCTCACTTCTCTCCAGGAAAAACATCAGGGACAGACTGATTTTCTGCAAAAGGTACAGGGATTGCACTGCTGAGGACTGGGGTAAATTTATTTTCTCTGATGAATCCCCTTTCAGATTGTTTGAGGCATCTGGACAAACACTTGTCCAGAGAAGGAAAGCTGAGCGCTACCATCAGTCCTGTGTCATGCCAACAGTAAAGCATCCTGAGACCATTCATGTGTGTGGTTGCTTCTCAGCCAAGGGAGTGGGATCACTCACAATTCTGCCTAAGAACACAGCCATGAATAAAGAATGGTACCAAAACATCCTCCAAGAGCAACTTCTTCCAACCATCTAAGAACAGTTTGGTGATGAACAATACCTTTCCAGCATTATGGAGCTTCTTGCCATAAGGCAAAAGTGATAACTAAGTGGCTCGGGGAACAAAACATCAACATTTTGGGTCCATGGCCAGGAAACTCCCCAGACCTTAATCCCATTGAGAACTTGTGGACAATCCTCAAGAGGCGGATGGATAACAAAAAAACACAAGTTCTGACTAACTCCAAGTATTGATAAGGCAAGAATGGGCAGCCATCAGTCAATATGAGGCCCAGAAGTTGATTGACAGCATGCCAGGGTGAATTGCAGAGGTCTTGAAAAAAAAGGGTCAACACTGCAAATATTGACTTGTAATTTTACTTCAGTATACCATAGTAACATCTGACAAGAGGTCTACAAACACTGAAGCAGAAAACTTTGTGAAAACCAGTGAAAAAATAGATGTGAGTCAGGGCGCTAAAATTCTAGCCACCTTGGAATGAATGTTGGTATCAGATATATACTTATACTTATCTTTTCAATATAGACAAGGATTCTGTATACTGTGTGGCACATCCTCAATGTGGGTTGGATTCACCAAGGGTTTATGCAAACAGATAAATAAATGAAGATAATGTAAAAACAGAAGAAAAACATAGAATCAAATAGTCTCTTTCTCAACATAATTTATGCATCTATGCAAGATATATTCAAGCGTACCCCCACTCACTGAGTAAAGTTTTCCCATAAAGGTATCTTTTATTAGTATGAGAATTAAAGCTCCTACAGATTAGTAGTATCTCTGACTTGTGAAGTATAGTTGATATCTAGTGTATTTCGCAGATGTGGCGTACCTCACTTACACTGATATGCAGGTAATGAAGCTTGCAAAGGTATCTTTATAGGTCATTCATAATAATGCGTACCGATACTCACGAGTTATCGTAGTGGTAGAAAGCATGCAGTGGTATCTTTAAAAATTATGATTTCCGGAATATACTCCAATATTAATAAAAAAGCGATGTTTTATTCACACAAAGATAAAAAAAACAGTAGAATAATTAATCAAAAGTTAAATTAGACTGAAGGGGTAGGCAACACTTAGGGAGAGGCAGACCATTTCAAGCAATGAGAAATGTATAAAAGAAAAGTCCCGGGATTTATATAAAAAAAGTGAAATGGTCATACCTTTACTCCAGTAGTGTGTCTAAAAAAAGTCCCATCAGGTAGTAGTTTCTCCGAGCCAATGCGTTTCGAGTTAATAAACTCTATATCAAGGCATGGAGGTAGAGCTATTAATGGCTCATTTTATAGTGTAGACAGTAGAATCCAAAATGGAGGCACTTCCGGTTCCGGGCCAAACCAATACTTGTGTCATTTTCAGTTTGCAATACTATATGGAACTGTGAGTGTGGATGAAGGGGGGGGGGGCAACTTAAGGGATGGGGAGGTGCGCTCTTGGCTGCAGCTATCCATAGGGTGCCCAGAGACCTTGCACCGGCCCTGGCTACATCCCATGATGACTTCAGGATCTTGGTTTTTTTTATGTCAAATGATGTGCTTCATAGTCACTAATGTTAAGACATGTAAAAATGAGATGAGGTGAATAACATTGATATTCTCATTACAATGGCACTTGTCAGTGGGTTGGGATATATTTGAAAGCAACCGAACACTGAGATCTTGAACTTGATGTGTTGGAAACAGGAAAAATGGGCAAGTGTAAGGATCTTAGCGACTCTGACAAGGGGGTAATTGTGTTGGCTAGACGGCTGGGTCAGAGCATCACCAAACAACAGGTCTCGTGGGGTGTACCCCATATGCAGTGATTAATACCTACCAAAAGTGGTCCAAGATAGAACAACTGGGGAACCGGCAAACAGGTCATGGATGTCCAAGGCTCATTGATCCATGTGAGAAGCCACGGCTAGCGCGTCTGGTCCTACCCCACAGATGAGCTACTGTACCACAAATAGCTAAAAAAGTTCATGCTGGCTATGATAGAAAGGTCAAGAAAACACAGAACCCCCCCCAGCACACAGCAATAGCCCAGCAAAACAGATTTACATCCCATGGTACATCATAGTAGTAATGCAGAAATCTCAGTTACATAGATTTGCAAACATATGGTAAACTACTAGCCACGGCAAGCCGCCTCTGCTCTGGTGGTCTTACGCTACATGATAATAGCACCACTTTGGGTCAAACATTTATGTACAGTCAGTTGCATAAATATTGGGACATTGACAGAATTTTCATATTTTGGCCTCTATTCACCACCACAATGGCTTTGAAATGAAACAAACAAGATGTGCTTTAACTGCAGACTTTCAGATTTAATTTGAGGGTAATTACATCCAAATCAGGTGAACGGTGTAGGAATTACAATGGTTTCTATATGTGCCTCCCACTTTTTAAGGGGCCAAAAGTAATGGGACTATCAACTCAAAAGCTATTTCATGGACAGGTGTGGGCTATTCCCTCGTTATTTCATTATCAATTAAGCAGGTAAAACGTCTAAAGTTGATTCTAGGTGTGACATTTGCATTTGGAATCAGTTGCTGTCGACTCTCAATATGAGATCCAAAGAGCTGTCACTATCAGTGAAGCAAGCCATCATTAGGCTGAATAATCAAAACAAACCCATCAAAGAGATAGCAAAAACATTAGGTGTGGCCAAATCAACTGTTTGGAACATTCTTAAAAAGAAAGAACGCACCGGATAGCTCAGCAACACCAAAAGACCCGGAAGACCACGGAAAACAACTGTGGTGGATGACAGAAGAATTATTTCCCTGGTGAAGAAAAACCCCTTCACAACAGTTGGCCAAATCAAGAACACTCTCCAGGAGGTAGGTGTATATGTGTCAAAGTCAACAATCAAGAGAAGACTTCACAAGTGTGAATATAGAGGGTTCACCACAAGATGTAAACCTTTGGTGAGCCACAAAAACAGGAAGACCAGATTAGAGTTTGCCAAACAACATCTAAAAAAGCCATTACAGTTCTGGAACAACATCCTATGGACAGATGAGACAAAGATCAACTTATACCAGAGTGATGGGAAGAGAAGAATATGGAGAAGGAAAGGAACTGCTCATGATCCAAAACATACCACCTCATCAGTGCAGCATGGTGGTGGTAGTGTCATGGCGTGGGCATGTATGGCTGCCAATGGAACTGGTTCCCTTGTATTTATTGATGATGTGACTGCTGACAAAAGCAGCAGAATGAATTCTGAAGTGTTTCGGGCAATATTATATGCTCATATTCAGTCAAATGCTTCAGAACTCATTGGACGGCGCTTCACAGTGCAGATGGACAATGACCCGAAGCATACTGCAAAAGCAACCAAAGAGTTTTTTAAGGCTAAAAAGTGGAATGTTATGCAATGGCCAAATCAATCCCCTGACCTGAATCCAATTGAGCATGCATTTCACTAGATGAAGACAAAACTGAAGGGAAAATGCCCCAAGAACAAGCAGGAACTGAAGACATTTGCAGTAGAGGCCTGGCAGAGCATCACCAGGGAAGAAACCCAGTGTCTGGTGATGTCTATGCGTTCCAGACTTCAGGCTGTACTTGCCTGCAAAGGATTTGCAACAAAGTATTAAAAAGTGAAAGTTAGATTTAGGATTGTTTAGTTTGTCCCATTACTTTTGGCCCCTTAAAAAGTGGAAGGCACATATAGAAACCGTTGTATTTCCTACACCGTTCGCCTGATTTGGATGTAATTACCCTCAAATTAAATCTGAAAGTCTGCAGTTAATGCACATCTTGTTTGTTTCATTTCAAAGCCATTGTGGTGGTGAATAGAGGCCAAAATATGAAAATTCTGTCAATGTCCCAATATTTATGCACCTGACTGTATTTCTAAATTGAGAGCTAACTTACCTGGAGGCACCTCAGGTCCCCCCAATATAGCACAGGTGTGGAATAAGAGATAGACACTAATTAGTTAGACAATGTCTAGATAGACACCAGATGTTAGACAGTTAATAGTTAGACAAGGATAAAAGTTCGACACAGACAAAAGTCAGACACACTAAAGTTAGATATGTAAAAAGTTTGACAGGTACAAAAGGGCGACAGGGTCAAAAGTTCGACATGAAAATGGTCGACACACAAATGGTCAACAAATTTGTTATTTTTTTTTTTTAGCCCTAATCTTCACCCTAACCCTCCCTCCTGGTGCCTAACCCTAATCGTCTGGGAGTGCCTAAGCCTAACCGAAGGGGTAAGTGCCTAACCCTAACACTAAATCTAACCCTAATCCTAAAAAAACAAAAACGTGTTGACCATTTTTGTGTCGATTGTTTTCATGTCAAACTTTTGACCCTGTCGACCTTTTGTACCTGTCAAACTTTTTACATGTCTAACTTTAGTGTGTCTGGCTTTTGTCTGTGTCGAACTTTTATCCTTGTCTAACTATTAACTAACATCTGGTGTCTATCTAGACATTGTCTAACTAATTACTGTCTATCTATAGTCCGGAACCCTACTGCACTACAAGGATTAGCCCATCACAGATGAGTTAGCTGTCAATTTCGAAAATCTATACAGATGCTCCTCACTTGACGACCAAGTTCCGTTGCTACGACTTCGTCATTAAACAAATTGGTTTATAAGCGAGGAGCCGCATACAGGTAATCATTTTTATTATTCTGAATAAAGCAAAGGTCTAAAGCAAACTCCCATAGCCTTCCTTTTTTTCTTGGCGCCTCCTTTTCTATTGACATCTTGTACTGTGGGGTGCAAAATAAAGTACTGTACATGAGATACTTGATGTTGAGACGCTGTTCTGACGTTTCCAGCTGGACGGGGAGCGGGATGTACTAAACGGAAAACGCGGTGAAAACCCCGTTTCCGGGGTTTTACCGCATTTTTCGTATGTATCATCAGCTGGCCGCCGGGTCTCCGATGCGGAGGGTAACACCAGCTTTTGCTGGCGTTACCCTATAGAAGCCTATGGGCTTCTACCGGATCACTCTGCTATGAGGAATCCGATCGGATCCCTCCCAGCATGCCCCGCGCCCGTTGTGTCACTCTGCACATGCGCAGATGGACTTCCGGGGCATAAACCCGGAAGTCCAAGGCGCAGGGCAGATCGCAAAGGACAGCTCTTATCGGAAGAGCTGTCCTTTGCGCTACTGATCCCATATATTAGAACACATGCAATCAGTAGGAATGAGAGGCATGGTGGGATGTACTTCGCAAAGGTTAGTACATTCCGCCACTGGCCCTAAGTCCGAGCGGTCGATAAATAGGTAGGCCGTTAAATGAGGAGCAGCTGTATATATATATATATATATATATATGGATATAGAAATACTGGCGCACAGCAGGATCTTTGATACCCCCAGCACAGGAGCATCATATCTACAGCCAGATTTCAAATACCAGACTGTGTTGAGCCAATTGTTTTCACTTGCCATCGGTGTTGGACACACATAACTGCCAGATCTACAAGAAACACATATAATTAAAGTGCATCTGTCATCATTAACTACCATAACAGGATTCACTGGTCCATATAAGAGGGTACCTATCTCTGGAGTCTATTGGCAGTTGTTTCCTGACCATATGAGGGAGACCTGGACATCAGATAAGCTTTATTGAAAGTTTTTGTTTGGTACGCACATTACTTATTTTGAGCACTATTTGCTGTTATTTAAATACTACACTATTAGGCGCATGTCTTCTTATTTTTCAGCATATATATATATATATATATATATGAATCTATTTAGAAAATAGATATGTAGATGTATACATACACAGACATGAAAGATAGGAGGGGTCAGTGACAGTGTCCCTGGGACTGGGAGGAGTGGTCAGTGTGCCTGGGAGGGACTGAGCAGATCACACACAGTAATAGTATTATAGCACAGTATATTACATGCCCTGCTGCTGCTGGTGATAGTGCAGAGCTGTACACTGTCCCCCACTACAGACAGGGCACTGCCGCTTCCGGTGAGGCGTAACCAGCGCCGGGGCAGCAGGAGAGGAGGGAAGCTGATAAAGCACGGACGCTTCCGGGGCTGCTGTCAGCGGCAGACTAGAGCGGTGACGGACATGGCGGAGAATAGCTGCGAGCTGAACGGCACCGGGCCAGCCGTGTGCAGGCGCTGCGCGGCACCGGGAGAGAGGGGGAGCACGCCGGGCAGCGTGTCCAAGTGGGTCCGGCTAAACGTCGGAGGGACGTGTTTCCTGACAACGCGGCAAACACTGTGCAGGGACCCCAAATCCTTCCTGTACCGGCTGTGCCAGGCGGACCCCGACCTGGACTCGGACAAGGTACGGTCTGGGAAGGGGGTGCTGCTGATGTCCGGTGGAGGGATTAGGGAGTGTTGCATGGCTTAAGGATCAGGGTGTGTTACATGCTGTAAGGATCGGTGAGTGTGTCCGGGAGTAGGGATCGGTGAGTGTGTCCGGGAGTAGGGATCGGTGAGTGGCACTACAGCTTGTGGCTCTGCTGCAGCTGTGGAACTAGAGCTTGCCGGGTGGCATGCTGAGACTTGTAGTCCCTTCATCAGGAGGAGTACTGTGGTCAGTGTGGGCTTGGAGGACACTTGAGATAGGAATAGGGACTTCTAAAGCCGGGGATAGGGGCAAATAAGATTTAACTGACAGGTCCATGGAGGCAGAATTTTTGAGTTTATTTTATTTTGTCTCTTTCTGATGAAATTGTAGCTGTCATATGTCCTGCCGGTGCATTTATTATAATCCTTTAGTTTGTGTAAGTTTAGAATTGTTATATAGGTGTGCCACATGTGATGAGGGCGCCATATAAATAAATGATGGTAATAAAATAATAATAATGAGGGTAGCAGGAGGGAGTCTGTGGTCTCTAAATGGCAGAGTTTTGAAAGGGTTTGTTTACATGCAGCAACATCATGAATATAACCCCTCTGCAAGAATGTGACTTGTGTAGTTTAGATTGTGGGGTGTTTATCTGTGGTCTCTAACTTGTTTCCACACGCATGACCTGTAGTTATCGTGTGTACAGTTCTGTGCCTGGAATTGTGGTGCTCTTTGTTGAGTACATGCTTCGTTTGGATTCATGTGTGTTTTTTTTTATCACCATGCATATGACAGCAGACTTCTAATGGGGCTTTATCAGTAACGAGTTGACAATAGTACGCTACAGCCTCTGTGGTGTCATGTGCCGGAAACAGTGCACCAGCTGAGACAGTGGTATCTGTGTTGTACCAACTTGCATGTCCATTATGGATTAGAAATTTTTATGTATATAAAGCAAGATTATAGTGCCGCATGAGATTATTCCTACCTGATTATTCAACCCCTCTTCAGGCAGCCGTACTTCGACCCTGTAATATGTTATTTTGCCTTTGTAAGATGCATGGCGTGTGAGAATGAGCATTGATCAGAGCCTGCAACTTCTAGATTGCAGCTTCTGTTTTGTCCACAACCTTATCAGAGCCCTGGTTTTTGCCATGGGCTTCTTGAAGAGCTCTAGGATGGGAGTGTTTTGGAAGCTGTATGGAGCAGCCGCAAGCAAGGGTCCTGCTATGTGAAGGTGCAGGCTGGTGAAATCTAGTTGGTCATAGTCCAGCTTTAAGTGACAGACTTCTTTGCACTTGTGATGTTATGCAATTGAAGTTCCATAATCAGGATGTAGGGGCATACTTATGAATGCGGAAGGCTTGCCTATATTTTTTTTCCCTAAATTACTTAGGGGTCATCTTATGACTGCACTACAATCACACAGTGGCATGCAGTTACCTGAGGACTGTATTTACAAACCTGCCCAAAGATCCAGCTGATACAAATCTGTTTATTATCAGGCTTATATTGGGGCCACACGTGTTATATGAGCAATTTGATGTTTCTGCATTTGCAAAAACAAAATTTAAGAGTGAACTCTTTATACTGTCATACAGATATGTCCTCATACATCTAGCCTCAATGTGCAACTTGCCTGGTGTGAGTGAGCAGCCAGGTCCTGCGCTACTCTTTGTCGAAAACGTGTCTAAGTTGCATTGTGATGTGACTAGGACGCACTAGCAGACTGTGCTGATTAATTTGATGTGACACTTGTATATCTGTGTGCACTTAAGGCGGGTAACCACTTGACTATATATACAATCGACAGCACGATTACGACATTACAATCGTGCTGTCGTTTGTATAGCTAGTGATGTGCCTAGACTGAACGTTCACTAGTTCAGTCCCGGAACATCCCTCATCCCCGCACACGCTGAACCTGACGAGATCGTCAGGTTGACCTGCATGTACGGGCGATATCGGATGTCAGAAACGACCAGCGGGCACGCGCATCGCTGGTCGCTTCTGACCAAAAGATGCCCGATGCATGCGCGATTTGCAAGCGATTGCACAATAACAATGTCGTTATCGTGCAATCGCTTGGCTAAATCGCTAAGTGGATACCACCCACTAGTCTGTATATGAACCACAATGGAACTTGGAATGAAAAAAGCTGCGGCTGCTACATTGTAGCACTTGATATACAGATTCAGAGACTCAGTCGCACACAGATATACAAGTGTCACATATCACATTAATCAGCACCGTCTGCTGGTGCGTCCTAGTCACAACGCATTTTCGGCAAAAACAGACTCCCAGCAGCAAAGGGACACATCTGTATAGTGCTGGTATAGTTTCCCCCCTTGCCAGCAGTGTTCTAATTACGACACTGCTGTCTAAGTACTGCTGTTGTGTTGAGTGTCTGTGTGCTGCATACCCTATATATAAGAACATAACTAAAGTAGGAAGGTAAAAGTTTACATGAGACTTGAACAGCCCTTTTATCTGTATATGCCTAATAGAGACCCACTGGCAAATTCATTAGTACCAGTGAGCAGCAGGCCATGGGGATGGAGTCACAGCCCATTAAAATGAAATTAAGCATTATATTATATACTCTTTGGGGCTCTAGACATGTGCCAGGTCCTTAAGAAATCAAGACTTTGAAATTGTAATAATCTGGTAATCTAGTTGAGACAGTCACTGCCCTTAATAATAATAATCCATTCATAATCCAATGACAGTAGCTGCTCAAATAGGCTAGTTACTGTGTTACTAATCTATATATTTACAAAGCTAATAATCATACTCTAAATAGTAGAGAACCTTCCGCCGTCCACTTCTTAAGATGTAACCACGTAATAAAACTTTTTTAGGTGTTTCTGCTGCTTTCAGAACTGCGCAGTCCCATATGAAGAACCCCAATAGTTTCAGGGAACTCACCCCCCAATGCTCATAGGTCCGACTTGGACAAATCTGTAGATTTAGGTTACCACTCTGTTCTGTCAGCGTTACTATAAAACATAGTATATTTTGTATGTTGAATCAAGATCATGAATCCCCAACTGCCACTTCCATGCAGGAGACACCAATGTAAGCCTGTCTGACATAATTGTCAGGGCATGCAAAAAAAAAAGAAGAAATTATGCGTATTACTACTTGGTTGCTGCTATACTGTATAAAATTGCGTAACCTTTGTGCCTGGTGGGAATGCTGGCTGTTGCTTTGTGACCTTCGTAGCCAAATACACAATCAGTAAGAAAGGGTTAAAAATGGCTTGAAATACCTATAATTGATGCTAGAGGTTATGAGGCCTTGTTGTAGAAGCTAAGATCTCACATTGGATAGAGGGCCTGATTCAGAGCTGCTCGTAAGCGGCCGCTCATTTGCTCCGAGCGATGTTCGCACAACTGCGCATGCGTATGGGTCGTAATGCGCATGAGCCAACCAGTCATTGCGGTCGGAAATCGAGCGCTCTCAAAATAGTGAGTGCCTGCTAATTTGAGTGACAGGATGAGGCGTTTGTGGGTGGTAACGGGGAGTGGAGATCCGAACGCAGGCGTGCCAAATGGTCAAAACGGGTGTTTAATGGGTGTGCATATTTAACAAAGCAGCGTCATCGACCACGTCACTTGGTTGTTTCTTAGCCTGAAGTGTTCGCATGATTGCGGTAGGAAAATCCAACCACAAGCACTGCGAGCAGTACAGACGCCTGTCGATGTACTCGATTAATCTAATAGCAGAGATGACGTAGGATGTGAGCGGCCAGGGGGCGTCTTTACAAAATAGCGAGCGCATGTTTCGTTCGCCCGCTCAGACATAGAGGCGTCAACAGACCGCAAAGAGCGAGCGCTCAATTTAAATAGCCGGCCCCTTTTTCTGAACGAGCGAGAGCAAATAGCGTCCAGCTCTGAATCAGGCCCAGAATTCAATACCCCCTTCACGCCTGACTGAGCTATTCAATTGTTGCTCCTGTCTGGTGCAATCAGCTGCCGGTGCACCCCATTTCTGCTCGCATCCTGGGGTGTGTGCGCTGAAATGGGCGAAAAGTGACCAGTTTGGGTGCCCAAACGGGACTTTTCGCGATCGCACCCAGCACTTTGGCTGAGTGTAGCCGTTTTACGCTGCTAGACCTGACCTCTATGGGCACGGTCAGTGTGATAATCGGCATCAATTGAATAGCGCCCTGCGATCTCATGTTTCTTTAGACGGGAGATTGGGTGCGCTAAAACAATTGACTTTCTGGGCTGTTTAAAACATAGGACTTGTATGTGAAGCATTAACAATGTTTCTTTAATGTTCATCAAAACAGCAGGATTCCAAGATGGTCTTTCAGCATTTTTAGCTATAAAAAGGAAAAACTGCTGTTGAAAGGGATTGCATGAGTGTGTGGGAAAAGGTTCTCCAAGACAACGGTCAGTACCACTATCTCAAGGACACTGTTAGATAATTGCCTTAGTATTAATTCCAACAAATGAAAATACATTGAGACTAGTCCTGAGTAATGCAATGTAACCACTGTTGTGTGTGTGTTTCCAGCTGGCTATTTACCTGTAATGGTTGTACTGCAACAAGGGCAAAACAAAACTCCAAAGTGCTGGACTGTAAAATAGGTTTATACAGTATGTGTGTATGCACTAATGTCTGGATATCAGAGGTTTAATGGACTGACTCTATAATA
The DNA here is from genome assembly GCA_031769625.1 of Taudactylus pleione. Lineage (NCBI taxonomy): Eukaryota > Metazoa > Chordata > Amphibia > Anura > Myobatrachidae > Taudactylus > Taudactylus pleione. The sequence goes on along the minus strand of JAUIMM010000031.1, from coordinate 34,053,435 downwards.
GGCCCCAAAACTGGACAGCTTTACAGTGAAGTGTTCCTGAGTAAGCCATTTGCCACCCACTTTATAAGGCGTAAACCATGGCAAATTGCCACAATAGTGTTAATTGCATTTGTTGCTTATCTGGGTGTTATGGTCACAAATGTAGCAATGTATATTATCCATGTCCTGTATTGCACTGTACTGTAAAGCTGCACATCCACTAGGCGATTTTGACGTAGTTATTGGGCAAACGCTTGCAAGTCGTCCGCAAATCAGGCAATTTAAAGTTGGAAACGACCAGCGATGCGCCTCCTGGTCGTTTCCGACATCAATCATCGGGCAAACTTGCTGGTCAACCTGACGATAACGTGAGGTTCAGCATGTTGCCAGATGATTGACGAGCCTGCACTGAACGACTGCTCGTTCAGTGTAGGTTTATCACAGACATAGAAACAACAGCACGATTACAATGTCGTGATCGTGCTGTCGTTGTAGTCTGCTAGTGGGCGTGCAGCATAACTCACTGTAAATCAACCTATTTGTTTATGTACTTTGTAAGGCGCTGCGGAACACTTGTGGCGCCATATAAGTAACTGATAATCCACAACGGCGGTAGAGGGGGAGTACTCATTATTAGACTGATATCCAGACATTTAAAACAGTTTGCTGAAATCCTGGCAATGGCTTTCAACCCCTCTTGCCCACAATAGAACATCCTATTCAGATAGGAGGTATATAACTAGCCATTAAGCTTCTAACAATAGACCATTTATCTCATGGATAGAGCATGATTTGTTAAATTAGGTAATATGAGATTAAGGGCCATTCTATCACTTCTGTTGCACACTATTGCTCCATCACTGTGTGAGGCTGGGGAGTATCTTTATATTTTTCTACAAATACAGTAATGGTATTGATGTACCCGTAGTGATACCTAGCTTTCCATGGTAAACATGCTGCATGTGACTTCAGAACAGCACTTTTATTGGTTTGAAAAATGCCGGACACCAGCCTACAGATGTGTCCTTGCTCATCTAGCCTCAATATGCCATGCAGCGCAATATGCATGGCGTGAGAGAGACGGCAGGCCCTGCGCAACTCTGCTAGTGTTTTTTTTTTTTTTGCTGAAAGGACAGTGCATACACACTGTCAGGTGAATGATTTTAGACTATTAAAATGAATGAAATCGTCCAAATCTGACTGCAAACACATCAGATGTCCGATTATCGTTATTGGACAAGCTGGAACGCGCATCGTTCATCATTGCAGGCTCACCTGTCAGATTTTCTTTCAGATATGAACGATTGAACGATTTTTCAAATCATTATTGTTCAGATCTGAAAGAAAATCTGACCGTGTGTGTGCACCATAATGGTCAGATCTGTCAGATGAACGATTTTTCCAACAATTTGAATGATTGAACGATTTCAGACTGTATTAAAATGAATGAAATCGACTAAATCTGACTTCAAACACATCAGATGTCCGATATTGTTATCTGACAAATGGGAATGCGCATCGTTCATCGTTGCAGGCTCACATGTCAGGTTTTCTGTCATTGAGATAGCAGCGCCGATAGCCTGGGCAATGTATGAACGGTCAGTTCACCTGACCGTTCCGCCCGCTGCAGCTGTCGCTATCAACAGCTACAGACTGGTGATGCCTTATCCACACAGCAGTGACAGCACTGTCCCTGCTGCGGTGGCTGCCGGCTCCAGGGCTGCACGCCGGAACTCGCGATACTTGCGAGATCCTGCGCATGCTCAGTGGAGCCGGCCGGGACTGAGAAACAGCGCATCTGCACTAGGCTGATACACTGTGGTCTCTAGCGGGGATGCCGGGGATCGGGAGAGATAACGGGGGTAGTTAAAGCTTCCCCGCTCTGTCCGATAAGATGTTCCTACATCTCAGCGTTAGTGCTTCCTGCTTCGCCTCGGTAAAGAGGCAAAGCAGGAAGCGATATAAGCGCTATAACGTGCCTCTATAATACATCTCCCCCAATGTGATGTGACTACAACATACCAGGAGACTCTGCTGATTTAATTTGATATACGAAACTTTTATATCTTTGTGTGACTGTAAATAGAACTTGGTATGGAAAAAAGATGCTGTCTCTGAATTTGGCACTTTATATGCTGATTGAGAGACTCAGTCGCACACAGACATACAAGTGTCACATATCAAATTAATCAGCAGTCTCTCATGGGGTGTCCTAGTTGCATCACGTTGCTACTTAGACTCATTTTCTGCAAAATAAGATGCCCAATGCTAGCAGAGTCTCACTTCGCCAGCCGCGCCAGGAGGGGATATTTGATGCGATTACAGCAAGGACGAGTGTTGACACATCTGTATAATCTGCGGTCTGCTTCCCAGAGCACCTGTTGAATAATTTGGTCTTAAGTTCTAAAATAAAGTTTGCTGTAAAGTTACTTTAAATCCACAAAGAGGTGGGATAGGTGGGAGGGCCACAATTGAGCGGTGTTAATTTAAAACATGGGCTAAGCAATTGTTCCATAATGAGAACAGGATACATTATTAAGCTGCATACTGCTTGCATTCATTATTTTCTCGAGGCTAATGGCTCTTTTGAAAGTGCATATACATAATTTATTTTTTCAATGTGCATGAAACCAGCTTTATGGGATGCTGGATAAGCTGTAGAGTTACTTTTGTTTAGGTGCATTTGCGTAATTCAGGGCAGTAGTAGTACTTTGCTTTTACATTTAATGAGTTGGTATAGTGTGGAGGATTTTTAGCATAGACCTTTATCTAACCAAAAACTACATAATAACTTGATGTTTAACAGTAGGTATTGGAGAATATCATCTTGCAGAGTAGAACTTTTGCACATTCATCCCTGTGTAACTTAAGTTATTGCTTTAAAGCTGCCATCACATGAAATGTAATAACATTAACCCAAATGACTCTAGTCCCTCCATTTCCAACAGCAAAAGCAGCCCCTGTTCACTTCTATGGGGGCTGCTTGGCTACCAGATTTACCAAGCTCTCTGTATCCCTGCCCATCAGCCCCTGCTGATGAATTCATAGCCCGATAGCTGTGCATGTTCATTAGCGCTTCAGTGTCTGAACCCAGAAGCATAGAGATAGCAGTAGTTATGACTTCTAATCCTTCGCTGCGACTGAGCTTGCTCGCCATCTCTATCCTGGCATCAGAAGGAAATTGGAAATTCAATAGACATGCCCCTTATGCTGCGTACACACTTGGCGATATATTGCTCGTTCTATCGACAAGCGATATATCCCCAGTACACCCGATATATATGTAAACGACTTTGTGCAGGCCTATCAGGTCGGCCTTGCACAGCCCAGGCCGCAGATATATTTGGTACATCTGGCTGTGTGTACGGGCAACCCACAGACTGCCGTATACTGGCTGCAGGGACACGTCGACACTGACATCTCAAGTGGGCAGTCAAATTTAAATGCCGGACCAGTTGTGATGTCAGCACAGACTTATCGAGTGGCCGATTGGTAAGTGTGTATAGCTTACCAATTGGCCGCTAGGATGGTGGATCAGTCTGCCCATCGATCAATCATCTCAATGTGTAACAATCAGAGTTTTTATTCAACTGCTGCTAATGACTTCAGGGGCGTATCCACTAGCAGATAGCGGAACGACCGTACGATTCAAACAATGTAATCGTATAGACGTTCCTCGTTCAGTGCAGGCACCCTCCCTCATCCCTGAGCATTGTCAATCTGTTGTCATCGGCAGATTGACCAGCATGTTCAGGCGGTGATTGATGTAAAAAATGACCAGCGGGAGCGCGCATCGCTGGTCGTTTTCAACATTTTCATGCCCGATTCATGCAAGATTAATGAGCGATTGCACGATTATGATGTTGTAATCGTGCAATCCCTCATTAATATCTGCTAGTGGATATGTGGATTTAGGGGTAAATGTATCAAACAGTCTAAAGAGAGGAGAATGTGCCCATAGCAACCAATCAGCTTCTAACGATCATTTTATAGAATGTTCTTGATAAATGCTAGCTAGAAGTTTTTAGTAATGTTGTGCAATTGCCATGGCAGCCAGTCACGTGACCTATTATGTGAGCATCTAAAAGTCAGCATCATTTGTAAATTCTTCTGCAATTTTGCTACTAGGCACACCCATTGGTCTATAGGTAATTCAACTTCTGCAGGAGGAGAAGCTCCCCCTTGTTGAAATTACTTTTTATTTCTTTGACATGCTTTGTATGTTGTAACCTAAAACTATGAAAGGATTTTGCATTTAATGTTCATTGCCACTAAGCTAAAAAGATTGAGCCCAGTAGTAAGGGATTGACTAATGTACAAATCAGATCACCTTGAGCGTTGCTGTAGTCTAGATGCCGGCGGTCGGCATTGTGACCGCTGGCATCATAAACGTATACCCTGTGTACAGCTACTACAACAGAGGTAGGCAGCCTGACACCTGCTGAACGGGTTAAGCTGGTACTTGTAGTATAACAACAATGAACCACAGGCTGTCTGGGACTGTAATAAAGCAATATATCCTATGTCTGACACCTGTATCCTCATTACAGTGAAGCCGTTTGATTCTTTTGCATGTGCAATGTAAATCTGTGTTGTACGCTACTAGTTTAGATATGGAAATGAGGCTTTTGATTTTGCATGTGTCTGACAAGCGGATATATTTGTTATGTGCTGCTTTGATTGAAGTGTATATTTGGATCGCTCTCTTTTGTGTAAAGGCAAATTGGAAGGAGCGATTTGCCTTTCATTGCATGCTGGCTGACAGCCCGAAATCTTCTTCTAATTTCTGCTAAATGAAAGTGATTGTTTCTGTATCCATTTCCCTGAGCATGTTCTTTGTAATGCTATCACATCTGACATGCCAGTGGACAAACTCTCCTACATAATTGGCAAAGGCTTACTGAATTGGGACTAAAGTTAAACTGTTGAAGAACATGTAGTAACATTCATGTAAGTCAATGACTAGAGGACAATAGCTTGTATACAGTGGCCTAGCTTGTATACAGTGGCCTAGCTTGTATACAGTGGCCTAGCTTGTATACAGTGCCGTGCAAGGCACCACTTTCCTCCCTGATTGAACTCCCCTTTGACTGTCATTTGCTGTAGATCCTGGTTTGATCCATAGTGTAACTTCATTTTGTTCTCTTAACAAATGATCTTTGTCTAGACAGGGCTTTATGCGCCTTTTGCTACTTTAATTTTTAATATGGTGTATAAATGTTTTCTGGCGGTTTTAGGTTTCTTGTAATTTGGTACAACAAATTTGGGATTTACCCATCATCTGAAATAAAGAAGAACTCTACCCCAACATAAAACTAGTGCAACTAGCAGAGCCATGTTAAATGGCCACTAGCGAATTACTTGCCCCACATCAATGGTTAATTCTCCTGCTATGTCACACAGCCTCTCTGCACCTCTCTGTACCCTGCTTCTAAAACTGCCTAGTCTGCATACGCATTGTTAAAGGTAGTGGAGCTCTAAACGGCTCTACATTGTCACACTGTATTATGTTGTGCAGGTTGATTGGGGCCAAGTCGCACCTTGATGCTGTGACTCGGCCGAACACCGGCCATCCCACTTGAGTGGGTATATGGAGAGAAGGGAAATAAATGTTGGCTATACTCTTAACGGTTGCGTAGTGTTCATTCTAGTACCCTGCACCTGTGTCAACCCTTGAAGTTTCTCTTTCCTGCCTGGGGTGTCACTCTTTGGTTTTTTCTAGCACCCTCAGCTGATGCAACAAACTGCTGAGATAGACCAAATTGTGCTAGAAGCACCAGAGCAGAGAGTGACACCCCAGGCAGGAAAGATGAACTGCACAGGTTGTGACATAAAATCATTACATGGTATTGCCATCCTTCAGTGCTGTGCGATCCACATAATGGGCATTAACTGCCGTTAAAGGTTATCACGTGGTCTTCTGTGGCACTGTCAGTATTATACTTATAATACTAAACTTATTTAATCTTACAATTGGGTGTTCTGCTTGGGACTTAATCGCGGGAAAGATGGAGAGAATTGCTGATTCCTAAGTAGCAGCAACACTGGCTCCCAGGACTCAGCTGGTGGATGCTGGATGATATCACTTCTGTTTATTAGGCCACCACATTCATAACACTTGTTATCCTCGCTTGCAAGTGTCTAGAAATCACAAAGGGGAAATTGTGTCTTGGGAGTTCTTAATTTGTTACGAGCCCCTTAGCAAGATGTTGGTAGCAGCTAAATTAATATAATTACATGAAAAGCTTCTGCAAGACTTTCCTCGCATATGCTTATTTATAAATGAAAGATGACGATCTCGCTACTGAAATGTACATTTGTGAACCATTACATTATTCATTACCTTTTTATTGTAGCTTTAGTGGAAATTAAAGTATTGCCTCCCCACGCCATCAGATCACTATAGTCTCCTCCCACATCTTTTCTGACTGTGGCCATACAGCTCTAATGGCTAAATCTGCAGGTATTTCAGTTACTGCGACTTCATTGGCGCCTCCCTCCTATATCAATCAACCAATCCACACCCTGTATTTCTTTTCATGGACTCTACAGAGCACTTGTACAACCTGCCATTATGGAGGTGAAAGCCGTTATATTTTTAATATACGTATAAACACTCTGGCAACTTCAAGTGTATTTATCTTGGTAAAGTTACATGTACTCTACATCTACAATCTTATTAAAAAATTCCTATAAACATGCGGCAAACTATCTCCAGCCAAAATCTTTGCCTTCTGCACATTCATTTTCTTATATAAACAACTTTATCCTTTGTTACCCAATTGGTGTTAGACAATGCGTACCCTTCGTGTGATCCAGGGCCCACTATCTTTAGAGCGCCAATTATGTGAAGGGAGAAGACCCTGAGAGGCAGATGTGACCGGCCTCATGGAGGACATGGGATGCACGTGGGTGTCACTGTTGCTTGTATGCTCTGTGGGCACAGACTGGTATGGGCATTATTGTTGCCTGTATGGGGGTGGACTCAGACAAATATAGGTGTCACTGGTTAATTAATACTGTGTGCATACCAGCTGTGGTATATTGGCACAGCACTGGTGCGCTTGAAAGTTCTATTGGTTCTGAACAGATGCAGTGAAGCTGGTTCTGCCCTGTAGAGGCTTCCTGTTATGCCTGACAAGCCCCTCTTATGGTCACCGGGAGTGTTATTTTCTAGTTGTCATGGTAATCTATTTACTAGGATTTGTCCAACGTGGTTTTGAAGGAATATTGCTACCATCAGGGAGTGCCTTTTTTTCATTCAAATAATGGTTTGCTAGGAGTCTTGTCCAGCATCTTATAGAAGCTTTGCCTTTAGTGAGGAGTACCCAGCTGGTTGCAACATTTATGCACTTCATGTAATTTTATTTTTTCCTGCATTATTGTTTGATTTAAAGTATGGCCCCCAAAACTTAATTGACACCTGATGTCCTGTGCTGATTTACTGTAGTCATCTAGCTACTGCTGAAATGACATCTCCTCGCTCTGGGCTTGGTTCAGTGGTGCTATTTATCAAAGATTTATTGCGTTTCATTACCATCCAGGACAAAACGATCCTTGTTTTTATTAATGCTGTTTTGCATAATTCATGCTATTTCTTTGCTTCTTACAAATGATGTCCTGTGCAATTAAGGGAAGTGTTCAGTGTAACCTGTTTTCCTCTAATGAGCCTGTAGCATGGCTTTAAAGTAATTCATCTCTGTACTCAAGTCAAAATGGCAAAGTTATCGTTAAAATGAGTGCTTATATCACAGCAGTCTACCCTTTCCCAACTAATCTCGTCTTCATCCGAATTCCTTCCACTCCACCTCTGCATTTATTTACCTTGTTGTGAGCTTTAGTGCATTCCGGTGATGGCATGCATTCCGGTATATGCTCATGGCCAGATTAATATTTGCTTTTAGTGTACTGTATTCACACCTTGTTTACCCAGGATAGACGCCTATGACCACTTGCTAATTATATGATACACTGGACAGACCATAATGCAGCTTTCATTTCTGTCCTCTTAAATGAATGTCGCAGCGATTGGTCGCTACCTAGTAGGACTGGTGCCCGCTCATTGTGCACTTACCAGTGAATACAGCGGTGTAGGGAACCATTTTGGATGGAATCACTGGTAATGAGCATGTATCACTGCTGACAGGTGTGGGGTTAGGAAATGACATGAAACCACTTCCCATCATGTAAATTGTGGTGTAATTTACATTACGGTGAGCTCCCCTGTATACTATGTTCAAGAGACTCGGAAACTAACTAATTTGCATGTCTGCAGATAGATTACTGCATGTAAATATTTGTTACACATATCACTGTAAAAGGGAGCTTTGTATAGCTGCTCCTTTCCCTAATGTGTGTCTTAGAAGTGGAAAATTCCATATGGTAAGATTTAAAGTGAACATGTATTGTACACGCCATGGAGGCAGCCATTTTGTAGCCTAATAGTAGCAGTAGTAGAGCTTAAGTCAATTGCTGCGTGCTCCTGTATATTGGTACAAAAGAGAAGATATCTGCTTTATAGTGAAATCACTGAAAGCTAATTACCCTGGTGCTGTATAGGCAATTGGAATATATAATTGTGGTACCAACACTGCTGCTAGTCCGTATGCCATTCGCTACTCTGGTAAATCAGGTAGGCACAATCCACGGAAAAGAGAAAAATTGGGCTGCTCTAGTGCAGATATGTAATACGTATATATGTGCTTGATTGATTAATAATATAGGCTGTCTGTATCCAGTAAATGTTTGCTGCCCTTAATAAGTGCATGTAGCACCGTCCCAAATTATTTCCTATTAAATGCAAGTTCTCTGCACAACCAATCATAATGTGTTAGCAAAGTCTAATGCTCACCGGCCAACTTTGTAGTGAATTAGTCACCCATATGTAGTCACAGCGTGCCAGGAGGTCACACAAGTTTTGGGTGATAAGCAGACCATCTTGAAAAAGTTCCTGGAGAGGAGCAAAAGCGTCGGAAGGGTTCATATCCCGTTACTATTGCTGCTATACAGACTACTGCTGTGCTCTCATCTGACTGCGGCTTATTACCATGTGAGAGGTTTCTATTTGTATGAACTGGATACATATGTAACACCGAGGTGTAACAGCGTGAGGAGTTGTATCAGAGGGAAGCAACCACCAGAGTGCCAGCGGTAGGAAAGGTGTGCCGCGACCCCCGGCACTGTGTGCAATGTGTGTGATTTATTAAATCATTTTTCTGGTAAAGAGAAGCCTAAATTATTGATCAGTCTAGCGTATACAGTATATGTCTATATTATATACCTGCACAAGTGCAGCCCAATTTTTCTGTTTTCAGTGAATTGTGTATATTGTACAGCCCACAAAGGCTGCATCCTCTGTCTAGGTCACTGATACACTTTATAATGGATCAATGGGCAAAATTTACTAAGCAGCGGGCTCTAAACTACGGGGGTTTGGCGGCGGTTTGTAAATGACAGCCCTGTTCTAAAATTTGTTTTGACTGTGGTTTTGCGGCGGTTTTGGCCTTAGTAAATCTGCAGGTAGCAAAACCATCGCCAAACCGCCGGGGTTTAGAACCCGCCTCTTAGTAAATTTTGCCCAATGTCTTATTAATGTTGTCTTGGTTTTTCAGGATGAAACTGGTGCCTATTTAATAGACAGAGATCCCACATACTTCGGTCCAGTATTGAATTATTTGAGACATGGGAAACTGGTGATAAATAAAGACCTAGCAGAAGAAGGTAAGTTATTTGCCATTTCTCTAGAGCAGTCCTATAAGTGAATGTATATAGAAATAAGGATGGGCAATGACAGCTGATAATTCACACGCACCCCCAAAAAAGCCCTGATAATCCAGACCGATGCAGTGTGATATTATTAGTAGTATCTGCACACTGCAGATCTATTTTCCTCCTACGTTATATATCATTCCAATAGCGGCTGCAGCCCCGTTCCCCAGACCTGTGGTAGATTGCACCTGCGCATACGTGGTAGCAAATGTCAGTATTTAGAAATATATATTTTTTTAAAATGGTTTCAATTTGGAAATGATCCTGTGTCGATCCAGAATGTCAATACGGGACTGCCGATAGCCATTCCTATATAGAAATAAGAGATTTGTGACCTGTCGAGGGTCTCTGGTGCTCTGGCTCCTGGTGGGGTCATCTAACATGCACCACGCACACCCCCCCCCCCCCCCCCCCCCCCCCCACAGTAGCGGGTGGCCAGGTGCTGAACACTGCAAGGCGAGTGTGATAAATAATGTCTCTACGCTGACACGTGCCATGCACTAATATTAGTACAGATGTACTTGCACACCAATGTGATGAATCAATGTTTTATAATGGTTTCAGTTTTATAGAGTAGTCAAAATGGAATTCCTCTAAAAACATGGCTTTAGGAGCAAAACTCTCTGCAATTGGCTATTGGCTTTTATCTGTCTAGTGTAAACAAACAAGCTTAACTAATGCCACTTAAACCAAATACGTCATTTAAGCTTTTTATTTTTCCTATGTCAGACTCTGAATGGCTGATTGGAGAATAGCAGTTTACAGGCCATACCCCTTGTGTACTGTCCTATTTCCGTGCAGCAGTACAATATCTAGTCTTAGAAATCGCTGATATTTATAGGAATATTTAGTAAGGCAAAGTTCCTGACGGCACTTTGTCACGTTACTGGAAACTGTTATATTGTGTTAATCTCTTATCAGTTTTCAGAGCTGACACATCTGGTCCAGATATAAGCACTTATTCTCAGTTGTTAGTGCTGAGAGGCCTTACGCCAGGCCATGTTTTCTCCCATGCACAATTCTCGGTGCACTGTGTTTTTGTGATGCGGTCCCAAACTCCTGTAAAGTTGAATTACCTGTTCTGAGGGTTTTCAAGGTGTGACCGTTTCGGCCAGACTACTCACATGCTGACGTACGGAGCTGTTGTGTTGATCATTTGTTACTTCCTGGTATAATCGGATACTATAAGCAAAATATTGTTGCAAGGCTGAAGCATGCAGGATTTCAGGCTGCTGCAGTTTAATCTTCACTTTGTACCGGTCATAAAACTTCAGCATGTTTGTTTTCCCTCATGCTGTCACTTAGGTACTTTCTCTGAATACTTGTATATTTTCCTTTCGGTTTTCCATTATTAATATATGATCAGTCTGGTGAATGTAAATGTTATCCTGCTCATGTAACCAGTAATAAATGTAAGGTTTCTGTGTTGAACCCTGATGTTACTATCCGCACATAAATTGGATGGGACACCTGAATAAAATGCATTCAGGAAGTAACTCCCCATAGGCAGGGTTGGTACTACCCATGGGCATAAGGGGGCTGTTAACAAAAACAAATGATGTATGGATTATGTTCATATTGTAACTGTACAATGAAGTGTAAGGGGACTTCCGTCCTGTAACGTATTGGTTTGTACATGTCCTGTGACTTGTTAAGCACATAGCGCAGTCTCTGGCTTCCTTCTGTTTATCTCAGCGCGTATGTCCAATGGATCGCCGCGATGTTGTGAGCCTGCAATCCAGCATGGCAGGATCTGTGAAATATAACATGTTTGATTTCACTGATTTGCAGATCACGATCAAAATATGATTATGATTGGCACGTTGGTGAAATTTAACATGGAGGATTTCACAGATCCGCCGACCGATCGCGAAACATCGATGGCAGTAGGTGTATGGGGGCCATAAGACAAAGCTATCAAATATGCAGGTCAGGTGTGAAAGGGCAACTCAAATAACTGGCTAGATCTAAAATCCATATTAACAGACAAAGGAATTATTCCAAGTTACAGCTGGGCATGTAAGAAGGCGAAAATATCGGAGTATATACAGCTTGTTTATTGGAGGACAAAAATGGGAGCGATGCAGGTGCGAGAAGATGCAACATTTCATTTGACTTTTTCAGTTTGATCTTAGAGCAGTATTTCTCAAGTTCCGTCCTCTAGACACCCTAACAGTCCAGGTTTTAAGGATATCCATGCTTAAGCATAGGTGACTTAATTAGTACCTCCAGTCATTTTAACTTGCTGTACTCAATCATGGATATCCTTAAAACCTGGACTGTTGGTGTGTCTTGAGTACTGAGATTGAGAACAGTGTCTTCGGGGAAAAGTAGAACGGTGCTCTAAGTCAGTTTCCCAAACTCTGCCTTTACAGTCCAGGTTTTAAGGATATCCATGCTTGAGTACATACAATTAAGTTGACTGAGCTACTAATTAAGTCACCTGTACTCAAGCATGGATATCCTTAAAACCTAGACTGTAATGGTGGAGTTTGGGAAACTCTGCTCTAAGTATATGTATAGGAGAAGCTGTAGTAAAACTGACATGCTGATAGTTTGTTTTGTCTCCATCCTTCCAACAGGTGTTCTGGAGGAAGCAGAGTTCTACAATATCACATCATTAATTAAACTTGTAAAAGACAGAATAAGAGAGAGGGACAGTAAAACATCACAGGTGAGGCATTCAGTGACCTCAGTGCTTTAATTCTGATACACGAGAGAGAATTCCAATGTTTGTGTCCCATGAGCCTCTGATGCAGGGTGTCTGTAAATGATTCTGAGCCTGTGTTCCAATTCCGGACAGTAACGACAAATTCTTTACCCTTGACTAATTGTTACTTTGGGACTTAGGATCAGCCTGCAGTAAATACTTTGCCTCTGTATCTATTATTAGCTGTACCAGTGTCGTTTGTGTTTAAGTGTAAGGTCATATTGGGATATCTGTCAGAGCCTGAACCAAGAGTTTTACTACTTACAGCCACGGCACACAGCTTGCAACGAGCAGGTCAATAGACTTACACGTGACTGCCCCAACCAACTGTATAGAAACTGGTGGCGGTACGTGCAGTATGTAGAAGTATTGCTGGTGGAAGCATAATGCACAGCTTATGTGAAAGTATAAACTCAGAATTTAGTTTCAAGGGTTTTTTTTATTTTTTTTTATTTTGGTTTTCTTTACCCTTCCTTGCTTTGACCATTAGACCTTTGTGTGTGTTTTATTTTAAATGCATTGGAGTGCTTATGCCCTTCAAATTAAATAAATTCCTTGTGTTCTTAATCTTGGAAGGGCTGTAGCTTTCTGCACCCCATGCGTTACTCCATCCTTTCTGTTGTGTGACCCTCTCTAGAGGCTGCTTGGCATATATACGGCCACAGTGTCCGGACGGCATGTTTCTCCCATGTGTCTCTGTAGATCTTTGTTTTGATGTCCCTTTGGCTATTCTATACAGAAACATGTAAGTGTTTAGTAGAGCATTTCAGTGGCGACGGCTAAAAACAGCATTGGCGTCTAACGTAAAACTTCCAAGTGGCAGTTCTGAGCGTGGCCTATTAGGTGTTTTTGTGCTAGTGATTTTTACTTGACCTTGGTTTTTCTCCTAGTAGTTGTAGTTTGGCTGCCATCCCTGCATTTATCTCTTCAGAAGAACAGATAGAAAACATTGGCAAAATAAGTTTCTTTTTCTTTTAATTTCTACATGAACGTGCTTTTTCCTACAAAAATCATGTTTACATGGTGCCGCAACGCAATTTAAAAACACAAACTGAATAAAGAATAAAAATTTCAGCCTCTAGAGCGTTCCCTTCTCTCCTGACTTTGCAGTATGTGCCTCGGAGAGTCAAACTATTTTACTGCTTTGTCTTCTAGCATCAACAATTTGTTCTGACTGCTGGCATTTCAGTAAACTGAGGGAGCTAAAATGCACAAAATGTTCCTTAAAAGGAAGTCCTCTCCAGCAGATACTGGACAACGTTAACACAGTGCCCTCCGTATATATTTTATCTCGACAAGAACAGACAAAACACTCTATGAACCGAGATTATTGACGTCACCCAGATAATGAATCTCAACTTTAGCTTTGGCAGTTACACTGACAGCATCTGTGCCTTCACACACACATATACACACACATATACACACACATACATATATATACACACGCACACACATACATATATACACACACATACACACACACACACATATATATATACATACATACACACACACACACATGCACGCACATGCACACATATATATACATACACACACATACATGCACATACATATATATACACACGCACACATACATATATACACATACATATATATACATACATACATACACACACACATGCACGCACATGCACACATATATATATATACATACACACACATACATGCACACATATATACACATACATATATACACACGTACAGACATACACATATATACACGCACATACATGCATACACACACGTGTGTGTGTATATGTGGATATAGATAGATAGATAGATTAGATAGATTTATATATTATACACACTCATTCTCTCTCTCCATCTCGCTTCATTTTAATGGGTGGTGTTATACAGGGGACTATTCGCAGCTAGAGATAAGTGTCATTTGTAGAGTGAGCTGGGGAATTCCTAGCCAGATAATCTCATAAGATAATCAGTGCGATGAGGCCATAATCCATAAGGGGGGTGGTGAGCGGAATAGTGATTACATGCCTTTTGTAAGGTGAGCATGCATTTTATTATGCACTATATGCATCCACTCCAGAGGATCTGTTACTCTGACAAGTGCTTGCTAAGCCAGGCTAATGGCCCGCTAAACACTTGTAAATGCATGTGGCTTCATAAGTGTTGCTAATTACATGCAGAAATATTAGAGGTATGAGGCTGATCAGAAAGCTGTGTTGGGATTGATTCTTGGAGATGGTGTTTTTTAGCTTTTGCTCCCATTTACTGACAGGCTTAAAGTTCTGCGTCCAGCTTAGCCACACAGCCCCTGGGTTGCATGTTGCAGTGAGAAGATTGGGGAACAAACTGACACATGGTAATCATTAAGGATCCTCTTCACATGGCAATTGCATGAAAATTGGAATAATAGTTCCAATAATGATACATTGTTTCCTTGGATGATAACATTTGTATTAATATACAAATCACTTTATCTTTTTCTGTAACTCATTAATAAACACACACACATATGCTTGTTTATGTTCCACAGTATAAGATCTCCAAGTTGACCCCTATTCCTTAACACCAGCTAAGATATGGGACGTTTCAAAAATGTTTTCTATTTTGGATTGTCATACATAAATGGAAATGTGAATTTGATTTGTATGTTAGCGCCTGGTTTACTGGGACTTTGGGACAAATGTATGAAGGTCTGTCATAGCTGTCACAGTTTCGGCTTTGCTGTTTATTGTTGCCAAGCAGGAAGATTTAATGCCAGAATGTACTAATCTGACAGTCGCTGGAGTAGGGGTGCCAAAAATTGCTCCCCCTGGTCATCTCAGAAGCTCTTGTATCGTATTGGCCCCAGGGTGGACCATTGTGCATGCTCGAGATTAGAGAAAACACACACAAGATGTCAGTTGGCATGGATGGTGCAATGAGACATCTGTGGGACATATAGGTAACCATGCTGCCATCATCAGATAGTGCTGTGTGTTAGAGAAGTGACAAAAAGCTTAGTAATTGACCATCAAACTCCAGCGTCATTGCGAGAAACCATAGGCGTCGCTGGAGAAATCCGATTTCTCCACACTGCCTTTTGTTACATGATGCATGAGCAGTAATAACCACCTTTTTTCGTTAATACTCCCAGGAAATGGGGAGTCATTGCCACTTGATATGCTTGCCCCAATCTTCTTTAAGTGAAGAGCTCTACAACAGTACTGTACTCCACTATAGAGGTAAAACCTGGAGAGAAGGCTTAGTGGTTGCGTAAGGTTTCTTTACTAGAATTCCATTCTATAAAACATGACCAGTTTGGTTTATTTACGGAATGTCTTTATTTCTATTACAAGGTGCCCATTAAACATGTTTACAGAGTGCTTCAGTGTCAAGAAGAGGAACTCACCCAAATGGTCTCAACAATGTCTGACGGCTGGAAATTCGAACAGGTAAAGGATGAAACTAAAGGGCCGATTTATTAACGAGAGAAAAGCCTTATTGCTGGTGACAACCAGGTATTTTTTTATTTCCCAACAGCAATATGGCACTTTCTCCTTTCACCAAAGTCAGTGATTATGGCTAGAGGTAACCCCTACTGACAGAATGATGCAATGGCTGCCATATGCAAAGCCTATATCAACAACTAATGCGGCACTTGTGTCATAGCAATACCTGTACTTCTCTCATGATGGTGACGAGTCTTGTTTTTCTCGTCTTTGAGCAAAGTATGGTTTTGAACATCTAAAGCTTTTAAGTAAATAATAATTTAAAAAAATCTACACGTGCGCATATGTAGAAGGGATGTTTAATATGATTTTAAAATGGTGATAATTTTCTTTTTGCTGGACAAAGGGGCCTTTTGATCAATATGCCCATTAATGTCCCATATTGACAGAATCAGCTCCTACATTGGCCATATGTGGGTCATGAAGCCAGATCGATTTATTTAATTTTATGTGGGCTGTTTGTGTTATTTTGTAAAGTTGTATCTTTAACAGTTTGAATAGTCTCTTGACCTATAAATATATCGGGGAAACATTTTGTTGACTTAAAGCACTTAAAATTGCCTAATTTTACACGGTTAAAGTTTGTTTCCGTGCTCACCTGTTGGAATACATGAAATGTTTAGCTTATTTTTGCACTGTAGACTGCATATCCATGTTTTTATAAAGAGTTTTCATTCATTAGCCCATACACTCTTGTGACACACCCAGCCTGCTGCTCTTACATGCGTGTCTCGGACACTGGTTGGGCCTTACTGATTTACACAAATTTCCATTGATCCGCTAATAAGTGAAGTTCTGTTTTAGTGTGTATTTATATATAGCGTTTGACAGAGTAGAGCTGCCAGTAATTGACTGATATTTTTGCTGCCAAAAAACAACCTTAGTGTTCAAATAATATACACGATCTATTGGTGCAAATTTTCCCTGACCGTAAGCTGAACAGCTATCTCTTACAGTGGCTATTTGAGGATTGCGTCCATCATACCAGTCCTTTTCTGCCCGGGCATGTCGAAGGCCAATAAACTGATCGGTCAGAATAGTTTGGGCCCACACCCTAGTGTCAGGACATGCATTTGGCTCGGAGTTATATTTGCATATGTTGGGCACGACCAATGTCTGTCCTAAACTGCTGGTCATTTGATTTATTGTAACGGCCATTTTATCAATATAGATTAGAAATATCCACCCCTCTTCCCCCAGATTTGCAGCAGCATAGAAGTGCAGTGGTGTGTGTATGTTGCTTTGGCTGGTATGCATTGTCCAGTGTGGTCATTATGTATTTACTCTGGTTGCAGTTTGTCAGCATAGGTTCCCTGTATGGATGCGGGCGGGATCATCAGACAGAGTTTCTGCTCATTGTTTCAAGGGAAGTGAAAGGGGAGGAGACCAGCCTACAGAAGCGCAGCGGCGAGGTGTGTCCTACTCTGCACACTGCTCTCCCACTCTTCCTCTCTGCTCCTTCGTATTGTGTACATGTTGCATGGCTTTGCATAAAGTGCTCTGACCTGGGGGTAGGCTGCCAATGGGTGCAGTGTTTTGTATGTTGCTAAACCCACTGACAATGATCTAATTCAGCTTGGTTATGGCTCTTCCTTCTCATTCACTGTTCTGCGTTTTTTTTTTTTCTTTTTATGGAAATCACATTCTGAATTGCATTCCTTTTTACTTGGTTATTTTGTTTAAGACCTAGGACTTCTCCAAATCCCATGAGTGACATTAACCTTTATATCCCCATGGATTTTCAGTTTGTTTTTGTAGTAAATCCTTTTCCCTGAACATTTGGTTATTTTTTAGAGATCGGTTCTTCAGACTTTTTAATTCCCATTTCCCACAAATAAATACTCGGTACTCTGCTTTCAGTACCTCTTGTCCAACTATTCTTTGTGCATCAATGGTTCTGTGCCATGGATGATCTGCCAGGGGTAGAGTTTTGCCAGCCTGGTGGCATTATGTAGTAGCCCGGTGGGGCAGTCTAAGCTGTCTGGACAGATTAGAATATTTAAAGACTCTTGTAGATATTGCCCACTTGCTGGCTGGGCACAGATGCAGTATAATCTCCATCTACCCTGTCTGCAATGTTCCTGCCATCCAAACAGCGTCCTGCCTCTTAATAATGGAGGAGGTATTTCGGTTACTGTGCCGTTAGACACTCTGGTGCAGGATAGTGCCGGGTGGCATGTAAAAAAAAAAAGCTGGGTGGAGCGCCTATGAAATTTAAATCTGGGGAGAACACTGGAGTGTTACCTGTAACAGTAATTTGTGGGAGATTCGGGTTCCTGTTAGCAAAGTATTAGGTTGGGGGCGTTGCAGTAGTCCATAAATAATAAACTTGGCATTTAATCTTTTGGGTTGAGCTATTGTAGAGAACATTAGCTAATACTCCTGGAACCGGCTAAGCAGTAGGCAGTGTGCTGGTCAGCTTGAAATGGACCCTTTGCAAAGTTCTTCTGTCTCCTGTTTGTTCCATTCCTGCTTGTTGGAAGTCCTAGCATTCCTGTTAAACCCATTGTGGTGCATGTTATCTGGAAGGTGTAATGTCAGAGTTGGGGGGTGCTTGCAATCTGTAGCTGTTGCCAAGTGCTCTCAGCATGAGTTCATACTGTGTTGTGTAGGACTGTATACATTAACCTCCTCTGTCCATAAACTGCCAACATCTCATCTCTCCAGACAAGAAACCAATGTAGTTGTCATTGTCCAGAATCTGTCAAAGTAATCTTCTAATATACTTGATCTTTAAGTATAGAAATATGACGGTTTTTATTCTCATAAGATGATAAAATAGCTATTCTGTTGCTACTCAGTGAGTTGATGTGCAGACACCCTGATAACAAGGTCATCTATAGTCAGAGGGTCTGTTCGACACTATAAACAAGGCAAATACCTGTTCCTGGTGACTAGTAAGCCAAATGGGCACTCTTCTGCTGCCCAGGCTATATACAGATGGGTCCTCATACATCTAGCCTCAATACACCACGAGGTGCCTGACGTGAGTGAGCAGCCAGGTTCCGTGCAACTCTGCTAGCGCATGTGTCCTAGTCGCAGTGCTGCGGGATTAGGATGCACCAGGAGTCTGTATACGAAGCACAATGGCACTTGGCATGGGATAAAGCCACTGCCCCTGCATTGTAGAACTTTGCATATGGATTCAGAGACTGTCGCACACAGATATAGTGTCGCATATCAAATTAATTAGCGCTGTCTCCTGGTGCGTCCTAGTCACATCGCGACTAATGCTGGGCATACACTGCCAGATAAAATGCCTGTTGGACTGACAAGCATTTTAACTGGCAGCCTGACACCCAGCAGATATCACGGGCATGCACTGTGAGATCTGGCTATTGGCCCTGATATATGCACTCATCATCTGGTCAGGAGCCATTTCCCTGTGTCTTCCCTGTGAAGGAACAGGGCAATGTCTGTCAGTCAGCCACAGCTCGACATGCACTGCTCCAAGCGGCTGACTTTCACTTTGAAAATATCAGATTGAACCAGCATGCTGGATGATCGGGCATGCCTGTCCCATCGATATTTTGATTGGTCGTCCGCATACACTGCAATCTGGTGGATCGGCCAGATAATTATAGTGTATGCCCATCATTACAAGCATTTTTGGGAAACAACGATCGATGCTAGCAGACTTGCACGGGACCTGGTGCGCCGAGAGGGGCTGTTTGGAGCGAATGCAGTAACGATGTATGAGGACACAGCTGTATGTAGCTCTCACTGGTGGTCACTAGGCAAAGCAGGGCCCCATTCCGGTGATAGATATAGAAA
Organism: Taudactylus pleione; assembly: GCA_031769625.1. NCBI lineage: Eukaryota > Metazoa > Chordata > Amphibia > Anura > Myobatrachidae > Taudactylus > Taudactylus pleione. The sequence goes on along the minus strand of JAUIMM010000031.1, from coordinate 34,033,725 downwards.
GCTGAGGCATAGCTGATGACCAGCAGAAAACTGAGCCATAACCGGGGGGCTCTTCTGTCCTTCCTTACCTTAGTTGAATTGCCAACACCTGCTTGTGTTTATGATCTGTTGCAGCAACAGCTGAGGAAGCCTAGTACTTTCTCCATGTGGACGATCGTATATCTTTTTGTCTCATCACGTAAAAATAGACTGGCTCCTTTTAGAGTTCCTTTTTCCCCTCCAGGAAGAGTAATTATTATAGGTAAGCACATCTGTCATATCCTCCTGTAACCCGGAGGTTAGTGACTTTGTATAGTACATTTTTTGGAAAGCTTTTGATAGTCCACAGCAACAAAACATATTTAAAAATTTGTCTTAGAGTGAGGCAGAGTCTTCACACATTTTTCCACCAGTGGGTTGTAATATATATAATATATATGTTTCTGTTTTAATTATGTATACTTGTAGTGCTAATACCAGCCAGCGATCCGGTCCTGCTTGTGATGCCTTTTCCTAACTCTAGGCAGTTCTAAATCACACATAACGACGCAAACAAGCGTTGTGGATATACTTATTAACGCAACTACTGATGATAATCTCATCTGTAAGAGCTTCTGAAACAGTAGAAAAGCTTACCCCCTCCCCCCCCAAGGGTGCATTTACAAGTTTTAAGCCCACATCCAAACAGTCATCGCGGATTGTCATGTTAATGCGGATGTCATTTGCTTTGATACAAAACTGGGAAGTGTTTTTGCCTCGGATGCCATAGTTCTTCCTCAACTCTAAAAAAGATTTGGCTGGGATATTGCGGAATATTTGAAATCTGTTCAATTTCCTTTTATACCTTTTTTATTTTCTAAAGTAAAGGTATTTAAACTTGAGTGGCACTAGCCATGTACTTCCTGCTCCCTCTCTCTTGTCCTATTCACTAGCATTATGGAGTAGAGGTGTGCTGCACTAGCCTTAACGGGAGTGTGGTTAGTGTTACTGCTGTACCATAGTTTTAATAACTGGCACTTAAAAAGATTCACGCAGGAAGTACGCTTCCTTTTTATCACAAAGATACTGCATATTGACGACACTGTCTGTGCTTTTATTGCATGTGATCTGTGTAATGACTATTTAGTATACATGCAATTATATGTAAAGCTCATTGAAAAAACGACTTCTTGTGCTAGTATTGAAACTTAGGAATTTAAACAATAAACAAGTTAAATGTAATGTTGAATTGTGGTTTCAATTTTCTTTCAATATTTTGTTGGTGTGCTCTCTCTCTGCGTATGTAATGCTTATGGTAATTCCCCCTACCCCCAACTGCTGACATTCATGCATTGTTCATGAGTTTTGTCCTAATTCATTTAATTATTATTTTTTTTTTTAATTTTTAAGCTTGTCAGCATTGGTTCTTCCTATAACTACGGAAATGAAGATCAGGCAGAATTCTTGTGTGTAGTATCAAAAGAGTTACACAATACCCCATACGGCACAACTAGTGAACCTAGTGAAAAGGCAAAGGTAAGTGTGTTTTTCTTTTTTCCTTTCATTAATATTTGTTGCTCTGTGTAAAGTATTGATCTTTTGGTGATATTTTTTCTAATAAAAGTAAATTCCCATTTTAATTGGGGGGCTTTGTGAAAACTTCCACCACTGGGACCCCCATACTCTGCACTGCTGCAAAGTAAGGCAGCTACAGAAGGTCAAAGTCTGCCCAGAGATCATTCCGCGCCAGTGGACGGGACAAATGAGCTACTGTGTCGGCAGCCTAACGCAACGCAGCTCAATGTTAGAAGCACAGTCAGCATAGTCACCTGCTGTGGCCTGCTTCAGTTCATGTGCATAACACTGAGCATACACTATACAATTATCTGTACAATCTGGCTGGTTGGAATGAAAACCTGGTAATGTATGGGAGCAAGTGACAATCGACCATTTGCTCACAAACACTAGAAAACCGTCAAAAATGGTCGGTCAGACAAAATGGTTAAAACACACTAATTTAACCAATTTGAACAATTGTTTGTCTGTTTTCCAGTGTTTAAGACCATATGATCGACTGTCATGTGCTCCCATACATTACCAGGTTTTCATTCCAACCAGCCAGATTGGACAGATATCTGACAGATAATTGTATAGTGTATGCCCAGCATTAGTAAGGGTGCCTTCACGCAGTACAGGAATAGGCGGTCCCTGTGCAGGGTACTTCTAGTCCTACAAAAAGGTGACCTATTATTACTTTTAGACTTTTATTAGGAGCAGCTTGTAAGAGTCTTATGGCACACATCCACTAGGCGATGATATCAATGAGCAATTGAACGATATCATTATCATTCAATCGCTCATTAATCGTGCACCAAAATGTTTTAAACTACCAGCGATGCGCGCTTCCGTTGGTCGTTTCCGACATCAATCACTGCCCGAACATGCCGGTCAATCTGCCGATAAAGACAGATTGGCCATGTTCCAGGATGATGGAGGGTGCCTACACTGAACGATATATCGTTCAGTGTAGGCACTGCACAGTACAATGAACGACATAATGATATTGTTATCGTTCAGTCTTTTCATTGTCGCCTAGTGGATGTGCCCCTTTAGACTTTCACATCTAGTAGACTGAACAGTGGTTTTTTTTTCTTTAAAGTAGCCATATAACTAATCTGCAAAAATACCCCGTGTTTAATGACTCTTCACAAAACCTACATTTTGTGTATGTGTGGTTTTATTTTTCATTATGCTATTGTATCATTTGTTGCACATGTTTAAATTTTTTGTGTTTTTAAGCTTTACTTTGTCTTTACAAAGTCGCCACTCTTCTGCTGTACTGGATTTGGGATTTAAAAACTAGACTAAAGACCATCTGAATTCCTGTTCTCTAGAAAAAAGTGGCCACTTTATTACCTAAATCTATGTCATAGAGGGTAGATCCCCATTTATTCTCACAACAGCCTGTATCAGAGGTTCCCAAACGTGGTCCTCAAGGCTCCCAAACAGTTCAGGATTTAGAGCTATCCATGGATGAGCGCAGGTGGTTAAATCAAATTGACTGAGGTACTAATTAAGTCACCTGTGCTCAACCATGGATATATCCAAAACCTGGACTGTTGGGGAGCCTCGAGGACCGTGTTTGGGAACCTCTGGCCTATATGAAGGCATGTAAACACTGTAAATGATTAGGATCATGCCATACAAGTTCAGTTAGGTTGATATCTGTGGAGGAAACTTCCTTAAGAAATGTTCTTGCTGCTGGAACCACTGCAGGACTTGACTAGCAAGCAAACCCCGGTGGTTGCACCTGACGCCTGTTTTCCTGCTCTGTTTCTGGTAGTGTATATATCTGGCCAAGCCCTGCTGAAGTGATACCCCACCCCCAATGATGTTGCGCAACCCTCGTCTTAACACTACACTCCCAAAATCTTAAATTAAGAAGATTCAAATCTCATTGAGCTTGAGAACAGAGCTCTGGGAAAGATCAGTGTTTCTGGGGGAAAGGAAGCAAAATTGTGACACTACTAAATGCATGTTTATTTTCCTTGTCACCATTGCGTCATTCCATGTCAAGTGAAAATATTTTGAAGCTCTTCCCCCACCTGACCATCTCGAATTTTGATACAATTTTACATGAAAGTCAGACTAACTTTGGCGAAAATGTAGTTCACAGTATGCAATAGTAGCAAAACTACAGCCCTTGAAGTGGGTTTAACTGTCAAACTTGAAGATGGTCAGGTGGGGACCTCTGGTCCACTTAACATGGAACGGCCCCATTATTATTGAGTTCTAAAACAACACTTTAATTTCTGTTTGTATTGCGCCTGCTTACTGTATATTGCCGTTTTTAATAGTAATTATATGTTGATTGCTGTTGTATTTCAGTAATCTTAAAATTAAAAGGAAAATAGAGTTCCCGCACCCTTTGAGAACTGTCTTCTTTTTAGTTGTGCACCCATACTATTGGTACCTTCATTAGTGTGATACCAATGTGTAGTAAGCTGGCCACTACAGGTATGTATGTAGGTCTCCTACATACCTACCACTTTGCTGCAATTTAGGCTGTGATAGCATCTCTATTGCAGCTTGTTGGTAATGGGAATAACCATGCGTTGGCTACTAGATTCAGTCTAGTGCTTTCGGCAACTTAAATTAAAAAAAGCATGAACATTACACAATAGCAATAGACTACAGTGCTTTTTATCTTAATTTAATAGATCTGGCATTAAGATATGTTCATGTGCAAAGCTGTGAATATCTTTACAAGTTGTCTCTAGTCTCATTTAGCAATATCTATAACTTGCTTTTAATGCAAGCCACTGCAACGCAACATCAAAATGGGATTGCTTAGAGTCCCTTCATGGCAACAAGTGGCTCCAAACGGGAAATCCCAGAGGATTGTAGGATCCACATAGAGGGAGTTTTGGTTACACTATAAGATGTGTATGTTAATGCTGAAAGATTGGTCACTGCCATAGTGTTTTGTTGTTGTGGTGGTCTTTGCTCATCACTGTATAAGTGTTTGATGCAGGAATGGTGGCTGAGTGTTTAGACCGGTGTTTGCCCTGCGATCTGCTAGCTTGTATCAAAGAGCTCAGTAACTGGACACAGTGCAGCACACCAGCTTCTTCTGAGTGGGGTCTCCTGATTGTGCTGAGGCTTTTCTGAGAACAATGGCAGACTGGGTTGGTTTTGTTTTGTTTTTTGCATTTTTTCTTTTCCTCTTCTTTGACATGCTAAGTTTTCTCTTCCTGTGTATTCTTGCTTGCATGACTTTCTTTTCACTCACTAGTTCTTTGTTTCCGCTCCCTTTCCTTGCACATGCATGCTGCATGCTGGCACAGAGTGAGGACGAAGAGACGGATTACGATATGAATGACTCAGATTAAGTTGTAATATACTGGTGAGCGCTAGCTTTCCCGAAAGTCACACTGACCCCCCATATCTGTTCCTGACCCAACCCCAACTTTCCAGTCGTTCTACCTGTTCTCCTTAGTGACTTTGTATTCAGTCTGGACACACGCTACATTATGTGACTCAATGGGTTCTCCCAAAGCCTTAAGCACACAGGACAAGGCCTTGTCCCCTAATTGCAGCTTCTTAGCCTGTCACCCATTCAGGACAGCTGAGCTGCCCATAGCCCCTGTCTCTTATGCTGCCCATCCACTAGACGATTAAGTTGAATGATAACGATCGCTCAGTCGTTTGAGACATTTTTGCAAATTATTTGCAAACGACTGAGCGATGCGCGTGCCCGCTGGTCGTTTAGACATCTATCCTCTTCCCAACATGCTGGTCATCCTGATAACGTCAGGTTCAGCATGTTGCCAGATGATTGATGAGCCTGCACTGACCAACTGCTCGTTCAGTGCAGGCTTATCACAGACAAAGAAACGACTGCACGATTACAATGTCTAAATCGTGCTGTCATTTCTATGGTCTGCTAGTGGACGGGCAGCATTAGTAAGCCATAATTTCACAGTTGTATTTTTAACGTGTGGTTTAGCCATTACTGTGCTTGAGGTCTCAAGGATTGAGCACAATCCATATAAAACGATTAACCTCCATTTGGAATATAACCCATAAAAAAATAAGTCTGTGCATTATGCACCTTCAAAATGTAGCTTTTGGTCCAACCCCTGTTTTATATAGAAATGCTGTATTAGAACAAATAAATATTGTGTTTTCCTCTGTATAGTAACCTCCCAGAATTGCTACATGAGTAAGAGGGTAAAGGTTTTGTTTCTTGCACAAACTGCTCCCTTCTCCTGTGTAAAGCCCTTGTGCTAACTGCAGAAAATAAAACCTAATAGTGTTTGGTAGCTGTAGTGTAATAACTGCAAACTCTAATGGATTATGTATTTATGAAAATATATGTACAACCACTCATAGTAGAAAAACAGCTAGAGAATGAAGCTCTTCAATATTAGTGTTTTGCTACAAGGATAGTGTGAATGAAAGTGTTTTTATTCAGCCGATGTTTAAATTGGAAGTGTGACAGGTGGAGAAAGATCAGGTGTCTGTATAGCGCTGTCTTTGCATGAGGCTGGCTGCTAGTTCTAAACTCTTATTACAGCTATAATGTCTATCAGAGCACGGAACCTGCTTTCTAGAAGTATAGGCAGAGTGCATTCATTTGAATGGGACATTGCATTAAAGAAAAAAAACCTTACAAAGCTAAAGGGAAAACAAGCAGCTGATACCCTTAAGGTGCCAATACACGCATAGGTGGGTAACCATATCTATCTAACATTGTATCGCATGTGGTTTTGATTGAATAGAATGGTTGCCCAAATGGGAAGTCTGGATAACCTATGACTCTTCCCCAATGCATGCATTGTCCTTGCCAAGCAGCAGAAGGAACGTCCTTGCTGCCGTACAGGACCTGCCAATTCAGCGGTGTTTGTAAATAACCAGATGTTGCCACGCACATGGTGGCTCACAGATCGGTCTAAGGACAGATCTCGTCTGGATTAAGAGTTTCCACAGTTACATTTGCATTGTAGGTCGTTTGTTGAAGATGAGTGGGGGGGAGGGGGGGGGTTATTCTTCTGGATAACATAATACTTTTACGTTTTGCTTCTCCTGAAGTATGGCCAGAGACCTCATTTTATAATCTGCAACAGGTTACCTGGAAGACCCTTCTCCTGTTAACAAATGGAGATATGCAAAGAAGGTTCTTGTTGCATAGTGTCATCGCATGATGTAAGGGACGATCTGGGAGCAGGTTCTGCTCACACCTCCATAGGCTGCGTGCCGGATCTGCCTTCTGCGTGTACACACAAATGTTTTCTTCTGTATGTCTCTCGCAGAACCCAACAATTATTTATGCCGACACTGGCAAATTGTTATCCCTATAATCTCTCAGGCCATCTGGGGATCTGTGTTTACACGCTGCACCTGATCAGTATGTGGAGAGCTCACAAATGAGAAATAGAGTATTTCTTATTAGTGTTAGTTTACAACACTTATATTACAGTACACCATAAAATTCTAGCACGGGTGTGTTTTTAAACAGAATCCTTTTGCATTACTACCTTTCACAACACTTTTTTTTTTTTTTAAAGGCAAAATTATGCAGCCAGGTGCAGAAGTAGTACCCAACACTGCAGTGAGCTTGTAATGTCTGTGTATGTAGTGAATAGAGTGGTGGGGGGTGGTTGTATAATTTAAAACCACAAGTGGATGCACCATGAACATATATCCATTCACTTTATTGTTCCAAACTAAATTTCTGAAATACTGAAAACAATACATCATAAGAAACTAAGCGGCTTTGGTTATGTAAACTGCATCTATGGCTTATTTAAAACATTTTTGTAGACTATGGGGGTTATGTAATATGCTGCTGTCTCTGCAGGAACCTCCTGCGAGTCTTCTCGTTTTAAAAGCAGCAATAATTTTCAAGGCAAAACCAAGCTGGTTTTGCCTCTAAAATGATTGCCGCTTTACAAAAAAAAAAGCCCTGGGAAAGATTCGCAGGAGTTCCCGCTGCAGCTCTGACTCTATTGCATAAGCCCCTATATCATGGGTTTTCCACCTTCCCGTTCTCAGATTTCCACTTTGCTAACACACTTTTCTTCTGTTTTTCAGATCTTGCAGGAGAGAGGCTCCCGAATGTGAAGTTTTGTTTTTTTTAAGAATTTTTTTTTTTTAAATTAAATTTTATTCCAAGCAGTGAATCTTCACATGAAAAATCACCGCAAGAAGTCTGCTTTATAGTACATTATTGACCGGTTTTGAAAAGATTCATTTGAGGTGGATACCTCAGTGTTTCATTAATGTGAATAGGGTATAAAACAGGAACTTTAGATAAATGGGTGTATCTTATTTTGTTTTTCTCTTCCCCCTTTCTCTTCTCTACCATATAGCCTTTTGTACAGCATCTGTGTTAGAGGAGGGTTAAACTGTTGCACTCAGTAAATCCCATTGTACTAGCCTTACCTGCAACTTGCTGTTAGTACTCTGACACTACACATGACCCACAATGGTCCCACACTTTTGTACAGCCGTGTGATTATATTTGGGGCTTTTTTCCTACTTAAAAGTAGGCAGTGACTTCCTACTAAGAGTGGCTGAGGACATTTCCACTAAGGTGGGCCAGTCAAGACCACTCATAATTTCAGCAAAGGGAACATTAAGCATGTTAAATGTAAACTGAACTTGTCTATTGCTGCAAAAGGTTTCTTCCAGAAAAATGATTCTTCCTTGGCAAACCCATAAAAAAAAAAAGTTTATATATATAATTTTGTGATGTAAATTTTATGATCTTTCTGACAGACTAGTCTTTGCATGATCAGTGAGGGAATAAATGATAAGAGGTTTCCTATTAGTATGCGTCTAGCTCCTATTGCTAGCTCCGTCTATTGCACTGTGCAGTTCATCTGGACAGATTGAAATATCATATATTGTGTAGCAACTGAACACGATCTCTGTTCATAAAGCCACTGAATCAATCAGAATTTGATCAGCTACTTGTACATCTTGGGACATGTATATAATAATTTTTCTCCCAGACCTATTGCTTGTCTGTCTCTTCTCCTGTAAAGAAGTATGGTCATCTGGTTCCGAGAGAACACTTTGTAACATTGATTTATACCTGGCCTATGTCTTTGGAGTGAGGCGCTTAGGAATAAATGTATTTAAGAACCAGTTAATTGAGATCCGCTATTTTCTGCAATTTTTGCCACATTTTTATTTACAAGGCAAAACTAGCTGATTTTTAATTTTAAAAAATAAAATATTGGCACCTAAAATTGCTTAATATAAAGTATCTTCATAAATTGCTGTGATCACATTTTCCCATAGAAACCTAGTCTCTCTTCTTAGGAGGCAAACTCCAAAACTAACTAACTTTGTTTTGTCTTAAAGGGCATTATCCCAGTAGATTATTATTTTTAATGTATTTCTGTTCTCTCAAGTCAATTGACCATATAGTTTAAGACAAAAATAGATTATTTTTTTAACCGCATTAATTGCTGACTGTGTTTAATTAATTCTTCTGGCTGAGGTGCTGTCATCCACGTGCTGAGTGAGACTCGTGGTTTTTTACTAAATCAGCAGCTGTGCTGTGAAGCTTTCATAGCCTCGTCCTTAATGGGGAGCAGTCGATATATTCAATTTATTATATTTTTAAACCATCATAATGTCTTTTAGAACAGAAGCTTATGAAGTCTTAACTATATAGTTTTGATTGACTGTTCTGATGTTTGTTTCTCATGTTAACCCTGCAGATATCTTTTAAGTTACTTGACTCGCAAGTTAAATCTCTTCATGAGGACTATTGACAGCACTGCCATCTATGGTTTTTATTAAAATAGGCTAAAGTAAAGAACTAATAAATGGTGCAGAAGGATGCGCTCCATTTCTAAATAATGTCATTTTAGAAGATATCCATAAATCATAATTTCCTGTATAGGAAAGTGCATGTTTTTTTTGTTTGTTGTTTTTTTTTGGGGGGGGGGGGGGGTTGTGTAGTGTAGCCGGAGCAATTTGCCTTCTGAAAATTAAGATTCCCATGAAGCGGGTGCTCCCCTACATCTACTGTTTGTATATAGGTTTCAATGTTTCTTTTGTGAATACACAATGAATTGGCAAATATTATATTTTATCTATCCTATTACAGTGCTTTAGTTTGATACTTTATTTTTTCTTGTCTATGTGATGCCTGTTCTTTAAAAATGGCCATGCACATATGAAGACCCAGCTGTTTGGCATTATCACCAAATAGCCACACTGAATACAGATTTGACCTTATGATTCAGTGATCAGATCGGACAGATTGTACCATTCAGTGATAAGATGAACTGCCACAACTCCGAGACTTTATCACTGCAGTCAGCTGATGACTGCGCATCCAACTGTAGTGGTCTCTAGGCGCAGGTCCAGATTTTGGCATAGCTTTGTCTAAAGTGTATTGGACAACACATTTGCTGTGTTGCTACCTCTAGTAGGCTGTTATGTAGGTGTCTGCTGTAATAACCTTTCATAAACTAAAACTAGCTTTGAAGTTGGAAATTGTTAAAAGGCTGACTGTCCCCATTTCAGATGACATGTTACAGTTCTGCATATTCTGTAGATGCCTGTAAAGTGGCTTTTCTAAACAGGAATTCTATAGTAAAATTGCAGTATTAAAAAGGACGTTGATCTAGAACACTTGTGCATTAGAAACATTCTTCAGAAACTTCTGAGGTTCACAAGTATTTATATTGGTTTCCAATTGAATAAGTTCAAAATTCTATTTCCTGTAGAACTATTGCAGTTCTCAGTCTGTGCTCTTGGCACATCCTATAGATTGTTTAAACTTTAAAGGAATATTTATATGCGCTATTACCTGGATTGAATTAACTTTCAGATATATTTCAAGGCTGCGCACTGAACAAGTATATAAAGAGCTACGTGTGAACCAGAGTTGGGCATCCCGTGGCTTTCCAGAAGTGGAACTAAAAATGTCAGCATAGAGCATCATTGCACAAAATGCTGGGATTTGTAGTTCAGATGCTGAAGCCTAGTCTGTGAAGACTCCGGTTAAATACATGTTTGGTGCATTGTTATTGTTAATGCTTAAACAGTTTGTAATAGACCCAGTGAAAGACTTACGAAACGTTGGTTAAAGTCATTTGACTGATGGATTTAAAGCGGCAACTTTAGGCTTGTTTAGCATTTATTTCTGTTGCGGTTTTAAATCCATTGGTCAGAGCCATCAATCATTATCAGCTTTGACAAACCAACGTTTGGTAATTTGCACGCACCTGGCTATCATGTCATGCATCCCACAACTTCCATTCACCTATCTGAAGGATTTCCAAAGCTTAAACCTAGATGGTCTCCTATGCAGTAATGAATACATTATAATGGCTTGCTGAAACTGTCGCCACACCCAATTTTTTTACTTTTAAAAAACACTCAAACTGCTACGTATTCCTTTTGGGCTGCTGTTAAATTGCCATGCCTCAAATAAGCAGGGCCTTCTCATCAAATGCCTAGAAACATACTCAAATTGGGATTTTGTGTACCAGTATAAACCGATGGGTTAAGATTACGGTGTATGCCTAGATGGTTATTTCATGACTATTTGTGTTAGTTGGCATTTATTTATTTTTTTATCACTTGACATGTTGCAAAGGGCTATAGAGTCTGTTAAAAAAATAAAATAAACTTAATGCAGTAAATAAAGGGCTAATCTGTAACTACTTTGTTTGGCTGTGCAACAAATCTGCAAAGGTTTCTTTTATGGTGCATTACACAGTTGCTAGTGCATTACTGTTACCTAATAAAATCACTGCGGCTGTTTACCTTTCGTCAGCACACAAATCTTTTCCAGGCTTGCCGGCCTTTGGGCTGCCTTCTCCAGTAAGAGGCAGATAGGTCGGCACTGAGGGAGGTGGAGACTCAACAAGGGTGGGAGGTTCTAGGGGCGGTGGGGGGCAGAGGTAGGCGGGTCTGGGAGCCACGATGACTCGATTCAACGCACATTGTCATTGGCCGCCTGTATCACCCACTTCACTGGGGAAGTGGGCGGCCGCGTGGCCTTGAATGTTGGTTGCTTGCCCATCTTTCCAGCTGGCCGGGACCGCCACCCGATTTTCGGGAGCTTATAAGCCGTTCCGGGAGGGTAGGCAAGTGTTCAGGAGTAGAGATAATTTATGAAAACTGGTGCATAAGAAAATGGCTATAACCCATAGCAACCAATAAGTGTGTGTGTTCTATAGTTGAGAAAATAAAAACAAATGTCTAGGACAGAGGTTCCCAAACGCGGTCCTCAAGGCTCCCCAGCAGTTCAGGTTTTAGAGATAGCCATGGTTGAGCACAGGTGGCTTAATTAGTACCTCAGTCAATTTGATTTAACCACCTGTGCTCATCCATGGCTATCTCTAAAACCTGAACTGTTGGGCAGCCTTGAGGATGGCATTTGGGAACCACTGGTCTCTAGGAGCTATGGGTTATGCCCACTCCACTCCCCAAATCTCCCTGCACTCCGCTCTCCCAGTTCACCAGTTTATGTATATGTTCCAGTAGTGAGTACAAATGCATGTGAATTAATGTTCTAACAATGCACTTAATGACTGTGTTGTGCACATTGTTATAACCTACCATTTTCCAGTAACAGTGACAATCTTATACCGTAGTTTATGTTCTCGTTCTTGTTGGCAGCGGATGCATTTTGTGATGTTAATTACACATTACCAATTGGTGTAGTTCAGTCTATTACACTGTTCTGTGAGTATATATTGGCAGGCATGTTCTGAAAGCCTCTTGCTGTGAGCTAATCCTGTTTTTAAAGTTCAATGTACTTTATACTCGTCAATAATTCAATTAGTTTTCAGTGTCTCGTTAAACTGCCTGGTTGCAAGTAGCTGTATTTTTAAAGTAACATGCAAGTTATTCAGGACTATTTGAACTGAGCCTCTTGTGCATGTTCAGGTTATTGTATTAAATAGAATCTTTTCGATTATCTTAAGGAGCAAATGGTTAACTTTAACTGGCTATTTTAACCATGAGAATGCGTGCACATGGACCGTTCCCAGGTCTGTGCTCTGTAACTTTCCAAACACTGAGTGAAGCAAACAGTCCCCCAATATGCACTTCATATGTTACTTATGTCCATATGATGATGGACCACAGACATGGATATTCTTGGCAATGCGGGGCATAACTTAGTTGGAGCACTAGTACAAAATGTGTCCTTGGTCTGTCCTATGTTGGTGTTTGCCCTCTGCTATACCGTTTTTGTTCACCTGACAAACAATCATCCTTTTCCATGGACACCAAGGCCCGGGGTGACAGGTGCATTTTGGGATGTTGGAGTTCCCCGGTTTGTGAACCATTGTGTTAGAGTGCTTGCGCGCATTCAGCCTATTATTGAAGTGAAAACCATCCCGAACGCTGCTGGCCTAGTGTTTTTTATACAAGTTGTGGAACACCAAAACTATTTCTGTTCTTCCGTTTTGTATGTTATGAACAATGTTCTGTGGGTAGATTGGGGGGTAAAACATTCCACAGTTCTGGCGTTTCAGTAGAATGGCCATTTGCAGTAAAGGAGCAAGTCGCTTAAATTAAAAATGGAAGCAAACCAGGAGGGAAGAGGCTGTTAAATAATGGCTACATATGTTATTACCGGTTTTTTTTTTTTTTTTTTTTTTAAACAATAACCACATTTAAACTCTTCTTGTTTGTCACATTTAATTTGCATAACTTACAAGGGACAGGTCATATATATAATAACCCACCTGTGTGCAATCAGGCCAGAGCTTGAAAGCCACAATGGTCAAGATATTCCTTAGATCGGTCTCCTAGGCTTGTAGTCTTCTGCAGGTCTTATTCCCGTCATAGTACTCTGAGGTGTCACAATGGTGATCTATGCTTCCCAATTCCATATTTCTTGATCATTAAATGCATCAGAGCACTTTACAATGTAGGGCTTTTGCTAGTCCTTTTTAATCATTCTTTGAATCCTGGTAACTTTTTGAAGGACTGTCCCTCCCCTCAGATACTTTAGTGTTTTATACATCCCTTGGTAAAAAAAAACATAGCTTGGAAGCCCATAGGTTAATACAGAGCTTATAGGTCAACAGTGTTTTTATCTAAAAACATGGGGCAATTCAAATGGCCCATATCAATCCATTTTACTTGTTATATTGGTAGTATGGGGCCACCTTCCCTTGCATCAATTTACTCTCTGCATAGTACATTTATTTTTATTTGTCTAAGGGGTCTATGTACTAAGTTTTGAAGAGATAAAGTACTAACCAATCAACCCCTGGCTGCCATGTTACAGGCTGTATTTGAAAAATGACAGGAGCTAATTGGTACTTTATCTCCATCCACTTTATCCCTCTCCAAGGCTTAGTGCATAGATCCTAAGAATGCTGCAAACATGGGAATTAAAATGTACTGACTCAGTGTTTTTTGTTTTCCTGCAGTAGAGAATTGGGAAGTATTGTCTCAGTATAGAACATTTTTAACATGTTTTTGTTGCATATAACTATTTTTAAGTATTTCTGCACTGACAGATTGGGTGTTTATTACATGTATGTTGCTTGCATCCAAAAGAAAAACTGCAAGAAAATAAATGGTTCTTACTTTCGCCATCTACTGTTTCTGTTGTTGGGATGAAAATCGGGAGCGATAACTGTTATACAGTGATCTGAAGCTTTTCCTAGGGTTTCCTAGGTTGAACTATATTTAGACAAAAATAACACTATTCTGTGCTGGTGTATTCATGTAAATCCTAAAAATCATTTATTCAAATGTACATTTCCCATAAAAATAAGCAAAAACCAACCTGTGTAGTAAACAGGTACTTTGTTACAATTTAATCCAGTGTTATTGTACAATTATACTAAAATGCAACATGTAAAATAACATAACTACATAAGACAGGGATCTTCAACCTTGGCCCTCCAGCTGCTGTGGAACTAAACATCCCAGCATGCACTGCCACCTTTTTCATATAACAGCATGCTAAAACTATGGCAGTGCATGCTGGGATGTTTAGTTCCACAGCAGCTGGAGGGCCAAGGTTGAAGATCCCTGACATAAGAAATATGCGCAGTCCTGGATTCACAATTGTTAACATGGTAGCTTAGACTCTATTATTTCTGTCCCTCATTTTCAGTCCTTTATTGCAAGTCAAATGTTTTAAATAGATTCAAATGCACTTTCTGTGCCAAAGAATATAGTAACCGCACTTATAGGTTTGAGACTGCTCTGCAGCGTGAGGCAGACGACTGGGGAAGGTAATTGACTCCGGAGTAATATGCTGTTATTAAGCCTGGTCTTCAGACGCTGGGGCTGTCTGGTAATGACACAAAACAGAAATATCCTGCACAGGACCACGTGTGTGTGATAAAAGAATATAATCAATGAATCAATCAGACGACCGACTTATAACTTTATAGTATAGGACTACTGAAAAAAAAATTATAGTTATTGATGGTGCTTCCGTGGGTTACCAATACAGATACATGCTCAGGGAGATTGTTTACAAACTGGAAACTTGCAAACAATGAAAGGAAAAACCTTTCTGGTAATGGTATGGAGGATACCTGTTAGCGTTCAGTGTCCTCACTTGCAGATGGCTTGCAGGATTTAAATATTCACAATCGGCTTCGGCTGCAGCATACCTCTGAGCCGACTCTAGTCTTTAGCGGGCAAGTGTTCGATCAATATTACAGCCGTCACCACTATTCTTGAAGCGTCTGGATCTGCATATAACAGAACAAATGTTGGATTGTCGGGAGCAACTACGTGTTTCGGTCCTGTGACCTTTTTCAAGTTGATTATCTATCTATCTATTATATATATATATATATATATATATATATATATATATATATATATATATATATATACACACACACGTTGAGTCTCCCATATCCAAAATGCTTGGGACCAGGGGTATTTTGGATAACGGAATATGCTGTATTTTGGAATATTTGCATATCATAATGAAATATCTTGGGAATGGGACCCAAATATACACACAATGCATTTGTGTTATATACACCTTATACATACAGCCTGCAGGTAATTGTATACAATATTTTCAATAATTTTGTGGCTCAAGCAAAGTTTGTGCACAGAAATGAAATTCATTTATGTTTCATATACACCTTATACACAGAGCCTGAAGGTCATTTTCTACAATAGTTTTAATAATTTGTGCCTTAGATAATGTTTGTGTACATTGAACCATCAAAAATCAAAGGTTTCATTATCTCAGTCATGCCAAAATAATTCCGTATTTCAGAATATTCCGTATTTCGGAATATTTGGATATGGGAGACTCAACCTGTGTTTGTGTGTGTGTGTGTGTATATATGTATGTATATGTATGTATGTATGTGTATATATATATATATATATATATATATATATAATTTTTATATTTTCACACACTATAAATAGCAAGGTCTTTAATTGGATGTTTCAAATTGAGGTTAAAATCTGATTAATTTTTGAGGTGCTGATGCAAATTCCATTTAAATATAATATCAGTATTTCAATTGCTTTTAATCATAATACATATATTACACATTTCAGTATATATGTGTGTGTGTAGAAAGTTGGTACAAAATTAATCTAAAATGAATAAGTTGCACATTGACTATCTGTATAAATATTCATTGGGCAGAGTTGCTTATTTGTGGTGTTTTTGACAGAATATATAAAAAAAATATATTTAATGTATAAAACAAAAAATGTGAAAATAAAATTAGTGTCAGAAAAAAATATGTATGGCAGAGAGAAAAGGGAAAGAAATACATGTGTAAAACCTTAAGTTTGCATACTTAATTGATTTCAATATGGAGGGCTATATAGTCATGCCCACCATTTTTCCAAAAGTCAGGCAGAACTATAAATTTGTGTGTACAAGCACATATACCAATAATCACACAAGCAAATATGTTTTTTTACAAAGGTATTTCCTATAATATAACACATGTGCGCATACATAATGTTCGCTTACGTATAAGGCATATATAAACCTACTATCCAATCCTATTATTATGTGCACTTATAGTGGTCTAATTACTACTCTATTTGTGCTTCCTAAATATTAGGATCCCTACATATGCACACACAAAGGTTAAGGTCAAAGGAAAACATATTTCATGAACTGAAAACTGGCTTATTTGAACTACTGGTTGACTATGTATATACATAGCATTTTTACATTAAAAACTAGAATTTTTTATTTTATGTTCAACTCATGTTTTTGGTATGAACACAATCTGAATAGTGCTACCTCCAGCTTTTCCATTTGTTAGTGAATGGGATCCTCCAGTTTTAAGTCTGATTGTATGGCCTAGGTTAGAAAAAAAAATAAATCTTAATGCAAAATTGGAACCAAAAAGTTTAAGTGTATAAACGTCTTTGGGAGATCCTCCAAACTATTCTTGATTTGCTAAGTGCCACAGTGGTGTGCAGTGTTTAATAATGGGCACATTTTAGCATATATTAAATGGGGACAGACTAAGTTAAAAATAAATGCAAACCTTATTTGTGAGGCACTTTCCTGACATGCCCACTGGGTCCTTACCTCTCTTTAATACAGTCCTTAAGGTGCCAATCCACTAGACTATTGAATTGAGCGATTTAACTATATCGTTATTGTTCAATCGTTCATAAATCGTTTGCAAAAATGTCTAAAACGACCAGCGATGTGCGCTCCCGCTGGTCGTTTAGACATCTATCATCGGGCAAACATGCTGCACAACCTGACGATAACGACTGGTTCAGCATATTTACAGGTGATCGATGTTCCTACACTGAATGACTGCTCGCTCAGTGTAGGCTCATCACAGACTGACAAACGACTGCATGATTACAATGTCGTAATCCTGGATTCTTTTTCATGTCTTCTAGTGGATGGGCATCTTTAGGCTGACTATTTTTTATTTTCCAGTGTTCAACAGCAACAGCTTTATAAGTAGTCTTGTATTTGTATAACATGAAACAGTCCGCAAAAATCGAATGTGAACTCTGCACCCATTGGGCCTGGATTCAACTCCCCACATCGAAAATTAAAATAAATTATTTGTTTAAATGTATTTTATTTGCACAGTGCATCATTAATAGTTTTACATTGCGAAGAGTGTGTCTGACTTTTGAGGTCGTATACTATAACACTGTTAAGGATGTTGCTAGGATGAGATGAAGGTATCACCTTAACAATTGCATTCCATTTTTGGCATGGAGTCTCCTGTCCAGTAGAATTGGCCCAGTAATGATTAATTTGGTGCTTACATTCCAGATTTACTATATACTGTTTCAGCACTAAACAATATCATGTTGTAGTCTCATGCAATCATGACCGATCATGGGAAAAATTAGCTTGTATATTGGTGGAATCATAGGTAGTCCTAAATTCCTGATTCAATGCAGTCTTCCAAATCTTCAAAAACTGGTCACCCAGATCAAGGATCCTTCAGGATTGGTGCAGGATTTCAAGTGCTTATTTGAATTTTAGTGGTAGTTTTGGTTATTTCCAAATTGGTAGTTCTATTCCTTGTGTACCAATCCATACCACAGAGGGATGTATAATAGTCTTATGGTGCATACACACAGTCAGATGAACGATTTTAACAACGATTTGAATGATTTCAGGCAGTATTAAAATTAATGAAATCATCAAAATGTGACTCGCATATCGTTATTGAAAATGCGGGAACGCTCATCGTTGCAGGCCCACGTCAGATTTCCTTTCAGATATGAACGTTTTTTAAAATTGTTGTTCATATCTGACAACAAATTTGACCATGTGTATGCATCATTAGTAAGAAACTACTTCTGAGCTTTAAGCATTATTTTGCTTCCAAAATCTGGCATGTTGCCTATTACCGGCTTATAGTCCTGTGACTGACCGATTCACACTAGAATGCATTGAAGCCAGTGCCCTGAGTGAGTCGATGCTCTACCTGCTACCAGTCAGAAGAAACTAGCCAAGATCCCGAACAAAGAAATGCTGCCATATCCAAAACCTAGAAGTAAGTGGTTCCAAGCACAGGAAAAGAAGCCTAGTGCTGGCACTGATGACTCTCCTACAACTCTCCTGTGTGTGGTGGCTGAATAACACCAGTAGGTGCGGTAAGTGTTAGCAGTTTACGGGCAGTAAAAGAAAACCCTAAATCTGGGTACACACTATACCATATGTGCACCCAGCAAAGGAACAATGTAAGGATAAATCTCGTACAGTACACACTGTGATCTGTTGTACAATGGTGTGATGTGCACCGTGTCATTAACTGCATGGTCCTATCTGCTGTGGTGAACATGCAATCTGGCGTACACACTGCATGATCCGAATGATATATTGTTGTGAGTAGCGTCAAAGCAAAACTGGCGTGCATGCTGGGATGTGTAGTTCCACTGCAGGTGGATGGCCTGAGTTTGACACCACTGATGTAGTGTGTACCCAGCTTGAGTCAAAGTTTTAATACCAGAGATAAACTGACAAGAGATGGGGTGTACAGAAGGTAGAGCGGGACCTATTCTTGTCGTCTAGTGAGGAAAAAAAGCAGGCATTGCATGAGACAGAATAGCTTGGGACAGTACAGAGTCGGTAATTATCTGCTTAGGGTAGGTATTAGGAAAGTGGAAGTTTTATGTTGGCTTGAAGACTGAGGAATGATCTCATCAGGTATGGTAGGGAGCGATTGGTGGCATGGGAGAAGTCTGGTAGGTGATGAGTGGCAGTCTCAAGTCTGAGACCATTCTAGGACTGCTTGAAATGTATGAGTGTGGGGTGGTAGCTGACTTGTAAATTTGGGATTCTGAAAGCTAAGGGGAGATCGTGTAAGGATTAGCAGAGTGTGCTGCAAATTTGGAGTGCCCAAGAGAAGTTTAGCAGGGTCATTTGGTAGAAGAGAAGTGCAGGGAGGTTGCTGTAGTTGAGTGTGTATTCTGGATGGTTGTATCTCTTGTAAAAATAAAGGTGTATAGTAATATTTAGATGGTGGAGGATGTAGGATTGGGATAAAGTGGATGTGAAAAGTAAAGCAGAGGGTAGAACCAAGGGTTGACATCAAGCCAGTGGCTTTGGGGAAACTGGTGTGAAGGGCAGTGACTGTGGAAGGAATGTGTTGACCTTGTTGCTCTTTAGGCAGCATTAGGGCATGCATGCGGGATAGCAGAAGAACATCTCATTGCACCAGGTGGGAGAGGTAGATCTGGGCATCAGATGCGCTTATTATAGACTTAATCAGAGGAGAGGTGTACAGCGAGAAGACTGCAGAGAACAACGCTATGTGTAGTATGTGTGAGGTAGATTCTCGTGTAGTGATAGGATAAGTAGGAAGAGAACTAGGAGAGGGCAATGGATTGATGAGGGTTACTGGTTAGTATAACAGACAGACATTAGAGGCTGATGGAGAGAGTGCAGATTTGGCTGAAACAATTGGAGAGTCTGGGGGGGTGCTAACGTAGTGCACAGAGGGCCTAATTCAGACCCGCTCGTGAGCGTTTGCAAGCCGGTCGATGTTGGCCCAGTGCGCATGCGCACGACTGAGGCGGCTCCGTCGTACGCATGCGCGAGACCAGGATAGCGACGGCAAAGCTGTCGCTATGGGTCTCGCTACAAAGGGGGCGTGCTGTCGATGGTGAGTGACAGCACACCCCCTTTGGTGGGCGTGCTGGGGGCGTGGCTGGCCAGACGGAGGCGTTTCCATGGGAACGCCTACCGTCTGGGGCCGGCCCCACTGACATCACAAGTGATGTCAGTGGGAGTGCCTTTGGCTCTGATCGAGCTGAAAGCACTGCAGGGCTTGCGGCAACGAGACCCTACCACAAGGGTCTCGTCACAAGCCTGATGGTCGCGATAGTCTTGACCATCGCGACCATCTTCCTGGCCGCTCGCTATAGCTGTGGGTGGTCACCCACAGCTATACGAGTGGCCAAGAGGCCGCTCTAAAAATTCTGAAGGGACGGCCCTGATTCAGAGCGAGCGCTCTGTCAGAGCGTCCGGCTCTGAATTAGGGCCAGAGTGTAGTATCAGGGTATAGGATATCAGCTATAGAGAAGAGGTGGGTAATGACAGAGTATTTAATAAATTGAAGGTTTAGGTTGTATCTGGCCAGGAGGGGAAGGGAGATCCATAAGGGAGGAACAGTACAAGAGAAGGGCTGCAGGCAGTGAGGGGAGGGCAGAGATAAATACAAGGAGGCATGAAATGGAGTAACGTGCTGGAGACTAGTAAGTGTCTACAACTGAGCAGAGAGCTGTGGCATGTTTACATACACCTGTATCATTAATGCGAACAGACTATAGTGGAACTACCTAGAATATTGTAACTATGGGGCACTAGCCGACCTGGGGTCCTGTACCCCCTTTGGCACACAGTGGCCTAACTGGCCTTTCTTCTTGCCATACCTGTTGACTGACATCACCAGAATCCAATTAAAGGTGGTTTGTGTCAGAATTGGCTTATGTTTGCAGTGGTACTGCAGCCCCCATTCATTCTCAGCCACTGCAATACGTACTGTTCCCATCATACAAGTGATTGGAGTGCTCGGTATTTCACCTCGTTATTTCATAGTACTTTGTTTTATATTTGTAATTATGTTTTTGGTGGAGAAAATGGCAAGATTGATCGACTTCTGCTAATAATTAGGCAGATGTGACGGCCTTAAGCTGGGTATACACTACAAGATTTGTCCTACAAGCAACCTGCGACCTCTGCACGACTGTAGAGTAGTGTGTACACACATTTCATGGAATCTATGTAATACCGCCGGCCGCATGGCCGACCGTTCCATTCCCGGCAGCAGCAGCCCGACAGCGCTGGAAATCCTAATCATCCCTAGGTAAGTATGAACTAACCTACCCCCCCTAACCCTCCCTTAGGGCTGCCTAAACCTAAGTCCCCTGGGGGTGGCTAACCCTCCTTCCCCCCTAGCCTAACCTCCTGGGAGGGTGCCTAATCCATAGTCCCTCCCCCCACCCCAGCGGCGCCCGGCATCCCGTCGATCGGGAAGCCGGTCTCCCGGCGCCTGTGAAATGAGCAGTGTCTACATCTAGACGAAAGTAATCTCACCCTCGCCGGGATATGACAGTCGGGAAGCTGGCTGTCGGTATAATGTCAGCCGGCTTCCTGATTGCATCCCCATTTCATCGCTTGATGAATTGTGTGGTCACATCGTCCCATTTGATATGCTGCACAATAGATGGGATGATATGACGTGGTTTGGTTACACTATGTAACGATATATTGCATCACTGTACGGGTGATCATGCAGTGTGGGGCGTGCTATATTGATGTATTGTCCAGTTGCTGGATTGGCAGATCATTGCAGCTTAAAGGTGCCTATCCACTAGACTATTAAAATGAGCCATTGAACGATAACTATATCATTAGATAATTGTTTGCAGAGTGTTTTCAAACATTGGTCTTTTAGACCTCTATCATCGTGCAAACATGCTGGTCAACCTGACGATAACGTCAGGTTCAGCTTGTTTGCAGATGATTGATTGTGCCTACACTGAATGACTGCTCGTTCACTGTAGGCACATCACAGACTGACAGACGACTGCACGATTACAATGTCGTAATCGTGTGGTCTTTTGCCTGTCTTTTAGTGGATAGGCACCTTTTAGACCATGGGACTGTATGCTAGCTGTTGTATCCACTGAAAGTACTGCACACTCGTACATTAATAGGGATGGGTATGAAATCCTGGCAGTCGATATCCCTGCTGTCAATATATAGACAGCGGCAACCCGATGCGTTCGGCTTCCTGGCTGTCGGGATGTCACCTATATCTTCAGCCTGGATGCCGCATGTTGGGATTATAACTACATCCCCATTAATATGTAGGTTAATAAAACAATCACACGCAGCTCAATTAAAGGACATCTAGAAAAGTCTGATATATTGTAGGTTTTTGTTTTTGTTTCTCTAGTTCATTAAATTTAAATCTGGCTGAAACTGGGTGATTTAAAAAATCCTACAGCTGATTTTACCCCACACTCCTTAAATGTCCTTTTTATGTTGATGGCATCCAAACACGATGAACAGATAAGCTGACCTAATTATCCAAGCAGGAGATATGCGATTAATTCTTACAATAAGAAAGTCAGGGCTCTCCTACTGTAATTTAAAGTGTTAGAATATGAAGTTGTACTACAATATGTAAAGTATTAGAATATGAAGTTGTACTACAATATGTAAAGTGTTAGAATATGAAGTTGTACTACGATATGTAAATAGGATTAGCCTCATTATAAATTTGCATGGAAGCAGGAGAAATATTTGTATATGTGGAAATTTGTTTGCTTTCCCCCTTACGTGATGTAAAACCATCAGCAAAACTGAGTGTTTAACAAAGTAATGATGCGCCCTCTAGTGTTGCATGTGCATCCAATGAAAGGACAGTGCTGAAATAGCGAAGAAACTTGTTACTTTGTCAGTGATTTATAAAGTGCTGAGGAAAATGGCTATCATATAATATATATATTTCATCAAGATTTAATATACTCTATTACAGAGTATCTCAAGATCTAATTTTCATAGTATATTTAAAGATTGTCCAAGTCAGTGTAATGCTGCATACACACAGTCAGATATGTCAGATGGATGATTGAACGATTTCAGACAGTATTAAAATTAATGGAATCGTCCAAATCTGACTGCAAACACATCAGATGTCAGATATCATTATCTAACAATCGGGAACGCGCATCAATCATCATTGCAGGCTCACATGTCAGATTTTCTTTCAGATATGAACGATTTTTAAAATTGTTATCATTCAGATCTGACTGAAAATCTGACCGTGTGTATGCACCATTAGGTAGTCACGTTAAGGAGACATCCTTTGAATTTATTTGAATGGTATTTTTAGATTGTGCAACTGAAACAGTGATGTCAAAGGAAAATTCGGAGCGCTACACCATGTGCAGTCAGTGCGTGCATGAAACAGAATATTGCTCTAATAGGTTAAATCCAATGGTGCATATCAAATAATGTAACAGTACAACGGAGTAATAATATAAACATATCAATGTTTACTATGTCAAAGACTTGAAAAACTATTCCAGCACTAGTGTCATGAAACCACAAAATGACCTCAGTGATGCGGTGACGGTAGTGAGTATGTGGGATTATAGCACAAACAAAATTAAAAATGAAAATAAATCACAAATCATGAATACCACAACACAGGTCAGATGTACTGATGTTGATCAGGTATATGGATAGTGACCACGGCGGGTCACAGGTGTAAAGAGATTGGGGATGGGGCAAATTGAGAACCAAGCATTAATGGTTGAATGTTAGTTCCAAAGTCTCAAAAACGTAGCAGCGGCGTTCTGCTGGTTAATGATTTACAGGTAGGTGCCCCGGGGGTATCTTCCCAGAGAAGGAGTACGGCTACACACTCTGGTGCCTGGGGGCCAGGTCCTGGACGTGACCGTCGGCTAGCCGTGTATGTGGGCGCGGGCGTGCAGGCCGGATGATCCAGCCGCCCACCCGCGTCACGGGACACGGAGGAAGCCTGCACGTCTGACTGGAGGGGACACAGCAGCAAGAGCTCCGGTGAGCCTAAGCAGTCACTGCTGCGCCCCTCCAATGGACAGGACACTTACCTCCCTCAGTAGCTGCCAGGCGGCCGCTCCTCCTCCTTGCCGGCTCTTTCCTTCGGGTATCGTCTAGGATGTACGCGTTCCGGGTAGAACCTTGTGACTGCCTCGTCATATGATGGAAAAGCAGGTCTCACTGGTGTAAACAAACAGCTGGAGACACGTGCCTGACTACGGCGTATGTGATGTCCACCAACGAGTTTCGGCTTCCGCCTTTGTCAAGGAGTTCTGATGGGTTGTTACTGCTGTCCATTTATAGCTTGATTAATAGACTGCAGGTGTGTTCCAAGTCAAATGGTATAATTAAACTTGCGCTATGTACTGGATGGTCACATGGTAGCACTGATCTTAAACTTCATGTCTAACAGAATTAGTGAGGATACCTATTGATAATTCCGTTAGACATGAAGTTTAAGCCGAAACGCGTTGGTGTACATCACATACGCCGTAGTAAGGCACGTGTCTCCAGCTGTTTGCTTACACCAGTGAGACCTGCTTTTCCATCATATGACGAGGCAGTCACAAGGTTCTACCCGGACCGCGTACATCCTAGACGATACCCGCAGGAAGGAAAGAGCCGGCAAGGAGGAGGAGCGGGCCGCCTGGCAGCTACTGAGGGATGTAAGTGTCCTGTCCATTGGAGGGGCGCAGCAGTGACTGCTTAGGCTCACCAGAGCTCTTGCTGCTGTGTCACCTCCAGTCAGACGTGCAGGCTTCCTCCGTGACGCGGGTGGGCGGCTGGATCACCCGGCCTGCACGCCCGCGCCCACATACGGCTAGCCGACTGTCACGTCCAGGACCTGGCCCCCAGGCACCAGAGTGTGTAGCCGTACTCCCTCTCTGGGAAGACAACCCCGGGGCACCCTGACTGCACATGGTGTAGCGCTCCGAATTTTCCTTTGACATTTACCTTTTGGGAGATAGGACATCCCCATTTTTTCGAAGCAGCTCCCCTGTGTATTACTCACTTATCTTGAAGCGCAAGGTCCTCTCTTTCTTTTAATTACTGAAACAGTGATAATTGTAGAATTTCATTGCACTGCAGTCAAAAAAAAAAAAAAATTGGGTGTAATCAAATCATTTTATGAGATTAACCTGAAATCCACAACACCTTTCAAATATATTTAGTGTGTGTATATTTTCTTCATTACATTTATTGTTTAGAACAATTGGTCATATAAAGAAAATACCTCCTAATCATCAATAATTAACAAGCATTTGGCAGCCCATTTTTTTAAACTTAAATTTTATTTTCAGTTTAATAACATAAAAATTTCCTTTTGTATAAAGGCACTATTGATTACATTTACACAATGTCTATATAAAAAAAGAAAAAAAAAATCATCATAGCCTTTAAAAATGTTTGCCTTTTGTCACATTACATCCTGGAAAATAAAATTAAACTTTTTCCAGGTTTAAGGTGCATACACACGTAACAGTTTTTTGAACGATTTAACTTAACAACGTAGTTGAAAAAAATCGTTCAGTTTCTGAGTTATAACGAACGATTATCGTTCATGCGCGTTCCCATTTGTAGTTCATTCTGTCTGACCAACTGAATGATTTTCATTAAGGGAAGTTACAAAAATCGTTTGTAGCTCAAAAAATCGTTTATTGCACTGTAAAAAAAAAAATCTGACATAATCTGACAGAAAATCGTTCATAAAATTGTTGGTAACAAAATCGTTACGTGTGTATGCATCTTAATTTACACATAACCCTCAACCTTGAAAGTGGAAACCACATTTACACAATTTTTAACAATATAATTTAATCAGTAAAATGCCTGGTTTGGATAAGTTATCATACCCAAAAGCTGGGTACACA
Source organism: Taudactylus pleione (assembly GCA_031769625.1). Classification (NCBI taxonomy): domain Eukaryota; kingdom Metazoa; phylum Chordata; class Amphibia; order Anura; family Myobatrachidae; genus Taudactylus; species Taudactylus pleione. The sequence goes on along the minus strand of JAUIMM010000031.1, from coordinate 34,007,859 downwards.
CAGTATGATCTGCATCGGAACAATTTCACTTACACTTTTCTGTAGTGCAGGGCAAACGGTATTGGGTGTACACACTGAAATATATCTGATATCTTTCAGTGAAGTCATCCTGCCACATCTCTGAACATGTAAATTGTGATGAAATCGTCCAAGTTGTCCTGCATGTACGGACGGCCATAGATATAGTTATTGTCCTTGCGGGAACGTGCATCATTGGTCGTTTACTGCATAGAAATGAACGCTTTACCGTTGAACATGATCGTTCATAGATATCGTATCGTGTGTATGCACCTTTAGACTAACCATTTATGAACTTCTCAGGTACAACTATTGACCTTCTAGATCACGCAACAGGCTAATTGACCACCACAGGACATCAACTGTAGTGAACCAGCTGTTCCTTGATCATTGCCTTACTAGTAGTGTATGGTAAGGCAAAGAATTTACCATGGTTGGAAAGATTTGCAAAAGGGTATAAGGAAATACACAGTTCTAGATTGTAAGCTTGCAAGCAGGGTCCTCTTACCTCATTGTCTGCCTGTTATTACACACACTTCTATTCCTGTTCTATTACAGTTTTGTTATCACTTGTAAAGCACAGTGGAATATGCTGGTGGTATATAAGGAAAGGTTAATAAATAAAGCTAGGAGAGGAATACAAAAATATTTAAAAGACTTTAATTCTCCCTCCTGAGAATGGTTCAAAGCATTATTAAAAATTAGAAAGGGTATGGTGCCACCAATGTCTTGCCTCACTTGGGCTGTCTCTTCAAACTGGATGCCAGAGCCAGGAGGTTATTGTGCAAGGAAGCTACAAAGAGGCCAATAGCAACTTTGAAGGACTTTCACTTTTTAGCACCATATTGTGTCCTGGAGTGACAAGGAGAGTTCAAGGGAAATCTTTCACGATATCGCACCATGAGCACATCGTCTAGTGTGCACTCACCTTAACAGTGCAAAACTAGTCAAAATGATAATAAACTGTAAAGATCAGGTCCATAGATTCAGATGAAACAAAAACAATGCAATAATTGATTTTATAAAATACTGTAATTAAAGCCTGGTGTTTGGGGGCACGTTTCCATGCCTAACGAAGGCAATGCAAACTGGCCAAGGAGAATATTAACATTATTAAGTTAGTCTTTTATACTACGGATTACTGTGCATTCAGTCCATTATTACATTATTCCTTAGCTGAGTGTAAGATATTCTAAAATACTTAAGGTGCATACACACTTAGCGATATTTTACACGATTTGCCCGATTCTGGCGCATCGTGACAACAAATCCTGTAAAATATGCCACTCACGATGCGCGTCCCCGCAGGTCGTGCATCGCATTTTCAGATCGGCCGTGCTGTAAAGTAGATCTGACAATCTCAGTCACGATGCACTGGAATAGTTAGGAGGCACGATAGATCGTTTGTCACATTGGACAGTATTAACACCAAATCGTGCCCAGGACTGCTGAGGAGTACAAGGGGAAATCGGACACAATGTCTTATCGTGAGCACATCGCCAAGTGTGTAGGCACCTTTAAACTAACCAGAACGACAATATAGAAATATACATAAAACGTGGGTTCAACCATATATTTATTAATCAAACCATCCCTCATCATCCAGTAGCTGTGTAATGGTAAATGTTATACTGTAACACCGCTGTTGGGAGAGGTCACGTCAGTAGGCTGCTCCTCCGTGTGTGTCTCTAGAATAGTTTATATTTCTAGAAAGTCACTGATTATCACAGGACCTATAGTGCATGTAGGCTTGGACAATCAGGAAGATCTTGCTGTACTATGCTTCTCACCTTTCTAGAGGTGGAGAGGGGATAAGGTGCTGGGGCACACCTGAAAAGGAGGCATGTCAGTACGGCACACCCGTCCGTTACACTGGGTGCATGTCCGGTGCTTCCCAGGCTGCCCCCAATCCCTTTCTGCAATTAATTAGTTGCACACAACATCCATTCACTGCTGCTCTGGTGAAAGAAACATCACATCCTCCCCCACCCCCGGGACATTGTGAGCTGTGAGTGGGACGGCAGTTCCTGACAATTGGGACGATATGGAGGTTTGCTGTACTCCCTTGTATTCCGACTCTAGCAATATGATGTCTCCCTCAGAATTACTGTAGCTCTTCTAAACAAGTTTCTGTGGATTCTGGTGTTGCATGGCTACCGTCAGAATGAATGGAGTTTCTGGGAGAGAACGGGGGCCCTGGCGAGGAAGCTCAAAAATTGTGTATTACATATGATAAATTAAACAATGGTTTAAAATTATTTCTGAGTGTACCAAAAGGTTAATGAATTTGTGCTCTGTGGTAATGTCTCTTGTAGGACTCCTTTCATCCATTTAGAACTCAGTTCCCCTGCCCCCTCCCGACCCTTTATACCATGGTAGTGTCTAGATTCCATTCGCGGAGAGGACCCTGACGTCATCAGCTATTTTCCAACGTCATTCCCTGCCATCCATGTGGGCTTAGAGGGGGAATAGAATCTTGTGGCGAGCGTAGTGTGCCACCGAGCCCGATGCGAGCTCGCGAGGGGACAACTTTCTTCTTTAGTGACTTGAGGGCACTTCCGCCCTCACGTCACTGCCAGGGCCCTAGCGCAAAGGGGAAATGAGCTCTACCTTTATATTACCCATGTTTCCTCCTCTCTCCTACGAGTGTGGCACGTGCGTGCATATCACACCTAATGTGCACAGTGGGAGCTGGAGCGTGCGCCATGCATGTTAGATGTGATGTGCACGTGCTGCAGTTAGGTCATCACACAAATGTGCGTTTTGACTTAATTTAGATCAGGGACCAATTTTATAATAATAGATATGTTCACATAAATAGGATCCTGTATACAAATATAGTCCGTGTACCTGTAAGAATAAATCGGAGCTTAGCTACCTGGATCATATATTTTCTGGGTGAACTACAACAGTTCTCGACATGGGACTCATCTGATACAGCGATTCCATGTTCCCCAAAATAAGACTAATCTACAACACCATCTAATATAAGGTTGTGTTGGGTTCCATGTATTAAAGTGTGTTGAGCGTAATGCAGCTCTGTCTCCTGCATCCAAACTTCATTAGGGAGAATTTATTATGTGCCCACATTAGGGAATCCGTGAAACTGTATCTCCATCCCCTGTAACACTTGATTGGTTTGTATCTTTAATCTTTCTCCATTTTCCCCTGGGATAGCTCCTCCTGCTGGATATTTGTTAGGTATGGTGTGCAATACTCACTGGACCTTTTTAGCAATTATCCATAATAATGAATAAAAAAAAAACATATTCCATTGTAAAATAACATTTATTCATTAAAAATAGTGAAGATAGTGATGCTACAATAGTATGAGTCCCATCAAAAAATAAAAAAATTAGGGATATTAAAACAAAGATTCTGTAGAGCAGTTTCAAAAGTACAAACTATACCTGATCTAGTGATGTTCCTGGAGTGTCCTGACAGCTTCAAAAGACACTTAGAAGGTCCTGTGATGCTGCTATCATGTGAGCAGTCACAGCCAATGTGCTAAAAGCTGACAGCTTGAGGATGACACATGATGTGTCTTAGAAACAGAAGTCATTGTAAAATATGTTATATGTTTGGATAGCTATATATGGTGCAGACAGCGCCGCCATCAGGAGGTTGTTGAGGGTGGATACCTAGGTTTGGTGCCTGGACTAGCCAGCAGAGCCTCTATCTGCTGATGATCACAGGCCTCCCAAGGGAGTTGCAGCCATACACCCAGTACCCGGCCACTCCAGATATCCCAGCTTAAGCTGGCTACACATCTAAAGATTATCTGTCCAACCAGCCAACTAGTTGATTGGTTGGAAGAAAATCTGGTAAGGTATGAAAGCAAATGACAATCAGCAATTTGCTCCCAAATGCCGGAAAATGGACAAAAACTATTGTTTGAACAAATTGTTTAGATCAAACATATAACAAACTTGTCTGACAACCATTTTCATCTGTTTTCTGGCATTTAGGAGCAAATTGCTGATCATCAGTTACTCCCATTCCTTACCAGATTTTCATTCCAACCAATCAACAAGTTGGCTGGTTGGATGTAAGTTGGTCTAGTGTGTGGCCAGCTTTACTCCTAAAGCTGGCCACACACTAGACCAACTTTCATCCAACCAGCCAACTAGTTGATTGGTTGGAATGAAAATCTGGTAATGTCTGGGAGTAAATGATGATCAGCAATTTGCTCCTAAATGAAAGAAAACAGATGAAAATGGTCGTCAGACAAGTTTGTTAAATGTTTGATCTAAACAATTTGTTCAAACAACAGTTTTTAGTCCATTTTCCGGAGTTTGGAAGAAAATTGCTGATTGTCATTTGCTTTCATTCCTTACCAGATTTTCATTCCAGCCAATCAACTAGTTGGCTGGTTGGATGAAAGTTGGTCTAGTGTGTGGCCAGCTCTACAGATTGAGGTAAAACACACAGTGCCCACAGAGCAATGTCATTTTGGAGGATATGTTGTATTTAGCCATTTACTAAATGTTCTTATGTAATGGTGACATATCCTTTAATAATTCACTTATGTGAATTGCATGGCTGTTCTTTCTCAGTTATCCACAATGTGTAGAATGACATCTTCATCTAAGGCGTATTGACCAATATCTAGTTTTTGTTTTAGAGAATATAGTTTTCTACAGTCTGTACTAATGAAGCAAAGTAACTTTTGTTATATAAAAATTATTTTCCAAATCTTATCAGAAAAGGCAATACACACAAACATATTTACCAAAACAGTTGCTGGCTTACATAAAACTTAGATAGAAGATTGATAAATAGATTATAAAGAGATAGTTGGATGTATATATGATAGATAAATTGATGGATATATCTCACTTTACAATAACACTAATGTATGGCCTCAAATACACTGGTATCTAATTTGTACATTGTAATCACATGTAACATTAGTATGATGAATGAAAATGGATCTGAAAATAAATCCCATTTGTTCCAATTACTGCATACCGGATTGCCATATTTTATTTAAGGCACAGGTTCTCAAACTCAGTCCTCAGGACCCCAAACAGTGCATGTTTTTCAGGTCTCCTCACAGAATCACAAATGAATTAATTAGCTCCACCTGTGGATCTTTTAAAATGTGTCAGTGAGTAATGAGTACACCTGTGCACCTGCTGGGTGACCTGGAAAAGGACCGAGTTTGAGAACCACTGATTTAAGGAGATTCAGTTTTCTGAACACTGCTTCTTTCATTCCATGCATTAAGCAGCATGGTAAATGTAGTGAGGCCATCAGAGTGACCTCTTGAACAGCAATAAAACTTCAAGTCAACAACCTAATGTTGCATTCATTTCCATGGCATCCTAAATCTATATTCACAAACCACCAAGGTATTTTAAGACACAGTCAAAACAATAAATTAAATCTTAAAACTGGAAGTTGCTAAAATTGCCATCAGCTTAAAGCAGCACTCACCAGTATGGTGAAAAATGGGGATGTAATCATATTGTTGACATTGAACATGCAGACATATTTAATGTTGTCATTTCAACAATGTTCAACTAGAGGGAGGGTTAGGCACTAGAAAGAAGGTTATGCTATGAGAGGGCAGGTTAGGGTTAGGCACTAGATGGATGATTAGGCTATGGGAGGGCAGGTTAGGCACTAGGTGGAGGGATAGGCAATAGGGTTAGGCTTTGTGGGGGCAGGGTAGGTTATGGGTGAGGATAGGAACTAGGAGTAAGGTTAAACTATAGGAGGGAGGGTTAGGCACTAGGTGGAGACTTTTGGTTAGGCTATGGGAGGGGAGGGGAGGTTAGGGTTAGGCACTAGGAAGAGGCTATGCTATGGGAGGGCAGGTTAGGATCTGGGGGGAGGGTTAGAGGTTAGCCATACTTTCTGCTAGAAACTATTCTAATGTCACCACCAGACCTGGAAGACACCGCTGGGACCGCTGTGCCAGTTAAGTTAGCACTAGACCACCAGGGACATGATACATTTTGACAAAATATACGTTCTGCTCTATGTGTGGCTAAACCCAGTCCTTGTAGTTGTGATAAACCACTAATGGGTTTTCAAACTGAGAAACAATTGAATTGCTCCGCCGCGTGCCTATTAATATACACGCCCAGCAGGGGGCATCTATAACAATTGAATCCCCCCCCCCTCAATATGATAAATTCTTACAAAAACGAGAGAGATGTCTGCTTTAATCTCTTTCATGGAAATATGAATAGATGTGTAACAATGAGAGTGGAGCCATCCTCCGATAGGCATACGGAAGTACTGGTTCTATAGTGTAGAAAGCCTTTCCCATCTGTTCAGCTTGTGTTGGAGATAGCCATCTGGTTCCTGTGTGGATCTGGGTTGCCATGGCTGGCAGCTTTGGAACGAGGATACTCCCTTTGGGGCTGTATTTTGTCATACTCTTCATTTCCTAAATAGCTGCTGGGGTTCCAGTCAGAATATTGTCATGGGCATTAGGTTGACATGTAAAATGTTGACAGTAACATGACTATATCGTCAAAATGTTTACACGTTCGTAATGTAATTTAACATGTCGACACCAGAATGTTCACAGTACATTTTTGTGAATTTTTTGGGTTAGGCTAAAATAAACAAAATACTGTATGTCGATATGTTAATTGCTGACATTCTGAATATATCGACCTAATGTCCATGTCGACATTCTGATATTCAGAACCTTTTGACATTCCAAACCCAGCCGCTGAATCCATTTGCAGCTGCTGATACATGTTGGGAATGTCCCCGAGCACACCAGCATGCTCCGTGTCATCCCCCTCAGTTTAGAAAAAGTTCCCTTATGCCCCCTAGGAGAAACCGAAGGACCATTACCGGTAGGAGGTGCAGGGTGTGTGGTGCAGTGACTTGCATCATCATGGCCCTGCCATTCACGGCAGCAGGGAGTGAGGCTACAATAATGCAATCCACTGCAAATCATATCTTCATACCATGGACAGTCCACTACACTGGGGAAGCAAGCGGTTGCAGGAAGCTGGCCTAATCTCGCAGGAGTCCAGGAGTAGACAAGTATGCCCAGCTATGGATTGTCTGTGAATGTGAATAACCTTGTAACATCTGAACAGATTTGTCTGTTCCTGGCTCTATCACCAAAAGACCATGCAATTATTGCAAGCTTTGATTCGCTACGGCCAGCACAGGCTGCAGTCACTATTTCATACAGGACACAACAGAAGTGTAGAGAGACTGTAAAACAGCTGATTGGCACTTGGGTGGGGGCATTTCAGAAACTGGATGTACAGGTAACTAGAAGAAAGTGGTGCTGCCCGTAACAAACAGACGTTTGCTCTCTCTAAAATACTGCAATATGATAGTCACCTTTAGGACAGCTTTCATATAGGACTATTTTAAATAGATCCCTGCATAATATATTAAGGGGATGGGCATAATTGTGTTCCAGTACATGATCGTTTTCAGGTTAGGAAACCACAGCGTTCTAAACAGAGGTTACAGTGAAATATAATCACTCATGGTAACATGAGAGTGAATGGAGAATGCTGTTCCCCAGCATTTAGCATACTGATTGTAGCTGTCACGCCACAGTAATTCTGCAATGATAGCTACAATCTGTTTGGTTTCTTTGTAGAACTTTTCCACTTGCACTTTATAGAAGGAGTGAGAGAACATATCTTGGTGCTGGGGCAGATCCAGACCTTGGAGTAAAACTCTTTGCCCCTCTGTCGCAGTAATTACCTCTTGAGTTCACTAGTATGTATCCCCTAGGGCAGGCATGGGGAACCTCAGGCCCGGGGGCCGTATAAGGCCCCAGGAATCATTTGCTCTGTCCCTCAGAGCTTTTTTTCTGCTAGCCTCATCTGGCTAGCAGGGTGCCTAGAATGGCACCTTGCACCCATGCAGCAGTGCCACCTGGGGTGTCCTTGGGACCTTTCAGATGGTCACACCGATGCCCTTACAGCCCCCTGGAGCATCCTCAGGATGCTCCAGGCATTGCTGTATTCACCGGCGTTTGAGGCCCCACCCTGTGTGACGTCACATGGAGGGAGCGTGGCCTGCACCACACCCGCAAATAATGTTCTATATATCAAAATGGCCCTCAGCAGAAAAAAGGTTCCCCGCCCGTCATAGGGGATGTAGTCAGGAAGCCGGCGGTCAAAATGCCGACCGCCGGCTCCCCGACAGTGAAATCCCGGCATGGGACTAATGATAGGCATCCTTATACCGCCACTTATCATTAGCCCCATGCCGAAATCTCGATGCCCGGCATACCGAATGTAGGTAAGCCTGGCATTGGGAGCTGGTAGCCGAGGGGGTGGGGGAGGGATGGGTTTAGGGAATTCCGGGGGGACTTAGGGTCAGGCACCCCCCCGGGAGGGGTGGGATTAGTCAGGCACCACTGGGGGGGAGGTTAGGTTTAGGCACCCCTAAGAGAGGGTTAGGGGGTCTTACTCACCTCAGTTGGGATCTTCATGTTCCGGCGTCGGTATTTCATACAGATTCCTCCCCTAGCTATAGAGTGAAATTCTGTCTTGTACTTTTGATTGATGATGTTGTGTACCAATTAACCTTGAGGGATGATGAGCATCCATTTTCCAGATACTGCTACAGGACTGGCCTGCACTAGTCATTAGGTGTTGGTTGGCTTTCCTAGCTGATAATTTAAAGAAGTGTTATCAGCAGGGAAAAGATGAAGGAAAACTTTGATCCCTTCTATCTTGTGGAGAATAATTTTATTTGGATCCATCCGGGGCCCCTGCCTCTGTCCCCGGCCGCTGACTGACATGTCTGACCGCCGACCGCAGCATCAGTAGACTCTGGGCACTAGTCTACGCACAGTCTACTGCGCAGGTCGCCATTTTCCTGGCGATTTCCTCACTGCGGAAAAAATGGCCGTGGCGGGACCTCGGAGAGATAAGTATTAGATATGGGTGCAGGGTGTGCAGTAGATACGCCGCATGATCCGGCTTTTTCAATGTATTTTATGTGGTTCTGGATAGATATATATTTATTTATTAGGGATGTGCGCCGACCCCCGGATTTTGGTTTTGGAATTTGGGATTGGTTTTGCCAAAACCACCCTTGCAGGTTTTGGTTTCGGATCTGTATTTTTAAAAAAAAAATATAAAAACTACAAAAAATTACATAATTTGGGCTTTTTTTGTTCCTATGGTATTATTAACCTCCATAACATTAATTTCCACTCATTTCCAGTCAATTTTGACCACCTCACAATATTGCTTTCATCCGGGTTAGGCCCAAAATTTACACCAAGCTAGCCTGCTGACTAAGCAAAGCGGCAGTAGTGGGCTGCACAAACACGTGGCAGTTCAACTTCCAAGATGGCACATAATGAAACATATGTTTTCATTAATCAAGAGGCCTGAGGGAGTATGTATTTAGTTGAAGGCAGGGAAAGGAAGATTTGATTAGTAGTAAATTTAATATCATTTTTTGATTCCGTAGCAAATTTATGAGAGAGGAGGGGAGGCATTTACAAAAAATATTTAAATCATTCACATCAGTCCTTGCCCAGAAGAATCCTTGAGCGCTAAGCCTGTTGCTGCTGTGGGAGTGGATTTTCATCCCAGAAGGGGACCAGGAAGACTACTCGTAGTACTGTTAAAAAAAACAATTGACTGTTAAACAATCCTTTGCAAGGGGGAGCAAGTATGACAGCAGTCATGCAGTTGCACAGCGAATCACTAAAGCCATAACATCTATGCTGGTATGAGATGTGCATCCAATATCCGCCAATAATGCAGTGGGTTTTAGACAATTAATTGAGGTCCTGTGTCGCCACTACCAAATCCCATCTAGATTCCACTTCACTAGAAAAGCAAATCCCAACCTGTACAGGGACCTTAAAAAAAACTTAATTAGTGGCCTCCAAAATGCCATTGTACCCACTGTCCACTTAACCAGATATGTGGACAAGATGATCAGAGCAAACACAAGATTTAAGGTTTCAGCCATACGTTGTGTTCTTCTTCCCAACAGACACAGATCTGAAGAGATGCAAAGAGCTTTTGGTAAGCAAATTGTCAGCTCAAGTGGCACGTGATGCCATGATTTTCCAGCTACTGCATCGGTCGATAAAAAACTAAACTTTCCCAAAAGACCCACTGGTGATGCAGATGAGTCAACACAACCAAGTTTTGACATCTGGTCGGGTGTAAAATAATTGCCTACAATTAATGAGACCTCTATCATGACTCCATCTGATACGGTCACCATTCAAAGAATGATTGAGGACTATTTTACAATTTTTAATTATAACATCTAAAACAGTGGCGTAATTTCATCCCAGATGCCCGGAGGCAAGATAAATGTTGGTGCCCCCCCACATTAAAATTTACTACCCCCCCAGCACCTATGCCAGCCCCAGCTGCCACCACCCCCCTATGCAGTTCCTTTTATACAGTGCCCCCAGTAGTGGCCCCCCTTTGCAGTGCCTGCCTATGTAGTGCCCCCCACTAATGGTCCCCGTATGCAGTGCCTCCAGTAGTGGTCGCCCCATGCAGTGACCCCAGTAGTAAGGGCCCCAATAGTGCCCCCTGTAGTAAGCCCCCCGCGCACATACATACCAAAAAAAAACACTACTTACCTTAAACGCCGCTCCAGTGCCTGCTGCCGTCTGTCTCCGGCGCCTATTCCTCGGAACTATGGGAGTGACACTATAACATCACTCACATAGGCACTGCGGGACCTGGAAGATGGAGCTCAGGAGTGAGCTCCGTCCTCCGGCTTCTGCTGGCACTGGGGGGGACAGAAGGTGCCAGGCGCCCGCTGGTAACACACTCAGCAGGCACCCAGCAAATGGAGGGTGCAGGGGGTGCAACAGATGGCTTGACAATTGTTGTCCAGATTTTGGTAGAAATAATTCCACACATAAGAAGTGGATTTTATTGTCTTGTACCCAGTCATGACAATGGGCTTTTCCTTATCATGGGCAACAACTGTTTCTTCTACTGGTGCCTGATTTACACAAACATCCTTATCAACAACATCCTTATTAGCATCAGCTACACAAATATCCTTCTCATGCTGGTGCACTTCCACAGAAGCATCCTCGATTTCTATGTCAGCATGTTCACTTGTACTTACATCAGGGCTCGACAAATTTTTGTAAAATCTAGGAGCCATCTTAAAAGTTTAGGAGCCAGACCATAGTCTATTACCAAAATTATGAAAGCTTGTATAGACCACCACACATGCCCTTTCAGTGCCCCTCAACCTAGTAGTAAGCCCTCTGTAATAGTGCCAACAGTAGTAAGCCCCTTGTAATAGTGCCCCCAGTAGTAAGCCCCTTGTAATAGTGCCCCCAGTAGTAAGCCCCCTGTAATAATGCCCCCCAGTAGTAAGCCCCTTGTAATAGTGCCCCCAGTACTAAGCCCCCTCTAAGTGTGCCACACACACACACGCAAAAATAACCACAGAATACTTACCTTAGGCCAGGATCCTGCATCCGCTGCCATCCGCTGCTCTTTGGAACTATGGGAGAGACGTCATGACGTCTCTCCCATAGTGCCCATGGGGAAGCCTGATGCCGGAGCTCAGGAGTGAGCTCCGGCTGCGGGGAGTCGGGTGCCCGCTGGTAAAATTTCAGCGGGTGCCCGACAATTGGAGCTTCTTGGCGGCGGCGGGGGGAGGGGGGTGGGGGGGGAGGGGGGGGTGGCTTGGAAATCCTGGTCGCCAGGTCTAAACCCCGGTACCCGGGATTTGTCGAGCCCGGACTTACATCATCATAAGAGGCAGAACCACCAGTCATAAATAAAGGCCAAGGCCTTATCCTTTCCTTGCCACTTTGTGTAGTGGATGGCATATTGCCAATTTTTTGTTTATTTAAAGGCAACTTGCCTTTCAATTTTTTTTACTTTACTACAGTAAAAGTAGCTTTAACCATATCCATGGCATGACTTAAGCCCTGGGGCACAGGCCTTCATAGAGGACTAGGAAGTTGACGGCCTTGCATTATAATGAAGACTGCTGGCGGCAGCTACAACATGTGGTTCTTGGCCTTGCTCTCCTCTCATGTGACAGCCCTCCATATTTTCTGTGGTCTTGAAGCAGTGTCACAAGCACCAATAGTGTAGCCAAGGTGCGGTTACAAAATTCACACACGTACAATCGTGTGCACACAAAAATATTAGACAAAAAAAAAAAAGGACACTATTTGTTTTATTTTTTTTTCGCGTCCAGAACTTGGGCCCAGAGCACAGATTGAGGATGACTGGAGTCGGGCAGCACTAAGTTGCGTTTCTGTATCTTGTGCAGCTAAGCCTAACGTGCACACAGAAAAAAATTAAAAAGTAAATTTTTTTTTTTTCAGGTCCAGAACTTGGGCCCAGATGGATGCAGCAGACAGCACAGCACCAGCCCAGATGGATGCAGCAGACAGCACAGCACCAGCCCAGATGGATCAGCAACAGCGCCATCCCAGATGGACACAGCAGGCAGCACAGCAGTGACAGCACCAGATGGATCAGCAGTGCACCAGCCCAGGACACAGCAGACAGCACAACACCAGCACAGGTAAGTACCTCCCAGCCCTACACTACCCACCCTCCCTGGTCAGTCTCCATAGCCGGAGTGAAATGGTGGTCGCCGCGTGGTCCCTTTATATATAGAGACGAAAGCTCGCGAGCCGCGAGATTTAGTCTTTATGGTTTTGCCTCGGTTTGAGATCCGGGGCTGGCAGGGGGAACCGAGCGCACATTCGGTTTTCGCCCTGGATCTCAAAATTCGGATGGGTTCGGATCTCTGAGATCCGAACCCGCTCATCTCTATATTTAGTATAGATTCCGGTTTTCTGTGTGTGACTTTACAGCAGTTTTCTCTCCTATATTTCTGTATTTGTATAGTTTCATATATTATATAATAGATTAACATGTTATAATAACACCCACCCCCACAGCCCAAACTTTTAACCTGGTTTATGCACCAATTGATGCCCCACCCACCTCTGCCCTTTCCCCACTGGGGTTGGGGGGCAGGGCCGTAGCTAGGGTAGTGCGGCCGGTGCCATCACACAGGGCACCACAGGTCAGGGGGTGCTGTTTGGGCCTGTCAAATTTCTGTTCATTATCATTCTCACTTGTAGCTTCATCTTATTTCATCTCCAGCTTCTCCTGGCCTCTCATATCTCTTCCCTGGCCCTTCCCCATGAAGCCATGGCCCTTTTTGGGGGGCATTATGTCCCTTTGAAAAAATTAGGGGGGCGCCAATTATCTTTCTGGCACAGGGCACCAAAAAGTCTATTTACGGCTCTGTTGGGGGGCTGCCTGTTTTGTCAGTACCAAGCTCCACAATTTCAGATGGCAGCCCTGCAGGGGGGCAACTAAATGCAACCGTTTTGTGCTTGTCACAGTAATTAAAAATTGCATGATTGCAAATGATATACACCACAGGCCACGTATGCTGTAAGCTAGCAGATGTTTTCTTAACTTATTGCTGGAAGCGGTCTCATCTGCATCTGAGGTATTATCGCAGCAAGAGTCGTATGCAGTAATCCAGCCCAGTAATTGGAGCCGACAGCCCATGCCTTTGCTTGTTATCAGTTTCAGGGGTGGGGGGGTGTGGAAAACTCCAGCAGTGATCATCTTCTGTTAGTGAATACGATCAAAGCTAATTGGAAGAAAGTGAGGGCATCCACTCTGCCTGCACAGATCCTTATTTGTTCTAAATTGTCTGGCAGTGGGCAGTGGGGGCTCCAGAATTATCCTCTCTAGAAAGGATTTTCTTAAGTGAATCACAGACTATCATTTGTAATTTTTACATGCAGCAAAACTATGTCTAATTTCATAACCAGCAGCATGTGTGGTTTTCTCAGCTCTTGATAGGGCACACAAAATCGTGCAGTTACAAGACAGTATTTATCAAAGGATTAAGCCATCATGGACATGAAAATATTATGAATGTTCTTCAATGCGTTTCTAATTCATATCTGTAGCATTTCCTATGTGCTCAGCAAAATGTGAGGCCTAAGGTAAAAAAAAAAAATAAGAGGGAAGATTAACAGGGCAGCCGGGAGATCTTTCCGGTCCAAGTAATAGGGAACATGGCCAAGCGGGAGGGGATTCAGCCACACATTCATAATGTCAATACAATGTCTGCATTCTAATGGGTCCACATGTCGACAGGCATCAGAATGTCGACATGTTTACAATGTCAATATCTGAAGTCTCACCATTCTCAGAACGCCAATGTTTAGGGTTATTTGCCACCATGAGGGTTAGTATTAGTGCTGCAGGGGAAGGACAGGGCTAGGCTAACCCACCCCCCGTCAGATGTCTGAGCCAGAATGATGGTCACATGACCGCAGGGACACAGAAGCCACGCTGCAGCTGTCAGGACTAGGTAAGTGACCGGTGGACTGCCAGGGTCGTTAGGTCAGTATTCTATCATATCAGCTAGACATGTCGTCCTGATTCCTGTCTACACAACATTCCACACCCAAGCGGGAGGGTGTGTTCCACTTCCACTGTGAATAATGGGTCTTCTTTACATGCTGCACCGCCCACTGAATGGTCACGTCATCTTGGAGGCATTGCTGCACCGCCTTGGCAACACTAGCCCCTGGACAGGCCTGGGATTCGGTACTTTGCAACCACTTCTCCCACTCAGCACTTGGAGATCAAAGGCTACATAAATGATGGTAACAATACAGCAGCAGGTGTAATTAGTTCAGGTACAGAATATAGGTTAGCGCAAGGTTTTATCTCCTGCCACACTATAGGGCAGATTCAATTGGGCGCGAGGTTTAGCGAGGAAAAAACCTCACCACCCTCATGCCCAATTTTGGAATAACACGGGTATGCGCGCTCCCGATACCCGCGGTATCCAATTTAAAAAATAGTGATCGCAAGGTTTTCAGCTCTGAAAACCCAGCACCACGTAAAAAACAAAACAAAAACACTCACCTGCTCTGTGGTCTCCGCGGCTCCCGATGGCCTCCCCTCTCTCTTTTTACTGGAGAGGGGGCTGCTGGGAGGTGCCGGGGCTGGTGGGAGATGTAGTTCTCCGAGCGCCCATTCCGGGGGACCACACTGTCACTGGGGAGGGGGGGGGGCACACATACACGGGGGTCACACACAAACACACTCACCCATACACACTTACAATTTCAAACACCACACACACACACACTAACATACCTTCTCCCGACTCTGGATGCAGAAGACAGTGCTGCAGAAGGTAAGTAATTAAGGACTAATTAGGCTAATTGTAAACTTCTAATTGCTTAATTAGTCCTAATGGGGGTGCCACTGGGGTTCCAGAGCAAGTCCCACTGATTTTTCCTAAAATTATCGATTTTAGGAAAAATCACACTTGCTCCCGACATGGGGGAAAAAAAAAACTGCACCTAATTGAATATCAAAAAATCCCACACCTGCAGGAAAAACCTCGCAGGTGCAGGATTTTTGATAGTCTCGCACCCAATTGAATATGCTCCTATGTCATTATATTAGTTGGTACAGGTAAGGCAAGAACATGTTGTGTGATATTGGTTGGTGGTAAAGATGGTGTAAATAGGCCATGACACAACAGAATGAAGAAAATGGGTGAGTGTGGCCGGAGGCCGACCACATGTGTTTAAAATGGCTGCCAAGGCATTGAGGGGATTAACCCTCATGCTGTTGCGCCATTTTTAAAAGGACAAAAGGCGCCAGGCGCCCATTGTAAATGTGTACTCTGTGCTAGGCGCCGAGTGTTTAAACATAAAAACGTATTCTAAATGGTATGTGCAGCACTGAGCCAGGACATGTATTTAAAATGTATGATTTTAAATGTAAAATGTGTTTAAATGAACTTTTTGTATATGACATGACCAGCCTCTGTGTCTGCAGAAACTAGATGCTGATTGTGAGTTCCCAGCAGGTGGTCTGATGAATAGGAAGACCTGTTGTGGTCAGTGAACTCTGGCTGGAAGGTTTCTGTTTGAAGGTGTGAATGGTGTCATATAGCCAAACCCTTCAGTTACAGAACTTCCTTTGAAAAGACAATTTGGTTGTTTGTAAGAAGATCCTTTTTCTATGTCACTTCTAAAAGCTGAATGTTTTAAGGTTGGGAATGCCAAACTGACTGATACTTCCATTGGGAAGGATGAATGTCATTTACTATTTCCTGTGCAATGGTATATCAACATGTTATACTGTATGGTAAATCAGTTTTGTTTAGGTTTGGGTGACTCCTTTGAAATGTAATATGTTGTTCATTTATATTTTGTGAGCTAGCATGATTGGCTAGAAGGAACCCAGGGTGGACTTACCCCCTGTGGTAATGTGTATTGGAGTGGCATAAAGAGAGGGCCTGTGAGCCCTGTATGTGGTCCATCTCTGAAAATCCTTTGTGGAGAATAACTGCTGATAAGATTCCTGTACGCAATGTAATGTACCCCTTAATTCGGAAGGTTGAGTCTTCTTTAAGACATTTAGCAATAAAACACTATTTGCCTTTACTTCAATTGCCTCAACCCTGCGAACAGAATTTCGCCAAAACGCTATTCCGTTCTCCTGCTGCTCTGGGTAAGAGCTCAGCGCCTCCAAGTTCAACTTCAGTAAACGCCAACGGCGCAGTGGGCGGAGTCAGTGACAGGCGGTCACTGACGGTGAGTGGGAGTCCAAAAGCGCTAACCCGTGACCAGGGCCGGCCTAGACTAAAGGCGTCCGGTCACAGGTGGGTATGTGGATTACAGTACGAGGACTAATAACTGCCCTTACATATAAAAAGGAGAATGTAAGGGGACAAGGACCAGAGTATTTAAAAAAAAAAAAAAAAAAAAACGGCAATGGTCATTGTTTTACTAGATTGTATTCGTATAACGGGTGGTTAAATGGTTAGGGCATGACAGAAAAGGATGTACACAATGCAGCTGTAGCTCCTGTCCTCAGAGACTGGGGGGTGTATTTACTAAAGTGAGAGTTTTTATAAATAGAGATGTTGTCCATTCCAACCAATCAAATTCTATTTAACTAGCACCTTCTAGAAGATAATAGCTAGATTCTGATTGGTTGCCATGGGCAACATCTCTACTTCTAAAAACTGTCACTTAAGTAAATATCCCCCTTCGGTCTCAGGAGCATGGAGACAGAGGAAGTAGGGCTGGAAGCAGTACAATGTTTCCATTGCCACTGAAAACTTTATTTCCAGCATGCCGGAGGAGCAGGATGAGACATCAGAAGCCAGCGGCATAGGCGAACGCAGGGGGGGGGGGGTTCTGGTTGCCTGGAAACCCCCCATCTCAGCCCACACCATGACCACAATAGAAATAGTAATATAGTAGAATATTACTAATGCTGCATGATCTTCTAAGTATCACAAATTAAATAATTAACACAACCTGTGGATCAATAGGCTTAATTATTAATACCATATAATAATACACTATCCAGTGCATAACGAGACCAATATGTACATACGGTATATGTCCAGGGCAGTGCTAGGTTCTTCTGCTGCTACCCCCAGACTCCAGGACAGACTTGCCTACCTTTAGGCTGTCCCTTCCGGGAGGGGACAGCCTGGACGACACTCCTCACAGCAGGTGGGCGGAGCGGGGGGGCATGGCGGCTCAACACGTCATCGTGGCCCCGCCCCCCGCTGTTCAGGGCCCGTAATACAGGCACTGTACTGCGGGGGGCGGGGCTTCGATGACGCGATTTAACGTGAATTGCGTCATCTGATCCCCCGGGCTGCATATTAAGTGGCCGGCAACGGGGGGTGTGGGATGGCTGCGGCTGGTTCTGGGAGACTTGCCTTGCCTTCCGGGTGGTCGGGAGTGGCACCCAATTTTCGGGAGGCTCCCGACCAAATCGGGAGGGTAGGCAAGTATGTTCCAGGATTTGCTCCCATACTCTGGAATGGTGCCCACATCTGAAACAAAAACATTCAGCTCAGGCAGGATGTTCCTACTGCTGCATTTATTGGCTTAGTGTGATCACTGATCCTGTATATGCTGGAGTTGTGACACTCAAAAGTTCAAAACACTTTGTATGACGCATATTCAAGCTGGATAAGTGCTAATTATACCCTGTTCATGGACTGGCCACACTCGTAAAATTAAGCATTTGGAAACCCCCCTATAGAAATCCTGTGTTTGCCACTGAGCAGTTGCAGAGAGATCCACACCAGAGGAGGAGGAGAAATGTAGGAGTGAAATGTTGGTACTACAACCTCTATCATCTTCTTCCTTGAGAGTCACATTTCTACATTGCTGTTATTATTATAGAGAGGCCCAATAATCACACCTTGTCACAGTCTTCATGTTATATGGATTATCACCATTATCTGCTGCCATCTCATCTGGTGAAACCAGTTTCATTCTTCTGATTATTGTGGTTTCCATTTCATTAGGACTTCTTAGGAAGGCCTTTGCTTTGTCAGTTTAGGATGTGGGTGTCTGGAGGTTTAATTACTGACCACAGTTAGCCCACACGCTCAGTGTCAGTGACTAAAAGCAAGGAATGAGATGTGTTCTTACTCTTTATAATTGTCACTATTAATTATATGCTTCACTGACATTGCTAATTCAAAAATTATCACCACTGTTTTTGTTGATGCAGAAACTGACTTTCACCAAAATTGTATTATTGTCTTGTCACATGCAATGGCAGAGCAAGGTTCCATAACACCCAGAGCGTCCCATTCTCTGCCACTTTACCTTTAAAAAGCGTAATCAAGAGTGCACTAGAGGCTGTCCTTGTACCTCATGTTAAATTTCCCTCTCACTGATAGCATGGGATCATAATAACCTTGGCACAAAGCTCAGTGCCTATAAGTGACTGGGAGCTGCACCCGCAGTTCATGAGAACCCTAGACTGTGCCTTTTGAAGCTTGTGGCCTTTGCAGACTGCTTCATTCTCCTTAACCTTCAGGTGGCCCTTCTCACATTTTGGCATAACTACAGGCAGTACTATACAGGTCTATGTTTCAATAGCCTGTAACAAGTCAGCTTTTATTACAGCTGCAGCAAGCAAGACATACAACCTATAAGAATAGGTCAGTGTTGTCCTAGTATGTATCTGATGATGGACCATTGATAGTGACCGATTTATTACAGATTCCGCAGCAGTCAATCACCAGGCCCAGCTCTTTATGGGCTCTATTTACTACAATCTGCATTTGTAATGCAGATTGTAGTGTGATATTAACGACTGAATTCACATTGCGAATTCAGACAATATCACGGGGATTTACTACAAATCCCTTGCAGGGACAGAGCTTACGAGAAAGTTCTGTCCCTGCGAATCCCATCCACACACTAGTCACGGTATTTTCGCAAAATAATACCGTGACTAGTGCCCTGCGCATGTGCCGACCGGCCGCCGCTACTGCTACCCCCTGGCGCTAAACCCCGCCCCCGTCATTAAGCCCCACCCCCTGCGATCGTATACCCCCCCTCTCCCTTAATTACACTTACCTGCATGATCTGGGCTCTGGTGATGTCTTCCATGTCCTCCGGTCAGGTGATATCCCATACTGCACTGGGACCTGATCACCTGATGACCGGGCCGAAGTGCAGCATGGGAGACCAGCTGACTGGAGGGATGACATCACCGGAGCCCCGACCACCGGTCCCTGGAGTCAGGTAAGTTTAATTTTTTTTTTAACACTGTATCAGCTTGTGGTCTGTTTAGACCATACAGCTGATTACTGGGGCCGACTCCGGGCTCTGCTCTCCCCGTTAGAGCAGGGCAGGAGTCCGATAAGCGGGGAAGACCATGGATAACGCCACCTCCAGGTGGCGTTATTATCACAGGGCTTTCCCCGGTATTTTTTTACAATTTATTTTTAGTAACTTTGGTCGAATCACATTTCCCATTACAATTATGGGAAATGCGATCTGATTACTAAAAATAAGTGATACTTATGGGTTGGAGTAGAATTTTACAAATTCTACTCCAATTGCCCTGTAGTAACTTTAGGTGAAACTAAAATAATGTGAAAAGGGTGTGAAAACACCATTTTTCACTTTATTTTGGTAAAAATAATGTTAATAAATAGAGCCCTATGTGTGTCAGAACCTTGTGTAGTGCACTTAAATCAGCTGATTGAGAGAAATACCACAAGACCGACCATCACTTGTGTGTTGCAATATTTCTCTGAGCTTTAATGCGTGTTATACAGTTTTATAGGTTTTCTTACAAGCAAAGTGATCTCATCGTGTAACATATGTAATCTTTAAACAAATATAAACATTCATTATTTTGTGACAGTTCATTACTGAGAGCCCATCAATTATACAATTGTTCATCATTATTTCTTATCTATCTAAGAAAGGAGTAAAGCATAGAACTAAAGGAGTGTTATCACTTTGTACATTCCAAACTTTTGAGCCTCTAAAGGTCATTACAACCTTTTTATCAACTCAATTCACATCTTACTATACACTTTATGAATTACCCAAAGGCATAGACCATTCTGTTACAAGATGGAGTCTTCATGTGGATAGTTTAAGATCAGATTTCTCAATAGTGGAACAGTGGGGAAGATGTATCAAACTTTGGGGGTATATTTACTAAAGTTTGGGCTTTTATAAGTGGAGATGTTGCCCACAGTAACCAATCAGATTCTAGCTATTATATTTTAGAAGGCGCTAGATAAATGTTAAGTAGAATCTGAATGGTTCAACTATGGGCAACATCTCCACTTCTAAAAGCCCATACTTTAGTAAATATACTCCGTGGAGAGAAAGTGGTGTATTTGCCCAAAACAACCAATCAGCTTCTAACGCCGGATGCACACTAGACCAGTGGTTATCAAATTCGGTGCTCAGAACCACACACAGTTCACGTTTTCCAGGTCACCCAGCAGATGCACAGGTGTATTCATTACTTACTGACACATAATTAGATTCACGAGTGGAACTTTAATATAATTTGTGATTCTGTGAAGAGACCTGGAAAACATGCACTGTTTGGGGTCCTGAGGATAAAGTTTGAGAACCTGTGCACTAGACGATATGTTGTCCGATCCAGTGAGATCGGACACATAGGGCCGTATTCAATTTGTAGCGAAAAGTCCGTTGCCGAACTTTTCGCCATCATCGAAGGTTTCGCCGTCGAAAACTTATCGCGCTCGTATCCCTGTATTCAATTCCAAATTGGCGAAAATGAAATCGGCGAAAGTCCTGTCGTTTTTGTGGAAATTAGCCTGACACCCCCCTAAAGATGCTGACATGGGGGTTCACTATGGGTATCCCCGAATAGCCCTGCAAAAGGTATTTGGGGTATTTGAATGGTCTCAATAGATGCTATATAGCGTCTTTGGTATAGTGGTGAAGAATAGCATTTAGCAACTTTTTTTTTAGCCAAAATAAGTAGTCCCATGAAGTTTGGGGTACTTGAAAATGGGTGAAAGCATATTTCAAAATCACTAAAGTCAAGCATTAAAAAGCACCAAAAACACACCTTCAGGAAGCACCGGCAATCAAAAATACACCTCCCCCACCCTTGCAGACCCCCCCCCCAAAGGCTATGTCGCTAGTTTTTGAATTTGTGCCCCCACTTTGAATTTTTCACCCGCATTTTCAAAGTGCTTTTTTGGGGTGTCTTTTTTTTATGCGTTTGACGCAGTTTGCGTCAAGGGGGGTGTACAACGGGTGTAGAGTGGTTTCTGCACCTCTGCAACTCAAAACCCCAATTCTGCACTTTTTTCCGCTGGATATTCATAGGCGAAACTTTTTTGCATATTACATTGCATTGCGTTATCGCACCGGCGAAAAGATGCTAAAATTGAATACGGGGATAAGTGAAATCGGCTAAAATTAAGTCATCGCCGAAAAAGTTTTGCAGAGAATGGCTTTTCGCTCAAAATTGAATACGGCCCTTAGTCTAGTGTGTCATGTCCCCTTAAGAAAGAAAATATTTTTAAAAATAGGCGCTGGGGAGGGGGCACTGAGAGACCCTCAACCCAGCACAAATCCAGGGGGGGGGCACGATGATCGCTTCCTCCCCACAGGCAGAGGAGACTGCTGCTGCCCCTCCAGCAAGACCGGGTAATTAGTACCCGCTCCCCCCCCACCACCCACGCACACGGGGGGAGTTTCCCAAGTACCTAGAAACCCCCCCTGCCCGAACCGGCGAGCAGCGCTGAACAAAATCTATATGTTTTTTTTCAAACTCAGACTGACACTGCCTGGGCTGGCTGTAGGGGGAGCTGCAGCACGCAAGCCCCTCCCAGTCAGTTCCCAGGCAGTGATGTCGCATGACTCAGCGCCTCTCATGCCGCCCGCCCTGGACACTGTGTCACAAGAAGTAAGTGGCCGGGTGCCGCCCCGCCCGCCTGCCGGGGGGGATAATATTTACTGTTTAAGCCTGATGAGTCATCCCGTACTGCTGTATGTCAGCGGAGCAGCGGGGGTCTTGCAGGCGGGGTGGGGGGTGGGGGGGCGGCCGGCAAGGGCTGGGAGTAATATTTTTAGAAAGATGCCATTTTTGGCTGCTGTATGTATAGGGGGGGGGGGGGTGCGGGCGGTGGGGCAGTCAGGAGGGGATAGTGTGTAGTACCATTAGATTTTGACTGCTCCGTGTATTTGCGGAGGGGGGAGGATAATATTTATTAGATTACGCCAGCTGACTACTGTATGTTATTCCCGGGGGGTGTATGTGAATTTTGGGGGTTGTATGTGAATCCTCCCCCCCCCCCCCCCCCCGGAGAATAACATACAGCTGGCATAATCTAATAAATATTATGTTGCAGGCTTATTCTGGTTGGATGATTATTGTCATTGGGTCTGTAACCAATTATTTGGAAACCCCCCTTTCAAATTCCTGCGTTTGCCACTGCCCACCCTCTCTGCGCCCCTGGCTGGACCAGACTTGCCTATCCTCCCGATTTCCGCGGGAGCCTCCCGTTTTAAGATGGGAGCTCCCGCTACCCCGGAAAGTAAAGAAAACCTCCCGGTTTCCCGACTGTGCAGTTGAATATCCGACTGCGCATGTGCGAGTCTGGATGGGGCCGAGACGGGGCTTGAATGAGGAGGATGTAGCAACGTGACTTTGCTATTGGAGTGCTAGAGGCTGGCCACCGCGGGGTTGTGAGCAGCAGTGGCTGCCTAGCACATATTCAGACACAGACTCCCTGCAGTGCCTGCCCACCCGGAGTCACATGGCAGTGACTGGATGCAGCAGGTCTTTCCCCTGATGGCTCTAAACCGATCCCCTAGAAAAACAGTAAAAGTAAGTAGCAGAGACTCCAAAGTGACAGTAAACTAAGCAGCTTTGTTTACTGTTGCTTTGCTCTGCACAGATGGAAGGATTGAGAGTTAAGGTTGGGATTACCTTATTTTGCAGGGTTGTGATCTCTGTGGACAGTTCTCTGGAATGACAGGCAGTCTGCACTCTGCAGGTCCCCACTGGGAGGGCAGACTGCTTGTCATTCAAGAGAGCTGTCTAATGAGATCATAACCTTGCAAGATAAGGCAATCCACTTAGTCCAGACAGCTTCACAGTGACCCCCCTCACTTTCACTAAAGTGAAAGCCCACCCTTTTACAATAGATATCATACTCCCACCTATACTTACACTGGTGCACCCTTGTTACTGTCCCCATAGTTCTGTCCGTTTCCCATTAGATTGTGAGCTCTCTCGCAGCAGGTCTCTCCCTACCCTTTGCTCTCAAATCTGCATTTATTTTGTCTAACTTTAATGTCCCTTCTTTATCCATACTCCATTGTCTTGGAATAGTGCTACTGTAGCTATGAAATAATTTACAACAATAAACATTAAGCCATATTTTAGAAAAGTGTATGCTTTTTTATTATTCCAATTCTTTATTTTAGTTTATGCATTTTACATATGTTTTCACCTGCCTCTGCAAGACACCCCACTTAGTGGGAATAGATACCCCCTTAAGTGAAGCTAGATACGCCCTTTGGCCGGGGCTGGCCACGCCTCCTCTGTTGCGTCCATGCTGCGGATTTTACTACAGCCTATAATCTCCCTGAAACTAGTTTTCAGAAGTAGGCAAGTATGGGCTGGACATGCCTGCTCCCTGGCACACTTCAGAACAGGGGTGCCATGGCTACACACTACACCCCTGGCTACTTGTACAATTTTCCGCTGATAGGCATTTGTGAATACACATTTGGTACATAGCATTTTATAGCTATACATATACTGTACTAATGTTTTGGCATTTATGTATAAACTAGGGGTGTGCACCGGCCACTTTTCGTGTTTTGTGTTTTGGTTTTGGATCTGGATCTTTCTTCGTGTTTTGGATCTGGATTGGTTTTGCCAAAACCACCCTTCCGTGTTTTGGGTTCTGGGTTTTGTGTTTTGGATCTGTATTTTTTTTTTAAAAAGAATAAAAACAGCTAAAATCACAGAATGTGTTGGTTTTTCTGCTCCTATGCTATTATTAATCTCAATAACCTTAATTTCCACTCATTTCCAGTCTATTCTGAACACCTCACACCTCACAATAGTGTTTTTATGTCCAAAAGGCTATGCTAAGCGACACGAGTGGGCGGCACAAAAACGTGGCCCATCTAGGAGTGGCACTGCAGTGGCAGACAGGATGGCAGTTTGAAAAACTAGGCCCCAAACAGTACATAATGCAAAGAAAAAAAAGAGGTGCAAGATGGAATTGTCCTTGGGCCCTCCCACCCACCCTTATGTTGTATAAACAGGACATGCACACTTTAACAAACCAATCATTTCAGCGCCAGGGTCTGCCACACGACTGTGGCTGAAATGATTGGTTCGTTTGGGCCCCCACAAAACAAGCTGGCAATTAATCTGTCCCTGCACAAACTGGCTCTACGGAGGCAAGATGTCGTCCTCATCCTCCTCATCCACCGATTCCTCACCCTCTTCAGTGTTGTGTACATCCTCATCCTCACAGACTATTAACTCGTCCCCGCTGGAATCCACCACCACAGGTCCCTCTGTATGTTCTGGAGGCTGGTCTCCCTGGAAGAGTTGGTAATTCATTTTTATGAACATCATCTTCTCCACATTGGAGGGGGGGCAACTCAGGTAAAATAGAGCCAGTTTGTACAGGGGCCTCCAAATTGCCTCTTTTTCCTGCCAGTACAGGTATGGACTGTCTGACATGCCTACTTGGATGCTGTCACCGATGTAATCCTCCACCATTCTGTCAATGGTGACAGTATCATATGCAGTGACAGTAGACATGTCAGAAATTGTTGCCAGGTCCTTCAGTCCGGACCAGATGTCCAAACTTGGTCCTGCCTGCCCTGCATCACCGCCAGCGGGTTGCTTAGGATACCTAAGTTTTTTCCTGGCAGCCCCAGTTGCGGGAGAAAATGAAGAAGGAGCTGTTGACGTGTCACGTTCTGCTTCAGCTGACAGTGTTTTCACCAGCAGGTCTTTGCACCTCTGCAGGCTTGTGTCGGCCGGAAAGAGAGACACCACATAGGCTTTAAACCTAGGATCGAGCACGGTGGCCAAAATGTAGTGGTCTGATTTCAACAGATTGACCACCCTGGAATCCTGGCAAAGCGAATGAAGGGCTTCATCCACAAGTTCCACATGCCGAGCGGAATCGCTCCGTCTTAGCTCCTCCTTCACTTTCTCCAGCTGCTTCTGCAAAAGCCTGATGAGGGGAATGACCTGACTCAAGCTGGCAGTGTCTGAACTGACTTCACGTGTGGCAAGTTCGAAGGGTTGGAGAACCTTGCACAACACGGAAATCATTCTCCACTGCGCTTGAGTCAGGTGCATACCCCCTCCTTTGCCTATGTCATAGGTGGATGTATAGGCTTGAATGGCCTTTTGCTGCTCCTCCATCCTCTGAAGCACATAGAGGGTTGAGTTCCACCGTGTCACAACCTCTTGCTTCAGGTGATGGCAGGGCAGGTTCAAGAGTGTGTTTGCTGGTGCTCCAGTCTTCGGCACGAAGTCGCTGAATAGCGAAAGTGGCCAGAAATTTTTCGGGCCACCCAAAGCGTCTCCTGCACGCCCCTGTCGCTTTTCAGAAAATTCTGCACCACCAAGTTTATTGTGTGAGCAAAACATGGGACGTGCTGGAATTTGCCCAGATGTAATGCCCGCACAATATTGGTGGCGTTGTCAGATATCACAAATCCCCAGGAGAGTCTAAGTGGGGTAAGCCACTGGGCGATGATTTCCCTCAGTTTCTCTAAGAGGTTGTCGGCGGTGTGCCTCTTACTGAAACCGGTGATACACAGCGTAGCCTGCCTTGGAACGAGCTGGCGTTTCTGAGATGCTGCTGTTGTTGCTGCGTAAGGTGATACATCTACCCAGTGGGCTGTCACAGTCATATAGTCCTTAGTCTGCCCTGTTCCACTTTTCCACATGTCCGTGGTTAAGTGGACATTGGGTACAACCGCATTTTTTAGGACACTGAGGACACTTTTTCTGACGTTTCTGTACAGTCTCGGTATCGCCTGCCTTGTGAAGTGGAATCTAGACGGGATTTGGAACCGGGGACACACTACCTCCATCAATTGTCTAAATCCCACTGCACTATTGGTGGATACCGGACGCACGTCTAACACCAACATAGCAGTCAAGGCCTCAGTTATACGTTTTGCTTCAGGATGACTGCTGTCGTACTTCATCCTCCTCGCTAAGGACTGTTGGAGGGTCAATTGTTTAGTAAAAGTAGTGGTGTTCCTACTTCCTCTCTGGGATGATGAACGACTCCCAGCAGCAGCAACAGCATCAGCGGCAGCAGTAGGCGTAGCAATGCAGGATCCTCCGGAGGAATCCCGGATAGGAGAGTCAGTCATGCCAGAGACATGACCTGCAGGACTACTTCCGATCCTGACTAAGGAGGAAATTGACGAGGAGGGAGTTGACGGTGTGGTTTGCAGGCGCTTGGATACAACAGGACAATGGGATTTAGGTGTCCCTGGACTGCTTACAGTCTTAGCCAAAGTTTCTGAACTTGACAGTAACTTTTTATGAATGCGCTGCAGGTGCTGTATAAGGGAGGATGTTCCTAGGTGGTTAACGTCCCTACCCCTACTTATTTCACCTTTACATATGGTACATATGGCAAGACAGTTGTCCGGATTTGGATAGAAATATTGCCAGACCAAAGAGGTGGAATGTTTGGTCTTCTGCCCAGGCATGACCGTGATGGGCTTTTTCATCCCACGGACAACAACTGTCTCCCCCGGAGCCTGATTTAAACAAACCACATCACCATCAGAATCCTCCTCGCCAACTTCCTCTTCAGCGCCAGCTACACCAGTATCCTCATCCTGTTGTACTTCAACAGTGACATCTTCAATTTGCATATCAGCAAGTGGACTGTTGGTGCTCCTTTCAGCACTTGCAGGGGGCGTGCAAATGGTGGAAAGAGCTACCTCTTCCTGTCCAGTGCTGGGAAGGTCAGGCATCGCAACCGCCACCACACTTGGACTCTCCTTGGGGATTTGTGATATCTTCTTAGAACGCACAGTTCTTCGCTGTGCTTTTGCCAGCTTAACTCTTTTGATTTTTTTAGCGGGAGGAGGGCTTACATCGTCATGTGAAGCTGAACCACTAGTCATGAACATAGGGAAAGACCTTAGCCGTTCCTTGCCACTCCGTGTCATAAATGGCATATTGGCAAGTTTACGTTTCTCTTCAGATGATTTAAATGTTTTTTTAAGGTCATTTTCCTGAACTTTGTCATTTGGGATTGTATGTGCCCTCTACTATGACATTGGGCATCGGCCTTGGCAGATGACGTTGATGGCATGTTATCATCTATGTCATGACTAGTGGCAGCAGCTTCAGCACTAGGAGGAAGTGGTTCTTGATCTTTCCCTATTTTATTTTTATCGGAGAAAGTTTGGTCCTCCATTTATGTTATATTGATTTGATGTATACGTGCGGCTAAGGCGCACACAAACACAGAAAATATTTTTTTATTTTTGCTGGAGAGTAGTGCACTTTGTGGGTTACACAACCCTTTAAGAAATGAGCCAGCCGGCTCTTTACTTATGGGACACAGGCGCCCGCTTGGCGCTGCTCCTTTGTTGATGCACGTGCAGCCACAGTGCGCACAATTCACAAACACAGAAAATATTTTTTGATTTTGTTTGGAGTGTACTTTGGGGGTTACAGCACCCTTTAACGGTCAAGCCAGCCGCACAGGTGCACGCTTGGCACTACTTTGTTGATGCACGTGCGGCTACAGTGCACACAATTCACAAACACAGAAAATATATATATATTTTTTTGCACTTGGGGGGAGCACCCCTGATGGACAGAGCACCCCCTGGACAACACTACAGCACCCCTTTAGGACTGGGACACTGCACAGGACTTTGGAGTGGACACAGCCCCTATGGACAACTGACTGCACAACACAGTCCAGCCAGCCCCTATGGACTTTGGAGGAGTGGACACAGCCCCTATGGACAACAGCAGCACAGTGCAGCACAGCACAACACTACACTGCACTACACTACACTACACAGCCCAGCCAGCCCTAACTCCCACCCTCCCTCTTCACTGTCCACAGCCGAGTGAGAAAATGGCGCCGACGCGGGTACCTCATATAGGATCCAAAACCCGCGAGACCCGGAAGGCGGGATGATGACGTTTTGCCTTGATTTCAGATCCGAGTCAGGCGGGAAAAGTCGAGCCTGACTCGGATCGGCCTCGGATCGGGGGGGTTCGGATTTCAGAAATCCGAACCCGCTCACCCCTAGTATAAACCATGAAATTTTCCCCAGAAAAAATGTCCCAGACCCTGCCAGATCTGGCTACCTCAACCAAGAATACAGATTTAGGTCTGTTTTGGGCATGTTGGGTTCTATTACAATCAGAGCACTATGGGGTCTATTTATTATCAATTAATTTCTACAAAAGCAGTTGAAAATGAAAATTTTCACCTGCTTTTGTAGAAATTAAGGTTTGGGGCTATTCCTTAAAAAGGTAATGCAGGATATATCTCCTTACCTTTCTCTCCCGATGTGGCCTGCTGTCCCCATAGACTAGTGTGGGCACCTAAATTCATCAAGCTATGAAAATTTCGTAGCTTGACTGGGGGAGCATTTGCCATCTTTAGATGGTGTTTGCTCCCGCACATAGGGCCTGATTCAGAACCGCTCGCTCTGAATCAGGGCCGGGTTTTTTTTTTTTTAGAATGGCCTCCGGGCCGCTCGCATAGCTGTGGGTGACCACCCACAGCTACAGTGAGTGGCCATGATGATGGTCGCGATGGTTAAGACCATCGCGACCATCGGCCTTGTGACGAGACCCTTGTGGTAGGGTCTCGTGGCCGCAAGCCCCAGAGAGATTTCGGCTCTAACAGAGCCGGTATCTCTACACTGACATCACTTGTGATGTCAGTGGGGCCGGCCCCAAACGGAGGCGTTCACATGGGAACGCCTCCGTTAGGGCAGCCACCCCCCCCCCCCGGGCTGCCCACCAAAGGGGGCGAGCTGTCACTCAACATCGACAGCTCGCCCCCTTTGTTGCGAGACCCGGAGCGATGGTCTCGCGCATGACGGAGCCGGCTCAGCCGTGTGCATGCGTTGTGAGCCACCATCGACCCAGTTGCGAGCGCTCAGCGTTTGTGACTGGGTCTGAATCAGGCCCATAGTGCTCACCCCGCTCCTTCCCTATGGAAAGGAGTCCCAGGTTGCGAAGATGGATCCTTTCACATCCCTCTGCCGGAAGCCAGGGCTTTGTGCGCCTGCGTGAATTAGAGTACACACAGGCACACTAACACTGCGGAGTCCCCTTTAGGAGCAGTGAAAATGTTCGGGGAGACAGCTGATTTTCAGATCCGCTGTCTCCGTGCCAGTGCCATGATGAATTGCTCCAGTGCTCACCACGAGTGGGAATGTTAATTATCGGGGGTCCACTCAGACCCTGATAACAGGTCTGCGATGAAAAAGCTTTAACGAATTTACGTGATACTTATAGATTTTTGGCTTCTGAACACAAAAATGACTCCCGATTTTGCATATCACATCACGTTTTTCTGCAAAACGTGTATTTTTGAATGTCATTTTTTTCATATTCTTTAAACCAGCGGTGGGGAACCTTTTTTTCTGCCGAGGGCCATTTTGATATATATAATATTATTTGCAGGCCATGCCCCCTGTGTGTGATGTAACACAGAGGTGGGGCCACAATCGCCAGTGATTACAGCAATGCCCAGAGTATCCTGAGGATGCTCTGGGGAGCTGTAAGGGCAGCGCTGTAATTGTCTGAAGTGTCCTAAGGACGCTCCAGGCAGCAGGCACTGCTGCATAGATTCTGGCTGCAGGATGCCATTATAGGCACCATGCTAGCCAGATGAGGCTAGCAGAAAAAAGCTCAGAGGGCCAGACCAAATGATTCCGAGGGCCTTATACGGCCCCCGGGCCTGAGGTTCCCATCCCTTATTTAAAGTAATAAATGTATTCTGTATTCTGCCTACATTATTACTATTATTATTATTATTATAAAACATTGGTGCCTATTCATCATAACTAAAATTTCTCTGGCGGTATTTAGGTTTAGAACTCGTATGAAAAAGACCCTGGATAAGGGCTGAAACACGTTGGCATGATTCTGGCTGGTCTCCCTGTTGGTCCAAAGGATTGAAGGAACATTTCCAGCAGACAAGCGGCGCATATCTGGAAGGAGCTTTGCCGAGACTCCCAAGGACGGACTTGTTTATGCATTTACAGAACTGTCTATATCCAGTTCTGAAAGCCTTGCTGGTAATTAGCCCTTTATTTCCACATGATTCCGGGGGAGAATTTGCCATTTTTTATTCATTTTTTCTGGATATCATTTGTATGGTGTTGTTCTCTTTGTGTTTTTCTTGATTAAAACAGTATTACACTATTTGCAATTTATTTTCTTCCATGTGCTTTGCTCAAGATATCACCCATTGGGCTCTATTTATCAACATTATTTTTACTAAAATAATGTGAAAAAAGGTGTTTTCACACCCTTTTCTCATTATTTTAGTATCACCTATAGTTATTACAGGGCAAATGGAGTAGAATTCGTAAAATTCTACTCCAAGCCCTAAGTATCACTTATTTTTAGTAAAGCAGATCGCATTTCCCATAACTGTAATGGGAAATGTGATCTGACCATAGTTACTAAAAATAAATGTGAAAAAAATACCGGGGAAAGCCCTGTGATAATAACGCCAGGTGGTGTTACCCAGGGTCTCCCCCAGTTACCACCTCCTGCCCTGCTCTAACGGGGAGAGCAGAGCCGGGAGTCGGTCCCAGTAATCAGCTGTGTGGCCTAAACAGACCGCAAGCTGATTACTGTAAAAAAAAAGAAAAAGAAAATAGTAAAAAAAAAATTTACTTACCTGACTCCAGGGACCGGTGATCGGACCTCTGGAGATGACTCCCCTCCGGTCAGCTGGTCTCCCACAGTGCACTGCTGCCCGGTCATCAGATGATCGGGCCCCAGTGCAGTATGGGAGATCACCTGACCGGAGGAATGGAGAACATCACCGGAGGCCTGCAGCATGCAGGTAAGTGTAAGTAAGGGAGAGGGGGGTCGCGGGGGGTCCGCGATCGCGGGGGGTCCGCGATCGCGGGGGGTGGGGCTTAGCGCCAGGGAGCGGGGCTTAGCACTGGAGGGGGGGGTAGCAGCGTCGACCGGTTGGCGCATGCGTCGGGCACTTAATCACGGTATTTTTTGCGAAAATACCGTGATAAGGCTCTGAAGGGGATTAGCGGGGACAGAGCTTTATCGCAAGCTCTGTCCCTGCAAGGGATTTGTAGTAAATCCCTGTGATATTGCCTGAATTCGCAATGTGAATTCACTCGGTAATATCACACTACAATCTGCATTACCAATGCGGATTATAGTAAATAGAGCCCATTGTGAGACCATCAGGAGGTGATTTGGCAGAGTGAGAAGGAGGACATACAAGCAGGGGCGCCGAGAGGGGGGGGGCGGGTACTGATTACTCGGGCCCGGGCTTCCTGAGGGGCCCCGGCGCCGCTCCCCCCCTCACAGCAACCCAGCACACAGCGTGTGCTGAGCTGCAGTTGGAGACTGCTCGTGGCTGCTGGACAGCAGCCACAGCAGTCTCCTATGCCTGTGCGGGGGAGCGATCACACTGATCGCGCCTCCCTGGCTTTGCGCTGGGCTGAGGGGGCTCAGAGCACCCCCCCTCCCCAGCGCGCAGTGGCGCTGCAAATCTTTTTTTTTTTCTCGGCAAGGGGGCGTGGCCACGCCTCCCGTGATTAGGACACGCCCCCTATTACCGGGGCCCGCCACGGCTCTTGGTGGGCCTGCATACAAGGAACGTTCACCTTATGCTTTCATTGGAAGAAAAGATGGACTATGTTTGATTCCTGATTGTCAGCAGAGGTATGTATTTTTACCCATTATTTGAGTGACACTGTTTTTTTAGAGCGCTGGTGGTATTCATACCCTCTTTCTTTCTTTTCTATTCTACCACAGGTGGGTGGGTGTCACCTATCAGGGTGTGTTTTGACTTGGCAGCTTCAATATTGTGCACTTGGTAAACATCACATCATTATATATATTATCTCGCATGGAGTTCTACCTAATTACCAGAGGAATTCATCATTCCTCCTCTCCATAACTAACTATTTCGAAAAGCTGTCATTTTTGCGATGACACCTTTTCAGGAAATAGATCCTTTTCCCTCTCTACACTAATGGTGCATACACACGGTCAGATTTTTCTTCAGATCTGAACGATAACGATTTAAAAAATCGTTCAATCGTTCATATCTGAAGGAAAATCTGACATATCTGACATGCCTGGACGATGAACGATGCGCGTTCCCAATGGTCGGATAACGATATCTGACATATGTGTTTGCAGTCAGACTTGGACGATTCCATTCACTTTAATGCAGTCAAAAATAGTTCAAATCGTTCAAATCTTTGGTAAAATTGTTCAAATCGTTCATCTGACAAATCTGACCGTGTGTATGCTCCATTACTTACCGCAGCAGTAATCAGTGCTGCATATGCGCCATTACATCCGTAAAACCACATAATTCTGTGTGCCTCCTCAGCCCCCCCTTCCCTGCCCGCTGCAGCCGCCTCCGGCTCCATCTGCTGCTCTAACACGTGTTCTCCAGGCAGAACACAGTAAAGTTTAGAAAAAAAATAAAAACGTTTCTGCCTG
This sequence comes from Taudactylus pleione, assembly GCA_031769625.1. Lineage (NCBI taxonomy): Eukaryota > Metazoa > Chordata > Amphibia > Anura > Myobatrachidae > Taudactylus > Taudactylus pleione. The sequence continues at coordinate 33,974,818 of JAUIMM010000031.1, read as the reverse complement.
GAGAACACAGTGTCAGCAGAGGAGACACCAGGGAGTGCCAGAGGGAGCGGAGGAGGACCTGCCCACGCTGACACAGGTAAGTGTCACCTACTATAAGCCGTTGGGACGTCAGCATGATGGCTGACTACTGCTGGGTGTGGATCATTAGGTCTACATTGTCTAGATAGACAATGTTTAGGTCATAGTTGCAAACCTTTTGATTGTCCTCCCCTGGAGAAGCCTGAGGAGGACAAGCAGATGGGCTGCGACGGGGGCGGGGCCTGACAGATCCATGTCATTAAGCCCTGCCCCCTACATGACAAATGACCGCGATTGGCTTAAATTTAAATAGGGGGTGGCGCTAAATGACGCGATTCATGGAGAATCTCGGCATTAAGCCCCGTCCCCTACACGGGGACCCGCAATCGCCGCGGAAATTCTCCCAATTCTTCCCACTTCACCAGGAAGTGGGCAGAATGCGGGATAAATGCCTCACCTTCCGGAAGTGCGGGGGGGGGGGCATGTATGGTTTAGGTAGACAATGGAAGATAGACAGGCAATAGAGACTGAAAGTCGACACACTAAAGGTCGATTAGTAACAAGGTTGACAGGTACTGAAGGTCGACAGGCAATAGGTACACAGGCAGTAGGTCGACAGGGACTGAAGGTTGACACACTAAAGGTCGACTAGTAACAAGGTCGACCTGTACTGAAGGTCAACAGGGTCATTAGGTCGACACTCATAGTCAACATGCAAATGGTTGACACTTTTTTTTTTTTTTAGGCTTAGTATCAGGGTTAGGTACTTACCACGACGGTTAGGGTTAGGCACTGACCCCGACTGTTAGGGACCAAGAGGAGGGTTAGAATAATTTTTTTTTTTTTTTAAAGTGTCAACCATATGACTGTCGACCTTTAGTGTGTCGACCTTCAGTCCCTGTCGACCTTGTTACTAGTCGACATTTAGTGTGTCGACCTTCAGACCCTGTTGACCTACTACCTGTCTATCTTCCATTGTCTACCTAAACATTGTCTATCCAGACAATGTAGACCTAATGACTGGATACCCTGCTGGATGATATACAGAGATGACACAGAAAAAGCTTATAAGCAAAAAAACAGAGTTTGAAGACAAAAAAAACAAGATATTAACGATATTTTTCAATAACTATGTTTTTGTTTCTATTATTGCTTGATTTTATTGTTATTTTATTATGTAATTAAGACCAAAACAGTGATATCATCTACACTTCTTCATATTTCACAATAAATATGTCAAACACAATTAAACTTCTTGTTTTTTCTTAAAAATATATGTAACCCCCTTATAGGTAAATGTGATGTGTTAATTTTTTTTAATATACTATTTCTTGATGTACACAGGAGTATAATTAAGAATATAAAAGTATTATTAAAAAATAGCTTTCAACACCTTAAATTTCGCAGACCTATGTTATTAACATAATGAATAGACACCTTTAGGAGTGGAGTTTGAATCATCCAGAAGACTGATAGAAGGGCACGGAGCCTGATGGGGGATAAATCCTGAGGATTGGAGTGCTATGTTTGAGTCAGACAGTGGGCTGTTTCCTTAGATAAGTTAACAAATGGGGTAACAAGGGGAGGGGTTTTGAGTGAGGGATTTTATATTAGTGACTGTGCCCAATGGCGGACTGGGCCAGGGGGCAGCATCATGCGGGCCGTGGGCCGCGGGCAGTCTGTGTCACTGTGACACAGACAGCACCGCGTGTGTAGCGCTGACTGGACGGAGTTCAGTCAGCACTACACAGCACAAACACACAGCCGTCGGAGCCGGCAGCTGTGTGTTTGCTTTAGCAGCTGATGAGAGTCAGACAGACTCTCATCAGCTGCTGCTCCCACTGCCAGAGCCGGACATCTTCCGGCTCCCGCAGTGGGTAATGGGAGTGACGCGTCACTCCCATAATGCAAAGCGGTGGACGGAGGAGCTGATCTCGGCGGCGGGACCAGGAGCAGGAGCGGGTGTCAGGTAAGTTTTTTTTTTTTTTTTTATATTATGTGTGTCTACTGCAGGAGGTCTGGCACTATAAGGAGGAGACCACTACTGGGGGCACTACAAAAGGGGGGACTACTACTACTGGGGGTGCTACAAGTGGGGGGGACTACTACTACTGGGGGCACTACAAGGGGGGGGACTACTACTACTGGGGGCACTACAAGGGGGGGGACTACTAGGGGCACTACAAGGGGACTACTACTAGGGGCATTGCATAGGGGGGAGGGGACTACTACTAGGGGCACTGCATCGAGGGACCACTGCTGGGGGCTCTATATAAAGGGCAATAGTGGAGGTACTGCATAGGGGGAAGACTACAACTGGGGCCACTATTTTAGGGGCACTGCATAAGGGTTACCACTACTGGGGGCACTATATAAGGGGCTTACTACTGGGGGCACAAGGGGCACTGCATAGGGGGGGTTCAATACTGGGGGCACTACTCGAGGCCTGCATAAGGGTGTCCTCTCCTGAGGGGGGGGGCGCCATAGCACGCACGTTCTTTCGGGCACCCTGGCTACACGCTACTCCTCTGCCAGGGCCGCCTGCATGCATTTGCCCCCCAGGCTAAAAGATGCCAGCCAGCCCCTGACTGTGCCCCTGACTGAAGCCTATTCAAGACATCTCCTCCCTCGAGGAGGTATCTATGCATATCTTTAATCCCTGGCATTCCATGAGGGAGGATGAACGCAGGAGACTCTCACATTACAGAGGTACCCGGATCCACATAACTACACTGCAAGTAAACAATACCACTACTGTTATAGTACAGGGCATCATCACTACCATACGCCAGTGTGCAGGGCTGTAGAGAGCCTGGCTGGGCCCTGGTACTTAAAAAAACAAAAAGTATCTGCGGCATCACAGGGGGGCACTGTTGTGCCAGTCAGCCAGGAGCAGATCTCCCTCCCATCAGTTGCAGGCAGGAGCATCTTCCCTGTATTTTCTGCAGCCCAGCACACAGCAGTATGTGCTAGGCGCTGCTGCCACTGACAAGACTAAGAGGGGGGGAGCAGCCGACCCAGGTCCCTCCAGCAAGCCCAGGCAATCAGTACCTACTCCCCCTCCCCCCCCATTCCAGTATATCAGTCACTGCCACTATGAGGCCCAGAAACACCCTGAGCTCCAGGCTATTATATACATACAGTACATACACACACACTTATAATCCACAGCACACAACTATCTGCAGTGCCTGAGGTATGTGACCACACCACTTAAATAAATAAAAAAAAGTCATACATGCTCTGTACTCCCATAATTATGCTGTGAACTGTATTTCATTTAAATTCAAGTAATGTTTGTTGCAAATGATTGCAGTTTTTTTGTCACGTCTCTTTTTTTTGTGGTCACATTTTCTCTTGCTCCCTATTTCCCATATATAAGTCAATTCTTGTCAGCCAATTGCCCAGGTGCTCATTAATTGACTTGCTTTGGGGAGGTACTGTCACTTTAAACTTATGTGTTAGCGGTGTAATTAGGTGGGTGCAGATCGATCTCGCCCTCCCCCTCTCCCTCCTTCACTGCCGGCCAAAGACACGAATCGAATCATTGTGGCTCCGCCCCCAGTCCACCAATGCCAGTAAATCTCTGAATTGCATAGCAGGACTATAATGACGCAATCATGTCATCACGCCCCTCAGACCCACCTATCTCTACCCCCAGATCCTCCCACCCCCTCACTGCTGATCTGGCTGCCTCCTCCTGTAGGAAGCAGCCAAAAGGTCAGTAAGCCTGACACATACACACCATACCTCTGTTACACCTGTGACATGCCTGTCATTTGCCACTTGTTGTTCTATCTGATCCAATAAATCTAAGAATTGGTGAAGCTGCACCATGTGTGTAATAACCGCCACCAACAACTGCGTTACATTATGTTACACAGTTGCTGGTGGCGGTTAGCCCACACCAGGGTATGATGTGATTGGCCAAGATGCATATGGTGTTAAGTATGTAACTTACATACCTAACACCACATGCATCTTGGCCAAGGACATCATACCCTGGTTTAACTATTGTCTGGAGAACTACTGCTCCCAGCACAATCTGCTTATGCATTACAGTGACAGTCTACTCTATCAGGTCATACCCAACCTGATGTCACCCCGATACTCTGATAATAATTAAGACCAGGAGAAAGCCACTCTGTATGCTCCAGTAATGATAACAGCCCCACATGGGGCATAACCACTATGAATCATTTGCACTGATACACGTAATCAATAGATACAATTTACATCATTATGGTTGTACCTCTGTTCTCAAAATTAATAAACACACACACACCATCCCCCATGGTTTTACATCCAACTCTACATGAGCCACCCAATGTTTTGCATTTCTCTTTCTAGGACCACATTCATCACTAGCTCATACTTTCCTACACTCCTGTGAACAGCTAGGAAGCTCCTGAATCTCAAGTGCTGCTTCCAGTCACCCACAGAGGAGCATTCAAGTCTCCCGAGACTGACCTGCCTCCGCCCAGCACCACCCACTTTACAAGTAGAGTGGGTGGTCGAAGATTCAATTTTGCGTCATAGTAGCCACGCCCCCACTTTACAATACTGGTAATCTCAGCATTATATACAGCAGGGACACGATGATGCCTGCACAGACCTGGCTGTTTCTCCTCGCGGAGGGGGCTGCCACCGCAGGAGCTCCAAGCTAATTATAGTCAGAAAGTTTGCCCACAGCGCAGCCCAGAATAAAGTCATGGTGACATTTGGGTTGGTCATCTGTGACTGTGGATGTTCAGACAAGCAGCTGTTGAAACTGTGGCGAATTGTAGGAAGACCATGGTTGACTCAAGCAGTTTGCTTGCACACATAATGCCATGGGCCAGATGCAGTGCTGGATGCATACTGGACTTAATTTACTTTTCAAAAAGAGTCACATAAAAACAGCAAGTTTACATCCGCGGAGGTGTACACAGTGCAATATGCATGTAGGGCTGCAGCTTTAGCATAATACAAGCTTGTGTCATGGATACAGATGACCAGGTTCTCAAGATATTTGAATAGCAAAATAGACATACATATAGGTTGGAAGAAAAAAAAAACAACACATGCACAAAAACAAAATATATGCAATGCAAAAACAATACCCATCTGCTTCACAGGTGACTGGCAATATAATCAGTGTGCATTTGCATCTGCTCTTGGGCACTTGAACTTGATATGCTTTGACAGGTGTTTAAAAGTCTGGGCCAACCTGCATCTGGTCGCAGTTAGGCGGAGCACAGAGTGAGTGAGTTTGCAAATGTTAATACGCCCCTTTACTTGCCACCCCTGTCCCAGCCATAGAGTTCAGCTGCCCACAGATCAGCATATGCACATGTAGGACCATTTTGCCTATTGTACACTACACACAGCAGTGAGGTAAATAGCTGGGGAGGCACTGATTTGTATCAGAGACAGATTTACACATACATAGAATTATGAACCCGAGGGATCATGTGGACATTATACAAAAGGTGCAGCAGTATATACAGTCAGGTGCATAAATATTGGGACATTGACAGAATTTTCATATTTTGGCCTCTATTCACCACCACAATGGCTTTGAAATGAAACAAACAAGATGTGCTTTAACTGCAGACTTTCAGATTTAATTTGAGGGTAATTACATCCAAATCAGGTGAACGGTGTAGGAATTACAACGGTTTCTATATGTGCCTCCCACTTTTTAAGGGGTCAAAAGTAATGGGACTATCAACTCAAAAGCTATTTCATGGACAGGTGTGAGCTATTCCCTCGTTATTTCATTATCAATTTAGCAGGTAAAAGGTCTGGAGTTGATTCTAGGTGTGACATTTGTATTTGGAATCAGTTGCTGTCGACTCTCAATCTGAGATCCAAAGAGCTGTCACTATCAGTGAAGTAAGCCATCATTAGGCTGAAAAATCAAAACAAACCCATCAGAGATAGCAAAAACATTAGGTGTGGCCAAATCAACTGTTTGGAACATTCTTAAAAAGAAAGAACGCACTGGAGAGCTCAGCAACACCAAAAGACTCGGAAGACAACTGTGGTGGATGCCAAAAGAATTATTTCCTTGGTGAAGAAAACCCCTTCATAACAGTTGGCCAAATCAAGAACACTCTTCAGGAGGTAGGTGTATATGTGTCAAAGTCAACAATCAAGAGAAGACTTCACAAGATTGAATATAGAGGGTTCACCAAAAGATATAAACCATTGGTGAGCCACAAAAACAGGAAGACCAGATTAGAGTTTGCCAAACAACATCTAAAAAAGCCATTACAGTTCTGGAACAACATCCTACGGACAGATGAGACAAAGATCAACTTGTACCAGAGATGAGAATAGAAGAGTATGGAGAAGGAAAGGAACTGCTCATGATCCAAAACATACCACCTCTTCAGTGAAGCATGGTGGTGGTAGTGTCATGGCGTGGGCATGTATGGCTGCCAATGGAACTGGTTCCCTTGTATTTATTGATGATGTGACTGCTGACAAAAGAAGCAGAATTAATTCTGAAGTGTTTCGGGCAATATTATATGCTCATATTCAGTCAAATGCTTCAGAACTCATTGGACGGCGCTTCACAGTGCAGATGGACAATGACCCGAAGCATACTGCAAAAGCAACCAAAGTTTTTTTTAAGGATAAAAAGTGGAATGTTATGCAATGGCCAAGTCAATCCCCTGACAAGAATCCGATTGAGCATGCATTTCACTTGATGAAGACAAAACTGAAGGGAAAATGCCCCAAGAACAAGCAGGAACTGAAGACATTTGCAGTAGAGGCCTGGCAGAGCACCACCAGTGATGAAACCCAGCGTCTGGTGATGTCTATGCGTTCCAGACTTCAGGCTGTAATTGCCTGCAAAGGATTTGCAACAAAGTATTAAAAAGTGAAAGTTAGATTTAGGATTGTTTAGTTTGTCCCATTACTTTTGGCCCCTTAAAAAGTGGGAGGCACATATAGAAACTGTTGTAATTCCTACACCATTCACCTGATTTGGATGTAATTACCCTCAAATTAAATCTGAAAGTCTGCAGTTAAAGCACATCTTGTTTCAAAGCCATTGTGGTGGTGAATAGAGGCCAAAATATGAAAATTCTGTCAATGTCCCAATATTTATGCACCTGACTGTATAGTGCTGGAAATTTGGTGTGTTTTGAGCAGGGATGTGTGGAGGCAGTGCCTCACCTGCCATACACTTTTTACTCCAGAGTTTTGACTACAAAAATTAGAATACAAAGATATATTTTTTTTTTCTTATTTTTAAAGTCAAAACTTTGGAGTATGACAGGAAAGACTTTACCTAGCTGTTACCATAGCAGTGATTGGCAACAAGGGAGGGCAGGGACATAACAGGGCAGCATCTACAATAACTGGTGGAAAGGCAAACAAGTTTTTACAATCCAAAGTTTTTTTTAGCCGTTCGACCCAGTATCAGTTAAGGTGCCCATCCACTAGTAGATCAGGGAAAGACTGTACGGTTACGACATTGTGATCGTACCGTCGTTCCCCTAGGGGGTGCAGTGCCTACACTGAACGATTGATCATTCAGTAGAGGCACATCAATCATCCCCGAACATGGCCAATCTGTCGTTATCTTTGCTAAAGCTTCCCAGGTGGATGTGAAACGCGTCAGAAACATACTATTTTGCTGATAATACTAGATTTATATGGATGGCTGACCAGTCTAAATCTACTTTCAATTATCCTCTACCACGGCCAATATCTTGGAGGAACATCCTCTAAAAAGAAGGAGATTGGACTCTGTCTAATATAAGCTGCATCGCTCAATCTTTTGTGCCTGGCTTAATTGGAAGGATCTATTCCAGCGGGAGCTGCAGCTATACGGGGCTCGCTAGCAGTGGCAGGACTGCAAAGCCGAGAGGTACGTACCCAGAGCTGCGGATTATTTATTGCTGTAAGCCGCTGTGCTGTCAATCTTTTTGCTGGACTTTTGTATTATGATAGAAACCCCGGAATCTCTGGAGTTGCACAGTGGAGAGTACATCTCCTGGGGTCTCCTAATATTGTGACCCATAAGACTGACCAACGATAAACAGGTGTCTTTCATGTGGATACAACTTGGAGCCTTATAGCAGAAAAATATGTGATTTTATGCTATGCTACTGCAGCTAACCAACAAAAATTTGCATAAACTTTCCGAAATTGGTGCTTCTTAAAGTGAATAATTCACATCTTCTAGTAGGAGTGAGATATAAATACACAAGTGGCCATTGTTTTATTTTGTCTCATGCAAAGGGATATATAGGTAGTTTTAAAGTGGATGATCAGTAAAAGTATATTAACGTATAATATATGCATTTTTATGCTGTGATTTACTTGTTGTAAGTCTAAATGTATTTTAGGACAATAATTTATAAAGTAATTTTTATTCCAAAAACTGGCACCTTGCTTATTCTTTCTACCATATCCAATTATAGGTGTAGGAGTAAAAAGATCGTTCATTTGATCTGAAATTCATTTGTAAGGTTAAGAGCGCAAAACTATTGTCTGTAAAATTTCACGTTATCGGCAGATTGCACTGCATGTTCAGCCGATGATTGATGTTGGAAACGACCAGCGGGAGCGCGCATCGCTGGTAGTTTCCGACATTTGGATGCACGATTTGTGGCTGATTACTGAGCGATTGCACGATTGCGATGTCGTAATCGTGCAATCGGCAAGTGGATGGGCACCCCAACTGTAAAATTATATTTATTTAAAAATTTTTTTAAAAAAACTTCATATGAAGGAAAATCAGTTTTTGACAACACATAGTAAACTTAACTTTGCATAACAATGCAATATGAGGAAGGGGGGGGTAGTAAAAGTAAATACATAAGACTTTACAAAACATTTACACATTCACCAATACTTTGATACCTTACCTCTCACCAGCACTTGCAGTGTTATCTCTGGCACTAACCTCACCAGTAATAGGGGTTTTTCTTGTAATAAAGCTGCCATCTTCAATAAGGAATCGACGGCCAGCAGTGTCTCACCCCCTTAAGTGTGTGCCATTAAAGGGTTGAGCTTGATGGATGGGTCACAGATGGATAATAGTTTACTATTCATTCACTTAGCAAAACAGTTCAAATAGGCCGATTGGCATCTCAGGTAAGTACAATCATCAGGTTTGTGGCGTTCAACCTTTTTGCCTGTAATAAGCAGCCACCAGGACTCCATCATAAATTTCATCAGATTAGGTAAAGGCCAAATAGGAGAGAAGTGGAAGGGAGAGGCAGGAGTGTGCATGCTGAGAGAAAGGCCGGATGCAGGCGGGGTGCACAAGGGAATAGTGGGTGGAGGTTGGAAAACTTTTGAGAGGGAACAAGGGAGAGAGAGACACAAAGGGAAAGAATGAATGACAAAACAACCAGAAGAGGAAGGAGGGGTGGGGGCAGGGACAGAATAGAAAGTGCAAAATTAAGGGAAACTAAAGAGATGCATTCAAAATTGGAAAGAGTGGAAGATACAATGGTTAAGACAGACAGGGGGTTGATAGAATGAAACACATGGGTAAGAAGAGGCCAGAAAGGTGCAGACAGCGGTACCATGAGGTCATCACCACATTTTGGTGGAGGGGGACGTGACCTCACATTGACGCATATCTCTGAGAAAATGCTGCCAGCTCCATTTACCCATTTTTAGAAGCAGCCGCCAGTTAAGTATATAAATTGGGTGCATGGTGTGCAAGACACACAGAACCCGATATGTTAAAGGCGGAGCCATGTGCTGCACAGTACTCAGCCAATCCAATAGAAAAAGAGGGGGGGGTAATAGAAAAATTAGACCACATTCACAGTTAAACGTAATCTGCATCCAAGTGTAAAATTAAAATACAGCTGGGGGAAAAAAAATGATTGCATTATTTGGGTGGGTCTTAGACACTTTAGCGAATAGCTAGAGGCCATCGTCAGTTTGCAACTTGTATCAGTGTTTGAATATCCTCAAGTCGTCTCCCCACAAATCGGAGCATTTGCACTTTGATGCACACTTACTGTACTTTGGGTGCATCTGTATGCACACTCCAACACCCACCCCAGCTCTCTTGGTGCAGGGGGCTGTAAGTGGAAAATACAACCAAGTCGCCAGTACGAACAGATGCACATCGCAGAGATGGACGTGCGCTGAAATGAATTAATGAGGGCCACAGTGTTCAGGCAGACATATAGTTAGCTTAATCAATACTTATGAGTGGACAGCTAATAAATGAACCATGATCCACAGTGAACTACCTCTTAGGTGTGCAACTAACACATCAGCCCATCAACGCCAGATAAAATTTACTTGAAAACTGGCTTAACAACATTCTAAATCAAGCTAGATTAGGCCACTGGAATAGCTCTCCTAAATTTCCAATAGCTTAGAGCAGATATTTTAACAGAAAAAGAAAAAAAGGAGTTTAGTATGGTGCAATCTAAATATTTTTCTAGCCACAAATGTGGAGAAACCAGGGCACAAACTTCTTTATACATCCCGGTTTCTCCACATTTTTCTGGAGGTGCAATAAAATGTATCCAGGGGCATTTTAAGAGAGGAAGGGGCCTGTGTGCAGCCTCCATTTGGGCCCCCTCCTCTGTCAGCGCACTGAGCACTGTAGATTCTGGTTTCATGCTCCGGAAAAATGGCGCCCGCACCTACTTTCCCAGGGACATCTTTTCTGTGCATGTGCAGATCACTGAGAAAATGACCGCCGCCATTTTCTCAGTGAGTGTTTTTGATGCTCTGCAGAACCGGTCCAGCACTTAGAAATCAGCGGAGAGGTAAGTATAATTTTAACTATGAGTGCAGGCTGTGCACCGCACACCTTACACCCATTATAAAGAGGTCTATGAATGTAGTAGTGGAGTGTGCTATAGCGCAGTCTTCAACAAAATGGCTAATATAAGGGATCTCTGTTCCCTAACCAAGAGTGCCACCAGTAGTGTAGCATCATCTTGCCACTGTGTATGAGCAACATTGTGGAGGACAGAAGTTCTCTTAGCTCCAGGGACCCCGCTTTATCCAGTATTCCACTCTCTGCACCATTACCTTACAGAGGAGAGCCATTAAGCTGGTGAGCTCTCTATATCCCGGCTCCACTCCAGAGTGTGTATTACAACAGAGTATGGCCAGGGCCATAATTAGCTATGGAAGACAGGTGCCGCCGCACAGAGCTCTGTAAGCAGCACCACCAGCCACCCACGGTCCCTGTACCTGGCTCTCAGAGTGGCAGCCTGCAGCCAGAATTGCAGATGCAGTGCCACCTGAAGCGTCCTCTGGATTCTCCAAATGGTAGTCTGCAGCAATATACAGCCCACAGAAGCATCCCGAAGGATGCTCTCAGCAGCGCTGTTCCAGATGCTTGTGGCCCCGCCCCCCCGTGGCATGACATCATGCTCTGAGGGGGGCATCCCAAAAAGTTATGTCACAGAAATCTGAAATGTATTCCATGTACCAGAAATGGAAACAATTCTTATTGTAATCAGTGTTCTTGAGCAGAGAGGCCAGAGTTCAATTTGCAAGAGCAAAGTACATTGTGAGAAACAGAAGTGGGATAATCATTGCTACAGGCACAAGACACCAACATTTGTATGTCCTTGATACACAGCACTGCTATGCAATGACGACAAGCGAGTCGCAGTTATTGGAACTTTGGCATAGATTTGGTCATCTCATCTCAGATATGACAGTGTTCAGAAGTTGCAGAACAGGATAGTCACAGGAATGTCAATGACTAATACAGAGTGTTGGAAAGCTGCCTAATCATCAACTTTTTCCAGTTAACCAATAGAGCTAAAGCACCACTTGAGATGGTCCACACAAGTCTGAATATGCTAACAGAAGTCTATTAGTGGACATAGATACTTTGTGACATTTATTGATGACTTCACAAGAATGGCAGACACGTACTTTATAAAAGGAGAAATCAGATGCAGTAAAAAAAAAAAATTATATTATATATTTTGCAGCGAAGACTAGACTTGAAGAGAATCAAACTGGCCGCTGACTCAAAATTCTCAGATCTGATAATGGAGGAGTATATGGAATAGAGCATCAGTTGACCATTGCCTATAGTCCAGAGCAAAAAGGAGTTGGTGAATGAGCAAACCGTACACAAGTATAGAAAGCAAGGTGTATGCTGAAAGATGCAAACTTAGAGAAACCGTTCCGGACGGAAGCCATGTCCACAGCAGTCTACTTAAAGAACCGTCCACCAACAGTTGCCCTAAAAGGTCATAATACGGACTGAGGCCTAGTCAAGGAGAAAACCAAGTGTACAGCATCTGAAAACATTCATATACCAAAAGATTACTATAATGTGTTTCGTTTTGCACAGGCAAAACAGAAAAGACAGTTCCGTTTGTGGGGCACTCTTATGATATTGAATATAGGCAATATGATATGATGATAATTTAGCTAAAACATAACCTTTAATAAGAACATACCTTATAAAATATACGTTAGTGAATCATGACAACAATAATATAATATCTCAATATCGTCCATCACGCAACAAACCCCAACAATCTAAAGACTCAGACTACAACTGGACTCCCTGTACAATCACGCCAAGAACACTTCTAATGCTATTAATAATGCTGGCCTTCTGATTCTAGCATACAATTCAATGCTTATCGTACTTTTTCCCATGTCAGTTTATATCTATCAACTTTGAAACACTGTCCTTTATCTCAGCTCTCTTGCCTAGCCTCACATCCTCTATCTGCTTACAATCTGCGTTATTTTTCACATTCTGCACACTTTAGAACCCCACTTTTATTTCTCCCTATAACAATCTTGTTAATCTGCATACATATTGATACACTGTTCTTTGATACGTCACTGTTTTCTTACTTGCATTCCTACAAATCTCTTGCACTCATATCTCATTTAAATTTCCAAATTTCTTTCCTCTTGTTTACTTATAAACACCATGACAAGGTTTTCGTCAACTCCCTCCTTCCCTCTGTCTCTACCTAATCCTCTGTTCTGCCCCCTGCTTCCACCTTTATCCTTTCCCCCTTATCTCTTCCACCTCCTCCTCCCCTTCTCCCCCCTCCTCTGTCTGCCTACTCTTCACTCCTCACCCATTACTCCACTTTCTTCCTGTTCTACCCCCCCTCTGTCCTACTACCCCACCACCAAACCCTCCTCCTACACTCCTCTCCCTGTCACTTCACCCCACTGCCATCCACATCTCCCTCCCTGCCCACCTCCTATTGGTTCCCTTTCCAGCTCAGGTGCCCACACCATCACTAAACTCTATTCATATCGGTCCCCCAAATTAATCTCACCTCCACGTTACAGCAACCCGGACAATCTCATTCACATCTCCCCCACAAATGCTATCTCTCTATCCTGTGCCCTCTGGAACGCCAGGTCAGTCTGTAATAAACTGGTCCCCACCCATGACCTTTTTATCTCCAACTCTCTGAATCTCCTAGCCATCACTGAAACTTGGATCTCACCCTCTGACACCACTTCTCCTGCTGCTCTATCCTCTGGGGGCTTTGCCTTCTCCCACACCCCCCGGCCTGGGGGTCGCCATGGTGGTGGAGTTGGGGTCCTTCTATCCACCAGTTACTCATACCAGCTAATACCCTCTGAACCATCCCTTACATTCCCCACATTTGAGGTTCATGCTATACGACTCTTCCAACCAGTAAACCTCAGAGTAGCTGTCATTTACCGTCCCCCTGGCTCTCCCTCCAAATTCCTTGACAACTTCGCTTCCTGGCTCCCTCACTTTCTCTCCTCAGATCTTCCCTCCATTATCCTAGGTGATTTTAATATTCCTATTGACATTCCCACAGAATCCTCTGCAGCTAAACTCCTTACCCTCACCTCTTCATTTGGTCTCGCCCAATGGACCTCCTCACCCTCCCATGTGAGTGGGCACTCACTTGACCTGGTCTTTACGCACCGTTGTGATATTTCTGATTACTCCAATTGCCCATTCCCCCTCTCTGACCATCACCTTCTCTCTTTTAACCTATCCCTCTCTCCTTGCCCTCCTCTAACTCCTAAGGCTACCATTACTAAGCGTAATATTGAGGCTATTGACACTGTTGCTTTTTCCTCCCTGCTGGACTCTCTTCTCTCCCCTATCATTTCTCTCTCCTGTCCTGAACAAGCTACTTCCCTGTACAATTCCTCCCTTGCTTCTGCTCTTGATTCTGTTGCTCCAGCAATAACCACTCACCCTCGCAGATCCACACCACAACCCTGGCATTCCAAATGCACCAGATACCTACAAAAGTGTTCAAGAATTGCGGAGCGTCAGTGGAGAAAGTCACGCTCTAAGGCTGACTTCCTCCATTTCAAATTTATTCTCTCCTCCTACAGTGCTTCCCTGTCTCTCTCCAAACAAACATATTTCAAGAACCTCATCTCCTCCCAGTCCTCAAACCCCCGGCGTCTCTTTGCCACTTTCAACTCCCTACTCTGCCCTTCCCCTCCTCGCCTTCCCTCCTCGCTCTCTGCCCTCGACTTTGCCACCTACTTTACATCTAAAATTGACTCCATACGTGAGGACATCATATCCCATCAGACCCTTAGCACTCCTCTCCCTCCTTGCCCTTACCACCCCTCCCCTTCTGTCTCACCAACTCTGACATCCTTCTCCCCTGCTTCTGGAGAGGAAGTCTTGGCCCTCATCCGGTCCTCCCCTCCTTCCACCTCCCCTCTTGACCCTATCCCTTCCCGTCTCCTCTCCCACTTGTCTCCTTCTGCCTGTTCCCATCTGGCTCACCTCCTTAATCTTTCCCTATCATCTGGCACTGTCCCTTCTGCATTCAAACATGCTCTTGTCTCCCCCATTCTTAAAAAACCTACCCTTGATCCTAACATACTTTCAAACTATCGACCCATCTCTCTTCTCCCTTTTGCTTCCAAACTCCTTGAGCGTATTGTCTACAACCGCCTTACCACCTTTCTTTCCTCCCACTCCCTCCTTGACTCATTTCAATCTGGCTTCCGATCTCTCCACTCCACGGAAACTGCCCTCACGAAAGTCAGCAACGACCTCCTTGCTGCCAAATCCAAGGGTCACTACTCTCTGCTCATTCTCCTTGACCTCTCTGCTGCATTTGACACTGTAGACCACCCTCTCCTCCTGCAAATCCTTTACTCTCTCGGTTTACGTGAAACTGCCCTCTCCTGGCTTTCCTCCTACCTCTCTGATCGTTCCTTCGCTGTGTCCTCTCATGACTCCTCTTCCCCTCCACTTCCACTAAAGGTAGGAGTTCCCCAAGGTTCTGTTCTTGGACCTCTCCTTTTCTCCCTATATACATCCTCTTTAGGTGAACTCATTAACTCCTTTGACCTCCAATATCATCTCTATGCAGATGATACTCAAATTTACCTTTCCACCCCTGAGCTCACCCCTGAGCTCCTTACCCGTATCTCCAACTGTCTCTCTGCTGTCTCTTCGTGGATGTCCCAGCGCTTTCTTAAACTTAACATGTCTAAGACTGAGCTGATCATCTTCCCACCCTCTTCCACTACATCACTTTCCACAATTTCGTTATCTATTGATGGCACAACTATCTCCTCTAGCCCCAAAGTGCGCTGTCTTGGAGTTATCCTAGACTCCTCCCTCTCCTTTAAACCGCACATTCAGCACATCTCGCAGTCCTGCCGTTTTCACCTAAAAAATATCTCCAGGATTAGACCCTTCCTCACCCAGGATGCCACTAAAACCCTCATCCACTCACTGGTCATATCCAGATTGGACTACTGTAACCTTCTCCTAGCTGGCCTCCCAGTCTCTCACCTCTCTCCACTACAATCTGTTCTCAATGCTGCTGCTCGGCTCATCTTCCTCTCCAGACGTTCTATATCTGCTTCCCCTCTCCTTCAAGCCCTACACTGGCTCCCCTTCCCCTTCAGATGCCTATTCAAGGTTCTTACATTCACCTACAAAGCCCTCACCAAATCCTCTCCCGCATACATTTCTGACCTTCTCTCCCTTCACACTCCCACCCGCCCACTTCGCTCAACTAATGCATGCCGCCTCTCTTGCCAACTGATTACTTCCTCCCACTCCCGCATCCGAGATTTTGCCCGTGCTGCTCCCTACCTTTGGAATGCTCTCCCTCTCCCTATCAGACTCTCCACCTCTCTACAAATCTTCAAACGGGCTCTCAAGACCCACTACTTCATCAAGGCCTTCCAGCACTCCTCCTAACCCACCTCATGCTCTTTCCTTCCTATCTTCCCCTTCTGTGTCATGCCTGTCTGTCTGCCCCTCCCCTTAGAATGTAAGCTCTCATGAGCAGGGACCTCTTCCCTCATGTGCTTCTCTTTACATTTTCTTCTACTCTCTACTCCCCATTAGGGCACCTAACACGGGACCGCCAACTCCCGGCAGCTTATTGTGAGTGCTTTAATCACTATTTCAGCAATGTATATAAGTTGTGTCCCTGTCCTGCACTGTAATGTACTGTAAGTTACTTGTTTCTTGTTCACTTATTAGTTCTATGTACTATGTAAGGCGCTGCGGAACACTTGTGGCGCCATATAAATAAAGGATAATAATAATAATAATAATAATCTCAATACATATAAAAACATCAAGTAGCGAAAATATTGAAAACACAGCAGTACAAACCTGTTTAATATACTGCCCTGTGCTCTGAATAACATACACTATATCAATGTGACATCCGTGGTTATATTCATATATGCATTTCCTATCCAATCTAGGATTATCAATAGAACCTGTGTATAAGTTACACACAGATAAGGTCAATATTCTATTGATCTCATGGTTTGCATGCAACAAATATAGAGAATTAAATTCACATCAATAGGCTTAATAGAAGATAATAATAAATTAGCCCTAGGACAAACTCCTCCCAATAATTTGTTGCGCAGTTCTTAAATCAAATAATACATATGTATTTGTTCAAAAGATCACAGAATGAACCTGAAATTGATACCAATATTAATGTGATATGTATCAGTGTCTGAATTATTTTGATTTATACACAAATCACTCCCACGAGAACAGGATAAGCACAAAAGTCAACAGTTATCTCAGTTTCACCATGTGTGCAATATATCAACAGGGCAGGTGATTATCGTCAACAATTGAAATCCTATATATCTCAGTTAACCATCAACATATATTCCTGGGTGTCACATACTTAACTCTAAACATAAATAGTTTGTTAAAGTACAGGTTTGTATATAGAATAAGTTAAAGTAAGACACCTAGATGTCCCCCACTTCTACTTTCACCTGTTGTGCCTTTTACCTGGCATTGGACAGGTGATGAGAGAGTAGGGGGCTGGTATCCATAGAACTCAAAGTATAACAGTGGGTTGTTAAGGATCCTTTTGTTAGGAGTTAAATGATCTCTGATGCCAAATGGTGTAGCAGAAATCAAGTGCACCCGGACCAGTCAGGTCGCCACCTTAGAAAAAGTAAAGATAATACCTGTACAGAGCTCTGCTTTGTTAGTTAGATATAGTGTTGGATTCAGAGTATCCGCATCAGCTGCCTGTCAGCTGTGTCTCATCTGTCCCCTGCACGTGCCGTAATACAGCTCACAGCCATCCGCATCGGCTTTAGTGGAGCTCCGTCTAAGGCAGTGGGAGTGAGAGAGCTAGTGGTCAGCTGATCGGGTCCGTGGTCGGAGGTAGCTGAATGTCGGCAAGTATGCCCAACATACAGAGAGGAGCAACGGAGAGGACCGAGTGACGCAGTTAGCACAGCTCCTGTTCCTTTGTTCGGTCCTCTGTCCCACCACAACCAATTTCCCGCCAGTTATCCTTGTTTTGTTCAGTACGTCCTCGGTTTTTGTTGGGAGTTAGCACTGAATATGTGAAACAAACGTTTTTGCCGTAAAAATTTGTGTTTCTCGGAGACGGTGTACTAACAACCCTGATGTTTTTTGTTATATTTGTGGCAAATATAGTGTTGCAAAAGAAAGAAAACATAACTGTATTCGTAAAACAAGCGTATCAGGCTTAATTTGGACGTCACATAAGCCAGCAAAACAAGATTTGGGTGCCTCACAAAGTTTGTAAAACCTGCATGGAATCATTCCGCAATTGGACTAAAAGTGATTGAAAAGGGCTTAATTTCGGCATACCTATGATGTGGTATGAGCCAAAAGATCACTTGAGTGACTGCTATTTTTGTGCTGTAAATGTGAATCGATTTAAGAAATGCAAATGGGAATACCGAAGTATGAATTCTACAAACCAACTGATACCACATAGCGAAGATTTACCTGTACCATCATTCAGTTCTTTGTGCGAAGTTGAATGATGATATGGAAATGTTAATTTTATCCAGTGCAAGTGACAACACAGATGAAAGCGAGTTTGAAGAAAGTTCCTGTACTCCAAACAAATTTTCTCAAAAGAAACTAAACGATTTAATTTGTGACTTGAATTTATCGAATAAAGGAGCTGAGCATTTAGCATCCATAGTTCAAGAAAAGCACTGTCTTGAGCCGGATGTTACTATAATGTCGTATCAAAATAGAGAGCAAGCCATACTGCTGTTCTTTAGCCAAGATAATCTCGTGTGTTGCAATAATATTCTGCAAGTACTCGAGATGCTGGGTTCACCAGAATATCGAGCAGGAGACTGGCAGCTCTTTTTGGATAGTTCTAAAAGGAGCTTAAAATGCCTATTACTGCACAATGGGAATACATTTGCGTAGATTCCTATTGGTCATTCAACAAAACTTAAGGAACAGTATGAAAATATCAAGTTGGGCTTAGAAAAAATTGCTAATTCTCATGTGTTCTGTTTGTGTTGATTTAAAAATGGTAAACTTTCTTCTTGGACAGCAAAGTGGATATACTAAGTATCCTTGTCACATATGCTTATGGGATAGTCGTGCAAAACAAGAGCATTGGCAGCAAACCGTATGGCCTCCAAGAGAAGCCTGTAGGTGAAGATAACATCATTCAGAAGCCCTTAATTAACAGGAAAATAATCATACTGCCGCCTCTCCATATCAAACTGGGTTTAATGAAACAATACAATGCAGGATAAGGACATGGTTTTTTCTACACATTGCTGCATTAGCGATTTTAATACTCATAATAAGCATCAGGGAGTTAGCAACCAACTGTTAAGGCGCATAAACACTTAACGATATCGCTCATGGAGCGATATCGTTAAGTGTTTGCCGGGCTCAATGTCGTTAACGACGTTGAGCCTATACCTTGAACGATATCGTTCAGTGATGTCACCGGTAGCATCCCTGAACATGCACAACTTGATATCGACAGGTTGGCCTGCATGTTCAGGGGATGAAAGATATCGTTACCAATCCGCGGGAGCGTGCATCATTAACGATATCTTGCATACACACTATAGTATCCACAAGCAAGAGGTGGCACTCAGAGGCTTCCAAATAGTGTACCCAAACTCGGGTGTTTATTGTGCGCTCAACGTTTCGGGGATCGTGTCCCCTTCCTCAGGACAGCATAACAACATAAGATGTGACAAACCACAAACATATACAGTGTGCCATCAGTAAAAACCCCCATCTCCCCAAGGCAGCCCCAGTTCCATTATATACACACACACACATCATAAATATTTTATATATGTATATATATATATATATATATATATATATATTCCCGATGAGGCCAGGGCACTGCTGTTTATAGGTCCTATATACTGTACACTGATGAGGGCAGGATATACATGGGGGGATGGGGGCTTGCTCCCATTTCCCCAGGGGCCCTAGCTGCTTCCAGCAGAGATGGGGGGAGGGAGAGGAGGGGATCACACAGTTTTCCCGGCAGCTGCTCAGAAGCTCTCCTGAGGAAGCTGGACTTCAAACATACCCAGCGAAAACGCGTTGAGCGCTTTTTTCATGATTGCTATCTGGACATACCACTCCTAACTCCGTTTTGGATCTATACCTGTGACTCTGGACTGTATTATACCAGTTATTGGCAGCAATAGAGAACATCCGGAGGACCTACATCAGCCCACCTTTCTGCGGTAAATACTACTAAGGACTGAATGAACTTTGCTATCCCTGAACCGGTAATATTGTGCTGCCTATATGAGTCTTATTGATACCAAGGGGTAAGACTGATTTTCATTGAGACCTAACAGTTTCCTATGTGGATGTCCTATGCGATTATTTTATACCCAATGGTTTATCTTAATTGATATTAATATATGCCTTTTTTAGATGTTTATTGTTTATTCTATTGTAATAAATACCTATATTCTTTTTAAGAAACCATCCATTGAAACTACTATTATTAATCTTGATATGTTTTAGTGCTGGTATCCCACCCTTCTTTCTTATGTGAGATCTAGGCTATATACAGTAGATATATACACATACCAGACGAAGTGCACATTGTTGCGGTGACTGAATTTATTGCATACAAGGCAATTTGCACCTTTCCATGGGTTGGAAAAATCTGGGTGTGTGGACCAAATCACAATTTTCTGTCTAGTATTTTGAATGTTGAGACAACCATATTCCTTTATTCACACTTGCCTATATTTCCCAAATGTCTGTAAGACTGGGCCTCTCTCACGGCTCTCACCTATTTTCCTGGCAAAGTGGGCAGGGCCTTGACAACAATCCAAATCATGGTCACACCCCCTTAATGCAAACTATGATGTAGCAAATTGCATCATCACATAGCTCTTGGGCCAAAAAACATGTATAGAGGTGTCTTTATATTAGGGATGTGCAGGCTCGGTTCTACTCGGTTCCGTTCGTTTTTTTTTACCGAATCTTATTGGGTTTCAGCTGTCACGAGTTTTGGATAGCCAATAAGATTCGGTAAAAAAACCGAACGGAACCGAGTAGAACCGAGCCTGCACATCCCTACTTTATATAGCACCTAGATGTTATGCAGGGCTTTACAAAGCCCATTGCAGTCTTACCAACCATACAGACACACACCAGGGTTAACTTCATCAGCAGCCAATTGACTTTACCGTATGATTTTGGACTGTGGAGGAGGAAACTCACATAAACCTGAGGAGAAGCTTCAAACTCCACACAGTCAGCCATGCCCAGAGGTGGGTGGGCAGATACAGATGGCCAGCCAGGGAGGTGCAGCCACTCCCTCAGGGTTCTGTATCCACAGCATCTATATTCATAGTGCAGCCAAGTCACACACATGGTACCTGAAAATTTACATGGCAGATAGTACCCAGATTAGAACCAAGTCCATTGCCCCAGTGCTAGAGGCAGCAGTGCTAATCATAGCAGCTCACCGATCTATTAATAAAGGCATTAAAGAGTGTGCATGTGTTGTTAAAGATATTTCTAAGTTTTTAAGGCATGGAACCATGGTGTTTTCTTTTCCTACATAACCATCAGATTATGGGGCTGATGTACTAAGCCTTGGAGAAAAATAAAAGTACCAACTAAACAGCTCCTAACTAATTTTTCAAACACAGCCTATAGTGTGACAATTAGGAGCTGATTGGTTTGTACGTTTGGGCTATTTACTAAGCCTTGGATGGAGATAAAATAAACAGAGATAAAGTATCAGCCAATCAGCTCCGAACTACCATGTTACAGGCTGTGTTTGAATAATGACAGGAGTTGGTTGGCTGGTACTTTAGCGACATCCAAGGATTAGTAAATAGACCCATATACTGTATCTCTCTCCAAGGCTTTAGTACATGTCCCTCTATATGGTTTATTGAATTCATACACACCTTCTACAGAAGAGATGGACCTTTAGAAGGAATTTTTGTACATTTCACTATTCTCGGGTAGGACAAAAAAACCTGCCTCAAAAAAGAAATAATCACTCTAACCCCAGCACCGCCCCCCCTCCCTAGTGGCAGTTCTATGCATGCATTATTCTTAGGACTTTCTGACAACATAGCTGCAGGATGCAGGGGCGGGCATGCGGACTATATAAAGCAGAGGTTCCCAACGCGGTCCTCAAGGCACCCCAACAGTTCAGGTTTTAGAGATACCCATGGTTGTGCACAGGTTGTTACATCAAATCGACTGAAGTACTAATTAAGTCACCTGTGGTCAAGCATGGATATCCTTAAAACCTGGACTGTCAGGGTGCCTTGAGGACCGAGTTTGGGAACCTCTGATATAGATTATTACAACACCATACGCAGAGAGCTTGCAGCAGCTAAATGGCCTGTTTAAAAT
Organism: Taudactylus pleione; assembly: GCA_031769625.1. Classification (NCBI taxonomy): domain Eukaryota; kingdom Metazoa; phylum Chordata; class Amphibia; order Anura; family Myobatrachidae; genus Taudactylus; species Taudactylus pleione. The sequence goes on along the minus strand of JAUIMM010000031.1, from coordinate 33,952,698 downwards.
GGGGAGAATTATAGGGGCAGTGCTCAACCACACACAGAGCTGGCAATTATACTCAGAACTTAAAGTGCTGAAAGGCACAAATACTTTGAGATTATGGCTGCAAGGGGTGCTAGTTTATCACATTCTACCCCCTAATAAAATATAGCACATGTGTTATTTTTGCCTCCCAGGTACCCAAACAGTGCTGACCACTGATGGTATAAAACTATTAGCGTTTCCTGGTCTAGGTTTATTTTGCCATAAAAAAAAAAAAAAAGCACCTATGGTACCATCAGTGGTTAATTCCAGTGTCATGACCAGGGTTTCACGGCGTGCAGGTTGCGATCCTTCCAGTGAGGCAGCTGGGGCATGGAGACTGGCAGTGGGTATGCCAGCGTTGGCCCATCCTGGCAAGGGTAAGTCTAGCAGTGTCTCAGCATCACAGGTACATGGGAGCGGCCATCTTGCCTCAAGTCATGTGACATAGTGGGCCTATCCTGATGCGTCAGGTGATCTCTCCAGCCACTCACGCTCTGCTGCTGGGTACTTAAGGGGGTTTGGAGCTCCCTGTAGTTGCCAATGCAACCGTGTGTTTTAGCATCAGCTATGAGAGAGGTCCAGTGCTTGCCCTAACTCCTTGTTGGTCCCTGGCTCCCTGTAAACCTGCACCATACTACCCTGCCTTGCTTCCTGAAGTGGATCAAGTCCTGCTCCTTCCCACCTACCCACTCCTCCCTGAACCTGAAGTTCCCAAACCTATCCATTCCTTTCTGAACCTGCAGTTCCCTATTAACTACTCCAACCTGCACCTGAGTTTTCAGCAACTATTACAGCATTTCTGGATTACCCTGTTTAGCCATCATCTCAGAATTACCTGCTTTACCTTTCAGCAACTATTACAGCATTTCTGGATAACCTTGTTCAGCCATCGTCTCAACATTACCTGATTTCTCTTTCAGCTATTATCACAGTATTCCCGGATTCCCTACCCTGCTATTACCACTGACGTACTGGCCTTTTCCTTCAGCTCCACAGTTAATCAAGAATTTGGGGCCTATTCATTAAACCTAAAAATTCAATGGAGATAATTAGGTTTAGAACTCGCATGGAGTTCTACCTAATTATAGGTGGAATTCATCATTCCTCCTCTCCATAACTATCTATTCCAAAAAGCTGTCATTTTTGCGATGACAGCTTTTCGGGAAATAGATACTTTTCCCTGCCTACACTACCTTATCGCATCTGGAAACAGTGCTGCGCATGCGCTGTTACATCTGTAAAACCAGAGCAAGCGCAGCACTGCCTACAGGTGCGTTAAGGTAGTGTACCCCCCCCCCCACCCCCCCGACTTACCTGTCCGCGCAGCAGCCTCCGGCTCCGTCCTGCTGGTCTGTCATGTGGTTTCCCAGCAGACCACATGACAGATTAGAAAAAAAAATAAAACTTTTTTTTTCTTTTTCTAAACTTTCTTGTGCTCTGCTGGGGAGCACACATGTCCGACCAGCCGACGGAGCAGAGCGCCGGAGGGACTCGTCGGGGGACCTGCACACGCGGATACAGGTAAGTCGATTCTGCTATTCGCCACCTTAAAAGTGGCGAATAGTAACTGCATCAAATTCCGAAAATTCATAATTTTCGGAATTTGATGAATACCACAATTTCCACATCCCCATACTCATGTATGGGGAGTGTGGAAATTAACGCAGGGGAACTTAGCAAGGAGATATCTGTGATATCTCCTGTGCTAAGTCTGTTCATGAATACCAAAATAACGTTATTTAAGGAAAATGTCCTTAAAAACGTTATTTTAGTGTTGATGAATAGGCCCCCCAATTTTAGTTCTGTCACTGATCTGGACATTCATTCGTTGCGTCACTATTGTCCCTTCGGTCACAGATGTTAATCAGTATTATTATTGTTCATGTCTACCAACAGTCACATTAAACAACCCACCTTTCAGTTTAAATCTGTTCCAGTCTCTGCTGTTTCCACCCTGGGTCCTCAACAAACACAGGGCCTGATTCAGAGCCGGACGCTATTTGCGCTCACTCGTTCAGAAAAAGGGGCCAGATATTTAAATAGAGCGCTCGCTCTTTGCGGTCTGTTGACGCCTCTATGTCTGAGCGAGCGAACAAAATATGCGCTCGCTATTTTGTAAAAACGCCCCCTGGCCGTTCATACGTCATCTCTGCTATTTATTAGATTAATCGAGTACATCGAAAGGCGTCTGAACTGCTCGCAGTGCTTGTGGATGGATTTTCCTACAGCAATCATGCGAACAGTTCAGGCTAAGAGACAACCAAGTGACGTGGCCAATGACGCTGCTTTGTTAATTATGCACACCCTTAAAACGCCCGTTTTGACCGTTTGGCACGCCTGCGTTCGGTTCTCCACTCCCCGTTTTCAAGCACCTTCCCCTGTTACCACTCACAAACGCCTCATCCTGTCACTCAAATTAGCAGGCACTCGCAATTTTGCGAACACACGATTTCCGACCGCAATGACTGGTTGGCGCATGCGCATTACGACCCATACGCATGCGCAGATGTGCGAACAACGCTCGGAGCGAACGAGCGGCCGCTTACGAGCGGCTCTGAATCAGGCCCACAGATCCTAACACCCAGAGCTATTTAACTCCAGTCATTTTAGCTATTACATCCTCCCTCCCCCTACTAGCTATGAGCCAATCACAAGAAACCATGGCAGACTGCCAGCTATCTCCAGCCTATGGTTACTTTCAGGTAAATGTAAAGAGCAAGTTCAAGGCAAAGACAAAAAAACTTTTTTTATTTTTTTTCATGTTGCAAATAGTACAGAGAGGTCTTATGTTAAATAAAAAAAAAAATATTTCATTAAGTCACAAACCAATGTAAATAAAGGATCACACATATAGCAATGCCATTACCATTAGAAGTCATACAAATTAAACATTGAAAAAGGAATGGGCAAATACATCAAGATAATAAAATAACTATTTACAGTCATGCCAGTGCTATAGATACTTACATGATTGCCATTACCCAGTCTTGTTTCACTACTGTCATATTACAGTTTCATTCACAAATGTAAAGACAATAGAATATGCTAACACTATATAAATAAAGGACAGTAAATAATACGTTAGATGATCTGGTTATTGTAGTGGTGCTATCTGCAGAGGGCAATGATGAGCAGAACACCACTCACCTTTATGGGGTCATTCTGAGTAAGCTCCTCATCATAGAGGGGTATTCAATATGGGAGCGAAAAGTCCGTGCTGGACTTTTCGCTCCACATTGGAGATTTTACTGGTATAAAGTATCGGGCGTGCGCCCGCTTTATCTCCTTATTCAATATAAAACCTATGAAAACGGGAAGCTGCGAGGTGGGATCTGCGTAAAAAAATTAAATTTTCCTGGAATAAATTGTAGGACCCCCCTAAAGTTGTAAAAACATGGGGGATCACTATGGGTACCCCCGTTGTAGCCTGCAAATGAAAGTCGGGAATTTAAATAGCCGAAGCAGGTGTTTTTTCCCGACATTGAAGAAGTGTTGCAGAAGAGCACTTAGGGGTTTTTTTTCGTTTTTTTTAAGTGGTCCCATCAAATTTGGGGTACATGAAAATGGGTACTAGCATATTTTTATCTCCCTAAAGTAAGTTTTAAAAAATTCTGCAACTATGCACCTGCCGCATATTTGCAGAATATGAACCTATTTCCCTATTTTTAAACACTTTTTTCCCATTTTTTTTTTTTGCACCCCAATTTTTTAATACATTTTTTGGGGTGTCCCTATTTTTTTAAAAAACTTTTTTTGACACAGTTATTTTTAAAATGTCATTTCCAGGGGTGCAGGTTATTTTTTTAAGCCTGCACCCCTAAACTCCAATTCTGCACTTTTTTTCGCCACCTATTCAGTGGTGAAAAGTTATCCCCGTTTTTTTTCAAAGACTTTTCGAACCTGCGAAAAATCTTTGAAATTGAATACGGAGTAAAACCAAAACCTCCGAAAATGACGTCATTGGTGCGAAAACATCGCAAAAACTGACAGTTATCTCTCATCATTGCATTTCCAGTTGTTAACTTGTTAACTTTATAAATCTGATCAATTAATAGACAGGAGTTAAAAATAAAAGATTGTGCTATATGCAGGCATCTAATAAAGAAAAGAAAATCCATCATCATGAAAAGGTACTATGCAAAATTGGACACATACATATTATATATAAACCATTATCTTAATTCTCCAAGACTCATATGGCTACAGGGCAGTTACCTAATAGGAAAAATGTGAGCTCTCCAATCTACACCAATCATCTGACCTACATGAAGTTACTTATCAAATAGGTAAGCCAGGTGTGCTATATAATCTTTTAGCTGAAGGGATACCCCTCCCCTGTTTATTGCCACATAATAAGCAATATACCTATCAGGAATATTTAGCAATATACAAATCAGGAATATTTGCAGTGAAAGCAATTAATCTCATAACATCGATCACTTCTTTATCTAATACCCCTTTTACACCGGAGCTAAAACCCGGGTTTTTGAAGGGTTAACCCGGGCAGCTCCCTGGTGTAAAAGGGCAGAGGGTTGGATCGCCGGGTCGAGTGACCCGGCAATCCAACCCAGGTAACTAGCAGGGTTTAACACGGGCGTAGCCCGTGAAACCCTGCTATGGGAACAGCGCACTCCGGGTCACGATGACCTGGAGTGCGCTGCTAGCCGGCCGATTGGTCCGGCTTCAGTGGCGCTTGGAGATGACGTCATCTCCAAGCGTCCACTTTCACTCCGCAAAAGCCGGGTCTATGCAGACCCGACTGCGGTGTGAGCGGCGCTGACTCGGGAATATCCCGAGTCAGCGCCGGCAAAATTCCGGGTCTGATCCGGATAGGAACTTTGTTCCAACTCCGGGTCAGACCCGGAATTTAGGTGGAAAAGAGGTATAATACTGCTTTTATACCTAAATTCCGGGTCTGACCCGGATGTTGGAACAAGGTTCCAATCCGGATCAGACCCGGAATTTCTCCGACGCCGACCCCGGATAGTCCTGTGTTGGTGCCGTTCACGCCAGAGCCGGGTTTGAAGTGACCCAGCTTTGCTGGCGTTGAAGTGAACGCTTGGAGATGACATCATCTCCAAGTGCCACTGAAGTCAGTTAATTGGCAGGCATGCGGCACGATCCAGGTCATCGTTACCTGGATCGAGACGTTTACACTGCAGGGTTTCACGGGTTATTCTCGTGTTAAACCCTGCAAGTTACCTGGGTTGGATTGCTGGGTCACTCCACCAGGGAATCCAACCCAGTCCCCTTTTACACCAAGGAGCTACCCGGGTTAACCCTGCAATAACCCGGGTTTTAGCTCTGGTGTAGAAGGGGTATAAGATTTCATCCAGATAGGTATTTATTACAGTGTGTTTGACGTGCCCTCACATTAGATCACCCTATGTTCACCTAAATGGGATTCTATAAACATACACAAAAAACTCAAGTGCCATATGACTTTGTATTACCCAAATTAGAGGCTCCTAAACTCCGCCAATACAGGCCACTTTTTAAGGATATCCATGCTTGAGCACAGGTGACTTAATTAGTACCTTAGGCCATTGGTTCTCAAGCCTGGTCCTCGGGACCCCACACAGGTCACGTTTTCCCGGTCACCCAGCAGGTGCACAGGTGTAGTCATTACTCACTGATACATTTTAAAAGATCCACAGGTGGAACTAATTATTTCACTTGCGATTATATGAGAAGACATGGAAAACATGCACTGTTTGGGGTCCTGAGGACCAAGTTATACCCCTTTTACACCGGAGCTAAAACCCGGGTTTTTGAAGGGTTAACTCGGGCAGCTCCCTGGTGTAAAAGGGGAGAGAGTTGGATCGCCGGGTCGAGTGACCGGCAATCCAACCCAGGTAACTAGCAGGGTTTAACATGGGCGTAGCCCGTGAAACCCTGCTGTGAGAACAGCGCACTCTGGGTCACGATGACCTGGAGTGCGCTGCTAGCCGACCGATTGGTCCGGCTTCAGTGGCGCTTGGAGATGACGTCATCTCCAAGCGACCACTTTCACTCCACAAAAGCCGGGTCTATGCAGACCCGACTGCGGTGTGACCGGCGCTGACTCGGGAATATCCTGAGTCGGCGCCGGCAAAATTCCGGGTCTGATCCAGATAGGAACTTTGTTCCAACTCCGGGTCAGACCCGGAATTTAGGTGGAAAAGGGGTATTTGAGAACCTGTGCCTTAGGCAATTTGATTTAACCATCTGGACTAAAGCATGGCTATTCTTAAAACCTGGATTGTAATGGTGGAGTTTGGGAACCTCTGATCTAATTATTTACAATGGGCTGTACTACACAAGCCTTTGCTCACCTAATTATGTTGCAATTTAGGTTATGTAAAACCAAGGGGGTTTGGAGATGTGTTCTGGAAACTTGTAGTAAAAATTACATGTTTTTTCCACGTGCTAAAATGACACATAAGAAAAGGACAAAATATTTTTTATTTATTTTTTTCTTACAATACATTTTTCATAGATTTTTACCTTAGGAGAAAGTACACTTTTCAGACACTTACAACAGCACAGCAAACATGATGAAAATTAGAATGTAGCATAGACAGTCACATAGCCTTCATTTGAAAAGTTAAAATCACCCTGTAACCTAAGAATAAACATTAAAAAATAAAAGTTGAGTACAGTTAACACTGTGGAGTCAATTCAATTATGAGAGAGCTTGTTTCATGAAACACACATACATCGCATTAATGCGCGCACCCAAGAAATGCGAGATTCAATTAGTAATGCCAATATGCGGTACTCGCTGCGAGGTTGCAAGACATTTCTACGAATAGCAATCTGGGAGAAGTGCATGAAAAAGTGGGGAAACCATCCTGAACCCCTGAAAATTGGCAACTGCAATAGCAAGACCATAGAGAAGGCTGCTAGTGACCATAAGGAAAGTACTGGAGGTTCTTAAACTGTGTCAAATGCCTGATTTTTGCACTTTGGCCCTCATTCAGAGCCGTACGCTCTGAGCAGAGCGCACGCTCTGAATGAGGGCCGCCCTCCATAATTATGGAGCGTCCTCCTGGACGCTCGTATAGCTGTGGGTCACCACACACAGCCTATACGAGCGTGCAGTTTGATGGCCGCGATGGTCTTGACCATCGCGACCATCGCCACTGCGAGCCGGAGCCTGCGGTTGAGTTTTTCAACCGCAAGGCCCGGAGTGATTTTGGCTCTATCAGAGCCAAAATCACTCCCACTGACATCACTAGTGATGTCAGTGGGCCGGCTTCTGACGGTAGGCGTTCCCTTGGGAACGCCCCCATCAGGGAGGCACGCCCCCGGCACGCCCACCAAAGGGGGCGTGCTGTCAATCAACATCGACAGCACGCCCCCTTTGATCAGACACAACGCGCGAAGGAAAGTCCTTCGCTCGTCGCGTCTGGCGCATGCGCACGACGGAGCTCCTGCCGTCGTGCGCATGCGCAGTGCACAACATCGACCCACTTGCGAGCGGACAGCCGCTTGCGAGTGGGTCTGAATCAGGCCCTTTGTATTTATGGTTGAAGACTGATAGCAAGTGTTTTTTTAAACAAATTTCCAGCATTTTGGTGGTATAGAAAAATGTATAGTAATTTTTCAGTGTTTTGTAAAAGTTTGTAAAAAGTTAGAATAAACACTTTTACCTCTCATCTGCAAGGTCAAAATCCACTCTCCCATAACACCTCCACGTACCTGTCCCACGCAACGTACACCTCCACATACCTCTCCCAAATAATTTACACCTCCACACACCTTTTCCACATCATTTACACCTCCACGTACCTGTCCCACATCATTTACACCTCCACATACCTGTCCCACATCATTTATACCTCCACATACCTGTCCCACATCTATTACACCTCCACCTACCTGTCCCACATCATTTACAGCTCCACATACCTGTCCCACATCATTTACACCTCCACATACCTGTCCCACATCATTTACACCTCCACCTACCTGTCCCACATCATTTACACCGCCACCTACCTGTCCCACATCATTTACACTTCCACATAACTGTCCCACATCATTTACACCTCCACATACCTGTCCCACATCATTTACACCTCCACATACCAGTCCCACATCATTTATACCTCCACATACCTGTCCCACATCATTTATACCTCCACATACCTTTCCCAAATTATTTACACCTCCACACACCTTTTACACATCATTTACAGCTCCACATAACTGTCCCACATCATTTACACCTCCATATACCTGTCCCACATAATTTATACCTCCACCTACCTTTCCCACATCTTTTACACCTCCACCTACATGTGCCACATCATTTACACTTCCACATACCTGTCCCACATAATTTAGACCTCCACATCCCTGTCCCACATCATTTACACCTCCACATACATGTCCCACATCATTTACACCTCCACAAACCTTTTCCACCTCCACCTACCTGTCCCACATCATTTACACCTCCACACACCTTTTCCACATTATTTACCTCTCCACATACCTGTCCCACATCATTTACACCTCCACATGCCTGTCCCACATCATTTACACCTCCACATACCTCTCCCAAATCATTTACACCTCCACACACCTTTTCCACATCATTTACAGCTCCACATACCTGTCCCACATCATTTACACCTCCACATACCTGTCCCACATCAGTTACACCTCCACCTACCTGTCCCACATAATTTACACTTACACATACCTGTCCCACATCACTTTACACCTCCACATACCTGTCCCACATCATTTACACCTACACACACCTGTCCCACCTAATTTACACCTCCACATACCTGTCCCACATAATTTACACCTCCATATACCTGTTCCACATCATTTACACCTCCACCTACCTGCCCCACATCATTTACACCTCCACATCCCTGTCCCACATCATTTACACCTCCACATACCTGTCCCACATCATTTATACCTCCACATACCTGTCCCACATCATTTACACTTCCATATACCTGTCCCACATCATTTACACTTCCATATACCTGTCCCACATCATTTACACCTCCACACACCTGTCCCACGTCATTTACACCTCCACATACCTGTCCCACATAATTTACACCTCCACACACCTGTCCCACATAATTTACACCTCCACATACCTGTCCCACATAATTTACACCTCCACATACCTGTCCCACATAATTTACACCTCCACATACCTGTCCCACATAATTTACACCTCCACACACCTGTCCCACCTGTCCCACATAATTTACACCTCCACATACCTGTCCCACATCATTTACACCTCCACATACCTGTCCCACATCATTTACACCTCCACATACCTGTCCCACATCATTTACACCTCCACACACCTGTCCCACATCATTTACACCTCCACACACCTGTCCCACATCATTTACATCTCCACATACCTGTCCCACATCATTTAACCAATTATAGATCTTTTGGAGAAATTCACCTGAAAACTGACATGTCTTTGTTGGCTAAATTATACTATTTAAACCTATGCAAGCGATTGATTATTCACTGGGAGGGTGTACAATAAAATAATTATTTTCCCTACCTTTTCACCTGCTCAGAGGCTGTGCATAATAATATGTGAATTTACTCTGAAAAATCAATGTAAGTTTGGAATTGAATTGCAAATAGAATTCACAGTGCGAGTTCGCCGTGAGAACGTCGTGTAGAACCCAACTCGCGCCTAATTGAACTGACCCCTGTGTTTCTTAATTTTGATGGTAAATAAAGCTGGGAACACAAGATACAGTTATCGATCAGTTAATTATCGGTTGATAGGTCCGAATTTTGTGCAGTGTGTACGCATGATGGATCTGCAGAAACGCCCTGCCACGATTATCTGATCATCAGAATTCCTGATCTATGTCGGTCACAATGTAACGATATTGTGTAGTATGTGGGCATTCACGATAATCTGACCCTATTTCCTCCTGTATTTGTTTGTGTATGTCATCATCCTTGTGGGCGCACATATGCAAATTCATCAAAAATGTCACCATGTTTAGCAGCTGCATTAAACAGGAGTCCTCAAGCCTAGTCCTCAAGTACCCCAACAAGACATGTTCTCAGGATTTTGTTTAATCATGCAGAGGTGATTTAATCTGTTTAGCTGTGTCAGTAATCTTGAAAACATGACCTGCTAGCACTACTTGAGTGGAGATAAAAATCCCTGGTTTAAAATATACATGTTGCCCCTTTAAATATAAATGACAATTACAGGTGTGATTTATTTAAATTAAATGCACAATCTGCTACAAATAAGCTGCTGGGAAAACAAAGCCTGTGGTTTACATAGCAGCTCATATAACAAAATCTTCCTGTTTTTTTTTTTTTTTTTTAAATATCCCTTGTAGAGGCCCATATACAAGACATAATCAGAATCTTGTTGTAATATGGGACATTTCAAAATATATTCCAGGTTAATAAGATTTTATTAATAATTAATAATCATACTCACCCGACACGTCCAGACTCCCAAATCTCGAGTGGCTCTCCTGGACTCTGGGAAGAGCAGGCAAGCCTCTTGGAATCTGCCACTGCTGCCTGCCCGCTTCACGAGTTCTCGGTCATCAGTTCCAAGCATTAATGCTGGGCATACACTATACCAGGCATGGCCAACCTGAGGCTCTCCAGCTGTTGTGAAGCTACAAGTCCCAGCATGCCCTTCCACGGTTTTGCTACTAGGAAATGTTAAAACTGTGGCAGGGCATGCTGGGACTTGTAGTTTCACAACAGCTGGAGAGCCGCAGGTTGGCGAAGCCTGCACTATACAATTATCTGTCAGATATCTGGCTGGAATGAAAACCTCGTAATGTATGAGAGCAAATGACCTTAAGATCATATGAACTTAAACACTGGAAACCGGACAAAAAACAATTGTTCAAATTGGTTAAATTCATGCGTTTTAATCAATTTGTCTGAACGACCATTTTTGTCTGTTTTGCAGTGTTTGTGAGCAAATGGTCGATTGTCATTTGCCTCCATACATTACTGGATTTTCAATCCAACCAGCCAGATTGGACAGATATCTGACAGATAATTGTATAGTGTATGCCCAGCATAAGGCCCCCATACATCGCGGCGATCCAGAAATGTCGGGTTTACGGATCGGTGAAATCCAACTTGTTGGATTTCACAGATTTGCCAATCACGATCAAAAAATTATAGTGACTGGCAGATAGGTGAAATTTAACATGTAGAATTTCACCGTTCCTACGACGGATCGCGGAACATCGATGTCTGCCGGTCAACATTTCCGACCCGATCGCAGCGATCCGTCTCTGTTGTATGGGGGCCTTTAGTCGTCCAACCCATGAAGGACCCAGGTGAGGCAGCCACATTAGGCACTACATATAATTACACTGGAAAGAATATTGAATTCCTGGAAGAGATACAGACATAATAGGTGAGATAAATGTTAGGTTGATTACCCCACTGTCATCAAACACCAGTAGCCCACATATCAAACATAGGGCAGTATTCAATTAGTTTTGCATCCGCAAGAAAGTTTCGCCTGCCTGACTTTTCACCGCCATCGCGTGTTTTGGACGCGAAAACTTTTTATGCGTGCTCCCGACTCCATATTCAATTGCCGAACAGGCAAAAACGGGACCTGACGAATGTGAACCAGGCGAAAAGTGCTGAATGAATTGGGGAAATCACTCTGTACCCCTGAAAGAGATGAGCTGACTTCAGAAATCATTATGGTAGTTTAGTATTAGCCCTAATTGAACTAGTTAGGGTACTTAAGTGGTGGTAATTGCTTGCTATTAGCGTCTTGGTAAAAGTGGTGAAGAATGGCATAAAGCAGTGTTTTTTGGAGTAAATAAGTAGTTCCATCAAATTTGGGGTGCTTGTAAATGGGTACTAGCATAATTTAATGTCTCTAAAGTGAAGTTTTAGAAAAAATGAAATTCCTGTCATACAAGCATCTGCAATCCCCAAAACACTTGGCCCCTTCTAAGAGCACCCCCAGAAGCTTATTTTGCTAGTTTTTGAAGTTGTCCCCCCACTTTTTTAATTTTCACCCCAAATTTCTAATGTGTTTTTTGGGGTTTTCCTGGATTTTTTTTATTCTTTTTTTTTGGATGAATTGTCCTTTGGGAGTGTGTACCAAGGATTCTGAGTGGTTTCCCAACATCTTCACCCCAACATGTAGATTTTGCACTTCTGATCACCTGCTATTGTGTGGAGAAAAAGTATTGCCTATTTCAGCCCAATGACTTTTCGCATAGGCGAAAACGGACTGGAATTGAATACGGAGATAAATTTTCAGGCAAAATTTTCTACAAAAACTATGTGAAAACGGCTTATCGCTCCAAATTGAATACGGCCCATAGTTGTATTTGACATGCAGTCATACATGCCTACTTTTGAAAAAGCATTTCAGGGAGATTGTGAAAGCAGCACCTATGAGCGCTGCGGTAAAGTGGGCGTGTACAGCTACATCTGAGGGGGTGTGTCATAAAATTGATTTACATCCACATATAAATGAGCCCCAAAGCAGCTAGTAACATCTACTTGTTGATGAAAACACACTGATACTTCTCAGAAAATATATGTAACCATAGGGATTATTGTGCCTTATAACCAATGCAGGGAAATTATACTAATGATCCCTTTTGAATGTATATAGCTCTAGGTTTTTCTTTTATATAACAGTGTCATATGGGGGTAAGGTGATATGAGGGAGATTGGTAGACTCTTCAGGGAGACAGGGAGATTGCTGCTATTTCAGGGAGTCTCCCTGACAATGAGGGAGAGTTGGCAAGTATGCATGCAGTGATTAATGAGTACTTACACTTATGGGAGAGGAAGTGGGTATTATTGTGGAATAATCCATTGACCCCAATTTGTTCACTTGTGATGAACACAAGTTACTGGAGTATGAAGTGTCCAACAAATTGTTCAACCGCTCAAAACTGCAAGTGAAAATGTCAGTGGTTAAAGGATCATTAGAACCATTCTGTTTCATTACCAAAATGTTTAAAGGCGTTTACTACTGTCACAAAGCTTCAATAATATTTTCATGTCAGTAGTACAGGAAAGGGTCCTTATGGCCTGATTCTGGAATGGAAGCAAGGCAAAAAGAGTAAGTAATACCCCTTTCGTACCCTTTTTCCACTAGCCTCAAAATCCCAGGTTATTGCACATAAGCATGCATCAACCCAGGATTTTGGTAAAGTGGAAACGGCTCCACCCGTATCCAATCACCCGGGAAATCAACCCTGCTAGCGAGCAGGGTTATTCCCGGGAAGTACCCGGGTAAAACTCAGTGTAAACAGGTAACCCGGGTCATCTGACTCGGGACCCGTTTACAGCACGGGCACAGACGCATTCCGGCGCAAGGAGATTATGTAATCTCCAAGTGCTGGCACTGCAACCGTGTGCAGTGTGATCGGCGCCAATCTGGGAATAATCGGATATGCGGTGGAAAAAGGGATCTGTCCCGGGTCTGACCTGGTTTCCAAATCTCGGTCAGACCCGTCACTTAAGTGGAAAAGCGGTATCAGACTAGCAGCAAAATCCTGGATTATTGCAGGGTTAACCTAGGTTGTAAAAGGGGCAACGGTTGGATTTCTGGGTCGAGTGACCGGCACTCCAACCCGGGTAGCTAGCAGGGTGTAACACGGGAACGACCTGTGTAACCCTCCAGTGTAAATGCAGGGTCCAATTTACAGCATGGGGACTTCCTGGTCTCTCGGCGCTTGGAAATATCATCAACACGGGTCAGACCCCTTTCAGACCGTGGCTCCGACCCGGGTTATTTCAGTTTCAGCACCGCATACACTGCACACGGGTGCAGTGGTTCTCTCCTGCCGACGCTTGGAAATTACATCATCTCCAAGAATCCAGGGATCCGCATCTCCCTATGCTGTGAACGGGACCCGGGATGGATGACCCGGGTCACCTGTTCACACTGCAGGGTTACATGAGTTGTTCCTATGTTCACCTCTGCTGGCTGCCCGGGATGGATTGCCGGGTCACTCGACTCGGGAATCCAACCCTGGCCCCTCTTACACTGAGTCGTGACCCTGCAATAACCCAGGTTATTTGGCCAGAGAAATGCCCCTTTCAGACTAGCATAGTGGTTCCCAAACTTTTTCGATTCACAGTGCCCTAGATAGGGGCGGAACTAGCAGCGGTGCAGCCGGTGCCTTACACCGGGGCCCGCTGTGGTGCAGGGGCCCATGGCCGCCTGCATCCGACAGCGCCGCTGCCCGCCGACCCGGTCCCCATTATGTAAATGGTTGGAACCGGAGCTGGCTCGCATGACAGTGTGACACCCACCACGGCCCGGCCCCTTGTAATGACACGGTGCGCGTGACATCATGACGTCACACTGGCCGTGTCATAACAAGGGGCCGGGCTGCTGGAGGGAGAGGATCAAGAGGAGCTGTGGATCGATAGGAGCAGCGAGGAAGAGAAGCGGCCAAGGGCTGGGGGGAGCAAGGCTGAGACACACACTGAGGGGAGAGGAGCAAGGTTGAGACACGCTGAGGGGGGGAAGGCTGAGACACGTTGGGGGGGAAAGGCTGAGACACACACTGGGGCTGGGGGGGGAAAGAGGATGACACGCTGGGGCTGGGGGGGAGAATGAGGCTGACACACGGGCTGGACAGACAGGATTTAATGTCTGTGAGGGGCGGTGAAAAAACAAGGCTGGGCAGCAGGACAGACACTGGATTTAATTACTGGGGGGGTGAGGGGTGCCAGGAATGGATGGGGGGGGGCCCAAAGCATATTCTTGAACCTGGGCCCACCACTCTCTAGTTCCGCCACTGGCCCTAGAATATCAGCATTTTTTCCATGACAACCTTGGACAAAAGTTTCTTATTGTGCTTTTATATCACCCTTACGTTCAGTTATGTGGTGGTTGACAGGGCCGTGCTTCTTTCTGTCCATGTATTTTTTGATTGACAGCCATTAGCACTGGTTTTGCCTATCACATGACTAAAAATAATTTTATTTGGTACTGGACCACCAACCCAAGGCACTCATGCAAGTGCCCTGAGGCACCCCAGGATGTCACGGCACCCAGTTTGGAAACTATTGGACTAGCAGCAAAATCCTGGGTTATTGCAGTGTTAACCCGGGTTGCTGCTAGGTGTAAATGGGGCACGGGTTGGATTCCCTGGTCGAGTGACCCGGCAATCCAACCCAGGTTTTAACAAGGGAACGGCCTGTGTAACCCTGCAGTGTAAACAAGTAACCCGGGTCTTCCGACTTGTGTCCCATTTGCAACACCTCAGAAACAGATCCTTCGTGCTATTTATTTATAACTTATTAACATTTATTTATATAGCGCACACATATTCTATAGAATATTTGGCCATTCACACATGATCATTGTTTGTCAACAGCCAATTAACCTTCCAGTTTAGTTTTTCAGTGTGGGAGGAAACCGGAGTACCCGGAGGAAACCCATGCAAGCATGGAGAGAATATACAAACTCCAAACAGTTAGGGCTGTGGTGGGAATCTAACCCAAAACCTCAGTGATGTGATGCAGTAACGCTAACTTTATAACACCATCCTGCATGTGCCACCCACATCTATACCTTTATGTTGAACTGGTACCTTTACACTGTGTGATATTCTACTCCTGCTTTTCCCACCTGTTTTCCATTCTCAATTATTTCAAAAAGCAATTCAATAATTTTTACTAATGCTGGGCATAAACTGCCAGATAAAATGCCTGGCAGACCGACAGACATTTTATCTGGCAGCCTGACACCCTGCAGATTTTAAGTGTTCTTAGTGCTTGGAGTGTGCATCTGCTTTTCCCTCCTTCTATTTCTGCTGTAGAACTACAGATCTCAGCAAGGTAGCACCACATATTGTGTTTAAATTAGGATGTGCAGCCCAACCCCCCTTTTCTACCCTGCAGATATTGCAGGCATACACTGTGAGATGTCTCACAGTTTATTGGCCCAGATATCTGCCGTCCGCCCCCAGGGAGGAGACATTTCCCATTCTTTCCCTGAGAAGGAACAGGGGAAATGTCTGTCTGTTGGCCACGACTGGGCATACATTGCCCGATATTTAATTTACAAATATCGCATCGGTTGGGCATGCTGGACATTCCGGCATGACCGATCGATATTTAACTCTCAGCCGCCTACACACACACACACACTACAATTATCGGGGTGATCCGCCCAATATCCGTGGATCGCCCCGATAATTGTAGTGTGTGTGTGTGTGTGTGTGTGTGTGTGTGTATGTGTGTGTGTATGCCCAGTTAAGAGTTAACTCAGCCAATGTAAAAGAAGTGGGGGGTAAAAACAGACTATTCTAATACATTTATATACATTATTACTTGTTTATATAGCAGACAATATTTTAGTTATTCTGTACTGGTGTGCAAAATATTACAAAAGATAAATATTAAAAATATGTCTCAGAATAGAGTCTATGGACGTTATTGAATTGTTTCGGCCTGACGGAGCTATTCAATTGTTGCTTGTGTCGGATGCGATCAGCTGTCGGCGCACCATTTCAGCTCGCACCCCCCAGGTGGTGCGAGCTGAAATGGGCGAATAATCGGTGCGATAATCGGCATCAATTGAATAGCACTCCACGATCTCCTGTCAATTTAGATGGGAGATTGGCGCGCTGAAACAATTGAATACCGCCCTATGGAGTTTGTCAAGTGGGATAAACGGGATGTAGTCCGGAAGCCGACGGCCTAAATCCCGACCGCCGGCTTCCAGACACTGTAATCCCGGCGTGGTACTAATGACAGGCGTCGAAAACTCGACGCGTCATAAACCAGACGCCGGAAGACCGACGCCTGGCATACCGAACGAAGGTAAGCTGGGTGCCGGGCGCGGGCAGCCGTGGGAGGGGGGGGGTTAGGTTTAGGGCTCCCGGGGGGACTTAGGGTTAGGCACCCTCCGGGAGGGTTAGGCACCCCCGGGGGTAGGTTAGGGTTAGGCACCCCCCCGGGAGACTTAGGTTTAGGCTGCGGGGAAGGGGGGGTTAGGTTTAGGCACTTACAGGGGGGGATTAGGATTAGGCACTTGGAGGAGGGGTTAGGGTTAGGCACCCCTAAGGGAGGGTTAGGATTAGGGTAGGGAATTAGGTTAGCGATACTTACCTTAGGACGATCGGGATTTGCACCCCAGTCGGGATTTGAACCGCCGGCCATGCGTCCGGCAGTAATACTTACCACACCCGGATAAACAAAACCTATAGAAAGCAGCCCTGTTTTACACACTTGTTGCAGAAAATATACAGTCAGGTCCATAAATATTGGGACATTGACAGAATTTTCAGATTTTGGCCTCTATTCACCACCACAATAGTTTTGAAATGAAACAAACAAGATGTGCTTCAACTGCAGACTTCCAGAGATAATTTGAGGGTAATTACATCCAAATCAGGTGAACGGTGTAGGAATTACAACAGTTTCAATATGTACCTCCCACTTTTTAAGGGGCCAAAAGTAATGGGACTATCAACTCAAAAGCTATTTCATGGACAGGTGTGGGCTATTCCCTCGTTATTTCATTATCAATTAAGCAGGTAAAAGGTCTGGAGTTGATTCTAGGTGTGACATTTGCATTTGGAATCAGTTGCTGTCAACTCTCAATATGAGATCCAAAGAGCTGTCACTATCAGTGAAGCAAGCCATCATTAGGCAGAAAAATCAAAACAAGCCCATCAGAGAGATAGCAAAAACATTAGGTGTGGGCAAATCAACTGTTTGGAACATTCTTAAAAAGAAAGAACGCACCGGAGAGCTCAGCAACACCAAAAGACCCAGAAGACCATGGAAAACAACTGTGGTTGATGACAAAAGAATTATTTCCCTGGTGAAGAAAAATCATTTCACAACAGTTGGCCAAATCAAGAACACTCTCCAGGAGGTAGATGTATATGTGTCAAAGTCAACAATCAAGAGAAGACTTCACAAGAGTGAATATAGAGGGTTCACCACCATTGGTGAGCCACAAAAACAGGAAGACCAGATTAGAGTTTGCCAAAAAACATCTAAAAAAGCCATTACAGTTCTGGAACAACATCCTATTGACAGATGAGACAAAGATCAACTTGTACCAGAGTGATGGGAAGAGAAGAGAAGGAAAGGAACTGCTCATGATCCAAAACATACCACCTCATCAGTGAAGCATGGTAGTGGTAGTGTCATGGTGTGGGCATGTATGGCTGCCAATGGAACTGGTTCCCTTGTATTTATTGATGATGTGACTGCTGACAAAAGCAGCAGAATGAATTCTGAAGTGTTTCGGGCAATATTATATGCTCATATTCAGTCAAATGCTTCAGAACTCATTGGACAGCGCTTCACACTGCAGCTGGACAATGACCCGAAGCATACTGCAAAAGTAACCATAGAGTTTTTTAAGGCTAAAAAGTGGAATGTTATGCAATGGCCAAGTCAATCCCCTGACCTGAATCCGATTGAGCATGCATTTCACTTGATGACAAAACTGAAGGGAAAATGCCCCAAGAACAAGCAGGAACTGAAGACATTTGCAGTAGAGGCCTGGCAGAGCATCACCAGGGAAGAAACCCAGTGTCTGGTGATGTATATGCGTTCCAGACTTCAGGCTGTAATTGTCTGCAAAGGATTTGCAACAAAGTATTAAAAAGTGAAAGTTAGATTTAGGATTGTTTAGTTTGTCCCATTACTTTTGGCCCCTTAAAAAGTGGGAGGCAAATATAGAAACGGTTGTAATTCCTACACCGTTCACCTGATTTGGATGTAATTACCCTCAAATTAAATCTGAAAGTCTGCAGTTAAAGCACATCTTGTTAGTTTCATTTCAAAGCCATTGTGGTGGTGAATAGAGGACAAAATATGAAAATTTTGTCAATGTCCCAATATTTATGGAACTGACTGTACATATTAATACTGATGTCGGAATACCTAACTTTATTTAAAAAAAAAAAGAAGAAGCATTTATCTGTTGTGCATAACAATAATCCAAGGCCACTCATAGTAGTGAAGACAAATGAGTGATTTTGAACCATAGTATGTGCAATAAATGTTCAATTAAATTTTCACTGGAAATGTAAATAAAAAATGTCCCACTAGTTAATTGCAAAATGTCTGCATATTATATTTGTACAGTAGCAGCTGATTGAGCTGTCAGTGTTCACTTTATTGCCTATTAATCAGATAAAGTTGAATACAAGTTCAGTAACCAGATGTGCAGACAGAACAATGCAAGCATAGTGTTTCCTAAATATTTTATCTCTTCTTAAAAACAAACAATAGCTACATTGTCACTAAACAAACCACAACAATCATTACCAATCACAACTGTTTCCTTTATACCTCTATTTTCTTTAGCCAATATTATTAAATATAGGGGACTATAGTCAATTTGTACTGATCATCTACCCTCATTCCAGTGTGGCCATCTCTATTCCCCATATATTACAGCTCATATTACATGGCTCCTATCAGGTAACACTTAGGGACCATCTGCACTCTTCCCTTCTGCTCTCTCCCACAAAGATGCACCTTTCTTACGGCTCCCGTGATTGATCCGTATATCTAATCTCCGCCCATTCCATGGTGTTAGCGCCAATCAGAGGCGGGCTCTCTCCGCGCCGGAGCCGGGCTCCCGTTGACGGACGAGGAAAATCCCTTAGCCATTTTAGGCCTCGCACCGTACTATCGGATCAATACACGAGCCCCGCCCCTATTCTTCGATATATATCGATGACTGGCCGACTGCCCTCTCAATATATTGTGCAAACAGGCGGTTATTTGCGGCGGACTCCTAGCTACAGCTTGGTACACATTCCCCGGGGCCTAGTACCTCATCCCGACTGTCGCTTTGCAGACGGTCCCTAATATTTAGAACGCGGCTCCTTTAAGTGTGTAGCTGTCTTAGGAGTTGCCTGCGCCAATTTTTTTTAAATTTCTATCAAATAAAATGTGAATAGTTACTGATCAGCCTCAGGGGGCGATGTAACCGCCCTAATATTAATGCTGCAGTCACTTTCTGTCACCAGCTGTTTGTGATAGATCAGGACCCGGGTCCCCTATGTCTGGCGGGGGCACGCTGGCGGGATGGGTAGTAGTGGTGGAGGAGATTGATCCTGTCATCTAGCGGGCTGCTGCCCTCTGTGTATAGCGTAACACGCCCGCCGGGCTGGGTGGCACCCGGGGTTCTGGCGGGGAGTCTCCCCGTGCAGGCATGTACCGGGGCAGCCCAAGCCTGGGGTCCTTGTGACATGAGGTCCTATTTAGTCTGGGTCAGGCTCAGTACCGCTTCAGGAGGGAAACTTCAGGGGCTTTGTCCCGAGACAAAGAGCAGTCGCCGCAGCGGAACCCGGATTGTCAGGGGGTGAAGCCACTGCAGGTGAGCGGGCCCGGGGGGGCCACAGAGAGAGGGAGCACCGGAGCCTCCACCCCTCTCCCGGCATCGCGGTGACATGGGGGGAGCTGCATCGTGAGCTGGGGCCGCTGCCCCCCTGATTCCGGCCAACATCCGGCGGGACCCCGGTGATCCCGGCTACTGCCCATGTGCTGTGCCCGCTCATTTACCCCACAGGGAGAGGAGGAGGAGACCCCGCGTACCCCATGGCGCCCCCTCTCCCATTCATTACCATCACCATCCTAACCACGGCGCCTCCGCTGCCCATGGTTACCTGCAGCCCCGGCCCTGCCCGTGTGACACCTGTCCCCTGTATCTGTCATGTCTGTCTGTAGCTTCTCACCTGATGCACTGCTCCCCCCACACATTTCCCATTACCCCCCCCCCCCCCTATTCCCTGTATCTGTCATGCCTGTCTACTATAGCTCCTCACCTGGTGCTGGCCTGGTGCACTGCTCCCCCACGCCTGTTCCCTGTATCTGTCATGTCCGTCTAGAACTCCTGACCTGGTGCACTGCTACACACACACACGCCTGTGCCCTGTATATGTCTATAGCTCCTTGCCTTATGCCAGCCTGGTGCACTGCACCTTCTCACCTGTGCCCTGGGTATGATGTCTGTAGCTCTTCACCTCCTGCTGGCCTGATCCATTGCTCCCCCCCACACACCTTGCCCTTTCCCCTATAGCTCCTCACTTCATGCTGGACTGGAACACTGCTCCTGCTTCACCCCCACTGTGCCAGCCCATCCTACACATCTGGTTACCCCACACCTGTGCCCCTTGTATATATTGTATGACTATAGTTCCGCTCCACATGCTAGCCTGGAGCACCACTAAGCCTTCAACCACACTGTGCACCAGTCCCTCCTGCACATTCCTTATTACCCCACACCTGTGTCCTGTTTCTGTTTATGGTTTCGATTCAATTCAGCATGATGATGAATAGCCCTGGGAGGGAGCTCCTAGAACTATTCAGTTCAGTGTGCTGTTTGGTCAGACTAAAGGTTTTCTTTTCGCAACCCCCTGAGGGTGCGAGTTGAAATCTGACAAGAGTGCCGGATGTGAGGCTGTTTTTTGGCTTAGCGCGGCGACAACAGCTTTGCGGCCGGTGCTTTGATTGGAGAATGTCGCTTCTTGTGACCCAGGTTAAGTTGTGAGAACAGGTATTCTCTGACTTAACTAGCAACTGTCAGATCAGATGGCGCGCTGAATTGAATATCTCTGGTAGCTCCCTCCCGAGTCTATTCAGCATCGCATTGAATTGAACCCTATAGCTTGTTACCTGATGCTGGCTTGGAAAGCTGTTCTCCCCCGAACACACACTGCACTGTTTCCTCCTGCACAATTTTGACACTTATCCAACCTGGCCCTGCCTCTGACATCTCCCTGCACACTGACACACTTACACCTATACAAGGTGTAACAGCCCCTGGGGTGTTTGCTTCCTCTGGATCTGCACACATTTTAGGAAACCTTGATGGACCTGTTTCCTAACTAAAAGGAAAAAAAACTCAAATTCCCTTATTTGGAACGGTCGGATTAGTTTTATGTAGGAATGGTCAGAATTGTTGAGTTTCTGCCCAGTATAGTGCTGGTGCATTCTGAGCAGTATTCTTTCAAAGGGCAGAATTCAATTCTTTTCATCCCCTATCGCGCCCGACGGAGCTATTCTATTCTTGCTCCTGTCGGGTGCGATCAGCTGCCAAGCGCTACATTTCAGCTCGCAGCCCCTGGAGGATGAGAGCTGAAATGTTCGAAAAGTGACATGTTTGGGCGCCCAAACATCACTTTTCGTGATCGCGCCCAGCACTTTGGTCGGGGTTAGCAGTTTTACGCAGCTAAACCCGACCACTTTGGGTGCGATCAGTGTGAAACGCTGGCAAAATTGAATAGCGGCCTGCGATCTCCTGTCACTTTAGACGGGAGATGCGGGCCGCAAAATCAATTGAATTCCGCCCAAAAAAGTCCAAGATGCTCGCTCATGTTTGGTGTGGAAAGCTTAGAGATGGGCTTTTCTGAGTGGTAGTATAGTCAGTGATTGGCTTATTTATATTTGAAGGAAATGCCCAGCATCATTAGAAATACTACTGGCAACTATATCCACTCATCTGTTGTAGTTATTTCAGTCTTCATTTTATGTTTTTGGTGGGAAAAGGCTTAATGGCTCCTTAGAATAATTTTTTGTTTCATTTTTGAAAAAGAGAGTAGGTTCTTCTGAAAGTGGCATCAATGTCTAATAAGCAATTACACTGGGGGGGTGGGGGTGGGTGAGGGGTTTGAGTGGTGGCAATTTCTAAATTTGTCATAAGTGTTCTGTTGTAAAGCCTATGTGAAGTGGCAATGGGAGGGTTATATAGATTAGCACCTACGCAATCAAGCAGCAATGTAGTTATTAGTAAGTGTTCTGGAGTACAACTTTACTTTTATATAGTACCAAATTATTTTAGTTGTAGAATCAGAACTTTGCCCAAGTACTACGGTCCCTTGTCCGCTGCCACTTTGACTTTTCCTGTTACTGGCATACAAATGCACCCCAAAAAAGTACTTTCATTTTGGAGGTGAAAAAGTAAAGTGAGGGGGACAAGCATAAAAACTAACAAAATAGCAGTCTTGGGGGTCTGTAAGGATGGGACAGGTGCTTTTGGGATTGCAGGTGCATGCAACAGGTTGTTTTTTTTTTTTTTTTTTTTTTTTTTTTTAAACTTCAATTTAGAGACCTAAAAATATGCTTGCACTCATTTTCATGTACCCCAAATTTGACTGGACTAATTATTTTCACCAAACAATACTGCTTAATGCCATTCTTCACCACTTGTGCAAAGACGCTAATAAGAAGCTATTGAAACAACTTAAGTACCCCAAACACTTTTATTAGGGCTATTCGGACACATCTACATTGATCCCCAATGTTAGTGCATCTTTTTGGGGGGTTCAGGCTGATTTCCCCAATTCTGACCACTTTCCGCTGCTTGACTGTTTCGCATGGTTTGTAGAATACGGCAAATAGCGGGGCCATGCATAAGTTTCCGCTTCCAAAATACGCGATGTCGGCGGGAAGTCGGGCTGGCAAAACTTTTTTTTCTGCGGATGCGAAACTAATTGAATACCGCCCTTGGTTTGAAAAACGGTAACTTCCTGGTATGTCTTTGACCTGTGGAAGGAAACCCACGCAGAATCTGTGCAGATGGCAACTGGTTAAGAAATAAAGTTCCATCACTATAAAGCAGGAAGGATGGCCTTTTGGACTATATTTAATGCTTGTGTAAAGGGGAAAACACATGAAGGTAGTGGCTTATAATGCAGAATAGATGTAGAATTGTGTGCTAGGTGTACCTGTTTTATGGAAAAATTATTATTATTTTATTTATTTTTTAAATGGTGCCTGGTCACTTCTATATTGGGTTTGGAAAGAATGTTGAAGAAATGTGGTGCTGAACAATATTGTGCTTAAGTGCTGGGAATAGTATTCTTAAAAGGCAAGAAGATGTCTGAAGACTGAAATTGTGCCAATCCTTCTGAAAGATTTTAACTTCTCTACCTCAGACTATAACATTGGCACACACTTGTTCTCTATCTTGTTACCTCCTGTTTGATTCAGGGATGGACATTTGAAGGCCTTTATCGAATGGTTGCCATGTTTCTGACATCAAATCAAGTGATGTGATCGCTGCTAGCCATTTCATCAAAACGAGGGTTACCATGTGCAGAAGAGATTGGCGCTGCACACACAAGCTGAGCTGCAGACACCAGTTCTGGGTGGCTGCATGCAATGTTGTCAGCCATCAGATGGGCATTGGAAAGCTGCATCCTTTCCAATTGAAACCATTGAAAACAATTTGATGGATAAAACTTCGATTGGCTCTGGAACATTGATGGTTGCTAACCTTCGGCTTCAGATATACATCCCTAGTGGGGTTAAATATGCTAATGATGCTTTGGCCGAGATTCAATTAAAAACGATGATAGCCCCGGGAAGGAGTTCCCGGAACTATTTAATTCAGTGCGATGTTTGTTCTGACTGAAGGATTTCTTCTCTCACCCCTCTGGGCGTGCTAGGAGAAATCTGACAAAAGTGCCGGCTTCGTGCAAATCTGTGCAAACACACTGGCGAGCTGATCTGCGTTTCCTCTGCATCTGGATTTAAACCATGATTTCAGTAATGGAAAGCTAATGTTTAACATACACTATATGATGAGAAAAGCTTCCTGTGAATTTATTTCCTGGTAGCAAAGTTACCTTGTTCCAGTCTGTGGGGGCAATTCAAATGTTCTGCACGCCCCCTACTGGGCTTCTATACGAATAGGCACCTGGCGGAGCAATTCAATTGCTTTTCCATTTGGGCATCCATTAGTATTTAATGTGGCTGCAAGCACAGTGTTTTGCTGCACAAAGCTGCTAACCTCAGTGTTCTCCCCAGGCTGTTTTTTCTGCGGGCGCATCGCCCGGCAGAAACAGCCTGCCACCCGGCACTTTTCCCCCGCCGACCCCTGCTGTGGAACGCTGGTCTCTGAAGTGACCGGAGGCTAAAGAAGCCTCTTGATTGCTTCAGGGGCAAGCGGTTCCAATGATGTCATGAGCCTGCCCCGCACACCTGCTGGATCTAGTTAGATCCAGTCAGCACGAGGCAGTGGGAGTCTGAGCACGAGCGGCCAGCAAGTAAAGGTAAGTTCTGGGATGGGACCAGGGCCAGGAAGGGTCTGGGGGGCACTGCCTAAGGGAAACTATTTAAGCCTGGGGGCACTGCATAAGGGGCACTATTTAAGCCTGGGGGTACTGCATAAGGGGCCAGTCTGGGGGCACTACTTCAGCCTGGGGGCACTGCATAAGGGCAAAGCTAAACTACAGGGGGCAATGCATAAAGGGCACAAATACAGGGGGCACTGCATAATGGGCACTTTTTGAAAGAGCCAGTGGGGGAGCAGCCTGAGACCTGTCGGACTGGATTGGTAAGGGAGTTACCCCTTTTCCCAATTCGCGCATAATTGTGAAGGCCCCCCACCCGGCTACTTTTTGATGCCACCCGGCTGGAAAAAATTTCTGGGGAGAACACTGTAACCTGTTTAAAGAATTGTATCGGGAGTTGCGGTGCGGGGGGGGCGCCAGTCCTGCATGTCTAAGTACTGGGCACGCCCCCAAGAGTGGTGACAATGGGGCGTGTCTTAGGGATACACCCCCTTTCCTCATGGCCATGTCCCTTTTTCAGGTGTGCACTCTAGTGCCCTTTCTATGGTCCAGCGCCCTGCCGTGCACAGGACCTAGAACTATCACTAATACAGCATCTCTTGGCATCTGCCAAACCTAGATTTATCTGACAGACTGACTCTGTGATTTAGTTCTGTGCGATCACTGTCAAGTGCATTTCAGAATGGCACATCGTGGATGAGACTTCCACTGCTCTAGAATTCAATGGTAGTGAGTTTTTACACCATTCCTGCTGACATTTGGCTTTGCCTATAGTGATCTGCAGCTGCTTGGCCATTGAAAGCCCCATCTCTGATACTCAGTGAGCAGTTTGTGTGCTAGCATTGCTTCCAAAGGCAATTTGGAATACCTAAAAGGTGTGTGGCCCCCAAGGAAACATTTTATGCGCAAAGCAGTTCAGCATCTGATATCATTCTGTGAGCTTGTGTGGTTTATCCCTTTGTGACCTGTTGTCTCTGCACCTGTTAGCAATGGGTGTGGCTGCAATGGTCAAACACACTAATTAGAAGCGGTGTCCACATAATGTATCTGAATATACCAATGTGTGGGAGGGGTTTAAGGCTAAACATGAGGACAAATTTGATTGGAAATTTTGCATAGGTTTATAAGGCCCAAATGAATGGTTTTGATACAAGCATTTGCCCTTTTACTTTTGTATTCATGATCACCTTGGCCGGCAACTATAGTTGTCTTCTAGTCTTAGTAGATGGCTTCTCCATGTACAATGAGAAAATTCTATAATAGAAGTAATACACTAACTCGCCCAATTAATCTTCTGATGGCTATCCACAGCTCAATTAGGTGAGTTATACCCCTTTCTCACTAAATACCTGGGATTTAGCCAGTGCACGCGCACCGACCCGGGTGTAGGCTGTGAAAGGGGCCAACCTGGGTCGGAGTCCTGGGACTGCGACCCTACTCTGTAGCAGGGTTACTCCTGGGTCCGACCCAGCTGACCTCTAGACTGAATGGCATATCCTGGGTCGCGATGACCCGGGTCATGCCTAAAAGGCTCCGATTGGCTGATTCAGTGGTACTTGGAGATGACATGTCAAAGCTTTCACTGCTGCCTGACGGAAGACCTGGGAATAACCCGGCTTGTCGCCAATGTGTAAAAGGGGTAGCCTGGCTTCAATCAGTGCTCTGTGTCCCGGGTCCGAGCCGGGTTGAAGCAGGGGCTTTGTCTTAAAATAGTATTACAGGGGTATTCAATTTGGAGCGAAAATGACGTCATTTTCGCCGATGTCAATTATCCCCAAATGCAATTTCGAAGCCTTTTCGCAAGTTCGAAAAGTCTTTGAAAAAAAAAACGGGATAACTTTTCACCACTGAATAGGTGGTGAAAAAAAAGTGCAGAATTGAGGTTTAGGGATGCAGGCTTAAAAAAAAAAAAAAAAAAAAAAAAAAAAAAATAGCCTGCAACCCTGGGAATGTCATTTTAAAATAAACTGTCAAAAAAAGTAAAATAAAAAAAAAAAATTAGGGACACCCCAAAAAAATTATTTAAAAATTGGGGTAAAAAAAAATGAAAGTGTTTAAATATGGGGAAACAGGTTCAGGGCTATTCTGCAAATATGTGGCAGGTGTTTTCTAGAATAGGCTATTAGCGGCAGGTGCATTTTTGCAGATTTTTTATTTTTTTTTTTAATTCCTTTTAGGGACATAAAAATATGCTAGTACCCATTTTCATGTAGCCCAAATTTGATGGGGCCACTAAAAAAACGAAAAAAATAACAAGTGCTCTTCTGCAACACTTCTTCAATGTTGGGAAAAAAACACCTGCTTCAGCTATTTAAAACCCCAACTTTCATTTGCAGGCTAAATCGGGGCTACCCATAGTTATCCCCCATATTTTGACAGATTTAGGGGGTCCTACAATTTATTCCAGGTAAATCCCATTTTGTTTTGTTTTTTGCCGATCCTATTTCGCCGGCTCCCGCTTTTTAATTGAATACGGGGATAAAGCGGGCGCGCACCTGATACATTATCCCAGGAAAATCAGCAATGTGGATGTGGAATACCCCTGTTAGTCTGTTTAGATTAGTAGATCTGACCGTCCTCAAATGAACCCAATCTGTCTTCTTTCTTAAATTAGAGCAGAAAAGGTTACCCCCTTCCTATTGGAGTGAATGACCCAGTAGTCAGACCACTAACATCTTTGTTTATGATGTTACTGTTTAATTTATGACCCATTAAAGCATGTGACACATGGCCCTGACTGGGTAACCAAATTAGGAACTGGTTCCGACGCTCAGATGAGTATGAAAGCAGCGGAACAAACCCATTGTGTGTAAATAATGGCAGGCTGCTGAACTGGACAAAATGAGAGTCCTAGAAGAGAGACCTCCACCAAAATGCCAAGTATTGGTGTGGGAGGCTTTAAAACAACAAAGCATAGATGGCCCCCTTTTATGTACGTTAAATAAACAGTGTGGTTACCTGTGAGGTGATGCATGGTCTTGTGATTCTAGCTGCTGTTAGTTATGATGACATAGCCACACATGTTGGATTTGATGGTTTTGCTGTAACCTAAATTGATGGACGATTGTTCTGCATGGGGCCATATTATGCCAGATAAAACCTGATCCAGTTGATTTGAATCTGTTAAGGTAGATCTAATTAGATTGCCCAGTAGCCTCCACTTGCCCATTGGTAAGCTCACTGCTTGCTATAGATGTTGAAAGCGGCACAGAGCAGTTTGCTTCAAATAGACCTCTGATTCCTTAACATGCTGCTTGACTGGGTACATCAAGGCTCATACCCAGGGATGATGAAAAAGCAGAATTACTCTTTTGTCCTCTTAACAGATTCTTCTAAACCTACCTACCCCACTGGAGCTTACAATCTATTTTTCCTATTACTTGGACATGTAATACACACTATGGATGATTGTATTATTTTTGTTAGCTGGCAATTGACCCACTAATGTTTTTGGCGAAACACTCATAAAACCTATGCAAACATGGGGGGGGGGGGGGGGGGGAAGAGAGACAGATGAACTCCCCATGTTTGATTAGGAATTGAACTTAAGACCTCAGGGCTGTGAAGCTTAAATGCTAACCATTATGTCAACCATGCACCATAATGCCTTATGTAATCTGTTGGGGTAGTTTAGGCAACACCTAATTAGTTGTGAGTTAGGGGGCAAGTCTTGGTTTTCTGTAACAAATTAGGCTCTGCAGTCACAAGCTGAGTTTCCCAAGCTCTGCCATTACAGACCAGGTTTTAAGGATATCCATGCTTGAGCACAGGTGACTTAATTAGTACAACTTGACTTAACTATCTGAGCTCAAGCAATCTAGACTGGAATGGCGGTGTTTGGGAAACTCTCTAGTGTTCCCGTTGGGGCAGGCAGGGGACTGAGCCCCTGTCAGAAAATGGCACTTCAATGCACGACGAAAGTGTGCATCAGAAAATAGGGTGTGTCCTTGAAACGTGCCCCTCTTCATCTCTGTAGAGGGTGTGCCCAGCACTACGGAGATGCTGGGCTGCCCCCAAGCTTTCTCTGCACATGCACACTGCTTCTTTTCATTTGCTGGTAATTGTTTCACCGAAGCTATATGCCCCGCCCCGACACGGTGGCTCCTGGTTGGGGATGGCTGTTTCAGCTGGGCGCCACCATAAGGGCAGGGTGCATTTCAGCACTGTCAAATCGGGCAGGGTGCAGTGCCCTGCTGAAACAGACTAGCTTCTCTGGATTACGAAAGTTATCTGTACTTACAATAGTATGGCTGGATTTGTATGTGCCAAATATCCATATAATGCTTTCAACATGCACATATAATGCAGATAGTACAGCTCTCCCCTCTCCATTGACTTATGGGGGGGTATCCACTTAGCGATATACAAACGAGAGCACGATTGCGACATTGCAATCGTGCTGTCGTTTGTATAGCTAGTGATGTGGCTAGAGTTGAATCTTTCAGTCCCGGCACATCCCTCATCCCCGCACATGCTGAACCTGACGAGATCATCGGGTTGACCTGCATGTACGGGCGATGTCGGAAGTGACCCGCGGGCAAGCGCGTTGCGGGTCGCTTCCGTCCAAAACATGCGCGATGTGCAATCGCTTGCACGATAACGACATCGTTATTGTGCAATCGCTTGTTTAAATAGTTTAGTGGATACCCCCATAAAGCTGGCCACACACTAGACCAACTTTCATCCAACCATCCAACTAGTTGATTGGTTAGAATGGAAATGGGAGTAATTGATCAGCAATTTGCTCCCAAATGCCAGAAAACAGATGAAAATGGTCGGTCAGACAAGTTTGTTAAACGTTTGATGTAAACAATTTGTTCAAACAGTTTTTGTCCATTTTCCCGCGTTTGGTAGCTGATTGTCATTTGCTTTCATACCTTACCAGATTTTCATTCCAACCAATCAACTAGTTGGATGTAAGTTGGTCTGGTGTGTGGCCAGCTTTAGCCATAAATAAAGGGGCCCCATAAATTAGTGATGTATTAGGCCAATTCCCTATTCCCCAGATGCTGGAGTTGGGCATCTGTGAAATCCTACATTTTGGATTTCCCTGGTTTGCCAATTGCTATCAAAATATGATCGTGATCAGCAAATCGTAAACTTTAAACATGATGTTTCCCTGACAAATCGGCGATCGTCAAAGGCCGACTATCGGCATTTCCGGACGGCAGGTCACATTAGGAAAACGCCGGTCTGATGTGTTTGGGCCCTCTAGGCTAGAATTTAGCATTTTTTTTGACAAAAAAAAAGAGCAAATTAAATTGGATTTTATTTATTTTGGGGGGGGGGGGGTGATAGGTGGAGTTGGCAGAAATATACCAATTTCAACTTCAAAATAAAAACTTGTAATGTGTTATAATATCCGTGATCGCATTAATGCATGTACAAGCATCTAAAGGCCCCCATACATCAGAGATTGATTGCAGCAATTGTGCAATCGATTGTTTATTAAAAAATCTTTCCCTTTTCAATCGATTGCAGAATTGCCACAATCGATTGACAAGGGAAAGATTGATTATAAAAAAAAAATCTATTGCACAATTGCTGCAATCAATCTCTGATGTATGGGGGCCTTTACTCTCACATCCCAGTCGCCACTCCAGATCTCTCGTGTGTCTCTGACCATGTGAGCCTGATCATTATCGGCATAAAAGAAACCCTAAACTGCAATGGGAAAAAGCCAATAAAGTATTGTTTTTCAGAACAGAACAAACACTGCTGAGCTGGTCTTTTTTGTCTTGGTCAACAACATAGTTTTCTTCAAATCATGAAGAAGAAGAAAAAAATCACTTTATAGTGAAGTTGAAGTGTCCCTTGTCCTGAGTGGTCTGTGTTAATGTGAATAACACTAACCATGTTGGCAGTGGTACAGAACAGGCCAGGGATAGGTGAGCAGTAATAAGCTAATGCTGGTACAGTAGGGGTGAGGCATTATGCATTTGTTACTGGAGAATACATGATGATTTGAGTATTTCTGCCTGTGGGAGCAGGTGGGATAATTACTGACCCAGCAAAATAGATTAACTCATCTGTGCATTATTTAGGCCATGACCTGCTGGTGGTACTTGAGGACTAGTGTTGAGAACCACTGCTACACAGAGAAGAGTATGCCCAAATAATATTCTACGGTCATAATTGCTCCATGCTACCATAGTCACTCATGGCTAGATTACAATACTTACCCCATGCCACCGTCACCCACTACACTTTGATTATTATCAGTTAACATATGAAGCCATCGCTCATGGCACTGCGATATAATTAACCCATTCTACTGCCATAGTTTACATGTATTCTTCCAACTCAGTGGTTCTCTAACCCTCTGTCCTCAGGACCCCACACAGGTTACATTTTCCAGGTCACCCAGCACATGCACAGGTGTATTCATTACTCACTGACACATTTGAAAACATCCACAGGTGGAGCTAATTATTTCACTTTTGATTCTGTGAGGAGACCTGGAAAACATGCACTGTTTGTGGTCCTGAGGACTGAGTTTGAGAACCTGTGTTCAAACTCATGACCTAAACTACTCTTTGAACCTTGATTATTTCACATATTACACAGATTTAATTACCATAAGTAGTGTTCCCTCTAGCTCCGGCGGCAGGCAGGGCGCCGGAGCTAGAGCGGGCAATGTTGTGCGCGCGCCTTCAAAAAGGGTGTGTGGTTACGAAAAGGGGGCGTGTCTATAAGACGCGTCCCCCTTTTCGTCATACTTGGGGGCGTGCCCGGCGCTTACAGACATGCCGGGCAGCCCCCAAGCGCTGCAGAAAGGGAGAATAGACGCCGGGTGCATGCGCCCGGCGTCTATTCCCCGGCGGTGACCGGGTCACCGCATGTTTGTCCACCCGCGGGACACTGCGTCCCGCGGGTGAGAACGGCTCCCGCAGGCTGTTAGGGCAGGGTGCTTTTTGCCCTCCAGAAGGAGGGCAGGGCGCCGCGCCCCGCTAAAACAGCCTAGTGGGAACACTACATAAGGTTCAAATAGTAGCCTTGTTAGAATGCATGTAAAAGATACATTTGCAAAGTATGAAGGAGTCTATGGGCGGAATTCAATTGATTATTCCCCCCTTCGCACCCGACATAGCTATTCTATTGTTGCTCCTGTCGGGTGCGATCAGCTGCTAGCGCTCAAATTTCAGCTCGGAGCCCCAGAGGGGTGCGGGCTGAAATCAGCGAAAAGTGTCCTGTTTGGGCGCCCAAACGGCACTTTTCGCAATCGCGCCCAGCACTTTGGTCGGGGTTAGCAGTTTTACGCGGCTAAACCCGACCACTTTGGGTGCGATCAGCATGAAACGCGATCTCCTGTCACTTTAGACTGGAGATGCAGGCCGCGAAATCAATTGAATTCCGCCCTATGTTGGAGATTTGACTCCACAGCCTTGGTGATATTACTTTCATCATGTGCACCCAGAATGCCATTTATTTAGGCACATCGCCGTTTTGCGGTTGTCAATAACACCTATTGTTTCGGGGTACTCCTGCAGTGATTTACAACTAGAAACAAGCCCAGTAATACTGCTTTTCCACTTAAGTCCCATGTCCGACCTGATATTTGGAACATGGTTCCAAACCGGGACAGGCCCCTTTTCCACTGTGGCGCCAATTCGGGTTATTCTTGGATCGGTGCAGTGCTGTAAAAACGGGTCCTGCATTGGATAATCCAGGTTGCTTGTTTACACTGAGCCTTCCCGGGAATAACCCTGCTCACTAGCGGGATTGGCTTCCGGTGTGACTGAACCCGTGTGGAAGTGTTTCTACTTGCCAAAATCCCAGTTTGATGTGTGCGCGCACGTGCAATTACCTAGGATTTTGAGGTTAGTGGAAAAGGCTTATTATAAAGCAGGAATTTAAGGAGGTCTCATGTACTGTGAGCCTGTGACCCCTGAACAATTGCTCCGTTGTGCCCGCGTCATAAGTTATAAAAAGAGAATCATTCCTGAAGTTAATTTCGAAGTGTGGGGAGCTTGATCCATACAATGAGCGATACTGCTGCTCCTACTAGTTGTGATCTTATATAATCCTCTAGCGCAGTTTCCCAAACTCTGCCATTACAGTCCATGTTTTAAGGATATCCATAATTAAGCACTGGTGACTAAATTAGTACCTCAATCAATTTGATTTAACCATCTGGACTTGAGCATGGATATCCTTAAAACCTGGACTGTAAAGGTGGAGTTTGGGACCCTGTGTCCTTGAGCAGAGGTTCTCAAACTCTGTTCTCAGGACCCCTCACTTCACATTTTCCATTTTTCAGGTCACCCAGCAGGTGCACAGGTGTATTCATTACTCACTGACATCTTTTAAAAGATCACAGGTGGAGATAATTATTCCATCAGTGGAACTTTTTAAAATATAATTTGATTCTGTGAAGAGACCTGGAAAACATGCACTGTTTGAGGTCCTGAGGACCGAGTTTGAGAACCTGTGTCCTAGAGCATGCAGGGAGGGCCCTGTCCCCTGACGGCTCTTACTGGCTGGCAGACTTGCAGGCACAGGCTGAGACTGAGCTGGGAGCAAAGCTAAAAAAAGCAGCAACTTTGCACTTGGAACAACCCATATTACAATTCAAGGGGTGCAAATAAATGTATGTATTGCATGCAGGGTAAGTACTGGCTGCTTTTGCAAATGCTAGACCGCTTTGTTTACTCTGCAATTTAGATTTGAGTCTGGACACATCCCTCCCAAATCTAAATCTCTGCACACTTCTTCCCAAATGGCAATGCAACACTGTTTTATCAAGGTGCAAGTTACATTTTCTTTGCTCCCAATTCTAAATCGGCTTACTTGCGCCTTTTCCGCATAGCACTGTTTAGGACAGGACTGTTCCCAACTGTGTACAGTCCACAACATCCTGCAATACCCAGCTTGGATATTAGCGACCTGGCGTGTGATGGGTCCAAAATATTAGTCACCAACTAATATTGGGCGGAATTCAATAGTGCCGGGAGGGAGCTCCCCAGAGCTATTCAATTCAGCACCTTGCTATGTAGGAGAATACGGGCTCTCGTAACTTAACCAGCATTCTCTGACTAAAGTGCGCGGTTGTTAGCACCGCACTAAGCAGGAAAACAGCTGCGTGCCTGGCATTTTTGTTGGATTTCTCCTCTCATCCCCAGGTGGGTGCGAGAAGAAATCCTTAGCCTGCCCAAAGACCGCGTTGAATTGAATGGCTTCGGGAGCTCCCTCCTGCAGCTATTCAACATCGCATCGAATAGAATTGTGTCCTGTGGCTAAATGACTCGGTGATATCACAATCATTCGCTCCTATGCTAATTCTCTGGAATCCTTCTGAAGACGGGACCTCCCTGTTTCCAAATAGTTTTTGACTACATTATGGCATGTAGTCATTGAGAGAATGGAAGAAGCTGCACTTACCAAGATAGGTTTGGTAGGGGATGCTGCTATCTGTATTCTGTCCTGACAGATTTGTGTAAGTATTGTAACCCTCCCCCTAGTGCTTAACCCTAACTTTGCATACACACGTAATGATTTTTCTGAACGATTTAACTAGAACGACGTCGTTATCGTTCAATCGTTTAAAAAAATCGTTCAGTTTCTTAGTTACAACGAACTATTATAGTTCATTTTCACTAAGGGAAGTTACAAAAATCGGTTAGTTCAAAAAAAATCGTTCATTAACGTGCATATACACGGTCAGATGTGTCGGATGAACGATTTGACCAACGATTTGAACTATGAACGATTTTTGACTGCATTAAAATGACTGAAATCGTCCAAAACTGACTGCAAACACATAAGATGTCAGATATCGTTATCTGACCATCGGGAACGTTCATCGTTCAGACATGTCAGATTTTCTTTCAGATATGAACGATTGAACGATTTTTTAAATCGTTATCGTTCAGATCTGAGGAAAAATCTGACCGTGTGTGCTCCATTAGTCTTCCCCCTGACCCTAATACTTGGCTCCATATTCTGACAGTCGGAATGTTGCTGTGGGTAATGTGACAGGCGGGATGCCTACCACTTCCCACCAAGATATATGCCTCATTTAACATAAACTTAGTAAATTTAAATTTTTTGCCACAGACCAATCTCTGCCACTGGGTTCTTAAACTTTAAAGCTGTGTACACCCTATACGCTATATTGGCCAATCTTGAAATCTGCAAAGGATTGCAATGACCATTCATTGTTTGAATTGTGCAGTACATCAGATGTGACAAAACATCAAATGGGATGATCCGTACAATGCTTTGCTATAACAATATATTGTCATCGTACAGCATCTCGTGCGTTGTGTTTTCCTAATAAGATAGAATAGGATGATGATGCACCCACACGTGAAAGGAACCTTATATCTAAACTGAACGTGCTAGGACTGCTGTCTGTATCACACATGCCTCTTTGTAACAGGACAGGAATGCAAACTTTCAATTTCCCTTCATATTTGTGGCTACTTGATTTCAGTTATGTATCTTTAAAAAAAAAAAAAAAAAAAACCTAGCATGACTCATTGGCCTCCCAGCATATGGTGCACTGATTATGTAAAGCAACCTGAGTATCACACACCCATCGTAATCCATACACAATCTGACCACATTCCACTAATTGTTCCTCTGCTAATGTATACTGTATGTGGCTTGGCTGCGGTTTTTTGTTTTGTATGTAGTACATTTGGAAATGACTGCCTGTGTTGGTTTTTTTTTTTGCCATAATCTGGTTTAAAACATCATCATATTTGTATCGCCAAAGATAACCGTATTGCCTTTCCCATCAGCTTAATTATATTCAAGTTGAAATACTGGTTCCTTAGTAGCTAACAAAACCAAATTGGTTAAGTTCCTTAAGCTGAATTTTATTTCTCTCAGCTGGACTTCGTTAACAGCACATTGTGGGACCCCTGCACCCCCAGATTTTTACCTTGCACCCACTGAGGTGCGCAGGAAAACTTGTAGCCGTTACGCTACCCTTGGCAAAAATGCAGAGACTTGTGGCTGAGCTCATCAGGCTTATTGAATTGACCCTTAACAGCTGTTTTTCAAGACCCATGTGTATGAGCCATAACAGGCTGAAATAAGGCTACTAATTTAATCTGGGGCAGTGAATCCCAAAAGAAAAAATAGCCAGTGGCATCTATGGACTTAGAACTTATCTGGGTTTCCTGTATTTAAAAATCAGTTGTAATATTTTATGTCCCTATTCTTGGTGACAATGAGAAGCTGCCTTCAATAGAATGGTGTCCATGGCTTCATTTGAGACCTCAGTGTGACAGCCATGATGTGGACATAATTGCTTAACACCCTGGCACTTGCTGCATAAGAAATGTTATAACTATGGCGAGATCTAATGTTTATTGCATCACATGGTGCTGTGGGAAGATTTCTAACTGGGAAATTATGCTTGTTACCCGTCTTGTAACTGTTGGCAAGCAGACCCTGACAAAGCATAGGCCTTTCTGCCGAGTCTGTTGTATTTCTGATCAACTTTGCAGAATTCTGATGTCCTTATTTAATTCATGTTGACTAAGGGCCTGATTCAGAGACGGACACAGTGTTATTGTTTTTTTACACAGATCGAGCGATTTTGATAATGTGCGAGCGCCACACTTTCCATGCGCAGCGATTGCAGTGTGGTCACACGCACACAGAATTCTCTCGCAAAGTGAGTGACAGGTAGTTGATATTTGTAAATTAGTCATTGCGATCTCTTGCGCAGCATGAGACCTCTCTGCGTGTCAGGAGAGCTGCGGGTTTTGCGGCTGGTCAGACTTGCCTTACATGCCTGATGTGTGTCAATAGTACTGATGCTGCTTATGTTGCACGTCGTCGTACGGATATGAGAAGGCAGCATTGGATGTCTCTATACTCGAGCATACTTTGGAAGGCACTAGCATATTTTAGCAACTGCGATCTGTGAGTGCAGTAGCGTTTGCATTACTGTCAGTCTCTGAATCAAGCCCTAAAATGCTTTGCGTACTGCAGTAAGCAGTTTGGACACTAGATGGTGATAGAGTGCTATTTTTTTATTCTGATTTCTGCCTGTGTCTTAAGATCCATCTGACAATAGTGTTTATATTGCAGGAACCAAAACTATGTCTGGCATAGCCCTGAGCAGACTCGCACAGGAGAGGAAAGCTTGGAGAAAAGATCATCCTTTTGTAAGTATTCATTAGTTTGGTGGTTTGCATCCCCACCCCCTCCCTTTTTTCGTGTGTGTTTTTTTTTTTTTTTTTGTGTCTTGAGATACTTCTGTAACCCACTACACTTTTTTTTTTATTTTGTCTTTAAGGGTTTTGTGGCTGTACCAACAAAAAATCCAGATGGAACAATGAATTTGATGAACTGGGAGTGTGCTATTCCAGGCAAGAAGGGGGTAAGATGCAGGTTTATACTATTATTTTCATTATTTTCTATGAAATTTGCATCTTAACCACCTATACTTATTGCAGTAAATAGTGTTTTTAGAATGTATGCCCAGTGCTAAACCTCAATTTTGTTAGAGTAGGAGCATTTTAAACTTCATGGTCAAAATGCAAGTGCGATAATTGCCCAATAACAAGTTCCCACAGAGATGTTAGGTGCATGTGGTTCTTGTTTGCCTGGACTTTCTAGAGACCCAGCAACACTAGATTGCAAGCTCTCCCTGATGGGGAACTGTCTCCTAGTCTACGTGTGTCATTGTATCATGACACTTGTTTTATACCCTACAAATTTTGTCTTGTATAGAGGCTTGTGCGTTTTATTGTCATTTTTTTTTTTTTTTTTTTTTCCTCGATTGTCTTGTATTTTGTCTATATTGGTCCTCTACATCTGTTATCTGCTCTACTATTGTACACATTTGGCCACATAGACCCATCCTAAAATCGTGCCAAATAGCCCCATTTGGCGCATCACAGACTTTGCGACTAAGCCACACCATGAGTCTCGCATTGGCACAAAATATGCATCTTAGTCACATTGCTAATGTAACTCAGCCTGGAGAGGCTACAAACGATACGATCATGCCAGGCAAGTGGTTGATTTGCAACTTTATGCCAATTCCTTTGCAACAAAAATACTAAATGTAAGTTCCTAGTACACTTAGTGACTTTGTATGCAAATTAGACGTAGTGGAGCATCTAAGCCTCGCCATGTGGTGCCAAAAATATGGATATAGGAGGACATGTGTACAGTGCTCTTGTTATGACGTATACAGGATGATTATTTAAGATGTAGACCTGAAAATGTGGGCGGAGGGAGTGTAAGCTCTGTTTAACCACAACTCTACCTATGTCACCCTTCCAATGCTTGTTTGACACCTTGTAACCTTCAGCTATGTTTCGGGTTTTGCCCCCTGTAATCTATACGTACAATTACATTGTTTTATATGGATTACTGTCAAGAAATAAACCACATGCACTAATCTAGCTCATGTTATTGCTCATGGGGACTGTTTAGGGCTTTGTTCACATACTTGCACTTACCTCTCTGGGGAAACGAGACACAAACTTCTTTATGATTATCATTTTTTTTTTTTTTTTTTTTTTTTTTTTTTTTTTTTTATAAATGAGCCTGTACTTTATACCCCCTGTGCACCTGATAAAATGAGGAAATGTAGTATTGTGGTGATGTCTGTCGGGTTGTACCATTGGTACTAAGACTAGCACTTACTGGCAGATGAACTAGCATGCGAAAATTGTATTGTCAATTTAGCTTTTAAACCTTTTATGCAAACTTTTTATTAATCTGGTACATTATAAATCCTTAAGCTTGTTGTAATGTAACTTTAAGTCTATTGCAACAAAGATTTTTAATGTATCCTGTAATGCATTAAAAATACTGCATTTACAACATACTGTTGAACAGGCTTTTTGTGTCCACCATACACTAGGTGGGGGTAGGCCCATAAACATAAGGCTGATTTTAACCACGGCACTTGATTAGACAGTTGTCGCAGATCATCCAGTAGGGCACAGCCTTTAACTTTCAGTCTAGAAACCAGCACTAGAGCTAAAGACTTTTGCCTGTAAATAGGTTAGTGTGACTCTCTATCACACCTATAGTCACTTCCTAGGACACTTATTCCCCCTATTCCACTGTCCTTAGCACAACCTTGTCATGTTTTGTGCATATTCTGCTTGTGTTCTGCAGACACCTTGGGAAGGAGGATTATTTAAACTACGAATGCTTTTTAAGGATGATTATCCCTCCTCGCCTCCGAAATGTAAGTGATCTTTCTCTTTAAAATGTCTAATTATAAACTGTATCCCGCATGTCCTGACAGTCCCTGTATTTTAGGCTCTCCAGCTGTTGCCCAGCTCTCGGCTGCTCCTTTGAGAATAACTGTAGTATGCAGGTATCCCAGACGGTGAATTACGGTTCATCTTTCTTGGGCTTTGACCTTAGCTGAATAAGAATGTTGCTGTACTTGGAAGTGGATTTAGTTACCTAGTATAGATCTATGTGATTCTTGCTGTACAAAATCCTGACGCCGGCATCCCAACAGGGTTAGCTTACCAACACCTGTAGGTAGCTTAACCCTTCTCCTACACCTAACCCCGCTACTTACTTTCGGGATGCCGGTATTCTAAGCGCCGACATCCCATGTGCTGGGATATTGACCGCATCCCCATCAAAATATTATATCGCTTTTACACTGACTGAAATCCCGTGTTGATGCACGTGAATGCGCATAAGCCCGGGATTTTTGTTAGTTTAAACGGATCAACCCGGGTCCAGAGACCCAGTGAGCCGACCTGGCTAGCTTGGAGGGTTGAGCACTGGTCGTTCCCGTGTCTCCCTGCAGTGTAAACTGCTCAATCCGGATCGTGCCACATGCTAGCTGTGATTGGTTGGCTTCAGCAGCGCTTGGAGATGACATCTGAAAGCGTCCACTGCAACCAGTGCTGGCCCAACTAGAATGGAGCAGCACACCCCACTCTCCCGGCCTCCGGACTGCTGCGGAGTAAGGTAGGAGGGTCATGCAGAGGCTGGGGAAGAAGCTCTGCTCACCTGCGCCGGAGAGCCTGGTATGAACGGTGCTGGTCGGCGCCACGGGGTAAAAGAGGGTCTGTCCCGGGTCGGAAACTTGGTCCAAATCTCGGTTCAGACCTGGGACTCTGGTGCAAAAGGGGTATTAGAGTAGTAAATGTATGTTGACAGAGCTAAATCCTGAGAGTATATGCAATACCAAATAAAGAAACACAAGCTGAAATTGGTCAAACAATATCAGTAACTGTACAACAAAAATTTTAGTGTAAACTGGCAGGGGTACAGAAACGAGAAGGATCCTTAGAAGGAACAAGAGCATAGTGGGATTCCTGCTATAGAGACAAGACTTTATCAAACTTTAAAGGGCATTTTCGCTTATGGTACATAAAACAGGAGCCATCCATGTTCTTGCAATAAAGACCAAGGGCCAGCATTAAGAGATTGTTCACATATAACCATAAAGGAACATTGATGGATTCCTCAAGGTCGAGACCAAAGAACCAAAAACGTGGGATCAATAAAGGGATCCGGACACCCGTAGTTCATATACAGGTAACTACCCCAGTCCAAAAGGAAGCCACTCGAGGACAAGTCCGAAGAAGATGCCAGAAGAGGCAGCACATTTAGAGTCTGTAGAAGACCCTCCAAATTCCCTAATTGGGGGTCCAGTAGACTATATGCAGAAGATAGAGTTGGATCTGCCCCTGCACCACTTCTACATTAATGACTGTGGGTCCAATTATGTTCTCCTGTTTCATTGCTAGGCTACAATGAATCAAAGCTTCCTATGTGATGGTGACTGTCCGTGTTTGCACTTGTGAATCTGGTTTATGGTCTGTGCCGTGTATCCTAACTCCTTGTTTCCCACATTTGCCTGCTAATAAACCTTTCTTTCTATAGGTAAATTTGAGCCTCCCTTATTTCATCCAAATGTATATCCTTCAGGCACAGTGTGTCTGTCTATCTTAGAAGAAGATAAGGATTGGAGGCCAGCAATCACAATTAAACAGGTAAGCCTGACCCTTGGTAGGATAGAGCAGTGATTCCCCACCTCTGTTCTCAAGGCACACTAACAGTCCTGGTGTTGGTGATTTTCAGGCTTGTGCACAGATGGTTAAATCAAAATAACTGAGGTACTAATTAAGTCACCTGTGCTCTAGTATGGCTATCCTCAAAACCTGGACTGTTAGTGTGCCTTGAGGACTGTGTTTGGGAACCCCTGGGATAGAGGATGACCAGTGCTGATTTCCCTTCCTTTCTCTCTCCAGATCTTGTTAGGAATACAAGAACTTCTAAATGAACCAAATATACAAGATCCAGCTCAAGCAGAGGCATACACAATTTACTGGTCAGTATCTCCTCTACGGCAGAATCCTGTTTGTCTTCTAAAAGTTGAACAGTGTTTTTGCTATGGGAACAAATATCTCAAGAATGATATGAAGAGCCCACAATATGCTATAAATCCACATTAAAGGAGGGACTGGGAAACAAAAGGATGGTGCTGTATAATCTGATAAAGGAAAATGCATGGATTCTATGACCCTACAGCTCACCTGCAGTCCTCTCAATGGAGGGAGACTGCAGAGACCATGTGGATAAGGCAGAAAATACAGCTTTGTTACTCTTAGGTAGTCGCACTAATAATCACTGAGGAGTGAGCAATGTCTCCGTGTAAGTGGCTTGGTGACTGTACAGTCTTTATGTTGGTAGCCGGTAGCTCAGTCGTGGGCAAGGTAAAAGTAGTTTACTAGAACTTTATTTCTTCTTTAAGGAACAAAAAAAAATAGAAATTGCTTTTGGAACCATTTTCCTTCAGTTATATTCTGAGCAATAACCTGACCTTAAGGAATCTAGTAAATGCCAGTGCATGGTTGGGTTGGAATCCTAAATTGCACAGATATTGATACATAAAATGCATGTACTTTTAACACCCATGCATGAGATTCAACATCCCAATAAATGGTAAACCTCTGTTAGCCTATAAAGGTAATGCATTGCAAGAATACTATCTTTTGCCCTCCCCTGGGACTTTTAATTGCAAAGTGCATAGAAAGCCAGTCCAGGGTCCCTATAGTGTGGTTTTCCATACCATACACCTGTTTCACTGGATCAAAAGTGGTCCTGTATTATGCGTTTCGGGGGACTAAGCACTTCATCAGACACCTATAGAACACTAATCCTAAGCAACCAATGTCCTATGGTAAATCGCTAACCCCTGCAGTGTAAAACCATTAATGTTTTGTCATTTTCTATGATCAAATCTCTTTTGTGATTCTGACTTCTACTGTGAATTATGTTTCTTTGATCTAAAACAAGAGGGGATGTATGGTCTTCAAGCCAATTACCTTCTATTTAGTTTGCTTTTTTCTTACCATTTGTATGGTCTGTCCCGTTAGCTTCTTTATCTTTGGCGTTTTGTTAAACATGTTCCTTGCTAGAACAAGATGCTGTTTGCGTGTTTCCAGTACATCATCCTGGCTGATATTGTATAGCTAAATGTGAGCGTATTCTCTGTCTGTGGGCTCTGTTCATCGGTCCAGAGGTGGTTCAGCTCCTAGATACTGGCTTCTGGAAGATATTTAACTGTCCTTCTTCCCTCACGCGTAGGTAGGGGAATGTTGCTGGCCAATAGTAGTGCAATATCATCTCTCCTATTTCTGCTGAGGTTCACATAATAATTACAGAAAGTTGCTGTAGCAAAGGTTTTATTGCATTTATTGTTGGTCCTATGACTGGCTCCTAATGCCG
This sequence comes from Taudactylus pleione, assembly GCA_031769625.1. Classification (NCBI taxonomy): domain Eukaryota; kingdom Metazoa; phylum Chordata; class Amphibia; order Anura; family Myobatrachidae; genus Taudactylus; species Taudactylus pleione. Next base: position 33,909,955 of record JAUIMM010000031.1, on the reverse strand, counting down.
TAAACTACATGCTCTGAAACGTAGCCTCAATGCCTGACACCTTGTCATCTGTTACATCGCTTCTGTTGATTATTTTATCTGCGATGTGCTATCTTTGCAGTCAGCCTGTTGGGACACTCTAGTGTTTTTAATTGCAAAATATAGTTCATGACCCATTCTGGCTCTGCTCTAGGCACTCTGGTATTACATTGGCTTGGTCTCCTATTCTTCAGTAGGCACCCCTTCTTCTTTTTTTTTTTTTTTTTTTTTTTCTGTAATGTGTTGCTTAGATTGTGTGGGATGTCTCTTAATTTCAGGTGCTCCTCCCGCATTTCTTTGCAGCATCACGTTTGGGAAACCTTGGCCTAGATGATCAAATACAAACTAAATTCTCAGGGAGCACTAACTGCATGTTTTCCAGGTCTCCATAATTAGCTCCACATGTGCACTAACTAGGAAAAAAGGAAGCCATGCACTGTTAGTGCTCCCTGAAGAATGAGTTTGGGAAACACTGATTTCTATGCTGTGTAGCAAGCTTGACCTCTCGTGTGTACTTCCACATACCTTCACTTTCAGCTTCCATGTCTGGTAATCTCTCAAATGGTTCAGTGAACATCTTTAAGTTATGTCTCTAATTGCCTGCTATGAACATTGAGGTGTCGACTATAAAAAGTGGGGCTTTCCAAATTAAAGCTCAAAACTTGGTAGCACATCGTGCTCACCTGCCTGTTCCTGCTTTCCTGTATTGTCACTGCATGAATAAAAGTGATGCAATTCCCCATATCTCTAGGTGGCATTGTTAAAGAGCAGTAGTTAATCTATGGTTAGGGTCTTACTTTAGGAGGACAACCAACACAGCTGTGTATATTAGAATCCCTCCTGCACAAGCACCCTCATTATTGCCTTCCCATTATTAGTACGCTAGTATGTAGTGTACAGGTGAATGGTAGGAAAGTCGACATGGACAGAATATTGACATATGAATTGTCAACATTAGGCTTGGGTTTAAGGGTTAGGGTTACCTTACAAATGGGTTGTCAACATGGGTTCAGTATAGTACTGTATGTCGGCTGAAAAATAGTGGAATAGTGTCGCTAGATATTAGGACTTCTCTATTCTCAAAGGGTTTGGACTAAAAACCTGTATTGAGAACCTAAAATAAGGAATTCCTTGATCAAAAAAATTACTTAAAATCATATAAAACTGGTTACACAATTCTTGGCTGCTGATATTCCATGTGCAAAGGAAGTTGCTAGTTAGTTCAACTCACTAATTAGTTGGAGATATTTATTAGGAGTCTGTATACTGTGGCAGTGCAGGCCTGGTAATCGAGTGTAATATGACTAGTGGCTATTAATTTATGTAAGCTGATCAGAATAACTTTGTGTATTTCCAATATATTTATCAAAGCTTTTACATTGTGCAGAACAGTAGGTAGGTGACTGAATACCACTCCGGGGGGAGGGATTCATTTTGCACCGCAGCGATGCAAGTCGGCAACTAAAGGATTTCTGTTTGCACCCTGCCGAGGTGTGATCACAAATCCGACTGAACTGGTGCATCTTGGGCAGCATTGTGTGCGGTAAAAGCATTGTGCCCGGCACTTAAGTCAGGAATATGCAGTTTTGTACTACTAAGCCCGGGCATTAGTCACGGTAAACTGCATTTCCCGACATAAGTGCAGGGCGCAATGCAAGCAATTGAATGGCTCCGAGCACTCATACCAGGAGCTAAAATGCCATACTGGGAATTGAATTGCCCCCAGAGTAAGAGAAATGGGTAATCTTTTGTGCAATGTTAAATTAGTTTTATTTAGTGGTCTCTCGTATGTAAATTGTCATTAACAAAAGTTGTTGTTTTTTTTTTTTGTTTCTTGCAGCCAAAACAGAGTTGAATACGAAAAAAGAGTCAGAGCACAAGCCAAGAAGTTTGCGCCATCATAAGCTTCAGTCATGCGGCATCTTACAATAAAAAGAAAAAAACACACAAAAAAAACAAAATTGGAAAAAAAAAAAAAAGGAAGGGATTGGTTAGGCAAGAACTTGTTTACAAAAACAAATTTTTTTTGCAAAATTGGATGATGCTAACTATAAATAAGTCACTTAGGGGAGGGGGTTATATGTGTGCCATTTTCCATTTTTCGCCACTTGTATAAATCTCTAAATTTGCTGAATATCCCCCACCCAGTTTTTTCATACAGGGTCTCTTCCTTCAGTCTTTTTGTATTTTGATTGTTATGATGTAAAACTTGCTTTTATTTTAATATTGATGTCAGTATTTCAACTGCTGTAAAATTATAAACTTTTATACTTCTATAAATCCACTAGTAATCTATAGTTTTTTGTTTTATTTTTTTTTTTCCTTTTTTTTTTTTTTTAATTTTTTTTTGCTATCCGATGCAGGCATGCTTTAAACAAATGTTTAGAATTATATCTAGCCTATAGCTGGCTGTACTAAAAAAAACAATGTCCATAAATTCCACCCCCTCCCCTCCCCTAAATTTCCTTCTAGGTCTTTCAGAAACTAGGTTGTAGTTAATGTCAACCTAGTGCCTGAGATTCGGTCAGTCAGCGTCTTGCTTCTGCATCACTTCCTTTTTGTGTTTATATGGCGTTCTGTCCGTGTTGCTGTTTAGATTAAATAAACTGTTTATATAAAGTTTTTTTTGTTTCTTTTATCTTTTTCATGAAAAGGACCATACAAGTGGATATCTTGGCTTGTAAAACTGACTATGACACTTTCTGTGTATTCTGTATAAACAAAACAAACTATATATTTGACTGTAAATTTTCTTGGAACATGGCAAGGATACCAAGATAATAGCCTGACATCTTGATGTAATTGGCTGACGTACTGTATGTATTGTAATCTCAAAATGCAGACTTAAATAAACAGCAGTAAACCAAAAACCTGGTAAGTATAATGATCTTTGTTGGAGATCTGACAATCTCATGAACACTGTACCACTATACTGATGCAAATAAAACAAGTAATTTGGAACTGGATTTGGTTTTGGTAAACAAACTGGTTCCTTGTATTGTCTTTAACCTATTTTAATTTATTATTATTATATAATATATATAATTTTTATTTTTTTTCATTTTGTGCCTTCTCTAGGACCTTTTCACTAGTGCTTAGAGCTTATTGCCTGCCGCTGGTTTAGTGAATACCATGGCCTGTAGTCAACAGGTGCACTGAACTGAAGCTTTAAAGTAATGATGTGAAGACTCCAATCTTTTCAATATTTGTGCCTTTATTCAGATAGGTTAACTTTTTTTTTTTTTTTAAATTCTTCTAACCCTACCCATAGTCTGCTACTCACAGAGACTGGTTTCATTCTAGTCTCTTGACGATATGTCTGTCACAGGTGGCCCTGTCCTCACTAACCTAATCATGTGCATGTCACCACCTTCACCAAATTTGTACTTTGCCTCCTGTTTTCCCCCACCCACTTCAGAACTGAGGAGCTGCTGCATGTGTGTTCAGGAAATGTACAGTCCCTTATTTTCAGACCCTAGTCAAACGCACCTTTTAAAATGTAATTGCTCCCCATCTCGATCTTATGGATCACGATTGGTGTACAACTATTATGAATAATTGTGAGACTGCTTTTGCCCGTAGTCTTGGGAAGAAGAACTGTGCTTCATATTTGATCTTATTTTTACTTTGAAATAAGATTACCATTGTCCATGGCTAATAGTGGATGGCGGCTTACCCTACACTACGGTGGGGTGGGTATGTAATGTCGGGAGGCCTCCTGTCAAAATACCGACAGCACCATACCAATGGTCTGTAAGTACACTAAAGCCCCCCCCCCCCCCCCCCCCCTGCAAAACCTAACCCTGCTACGCTGCCTAAACCTAACACTGCGGCTAACAACTAAGTCGTCCCAGTCTTGCCTAGTGCAGACTTGCGTCCTTCTGGATTCTGGTGTTGGGATTAAGATGGGTGTCGAAATACCAACACCTATCTTAAGTCCCGTGTCGGGCTTCCACCGTCGGGGTTTGGACCGGCGGCATGCCGTCTGCTTAACTACATCCCCTTTTGGGAAATCCAAGCCAAAGTGCAGGAGGGGAATTTCATTTTTTTTTATTTTTTTCAATGTTTTTACGTTCTTGCAAGTGTGTGTATAAATATAATCAGTAGACCTGGTACTCCTGTATCCAAGAGAACCTGCTTCGGTGCCGTGTGTGTGATATATATTATACACATACATATTGGGACATTGACAGAAGTTTCATATTTTGGCATCTATTCACCACCACAATGGCTTTGAAATGAAACAAACAAGATGTGCTTTAACTGCAGACTTTCAGATTTAATTTGAGGGTAATTACATCCAAATTAGGTGAACGGTGTAGGAATTACAATGGTTTCTATATGTGCCTCCCACTTTTTAAGGGGCCAAGAGTAATGGGACAAACTAACCAATCCTAAATGTAACTTTCACTTTTTAATACTTTGTTGCAAATCCTTTGCAGGCAATTACAGCCTGAAGTCTGGAACGCATAGACATCACCAGATGCTGGGTTTCATCCCTGGTGATGCTCTGCCAGGCCTCTACTGCAAATGTCTTCAGTTCCTGCTTGTTCTTGGGACATTTTCCCTTCAGTTTTGTCTTCATCAAGTGAAATGCATGCTCAATCGGATTCAGGTCAGGGGATTGACTTGGTCATTGCATAACATTCCACTTTTTAGCCTTAAACGCTTTGGTTGCTTTTGCAGTATGCTTCGGGTCATTGTCCATCTGCACTGTGAAGCGCTGTCCAATGAGTTCTGAAGCATTTGACTGAATCCGAGCATATAATATTGCCCGAAACACTAAAGAATTCATTCTGCTGCTTTTGTCAGCAGTCACATAATCAATAAATACAAGGGAACCAGTTCCATTGGTGGCCATACATGCCCATGCCATGACTCTACCACCACCATGCTTCACTGATGAGGTGGTATGTTTTGGATCATGAGCAGTTCCTTTCCTTCTTCATACTCTTCTCTTCCCATCACTCTGGTACAAGTTGATCTTTGTCTCATCTGTCCATAGGATGTTGTTCCAGAACTGTAATGGCTTTTTTAGATGTTGTTTGGCAAACACTAATCTGGTCTTCCTGTTTTTGTGGCTCACCAATGGTTTATATCTTGTGGAGAACCCTCTATATTCACTCTTGTGAAGTCTTCTCTTGATTGCTGACTTTAACACATATACACCTACCTCCTGGAGAGTGTTCTTGATTTGGCCAACTGTTGTGAAGGGGTTTTTCTTCACCAGGGAAATAATTCTTCTGTCATCCCCCACAGTTGTTTTCCGTGGTCTTCCAAGTCTTTTGGTGTTGCTGAGCTCTCTGGTGCGTTCTTTCTTTTTAAGAATGTTCCAAACAGTTGATTTGGCCACACCTAATGTTTATGCTATCTCTCTGATGGGTTTGTTTTGATTTTTCAGCCTAATGATGGCTTGCTTCACTGATAGTGACAGCTCTTTGGATCTCATATTGAGTCGACAGCAATTGATTGCAAATGTCACACCTAGAATCAACTCCAGACCTTTTATCAGATTAATGAAATAACGAGGGAATAGCCCAAACCTGTCCATGAAATAGCTTTTGAGTTGATAGTCCCATTAAAAAGTGGGAGGCATATATAGAAATAGAAACCGTTGTAATTCCTACACCGTTCACCTGATTTGGATGTAATTACCCTCAAATTATTTCTGAAATGAAACAAACAAGATGTGCTTTAACTGCAAAGCCACTGTGGGGGTGAATAGAGGCCAAAATATGAAAATTCTGTCAATGTCCCAATATTTATGCACCTGACACATATTTTTTTATTATAAAAGGTATGTATTAAATAATGAGACTGATTGCAATACCAATAAATAGGAGTTATTTAATCAAATTTAATATTTGTCCCCTTCAATATACTGCCCATTTGCACTAATACATCACTGTACTCTTGTTTTCCACTGGCCGAAGGCATGGAGCAAATACATTTCTGTTACGGGACCTATCAATTAGCAGATACAATGAACGACTGATCAATATATCGTACATTTTATCTGCTAAAGGAAAGGCCCTAAATGATGACTGATGTGCGCTCCAGTGGCCGATAAATCGCATCTATTATCTCTCCAACATGTTGGTCAATTATCGCAGTTTATCGTGCAGTCTATATGCGGTGGATGAAAGATATTCGCAGCAGCTACAGAGATAATTCAGGAAGTTGTTTTTTTTTTTTATGTCATGCGATATCATTCATCGGTCGTTGTTTGCCATAATCTGTCATGTACATGACAGATATCGTTCAGCACAGCCACCAGAATTTTCAAGGGATATCTTGTCTTTCATCGCGCAGAAATACATCTGCTAATGCATAGCCCCTTTAGTAGTTTCAACATATCTGCCCTTTTCCTCTTTACAGCATCAACTGATTCAAAATGTGTCCTTTTTAAGCACTGATTTTAACTTTTGGGAAAAGATGGAAGTTGCAAGGTGCTACATCGGGCGAATATGGAGGATGTTCAAGTGTAGTAATGTGATTGTTGGTCAAAAACTGCTTCACAGAAAGTGCTTTGTGAGCAGGCGCATTGTCCTGGTGAAGAATGAAACCATTTTTTCCACAATTGCGGCTGTTTCTGACTCTTTCTCAGCTTTTTCAAAACTTCCTTATAATAATGCTAGTTAACTGTTGCCTTCTGGAACCCATTCTTGCAAAATTACACCCTTGATATCGAAAAAATTTCAAATTGACACGTTCAACTTTTAAACTTAGCATTTTTATTCAGCACTCTACAAAAAACACAACCAAATTAAATGGCGACTCGCAATCAACTGAACGTCATAGTGTTGCTGCTTTTCATGCAGGTTCAGACAAGTTCAAGGTTACTACGTATGCAGTGAGAACCGGTTCTGACTGCTTTGTTTACTAGTTGGAATCAGTCTCGTTATTTTATAGACATAACTCGTATTACACATTTATTGTTGCCTGTTTGGGTACTGTATAACAGTTACTGATATTTGAATATGATCAGCCAAAATACCCTTCCCAGAGGTGTGAAAAACCGTACCTGTGAAGGAGACTGGCTTGGGTGTAAACCATTGGAAATCTGCTCTTGCTTATGACACGAAAGCTGCTTGACTTTTCAAGCATTTGCAATGTTAAGGGGAGGACTAAGATTTGGTAATGCAATAGTAGTGTTTTGCAGTAAAGTTTATCAGCATCTTCTGATAATTCACTGGTCTCTTTTCTACTACCTGGTCTTATCCTCCTACTCTGCTACAAATCCTGTATCCTCACAAATCAGTCAAGCCTTGTCTCCTGTGCTCATCTCAACCCTAACTAAAATCTGTTATCGCTCTACTTTAAAGCTGGGCACACACTAAACTATGTGTTCCCAGTGTCATATCGTAGGTAGCGGAGGTGCCGGCATTGGCAAGTTGCCGATGATGGCAGGGGCTATGCTAACCATGCAGGTCCGACTGGCAATGCTGCTGACTATGAGTGGCAGCGTCCATCTTTGGTGACATAGTGTGTACACACTGGCCAATGTGCCCAATTTCTTGTCTAGTGTGTACCCAGCATTAAAGTTACATCAATATTAAAGCATACAGTGATTACAACTATTATGGGGGAGGATGGGTGGGTGTGCAGTCAGACCTGAATGCGCTTAAATTCCTGTCCCATCTCTCAGCTCCCTTGGCCCCCCAAAGCTGAGTCTTGCATCTACCTGTTTCACACACTTTCTTGACTCACAATTTATTGGACCACTTCAATCTGGCTTTTGTTCCCAATGTTCTATTGGCACAGGGTAAGCTGATTAATCATTTGTTCATTAAGTCTAAAGGGCATTGATAACTCTAATTTCTCCTGGATCTCTCTGCTGCATTGACACTTGTCCACTCTCTTCTAACGCTACAGTCCTGAGTTTCTCAGGACACAGGCCTATCCTTGTTCTCATCCTACTTAATTTGGATTTCAGTATCCTCTATTTCTACTGCAGAGTCCATAGGGCTCCACAGGAGACCTTGGGGTATAGGCTGATGACATCAGTCGTTGAGCACCTCAATAGTTAAATTTGTTCTTCCAGGATGCACCGGGTCCCTCTGCTATACCCCGCCCCCATACCAAGGCACCTCAGTTTCATAGGTGCTCGGCATGGAGTCTGGTCACTTCAGAGTGGTCAGCATGGGCTGTCCAGTGGCCGCCCAGGCTGCCACTCCCGACACCCCGCCGGCGCTGAGAAGCTGGCACGGCACCAGCGATTGTTGCGGGTGTCTGGGGGGGGGGGGTTTGGCTAGCAAAAGCCCCCAGACGCCCAGGATTGTGGCCAGACAGCACGGGGGACTTTCAGGTAAGCAGCGGGCATCCGCTGATATCACAGTTCATTTTACTTTCCAGGGATGGGGGGGTCCCTGGGAAGGGCTGCGCGTGTTAACAGGCACAGCGCCTGCGCTGACAGTAGACCACCAGGGATAGGGGGCCACAGAGGGTGCGGATGTTGTGGCATCCCTGGGGTTAACAGCATGCCAGGGGAGCGGACCTTCCCTGTAAGGCACAGCCGGCCCCTCCCCCGCTGCTCTGCGCGCCTTTCCACAGCGGTTTAATGGTTGCAGGCATCTCCTCCCTCAGGCACGCCCCCTGTGAGTCCTCCGGTGGCCATTTTATGTGCTAAAAACGCTGGTCTCACTGGGAGCTGTGGAGCCTGGTTCCCCCTGCATACCTCTCCTCCACGTAGGTCAGTGTATGTAGCACTGTTCCTACTAGACACAAGGTCTAGTTAGGAAAACCTGCACTATATTCAACTGGCATTGTATGTGTCTGTTGCTAGCGCTGTCTGACTGTTTTCCTTTCTCTGTCAGCCATTTTAACTATCCCTGTACTTTCTCACTAGCCCTTGCGGTGACCGCGCTGCTTAGGGGTTAGTTTACTTCACAGTTCATTTGTGATTGAGCTGAGGAGTTGACACATCCATTAATTATGTCTGGCAGTGAGTCTGGACAAGCGGATATCCCCCTCACACAGTCCTGCAACAGGTTTTTGGCTGGACAAAAAGAGGGGGAGATTATTGTGGGAGGATTGTGTACCCTGTGTACCAGGAATGCAGGATTACCTGCTGGTCCCAGCTCTTCTCAAGAGCCGCCCTGGACTTGTTTTGCACAAGCTTTAACTACCCTGATGGGTCGGCTTACTGCACCTCCAGTGACCCCACAATTGGGGTACCCTCCGCAGGTTGCTATGCCATCTACGTCATGGGATTCCCCGACAGTTGGATGTGGCTCATAATATGCCTTTACAACCTACTCCCTACCAGGCTTCAACTGAACCTGTTTGGGTTAATATTCTCTCCAATACGGTGCAAAACCTGAAGGAGGTGTTACAGGGGAAGTCCTTCCAGTGTACCGCTAGAAAGGAGGTACTGTCTTCCCAGTCCAAGATGATGTGTCCACTGATGATGGGGAAATTCAGGACTTATCTGATACAGAGCTCCCTCAAAAGGAGGCGGAGCCTAAGTCCAAAATTTATGTACACTGCCTCATTCGTGCGGTTCGTGTGGCCATGAATATTGGGGATGAGGATACCCCAGCAGCCAAATCCAAACATGCTTTCTTTAAGGAAGTTAAAATTTCAGTGACAGCTTTTCCCCTGTTGGATCAGTTAGTTAAACATTTGGAAGCTGCTTGGAGTTTTCCAGGCTTGAGATTTCAACCACAGAAACGGTTGAAGGCCACTTATCCGTTCGAGGAGAAGTATTTCTCTAAATGGGAAACTCCTCAGGTGGATTCTCATATTACGCTCCTTGTCAAAAGTGCGACACTTCCTATGCTGTCCCATGTCATCATTAAAGGATGTTACGGATAGAAAGGAGGAGGTATGCATAAAGTCCATGTATTCCCTCTTGGGGGTGGGGGCAGCTATGGCTATATGCTGGGTGGCCAGAGCCATGGAGTGTTGGGCTAATGCTTTGGAGGCGTCATTACCTGCAGAGGCTACCAGTGAACAAATTGAACTGATAGGTTACCGCAGAGACTCTGCTACATATGTGAATGAGGCTGCTTTGGATGTTAGTCTCCTGACATCTCACATTTCATCGGCTGCAATATCAGCTAGACGTTCTCTTTGGTTGCGTTCTTGGAGAGCAGATACTGACTCCAAGAAAGGTTTAGAGGGTTTACCCTTTAATGGCCAGGTCTTATTTGGACCAGACTTGGACAAAATTGTGGACACTTTGGCTGCCGCCAAGTTGGCCTGCTTCCCCAATGCCGTCGGGATCAGGAACTCAGTCCTTTCGAACTTTCCGTCCTCAGAGTAAGGCCAAGGTTCAGTCCTTTCCCAGACCGTCAGGAACTAAGAAGCTCACAAAGAACAAGAAACAGGCTTGGAGTGCCAGGCGTCCAGCTGCCAAGCCCGACGCTAAACCCGCAGCCTGACTGGGCGGACCTCTCCTTGAGGGACCCCAAGGTGGGAGGCCGACTTCTTCAGTTCGCCAAGTGTTGGTGTGACACCACAACAGACACTTGGGAAAGGGAAGTGGTCTCTCAAGGGTACGCCCTTTCCTTCCAGAACAGACCTCCTCATCAATTCTTCCCTACAGGACTTCAGAGGAATCAGCAAAAGGCATTGGAACTGCAGAAGGTTATACTATCTATGCTCCTGCAGGGTGTTATAGTTCCAGTACCTACTTCCCAGAGGGGAATGGGGTATTATTCAACCCTCTTTTTGGTTCCAAAACCAAATGGTACATACAGGCCTATCCTAAACCTCAAGTCCCTGAACAAGTTTCTCCGAGTGCCTCGGTTCAAAGTGGAAACCCTGCGGTCGATTATACTGGCTATGGAACCTGGGGATTTTATGGTGTCTCTGGAAATTCAGGATGCATGTCCCAATAGCCTCAGCTCACCAGAGGTACCTCAGGTTCGCGGTGTTACAGCAACACTTCCAGTTTCAGGCCTTGCCGTTCGGACTGTCCACGGCACCCACGGTATTTACCAAACTTATGGCAGTTATGGCGGCCCAACTGCGGCTGCCGGAGATCCGCCTGTTGCCCTACCTGGACGACCTGCTGTTGTTAGCCAGGTCTCCGGATTTGCTTCTTCAGCATCTCCAGCTGACAATAACAGTGCTACAAAGCCACGGTTGGTTGATCAACTGGAAGAAGTCCTCGCTAATGCCCTCACAGAGGATGCTACATCTTGGAGTGTTGTTGGATTCTCTACAACAGAGGATTTTCTTAACCAGAAAAAAGATAACCACACTACAGCAGCGGGTTCGCAGCTGCTTACACAGTCGCTGGGTGTCGATTCACTCGACAATGCAATTACTGGGCTCCATGGTATCGACATTCGACATGGTGGAGTATGGCCGGTTTCATTCCTGGCCTCTACAGACACTGATCCTTTCCAGATGGGATGGATCTCCACGTCTGATACGTACCCAGACACTTTTAATGTCTCCGGAGGTACGTCTGTCTCTGACTTGGCTACACACAAGTCACCTCACCAAGGGCCGCTTTTTTTGGATCCCGGAGTCGGTCCTGTTGACAACGGACACCTGTCCCCGGGGTTGGGGTGCAGTGACAGGTTCACACCTCTTCCAAGGAAGGTGGACAATAGAGGAGTCTGTGCTTCCAATAAACATATCGGAACTCAGGGCAGTTCTAAGGGCTCTTCAACAAGCAAGGCTCATACTTCATGGAAAACCTGTGCAAGTCCAGTCAGACAACGCCACCACAGTGGCCTACATAAACCGCCAAGGAGGCACTCGAAGTCAGGCGGCACTAAGGGAAGTGTCCCGCATTCTGACCTGGGCGGAGGAAAATATCCCAGCCAAATCGGCGGTGTTTATCCCGGACTTTCCTGAACTGGGAAGCGGACTTCCTAAGCTGTCACGACGTACAGCCAGGGGAATGGTCACTTCACCAGGAAGTATTTCTGCTTCTGGTGGACAAATGGGGCCTTCCTGAAGTAGATCTGATGCCATCTCGGCACAACCACAAGTTGCCAAGGTACGGCTCAAGGACAAGAGACGTGGGGGCTCTGTTGGTAGACGCTCTGGCGGTCAAATGGACCTTCCAGTTTGCGTACCTGTTCCCTGCGTTCTCCCTTCTGCCTCGGGTGATTCGGAAGTTCAAGCAGGAAGGAGGTACGCTGCTGCTGGTGGCTCCAGCGTGGCCCAGACGTCACTGGTACGCAGATCTTCAGGGTCTATCCATAGACACTCCGATGCTGTTGCCTCAACGTCCGGACCTGTTGTCACAAGGTCCTTGCCTCTACCCGGACCTGAGTCGTCTGTCTTTGACGACGTGGCTCTTGAGACTGCCCTCTTGTTCCAGGGGTTTTCCCAGCTCGGTGGTAAACACCATGCTCTGAGCTCGCAAGCCTGCTTCTGCGAGAATTTATCACAGAGTGTGGCACACATTCTTTGAATGGTGTCGACCCAGAGGTTATAATCCTCAGACATTTGGATTATCCAGGATTTTAGTATTTGTACAGGCAGGCTTAGATCATGGTCTTTGTCGTGCTTCTCTGAAGGTGCAGGTTTCTGCCCTGTCAGTACTGTTTCACCGTAGGATTGCTACCCTTCCGGATGTACACACCTTTATGCAAGAGGTGCTTCGCATCCAACCTCCTTTTATCCCACCGGTGGCTCCGTGGGATTTGACTGTGGTCCTTAGGGCTCTACAAAGACCGCCATTTGAACCACTGGGCTCTGTGGATTTAAAATGGCTTACTATTAAAACTGTGTTTCTTCTGGCCATTGCTTCGGCCAGAAGGGTATCAGATTTGGGGGCTCTTTCATGTCGTCCTCCCTTTCTGATTTTTCATAGGGACAGGGCGGTTCTTCGTACTCGTCCTGGTTTCCTGCCTAAGGTGGTATCCAGCTTCCACATTAATGAGGAAATTGTAGTGCCAGCCTTTAACTCCCCAAACCTCTCAGCTGGTGAAGCCTCCTTGGATGTAGTACAGACTCTAAAGACCTGGACCGTGGACCGTACCAACTCATTTCGGGAGTCGGACTCATTGTTTGTCCTTTTTGGTTTCCGAAAGAAAGGATGGCCTGCCACTAAGCAGACGTTGGCAGGCTGGATTCGCCTGGCAATATCAGAGGCTTACATTCATGAGGGCCTTCCTGTTCCGTCCTCTGTAAAAGCTCACTCTACTCGGTCTGTGGGTCCCTCATGGGCAGCTCGTCATGGTGTCTCAGCTGTTCAGCTGTGTAAGGCAGCCACTTGGTCTACTGACCATACATTCCTAAGGTATTATGCATTCGATACCTTTGCCTCTCAGGATACCTCCTTCGGGCGGCGGATTCTCCTCTCTGCACAGGAGCGTCCCCACCCTTAAGGAGACTGCTTTGGGACATCCCCAAGGTCTCCTGTGGAGCCCTATGGACCCTGCAGTAGAAAATAAGAGATATGGTAAGACCTTACCCTTGTTATCTCTATTTCTACGAAGTCCATAGGGATCCACAGGACTCCCACCCTGTCACACCTGTGCTGCAGATGGGCTATGTTCTGGTCACCATTTTTTCCGTCTTCTGTATGTGAGAATGTGATACTTGTGTTCCAGAAGTTCTTCTTTCTTCTGCTCTGACCATTGGCTTGTTACGAAACTGAGGTACCTTGGCATGGGGTCGGGGTATAGGAGAGGGACCCGGTGCATCCTGGGAGCACAAATGTAACTATTGAGGTACTCGACAACTGACGTCATCAGCCTATACCCCAAGGTCTCCTGTGGATCCCTATGGACTTCATAGAAATAGAGATAACAAAGGTAAAGTCTTACCAAATCTCTTATTTTTACTATCCTCCCCATACGTGTGGGCCAGCGGTAATTACACTTTGTGCCATTAAATCTTGGATGTTATTGCATCACCTCAAATTCAATCTTTCAAAAACATAAGAATTTTTATTAACTAACGATTAACAGTTGCCGACCTAATGTTTCTGATAACACTACATCCTTGTCTTTTACTCCACACATTCAATCTGTATCCAAATCCTGTTGCTTTCATCGAAGAAGCATATTTGGAATACCTGCATAAATACTAAAGCTATAGATTCCAAAATGGACGTTCAGACAAGTTTGTTAAATCCATTTTGGTTATTAGACTTGTCTGGATGTCCCTTTTTCTGCCATTTGGAAGCAAGTGGACAATTGTAGTTCACATACACCACCAGATTTTCATGCCAGTCGACTTGTCTTTATGCTATGTGAGCAGCCTAATTCATGCACTCGGTTTATTTTTTTTTCGGGCTGCACCCACTCTGTGCAATGACCCCCTGCCCCTCCTTGCACAACATGACTTTCTTCTAGCCTCCACACCTTCAAGCCCTGAAAACTCACCTTATCAAATTCCAGACCCACCCATGTAAACTAGTCTACTAATTTCCTCTTCTACATGGTCATCAGACAACTTTTACATATGTTTTTTTTTTTTTTCAACTCACACAGCCCACTGAACCCAGGCCAACATTGCTGCAATCTGGCTGGACCATTTGCAATATATAGCACGTATCCTGATTGTTCAAATGCCTTTAGATTGCAAGGCCCTCTTACCTGTTATGGAATCGGTATGATTTACAGCCGGACCCATGGCCGGCGATTGGAATCCCGACAGCGGCATCCCAGCAGAGGAGGAAATCCCAATCGTCAAAGGTAAGTATATACTAACCTATTTCTACCCCCCTAACCCTCCCTTAGGGGTGCATAACCCTAACCTTCCCCCCCAGTGCCTTACCCTAACCCCCCTTCCCCGCCGCCTAAACCTAAGTTTCCCGGGGGGATGCCTAACCCTAAGTCCCGTCCCCCCCCCCGGGGGTGCCTAACGCTAACCCCCCTAGCCTAAACCTAACCTCTCGGCGGGGGTGCCTAACCCTAAGTCTCTCCCATGAACCCTAAACCTAACCCTCCCCCACCCACGGCTATCTGCGCTCGGCGTCCCTTCGATCGGGGTGCTGGGCGTCGGGCTCCCGGCGTATGTCTGACAGGCAACGGCATATCGACTCCTGTCTTTAGACCCTTGCTGAGATATGACAGTCGGGAAGCCGGCTGTGGGGATTGGGTCCACTGGCTTCCCGACTGCATACCCATGTTATTACCCAGTCTTGTTGTATTACTGTGTTGTTCCTGTTGTATAGAGCAATGGCATATACTGAAACAATATTAGTAATTTTAAAAAATATATTGCTGGGGTTAATTTGCAAGAAAGATAAAACCTTACAGCACACCTATAATCGCTTAATGAATTTAATATTGCCCAGGATTGGACAAATGTTTGGTTAGTGATCACAGATGTTGCATTGAATTCTGTGTTCAGTTTAGTTCTTGGTTTCAATTGCCATGTATGTGAACGATGCTCTCTGATTTCAGAATGCAGAATAATGTTTCCATATGTTAAGTAGTATATAATATATATTTAGAATAAATCAGAATTATTTAATCTGCTCAGACAGATTTTGCTGATGCAACACCCTTGAAGCTGGTGTTTCCTTGCAAGCTGTCAATGCTAAGGAAATTAGATTTGGTGTCACTGTGAAAAGTTTACATCCTGAAGTCCATGGCGCAGTCTCTCCGTTTAGCAAAGGCGTTACCTTTCATACAGTCATTCTGGTGCCGTAAATGCACATGAACATTTCTGGGTGTAAAAAAAATTGTCTTGTGTGCAATCTTTACCAACAAGAGCCAAGACACTTGCAGAGGCTATATAACGGTTTGTTTAGACAAGTGGGTTCTTTTGAGACAAATACAGTAGTGTAATATGGGGGGGGGGGATAATTGGCAGGCCTAAATTTTATACCTACCGTACAAAAAAAAAAATGAATTCTATAACCGTTCCACCACCTTTTTACTCCAAAATATTCTTAATACCACCCTAATGGCATTTTGCCAAGGGACGCACTGATATTTCTGTCTGGCTGGCTAGTACAGCCTGCTATTAAGATGTGGGATAGTTTTTACATTGGTATGTTTGCTTTTTATTGTTCTTAAATTGGGGGTAAGGGGGTGTGCGTTCAAATGGTCTGAAAGAGTATATGCTTGATCTTAGTAGAGAAATACTGGAGTGTCCGGTAATAATCCTGCAACTTCAGATGAAGTACCAGAAACATGGTTGCTGAGCTTTGGGGGGAATGTGATCTAGACAGGTAGTGGTTCCTCAGTAACTTCTGTACAGTTTTTAGGGTTCCATGTTCTTATATAGATTATAAACCATTGGTTTAGATGGCTAGAAACCGTTGGCCACCTGTAACTGCAGAGCTTGTAATTTATTTTATTTGGTAACCAGTTTCCAGCCACAAGTGCCTCCATCGCCAATGAACCCTCTCTACTAAATGGATTAATGGAGGCTAAAAGGGGGGTGTCTTTGTTAAAAATCTAAATTTGTTTAGTTGTATTAGAAGTGTAGCTTAATTTTGTCTTTGCTATCCATTCTTCATTGTTGTGAGGTATCCTACACCTAGTGCAGAGGATAGTACACTTAATTAGTACCTCCATCAATTTGATTTAACCATCTTGGCTCAAGCATGGATATCCTTAAAACCTGGACTGTAATGGTGGAGTTTGGAAACCTCCTGAACTAGTGGAAGATAGTTCTTTATGGAATAAACCAGACGTTCCCAAACATGGTCCTCAAGGCACCACAACAGTACAGGTTTTGGAGAGATCCATGGTTGAACGTGGTTAAATCAAATTGACTGAGGTACTAATTAAGTCAGCTGTGCTCAACCATGGATATCATTAAAACCTGAACTGTTGGAGTCTTGATGAACGTGTGTGGGAACCTCTGGACTATACAAATATCCAACAGGCAGTGGTCTCATCCCTGATGGCAACTTTGAGGTTACACTGCCTTACGGTTTATGGGGGAGATTTATCAAGCCTTCTAAAAAGTGGTTTCCCATAAACAGCCAATCAGCTTCTAGCTAGCATTTATCAGGTATAGTCTATAAAAATGATAGGTGATAGGTAGAAGCTGATTGGTTACTCTGGGCAACATCTCCACTCTTCAGAAGGCTTGATACACCTCTCCCTGTAAATGCAGGAATTCTACAGTGCAATTCTAAGGCCTTGTCACTTTCTGACAGCATATTACAATAATCCTCTAGGTCCCCCTTAAAATATTTGAAATGTAACAATCACTTAACTTGATTTGGTTAACTAAAGCATCCTGTCATTAATTGGTAGTGTTAATGGAAACGACACACAGCCGAGTAGAGCCTGTGCAAGCCCAGTGTTAGCTGTCGGGTTCTCCGCTCTAACAAGGAATTTGGAAGAATTGTAAGGAGGGAAACAAAGGGTCTATTGCGCAACACTTTAAGTTGCTGTGGCAACCAGAATTATGGAAATCTACCAAAGGTGTGGGTGGAAGTATGTCTCCGCTCCCATCAAACAAAAAAAAAAAAAAGGGGGGGGGGGGGGGGTGAAATTCAGTTAATGGTTTCCTACTTTGTTTTGTCTGCATGTCAACATTTATTAGGTATACAAAGTTTAAAACAAACAGACTACATATGTACAGATGAATATTTACACTGCTCAGCCTGTGGGAGATACAGCAGTTGCAGACAGCATGCTGTTTGTAGCAGGTATCCTTTTATTCACTACAGGTTGTGGAATGTAATTGTACATCATCAACTGCTGAAGTGCCAAACGCTTTTCTATTTATTTTACATTGTGATGCTTTATTGCAGGGGTTCCCAACCACGGTCCTCAAGGCTCACGAAGTCCATGTTTTAAGGATAGCCATACTAGAGCACAGGTGTGCTTAATTAGAACCTCAATTATTTTGATTTAACCATCTGTGCTCAAGCATGGATATCACTAAAACCTGGTCTGTTATATCCCTTTTCCACCAAAATCCCGGCTCTGCTCGGAGATTTGGAAGACTGTTCCAAGCCGGGTCAGACCCGGGATTTACCCCGTTCCCACTGCGGCGCCGACCCAGGAATATCTATTGTTGGTGCTGTTCACACTGCACACGGGTGCAGTCCTGGCACTTGGAGATTATGTCATCACCAATCACCGGAAACCAGCTCTCCCCTGAATGCCAGATTGGAGCAGACTGGAGACCAGGGGAGGTTGTCCTTTCGGGAGGCTGTCTGATGTCACAGCTGTTACCGTGGACACGGGCAGGGAGAGATTACAGCCCCCCCGTATGAAGCGAGGATGGGGTAAGAACCTGTATGTTCCGGACCATACAGGGAGGCTGCAATTTCTCCCTCTTCGGTGACAGCTGTCACAGACCGCTTACGGTTTCATCCAATCACCATGCTGAATCAGGCCCTAAGCACTCAGCAGTATTCTATCCTTTAAAAATATTTTTTATGTCTTGGGGTGTAAAGCCTGTTTACTAGCTAAAACTGTTTGTGCTTCATCCTATATATTAAAAGGGTTACCACCAGCTCCAATCTTTAGTGGTGGGGCCTATTTATCAAGCATGTCGGTGCTCCCTTTTATGCTAATGCAGTCTTCATGATATCAGAGCAGAACCATTAAAACAAAATAGACTTGATAATTGGAATAAAGTATCTTTTTTCCAACATTAGTTTTACTTTTCAATACCACCTTACTGTTTCTTTTTCTTATATTTTAAATTTAACTGCTGCCTGGCTCAAGTCAAGATTCGCTTAAGTGGTGGATTTGAAAACAGTGGTTGAAGTGGAAGAAGCTGCGCAGATGTGTTACAGTGGTGTCTGCATAATTCACGAGTCATTTAAAGAAAAAAAATAAATAAAATTCTATTGTTCATTTAAATAAAGTTAGGTAAAAAAAATATATATATCTATTTCTTTAAACCTGGGGTAGGGAAACTTTTTTCTGCCGAGGGCCATTTTGATATGTATAACATTAAGCGCGGGCCCGGTGCAGGCCACGCCCCCTCCGTGTGATGTCACATGGAGATGGGGCCACAATCGTGGGTGATTACAGCAATGCCTGGAGCATCCAGGGAGCTGTAAGGGCAGCCGTGTGACTGTCTGAAGCATCCTAAGGACGCTCCAGGCGGCACTGTTGCATAGATTCTGGCTGCAGTGTACAATTCTAGCCACCCTGCTAGCCAGATGAGACTAGCAGAAAAAAGCTCAGAGGGCCAAACCAAATAATTCTGAGGGCCTTATACAGCCCCCATCCCTGATATAAAGGCTAACGCTGCTCTTCACCTCTATGGGGTGAATTCAATTGTATTGCGCGCTGGCGGCCACTAGATGGCGCCCGACGGAGCAATTAAATTGTTGCTCTGGCCGCGCACAGCTGCCAGCGCTGACTGTTCTACTCACAGCCCCCCGAGCTTCCAGCAGTAATGACTGAAAAGTGACCCGTTTAAGTGCTCAAACGAGACTTTGTAGGGGCACCAATGTCCCGTCATTTTGACGGGCTGCTAACTAGTTCTGAATAAATAAAAATAAATATCAGCTGGTAAGACTTAACAAAAAATATATCAAGATACACATAAGCCTACGTGGATAAAAGTGTTCTTTCTCTTTGTTTTAGCTTTTCACTGTGAGCCTTTCCTGCATTCAATCTTTCTGTTCCTCAGTATGAGGTTCTGGATCAAAGTTTTAAAATGTCTTGTCCTGTATTGGAAGCCTCTTATGGATAAAGAGGCTCCTGCTCTATTTTTGGACAATGAAGTTCTCATTTAAGCTCTGGGGCAAGGGGAGCACTGGTCATACTGTAAAGGTTACGGCCTATGCGGCCGGGTCATTCACAATCATATTATTGGTCCCCCATGACTCCTGTTGGGAGCCATATAGGACTAATACCATGGTAGTGAACAACTCAACTGCATCAGGTACTATTTCATGGGGCCAAGTCATTCATTGATACACTAATGGCGCTACAACATCAGGTTGTACTTGATATTACTGCGACATTCACTGTACATCTAAACCAGTGGTGTAAAACTCAGGCCCTCCAGCTGCAGTGGAACTACACATGCCAGCATGCAGTGCCACAGTTTTGCTATTGGGGCATGCTAAAACTGGCAGGGAATACTGGGATATGTAGTCCCACAAAAGCTGATTTTGACACAACTTTTGTAGTCCCACAAAAGCCCAGTGGTGTCAAACTTGATCTAAACCAACAGGATGGTCACAGGCAGCACAAAACTGACTGCTCTAGGGGGCATATGGCCCTCCGACCAAGCTAGCTCTTAGCAGTAGATCACCATCTATTAGCAGTGTTGGGAAACAGGCATCCCCAGGGCCCTCCTCTGTGGACCCTTCCATATTCCTGCATATAAGCCCTTGCCGTTCTCTTATCTGCTGCAGCCTGCTTCTCTGGCCTGGCTGCAGCTCTTATTCGCTTTATTAAATAGGAGTTAGGCATCGGGTGAAGTTTATTGGTTCAAAAATCTGAGAATAAGGCTAAACCTGATGACAGTGCAGGAAGGTCACACAGCACCAGCAGCACATCGGAGATCAGAGGAAGAGGGATGTACAGTCTGCACCAGATGGTCTCTACGGGTAAGAGCTGCGAGATTCTTCTTGGTTCATTAAAGCAAAATAAGGAATTATCAGGCAGCCCTGTTCTGCATCAGTGTGCTGCAAGTTTGTCTATTTTAGGTTCTACAGACATTCTCTATCATGGGGCACATTAAAAACAAGAAGCGCAACAGACTGAATTATGGAAACGTCTTTGCAGAATTGTGCTGTGACTGTATCAGCCTAACACAATAGCTAGTGGAAAATAGCCACCAGGGAGTCACAATGAATTGTCAGATTTATTTGTAACATTTATCTTACATTAAAGTGCCTGGTGATATGTTATTACAGATCTGTGTCTCTTTCCTTGAATAAATGTATTGGTTTAATGCATTAAGGTAGGGCTTGACATTTTTTCTAAAATCTAGGAGCCAGGATGAAACTGTAGGAGCCAGACCACTGTCCCCCAAAGATATTACAGGAGTGAGTGAGGAGCACAGCTCTGTGTGTTATGCAACTGTTATACACACTATACTAGTCCACAAAATGGTCGCAGTTGAATGGATATAGTAAAATGGAGGCTCCCTCACTGCTCTGCACAGCTCCCCTGGGGCCATATTCCTGAAACTTACCCCCCAGGCAACCAACCCCCACAGCCACACTACTGAGGGGTATCCCCAGGCAAACCACCGCTCTGAAGAGACATTTCTGTGCTGCTACCCCCCGGGCAAACGACCCTCACCCCCCTCCTTGCGGTCACATTACTGAGCAGCTAGCCCCCCCCCATGGCCACACAACTAGGGGGTACCCACTGGTGAACCACTCCTCCACAGCCACGCCGGCCCCCTCGTGGTCACACCACTATCCCTCTGAAGCCGCTCCGCAATCCCTGGCCCGCACATAGACCCTCTTACCGGAGAGCTCTATGCAGCCGGAGTTAGGATACAGCAGACAGCTGGGACGTACTGGAGGATAAGCACAGACTGGGACAGACAGCAGGCCCCTGATGGAGGGGATGAGTCAGGGCAGGGTGGGGACATACAGGAGAAGCCAGCGCAGGCCAGGACGGACACAGGCACAGCAGTCACCGCAGGCAACTCCCAGCATATGCACTCTTGTGCACAATGGCGTAACTATAAATTTTGCTCCCCCCTGCCAAAAATTATTCTGACGCTCCCAGTGCAAAAGTAAAAAATGTGTCACCACCCCCCCTAGACAGTGTACAGTATTTTTCCTCCTTGTAATAATGCCCATTACACATTATGCAACACACCGTAATGTCCTTTACACATTATTCCACACACCATAATGCCCATTAAACATTATGCCACACACTGGAATGCCTATTACCAAAGTGCCACTTACATATTTGGCCCCTGACACCATTTTATGCCCCACAGTAAGGCTTCTAATTACTTTTAAATTACCTGCTTGTTGTCAGGGGTCTTATACAGTGCCCCTTATACAGTGCCCCCAGTAGTGGTCCCCATATGCCGTGCCCCTTACATAATGCACCCAGTAGTAGACCCCCTTATATAGTGCCCCCAGTCCTAACCCCCCAGCAGTGCCCCCAGTAGTAGTCTCCCCCAGCAGAGCCTCCAGTAGTAGTTCTCCCCCAGCAATGTCCCCAGTAGTAGTCCCCCACCTATGCACTGCCCCCAGCAGTAATCCCCACCTATGCAGTGTCCCCAGCAGTAATCCCCGCCTATGTAGTGCCCCCAGTAGTGGTCCCCCCAGCAATGCCTCCAGTAGTAGTCCCCCCCCAGAAATGCCTCCAGTAGTAATCCCCCCAGCAGTGCCCTCAGTAGTAGTCCCCTCCCAGCAGTGCCCTCAGTAGCCCCCCCAGGATTGCACCCAGGAGTGCACCCAGTAGTAGTGCCCCCCAGCAGTAGTCCCCCCTAGTAGTCCAGCAGTGCCCCCAGTTGTAGTCCCCCCCAACAATGCCCACCAGTAGCACTCCCCCCAGCAGTGCCCCCAGTAGTAGTCCCACCCAGCAGTTCCCTCAGTAGTAGTCCCCCCAGCAGTGCCCCTAGTAGTAATCCCCCTCTATACAGTGTCCCCCGGTAGTGGTCCCACCAGTGTGCAGTGCTCCTAGTAGTACCCCCAGCAGTGCCCCTAGTAGTCCTCCCCCCCAGCATTGCCCTTAGTAGTAGTAGTCCCCCCCAGTGCAGTGCCCTTAGTGGTAGTCCATCCTCCCCCCCAGCAGTGCCCTTAGTGGTAGTAGTCCCCCCCCAGTGCCCTTAGTAGTAGTCCCCCCCAGCAGTGCCCTTAGTAGGAGTAGTCCCCCCCCCAGTGCCCTTCGTGGTAGTAGTCCCCCCCCCAGTGCCCTTAGTAGTAGTCCATCCTCCCCACCAGCAGTGCCCTTAGTGGTAGTCCCCCAACTCGACCATACACACACACACTGTCTGACAGACTGTAATCGGCTGCTAAAACAAACATACAGCTGCCGGCGCCGGTGGCTGTGTGTTTGATGCTAGTAGTGTAGTGCGGACGGCACTTATGTGCTGTCCACACTACCGCCCTGGTTGGCTGTATTTCCCCTTCGCGCTGGGGACCTAAAAGTGACATGAGTGAGGGTGGAAATGCAGTTCCTGCCCATGACAGCCAGCTAAAGAAGAACTTTGTCCCCACTTACACAAGTTGTCCCCTCGCGGACTCGCTGCGCTCGCCACGCTTCGGGCACGGTGGCTCGCTACATGGTTATATTCCCCCTCTATGCCCACTTGGATGGCAGGGAATGACGCTGGACACTGGCTGATGACGTCAGGGTCCTCTTGGTGAAGGGGATTTAGACATTACCCTACCACCCTGCCTGGGTGACTAACAGATGCTAGAGGTCCAGTAGGACCTCTAGCATATGTCTCCTCCTAGGCGGTGGCCATTTTGGGACGGCGCTTTTCTGCAGATTTCATGCAGATGGCTAGTCTGCATGGAATCTACAGCCACCTCGCCCCACAAGCCTCTGCGCCCCCAAGCCACTGCGGGCAGGGCCATCTCTTCCATTGGGCTTGTTGGGCAGTTGCCCAAGGGCCCAAAGCTTTTTAGGGCCCACCAACCCGCCCCCCTGCAGCCGCGGCCAGTTGGAAAATTTGTGATATTTTTATAAGTTGGCCGCTGGTGCACTATATTCTGATCTAACCTTCCCCCCTTCCCCGGTGATGAGTATTCACCTCAGTCCCAGTTTCACTTCATCCGCCGGCTTCAGACTAGTTAGACACAGCCTCCCTGTATGTGTTGGAAGTCTGATGGGCATGAAGGAGGGTTTAATTTAATTGACAATTTAAATTTTTTCCCCGCGAATGGGTGGGTAGGGGCCCCATTGCATTGCTTTGTCCAGGGCCCTCACTGCTGTTAAGACAACCCTGACTGGGGGGCGGTAGTTACGCCACTGCCTGTGCATGAAATGACCTCTGCAATACTGCAGACACTAATCTGCACTGGGGCTGACGAGGGTCTGCTTTCGCCCTCCCTGCAAAATCTGGTCGCCATGGCAACCTGGCCCCCAGGATTTGTCAAGCCCAGCATTAAGCTGCACACACACTAGACGATTTTTATGAACAATATGGACGATAACAATATATCGTTCAGTGTGTATGCAGTGACTGGCCAACGATGCGCGCTCCCGCAGGTCGTTAACGATGTCTTTTGTGGTCCGTACATGCAGGCCAATCTGACAATATCGTCAAGAATTTCCTGTTCAGAAATGTGGCAGGATGACTTCACTGAAAGATATCTTTGAAGATATCCATCAGTGTGTACACCCAATATCGTTTGTCCTGCACTAGAGAAAGGGAAATCTTTCACCAATATCGTTCATACAGCACATCGTCTAGTGTGTATGAGCCTTTACTGAGATTAAAGCCCGGGTATACATTATGCAATTAACGTTCTGATCCGCAGACTATTAGTGGATCGAGCCGATAGTTATATAGTGTATTGCCGCAACCCATCAACTATGATCGGTCAGTCGCGCATGAATAATCTTTCAACATGCCTGACCGATCCGATGGATGCTCGGCCCCATCTGGCAGTGTATGCGCTGTTGTGGCCAACCGCCCGACATTTCCCCTGTTCCTTCACAAGGTATGAATTGGAAATATATCCTCCCCAGGAGACGAAGCCAGATATTGTGTGGCCATATACTGTGATATATCTCACAATGGGGTTGATTTGTCCAAGCTTGGAGAGAGATAAAGTACCAACCAATCAGCTCATTACTGTCATTTTTCAAACAGAGCCTGTAAAGTGACAGGAGCTGATTGGTTGGTAGTTTATCTACATCTAATTTATCTCTCTCCAAGGTTTGATAAATCTCCACTGTATGACGACGATATCTGATGGGTGTCAGATAAGATGTCTGACAGTGTGTGCCCAGCATAAGGGTAATGTGAACGCCAGACGTGCAGGTCTTCTAGGTTATCAGGAGTCTCATTGCGCAGGTCATAGCTGGTCATAGTGTCTGTAAAGAGGAGGAGAGGCTTCAAGTCTGCTGCTCTGCTTAGGGCCCAAATCTCAAACCAGTTCTGTAACCAGTCACATAAGCTCTTTGATGAGCCTCGTATAATTTTATGCTGTATATATACAGTTCTTGCCTTTTGTTCCTTGTTGTTAAATACATATTAAGCCTTCCTAACATGGCATTTTTAATCCATCACCGACAACAGGGTCTAATGCAGTACAATATGGCATTTACATCCAATTATTTCTCTACAAACCTGGCTACTGAAGGATAATTCCATCCCCTTTATCTGTTAAAGACCGAGTTTCATGTTATAGAAAAAGCTTGGACATAGCAGAATAATGAAAATATAAATTCTGTTGCTTGGATGAGACAATCTACATTGTGTGTTTCAACCGAATGATACTTCACTTGAAAAACAGCCCGTGTCCTGAGTACATCCAAATGACAGATGCATAGTCCAGATGCATAAATTACTTCTTGAAACTGTCCTAGGCCCTGATTCAGAGCTGCTCCTAACCGGCCGCTCGTTCGTTCTGACCGATGTTCGCACAACTGCGCATGCGTACGGATTTTAATACGCATGCGCGAACCAGTCAGGGCGGCCGAAAATCGTTTGTTCGCTATATAGCGAATGCCTGCTATTTTGAGTGACAGAAGGAGGCGTATGTGGGTGGTAACAGGGGAAGGTGTTTGAAAACGGGGGTGTGGATTTCGAACGCAGGCGTGCTTAAAGGTCAAAACGGTCGTTTTAAGGGAGTGCATAATTAATACAGCAGCGTCATTGACCACGTCACTTGGTTTTTTTTTACTCAGAACTGCTCGCAAAATAGCGGTTGAAAAAACCAGCCACAAGAATAGCGAGCAGTTCATATGCTGTTCGATGTACTCGATTAATCTAATAAATAGCGGACATGACGTATGGTGCGAGCGGCAAGGGGGCGTATTTTTCAAAATTACAACCGCAAGTTTTGCTCGCTCGTTCAGACTTAGAGGCGTGAACAGACCGCAATTAGCGAACGGTTCATTTGAATAGCCACCCCTTGTTTTAGAACGAATGACCGCAAATAGCGAGCGGCTCTGAATGAGGGCCCTAGTCCTTTAGAGTTACTGATAGGCAATAGAATAGATAGATAGATAGATAGATAGATAGATAGATAGATAGATAGATAGATAGATAGATAGACCCACACATATTCTATCTGTCTATCTAAGCCCAGCGGCATTACTTACATTAGACCTTTAGTATGAGGTGTTGCTGCATGAAAATTTCTATAGCAATGTCTGCAAACTTGGGAAGTAAAATACTGATTTATGTAACGTTTATTTTATTAATCAGTTTGTTCAGCCACCTGTTACTGCGGGCTTGCAGCTTATACTATCACTCAGAGCTAGACTTTTTGGTGCCCTGTGCCAGAAAGAGCATTGGCGCCCCCCTCATTTTTTAATAGGGAGATAACAACCCAAAAAAGGGTTATGGCCTCATGGGGAAGGGCCAGGGAAGAGATAGGGGAGGCCAGGAGATGCTGGGGATAAAAGAGGAAGAAGGTACAAGTGAGAATCCTAATAAACATAATGGACAGGCCCAAACAGCGCCCCCCTGCCCTGTGGTGCCCTGTGCCATGGCACAGGTCGCACTACATTAGTTACGGCCCTGCTATAAGTTGTCTTTATTTTAGTTAGCACCCCTGTAAATACCGCCTTGAGCAAATCATCGCTGTATATCCTGACAGTAAAACAGTGGCATGGTTCTGAGATGTTCTGCTCTGATTATCTTGTACAAAACTGTAAAACTTTTTCTGTCACACATATTGCTTCTAACTAGTCATCCACGTCAATGGCTTGGGACCCAAGACAGATATTGGCAGATTCATGTCAACATCCCATGTGCAATGAATATCTGCTTTCCAAAGCCTTTATCAAATATTGTTATAGGGTTACTTTGACCCTAATGCAGCGGTTGGTTTTAATAGCGAATGCTGGGCATACACTGTCAGATAAAATGTCTGTAAGACCAACAGATATTGCATCTGACAGCCTGAAACCCAGCAGATATCGTGGCCATACAATGTGCTATATTTCACAGTGTATGGCCACACAATATCTGGGTTCCTCCCGTCGGGAGGAAACATTCCCTTTTCCTCCCCTGTGAAGGAACAGGGAGAATGTTGGGCAGTCGGCAGTGAATACACTGCCAGATGCCGTCGACCAATTATCGGATCAGTTGGGCATTTTGGAAGATTTTCCATGCCCGATTGTCCAATCATCTCTATGAAACTATTGGCCCTATAATCTGCAGATCGAGCTGATAATTGCATAATATTAGCTGGCTTAATTCTACAGTAAACAAGTTCCAAAAGTTAAAAAAAAAAAATCTCCCTACGGTATCAAAGCTGTGAAAGATTCTCTATACTGGGAGATAGTACATGATACTTATTACAGCTTGGGGCCTCTTTCTTTGATTAATTGTAATTAATAAAATAATCATTGTTAAATTAAACTAAACCTGATCTGATTGACAGCCGTCGATATTCACTGATCTGTCGGGGAGACGGTGATATTCTTCATGTTAAAAATCCCAGCTTTGCTTATCATGATCATATTTTGCTCGGGACCTGCAAATCAGGGAATAACTGCGACTGTGGAATACCGTCCATGTCAAGTTGAAATTCAGAATTAACCCAAATATGTAAAAAATACAGTTTTTAAATGTATTATTCTAATTAACCGTTTGCTAAATGTTAGTGCAGGTCCATTTCTGAAACACAGAATCTACCACAACAGACTCGGGGTTTTATTTACGAAACTGCGGCTTTTATGATGAAGTAGACTGACTGTGGTGCTAGTGTGCTTTATACATATTTTATGCAGTAAAATTTAAATATCCCCACTTAAGATGACAGTGTATCAATCAATACAAAACTAAAGACAGTCAGTTGGTAACAGGCTGGGTTACAGTAAGCCCTGCTTTTTCATTAGTTATTATAGTAACATCTTATTAATGTAATGAAAACAATCAAAGCTTTACTTGTCAGACTGCACATATATTTTGCACTGATGTCAGTGTGCATTAAAGCTCAGCAGGAGGAGATCGGGGAGAAGACCATCTGCAAATTCAGGGAAATCTATTTAGATTACGTAAATTAAGTGAATTTAATGAAAAATCCTCTTTAGTTCCACTTTAGTAAAGGTCACACTTTCAATGGGCATCCCTCACATATACACACAGGTCATTGGTTTGATTCTGACAAGAGCCCGTTCTAGATAGAGAAGCTGAAGGAAAGATATGTGGCAATCACACTCTTGTTTGGAGTTTGAGTAGCAAATAATTAGCCTATGAATAGGGATTATGGCCCTGATTCAGACCCACTCGCAATTGGGCGTACGTACGTTCGGCGTACGTAAAAAAATATTTAAATTCAAGCACTCGCTCGTATTTTCGTACGCAGCTAAAAATCCGCCCCAAACTCAGCCGACCCCTCCTCTAACTAACGAGCGTGCCAAATAACGAGCGTACATCCCCGAAATGGCTTGAAGGGAACGCACGCACAAGTACAAACCGGAAGTGGGCCTGTCAGATTCCGATTACCTGCTCGTTTTTTCTGCCTACCTCCCTCAATCGTATCATGCCAATCAATGTATCAATTAGCTTAATTGTTTTTTTTTTTTTTTTTTTTTTGAGCAATAAAAAAATAATAAAAAACTGACATTGTATTCTCACATTATTGTCAAAATGGATTACATTTAATCCTGGGCCAAAAGGCACAAACTGGCAAGAACCACATTTTACATGCCCCCCCAAAAAAGGGCTCTTTAAGGAACGTTTCAAATTTAACATAACAATGCAAATTCAACAGGCCAAAAGAAAAAGGTAAAAACCAAAAAAACATGATGACATTATTGTTACAATAGGCCCTAACCAACAAATTGAGCCCAAAAGAAACTACCACAAATGTACGTAAATTGATTGTGTAATCATCACATTAGCAGCTATGATTTCCACGTGCGTACGCTTTTGTGCTAACACAAAAAACTACTTTCAAAACACATACCAAGCCGGTTTTCAATCCACCACTAATTGCTGTTCAGACCACCCGCGATTAATCGCAGCAACATCGAGGAGTGCCGGGATGGAGGAGAAGGCCATCGCCAATGTGGTCGAGTCATCCAGACCCTAAGCTGTGCGAGCATTTTGAAGGGAAAGAGGATCATCCAGTGACGTATGAGTCGGTCCGTACACATTTTACGCTCGCATCTGCTAATGTATGTACGCCCCAAAAACGCCTCGCCACGCCTGCGTTTTTCAATCTCCACCCCCGTCAACACCCAAAAACGCCCTGTTCTGTCAATCACATTTGACATGTCACTTCCTGTACGCTATTTGACGAACGAGACCAAAAAAACTCGCAATCTGCCGTACGCACATGCGCAGTGTTACACCGACGCAGGCGCGGTTAGTCAACATCGGAACGCAACGAGCGTACTGCTGTTTGCGAGTGGCTCTGAATGAGGGCCTATATTTGCAAAATAGACCTTTAAGGTCTGTTTGCACAAATAAAACCTCAAACTAAAATTAAACCGAGATAATCTTACCCTTTAGTATTGCACAGGACAAGTTTTTTTCTTTTATTTTTAGCAACTAGAAATCCCCATTTTTAGTTTTTTGGGTTTTTTTGTGGAAAATACAGCTCATATCACAAAAAAGCACTTGTATTCAAATACATAGCTGTATTAGAGGGATCGGTATGATTTAGGCTAAAACCCGACAGCGGAAGCCCGGTAGAGGTGAAGATCCCGACTGCGCTAAAGGCAAGTATAAACTAACCTTAACCCCCCCCTAACCCTCCCTTAGGGGTGCCTATCCCTAACCTCCCCCCCAAATGCCTAACCCTAACCCCTCTCTAAGTGCCTAAACCTAACCCCCCCCCTTCCCCGCTGCCTAAGCCTAAGGGCCTGATTCAGAGCCGCTCGTAAGCGGCCGTTCGTTCGTTTCTACCGATGTTCGCACAACTGCGCATGCGTACGGATTTTAATACGCATGCGCGAACCAGTCAGTGCGGCCGAAAATCGTGTGCTCGCTAAATAGCGAATGCCTGCTATTTTGAGTGACAGAATGAGGCGTTTGTGGGTGGTAACAGGGGAAGGTGCTTGAAAACGGGGAGTGGAGATCCGAACGCAGGCGTGCTTAAAGGTCAAAACGGGCGTTTTAAGGGTGTGCATAATTAACAAAGCAGCGTCATTGACCACGTCACTTGGTTGTTTTATAGTCAGCACTGCTCGCATGATTGTGGTAGGAAAAACCAACCACAAGAATAGCGAGCAGTTCAGACGCCTTTCGATGTACTCGATTAATCTAATAAATAGCTGACATGACGTATGATGCGAGCGGCCAGGGGGCGTTTTTTTCAAAATTACGTTTGCATGTTTTGTTCGCTCGTTCAGACATACGTGAACAGACCGCAAAGAGCGAACGGTTCATTTACATAGCCAGCCCCTTTTTCTGAACGAGCGAGCGCAAATAGCGTCCGGCTCTGAATCAGGCCCTAAGTCTCCCAGGGGGGTGGGTGCCTAACCCTAACCTCCCCCCGGGGGTGCCTAACACTAACCCACCCTTCCCCTAGCCCAACCTTCCCGGGGGGCTGCCTAGCCCTAAGTCCACCCGGGAGCCCCTAACCTAAAACAGCTGTTCGCAACCGGTTTACCTTCAGTCGGGATGTCGGGTGCCGGGCTCCCAGCGTAGGTAAAATGACAGGCGTTGGGAACAGGGCTGTTGTTTCTCAGTGGGGTAAAAATGCATTAAAACTAAAATATCAAGTTTTGAATTGACCAATTTTTATCTTCAGCATGACAAAAATGTTGAATGTGAAATGACAAAAAAGGCTTCCGATTTTTTTGGCTGCAGAGACAATGGTCAGCATAAGATTGGGTCACAGTGCAGCCTTCTGGCGAAGATGTGAATTGTTGTGAACATATAGTTTTGTTTTGCTAGTGCCTCAATATCTCTTCTTGTTTCCGAAGTTTATTTTTGTTATTTTTTTAGAATTTTTTTTATTTAAAAAGGTATCGCAAACATACCACAGACTATATAACATCAAAGCATAAAATGTGATGTCAGAAATCATATTATGCGACACGAACTACTGAGTTTATATGCAAGAATTACAGATGAGAAATACTAATGATTAAAAATAAAGGCAGAAAATGGGAGAAAATTTAGGAAAATGGGGTAGGGAAATCAGGGGGCAGGGGTGTATGGGGAACCCAGTAGGATGACACCAACAGTAAAACCAAGGGAGTAAACCTCGGCTCCAGAAAGAGCATATATTAAGTCAAGGGGTAAGGAGGGAAACTTATGCAATGGAATCTTTAAAGTCAAGCCAGTAAACCAGGTGAACATAAAACTTATCCATCAAGGAAAGCATAATATCTTCCATGGACACCATTCACTAATAGAGGATGTCGGGACTGCAATTAATAAATATTGCTATATTAGATGTTGGACTTTAATGTTAGGTACACATCTGACAGATTTGCTAATGACGCAGAACGATTCAGATAACACTAGATGTGGAGCATACACACTGACCGTCGGAACCTGGTGAAATGTACATACTGTACTAAACAATTCTCACTGACCGTCGGAACCTGGTGAAATGTACATACTGTACTAAACAATTCTCACTGACCGTCGGAACCTGATGAAATGTACATACTGTACTAAACAATTCTCACTGACCGTCGGAACCTGATGAAATGTACATACTGTACTAAACAATTCTCACTGACCGTCGGAACCTGGTGAAATGTACATACTAAACAATTCTTGGGCCATGGACCCAATATCTGTCAGGTCAGCCCGAGAATTGTATAGTGTGTACCAAGCGTAATCAGACTTACGTAGAGAAATCTCTTTCTTTGTATATGATAGCTATGAAGTATAGCACAGGATGGGAGGGATGCAACCTCTATCACTTCTCCTAAAGTACCCAGATCATGCTCCATCATAATCTTGTGACATAATAATAAACTCTGGGGAGTCCCTGCACCTTTGGGCACCTTGGAAAGGGGGAGGGGGATAAGCAGTGGTGTCACAGTTAAGGTAAACTAACATCTTTCTTGGCTTCTTGAGTTCCTTCTCTGGATGTC
Source organism: Taudactylus pleione (assembly GCA_031769625.1). Classification (NCBI taxonomy): domain Eukaryota; kingdom Metazoa; phylum Chordata; class Amphibia; order Anura; family Myobatrachidae; genus Taudactylus; species Taudactylus pleione. The sequence goes on along the minus strand of JAUIMM010000031.1, from coordinate 33,877,961 downwards.
AGATCTTGGTAAAAGTCTACTGGGGATGATTTGGAAAACTACTGCCCGACTCACTGTAAATTAGTGGTGCTATCTTACAGACAGACTAGGAGAAGAGGAAAAGCCACCTGGCACATTTATTACTTGGCAGCGTAACCAAAAGTAAGTAACCTAATGAAAAAATATAAGGCATACCTTACCATTTTTCTCAGGACAGTCCCGATTTTTGAGGACTGTCCCATTGTTCCAAGATTAGGACGTTTGATCTAACACACAGTGTACCAATTGGGGTGAGGCCATGCCCTCATTTCACCATGGTCAGGCAAACTCTGCCACCACCTGCGTTGTTGGGTGGTGTGAGTGGTTGAAATCGATGTACAGTAATCATGAAATGCAAGTCATGTAATGACAATGTTACAATACTAATGCAAAGGATTAGTTGAACAATGGCTTTGAATCATGTCAATCAGTGATGAGATTGCAGTGACAAGCAGTAATAGTACTAATGAATGGCTAATTCAGTAATTGCAATACTCCTGGTGACACTCTTCAATAAATCTGGCTTAACAGGTATTTCAGCACATCACCACCCTCTCAGAAGGCAACAAAGAGATAATATATCACTGAAATAATAGGCAATATTACTTTGTACTGTCATATAACAATAACAACCCCCCCCCCCCAGAAAATACCAATACTGTAGTTCATAGTGTATGGTAGTTGACAAAAATGGTCCTAATGTGCTTGTCTATCATGGGTGGAAATAGTTCTTTTGAAAATCAATTACACTGGTGTCCAGCAGGCAGATGTTACACCAAGTATTCTTCAGAGAGGTCTTATCCAAATTGTCCTTCCTCATTTTTCAGCAATGACCAGAAAGGAAAAGATAACATACATGGAGCACACTGTGTATAAAATACTGTGAGTGACCAGAGACAGTGATAATAATGACCTGCTTTGGACAACTATCTCACCAACATCTGTCAGTGCTTGGTCTCCTTGGTTGACGTAATGTTCAAATGCCTGTTTTCCACTAGGCAATATTAATGAGCGATTGCACGATTACGACATCGTAATCGTGCAAACGCTCATTAATCATGCACAAATCATGCACTATAATGTCAGAAACGACCAGCGATGCGCGCTCCCGCTGGCCATTGCCAACATCAATCATCGGCTGAACATGCTGGTTAATCTGCCGATAACGACAGATTGACCATGTTCAGGGATGATGGAGGGTGTCTACACTGAACGACTAATCGTTCAGTGTAGGCACTGCAGAAGGTGGGGAACGTAAGATTACAATGTTGTAATCGTACTGTCGTTACCCCATCGCCTAGTGGATGTACACCTTAAGTCTTTTCTTTTAGATGCAGAAAACAAGAGAAAAAAAAGAAAAGAAAATTAAGTGTTTTATGTTTTTTAAAAGAACTTACCATAAATATATGAATAAAAATAAAAAAATCACAAAGAGAATGCAATGCTAAATCAAATAGACTAATATAAACAAAAAATATAACAGTAGAAAGGAATAGTCCTCCACTTACCAACACGTCTCCCAGACCGCAGAAAAGGAAGCTTTCCATGGAAGATTCAAGAGACCAATATACTTTCTACAATGAATTAAATGTGTCCCTGAATCCTGACGGGCGGCGGGATGGATTCCGTGGTAAGGTGGTGGTACAGTGGATATGAATTGTTACAGATGAAACACAGGGTGGAGTCAGAGATGTACGATAATGCCACTGCAGCTGTTTAATTTGTATGAAACCACTGTGCGGAAATATGCAAATGACGCAGACGCCAAGGAATGTATTGAGACGCTTCGCAAATGCAAGTATCTGTGTACGAAGACGCAGCATTGGTCACTGGTCCTGTGATAATCAGTCTCCTAAGTAATCATAAGGTTACGCAGAAGAGGCGCGCGCACTGAGACGCCAGAGCTATGCTTACCGTGTACAGGATCGCAAATGCAGGAAGTGACATGTCCCCGAAGCGGTCGGGACCTGCCTTCGTTCTTTGCTGTCACTCCCCGTTACCTCTCCCGAACGCTCCCTGACTGTCAATCACACTGCCAGTAAATAGTCGCTGTGAGCGCACAGTAATGTACATTGATGCATGCGCAGTTTGCGGATAATCGCTCAACTGTGACAATATCGGCATAGCGCATGTCTCTAAGGTACAGCTCTGACCATAATACATAGAAGACACAAGGTTAAATGTACCTACACATGCTGATGGTCCGCCTATGACATCATATTGTCCAATAAAGCTGTCTGCTAATTTACATGATGGTTGTCCTTTGTAGAGATTCCTTGTAGAGAGCCGGACCAAATCCCCTACTGAATAGATCTTGTCAGGCCGTCAAAGCTTATCATAAAATACACTATATAACAGTGCTTAATTATAACAGACTGAATAGATATTATACACATATAATAATAAATACCATATATATTTATTCTGTCACACATTTTTCTTATTAAGTCTTGTCACTGACCCTATATATGTACCAATTGAATTTATCAGGCTAAGGACTACACAAAGGATCTAACCTACACTGAATTGTGAGGCCTTCTTTTTGCTTGCAACATCTTTGTACAGCAAATGAAATATTTGCAATTCTATTGATAAGTATTTACACCTGTCTGTCTTGTTTATATTGCTGAGGATTCATTTACAATCTGAGTTCTGATGTAAATTTAAATTCTTTGTACCATCCGCTATGTTATATATAAAATTTGATTTCTGATGTAAATTTCAATTCTATCTGTACCATCCGCTATGTTTGTATTTGTACCATCCGCTAATGTTTTTTTTATCTATCACTCCCTGTTTAAGATTACCCCTGAAGAAGTCCCCAAGGGGACGAAATGCATAGGGTGGGTACCAAAGGTAATGCCACAACTTAAAGTTGTCAAGCCTACACCCAGATGGGTTTAAAGAATCTACAACTACACCAACCTACAAAGTGGCAATACTTATAGCAAATTATGCTTACATAAAAAGGTGTTATATGTATTAATAAATACTTTTTAACCAGAAAAACTTATTTTGGATTTTATTAACATTTGACCTTTGGCCTTGATTTTGAGTGATTTGTTCTGGTGAGTGGGTATAATTACAGATTGTAGAATACCAGACTCATCTTTTTAGAAACTAATTGATGGTACTAAGAGGAACAACTTACATGCTTAAGAAAATGTGAAAGTTTATTCGTGATACAGACTAACATTCCAAATTAAAAAGGACTGACATTACAAAGCATACTGAACATTGGTTTGTAGCGCCTTCTAAGGTTCTTTTATCTATCTATCTATCTATCTATCTATCTATCTATCTATCTATCTATCTATCTATCTATCTATCCATTAAGGATTGGCTCTCACCTGCTACCTCATTATCACCATACATAGATAATTACTGGAAGTTTTTTGCTATCCAGCGACTTTTTATCATTGCTGTGAATCTAATAACTTTCAAATTTATATTTCTCACGGGACTTCATATCGGTTCCTAATAGGAAATCATTTATACTTCAATTTGCCTGTAGGGATACATTGCGTCTCTCCCGTTATTATTTGTTCCTCCCAAAGTGCATACTTTTCAGCAACTCATAGTTTTATGTTTTTTTTGTAATTGCTGTATTAAAGTGGTTTTAATTTCACATACCCAATCCTTAGTGTAATTTTATTTTCTGATATGAAGTAATATTAGGGACATTTTCTGTATATTGTCTCATTCTGTTGTAATTGGGTGCTGGTATGTATCATTTTTTCGGTGTTTTCTATTTTTAGGGGGTCTACTTGACCCCTTCAGTTTGGCTACTTGACTGTGAAAGATATGCTGAGTAAAAACCTAAACGAATATACAAAAATCTGTCCAAACGTTTGCTGTAAACTTTGTCCTTCAATTTGACATGATGGGTTCTGAGCAGCCATGTAATATATACAGTTCATGTAGTTGTATAGAAACAGATCACAGGAAAATAAAATGTGAAATCTTAGTAAAATGATCCACAACCACCCAAATTATAGTAAGACCCAATAAAATGTATGGAAGGGGCCTGAAGGTATGGACAATGGTGGAGGAAGGCCAGTAGGATGTGAATGTAGGGAGATCCCTCTTGTTTGGACTGAGTGTACCATGAGGACTGGCTTTGTGAAACACTGCCCTAGCCCATATAGTTATCTCCATCAGAGCACATGCATAAGTAAGACTCACAGCACTAGATTGACTTTCCCAGGCCTACCTTGCAAACCCCCACCTGCTGTATTGTGTACCTCCGTGTCTTCATCTGTGGCCCCAGCTTTTTACCTTTTACCTATTCTCTGCTTTGTGCCCCATCGACCCCAGCTGTTTTTCTTTTTGCTAATCTTAATCTGTGGCCCTACTCTTATACTGAGATTATTTGTATTGTGCGACCCTTTTGAATTGTAAGGGGGCCTATATGCGGTCCTTGAAGGTCATCAGGTTTCCCATCACTGAGTTACACAATAAAAAGTAAAACTATAGTGTACATACTATCAGAGCCGTAACTAGACTTTTTGGTGCCCTGTGCCAGAAAGAGCATTGGCGCCTCCACCCATTATTTTTTAAATAGGGACATAAGACATGCACCCGGGAAAGGACCATGGCTTCATGGGGAAAGGCCAGGGAAGAGATAGGGGAGGCCAGGAGATGCTGGGGATAAAAGAAGAGGAATCATAATAAACAGAAAATTGACAGGCCCACACAGCGCCCCCTGCCCTAGTTACGGTAATGCATACTATTTTCTGTGTGGTGGCACAGTAGTTAGCAGTAGCTGCATCCTTGGATTTGTGTGTGCCCAGGCTGCTATCCACGAACTGCTTGCATGTTCTCTGTGTGCTTACGTCAATTATACAATATCATTATACAAATAGTGTTTTTATTATGCAATGTATTCAGGTGCGACAAATTATCATTTTAATTCCTGAAAGCATTTCATAGTGGAAATATATATATATATAGTACTATAAGATGTGAATAACATGAAGCAGAACATGTTACCTGGCAACATTGGAAAGAATGTTTATGTGTATATAACTATTTTTCCCACATCTACAGTTACACTTTGTGCTTATATATATATATTTTTTTCTCACCCTGCAGGTAATCTATTGGGACCAGTCTTCTGACATAGAAATAGCAGTGCTTCACTATATACACAGTAAGTTACAAGCTGCAGGCCTGTTACAAAGCTGCATAGGTTTTTATTTCAAAGTGGTATTATATGCACAGCATAATTTAAAGAGTAAGACAAGAGTTAAACAGGAGGAAGACAGGAGGACAACATTTAAAAAAAGAACTCTTTACAACTTGAAAACAATTGAAAAGGATCTTCTCAGCTTCTGGATACACTGCAACTCAGCCACCAGCTTTCATTATAACCTGAACACACCTTTTGCCAACAGCCTGCTTCAGCATTGCAAGCAACTACCAGTTGGATTGCTGCATTTTAATTTTTAAATGTATGTTTTTTGACCCTACACTGTTTATTATTCCTATACCATTGTCAATTTATCTCTACACCACTGTAGTATCTACCATGTTTAAACACCTTCTCATGTATAAGAATGCTTTATCCTTAAAGTCCTGCAACTTTAACAGCTCTAAACTCATTTTGTTTATTATATACTCTTGTAGTTGTGCCTTTACATCGACTAACACTGTTCTTCCTTTTATCTGATTTTTAGACATTTTAACTGTACTATTCCTGTATCTCACTCTCATCACTACTACTGCTGTTTTCTTCCCCCCCAATCCCTCATCTACGCAATGTCTCACTTTTCTTCTGCTCCCCCATCACTCAGAAGCTACATAATTCTTTCCTCTACCACCAGTTCTCAGCTCTTTCCTTCCTCCACTTTCTCCTCTCCCTTCCTCCTCTCCTCCATCTCCCTTCATCCCATCTAGTACGCTCCACCGCATCTCCCATAACTCATAAGCCCCGCACCCTCCCTTTTCTCCAAGTTACACATCTTCTTCTCAACCCACACCACACTAAACCTCCACCTTGCCCACCACCTGCTATCACCTCCCTCGCTCAGAAGCCCACCACATACCCACACTCTCCCTATCCCCCTGCTCTAAATCAATCTCAACCCCACACTACAGCAACCCTAACAATCTCCTTCTCTCTCCTCTCAACTCTATCCCTCTCTCCTGTCTCCTCTAGAATGCCAGTCCTGTCTATAATCAACTGGTCCCTGTCCATTACGGCTTCATATTCAACTCCTTCAATCTCCTAGCCATCACCAAATCCTGGACTTACCCATCTGACACCACTTCTCCTGCAGCTATTTCCTTTGGGAGCCTCACATTCTTTCACACTCCCTGTCCTGGAGGTTGCCACAGTGTTGGTGTTGGGATACTTCTATCATCTGGTCACTCCCACCAACTCTTACCTTCTAAACTCTCCACTTCATTAATTGCATTCAATGCTCATATCAGTTGCCTTTTCCAACTTCCTCGAGTAGCTGACTTTCCTCGTTCCCCTAGCCTTAACTCAAAATTCCATGTTAACTTTGCTTCTTGGCTCCTAACCTTGAAATGGGCTCTCAATACCCCTTTCTTCCTCAAAGCTTTCCAGCTCTCATCCTAACCCACTACTCCATGTTCCTTCCTCACAATCCAGCCCATCTGTGTCACCCCTGTTTGTCTGCCCCCTCCCCTTTAGAATGTAAGCTCTCACAAGCAGGGCCCTCTTCCCTCATGTGCTTCTCCCTCACTTACTCCTACTTTAATTTACAACAGCACCTAACCCTTGGTTGCTGACACCATGCTGCTTATTTAAGTGTTATGCAGCAATGTATAAATCGTGTATTTGTCCTGCATTGTTTGTACTGTTAATAACTGTTTTTCTTGTGTGCTCATTTGTCTATGTACTTTGTAAGGCGCTGCGGAACCCTTCTGGCGCCATATAAATAAAGGAATATATATATATATATATATATATGTATGCCTTAAAGAAAGTTGTAATAAACATCTGAAATGTCGTCTATTAAGCGAGTTTTCCAGAGTGCTGGCTGTATTGACATTGTTTTAGGAGTGTCCTGCCCCTCTGCCAGGCTCTTTGAGGATTTTGTGCACCCCGGTGGTTGGATCACTACACGGAGTGCCGATCCCCTAATATAATATATATATATATATATATTATATATACACAAAAAAATGCCCTACACTCAGCTTTTGTTAGTATATAATAAATGGCTGCAAACCTTCTAAAAACAACCCCCCTGTTAGTAGGGGCTAGAACACAATATTTTATAGAGTAGTATAGAAGATGCGCCCCAAAGAAGACAAATAACGAACTGTTCATCAATTATATATATTAAAAAAGTCCAATATATAATAAGCTCATAATCCAATTTGCAGTATTATAAATTCTTGGAAGAGATGGATCCTACGGCCGAGTTGTCCACTTTATGGATACTAAAAACTTTAGTGTGGCTTTTCTCCCATACAATTGGATTTTCTTAATATGAAGAAAAACTCCTTATTTCTTAAGGAGATAAATATCTAAATATAAACTCTTGCACCAAGAAGGCCCAAACGCCACCATTAATATAAAAAATATATTTATTACGCATAAAATCTTTTGCAATCAACAGTATACAGCCAGATGAAATTCGTAGTTGTATTGATATAAAATAATATCACACCTCAATATGTATAACGCCCCTATATAGGGTAGATAGCACACACCCAATGCGTTTGTCCTCCACCAGGACTTCATCAGGGGTATAACACAATTTTGAAAGTGGGCAATCACTCCTTATTAGGTGCAATTTTGACAGTGGCTCTATATAAAAATAAATTCTTTGGTTGTCCAGAAAACTGCAAAAGCAACAACCCAGCAAATAGCTCCGTTCTTTAGTCTGTCTGATTTCAACAGGAAATCAATGTCCTGTATGGGAGAAAAGCCACACTAAAGTTTTTAGTATCCATAAAGTGGACAAGTCGGCCGTAGGATCCATCTCTTCCCAAGAATTTATAATACTGCAAATTGGATTACGAGCTTATTATATATTGGACTTTAATATATTTAATTGAAGTAAACAGTTCGTTATTTGTTTTCTTTGGGACGCATCTTCTATACTAATATATATATATAGTACAGTAGCTGCCGGTGGCAGTCTCAGTATAAAAGTTCATTCAAACAGAGGGTCCCAGTCCTCCAAAGTTATTCAACGTTTCAAATTTATTACAAACTTTTCATCAGGAACCTCTGATGAAAAATTTGTATTAAATTTGAAACGTTGAATAACTTTGGAGGACTGGGACCCTCTGTTTGAATGAACTTGTATACTGAGAGTACCGCCTGCAGCTACTGTACTATTATAACATATCCTATTTGGGAAGCCACCCAGGACTGGTGTTTACATTACTGAGCTGGAGTGCCGAGCATTTTTTGGAGGAAAATATTATATATATATATATATATATATACATACATATACATATACATATATATATATATATATACACAGTTACACACATACACATACACACATATATACACACACACACACACACACACACAGAATATTTCCTTAGGAGCTATGCAAGCCCCAAAGAAAAGGAAAGAGCGGCACTCCAATGTTGAAAAAAAATTTGTATTAAGATGACAACATATACACAAACCTAAAATGCACAAGTCCTGAAGAAAAAAAACCTTTGTGCTTTGAAACGTTGACATCGTTTGTGTATATGTTGTCATCTTACTACAACATTATTTTCAACATTGAAGTGCCGCTCTTTCCTTTTCTCTAGGAGCTACTCTAGGAGTTTCAGTAGCATCGGATAAAACAGAAGGTCCCAGTACCCGTTTGTCGTATTTGGGTATTGAGATTGACACATTAGAGGGTTGTTGTCGACTCCCCCAAGACAAGGTGTTAAAATTACTGGATATGGTGGCATGTTGTTATCCACGGATAAGGTGAGATTGCGCGCAGTTCAATCGGTTAGGTTCCTTCAACTTTGCCTGCCGGGTGATCCCGATGGGCAGGGTTTTTTGCAGGAAACTTGAAATGGCCACGACAGGGGTACTCCATCCTTATCACTACATCCGTCTGTCGGCCGAGATTAAAATTGATCTCCGGGTTTGGGCCAGATTCCTGGTTCAGTTTAACGGCGAACGCATTTGGCCTTCGCCCCCCGTGGCCAACAAGGTGCTGCAGCTCTTTACTGACGCTGCCGAGTCATCTGGCTTCGGGGCTTATTTTGATGGGGACTGGTGCGCCGCCCCGTGGCCCCCAGAATGGCGCAGCGAGGGCCTTACCAGCAACTTATTACTTTTGGAATTATTTCCAATAGTGGTTGCTGTCGAGCTTTGGCGGAATCGTTTGAGCAACCAGCACGTAAAATTTTGGTGTGACAATTTAGGTGTTGTACACGCCATCAACAATCAGAGAGCAGGCTTCCCCCTTTGCATTGCGCCTATTGCGTCATTTGCTGTTGCGTTGCCTGGAGTCGAATATTAGTTTCACGGTGTGTCATGTCCCTGGCACAGCCAATGAGATAGCTGATGCATTGTCTCGTTTCCAATTTGCGCGTTTTCGCTCCCTAGCCCCGTTTTCTTCTCCTTTAATTTGCCCCTCGTTTGTATGGCAGATCATCAGGCCAGCTTAGAAGGTTTGGCGCGGCATTCACTTGCCCCGTCAACCCTCAGAACATACTCGGCGGCCTGGAAGGATTGGCGGGCTCATTGCGCCCAGCCTGCCATGGAGGGTAAGTCTGACCAGGACTTGATCTTGTCTTTTGTCTGGTTTAAACACCAACAGGGCAGGTCCAGGGCTTCCGTGGTTGCGGCGCTCGCGGGGATATCGTTCTTTTGCAAACTTAAAGGTCACTAAATCATTTATGTTAATGAGAGCCCTTAAAGGTTGGGCCAAGGAGTGCCCCGCTCGCGCCGACTCATGCAGGCCGGTGGACCAACAGCTGCTGCAGTCTTTGCTGTCGGTTTTAGAAAAGGTAACTACGGATTCATTTGAAGTGGCGCTTTTCAGTTTGGCTTTTGCGGTCGCATTTTACAGTGCATTCCGAGTTGGTGAGTTAGTGGCGGCTAGTAAAAAGTCGGCTTCCTCCGGCCTGTTGTTATCGGATGTTGTGTTTTGGGATTCTACTGTGTTATGTAAATTAAGTTTCTCCAAGACAGATCAGACAGGGAGAGGTAGATGGGTTACTCTGCATCGTCAGGACGGCAATCTGGTGTGCCCCGTTACGTTGGCATCCTCCTACATGGGTGTGCGCCCATCTGGAGGATCGCAGTGGCTGGTGCATGTCGATGGCACACCCCTTACTAAGTTCCAATTTGCTGCTATTTTTAAGCGCGACTTAGGCGAGTTAGGCCTAGACGTCTTAGCGTTTGGGACTCATTCTTTTCGCATAGGTGCAGCTACTTGCGCAGCTTTAGCAGGGGCTTCACCTGCAGGTATTCAACAAGTAGGTAGATGGAAATCTGCGGCTTACAAGTCTTATGTGCGCTGTGATAAATTATAGTGCGCTCCTTGCTAACCCGAAAACGTTGTTGTGAAGGGATTTTTTTGTTTTTCCGCCCTGGGAGCCATGATTTGACCACTTTGGTTCACGGGTCGGGTTTTTTAGTTTTTCTTCTTCACTTGGGTTCTTTGTTTCCCCCTTTTATGCATCCCTGATAGCTAGTCGCTATGTTTTCTTTCATAAGTTGTGTCGTGGTGGTGGTTTTCTACAGTTTCTCATGGTTAGGCTTCTTTTTCCTTTTCAGTACCTGCAAGGGAAGATGGACAGGTCTGGTTTGTGGGTCATTCCTATGTTTTTTGGGCAGAGAAGCACGGTCTGGCTAAACGTGCTAGTTTGTTGCTTGGTGGACGGAGCGTGCGATGGATTGGAGTGAGGGGTTGGAGTGTGGAGGCTGGTCTTGATTTGTTGATCTCATCTGTGGCTTCTTGGGGAGCGCTGGAGTGGTTGGTGTTGCACGTTGGTGGTAATGATGTGGGTCATCTGAAAGGTGTGGAATTGATTGTGCGGTTGCGTGGTTTATTGGAGGAGGTGCGAATGCGTTGGCCAGGAGTTCGGATTGTTTGGTCAGAAATGGTTCCTCGTTTAACTTGGAGGGGTGCTCGGAATTACTCGGCTGTGGTTTAGAACGAGGAAGAAGGTGAATGTGGCGGTGGATCGGTATGTGCTTTCCTTGGGAGGTGTGATTGTGCGTCACAGCTTTTTGACTGGCGACATGGATCGTTATTTTCGCCCGGATGGTGTGCATTTAAATGCCCTAGGCCTTGGGCTGTTCATCAAGGATCTGCTTTCCTTTCTAGATTAGTTTTTCTTTGGTGGCGGGCCAGTCTTCCTTTGTTGCCTGGTTTGGCGGGAGTTCGCTGCAGCTCAGTGGCTTCATGTGGCGCAAGAAAACGTTGTGGGGGCGCTTGACCTCAAGGTGCGTGGCGAATTTGTCCTTCTCTGTACGAGGGGACCCGAACGCTTTTTGTAAGAAAGACTTTGGAGTGGCTCAGGAGGGAAGCGAGACCCCCACATCGTAAGTGCGTCTATAGGAGGGTCGTTTTAGTCGTCCCTCGAGTCATTCGTATTTAAAAGCTAGAACTGAGCTTGCAGCGTCTCTTGCCACCTCGGTTAGGTTAATTAATTAATTATCAAATAAAAAGCTGTGACCTTTTAGTCAAGCTGCTTTGTGTCTGTGTCGTTATTTATTATTAAGTTAAGTTTAGTTAAGAAGGTTGTATAAGGTTGGAAGCGATAAACCAATGTATCTCTTATGTATATAATAATCTATATGAATCTATATACGGCTTGGTTCAGATCAATTAGGGTGTGTACAGCTGCACTAATTTAGCAATCACTAACAGGGTATTTAAACCCCATACTGAGAGGATTGCTTTATTGAGCTACTGACGAAGTTGTGGGGGGTTTCCACAACGAAACGCGTTTGGAGCCCCAGGACCTATTAGCACCTCAGAATCAGGATTGGATTGGAGACGCATTTGGGAAGTTCCGGACCAGCACCATACATCCTTACCACCTTTTGCCAATAAAGCTGTGGCCCCTGTTGGCTAACTGGACAAGCCATAAACAGGATCATCTTTGCGGGCTGGTAATATATGAAACATTGCTGGATAATTGTCCGGATTGCCCCTACCTTGACTCCGTTTCTTTCCACGTAGGTTGCTATTTCTTTGGTGACATTGTGACTATACTATTTGATTCTCATATGCTTAATGGATTACATGGACGAGAGATTCTCATGAATTGAGTTAACCCATCCATTTTATGCCAGAATATTATTATTTCATGTGCTGCTGCTTTTTAATATTTTGTGATTACTATCAATATTTTTTATGCACCATTTTATTATTATTAAATGTCTATATTATGAACCAAGCCATATTTGGATTCTAATTAAGGGAGATACTTATACCACATCATTTGTTTTATCTAAGTATGTATAACCTCTAAGTGTCTTCTCATAGATTTGGAATTATTCAGTATATTTAGATTGGTATCAACATTATTATTACTATTAGCGCTGTTCGATCCTTTTCTTTTTCTGTATTTTTCAAACACAGCCTGTGAGATGGCAGTTAGGAGCTGATTGGTAGGTACTTTATCTCCATTCACTGTATCTCCATCCAAGGCTTAGTAAATAGACCCCTTAGTCATTAGAGGGGGTCCAAAGGGTTCTGAACCAAGTCCCCACATTTTTAGGCAAAAAATAGGGATTTTGCTAATTTTTTCACCTGCTCTGAGATGGTGGAAACTTTTCGGCAGTTTTTGTCTATGGAGTTTAAGTACATGCGATAACTCCGGGAATGGAATTGCACGATACGCATTTGCAAAAAAAAATAATCACTCATGTGAAAACTTATTGCAAAATCTGGGCTTTTTGCGTCTAATTGAATTCCCCCTTAAATTATAAGATCCACAGGGCAAACACTGGTCAGAATAAACTGAATATGGCAGTGTTACTTAAATAGAAGGAATATACAAAATATTGCATTTTAGGAGTATACTATACAGCAAATACAAAAAGTAAATCTGGATCCAAAAGACCCCAACACACATCCCCTCCTAAACACCCTAACCCAACCCCTCCCTCCCCCCCATGCATAAATGCACATTGATATTGATTTCCCTTCAAAAATAAGGTGCTTGCCCCTCAGTGGGAATTATGAATGACCAAGATTAGTGCCTGTGTTATTTCATGAGGCCATGAATTTGAAGTAGTATGACATTCATTTACGATGCCATGTGACGTGTTACCATGACTGTTACCATGGTGACATGGCAGGCATTGTCTCCTGCTAGTACAAGAGGCTGTGTTCAGATCCAGTGCACAATATGGCAAAGTGAGGAGGAATTATATGGAACCTCTCATTTCCCTCAGTGTTTGAGTAAAAAGCAGTCATTTATTATGGATGTGTTCCAGCGGATATCCTTTGATAATCATTGAAGAAAACATTCTTTCAATATTAATGACGGCTTCCCTTTCAGACGTTTTATTTTCTATTTCTGGTAATCTAATTAGGCATCCCTTTCTTTTTTTTCCCTTTTCTTGAAAGATCTGACACACCTCACTATTACCTTGTTTAGCTGCAGTAATTACTTTATGTATCAGATTTACATGCAACAACAAAGCATCCAGAAAGTCTTTTATTTTTCTTTACAAAAGGCTAACTCCACTTTTCTGGATTGTTTTCTTCTTAGGGGTTATGGGGCTGAGGCAGGGTTGGAAGTAAATGGGGGTACATTTCTCTAAGGAAAGTGTTCTGAAATATAGCACATTTTCTTATGCAGAGCTGTACGGATCTCGATATGCGCACGCCTTTGTATCGGCAGCATCTGCACCTGGTTTACTACTAGTCATTGTCAGGAGTGTGTACCTGCCCAATTCTAGGTGCAAAAGATAATCCTGCTAACAACCTAACGGGGGTGATGTACAGGGGCGTATCTATAATGGGTGCAGGGTGTGTGGGAAACACGGGGCCCCTGGGTCCAGGGGGGGCCGGTGTTTGGTATTCTGACCGCCGGAATCCTCAGCGCTGGCATCCAATACCCAACCCTTGGAGAGAGATAAAGTACCATCCAATCAGTGCCTTACTGTCATATTACAGACTGTTTGAAAAATTACAGTTAGGAGCTGATTGGTTGGTACTTCATCTCTCTCCAAGGCTTAGTACATCTTAGCCCTACATGCTTACAGCACATTCTGGCCTGCATGGGCCAGATTTATGTGAACTCACCCTTATTGACCTTTACATTCGGTCTTTGCAAAAAACAGAATTAAAGGTAGGCTGAATAGGCTGTGGCCTAGGGGGACCCACAGCAAAGATGCCCCCACTACCAGTAAGTAGTATCTTATGCTATTTAGCTATTGCAGTACACAACTTGATGTCTCTTTGCCTATACTCGTGGCATCTAGCGGTGATTCGGTATCACTAATTTATTATATATACGAGTATGTGTGTTTGTGTCCAGGAAAAAAACAGTCACTCGCCTAAAATAAATCTTTAAAGTCCATTTGTCAGAGTTCAGTATTTTTAGTAAAGAGTGGAAAATGGCGCTCAGGATTGGATGCAGTAAAATAATGTGTTTATTGTGCCAACAGAAATGTATTGAATAAGTGTGATTAATTTTACAGTTAGGATCTGAACCTTTTTTCTATTCTAGTCAAAAAATAGATATCCAATGTGTATTGGGTTGGCCTATATAAGGATAACATTCCTATTTACTGGACTGGTTAACTCTCATTGGCAGGGCCGGATTAACGGGGGGGCATTGGGGGCACATACCCCCGGGCCCCCCTCAGAGAGGGCCCCCCGCTACCAGCCGCAGATCAGATCCAATTTATCCCTCCGGGCCGCCACCGCGTTTAACAGCACAGGTGAAACGGCAGCCAGGCCAGCCCAGTAGCAGCCGGCCATTCACTGTTTAAACACCATCCTGACAGCCCCCGCCGGCGCCGCAGAGCAACACTGGGTTGCCAGGCAGGAGATGGACCAATGACAAACTACGTTGTTGCAGCCTGTGCAGTAACTGGCTGGCGTCGCGCGTAGACTGCAGGGAAGAAGAGGGCAGGACTTGAAAGGGAGGTGCGGACGCTGTGCAGCTACAGCCGCATATGGATGCACAGGGGTGCGTGCAGGTGGAAAATGCAGCAGTTCAGCTGTTGAGGACAAGACCGGCTGTCAGCATCTCATCATAAAAGAAAAAAAGTAAGAGACAGTGTTGAACAGTTTTTTTTTTAAACCAAATAAAAATGAATTAAATAAAGGCACTGGGTCCATTGGTTTTAAATGTGTGTGTGTGTGTGTGTGTGTATGTATATATATATATATATATAGAGTAGCACAGGCCCGGCACTCAAATTCCAAATATAAAGAAGGTGCCCTCCGCAATGGTATCAAAATAAAGTCATGAAGGAGCGGCGGCACTCAGCAATAACAAGCACAATAAAGAAGGGTTACATAAACCTCTGTATTCACTTCAACGTTTCAATCGTCAAGATTTTCATCAGGAAGTACAGAAACCACATACAACACTTACCTATATGCACAATACACACCACGAGTGCAGCTGATCGCGTCCATCAGGATCACCATCTGACGTCATCACCCCGCACTATGCAGCGGGCGCGACGTCTGACGTGTCCGTCACTATGGAGACCAGAATAAACACATAAGACAAACCGTGCCTTCACCAACATAGAAAATAAATAGACAAAACAATAAGGTAATCTACTGTGGGTGAAGACCGTAAAAGTAGAATGTGAGCATCATTAAAACACAGTAATAAAGAGACAGAAATAGTAAAAGGAAGATACGGTAGCAGAGAGGTACAGTCTAATGGGACCTCCATGTAGGCAAATCAAGATTTAACTGAAGCATGTTAGCGACAATGTTTCATTGAGCCCATTAGGTTGTAACGTATTAAGACGGTGTATCCAACCTGCCTCAATCTGCAGCAAACGTCTAGCTCTATCTCCCCCTCTCACACTGACAGGGACATGATCAATCATTTTGTAACGCAGAGTCGACAAACTGTGTCGATGAAGTTTAAAATGGCGTGCCACAGGCTGATCAGTGTCACTGCCACCAAGGGCTTGGCGGATGGCCGATCTGTGCAATGCCATCCTCTCACGCAACTGGCGAGTGGTCTTGCCAATATACAAGAGACCACAGGGACACCTGATAAAATATACAACGAATTGACTGGTGCAGGTGAGTATGAAATTAATTTTGTAACGATGGCCTGTATGAGGGTGTACAAAACTATCACCTGTTTCCAGGAAACCACAGGTTGTACAGCCTAAACATTTATAATTGCCAGGTTTCTTGGTCAGGAAATGAGACTTACTAGAATTTTCAAAATTAGCGATGTCGTTATGCACAAGCCAATCGCGGATATTCTTACCACGTTTATAGCAGGGTAATAAAGTTGTATTTTTAAATGCAGGAAGATTAACATCGGTGCTAATTAATGGCCAATATTTTTTGGCAGTTTTAATAATGGGACCACTGCTGGTACTAAAGCTATTGACCCAAACTAATTTATCACTCACATTTTTAGTATTGCACTGAGACTGTGTCACTGATTTGGGTGCCAAAAGGGCCTTTTGCCTAGCCAAATTAAGAGTACTGAGCGAATATCCCCTGTGACGAAAACTCTCAGTCATTTTATCCATTTGTGATGCTTCGTCAGTAGGATCACTGCAAATTCTATGAATTCTCAGAAACTGAGAATAGGGTAAACCCTTGATCAAACTTTTGGGGTGGTGACTTGAAGCAAGCAACAAATTATTACGGTCTGTGGGTTTCTTGTAAATAGACGTACTGAGCTTACCATTAGATAGTGTGACCAATACGTCTAAAAAATGAATGCTATCAGCACAAATGTCATAGGTAAACTTAATATCGGGGTCCAGGTCATTAACCTCACACATCATCTGTAGGAACTCATTCCTACTACCCAGCCAGATAACAAATACGTCATCTATGTACCGCGTAAAAAACCTAATTTTGTCCACATAGGCTCTGTTGGTAAAGAACAAATCTTGTTCCACGCGGTACATAAATGCGTTGGCATAAGCCGGGGCCGCACAAGACCCCATGGCACAGCCCAGGGTCTGCAAATAATAGGACCCATCAAATGTAAAATAGTTTCTCGTAAGTGTAAGAGACAAAAGATGTAAAAACAAAGACAAATCAGGACCATTAAACTTGGAATTGTTACATAACAATTGTTCCACTGCTGCTAGTCCTCTGGTATTCGGAATACTAGTATATAGGCTCACTATATCAATAGTGCAAAGCCAACAATCAACAGGTAAATCAATTAAATCATGTAATTTTTGTAGAAATGAAGAGGTGTCCTTTAGATAGGTGTCTTCAGCTTGTATCACAGGCTGTAAGTAGAAATCAATGTATCTGGATACCTCATAATATAGCGAATCTCTCGCCGCTATAATGGGCCTCCCCGGCGGATTTATCAAGTCTTTATGTAGTTTAGGCAGAGTATAGAAGACCGGAACTTTCGGATGACGGGGCATTAATGCATCCATAGTAGATTTGGAAATCAGGTGATCATCCACAGCAGACTTCAAAATTTCAGTAAGTTCATCCTGGTATATCTTAGTGGGATTCGCTGATAATTTGCAGTAGACGCTTGTGTCGGAGAGTTGTCGTAACGCCTCAGATCGATATGCTGAGATGTCCTGTATCACAATACCGCCCCCTTTATCAGCAGGGCGGATTGTTATACTGGTATCTTTACTCAGGCTTTTTAAAGCATCAATTTCTTTTTTAGATAAATTGAGATGAGCACGATGTTTAGCACCACAGCTGGTGATGCTATTGTCTACCATGTTGGTAAAGCTCCTGATGGAAACATTCTGGGAGACTGGTTCAAACGTAGACTTAGATTTGCATGGTAAAAACTCAGTATGTGTATTCATTCTTTCTGGTATTTCACCGAAATATTCTCTCAGTCGCAATTGGCGATTAAGCCTATGCAGATCAATTTTACTGTTCAATTGATTAAACTGTACCGTAGGTACAAAACTCAGTCCTTTACGCAATACTGAGAGCTCATCTAAAGTCAGAACCTTGGTAGATAAATTATAAACTATCTCCTTTTCTTGGGTGCTTGTTTTGCCTTGTTTCTATTTACAAGAAACCCACAGACCGTAATAATTTGTTGCTTGCTTCAAGTCACCACCCCAAAAGTTTGATCAAGGGTTTACCCTATTCTCAGTTTCTGAGAATTCATAGAATTTGCAGTGATCCTACTGACGAAGCATCACAAATGGATAAAATGACTGAGAGTTTTCGTCACAGGGGATATTCGCTCAGTACTCTTAATTTGGCTAGGCAAAAGGCCCTTTTGGCACCCAAATCAGTGACACAGTCTCAGTGCAATACTAAAAATGTGAGTGATAAATTAGTTTGGGTCAATAGCTTTAGTACCAGCAGTGGTCCCATTATTAAAACTGCCCAAAAATATTGGCCATTAATTAGCACCGATGTTAATCTTCCTGCATTTAAAAATACAACTTTATTACCCTGCTATAAACGTGGTAAGAATATCCGCGATTGGCTTGTGCATAACGACATCGCTAATTTTGAAAATTCTAGTAAGTCTCATTTCCTGACCAAGAAACCTGGCAATTATAAATGTTTAGGCTGTACAACCTGTGGTTTCCTGGAAACAGGTGATAGTTTTGTACACCCTCATACAGGCCATCGTTACAAAATTAATTTCATACTCACCTGCACCAGTCAATTCGTTGTATATTTTATCAGGTGTCCCTGTGGTCTCTTGTATATTGGCAAGACCACTCGCCAGTTGCGTGAGAGGATGGCATTGCACAGATCGGCCATCCGCCAAGCCCTTGGTGGCAGTGACACTGATCAGCCTGTGGCACGCCATTTTAAACTTCATCGACACAGTTTGTCGACTCTGCGTTACAAAATGATTGATCATGTCCCTGTCAGTGTGAGAGGGGGAGATAGAGCTAGACGTTTGCTGCAGATTGAGGCAGGTTGGATACACCGTCTTAATACGTTACAACCTAATGGGCTCAATGAAACATTGTCGCTAACATGCTTCAGTTAAATCTTGATTTGCCTACATGGAGGTCCCATTAGACTGTACCTCTCTGCTACCGTATCTTCCTTTTACTATTTCTGTCTCTTTATTACTGTGTTTTAATGATGCTCACATTCTACTTTTACGGTCTTCACCCACAGTAGATTACCTTATTGTTTTGTCTATTTATTTTCTATGTTGGTGAAGGCACGGTTTGTCTTATGTGTTTATTCTGGTCTCCATAGTGACGGACACGTCAGACGTCGCGCCCGCTGCATAGTGCGGGGTGATGACGTCAGATGGTGATCCTGATGGACGCGATCAGCTGCACTCGTGGTGTGTATTGTGCATATAGGTAAGTGTTGTATGTGGTTTCTGTACTTCCTGATGAAAATCTTGACGATTGAAACGTTGAAGTGAATACAGAGGTTTATGTAACCCTTCTTTATTGTGCTTGTTATTGCTGAGTGCCGCCGCTCCTTCATGACTATATATATATATATATATATTAATAAATATATATATATATATATATATTTATTTTATGTATGTGTATATGTAAATTTGGAATTCCGGCACTCACTGGTATGATGCAATGTATTATGTATACTTGCCAAGTGTGTGAGTGTGTGTGTGTATATATAAATATATATATATATATATGTATGTGTGTGTGTGTATGTATATATATATATATATAGGTATATACAGTATAGAGATATATATATATATTATTAACATGCAAATGGTCCTGCACTCCAGGCAATAAGGATATTCCTGACCGGTGCCCTCATAGCAGAAAAGCGGCATATACGGATATAGGGTGCGGCACTCGGTACAATAATCAAGCAGAGACACAGTAATAGCAATCAACTTGTCCAACACTGAAACGTTGATTTCTATTACCGTGTCTCTGCTTGATTATTGTACTAAGTGCCGCACCCTATCTCCGTATATATATAATATATATATATATATATAATATTAAATATCTATATATAAGCAGGTGAAAATAACGCATTATGCATCCATCTAGCCAATGTTTCAGGACACTCCGGTCCTTTTGTCAAGGGAATATATAAATAATGAAAAAAAAAAAAATATATATATATATATATATATATATATACATACATACATATTCTGTCTGAGAAGGGGATGTTGTCAGGAAGCAAACGGTGTAAATGGCAACCGCCAGCTTCCTGACTCTCTAATCCCGGCAAGGTACTAAAGGCAGGCGTCGAAAACTCGACGCCTGTAATTAGACCTACGCCAGAAGACCGACGCTCGGCATACCGAATAGCCACGGAGGGGGAGGGTTAGGTTAGGGGCTCCCGGGGGGGGACTTAGTGTTAGGCACACCCCCAGGAGGGTTAGGTTTAGGCTAGGGGAAGGGGGAGTTAGGATTAGGCACCCCCGAGGGGAGGTTAGGGTTAGGCACCCCCCCGAGAGACTTAGGTTTAGGCTGTGGAGAAGGGGGGGTTAGGGTTAGGCACTTGGGGGGGGGGTTAGGGTTAGGCACTTGGGGGGGGTTAGGGTTAGGCTTAGGGGGTAAAATTAGGTTAGTTAATACTTACCATTTGTAACGATCGGGATCTTCACCCCTGCCGGGTTGCCGTTGTCGGGAATTGAACCATCGGCCATGCGGCCGGCGGTAATACCTACTATACCCCTGACAAGAGACCACCTGTGCAATGTCAGCCACTACACATTGTGAGTCTCGAACAACATTTCAATAATTGCGGTACTGCCGCAATTATTATCGATCCAACTCACAGGGGATATTTTAATTTTTAATTAAAATATCCTCGCTATGTACAACGGGGAACTCGCAGGGACAGCGTTGCACTAACCGCTATTCCTGCGAGTTATATCCCCGGCATTTAGGGGAAATCTGTCAAAGAAGGGAAAAAGATTGGGCAGTGTCAGCTTCGGTAGCCGGCCGGGGGCTGCAGGGGAGAGATAGAAAGATCTCTCTCCTGCCCCTGGAGGCTTACAGTAGTTTACACCATCTGAGAATGGTGTAAACTACTGGTGCTAAACTCCGAAAAGTTTTGCTTTTTGGAGTTTAGTACATACGGAGCAGGTTGTAGTCCCCATTGATAATAATGGAGACTACGATCTGAAGCGCTAATTAGCACATTGCTGGAGATTTCTGTGAAATCTCCTGCATTGTGCTTTTAGTACAAAGGTACACTACATAAAATTATGCTGAAACTAAGAAACTACAGTTTCTGCATAATTTTATGTAAAAAATGGCTTGATACTTAAGCCCCTATATATGTGAAGTTTGGCACTCTGGAAAAGAAACAGTATGCTGTAGTGCCCTCCTACTTTAGTAGAAGCAAATAGGTATCCTGTATAAAAAAAAGAAGCATCACTCCACAAACTTTTAAATTAGTGTAAATCTGTACCCTGAGGAAAAGACCCTTTGGGCTATTTCACACCTGCCAGTTTTGCCAGCTGTAAAATTTAATTAAACATGGAAGCGGGTGGGTACTTTCAGACAGCACGGTCGCCGTGTTACAACTGGGAATATCCACCGACAAGGACGGCTGCCGTGTCGTGTCCGTGCCATCCCTGCATGTAAGTAAGGCACAAATTACAATGTTGCCTTTCACACACACCGGCTTGTACCCGCCCACAACTCGATCTGCTGCTGCGCATGCCTACTGCATTAAAAAAACCAACCACACAGTAAAAATGGCTTAAAGCCCTTACATGTGAAAGGCACTGATTGCCTGAAAAAAAACGTCCAGCTTTGGACAGTTTTTTGGGCCGGCTGGGCAAAACCTGCAGATGTGAAATAGCCCTTAGAGGTCTTGAAATAACGTTAACTATTAATACAGATTTATACTATTTTATACAGACTAAAGTCTGTGGAGTGCAGCCTCTTCCTTTCTACAGGATACCTGTATGCTATATATAATATTTATGTTTGTGAGTGTAAATATAAATTATAGACGTGTGCTATGTTCAAAGTATGCTGATTCCTTGGTTACATACATTATATATTCCAAATCCAATATTCCAACCTCACATCCGGTATGGGACTGTATATGAGCACCAATGTCCTTCAGATACTGTATATGGTTTGAATCGTTTCCATGGAAAATAAGATAGTACTGTATAGTGGCAACGTGAATGTAATGTAAATGTGGGTGTACAGGAAAACTGTACAATATAGAAATTGAACTACAGTAGTTGTGTTAATGTTTATAGTACATTTCCAATATTAGTAGAGTTAGAATGTGGTCATTTGGCTTTTAATATAAGAATGAAATACTAAATAGGATTATTTTCCTTATAGCAGTTAATTATGGTCCTATATATCAGAATACATTTTAACTATCAACCTCTGAAAATATTTAAGTTTTGGAAGTGCAGAGAAGCCTTGTTTTACATGAAGGTGATGTGTTTAATTGTATTTTGACATATGTTACTGCTTTGTATATTAATGAGGTGCTAAGTAGTGACTGGTTGCTGGCGCCGATAAGAGATGGTGTACGTTATTCAAGCCAGCCCTCTTACAAAGCTCTTAAGGAAAAGCATTAGGGTGTGGCTTAGTGAAGTTGCGATTTTGCCCCGGATTTCTTCCCTGTACCTTTGATAAACATGGTCCTGGCATGCTGCAACTGTTACTGATAGTCAGCGCTGTGGTTTGTGTCCCTGGCTGGTGCAGGTGCAGCTATGTTGAGAGATCTCCAGTGTGGTATATTGAGCCATGTGGTATTAAGCTCACACTGTTCGTTTAATGGTACAAGCATAACTGTTAGCAGTCTGCTTTTTTAGAGATTTTATTATAAATAAAACTTGTATGCACTATGGAGCGCCCCCTGTGCTTCTTTTTGATCTCTCTCTCTCTCTCTCTCTCTCTCTCTCTCTCTCTCTCTCTCTCTCTCTCTCTCTCTCTCACATATCTATATCTCTCTCATATCTCTCTCTGGTCTCTAACTCTATCAGATTTCTCTCTCGCTCTCATATGTATCTATCTATCAATCTACAGTGCATCCGGAAAGTATTCACAGCGCATCACTTTTTTGTCCTCAAAATTCTACATACAATACCCCATAATGACAACGTGTAAAAAGTTTTTTTTAAGATTTTTGCAAATTTCATTTAAAAACCCCCCCACTAAGATATCACATTTACATAAGTATTCACGGCCTTTGTCATGAAGCTCAAAATTGAGCTCAGGTGCATCCTCTTTCCACTGATCATCTTTGAGATGTTCCTACAGCTTAATTGGAGTCCACCTATGGTAAATTCAGTCGATTGGACATGATTTTGAAAGGCTTACACCTGTCTATATAAGGTCCCACACTTGACAGTGCATGTCAGAGCACAAACCAAGCATGAAGTCCAAGGAATTGTCTGTAGACCTCCGAGACAGGATTGTCTCAAGGCACAAATCTGGTGAAGGTTGCAGAAAAATATTTGCTGCTTAGAAGGTCCCAATGAGCACAGTGGCCTCCATCATCTGTAAATGGAAGACGTTCGGAACCACCAGGACTCTTCCTAGAGTTGGCCGTCCATCTAAACTGAGCGATCGGGGGAGAAGGGCCCTAGTCAGGGAGGTGACCAAGAACCCGATGGTCACTCTGTCAAAGCTACAGCATTCCTCTGTGGAGAGACGAGAACCTTCCAGAAGGACAACCATCTCTGCAGCAATCTACCAATCAGGCCTGTATGGTAGAGTGGCCAGATGGAAGCCACTCCTTAGTAAAAAGCACATGGCAGCCCACTTGGAATATGCCAAAATGCACCTGGAGGACTCTCAGACCATGAGAGGCAAAGATTGAACTCTTTGGCGTGAATGCCAGGCGTTCTAATTGGAGGAAACCAGGCATCGCTCATCACCAGGCCAATACCATCCCTACAGTGAAGCATGGTGGTGGCAGCATCATGCTGTGGGGATGTTTTTCAGCGGCAGGAACTGGGAGACAAGTCAGGATAGAGGGAAAGATGAATGCAGCAGTGTACAGAGACATCCTGGATGAAAACCTGCTCCAGAGCACTCTTGACCTCAGACTGGGCCGATGGTTAATCTTTTAGCAGGACAACGACCCTAAGCACACAGCCAGGATATCAAAGGAGTGGCTTCAGGACAACTCTGTGAATGTCCTTGAGTGGCTCAGCAAGAGCCCAGACTTGAATCCGATTGAACATCTCTGGAGAGATCTGAAAATGGCTGTGCACCGACGCTTCTCATCCAACCTGATGGACCTTGAGAGGTGCTGCAAAGAGGAATGGGCGAAACTGCCCAAATATAGGTGTACCAAGCTTGTGTCATCATATTCAAAAAGACTTGAGGCTGTAATTGCTGCCAAAAGTGCATCAACAAAGTATTGAGCAAAAGGCTGTGAATACTTATGTACATGTGATTTTTTTAAGTTGTTTTTTTTTTTTATTAAATTTGAACAAATCTCAAAAAAAACTTTTTACACGTTGTCATTATGGGGTATTTGGTGTAGAATTTTGAGGAGAAAAATGAATTTATTACATTTTGGAATAAGGCTGTAACATAACAAAATGTGGAAAAAGTTACGCGCTGTGAATACTTTCCGGATGCACTGTATATCTATCTATCTATCTATCTACTATCTATCTATCTATCTATCTATCTATCTAGCTATCGTTAATGCAGAAAAAGATATCGGCACTCCAAACATATTTGTTACATAAATTATTAGCAACATTTAGCCAGTGTTATACTGTAGTATATATGCATGTATAATAACTAGTATTTATTAGTCTTATAACTTTGTTATTCTTACACTAAAATGTAATTGTGTGAATGTTATAGAGTGTGGTTGTGTTTATACAGCAATACTTGTATGTAAATCCTTGAAGTTGTTGGTGCAAGGCAAATCTAGATATAATACATTAGACCCTGTCAGACACAATAATAGCACACAGTGTTTTAAAAAAGCAAAGGCCCTCTTTCAGAGGCGCTCGCAAGAAGCGAGCGCTCGTTCTGAATGAGGGCGACCGCTTGTATTTTTTAGTGCGGCCTCCTGGTCGCTAGCTAAGCTGTGGGTTGCCACCCACAGCTTTAGCGACCGACCAGGATGATGTTCGCGATGGCCAAGACCATCGCGACCATCGGGGCTTGCGACGAGACCCTAAGGTTGGGTCTCGGCAACCGCAAGCTCCAGGGAGCTTCCTGCTCTGATCGAGCAGGAAGCTCCCCACTGACATCACTACTGATGTCAGTGCGGCCGCCCACAAAACGGCAGGCGTTCCGTCAGGAACGCCTCTGTGTGTGTAGCCACCCCCCCGCCCCGCCCACAAAATGGGGCGAGCTGTCGATCAACATCGACAGCCGCCCCTTTTGTAGTGAGCTCCGGAGCGAGAGAATTTCTCTCTTGCTCCGGGGCTTGCGCACACGCAGTGCGGCCGCTGCGCGTGCGCAGGGCCTAAACATCGACCCAGTTGCGAGCGCTCAGCACTTGCGACCGGGTCTGAATGAGACCCAATATCTTTATTAGCAGAAATACATACCTAAAATAATATCAAGCTGCCTTGCTATATATCTATTTCTATCTATCTATCTATCTATCTATCTATCTATCTATCTATCTATCTATCTATCTATCTAATTATTTTCCAGTTCTTCAAAATGCCAAAAAGACTTTTGGCATCAGGAGCTCAAAAGCGCAAACATGCAAAAGAGAAGAAACAAAGTACTAATGCAATCTTGGCAAAGATGCCTAAGTTAAATTATTTCTTCCAACCGAATATCTCTACTACCAGTCCAACCACATCAGAACTGCCCACCAGCCATTCAACAGAAATAACTGAACAACGTAATCTGAAGCGTACAGAGTCAAATATTTCAAAATCTGTTGAAGAAGGTGAAGACAGTGGACCTGAAAGTATTCACAGTAGACATTCAACAGAAGCAAATGAACAATGTAATCAGAAAGGAACGGAGTCAATCCTTTCAAAATCTGTTGATGAAGAAGGTGAAGAAATAGAACCTAGTTCTTTTGAAGGCAATGATGATGAAAATCAGCAATTTACAGAACATGGTGTATCTTCAACGAGTAAAGGTAATGAAGACCAGAGTTATGCTCTAACTAGACTGAGTGAATGCCAATCAACAGATCCTGCAGAGTGGTTTCCAATCAACTCTGCAACAGTTGATTGTTGGCTAAAACAAGGATTAGAGACCTGTCAAAATAAATGTGAGTCTGACAAATATCACAAGTCCTCACGCTACTACAAACCTTCTCCGGCCAGACCAAAAGGACATTATCGTTTCTTTAAAAACACCATGTTTTATGGACGCCGGCCTAATGGTGTAGTCCATCACAGAAAATGGATGTCATATAGTTCTTCAAAGGGTTCAATTTACTGTACTTATTGTACACTGATGGAAAGTAGAAAAGACAAGTTCTCACTTGCTGATGGATTCTCTTACTGGAAAAAAGCACAAGAGAAAATAAAAATCCACGAAGATAGTGATGCACACCGAAACTGCATTTTGCAAGCCCGTGAACGTGGTGAAAAATCAAGTCATATTGACAGCTATATGGAACGACAGTTCATGGACAGAAAACAATACTGGTGTGAAGTACTACGCAGAGTTGTAGCAGTTGTAAAATTTTTAGCAGAGAGAGGGTTAGCGTTTCGAGGGAGTGATGAGACCATTGGTTCAAAATATAATGGTAATTTTCTAGGGATCATAGAATTGATAGCTCAATTTGACCCTTTTCTGGCAAAACATATCCAAGACTTTGGAAACAGTGGACGCGGTAATGCAGGCTATCTATCATCAACAATTGTTGAAGAGTTTATTGAAATTATAGCAAAGCAGGTGACAAATCATATTGTGAAGGAGATTTCACTTTCTAAATATTTCTCAGTGTCGGTTGATTCAACACCAGATGTAACCCATGCTGATCAGCTCAGTGTTACTGTACGATATGTGTTGAATGGCATACCAGTTGAGCGTTTTCTCACATTTTTAAGGATTCATAGTCATAAGGCTGCAGATCTCACAGAAGACTTGCTGGAATACTTGAAGTCCGAAAATATTGATATCATGGATTGCCGTGGACAGACCTACGACAATGCAAGCAACATGGCTGGAAAATACTCTGGCATGCAAGCAAGGGTGAAGGAATCTAATCCTTTGGCTGTGTTTGTGCCATGCACGGCACATTCCTTAAACCTTGTTGGATCAAATGCTGTTGATTGCTGTGTAGAAGCTGTAAGCTTCTTTGGTTTTCTTTCAAATATTTACCAATTCTTTTCTGCCTCTACCCATCGTTGGTCTGTATTAATGAAACATCTGGGAAAGCAAGGACTCACAGTGAAGAATCTCTCAGAAACAAGATGGTCTGCTCGTGCAGATGCGACTGCTGCCTTAGCCAAAGGATACAAAAATATTCAAGATGCCCTTGATGAAATTGTTGATGATAAACAACAACCTGCTGCTACAAGACATGAAGCTGACACTTTGTCTCAGACGATGGATTTGCTAGAAATCGCATTCCTCTGTCACTTCTGGAACACTATTCTATCCAGATTTAATACAACAAGCAAAGCACTGCAATCCACAACTATTGATCTCAAGGTTGCTGTAGATTTACTAGAATCTCTTGGTTACTTTTTAGATTCACTACGTGAAAGTTTTGATACTTTGGAAAAGGAAGCACAAGCAGCATGTGGTATATCAGACTATAAAATAACTCGTACAAGAAGGAAAAAAAGGAATGTGGATTGCGTGGAGTCTGAAGAAACCGTATTTTCTGCAAGAGAGAAATTTCGTGTGGAGACATACTTGCACATACTTGATTGCCTCAAAATGGCATTGAATGATAGAATTGTTGCCTATTCTGTTATATACGATCGTTTCAAAGTTGTGCTAAGATCTTGCAACATGACAGATGGAGAAATAATTGTAGAGGCTACCAAATTGGCTGAACATTATCCACTAGATCTAGACAAAGAAGTGTATCCTCAAGAAATGGTCCAGTTTGTACAGTTTGCCAATGTTAGGAGCTGTCACACACCTTCATCTCAAGCAAAGTTGCTGTATGAACAAAAGATTGAGGATGTTTTTCCTAATGTAGCTGTCTCTCTGAGAATCTACCTTTGTTTAATGGTCACAAACTGCTCAGGAGAACGTTCATTTAGCAAATTAACACTTATAAAAAATAAACTGCGATCGACAATGCGGGATAAGCGCCTAAAAGCATTAACTCTTCTAAGCATTGAAAGTGAACTGATGCGAGGAATTTGCTTTGAAACCATTATTGAAAACTTTGCACATGTTAAAGCAAGAAAACATAAGTTTTAATCTAGTATTATCCTATGGTTGTTGCATTTGTGTTAAAATGCATTTCAATGTTATTCCCTACAAGCGTGAAGTAAAATACAGTACCAGGTCACTCATTTTATATCTGTTAACATTTTGCACATCCTTTTGACATGCTTTCTTATTTGCACTTTTTATTTATACTTTGTTTTGTTTAGCTGCTGTTATATAGTCAGCAACGTTTGAATTGTTACTTTTCAATACTATTAAAAAAACTGATTAAAAAATTGTTTATATTTTTTGTGTGTAAAATATTAAATTGTAATAAAAATTCCTTTTAAGAAAGAATCTTTAATATTTACCACCTAATTGTGCTGTTTTTCTCACTCTAGTGATTGATGACTCTATGCTTTTAATTTTAGACTTTAGGGCCCCCCTGTCTTAAGTGCCCCGGGCCCTCCAAAGCCTTAATCCAGCTCTGCTCATTGGCCTTGGTCCAGTGGACCCCAGAGCTTTTAAGCTAGACCTATGGCCCCCACAGTCCTTAATCTGGCCCTGCACATAATGGTGGGTACACACTGGGCGATATTACTGAGCGACTGCACGATTACGACATCGTAATCGTGCAATTGCTCAGTAATCGTACACAAATCGTGCACTTTTATGTCGGAAACGACCAGCGGTGCGCACTCCCGCTGGTCGTTTCCGACATTGTCCATCGCCTGAACATGCAGCACAATCTGACGATGTCGTCAGGTTGCTGCATGTTGGGGAATGGGAGAGAGAGCCCGGCGCTGAACCATATCGTTAATGATATTGTTCAGCGGCTGTGCTCAATGTCATGAATGACATTGAGCACAGCCTGCTGGGGACACACTACACGATATCGCTCAGGGAGCATATCGTGTAGTGTGTACGCCCTTTTAGCCTCTTAGAACGGTTTTACTCAGGGCCAGCGCTACCACTGAGCAAACCTAGATGGTTGCCCAGGACGCCGAGCTTCTAAATCACTGAATGAGTGTCATAATGTGGCCCCTTCACTGTTTGTATTCCCACCAGCTGCTGCTTTACTATATTAGTGACTGGCTGAGAGTATGATATCACAGGACAGTGGCACACTCCCCCTATCACAGAGGAGCAGAAGGCGATGCCATACAAGGTAAGGTGTGTGGTGAGGAGAAAAAGGAACCCAAGACTGGCCCTGACTTTATTGCATGTACTAATGAAAGTGCACAACCTTTTAAGTAGGCTTTGCCCCTCTTCAGATGAAGATGATATCATTGCAGGAAAAGGGCCAGATTCTGAGCAAGTAACTGTGCACCTTGGTAAAGCCGTGCTACACTGCAGGTGGGGCAGATCTAAATCTCTGCACGTTTTACATGTGAGAGGTAGGGATGGCCGTCAACCATCAATGTTTACAAAACATTGATGGTTATCAGCCGATGTCATATGGTTTTGACATTGTTGGCGGAGAACCAATGGTTCTTCACCATCGATAGCAGAGAGCCCCTCAATAATTTTTTTTTTTAACCTAATGCCAGGACCTAGCTTCCCCCCCTTCCCGATGCACCTATGAAGCCCCACCCTTCAGTTCTTATTGGCCAGCAGACCAGTATGTCATAGAGTAGGGATGACCATTGATGGTTTCCCTTTGAATGGTTTCATACCGTCGATGTTAACCACAGATGGTGACTATCGATAGTTACCCACCAATGGCCATCCCTAGTGAGAGGGATGTGTTCAAATCTAAAAATTGTAGTGTAACAATAAAGCTGTCCAGCATTTGTGGGCTACATGCAAAAGCAGCCAGTATTACCCTGCATGCAAAAAAGTATTTTGCACCCCTTGCAGTGCAGCATGGTTTGTTTGAGATACAAAGTTAGCTGCTTGTTTATGCTTTACTCCCAACTCAGAATCAGGGCCTGATTCAGAGCCACTCGTAAGCGGCCGCTCGTTCGCTCCGAGCGATGTTCGCAGAACTGCGCATGCGTATGGGTCGTAATGCACATGTGCCAACCAGTCATTGCAGTCGGAAATCGAGCGCTCGCAAAATAGCGAGTGCTTGCTAATTTGAGTGACAGGATGAGGCATTTGTGGGTGGTAACAGGGGAAGGTGCTTGAAAACGGGGAGTGGTGATCCGAACGCAGGTGTGCCAAATGGTCAAAACGGGCGTTTTAAGGGTGTGCATAATTAACAAAGCAGCGTCATCGACCACGTCACTTGGTTGTCTCTTAGCCTGAACTGTTCGCATGATTGCGGTAGGAAAATCCATCCACAAGCACTGCGAGCAGTTCAGACGCCTTTCGATGTACTCGATTAATCTAATAAATAGCGGAGATGACGTAGGATGCGAGCGGCCATGGGGCGTCTTTACAAAATAGCGAGCGCATGTTTCATTCGCTCGCTCAGACATAGAGGCGTCAACAGACCGCAAAGAGCGAGCGCTCAATTTAAATAGCCGGCCCCTTTTTCTGAACGAGCGAGCGCAAATAGCGTCCGGCTCTGAATCAGGCCCTGAGTCCCATAGTGTTATCATCTTACAATGTTGAATCACCTCAGGTGCATTATATGTTAAGATGTTTATGACAATAGAAAAGCAACAACTACTAGGAAGCGAATTAATCGTGAGGTCACATCAGTATTTTAGGAGCCATACCTTTGTTGATTATGCAAAATAGCAAAGATATAATGTACAGCATTTTGGGGTTGATTTACACTCCACATATAAAATAGTAATGCAAGTACAGTCATTTGACACTAGCTGTAGTGAATTGATAACCGGCAGCAGCAGCTCCTGCCCTCTTACCTGAGGGGCACTGCCGCTGTTGTTGGCTTGGGTCCCGGCGCCTGCTCAATGAATCTGGCAGGCGTCGGGACTGGCACAAGAGCGGCAGTGGCGTCGCGCATTTGCCCGCTTAACACCAGCCTCTTGAGGCTGCATTGTTTGCAGCCCCGAGAAGCCCTGTAGGGCTGCCCTAAAGGAGGAGCAGCGACTTCCACTGGAAGCCGCTCTCTGCTGATTGCAGCCTGGGCTGGCAGTCCCAGGGGTAGGAGACACCTACCCTTGGCTGCCTGTCTTCAGCGTGACTGGCAGGTGGCACTTCCAATGGGAAGCCACTGCAGTCATGGACCGCACTGGCTCACTGAAGTGGCCGATTTTACTGGGGGTGGGTGGGCTGCAGCCTCGCAGCCCATAGGTAAAATCCGCCACTGATAACTGGCATTCTCATCTATATTTAGTGAGCCCATAAAATTGCTGCCTTTATCAGGGAAATGCAATAAGGCTGCTTAAAATATAATCTGTATATAACCTGCCCTTTTTTTTTTGCCAGAGTGTTTTGTGAACAATGCCAAAATATCTCACAGTTGAGACAAATAGGGGGATATTTATCAACCTTGGAGAGCGATAAAGTGAATAGAGATTTAAATTTACAGGCTGCGGAGTCTATTTACTAAGCTGTATTAGGAGATAAAGTAAATGGTGATAAACCACTAGCCAAATAGCTCCTAACTGCCATGTCACAGGCTGTGTTTGAAAAATGGCAGTTAGGAGCTGATTGGCTGGTATCTTATCACCGTTCACTATCTCCTAACAGCTTAGTAAATAGACCCGTGTTTGAAAAATGACAGGAGCTTATTGGTTGGTACTTTACCTCATTCCACTCTTTGACAAATCTCCCCCTAGGGCAGAGGTTCCCAAATGTGCTCCTCAACAGTTTAGGTTATCCATGGCTGAACACAGGTGACTTAATTAGTACGTCAGTCAATTTGATTTAACCACCTGTGCGCAACCATGGATATCTCTAAAGCCTGAACTGTTGGGGAGCCCTGAGGACCGCGTTTGGCAACCTCTGCCTGCCCTAGGGGTATATTTATCATCAAAAATTAAACTGGCTATATTCTAGGACAGTGATTCCCAACCTCAGTCCTCAAGGCACACTAAGAGGAGTATTCAATATGGGAGCGAAAAGTCCGTGCTGGACTTTTCGCTCCATATCGGAGATTTACCTGGGATAAAGTATCGGCCGCTTTATCCCCGTATTCAATTTAACAGCTACTAAAACGGGACCCAGCGATGTAGGATCAGCGAAAAAAAACTAAATTTACCTGGGATAAATTGTAGGACCCCCCTAAAGCTGTAAAAACATGGGGGATCACTATGGGTACCCACGTTTTAGCCTGCAAATGAAAGTCGGGGTTTTAAATAGCCGCGGCAGGTGTTTTTTTCCCGACATTGAAGAAGTGTTGCAGAAGAGCACTTAGGTTTTTTTTTTCATTTTTTTAAGTGGTCCCATCAAATTTGGGGTACATGAAAATGGGTACTAGCATATTTTTAAGTCCCTAAAGTCTTAATTTAAAAATTCTGCAAATATGCACCTGCCGCTAATAATCTATTCTAGAATACACCTGCCGCATATTTGCAGAACAGCCCTGAACCTATTTCCCTATTTTTAAACACTTTTTTCAAATTTTTTTTTTTTACCCCAAATTTTAAATTATTTTTTTGGGGTGTCCCTATTATTTTTTTAAACTTTTTTTGACACAGTTTATTTTAAAATGTCATTCCCAGGGGTGCAGGCTATTTTTTTTAAGCCTGCACCCCTAAACCCCAATTCTGCACTTTTTTTCAACACCTATTCAGTGGTGAAAAGTTATCCCCATTTTTTTCCAAAGACTTTTCGAACCTGTGAAAAGTCTTTGAAATTGAATACGGGGATAATTGAAATTGGTGAAAATGACGTAATCGGCGATAATTTATCGCCGATTCCGACCTTTTCGCTCCAAATTGAATACCCCTAC
Source organism: Taudactylus pleione (assembly GCA_031769625.1). Lineage (NCBI taxonomy): Eukaryota > Metazoa > Chordata > Amphibia > Anura > Myobatrachidae > Taudactylus > Taudactylus pleione. The sequence goes on along the minus strand of JAUIMM010000031.1, from coordinate 33,844,812 downwards.
AAAGCTGGCCACACACTAGACCAACTTACAGCCAACCAGCCAACTAGTTGATTGGTTGGAATGAAATCTGGTAATGTATGGGAATAAATGATGATCAGCAGGTTCTCAAACTCGGTCTTCAGGACCCCAAACAGTGCATGTTTTCCAGGTCTCCTCACAGCATAGGCAAACGCAGGGGGGGGGGTTCCGTCTGCCTGGAAACCCCCCTCCCCAGCCCACACCATGACCACAATAGAAATAGTAATATAATAGATTGTTACTAGTGCTGCATGTTCTTCTCAGTATCACAAATGAAATAATTAGCACCACCTGTGGATCTTTCAACATGAGTCAGCCAGTAATAAATAACCTGTGCACCAACTAGAAGATCTGGAAAACATGCACTATTAGGGATGCACTGCTATAGAGCCCAATATGTACAGATACAGTATGTTCAGGGCAGTGCTAGGTTCTTCTGCTGCTCCTCCAGGCTCCCGGACTTGCTCCAATAGTCTGGAATGGTGCCCACATCTAAAATAAATACGTTCAGCTCAGGCAGGATGGCCTACTGCCGCATCTAATGGCTTACTGTGATCACTGGTCCTGTATATGCTGGAATTAATACACACAGGGGGTCATTCCGACCCGCTTGTGAGCGGCAGTACGCTCGCAAGCGGGTCGATGTCCCCCACTGCGCATGCGCACGACGGAGGGAGCTCCATCGTGCGCATGCGCGAGACCCGGAGAGCGACAGGCTCTCCATCGCTCAGGATCTCGCACCAAAGGGGGCGTGCTGTCGATGTTGATTGACAGCACGCCCCCTTTGGTGGGCGTGCCTGCCAGACGGAGGCATCCCCATGGGAACGCCTACCGTCTCAAGCCGGCCCCACTGACATCACTAGTGATGTCAGTGGGAGTGATTTTGGCTCTGATAGAGCCAAAATCACTCCAGGGCTTGCGGCAGCGAGACCCTACCGCAGGGTCTCCGTCGCAAGACCATCGCGACCATCATCATGGACGCTCGCATAAGCTGTGGGTGGTAACCCACAGCTATGCGAGCATCCATGAGGACGCTCCTAAAACAGGTAGGAGGGCCCTGATTCAGAGCGAGCGCTCTGGTCAGAGCGTTCAGCTCTGAATCAGGCCCACAAGACACTTTGTATGACGCATATTAAAGCTGGTTAAGTACTAATTCTGCCCTCTTCATTGACAGGCCACACTCGCTCTAAAATTAACCCTTTGGAAACCCCCCTCTGGAAATCCTGCATTTGCCACTGCCTCACAGCATCGCAAGTGAAATAACTAGCTCCACCTGTGAATCTTTCAAAATGTACTTTCTGCAAGGAGCAGAAAAGAAAAGACAAATATGCCTTTGTAGGGGCACTCATATATAACTAACTTAGAAATAGATAGTAATGAAATGATTGATGTAAATAAAACTTAACATTTAATATACAACTTTTTTAAAAGAAATTCTCCCCAAGGGGTGATGTGCACTTTATATAATACATCAATATATAAACGACAATGGGATAAAAAGTATTAATGAGTAATCTGCTCCTATCTAGGGTAAGAAAATATGTAAATAATATAATTACCCCTAGCACAATCTATAAAGAAGCATATTAGATTACACTAAAACATATGTGTCGGGCGAAAGATAATTACAATATATTAGATCTCTGTTAACGATCGACATTTAGTAAATAATAGTTGGTCAAAAAGAAAGAACCAAACCTTGACAAATGAAAAGAATAACCTGATAGGAAAACATTTGTGAATGTCCGTTACTAGTACACACAATCAGAAATGGAACACCTATATAAATTGGGTCATTGAATGGCAGCTCTGATTTCTATGGGCCTCATTCAGAGGCGGTCGTTAGATGCAAGCGGTCGCTCTGAATCAGGCCGGCCGCTTGCATCCTGAACGGCCGCCTCCTTATCAATCGTTAAGCTGTGGGTTAACACCCACAGCTCTAACGACCAAAATGGGTGATGGTCGCAATGGTCAAGACCATCGTGACCATCGGGGCTTACGACCGGACCCTAGGGTAGGGTCTGGGCACTCGTAAACCCCAGGGAGCTTCCTGCTCTGTTCGAGCAGGAAGTTCCCCACTGACATCAGCAATGATGTCAGTGGGGCCGCCCCCAAACGGCAAGTGTTCTGACTGGAACGCCTCCGTTTGGCCGGGCACGCCCCCGGGCCGCCCAGCAAACGGGGCGAGCTGTCACTCAACATCGACAGCTCGCCCCGTCTGCTACGAGACCCCTAACTACGGAGCCCTCGTCGTTAGCCGGGTCTCGCGCGTGCGCACGACGGAGCCAGCTCAGCGCTCACGACCGACTCTGAATGAGCTCCTATGTCCCTTTTTATCAAATAGCAAGTGGAGATATATGCTGGTATAAATATCCACTATATATCCATTGATATTTGGTTAGAGTAGGAAGGTCTGTGTCCCCATGTGAGTAAAAGAATTTTGTTCTAGATTATTGGATTTAATCCAAAATTAGTAGTTTACATTTGATTCAGCTGAAATACCATTAAGTAATGTTATATACCTTGAAGCAGCTATGGATTCATCAATAAATTGCAATGTATGTGTTGGATACAAAAAGAAATGTGTTTAGCACAAATCCTAAGGGCGCACATCCAACCTAGAGTCATCCATAATTTTGTGTTGTGATGAACCGTTATGTTGTGTAATAGTGATTTCTCAGCTACTTAAACTCTACCTCTAGTGCAGAGTCATACCTTGTCTCTACATAATCTTTTAAAATGTGTCAGTGAGTAATGAATACACCTGTGCACCTGCCAGGAGACCTGGAAAACGTGACCTATGTGGGGTCCTGAGGACCGAGTATGAGAATCACTGCTATAAGTAACCATTTTCCTTTTTAGAAGTTTTGTTAACGGCAGATTCCTGGATAATGCCAGCACAGAGCTGTCCCTGGTCACAGCTCACAGCCTTCAGGTTATCCACATGCTGAGGAGATTGGCCCTGATTCAGACCCGGACGCAAGTGGCCGTTCATACGTTCGGCATACGTGCCGAAATATGTTAATTTAAGCGCTCGCTCGTAATTTCGTATGCAGCTAAACTTCCTCCCCAAAGCCTCCCAACCCCTCCTCTAGCTAACGAGCGAGCCAAATAGCGAGCGTACATCCCCAATGTGGCTTGCAGGGAATGCTCGCACAAGTACAAATCGGAAGTGGGCCTGTCAGATTCCGATTACCTGCTCGTTCATTTTGCCTACCTACTTCAATCGTATCATGCCAATCAATATATCAATTAGGTTAATTGCTCTTCACATGTGTTCAAAACCTTTTTTTTTCATTTTCAATAAACTTTACTCTTGTCCGTGTTTTTGTTTACCCGCAGAATACGTACGGTTTAAACAATGGTTTTCTTTATCCAAAATACATGTTTGATCCAATTATCAAATTGTTTTCCGTGTTTTTACCCACGAATATTTTACTTGTTTCATTTCTTTATTTAAATTAGCTTACGCATGTCACTGCATCAAGCCTATCATAACTCATAATAGATTTTTTGGCCTGTAAAACACATGACTCATACACTAACCAATAGAATGGTTCCTGTTAATTTACCAACTACAGTAGCCAATCAAAATTATTTTCTGGTCTTTATTAAAACTGTTTTATTAAAAATACACCATTGCCATCATGAGAGCCTCTGCATTCACCAAGCGGGAGCTTATTGTCCTGACAGAGGTGATGGACCGGCGTATCACCAGCCAGCCTCCCCCCATCAGCAATAGGGAGAAGCGTTCCGCCTATGCGGAGGTTCGCCGCCGCCTGCGTTCCTTCGGCTCACGCCGACAGATCGGCCAGCTGGAGCGCAGGTGGTCCGACCTTCAACGGCGGACACCCCGCTTGCTGGCATGTTTTCTCCAGCGTATAGCGGAAAGTAAGTTATGTTTTGTTTGGTTTTCATGTTTTTATTTGCGGCCCTATCTGCGTGTGCATGTTTTCTTGCTTAGCCTGTTTCTTTTTTTCACACATATCTGCGAGTGCATGTTATCTTGTTTGGCCTGTTTCTTTTTTAAAAACATATCTGCGTGTGCATGTTTTCTTGCTTGGCCTGTTTCTTTTTTTCACACATATCTGCGTGTGCATGTTATCTTGTTTGGCCTGTTTCTTTTTTAAAAACATATCTGCGTGTGCATGTTTTCCTTTTTGTTTGTTAATCAATTAGCGTTTAGAAAGGTGAATTTAAAAACTAACCTCAATTTGTTATCCATCATTTAGGGGCCGAGCGAAGACTACGGCGTCATCGCCTGCGAAGACGTCGCCCTCGTCCCTCTCCCCAACTCCTAGCCAAACCTCCTCTCCCCAAAATTCCCCCTCCACCCCAGCCTGCCCAGACCCTGACGCCCCTCCCTCTTGGAGAATTCCCATCCCTCCAAATTCCCCCTCCCCTCAACCCACCCCTCTCTTGACCACCCCATCACCACTGTCCGAAATAACCCCGCCGACCTCCTTAGTCAATTGTCCCACCTCCGAGGAGGATGATGGTGTGGTTCCTGGTCCAGGCGTCATTATGAACGGTATGTTTCCCTTCTAACCTTTTTTTTTTTAATGTGTTGATGTAATCCTTTGTCTGTGCCTTTTCCATTTTTTAGTATTTTAAAAGGTTGGTTATATATATCTTTGTTTAAAAATTTCTCAGATGTTTTCCCCATACACATATCACACATGTATAAACACTCATACTTGTATCTCTTGTTTACGGTAGCAAGAATGTTTTTTTTTTTGTATTTTTTTTTGGGGGGGGGGGGGTTATTTGAAAAATGAATTGGTGTTTTTTTGTTTTTTTTAAAACAATTGTCACTTTTTGCTAAGTCGATTTTGCTTTTGAAGTTTTATAGAATCATAAATTAAGGATTCATTTTAGTAAGCACTACAATTTTACAACCCACAGAGGACCAGAGGCGGTTGGCAGAGCTAGCCGGGTGTGTCCAGATGTTGAGGGGGCATGTTATCGGCCTGCTGGTGGTCCTGGATAAAATGACGGGGATCCTGCGCCACTAATTTTTTTTATTTTTTTTTGTTTGCAACATATTTTAAACCAATAAACATTTAAATTTTGAATACGGTCTCATTCCTTGTCTGTAAATCTTAGATTGTTTAAACTTACATAAGTAGACTATTGCAGCAAGTATTTGAAAGTAATGTAACTAAGATTGTGTAAAGCTGATTTTTTTAAGCAGGCACATGAAACACCTAACAATAACAATAGGTTTGGAGAGTTACCAGCATTTGTGTTTTTACATTTTTGTTGGGTTCGGTAAATATTATTTTAAACCTGCTTAGGCCGAGATTCTAAAACATACTGATTCTACATAATACCTTTTGGTGTTGGTTTTAACCCACAAAGCATAGTAAAATACTGAGCAATTTTACACATTACAGGATTAGCCATTAAGCAACTTTTCCTTGGGTGAACCAGCTTACACTTGCTTGTAATGTCGAAAAGAAATGTTGTTTTTAAAATAAGCGAAAATTTATTAAACATAAATAATAAACACAAAGTGTTGGGTCACAATCAATACACACAGTGAAAACAATCTAAAAAATCCAGCCTACACCATAATAAAAAAGGAAAAAAACAATCAAGAACTGGTTGACGTATTAGCATGCCAACATGATTCAACAAATGTGGCGTTGCAAAATTGGGTCCAGAAGATATATCCAATGTGGCCACATGAAGTCATTTTTTGGGAGCAGGAAGTAGTCATCGTTTCATTCCAAAATATTATGAAATAAAACACAAGATGGGAAATAAAAAACCGATTAATTTGTTTTAAAAATAATTACCTTTCTACATTGTGTCAAATAACTTATTTTGTGTCAATAATTACCTAAAGAATCTGGCCACCACATCATCGCGTATGGCCCCCCCACATACTGACCTCCGACCAACCTCGGGGGGGCCATCCTCAGGCAAGGCATCCTCTGGCTGCATTGAGACACCACTCCTTATGGCGATGTTGTGAAATATCCCACACAGGACCACAGTTTTCGAAACCATATCCGGCAAATACATGAGCTCGCCACCAGAGCGGTGGAGGCATCTGAATCGGCCTTTTAAAAGGCCGATACAGTGCTCCACCACTTGCCTGGTGGCTGTAAGTGCGGAATTAAAATCACTTTGTGGGCCTGGTGTGGGAGCCAAATAAGGAGTGAGCAGCCAGGGCGTGCAAGGGTAGCCACTGTCTCCTGTGAAAAAGAAGTGACAACATCAGGATCACTGTGTATCAAGCTTTGCATTGGTATCTACTAAAAGTCTCCACTTACCCAGAAGCCACACATCACTAGCTTGTAGGTTGTTTAATTTTTGCCATATCCCTGATTGCCGATGACGAATGAGTCATGTGCACTCCCGGGTAATTTTGCATTCAGGGACAGGATCTGGAGGGAGGCATCACATACCACCATTACATTCAGTGAGTGATAGTGTTTTTGGTTCCGAAAAATTGCCTCCAGCCGTGCTGGAGGCTGAAGTGGTATGTGAGTACCATCCACAACCCCTATGATGTGTGGGAAGCCAGCTATTTGGAAAAAATTGGCCTTGGCCACACTAAGGGAACCCATATCCAAAGGCATTTTAATAAAATGATGGAGATGCTTGAAAAGGGCCTCCATCACTGCCCTCAGGATCCTTGAAAAGGAGGATTGGGATATTCCCGCAACTATTCCCACCGTGGTTTGAAAGGATCCTGAGGCACAGAAATGTAACACCGCCATAAATTGCGTAAGTGGTGGTATTGCTGAAGGACTGTCAATTTGCCGCTCAAGATCACTCTCTATTAATGAGAGAGTGTCTCTGATGATTTGGGGCGGAAGACGGTAGCACCTTAACACCTCATCATCGGGCATTCCAAAAAGGGTGACACGTGTTCTATATAGGGTGACACGTGTTCACGCCTACGATGCCTACGCCTGGGACGAGATTGAGGTTGGTCGGCTTCCGGCAGCATGGCCACAATAATACGACCAACATCAACCTGAAATGGTAAGAATTGTAGTTAAGGTATGTTGCCCCCCAAAAAGTCTTCAAAATACTTATCTTTACGATACAATCCAAAGATGCTTACATGCCGGGGTATTGTCATGATTTCCAAAACCTACATTTCAAAAGACCATAAAAAGTGAAGATTTTGGGGTGTCCATTTTGTAAGCTTGATCTTTGAAAAGGCACAAAAATAAAGGGGGTAAACACACATTTCTACAAATAGCAAACCACCATTGCGACGACTTCCACAATTTGGCACCAAAAAAACAACCCAGATTGTGAACGCTAAATAGTTCGCATTTTAACAAGGGGAATCAAGCCTACAAAATTGCGCTAAATAGTTTGCATTTTAACAAGGGGAATCAAGCCTACAAAAGTGCGCTAAATAGTTCGCAGTTTTACAAGGGGAATCAAGCCTACAAAAGTGCGCTAAATAGTTCGCATTTTTCACATCCCCAAAAACCCGGAAGAAAACCGTAATGTCCCCAAAAGAGGCGAAAAACAAGTCATGAACATTTAACAAACAAGTTAAAATCAAAACCTACCAATACACGATAAAGAAGTCACAGAACAAAAAGGTCGTTGGGGCACAGCCAAAAAAAACCTACAAACAAAATTAAACAATAAAAATTATTTTTGGGCCAAAACCAAACAAAAAGGAGAGCCATATTTTACAAAAGGATGACGGGAAAAAACGTACACAAAAAATACACCACAACTAAAAGAACCAAACCAAAAAATGCGAACGGAAAGTTAAACACAAAAAAAACGCCTCTAACAAAATCCAAAACACCTCCAAACACAACTCCCATCAACAATCCACTCCGACCAACGTAACCTCCAACAAACAACACCCGCCACCTCGACTCGAGTCGCCAAAAGCCATAAATAGTGTTTTTTTTCCTGCTCAGATTAAGGACGGATCATAGGAACGCACAATCAATGATGCAGCCGAATAATAAGGACGCATGTATAAATACGTCACGGAAAAAAACGGTCTGGTGTAGTACAAGTTTTGGCATGAAAAATGGCTACAGACCAGCCAAACAATGGGCAAGAGGCGGCCGGTAAGTATTTCTCACATTTCTAATCAAGGCTTAGTTTGAACCAGAATATAGTGAAAGATTGACATCTAAATTCAAACTAATTTAATGTAAATAGGTGTTGAGGATGACATGGAAGAGGCTGCTGGGCCCAGTATTCCGGCCAAAGCTGGCAAAAAGAAAAGGCAGCCACAATTCACAAGAAAGGAGATGGAGGTTTTGGTTTAGAAGTGTGTGGACATCCTGCCACAGGCAGACAGGAATATGGGTGTAAGCCAGAAGTGGAGAATGTGGGAGGAGATAGCCAGTGCTGTCAATAGGGTGGGTGATTATGTCCGTCTAGCCCGGGATGTCAAACGCCGGTAAGTAAAAACTTGACCAAAAAAAAAAAAAAGGGTCAAATAATGCAGGAATAATGCCTACTTTTTCACCCACAGATGACAAGACTTCAAATATCGACTGAAGCAAAAAATGGCTGACAGAGCTAGGCATGCAAGGGGGACAGGTGGGGGTCCCACCCCTGTGTCATTGGAGTTTAATGATTTGGAAGAGCTGGCACAGGGGTGTTTGCAGGATGTGGAGGTGTTTGGCGTGTCCAACATGGATACGGACATGCCAGACTTTGCGGCTCCTCATGTTGTCCCAGGTAAATGTTGTGATGTAACCAACTCTGAAATGTTATTGTGACAATATGTAGATTGTAATGTTCCTCTTTTCTCTTTTTTCGCACAGAGACACAGGCGGATGAGTCTGCTCCAGAGGGGAGCCTTGGCCGCAGAATTTCTGCTGGCTCTGCAGGGGAGGAACCAGTACATCCGGCTGAGGACCCTGCAGAAGCCAGTCCTGGGCAATCCCCCTCGCAGGCAGTGGCACTCCTCACAGAACTCAATTTTAAATCGGATTACCATACGGAGATTCTGCAGAGGATGGACGCCAGTCTGCTACGGGTGGCTGAGGCCCTGGAGCAAAATGCTGCGGCCAACGTGACCATTGGTCAGGCCCTGGCTGAAAATACCAGGGCCAACATCAGAATCGCCAATGCCCTGGAGCAGCTCGTTCGCCAGCACATGGTGGAGCCGACCTCCCTTCCTGCCGGAAAATCTGGATCCTCCACCTCTGGCACAACAACAGTCATTCCTCCAAATGTGCCTAGCCCTGTGCCTAGTCCAGAGGCCACAACATCTGCCTCTGGACAGGCCAGCCAGAGGACATCCCGGACCCGGTCTGGCGCCCACCCTACTCCAGCCAAACGGGGAAAGAAGCGATGACAGCACTGGCTACTTTTCCCACACTCCTTCTGTGCTTGCCCCATATTCCTTAAGGGCCAAAACTTCCCTCTCCTTTATTTGAAAAATGTTTTAGAGTTAATCCTGTACCACAAGGTAAAAACAAAATCTTAGCTTTAAAAAAAAGCCTTAAAAAGAACACTTTGTTAAAAAAAAAACCAAAATCTCCAGGCCAATGCAAAAGGTTATAATACACACAAACATGATGACAATATTGTTACAATATCACAAAACCCTAACAAAATTGTAAAAAACATTCCTTCAAAAATACGCTAATTGATTGAGTAATCCTGAAATTAGCAGCTGAGATTTTCAGCTGCGTACGGTTTTGTGCTAACCCCCCCCCCCCCAAAAAAAAAAACACATTACAAGCTGGTTTTCAATCCAAAGTTGATTGTTTTTCTGAGAAGCCGTGATAAATCGATGAAACATCGAGGAGGCCCAGACCAGAGGACAAGGCCATCGCCATTGTGGTCGAGTAATCCAGACCCCAAGCTGTGCGAGCAGTTTGAACGGAAAGAGGATCAGCCAGTGACGTATGACTTGGTACGAACACATTTGACGTTCGCATGAGCTAATTTATGTACGCCCAAAAAACGCCTTGCCACGCCTGCGTTTTCCCATCTCCACCCCCGTCAATGCCCAAAAACGGCCTGTTCTGTCAATCACATTTGACATGTCACTTCCTGTTCGCAATTTGCCGAACGAGTGAAAAAAAGCTCGCAAACTGCCGTACGCACATGCGCAGTGTTACACCGACGCATGCGCGGTTTCTCAACATCGGATCGCAACGAGCGTACTGCTGCTAACGAGCAGCTCTGAATGAGGGCCATAGAGTGCACGCCTCTGATTACCTGTTTTCATTTATTCCATTGACAACATATGAAAGTCTGTGGAGAATTTGTAATGTAGAGGTAATGATGGAAATCCTTGGGAAGGAACAACCAGTTTTCTGTTATTTGGACACCCAGTGCTGAAAAGGCATGATGGGATTTGTGGTTCAACAATAGTTGTAATGCCACAGGTTTCTGAAACTACAGGCAATGTGTTGCATAGTATTAATATCATAGTTTGTTTTCATTGTGCCAAACATATTATGCAGTGCTGTACAGTACATATAACCAGTCGTGGCCACCTTTAGTAATCTATTAGTACAATAAGTAAAATCCTCCAGGCAGCCGCTATCACTAATATTGCAGGGCACTGTCACTTCTTCATCACGGTTCTTTACACTTTTGTAAAAAGAGAGGGTCTGCTATTCTCTAGTGGTCTCTCGCAAGGTGTCAGGTGTTGCTAAGCAACTCCCGGCTGCTGCTGATCGCTGTCAGGGTTTGTACATGTGGTGGTGGCACACAGTAACCTGCATGAAAGCCATTAGTCACACTGTTGATCTCAATCTGACAAAAGTAAACATCTTAATGTCTTTATAATAAGATTTCAATCCCCATTGAACTCTGTTCTAAGCTTTGTTACACACTTGCTTAAAATATAATTTACTCTCTAAAAAGAAATCCATGTTTGAGGGATAAAATAAAATCTTTTTACTGGCAACCTACAGGCTGTGCAGTCTTTCCAGGAATTATACACATGGATTATCTGGTTGGAAAACAATAAGACTAGTTCTATTATAGCTCAGGCTTGGATCAAAGATCCTAGACGCCCAGAGGAGCCCTGTTGTCTGGGGTGAGCAGGGTTATAACAACATAACACCAGTATAGGTCTTTCCTAGTGACATAAGCGGAATCGCTTATTTACAGCTGACATCTCTCACACATTGTAATATCTGCGCCAGCTTGTTAATGACTAGGTTGCATCAAATAAACAATAGCAATTACATATATTTTATATATTTTTATTAAAGCAGGTTCAAATGAAAAATCTGTGCCAAGCAAACTGTGCATTCCTGTAAGTCAATCAAGTTGATGGTCATTTTAGAGTGTTGTGACAAACAGCAATTAATAGTCAGGGAATGTAGTTATTATGCAGGCTGTTGGGATGCCGGTGCTCAGAATGTCACCGCTGGAATCCCGACACCAGCCAGAATCCCGGCGCTGGCATCAGTTAGTATCTGGGCTAAGGGGAGGTTTAGGGTTAGGCACTAGAGGGAGGGTTAGGCACTGGGGGAGAAGGGTTAGGTTTAGGCTGTGGGGAGGGAGGGTTATGGGTAGGAGAAGTAGAGTATACTTACCTCCTTCTGTCAGGATTGTGACCCTGTCGGGATGCCAGCCTTGGGATTCTGACAGCCGGGATCCCGAGCGCTGGTATCGCATACCCAACCTGCTGTCAGGCCATAACCCTACGTGTTTATCACAACACTTAATTTGCCATCTTCATGAAGGACTACCTGTGGCGTGAAACATTATTTATTCATTAAAGAATAAAAAACTTAAACCACTAATGAATAAAAAACTTTAACCACTTTAAAAGTCATGTAAATGCCTCCTGCTTGCCTTTTATTATATACAGCAATCTATAGTATTTGTTCCCCTGATAAAGTCCCTGTACTAGTGGGAAGAAACGCATTGGGGTGTTTGTTTGACCCAATTTTTTGGTCTATCATTTATAATATGAGCACAGTTCGTTTTAATGCTTCATGATAATTTAAACTGCAGATCACAGAGGATTTCATTTGGAAGGTGTCCCTAACAAGGAGCTCAGCCTTACATTTCTTGTTACATTGTAGGTGTTTTTTTCTGTTAAACTATGGTTGTACTCCTTGGAGAACTTAATGATATATTCAGGAAAGCACTCTTTACATACTTCAGGCATTTTTGCTGGAAGTGTGGTCATATGTTATAAGACTTAAGGGTCTATTTATTAAAGCTACTGTATATTGCTGGAAATCCCCTGAAAACGTCTGGATCCCCGCAAAATCAAAGTATCCTGTGTCTCCGATATCTGCCGCGGTCCTTCCATTTCCGAACACAAATGCAGCCCCCATTGTTTTCTAAGGGGACTGCTGTGCAAGCCAGATTTACCAAGCTACAGTCTACGAAGCATTCCAGAAACTTGACCTCAGCAGCTAACCATACTGGCCTATAGGCTACATTTTCTCAAAATTTACCTGAGGGGGATCCTAAAAATCTTTCTCCGGTGGCCTCACTGATGCATGCGCCGGATGATGGAAGTATACGCACCAAAGCCATATCTAAAATAAAAGTTATAGCGGCAGGTGCGTTTTAAGAGGGGGCCTGTGTACAGACTCAGTACTGCACATGCGTGAGTCACCGTGACTTTTGCTGCTCTGTAGCAGCGGTCAGGTATGGGCCCCCCTGCACCCATTATATATACGCCCCTCGATAGCAGTAAGAAACTCTCTTTGCTCCTGGCTGCAGTGGATTCCAGCTCTGTTCCAGGATCTGCATCTGACTCAGCCCTCAGTGAACTGCTTGTACAAAGTGCATCTGCATCTGATTCAATCTTCAGTGATCTGCTTTTAAGTGCATACTCTATCAGTCTCAATCTCCAGCTACCTGCATATGAGTGCATCCTGCATCCATTCAGTCCATATTCATCCAAGCATCTACCATCTATTCTGCATTTTGCATCCATTTCAGCAGGGGTCCCACTACATGCTGGTGCATTCATCTACTCTCAGTACTGTGCAGCACTCTGGTGTTATCATCTATTAAAGCCTAACAACGTTACTACAGGCACTTTGCTATGGTTACATCTACTGTCTCTCTTTTTTTCTACAGTTCTGAGAACAGAATCATCAAGAGATTATTCCTTTCATGCTTCAGGCAATCCAGTATTCTCCTAAAAGACTGCATTATATCTGTTCGTTGACATGCACCAATACGTATCCTTCTACTAGTGGTCTAGATGAGTAGGAACTTAATCAAGGCCTCAAGCTTCCACTACTCTCCCACATACAAAGCTAACTTCAAGTGTCTGATCTGAATCTACAAAACTCCAGTGATGTGACAGTTTATTCTGGGCCAATGGATTGAACAGGGGAACAGACCCCATGGATTTTAGCTAATCGATTGGAGAGACAAGAAGCCATTCAGGGCCAAGTTATGCAGTTCCTTCCACTCCTTTCTACACATATGGACTAAATCCAAGTGTCCTTAAACAGTCAACCCTCACTTGCAACATCTTAACCTCTGAGGTCTAATGTGTTACCCTTGTCACCTAAACTGCTCTCAGGGAGAAGGGTGTTGATCTGGCAATGAGTTGGACACAGAAGATGGTTTATATAGGGTGCTCCTATTGGCAGAGTAGGTTAAGTCATGATGATACTGAATCAGAACCTCTATATACCCCTACCTGTACCTTCTAAAACCCTTCCTATAAATCTCTAAGGATGACGCTAATTTGCGTACGCAGTCATACCATAAATAAAGACCTAGACGTGGAATCTGTGGTTCCAAAGCACAAGTGTTATTCAGGTAAAAGTTCAGACAGTTACACGCAATTGATCAAGACACAATTTAGGCGCAAAAGGAAATTATACAGACCCAAGTATACATATGTATACAGTATACATACGCAGGCGCTTCCGGACCCGGAGATAGGCATCAGCAAGAGACCCCTAGTCATACAGCGTTCAGCATGAAGACTGAGAACCAGCGTTCGTGCACACATATTTATACTCCCCCAGAATAAACAGGACAATAGTGAAGTTTGTTGCTGGTGTCCTTGGTTCCCAGGGGAGAAGCACCTGTTACAGCACATTTAACAGGCTAGTTCAAATAGACTCTCCCTGCCTCTAACAGCTGGGGATCTTCCTCTTCACGCCCCCTGCAACATCCTAACAGTTGTTCCTAAAATATACATTTTGTTGCTTGTAGGCTCTGCCATCCATAACTCGAGAATGCATGATGCGATCTCCCCACCGATAACACCAGAATACTGTAAAAAGAGTACGCATCAGTACAACTCCAAACACGACTTTTTTAGCATGTATAATACCTTAGTTATCAAATATCTTTATTTCTCAGCATTTAAACTAACTGAACCAACTTAAATCATACACTTTAAAGCGTATTGAACCTTATGTGTGAATATGTAATGTGTGGGTATTCAGGGTTTGATATAAGGTCGCTAGTTAACTTGGGGCAGATGCGTGCGCATAAAGCTAATAAAACAGTGGTTTCATACAAAGTCCTATGCATTCGCTAATATGCGACTAGTTAACAGCGCAATTGTGTGTATTAATGTGTGTATGAGAAATGGTGGAAGATGCAAACGCATGGTGCTATTAGTATTATCACCACATGTACTAAAATGTGAGTTTATCTAAAATGGCGCTTAGGCGGCCATACGCAAAATGGCGTCTTACGATCTCATTTTCAAGATGGCGTCTTGCGGCCATTCGCAAGATGGTGTTGCCGTGATTAAATTTTAAACTGAACTTGTCTCAGCCAATTATTCAGCTTCGGCAGTCCACCCTTTGATAGCAAACAACATGCTATCACAATCTGCTATTAGAATTTAATTTAGGCTTACATTTACATATTATTTGGTGTTATTATGGGATGGCACAAGGTGGTTCTTTATCCATAAATAATGTGTCTCTGGGTGGGGACATAAAACTACTATTATACGCACACCGCGGATCTTGGAAGATCATGTGAAAGGTGTGGGAATGTACCAGTCTTATAATAGCAGTCTTGAAGGGGAATTGAGACTACATTATCTGAGGTGTTCTATGAATAACATTTCAATAATATATTCTATGCATGTCTAAATATAATACATCAAACGATTGAATTTCCTAGTTCACGGTTGTAATGCAGTTCTATATTTACCTCGGTATACATATGGTCATTACTGACCACCATCATAGTTGCATTCTTTTGTTTCACTCTGTTTTTACATTTTCCACACTTCAACACAATAGGAACACACCGGACGCATATGCCAATTATTATGATGACAATCAGTATAAGAATTAAGAATTTGCCTATGCTGGCGATCACTTCCTGGACCCATTCCCCTAGACCTGAGAACCATTTCACTGGGTTCAGCCATGACACCCATCCTTCTATCTTTTCCCCTACTTCAGCCACTGAAGCGTTATGGTTCTTGCGAAATTCTCACTTTAGCTGCAGAATTTCATCCATCTTCCAGTCTATCACCTCCGTAAGGTCGCTGGTATCATTGGTGACATAGGTGCAACATTTTTCTCCAAATTGGGTGGCCAATGTTACGCAATACCCTCCAGTAACAGCAGTTAAATAATTCAACACTAGCCTATGTTGCACCAGTTCTTTCTTGTACGCTTGCAATTCTCTCCTTGTATACCTGAATGTGTCATCGTACATCTCGGTGATATTATCTATTAATTTAGCAAGTTCCTGGATATATCTAAAATTTAATGTACCCCTTGCAATCCTGGTGGGGTCCAATGCGACCAGAACTTGAAAGCCAGTTGTCTCACTGATTAACTGAGTGGCTTTATGTATATCACCAGGTACCATATTTCTTTTGCCTCTGTGTTCATATTGTGTGTGAAGATATGGTGACGGTGTGTTTTTACGTATATCAAGCATTTCAACATGTGTGAGGGTCATAACTTCTGGAAGTATTCTTCCCAAATAACATAACAATTACAATACTAAAATTGGTCAGACACTCCCCTGATTGGCATCCTCCTGACTCCACTCCATCAGCTCTGCCATCAGCTCACATTTCCTTTATCGGTCCCCCATCACAGACACTGAGTATCCCCAAACAGATCATCACGACAAAAACTCTTTAGCTCAGATATCTCACCGTCACCTTTTTAATCCTTCCGGCACAAGCTCGCAATCGACAGGTCCACGTTATCAGCCTTGTCTCCGCCTTGTATCTCCACCGGTTAGTTAACCTCCCTACAGTGAGTGGAATGGACCCACGTATCTTCCTCGGCCACCCTTTGAGGATGCTGTATCGTCAGATACGGACCTTTCCACCGATCAGTCAAACAACCTGAGCTAAAAAAAAATTTGGATCATAACAAATTCTTCCAGATTTGACATCATGACAGGTTGCATTAGACATGTTAGTTAATAACACTTTCAATTTCGGTTATTCTCATTCATCTTCGTGAGACCCAGCACAGTAACCTCATTATCATATTTTCACATGAGGCTGCCTGTTTGAACAGTATCTCAAAGGGGGGGCAAATAAAGGAAAAGACAGTCTGGGATAATCTTAGTGTTGTTACCCATCATCTTACACATGTTCTTGGAAACGTCACCTGTAAAATAAGTCCCCCTATCATTTTAATAATTCTAGGGATATAGTATCTTCATACAGGTTCCTGCAATTAAATCTTGTTATTAATAGCTACTGCTCTAAATAATGTCTGGGCCACTGGGTTGGATAGTATTCCAAGTAGTCGACCTCAGCCTGGCATGGCTGCTGTTTATCCTTAGCAACCTTGCGTCCTATGAGTGGGAGATAAAGCACAACAGTTTAATATCATTTAAACATGACCTAAAATACAACAATATATCGTCCACATTTTACATTAGAACAGATACATTGGCAGGTTGAAAAGATTGTAAACAGTCATATAAGGCCTGGGAGAAGATACTGGGGTTACGTATGTAGTCATGTGGAAAAATCCAAGATAGCCACGCCTATGAACTGACAGGAAGGTAAATGCCAGGCACACATGCAGCAGTGCCATCTCATGGATACCAAAAGCGAACAGGAAGGGCATGGATGGCAATGGTGTCATAACACTGCCGGACCTAGTAACTGAGGCTAAAACCCTGATGTGTGATAATGACGAATAGTTCAAAATGTTGACTTCGCCTTCAAATTCCATAGATCTCAATCCAATCAAGCATCTATGGTACGTGCTGGAAAAACAAGTACAAGCCATGTAGACCCCACCTTGCAACTTAGAGGACTTGCTTTTTTTTATCTCCCTCCAGGGGTGCGAGCAGAAATCCAATAGGCGCGATGCTGTTTTCTGCCCTTAGCGCTGCTGAAACAGCATCACGCAGGGCAGTTTAGTTGGAAAATGCCTGTTCTCATGACTAAACACCATGTTTAAGGTGCGAGGGGCGTGAAAACGGGCATTCTCCTACCTAACAGCGCACAGAATTGAATAGCTCCGGAAGCTCCTTCCCGGCGCTATTTAATTTGCGTTCAATTGAATCGAGCCCATAGACTTAAAGCCAGAATCTCCCCAAGCATATCCATTAATGAGCACCTGTGGAATTAGCTGACAATAATTGGCTTGCATATGGGAAATTGGTGTGCAAGAGAAAATGTGACCCCAACATTTCATATGCTGGAGATTTACAGAAATAATACAATAGAAATATTACAGAAGGTTACACAAAACAAAGTTAATTTTGTTGCTTGGGGTTAGTATAAAAATATTTGGACTATCCTAGTTGGACCAGGCCCCATAAGACTGACACTGAGGGAAGCAAGTAATGCATTGTTATTCCTTTAGTCAAACCCCCCCTTAATGTCATCAAATTCATTAAATGAATTCATCCTGAATCCTCCAATACTTTTTGTATTTAATAGTTCACTAAAGGATGCCACTCAGTAAAGCCAAACAGAACCTGACTGACCAATGGGGTGAGAAAGTGGGTTTCCATATAATTCATAATCACTATGGTAGGTCCCCCTTTAGCCCTGGGTTCTCCTACAAGCAGCAATATGTTCTGATATGATTATGGGAGTTTCACTGAAGTTTGGATTATCATAAAATACATGTTCCAGGTGCCAAACACTTGCCTGTGCATTCGGATTCTTACACAACTCAGGATGCTGACATATTTTAGCATTTGAGGATTTCGCACCGGTGTTGTCTCGGCAATCGGGGTTCCGGCAGATCGCATCCTGGTTGTTGGGATCCTAACCGCATCCCCTTGTGCTGCTAGTACCTTGTGATGTTTCCTGGGTGAGGGGAATTTGCATATACCCCTTTGTCAAACCTAGAGTAGTTAAATACATGCTACTAGCTAGGTTATCCAATAGTAATTCGTTGAAGGTATGGGGTGTGCATCGAAATGCAAAACACTATTTAAGCATCTAAAGTCATTACAGAAGCAAATAGAACCATTACAATCAGGCTAAAGTTCTCCTTATCAGTAGCTATTTGTAGAACTTGTTCTTGCTGTGTATGATTACTTTGTAATATGCCCTTTCATTTTAAATCAATTTGAACTATTTGTTGGGTGGGAAGTGGAACCTGTCTTCTCTTAACAATCCCACATGTAACACCACTTGTGATTCTGGCACTGCCATGATGGCACACATAATGTATTTTTGAGCTAAAGACTTTCTATTTTTACCATCAGGATGGCTTACAACAATCAAATAATCAACCAATTTCCCTTTTTACGTTCCCAAGCACTAATCTAACACAGATCAACAGATAACATGATAACATTGTCAAGCATGTCCAACTCCAGTTGCCTTGCCCATGAAAAATATAGTCATTTTAAACCCTCTCTTCCTCAACTCAATTGCAATTGTTCCTCCCAAAATTGAACATATTCATACCCCCTGAAGGGTTGCAGCCATGCCTTCTTTAGACTATGTCCTGACTTTACAATGTTGGGAGTTATAACTTGCGCTATTTTCCTGCATGACTTCCTCTCTCCCACCCATCTTCTAGGGTCAATTCAGAACCTTATGGGCACTTGAGGCTAAAAGTATAGTAATTCCTATGTCCCTGTGATGTGGTACAATGCCAATTTGCCTCCTTGCTCAAGGTGACTGGAACACACTGCAGTGGTCTGGTTGGGAGTTGGGAGATACTGCAGTTCACATTTAGATTTGAGATAATGCCTGTGTTTTATGTGGCTTGGACTGTATATCCAAGGCTGCATTACAAAGTCATTTTCAGAGGTAGATGGATGTCAAATCAAAAGAAATCTGCAGTTAATCCTCACATAGCAACCAAAGGTAAAGAAACATATGAACATTACATTGAGTTTTGGGAGACAGGGTGAAATGGGAGTATTATATGACTTCACATAATTTCATCCAGCCACTAGAAACATATACATGTTGGCCAAGAGCAGGATGTTGGGCTTGTCAGCCATTGAAGGTCCCAGTGGAGAACATGTACATGGACTGGTCTATTTATTCCCACGTATGAACCATTACAATGATTGCGCTAGTTGTGGCAGAGGGGTAGTAATGCCACACTACCATGTGATACTCTTCTCATGATTTTCCCTATCCTGATATATGATAAGGCTTTTATTTTGGAATACAGTGAAGGGTCTCCATCGTTCTTTGTGCAGACACTATTTGAGATCTACATGAACATTACATATGATAAAGGAGACCATAAGCTTCATGTCAAGCAAGTGCAATCACTCAGAGGGTGGAATGGACTAAGCATCGCATCCACGATGCCGTTCATACTGCCAATTATCGGGTACATAGTCACGATAATATCGCCTAGAAAATCACAAAGGACAGCTCTCCCAGTAAGATCTGTCCTTTGCGATAGAGGGACTTCCGGTTTATGACCCAGACGCCCCTCTGGTGTCCTTCTACACATGCTCAGAAGGACGCACGGCGGGGGAAGCTGAGAGGGATCCGATTGGAACCTTCTCAGAGGGCGTCCCGAAAGAAGCCCATAGCCTTCTGTTGGGTAACGCCATATAAGGATAGAGCTACCCACCGGGACGAAGCACCGGAATGCAGCCACTCAGTACAGATCTAGTATAGTTCGCCACTGGGCTAGAGTCCCCTGCTTGGTGCCCTGGCTGGATGCTCCAACTGCGCCTATTATAATATGCCACTGATTGTATGTACAGAACAACTCCCTTGTCTGTCCCTTCAGCTTTATCTCTCTAACATAACTAAATGATGAGATCTGTAGTATCAGATGTTTTTAGAATAAAACTAATGAAAGATTGATTTTAAAAACCACGCACGTTTAAATGTGAAAAAATTTAATTGGAATAAGGAAGTAAACATGCCTCATTAACGAGAGAAAACTCAGATAAACTGTATGACACATGGTTCTTACTCATTCATAATGAGGAAAGATATTTATAAAGCCTTACTTATTTAGCCGTAATGG
This sequence comes from Taudactylus pleione, assembly GCA_031769625.1. NCBI lineage: Eukaryota > Metazoa > Chordata > Amphibia > Anura > Myobatrachidae > Taudactylus > Taudactylus pleione. The sequence continues at coordinate 33,824,461 of JAUIMM010000031.1, read as the reverse complement.
CGGGGGCCAGGGTAGGAGGACTGTCAAGGGTGACCATGCATATCTAAGAATACTCTATCACGTCTTTGTTCCAGGCAGGTCACCTAGCATCGATACTTCCTCCAAGTGTTCTGCTGAGTCACAGACAATCGGGAAACAAGTGCGACCCAGGGAAGAAAACATGCTGGGATCCCCATCAAGTTGATGAGAATGCTAATTAAAAATAAAACATTGATTAAAAAAAAATTACCTAAAACAAGTTTCTCATGCAAGGTGATTCTTATATCTAGAATATTTATTTGCTGAATTATATTTATATATCTGTAGTGATTTTTTTTCACATCTGCATTCTTTTTATTACAGACAATCTAGTTTAGATAAAACATTAAGCATAACCACAGTTTGTGACCCACCCGGCTAAATTTACTAAGTGCGGCTTTGACCCCAAGATTTAAAACGGCTGTGATAGTAATTGCAAAACACATCATTTTTTAGCATTTAATATCATTGCCGTTTTAAATTTTGGGATCAAACTTGCCAAGAAGCAGTGGCTTGCAAATTGTATGCCAATGAATCCACGAGCAGGGTCTTCCATCTGTAGTGAAAGCCAAGTTCAAAGATGATCAGCCAGGCGACATCTGGAGTCACAGCATAAGCCTTCTCTGTAGCCTTATCAATCCAAATGCAAATAACATTGTTTGACTCTATTGCTTTGAAGTTGTAGGCCTTTTAAATTTCCTAGCCTAAATCTCTTCTGTGTTATGTAGAATAACACTGATCATTAATTACTAACAGACAGAGTGAGTGTGGGATTTCGAGCTGGCAGCTAACTTTTATTCATTATGACACCGCCTCCATGCACGTGGGAAAGCACTTTACAAGGCCGAAATTTAAGTTTAGAACAATAAACAATTCAGCCTGTTTTGCATTAATTTGTATAGCATATATTTTAACCATGCAATTAACTGTCTTATAATTACAATATTACAACATAGTGATATCACATTAAGGTTAGCAAATAACGCTTTACAAATAAATCCAAAAATATGGAGGTGAGGTAACATCCTACAGTTTGGTTCTCAGAACTAATTACAATTTTAGGAAAATAGTTTTATTCTTGTCAAATCAATTTGCAAAACTTTTGCAAAACTTTTGTGGTGAAACTGAATAAGACATTTAGGGAATTGTAAATATAAATATATGTAATTTGTTGTTAGATAGTGTAGATGTACAGTATGCAATGTGTGGTTGGAGCAAGGTGACTGCATCATGCCAATGGCATTGGCATGTAATACCGACAGTCAGGATGCCTCCTGTCAAAATTCCGACAGCGGCATTAAGATGGTCGGTATCCCGACAGGGGTTGGGTAAGTATACTTATCCGCCCCCTTCTCCCCCTAACCCTCACTTCTTGTGGCCTAACCCTCCGCACTCCGCACCCTAACCCTCCCCGTTAGTGCCTAAACCTAAGTCTCCCCCCTTCATGCCTAACCCTAACCCCCGCCCCAGCAGTGCCTAACCCCCCCTAGGAGTTCCTAACCTCCCCCGAAAAAACTAGCACCAACCCCGCTGTGCTTCCTAAACCCACTCCCCCCTCCCCCCCGGCTTACTTCGTTTGGCCTGCCATTCTGCCATCTGTATTCTGTCGTTAGGATTAAGATAGGCGTCTGTATTTCGATGCCTATCTTAAGTCCCGTGTCGGAGTTCTACCGTAGGGTTTTAGACCGGCGGCATCCCAGCCACCGGTGTGTTAACTACATCCACATGCCAACCACTCCTTGTTCAGGAAGTGTCTTGTTAGACATGTTTGTTATGCATTCAGAAATTAAAAGCACAAGGGTTGGACTGGCCCACAGGGGTACAGGGGAAATTCCAAGTAGGCCCTACTGCCTGAATGCCCCACCCCTTCCTCCTATGTCAGGTTCCAAACTGTACACTCATATTATACATTGTTACTCTATTAGAGGGTCAATTACATGGTTTCTAATGGCTGACCAAGCCTCTGTGGGGCTGGCCACACTTCCTGTGGTAACTGGCCACACCCCTTAGGCATGGGCCCTTCCTGTGGCAACTGGCCACACCCCTTAGGCATGGGCCCTTCCTGTGGTAACTGGCCACACCCCTTAGGCATGGGCCCTTCCTGTGGTAACTGGCTACACCCCTCAGCCCTGGTGGACCCTTCATGCCCCAGTCCAACACTGAAAGACACAATACTGCAGTGCTCCCAGACCACACTCACAGACCACTTTACATGGTGACAGAAGTTTTGCTGTGTTGGCTTGGGTGTCTGTGACGCATTGATCGCAGACGGAATCGGTATGTAATTCCGACAGACGGGATCCAGGTGGTCAGAATCCCGACGCCTGGATCCCGACAGGGTTAACATACCGACACTTTGTGGTCGGTATGCTTACCCTCCCCTAACCCCAACCCTTCCTCCCTAGTGCCTGAACCTAACCTCCCCCCTGGTGCATAAACCTAACCTCCCCCTCCCAGCACCCTAAACCTAACCCTTCCCTCCCTTAGTGCCTAATCCTCACCCTAGTGTCTATCCCTAACCCTCCCCCTAGTGCCTAACCCCTAAACCTAACCCTCCCCCCGCTACTTACCTTCAGCATCCCGGTGGTTGGGATGCTGGTGGTTGGGATTCTGACCGGCGTCGGTATTCTGGCACCGGTAAGGTAAGCGTCGGCATCCAGACCGTCGGGATGCTGAACGCATACCTCGCAGACACATGACTCAAGTTCTAAAAGGAATGTTGTGTGTACTGCTGTTGCAGGCTGTTGGATAAATCAAAGCCAGTACAGGCTTACACTCTTATGAATCTTGCTGGAGCAGAGGCAGTTGTTAAGGCTCTTTTGTCTACTTGGAGAAGGAGGACAATAAGGACCAAGAGACTATAATTACGAAAATTGGATGAAATATGCTTACCTGTAAAAGAAACTTCATCATAAATAGACATACTTTCAATCAGTGGCTGATTTTACCTACGGGCTGCGAGGCTGCAGCCCCCTCTGTAAAATCCGCCACCTCAGTTTGTGACTGCACTGGCTTCACTGTGACTGGAGGTAGCTTTCTATTGGAAGCACCACCTGCCAGTCACGCAACAAATAGGCAGCCCCAGTGGAAGGTGTATCCTGCGATTAGCAGAGCGTAGCTTCCAGTGGAAGCCGCTGCTCTGCCTTTTGGGCAGCCCTACAGGGTTTCTTGGGGCTTAAATTAATGCAGTCCCTAGAAGCTGGTGTTATGCGCATACGCAGCGCCACCATCACTCATATGCATGCGCCGGTCCCGGCGCCTTCCAGATTCATTGCGCAGACGCCGGGACCTGGCCAGCCACGGCCATACCAGCAGCGGCGGCAGCACTGCTCAGGTTAGAGGGCTGGAGCCGCTGCTGTTTTCAGTACAGCTGTGCAAAGTCCTGCTGAAAATTCAAATATGTTGCTAAACTCAAATTACTGGCCAGAAAATGTGATTATAGTGCTCCTGCAATTGGGCTTATTAGGGACAGGACTGTCTGTGGCATTTATAATGTTGCAACATGCACACACCTACTGCGTGAGAAGAGGTTAACAGAAGACACTGCCATACACATAACCTGTATGAACAGTTTAACATAAGTGCCAAAGAGTTCAAAAGAGAGACTGGTGTATTTAAACTCCAGAATCATCCACAGAAATTGCTGTGCTGTGTGAATTGTGGTAATCACCATTCATATGACCATCATAAACGTCCTGCGTTTAACAAACACTTGTGTCAAAGTGAACCACTTTGCACAATGGTATAGGTCAAAGCCTTAAACTGGGTACACCCTGGAGCGATGGGAATTCATTCCGACATCGGAAGAAATGCTCTTGGACTGGGATTACCCGTCCACAGTTGAACGCAGGGGTGGATTGGGAATTTAAACTGGCCCTGGAAAAATGTCAGAAAGTGGCCCAATGTAGACCAACTGAAAGAAGGTGTCAAAGTCAAATACCAAAACTGAATGCAGTACAATAATAAACAACTTTCTGTACGTTTACTTCATATTTTATATTTTCAATATACTTAAATATTGCTTTTCAATATCAGGCATTGTTATATATTAGTGTTTATATTCTTTACGAACATTGTACAATTTCCAACATAACAGTGTGTAAATATAGCACTGCAATTCCATGTATGAAAATATATTTAAATTTTGTAAGGGTATACAATCGGGAAGCCTTAATACCGGCAGCCGGCTTCCCGACTGTCACATCCCGGCAAGGGATGAAATGCCGGGCGTCTAGATGTAGACGTCTGACATTTCCCCGACGCCGGGAGACAGGTGCCCTGCATCGCGATCGAAGAAATGCCGGGCGCCGCAAGCGGACAGCCACGGGGGTGGAGGGTTAGGTTTAGGGCACCCGGGGGGGACTTAGGGTTAGGCGCCCCCCTGGGAGGGTTAGGGTTAGGCTAGGGGGAGGGAGGGTTAGGGTTAGGCACCCCCGAGGGGGACTTAGAGTTAGGCACCCCCCGGGGGGATTAGGGTTAGGCACCCCTAAGGAGGGTTAGGGGGTTAGGTTAGGTTAGTTAGTACTTACCTATCCACAATCGGGATTTCCAGCACTGTTGAGCTTCCGCTGCCGGGATCTCTGCATTTGTCGGGCTGTCACTGCCGGGAATCGAACCGCTGGCCATGGGTCCGGCGATATTTCATACCGATTCCTTTGTAAGTGATTACAGATTTGTGATCAATTGCAGAGTTGCCTACCTTTGGAGATCTCTTCCCGGGAGGCAATGGGGGGCGGGGCCTGACGATTCACGTCATTAAGCCCCGCTGTAAAATTGCCGCGATTGGCTAGAATTTGCATAGGGGGCAGGGCCAAATGACGTGATTCATGTAGAATCACATTTTAAGCCCCGCCCCCTACCGGGAGACCCGCGATCGCAGCGGGTATTCTCCTCATTCTGCCCACTTCACTAGGAAGTGGGCAGAATGAGGGAGAAATGCCTACCCTTCCGGGGGTGTGGGGGGTCACCCGAAAAATCGGGAGCCTCCCGCGAAAACCGGAAGGGTAGGCATGTATGATCAATTGTTTTTTTTTTTGCTTGGCTCTATTACTTTGGCTCTATTACACTACTTCAGGGGCTACTGGGGGGACTTCTACAGGGGCCTCTGGGGGCACTATTACAGGGGCTACTGGGGGGACTTCTACAGGGGCTGCTAGGGGCACTATTACAGGGGCTACTGGGGGGACTTCTACAGGGGCTGCTGGGGGCACTATTACAGGGGCTACTGGGGGGACTTCTACAGGGGCTGCTGGGGGCACTATTACAGGGGCTACTGGGGGCACTATTGCAGGGGCTGCTGGTGGCACTTCTACAGGGGCTGCTGGTGGCACTTCTACAGGGGCTGCTGGTGGCACTCTTACAGGGGCTCCTGGGGACAATACATAAGGGGCTACTGGGGGCACTTCTACAGGGGATGCTGGGGGCACTATTACAGGGGCTGCTGGGGACACTACTTAAGGGGCTGCTGGGGGCACTTCTACAGGGGATGCTGGGGGCACTATTACAGGGGCTGCTGGGGGCACTTCTACAGGGGCTGCTGGTGGCACTATTACAGGGGCTGCTGGGGACACTATTACAGGGGCTGCTGGGGACACTACTTAAGGGGCTACTGGGGGCACTTCTACAGGGGCTGCTGGGGGTACTATTACAGGGGCTACTGGGTGCACTTCTACAGGGGCTGCTGGGGGCACTATTATAGGGGCTGCTGGGGGCATTATTACAGGGGCACTATTACAGGGGGCATTACTACTGGGGCACTATTACAGGGGCATTGCAGAAGGGGCACCACTACTGACGGCACTGCAGAAGGGGTACAACTGCTGTGGGCATTATGTATAAGTGCCACTACTGCTGCGGGCATTGTATTAGGGGCACTGCTACTGTGGGCATTGTGTATAAGGGGCACTACTACTGTGGGCATTGTGTATAAGGGACACTACTACTGTGGGCATTGTGTAAAAGGGCACTAATGTTGGCATTGTGTAAAAGGGGCACTACTGTGCGTCAGAACATAAATAAGGGACACTACTATGTGGTGTAATGTGAATGGGACACTATGGGCCTGATTCAGACCCACTCGCGAGCGGCTGTCCGCTCGCAAGTGGGTCGATGGTCTGCACTGAGCATGCGCACGACGGAGGGAGCTCCGTCGTGCGCATGCGCCAGACACGACGAGCGAAGGACTTTCCTTCGCTCGTTGTGTCCGATCAAAGGGGGCGTGCTGTCAATGTTGATTGATAGCACGCCCCCTTTGGTGGGCGTGCCAGGGGCGTGCCTCCCTGATGGGGGCGTTCCCACGGGAACGCCTCCCGTCAGAAGCCGGCCCACTGACATCACTAGTGATGTCAGTGGGAGTGATTTTGGCTCTGATAGAGCCAAAATCACTCCGGAGCTTGCGGTTGAAAACCTCAACCGCAGGCTCCGGCTCGCAATTTTGATGGTCGCGATGGTCACGACCATCGCGGCCATCAAAATGCACGCTCGTATAGCCTGTGGGTGGTGACCCACAGCTATACGAGCGTCCAGGAGGACGCTCCATGAAAATGGAGCCCGGCCCTCATGCAGAGCGTGCGCTCTGCTCAGAGCGTACGGCTCTGAATGAGGGCCTATGTGCGGTGTAATGTGAATAAGATCTTGCTACTGTGTGATGTAGTTTGAATTGGGAATACTATTGTGTGACCACACCCCTTTCCTTTAGCATGCCTCACAAACATCCCTATTTTGGCGACAAAGTGTTTGCGATGGGGGGGTACATGGTGAATAGATGATATGTGCATGCATGCGGCATCTATTCACTGGAGAAAGGGACTGGGAGCATGCACAGCAGCTCCAAGAGCACTGGGCATGTACCCAGCATGATTGGTGCTCGTGATTATGGGTTTTCCCATGAGACCACACACCTTTCCTTTGTCGGGAGCACGCACCTTCAGAGTGTGCAAATTCAGCCAGGGGGCGCCAAAATGTATCTTCGCTTACCAAAAATATTAGGCTCGGGCCGGCCCTGGGTAAATGCATATGCTTTCCATAAGAACCTGTTTTCAACTGTAAACTGTTAACAGCCACTTTGCCGCTCTGAGTGGCGAGCGCCTGAGGACATAAGCACACATAATCAAGAGGTTACCACGACTCAGGAAGACAGCTGAAAGCTTGACCAGTTGCATTGTTTTTACCTGTAGTGGCCAGTTTATCTAAACTGTAATATGTGTTTCTAAGGTTACTCCTATATTGATTGCTGTGTTTAAATTGCACCACACCGACCCTGCAAGTCAGTGCGTTCAGAATTGTAGCTTTGTGTTGGTGCCAACCGCGCATGCGCATTGTATGGGCGGTACTCTTTATATTTCTTAATGTGAATAAATATTTTGGACTTTGGAACTCCAAGTAAGCTGATTGGACTTCACAATTATTTTACTTTAATAAAGGGGCGTGTCATGTGAAATACTGTGGCTGCGAGTCACTCCCCTTGTTTTCATCTTGAGTCTTGCCCAGCACTCCAGGATATCCTTGCGTGTGCATAGATGGTATAATCAAACTGACTGAGGTACTATTTAAGTCATCTGTGCTTAAGTATGGATATCCTTAAAGCTGGACTGTTAGTTGCCTTGAGGACCGAGTTTGGGAACCACTGGTCTAGCAAATAGTGTGAAACTGGGACTAATCATTTTAAGTGTTGATGTGCACACTATCCAGCAGAATGTTCCAGAGATGAGGGTCTTCAAAGATTTGTTTATGAATGACATACCACATGCATCTGGATGAAGCTGCCCCATCCACACTGTGTTTTCTCAGACCATTTGTCTTGAAGAAGAAGGTAACAGCAGAGCTCAACTGAATGACGGTATTAAGGGTCATTGCTCATATGGCCATGGTGGCTGCAGTGTAGAAGGATGGATCCACATTGTCCAAGTACATCTCAACAAGAATCTCATGAGACAATATCACCTTCTCACAATTTTTGAGCAAGTGACTGCTGACACGCCCCATTGCAAAAATATTCACAACATTCGATGCCAAGTGTGGATTTGGGCAGACTAGCCTCGACGAGGAATCATCCATGCTTTCCTTGGAATGACATATGGTATATGTACTGGCAGTGAAGTCTTTTAGCAGTGTATGGAATAAATCTTCAAGAAATACTCTTGTAGAATTATTGTGGATGACATCCTGTTTTGGGGCCGCACCATGGAGGAACATTATATGCACTTTACAAAACTGTTACCAATAATCTGTGCTCTCAACATGAAGCTAAAGCCTAACAAGTGCTGGTTCAGTGTCTCAGACGTTCCATATGTGGGTCACCTGCTGGCCTTCCAGAGTGTCAAACCTGATCTAGCTTTGCAATGTTCTCGGCACACACCATGACAAGGAACTCCTAACCCCACATGATGTGGCAAATCTCTCCTGGTCCTCCTGGTCCATAGTTGCTGCTGACATCTTCGAATGGAGAAGGAAAGGCCATTTGCTATTAGTAGACTCAAACCTGGTTGGTTTGAAATGGATTATCTACCCAACTTCACAACCACCACAGTCATCAGCAAGATGAAAAGACACTTCTCTGTGCATGGCATACAACGACAAGCCCTCACATACAGTGCCATGCAATTCATAAGTAGCAAGTTTCAGACCTTCATAAGCCAATGGGACATTACACACACACCAGCACAACACCAGCAGCCCTCACTAACAACAATCAAATGGGCTTACTGGCAGCAGTCCAGTCTGTCAAACACATATTGTCGAAATGTTCCAGAGATGGTTCAGATGTATTCATGGTGCTGCTTAACTTAAGAAACATTCCACAGGATGGATTTCCCTCTCCTGCTCAATGTCTTCTTTCAAGGTGCACTTGCACCATCATTCCTGCCACTAAACCCAAGCTCAAACCCCGGATTTAGAGCAATTTACAGGATGAATGACTGAATTCCAGATTACTATTCAAGGGAAGTTATGACAAATCCTCTTGTTTCGATCATCTGCATTCCTGGGCAAACAGTTTGCATCCAAATTCCTGTGAGAAGCAGGCACCATGCAGAGATGTTCCAACAGGCCCAACAGTTATGTTGTGGAAGCAGACGGCATACTGTTTGAGCATAATAAGCAGAGCCGTAACTAGGGTGGTGCGACATGTGCCACGGCACAGGGAACCGCAGGGCAGAGGGCGCTGTTCGGTCCTGTCAATTTTTCGTTTATAATCATTCTCTCTTGTAGTTTCCTCTTCTTTTATCCCCGTTATCTTCTGGCCGCCCCTATCTCATCCCTGGCTGACTACCCCTCCATTTTGCCACCTCTGCAAGGACCTTCAATCACATCATCTTTTATTTAACACACACAGCTCTCTGCCCCGCAATTTCTGATGGCATCCATGGCTTGAACACAGCCACAGATTCCCAACCCAGGTGTTACCATCACACAATGAGTACCCTTGCCGGTGAGTTCAGCTGCCTGCGCAGGATACATCATCATACCGGACTAATCAGATTTGTCATGGCCCTTACCCATTATTATTATTTATTTATATGGTGCCACAAGTGTTCCGCAGCGCCTTACAAAGAGGCCACACCCCTTTTCCAGGTGAGAGTCTTATGTCCCTAATTAATAAATAGCCCAGGGCACCAAAAAGTCTAATTATGGCTCTGCTGTTGTGGCACCCCCTGCGCTGGCTAGTGCATTCCTATGATCCTGTATGTAATCATTACCACCATGGCCGGAATAAAGGGGGGGCGACAGGGGCGATCGTCCCTGGGCCCCCACACCTTAAGGGCCCCCACACCCAGTAATCGGGGTTAAAGTGAACCGGAGGAGACGGAACCAGTTCCGCCTCCTCCGGACACCCATGGAGACACCAGGTGCCCGCTGAGATTGTAACCAGCGGGCGCCCTGCTCCCCCCCCCGCAGCGGCAGCCAGAGCCGGCTTCCGGCTCAGGCAGTGAACTATGGGAGAGAGGTCATGCGTCTCTCCCATAGTGCAGAGGAGCAGCGCCAGCCGAGCGGATCAGAAGGCAGCGGCAGAGGGGCTTAAGGTAAGTATGATTTTTTTTCCTCTTTAGCGCAAGCGGCTTTTCCACTGCTGGGAGGGACATTACTCGGGGGGGACATTAGTACTGGGGGCATTACTACAGGGGGCATTACTCGGGGGGGGCATTACTACTGGGGGCATTACAGGGGGGGTCATTACTACTGGGGGCATTACTCAGGGGGGGGCATTACTACTGGGGGCATTACTCGAGGGGGACATTACTACAGGGGACATTACTCGGGGGGGACATTACTACAGGGGACATTACTCAGGGGGGGGCATTACTACTGGTACCACTACCACAGGGGGCACAACTACAGGGGTATTACTACTGAGGGCATTACTAATGGGCACACACAGGGGGCATGACTACTGGGGGCACAACTACAGGGGTATTACTACTGGGGGTATTTATACAGGGGGCATTACTATTGGGAACACTACTACTGGGGGTATAACTACAGGGGGCATTGCATAGGGGGCACTGCATAAGGGGCAACACTCCTGGGGGCACTACTACTGGGTGCACTGCATAAAGGGCATGTAATAGGGGCCCCCACATGTTTGTTGCCCAGGGGCCCCCACAGACCTTAATCCGGCCCTGATTACCACACCCCTGGTATGAATTAGACAGGTTCAATGTACTTTATTTCAACATATATATAAGGTTTTTTTTTTAAGAAGTGTTCATATACAGTACTACGGGTACCCAGAGACAGATAAGAGTACATATATATCATTCTTGTCAATTCCTAGTAGTGTCTCATTTACTGTTGCTAATACTACTACAGAATTAGGAAAATGTCATCCTGTGTCGTCCTCACACCTCAGCTGTACACATTGCTCTTATATTTTCACTTAACGTCATTAAGGGAAGTTTCTGCAAAAAGATCCGCAGAATGTTTATTATTGTTGTGTGTTGTATTAGGTCACAAGTCAAAGTATTGTGTGTTTGAGTATACCACAATTATCTAAAAAGATAGAAACGTGTTGTGGTAATATCCTTTTGCCATGGAAACAACAAGAATGGAACAATACGTATCCCCTTTGATTTCATTAGTTAGCAAGGTCATATGGAAAGCTGTGTGCACTGACATGGTATCAGACATGGTAAAATGATGACAATAATGAATTTTCTGCCTGTTTGATCTCTTGTCTGAAAAGCAATATACTTCATTACATACTGCTAAGTAGGTGCCTCAGGTGCCACAAAGACAAGACATGAATGAAAACTAAATATAAAACAGTTACTCATGGGCGCCGAGAGGAGGGGGTGGGTGGGTACTAATTATCTGGGCCTGGGCTTGTTGAAGGGGCCTAGTAGGGGCCCGAGTCTGCCGCCACCCGCCATCTTACCTGTCAGCAGCCCAGCACACACTACTGTGTGCTGGGCTGCAGTGGGACCAAGGAGATTGCTGCCGCTGAGCAGTAGTAGCGGTCTCATCTCCTCTGCCTGTGTTTGGGGTGGAGCAGACCGAAGTGGGGCTGCAAATATTTTTTTGTAAGGGGGCCATGACCATGCCTCCTGCAATCAGGCCTTGTCCCCGAGTGTAACAGGCAGGCCCGGATTAAGGCTTGTGGGGGCCCCAGGGCAACTAAGTTGTGGCAGCCCCCTTCAAGCCACATGGAGCCTCTCCAACTGCTGCATGCAGTTAACACAGAGCCGCGGCAGCTGAGCCCAATTAAGAACAGGTGTCACTGTTCTCGGCAGAGTCACACCAGCCATCTGCGGGGGCCCCTCTGTGTGTGGGGGCCCAGGAGACCGCCCTTTTGCCCCCTTTTAGTCCGGCCCTGATAACAGGGCCCAGGCCGGCCTTCTACAGTCCTGCAGTTACTGTACAGATTATATATAGTTATATACTGATCCCGAAATGGTCACCCAGAAAAGTGGACAAGTCTCCCGGTCAGCCGCCTACCTCGGATCCCCCACCGCACCATCACTGGACCCCCGTCCGACTCCATAACTCAAACACCCGGGCAGTGGAGGAGCGATGACGCGATTTGCGCTAAATCGCTTCATTGTGGCTCCGCCCCCTGCTCCAAAATGTGGGTAATCTCTGCATAGTGTAGGGGGTGTGGCCATGATGATGGGAATGCGCAGCCACGCCCCCCGCTCTGCCCTTAATAAAGCATGCCGTCCCCACCATGCCCCCTTATGGAGCACCACGCCCACCCCACTATGCCGACTTAGCCGCCCCCTCCCGAAAGGGGCAGCCAGAATGTCAGCAAGAATGTACTGATAGCAAAGACATATAGAAGTCATAGGCCCTGATTCAGAGCCGGACGCTCTGACCATAGCGCTCGCTCTGAATCAGGGCCCACCTCCATAATTATGGAGCGTCCTCCTGGACGCTCGTATAGCTGTGGGTCACCACCCACAGCATATACGAGCGTGCAGGTTGATGGTCGCAATGGTCTTGACCATCGCGACCATCGCCACTGCGAGCCGAAGCCTGCGGTTGAGTTTCTCAACCGCAAGGCCAGGAGTGATTTTGGCTCTATCAGAGCCAAAATCACTCCCACTGACATCACTAGTGTCAGTGGGAGGCACGCCCCCGGCACGCCCACCAAAGGGGGCGTGCTGTCAATCAACATCGACAGCACGCCCCCTTTGATCAGACACAACGAGCGCATGCGCACGACGGATCTCCCTCCGTCGTGCGCATGTGCAGTGCACACCATCGACCCACTTGTGAGCGGACAGCCGCTCGCGAGTGGGTCTGAATCAGGCCCATAGTTCCAGAAAGTTGTCTGAACTGAAGAGAGGTAATAGTGTACACATGGGGGCATAGTAATTGAAGAATATTTGTGGGATAACCCTGCAACACATCTGTTTTTGGGTGTACCTTCACATATCAAGAATCCATGGGATTTAGGGCTTGATTCAGCAAGGAACGCACAGGAGAGAACACATGCGCTCAGCCGATGTTTTAGCTCTGCGCATGCATATGCATCGCATTGCGTGTGTGCGTACTAGCTATTGCGATGGGGACTGCGTGTGCAGAGACAACACAGACCCAGAGTACAGTGATTGACAGGAAGTGCTGTTTTGTGAGGGTGGACGGGCAATGCAGACGTGTCTGTGCATCTGGACGGCGTTTTAGGGGCGTGCATAATTAAGCCCTTGCAGCGACGGCCGTAGCCTGAGGTCTAGTTGCACGCAGGAAGCAGCACACATCCTGCGTGGAGTCAGGTCAAACACTAATATGCTAATGTGTCCGATGGTTCTCGATGTTACCGATGTTTCCACTGTCTTGCGTGGTATAACAGAATGCACGTTAAGGGAAGTGGGAGGTATTGTGTTTTGCTAGGCGTCTGCTTATTCTGTGTGCGTATGCATTTATTAGCATATACTCGCAGCGGACGGGTGTGTGTGTCTGCATCCGTGCATTCCTTGATGAATCAGGCACTTAAGGAGGAAAGATAGCAACAGATATCTCAGATACACTTATCGCTTCATTAGGTTGATGAACAAATGTGAATGATATCCTTATAGCACATACGTGGTGTGAATCCTTGTACATACAGCTGAGTTAATAGTCATCAATGCTAATAGTATATTTCACTACTGTGGCCATGTTAACTTAGGACATACTGGGCCTGATTCAGAGCAGCTCGTAAGCGGCCGCTCGTTCGCTCCGAGCGATGTTCGCACATCTGCGCATGCGTATGGGTCGTAATGCGCATGCGCCAACCAGTCATTGCGGTCAGAAATCGAGCGCTCGCAAAATAGCTAGTGCCTGCTAATTTGAGTGACAGGATGAGGCGTTTGTGGGTGGTAACAGGGGAAGGTGCTTGAAAACGGGGAGTGGTGATCCGAACGCAGGCGTGCGAAAAGGTCAAAACGGGCGTTTTAAGGGTGTGCATAATTAACAAAGCAGCGTCATCGACCACGTCACTTGGTTGTTTCTTAGCCTGAACTGTTCGCATGATTTCGGTAGGAAAATCCTACCACAAGCACTGCGAGCAGTTCAGATGCCTTTCGATGTACTAGATTAATCAAATAAATAGCGGAGATGACGTAGGATGCGAGCGGCCAGGGGGCATCTTTACAAAATAGCGAGTGCATATTTTGTTCGCTCGCTCAGACATAGAGGCGTCAACAGACCGCAAAGAGCGAGCGCTCAATTTAAATAGCCGGACCCTTTTTCTGAACGAACAAGCGCAAATAGCGTCTGGCTCTGAATCGGGCCCACTGTACCTTATCCTTAACTGAGACAAAGATAATACATGCTGTGTTTGAACAATACATTTGTCTTCTCTTCTTCATTCCTGCTTTACTTCTTCCAATTTTCATCAGCTATACAAAGTGTCCTCATAGACTGTGACTTTAGTCGCACCAAATAGCCCGCGACTCAGCAGCAACAAGCTTTTTTCTAGCTCAAAATGTGCATCTTATTCAAACAACTGGAGCTGCCAAAACTACTTTGCAAGCAACATTTGTACATCTTTGTGCAGATGAGCCTGAAACTGCAAGAAGTGCTCTAATGCAGCAGCCGCAGTTTTCTCTCAGTCCATGGTGCTACATCTGCGACTTTGGAAGTGTTTCCGACTCTGGGCCTCATTGATTCATTACGGATCACTTTTCCGATCGCAGCTGCGACTACTCACGCAGTTCTGCTGCGAAAATATGCTAATGTCTGCAACTGCTCAGCCAGCATAGAGACAGCCACTACCGCTATCTCACACCCATAAGACCTCGCAATCCTGCATATACATCGGTAACATTGAGTAACATCGGATCCTCACGCACACTTACAGCAGGTCTTTGTCTCATCGCACACAGTGAGTACTCGAGCTGCGTATACCGTCGCAGTGGCTAATTTATGCACGCCCCTGTGACGACATTCAAACAGACAGGCACGCCTCTGTTTCTCCGACCACTCCCCCACCATCACCCCCAAACACTGATGTCCCGTCACTCACTCTGCAATGGCTTCCTGTCTGCGTGTATGATCGCACTGTGATTGCAATCCTAACCTGCGCATGTGTACTGCGGTGCATATACGCATGTGCAGTATGCGCAATCAGCCAATCTGTGTACGCTGTTGCAATTGCGATTCGTGAGGAATCAGACCCTATGTCCTGTGTGGTTAAAGTTGCAGCCCAGTGTCAGTGGTGTCTCGCTGTACCTGCAATACTAATAAGATGAACAGTTTAACGAAAAAGACAGTACGCTAGCTACACTTCCCAGAGCATCTCAGTGGCGCCGGGCGTCTTGCGTCTTATGGTGTATAGATGCTAGGTGTATGAGAACACATCTGTATATTAGATTGCATACAAATACTGCAACTGGACACACTCCATGTGCTATACGGTCACAGAAACTACTCACATGGCAGAATGTACAGAATTTAATACAAATACTAATCTAACACAATAGTATTAAAATCGGGATGGGTACGGGATGCCTGCACTCGGGATCCCAGCAGTCAAAATCCTGACGCCGGCATCCCGACAGGGTTAGGATACTGGCACCTGTCGGTAGGTGTCCTAACCCTCCTCATCTCCCTACCCTAACTCTAACCTCCCTCCCCGGTGCCTGAACCTAATCTCCCCCCCTAGTGCCTAAACCTTACCTCCCCCTCCCTGCACCCTAAACCTAACCCTCCCCCCTAGTGCCTATCCCTAACCCTCCTACTAGTGTTTAGCCCTAATCTTCCCCCCATCCCCGCTAGTTACCTTCGAGATGCCGTCGATCAGGATGCTGGTGCTGGGATTCTGACAAGTGTCGAGATTCCGGCGCTGGTATTCTAGGCGCTGGCATCCTCTGTGGCGGGATACTGGATGTATCCCTTAAAATCTACTAGTTAAGTATTATAAGAAATAAGGACTATAGCACCATCTGCTGTAAAATATAAGGACAATAGAAGCCTTCTAGGAGCTGGACCTATTGGGAGCACAGGGATGGCTAGACATGACAGGGGGTGGCACTGGGCAGGGAAGGCTGGACCAAGGGGTATACAGGGCAGGGAGGGCTGGACCTGGGGGGCACAGGGCAAGGAGGGCTAGACTGGGGCACAGGGGGAACAGGGGGGGCTAGACATAATGGAAGGGGGGTGGCGCAGTGCAGGGAAGGCTGGACCTTGAATGGGAGGCACAGGGCAGGCAGGGCTAGACTAATAGTAAGTGCAGGACAGGGAAGGCTTAACATATTGGGGTCACAAGGATGGCTAGACATGGTGGCGGGGTGGCACAGGGCATGAAAAGGCTGGATCTTAATGGGGGCACAGGGCAGGGAAGGCGGGACTAGTGAGGGGCATAGGGAAGGTAAGGCTGTACCCGAGGGCACATTTCCTTACAGCCTCGGGTACACTGGACAGGGGGGGGGGGGGCACAGAGCACCGCTCCTGATTGGCTTCTGGTTCGTGAGCTGTGATTGGCTTGCACCCTATTTAAATATTCTGCTGCTGTCTCTTCGATAATCAAATATTCTGCTGCTGTCTCTTCATGACAGGTTGGCTGCTGGTCCATGATCTGCAAACAGCTCGCGACCGGCGCCAATCCACAGGATAGCCATCAGTAAATCCCAAGGCTCTGCGCTGACAGGCGGGTTCTGGAATGCCATTCCTGATTACGTCATTTTTCAAAATAGGCTCAGGAACGGCGTTACGGTCCGTTCTGGCTGAAAAATAGCCCTGCTAATGGTAATCCATGCCCCTGTGGTGACTGGCCACACCCCTTCTGGTGACTGACCACACCCCTTCTGGTAGGTAATCATACCACTTAAGCTTGGACTCCTAACACTGCCCTTCATGCCCCAGTCCGATACTGGCTGTAGCACTCGCCTAAATGAGATTGTGCTCGTCAATTGTTTCCCTAATAATAAAGTAGAGAGTGCTGTTTAATTGAGGTGTAACCCTTGTCTTTTCATATTTCTAAAGGACAGTATTATTATCAACTGAAATTAGATTATTTAACAAGTAAGACTGGAAATAGATAGAGACGGAATAAACAGCCTCATTCCTGTTTCCAGACATAATGAAACATTCTAGTTATTCATTTAAATAGTATGTCTCATTTCTCATTATACAATTGTTATGGGCACATTCAGTTCTGCAACTTATAAATTGATATTTTATTATACACAAGATTGTTATAGTGAAGGCTGTTAATAATTTTTTTAAAAACCATTGAAGATTGAAATGGCTCAGTGCTAGTCCTTCAGTTCTACAACCACCACCTCCTGCGACAAAGATATTGGGATTTATATATTCCTATTGCTAGAGTTGCCAACTCTCCCACAATGGCCGAAATGTTGCCGAAAATCGTGTGGCTGCTATAGTGCCTGAGCTGCCTCTGCACCCCGACACTCCCCCTGCATCCAGTCACGCTCACAAGGTGGACCGGTCCTGTCATGGATACCGAGGGGAGCCTGGGTGTCAGCAATGTTAATTTGGTGCTGGCCTGCCAGCTGATTACAGCTGGCGCTCTGGCAGGCAGTCATGAAGAGACAGCGCCACCAGTTGCGAACAATAAGTGCTTGTAGGCTGGCAGCCAATCAGCAGTGGTGGCTCCTGATTGTCTGCCGGTCTGCGAGCTCCGGTTAGCTCGCAAGCAGCACCAGATTCAAATTGCACTGACTCTGTCTGTCCATGTCTACCGCTGCCTGCCGGTATGCCAGCTGTAATTAGGTGGTGGCCCTGCCCCAAATCCACACCTGCTGGTTGCTGATGGCATATAGGGGAGGGTGACAGGCTGCTGGAGGGACATGGGGAGGTGAGTTGCTGGGGGGAGCATAATTTGTAAGTTCCCACTATTGTGTGGAATAATGTGTTATATGTGGCACTACTACTGTGTGGCATAATCTGTAAAGGGCATTACTGTGTGGTATAATGTGTAAGGGGCATTACTGTGTAGTGTAAGGGGCACCACTGTGTGGCATAATGTATAAGGGGCACTACTACTGCATGGTATAATGTGTTTAAGGGGTACTACTGTGTGGCATAACCTGAATGGGCTCTGTGTGGCATCTGAATGAGGTCTGTGTGGCATAACATGAATGGGGTCTGTGTGGGGGCAAATGTAAGTGTTTTTTTCCTCTTTTTTTAAGATCTTGCTATGTGGCCCACAAAGTTTTAGTTACGCCCAGGGAAACAGAGAAGGGGGGAGTAGGTACTAATTACCTGGGCCCAGGCTTGTTGGAGGGGCCCGGGTCCGACAATACCACCCCTCCCTCTTACCTGTTGGCAGCCCAGCACACATTGCTGTATGCTGGGCTGCAATGTGAGACCGCAGCAGTCTCTGTTGCCTGTGGGGGGAGCAATCACACTGATCGTGCCCCCTGGATTTGTGGCAGGCTGCGGGGCTCACAGCGCAACCCCCCCTCCCCCCAGTGTGCACAAAAAGTTTTTTTCTGTAAGGGGACGTGGCCATGCCTCCTGTGGCCATTCCCCTTACCCCGGCCCAGGGCGGCTCTCTACGCCCTTGGTTATGCTCTTGCATGCAAACACAGAGGCTCTGGATTTAATATGAACTTGCATGAGTCATCAAGTTTGCTCAGACTGAGATAAAAAGGATACTTTTGTTGCATTCTCACAGGTTTCTGGCAGACTGCCAATTTCCAGTGGAGCCAGCCCCAGAGCTTGTGTAATTTAAGAGTGTGCCCATTTTTAAGGATTATGTGACAGTGGGTGGCCCTGACAAAGTTCAAACCTAGACAAAAATCAAATCCTGGTCAAACTACACCACCATGCCAAATTTGGTGGAGCTAGGTCCAAAACTCTGGTTGTACATAAAGGACAAAAGAAGCATGATGGGTGGTATGAGGGTGTGATGCTGTGATTGTGTCATCGTCAATGCCATGATTGCCAACATGGTGATGCAATTCTGCAAGAATCCCACAACTAAACCACCTAGACTGCCCACTTCCCTTGGAAATTGGGCGTCAGTGGGCAGCTGCGGGGGCCATCCAAGATTTGGGAGAAGAATAGCCCTGGCATCCTTCTGTGTGACATACTCAGAAAAGGCACAAGGCACACTGCAGCCTTGTTACAGCACTGGTGTAGACCAGTATGTATTGAGTACCAGTGGCGGTTTTTGCCTAGGGCCTGCGAGGCTGCAGCCCCCCCCAGTAAAATCCGCCACCTCAGTGTAGTCAGTGCAGTCCATGACTGCACTCTCTACACTGTGACTGGCAGTGGCTTCCTATAAGAAGTGCCATCTGCCAGTCAGATACACAACAGGCAGTCTCAGGAGCAGGTGTCTCCTTCCCCTGGGACTGCCAGTCCGGCTGCTATTGCAGAGAGCTGCTTCCAGGAGGAAGTCCTCAATTTTTCCGGAGCCCTCAATTTTTTTTGGTGGCCCAGTGCTTATGCCCCGTGGTAGTGTAAGGAAACTGTGGAGAAGTGACTTCATCCTATTTGTACATAATATAATAATGTCACATACATAGGAGGGAGTAATGTCTCTAAACAGTCAGCATTAATTGTGACTGTTACATGTTGCATAGAAAATATTATTTTAGGTTCCTGGGGGATTGAGTGGCGGTGAGGAGAGCTGAGGTGAGGCGGTGGTCAGTGGAAGAGCAGAAAGGGCGTGTGAACCATAAATAAGGTTGGAGATATAGGAGATATAGGAGGGCGTGGAGTGATTGAGGGCTTAATAAGTGAGGATGAGGAGTTTGCACTGTACTCTGACGTGGATGCGGAGCTAGTGAAGCAGCCGGCATAGGAGTGTGGCTAACACAGAGTGACAGGAGATGTAAATGAGATGGGAATCTGCAGGATAGATTGGAGTGTGGATAGGTGAATGAGAATTAATGGCCTTATTCAGCTACGGACGGAATTGCAAAACTGCATTTCCGTAACCTAAGTCTTATGCCCTGCCACATGTAATCTTGCTTCTAACAGTCTTTCATATTCATTTTCTCCACCTATTAAATCTCCTCTTTTACTCCCCTCAATAATAAACTTTTGTTATTGTGCAGACCCCTTTTCTCCACTGTATTCTCACGTGATTTTCTGCAAATCTCCTGCACTGTCGCTCACATTCATACTTTATTCCTTCTTCCAGTTTTCCTCCACCTAACCACCTCTGCCACACCATGACCATGTTTTCTTCCACCCTCACTCAGTGTCTACCTAATCCTCTGCTCTGCCCCTTTCCTCCACCTTTATCTTTTTCCCATTGCCTCCTTCACCTTCTCCTTCCCTTATCTCCCCTCCTCTATCTGCCTTCCTCCCTCTCCTCTCCTACTACTACACTTGCATTCTCTTCTAGCCCACCATGGTCCTACTACCCAACTGCAAATCCCTCCTCCAACCCTCCTCTCCATGCCACCTCATCCCACCTCCATACACATCTTGTTAAGCCCCCTCCCTACTCATCACCTAAAGGTTCCCTTCCCAACATTGGTCACCGCACAATCTCTCCACTCTATTCATCTCGATCCCCTAAATCAATCTCACATACTCATTACACTAATCCTGAAAATCTCATTCACATCTCTCCCACAAACTCTGTCCCTTTATCCTGTGCACTCTGGAATGCCAGATCAGTCTGTAATAAACTGGTTCCAAACCATGGCCTTTTCATCTCCAACAACTTGCATCTCCTAGCCATTACTGAAAACTGGATTTCACCTTCTGACACCACTTCTGCTGCAGCTCTCTCCTCTGGGGGCCTCACCTTCTCTCATACCCCTCGGCCTGGGGGTCGCCATGGTGGTGGTGTTGGCGTCCTTCTATCCCCTGGTTACACCTTCCAACTGATACCCCCTGAACCATCCCTTACATTTTCTACATTTGAGGTTCATACTATACATCTTTTCCAACCAGAATACCTGCGAGTAGCTATCATTTACCGTCCCCCTGGCCCTCCCTCCAAATCACTTGACAACTATGCTTCCTGGCTACCTCACTTTCTCTCCTCAGACCTTCCCTCCATTATCTTAGGTGACATTAATATTCCAATTGATATCCCCACTGAACTCTCCAAAGTCCAAACTCCTTACCCTCACATCCTCATTTGGTCTCTCCCAATGGACCTCCTCACCCTCCCATGTGAGTGGGCATTCGCTTGATCTGGTCTTTACTCACCGTTGTGATATTTCTGATTATTCCAATTCCCCATTCCCCCTCTCTGACCATCACCTTCTCTCTTTTAACTTATCCCTTTCCCCTTCCCCCCCTCTACCTCCCAAGGCCACTAGGCATAATATTAAGGCTATCAACACCGTATCTTTTTCTTCCCTACTTGACTTGCTTCTCTCTCCTTTGCTCTCTCTCTCCTGCCCTGAACAAGCTGCTTCCCTATACAACACCTCCTTTACTTCTGCTCTTGACTCTGGTGCTCCGGCTATCACTACTCACCCTCACAGATCCACACTTCAACCCTGGCATTCCAAATGAACCAGATATCTGCAAAAGTGTTCCCGAACCGCCGAGCGACAGTGGAGAAGGTCACACTCTAAGGCAGATTTTCTCCATTTCAAATTTATGCTCTCATCCTACAGTGCTGCCCTTTCCCTCTCTAAACAGTCATACTTCAAGCACCTCATCTCCTCCCAGTCCTCAAAGCCACAGCGTCTCTTCACCACCCTGAACTCACTCCTCTGCCCACCCCCTCCTTGCCTTCCCTCCTTGCTCTCTGCCCTTGACTTTGCTTCCTACTTCACATCTAAAATTGACTCCATACGTCAGGATATCATATCCCACCAGTCCCCCAGCACTACACCTCCTCCTTTCCTGGATCATCCCTCCCCTTCCATTTTACCTACACTAACATCCTTCTCCCCTGTATTTGGAGAGGAAGTCATGGCCCTTATCCAGTCCCCCCCCCTTCCACCTCCCCCCTTGACCCTATCCCTTCATGTCTCCTCCGCTACCTCTCTTCCTGTGCCTGTTCCCATCTTGCCCACCTCCTCAATCTCTCCCTCTCATCTGGCACTGTCCCTTCTGCATTCAAACATGCCCTTGTCTCCCCCATTCTTAAAAAACCTACTCTTGACCCTAACACTCTCGCCAACTATCGACCCATCTCTCCCCTCCTTTTTGCATCCAAACTCCTTGAGCATATTGTTTACAACCGCCTTACCAGCTTTCTTTCCTCCCACTCCCTCCTTGACCCTTTTCAGTCTGGCTTCCGTTCTCTCCACTCCACAGAAACTAGCCCTCACTAAAGTCAGCAACGACCTCCTTCTTACCAAATCCAAAGGCCACTACTTTCTACTCATTCTCCTTGACCTTTCTGCTGCTTTTGACACTGTGGACCACCCTCTCCTGCTGCAAATCCTTCACTCCCTTGGTCTACGTGACACTGCCCTCTCCTGGCTATCCTCCTACCTCTCTGATTGATCCTTCTCTGTCTCCTCTCATGGCTTATCTTCCCCCCACATCCTCTCACAGTAGGTGTTCCCCAAGCTTCTGTTCTTGGTGAACTCATCAGCTCTTTTGACCTTCATTATCATCTCTATGCTGATGACACTCAGATCTACCTTTCCTCCCCTGATATCTCTCCCTCTCTCCTCACTCGTATCTCCAACTGTCTTTCTGCTATATCTTCCTGGATGTCCCAGCGATTTCTTAAACTTAATATGTCTAAGACTGAGATGATCATCTTCCCACCCTCCCACATAACCTCACCTCCCACTATTTCTTTATCAATTGATGGCACAGCTATCTCCTCTAGCCCCAAAGTGCGCTGTCTTGGAGTTATCCTGGACTCATCCCTCTCCTTTAAACCACATATCCAGAACCTCTCACAGTCCTGTCATTTTCATCTTAAAAATATTTCCAGGATCAGACCCTTTCTCACCCAGGATGCTACTAAGACCTTAATACACTCACTGGTCATCTCAAGTTTGGATTACTGTAACCTTCTCCTATCTGGCCTCCCCAAATCCCATCTCTCTCCTCTCCAGTCTATCCTTAATGCTGCTGCATGGCTTATCTTCCTCTCCAAACAGTCTACATCTGCCTCCCCTCTCCTACAAGCCCTCCACTGGCTCCCCTTCCCTTTCAGAACCCAATTCAAGGTTCTCACACTCACTTACAAAGCCCTCACACACTCCTCTCCCATTTACATCTCTGACCTCATCTCCCTTCACTTTCCTGTCCGCACTCTTTGTTCAACAAATGCACACTGCCTCTCATGCCAACTGATTACTTCCTTCCACTCCCGCCTCCAAGACTTTGCTCGTGCTGCTCCCCACCTCTGGAACTCTCTCCCTCTCCCCATCAGACTCTCCACCTCTCTACAATCCTTCAAACGGGCTCTCAAGACCCACTACTTCATGAATGCTTTCCAGCTCTCATCCTAACTTGCTACTACATGCTCCCTCCTCCCTGTCTTCCCCATCTATATCATGCCCATCTGTCTGCCCCTCCCCTTGAGAATGTAAGCTCTTGCGAGCAGGGCCCTCTACCCTCTTGTGTTTCTCCTTACTTTATGTTCATCTACTTCTTACTCACAACTAGGACACCAAACACTTGGTGCCTATGCTTTGTTGCTTAATTGGGTGTTATGGCCACCTATGTATCAATGTATATTATCCATGTCCTTGTCCTTCATTGTACTGTATTTTACTGTAAGTCACTTTTTGGTTATGTACCTTGTAAGGCGATGCAGAACACTTGTGGCGCCATATAAATTAATGATAATAATAATAATAATAATAATAATAATAATAATTTCCGTCTGTGCAGATATGGTAATGCAGCAGGAGGCTTCAAGCCTCCTGCTGTATAACGTATCCGAGCTGTGTTGTCAAACACAGCATCAAATACTCTGCAGAAGATCGGCCGGCTAATGTGACCCATGAGGTCACACAGCCGGCCGCCTCAGATGAGAGGAAGAAGCCAGGAAATCTCCGTCAGCAGACTGGGATCCTGGCTTCTTCCCTCCCCCAATGGTGCTGACACGCCTCCGTTTCGAGAAACAGAGGCCATCGACGTCCTCGTGGCTGCCACTATGTGTACGGGCGGTCTGTAGACCACCCGCACACACTTGCCGATGGACAGATATGTCTGCAGACGTATCTGTCCATCGGCTGTGCAGCACAGCCAATGCGATATGTCAGTGAACACCGATGTTCACCAACATATCGCGGGTACACACTGGTCGATGGGCAGCAGATAGATTGGCCAATAAATTGATCGGCCAATGTATCTGTCAGTGTGTATCCAGCATAAGCCTTGGAGAGAGATAAAGAGGATTAAGAAGATTAAGATTAGAGATGAGTGGGTTCGGTTTCCTGAGAACCAAACCCACCCAAACTTTGGAATATGATCCAAGATCCGAGTCGGCTCAGGCTTTCCCGTCTGACTCGGATCTCAAAATGAAGCAAAACGTCATCTTCCCACTTTCGGATTCTCGCGGGTTTTGGATTGTATAAAAGGTCCCGCGATCGCCGCCATTTTCATTCCGGCTGTGGACAGTGAACAGGAAGGAGGGGCCTATGACAGCTGTGCTGAGGGGCTGGCTAGCTGGAGTGGACACTGTGAAGAGGAAGGTGGGGGCTGCCTGTGATCACTGTGGGGGCTGGCTAGGCTAGTTGACACACTCAGTGAAGAGGAACGTGGGGGTTGTGATAGCTGTGCTGATAGGGCTAGCTACAGTTGTCACTTGTGTCAGGGCTGGCTGCTTAATGTCCATAGGGGCTGGCTGTCTGTTGTCCATAAGGGCTGGCTGGCTGTGCTGCTGTGTTGTCCAGGGGGTGCTCACTGCTCTGTCCATCAGGGGTGCTCTTCATCTTCACCCTCTGGAACCAATTCTGAATGAGGGCGGCCGCATCTAATTTCTGTCCTGGCCTCCTGGCCGCTCGCTAGGCTGTGGGTGACCACCCACAGCTTTAGTGAGTGGCCAGGTTGATGGTCGCAATGATCAAGATCATCACAACCATCGGGGCTTGCGACGAGACCCTTGTGGTAAGGTCTCGTCTACCGCAAGCCCCAGTGAGCTTTCGGCTCTATTAGAGCAGGAAGCCCACCGCTGACTTCACGAGTGATGTCAGTGGGGCCGCCCCCAAATGTGAGGCATTCCATCGGGGATGCCTCCGTTTGGCAAGCCACCCCCCCGCCCCGCCTACAAAATGGATCACCATCGACAGCCGCCCCTTTTGTAGTAAGCCCTGGACCGAGAGAATTTCTCTCTCACTCCGAGGCTTGCTGTGCAGAAGTGCTGCCTGTGTCATTTATCAAGGGGCTGCTACCTCATTCAGGGGTGCTCTCTCTCCCAAGTGCCCCCCAAAAAATAAATACATGTTTTTCTGTGTGTGTTTATTAGCTATACTTAAGTTATCAGCAAAGTAGCTGGGCAGGAGACAGTGCTTCCTGTGTCGTTTCTCAAGAGGCTACTGCCTCATTCGGGTGCTCTTCCTCCTAAGTGCCAAAAAAAATTAATCAATCAATGTGTTTTTTTTCTCTGTGTGTGTGCACATTAGGAACACTTATCACTAGCAATGTAGCTGTGCAGGGGTGCTGCCTGTGCCATTTATCAAGAGGCTGCTGCATTATTCTCCCTCCTAAGTACCAAAAAAAATTAATTAATCAATCAATCAATTAATGTGTTTTTTTCTGTCTGTGTGTATGCGGTAGGCACACTTATCACCAGCAACATAGCTGCGTAGGGGTGCTGCCTGTGTCATTTATCAAGAGGCTGCTGCCTCGTTCAGGTGCTCTCCCACCCAAGTGCAAAAAAATTATTAATCAATCAATCAATGTGTTTTTTTTCTGTGTGTGTGTGTGCGAGTTAGCCATGACATCACCAACGCCTCAGCTGAGATTTGCATAAACATTTTCAAGGTAAAAATAGAGGATATGGTTTAAAAAATAGAATAAACTAAAGCAGCTAAACTGCATTCTCTGATTATAGTATCCCAACTCCCAGTCCCTACCCATGGCCCCTCTACCTGAATTTCAGTGAGTCAGAGGGGCAACTCCATGCAACTGTATTCCAGAGAGCAGCTTCTCCCCCTGTAGCCAAGGTCAGAAGATGTGTAGGGGGTGTGGTTATGATATGGACTAAAATGAAGCTCACATCCACTAAGGTGGACATTGAATCCCCAATCTAACAGGGAGTGCAGCTGTAATTTATACACAACACAGGATGGGATGACGATATAGGCTTGGGTGATGGTATAATCTGGGGTGATGTATACATCATCTTCTTCACACAATATTAATTTATCCCTCCTGGAATCCACCATTACAGGTGGCTCTGTAATTTTTGCATGTAATTGATGGTAAAGGTCTTTCTCGTAGAATTTGTAGTTCATTTTGATGGACATCATCTTTTCCACATTTTGGGGAAGTAGTCTGAGGCCAATCACTGACAAGGTTCCCGGCTGTGCTGAAAATTCTTTCTAAATACACACTGGAAGATGGGCAGCTCAAGTAAAGCAAAGGCAGTGCATGTATCTCTTTCTCTTCAGATCTGTGTCCATTGGGAAGAAAAAATAATGTCTTCATCCCTTCTGCGATGAAAATCCACTCCCAGCAGCAGGCATGGCGCTCAAGAATTCTCAAGAAAGACTTAAACCATCAATCTTAAATGTTGCATTTGCTGCTCTGTTCTGCTTGTCCTCAATATCTGCGTCGGTTAAGTGGACAGTGGGTACAATGGTTAAGTGGACAGTGGGTACAACGGCAGTTTGAACTGAAGGCCACTAACTATGTTTTTTTTAATGTCCCTGTACAGGTTGGGAAATGCTTTTTTGGAATGGATTACTTAACAGTCAATTATTTTTGGAAAGCACTCTTCCCGGTCCCCTTCTGGGATGAAAATCCACTACTATGGAGGCCACTTACTAACTGTTTTTTTTAATGTCCCTGTACAGGTTGGGAAATGCTTTTTCATGTGGCAAGCACTACTAGAAGTCTTCCTGGTCCCCTTATGGGATGAGAAAATCCACTCCCAGCAGCAGCAGGTATGGTGCTCAAAGATTCTTCTGGGGCAAGGACTGATGTGAATGAGTAAAATATTTTTTTGCAAATGCCTCCTCCCCTCCCCTTCTCCCTCAGGCCTCTCTGAAATGAATTGAAATTTACTACCAAACCCTTCCTGTCCCTACCTTCAACTACATACATACTCCAGCTCCCTCAGTCCTCTCTTGAATAATAAAAACATTTGTTTCCTGATGTGTAATGTTGGAAGTTGAACTGCCACGGGTTGGTGCTGCCCACTGCTGCTGCTGCTTAGCTTAGTCAGCCAGCTAGCTTGGTGCAAATTTTGGGCCTAAATTGGATGAAAATAATATAGTGAGCTGTGAGGTGGTCAAAATTGACTGGAAACTAGCGGAAATAAATGTTATTGAGGTTAACATGTAGGAACAAAACAGGCCCATTTTATGTGATTTTAGCTGTTTTTATGATTTTTTAAGAAAAATCCAGATCCAAAAACAAAGACAAAACACGGAGGTGAGGTTTTGTCAAAACCAATTCAGATCAAAAACCAGGGGAGATACAGATCCAAAATCAAAACCAAAACATGGGGGTCAGCACACATCTCTAATTAAGATAAGTACCAACCAATCAGCTCTTAGCTATCATTTTTCAAACAAAGCCTGTAACATAGGAGCTGATTGGTTGGTACTTATCTTTCTCCACTTTATCTCTCTCCAAGGCTTAGTGAATAGACCCCTAAGTCTGCATAGCGACATATGCAGACATTTATTTAGTGTGCATACACAGAACAGCATATTTTATGCAAATAAAACACATGCACCGCATAGTACATCCAAATGTATATACACCCTATACTCATACATGTCTACCCGTCCACTTTTAGCGGGAGCCTCACAATTTCTAACTCAGGCTCCCACTGCCACGCAAACCTTAGCATTACTCCCAGTTTTCCACAAACCTTAGTGCTACTCCCAATTGACCCCCGTTAAAATACGGACTGTGCACATTAGACATCACGAATCGTGACGTGTAGGATTGGCCATCTAGCATCACCCATTTGGACTGTGCCTCTGGCGGCAATGGAGGCATCAGCCACAGCAGCAGTCACGGCAGTGGTGGCCTCTTCTCCCCCCACGCATGGTGGCCCCCAAAGCAGTGGCTGTTCAGCCCCACTGATATCCAGGGAAGCTCAGGGATGCAAGGCACTGCACCAGAGCTCCAAGCTGTGGTCCACAGGCAGGCACTCCTCGATGGTGACAGATCCTCCTCCCAGTGGTCCTTTTAGGGTCCTCATGGTCCTCTTTAGGGGCTGGTCCTCCGGTTTCCTCGGCGGAGTCTTCTTCTTTACGGGTGTCCCTCTGGTCAGCAGCAGTGTGAAGTCCTTTGTGACGGTGGCTCCTTCTCTTCGGTCCCGGCAGCAGGCTCCTTAGTGGAGTCTTCTCGTCTGTGGGCTCTCCTCTGGGCAGTCGGCGGCCGATGGAGTTTCCCTCTGGGTCCTTCTGCACTCCCAGCAGTTCCCGGCGGCGGCAGGTCAGTCCCAGCAGGGTCCAGTAGACAGGGCTCTTCTTCTGGTCTCCGGCAGGCTGGCAGATGAGACACTGTGGAGAAGGTGTCAATGTCCCAGCTCCCGATGACAGAGGAGGGGAACTCGGGTGGTGGCACACAGTGTCTTCTGGCGGGGTCTGTCTCCCCACAATCTGTAATGGGGAAGGTCAGTGTCCCTCCAGCGCTTAGCTTATCTCTCTATTATGGGGTGGCAAGTACAGCATTCACCTCCAAGCTTCGTCCAGCGATCAATTCTCCGCTGCTCCCCCAGGGTGCAGCTTCTTATACTGCAGTTCCCTCTTTGGCCCACCTACAGGGTCCGGTCCGGCTCTCCTGAGTGGATCATGGGCCCCGGTAACAGACCACCCAAGGGGTTTTCTGCCTGACCACACAGGCTACCAATGGATGAGGGCAGCCTTTCCCAGACCAGATGGGTTGCTGGCCAAGGACAAAATCTCCCCTGCTCACATGCTCTGTAGGCACCAAGGAGAGCAGAGGTTAGTCAATATTCAATGCAGCCTGCCAATAAGGTCATGTAGGGCTGCCTTTACACTGAAATAAAAGAAAACAAACTGGGGCTATGAGGGGTGGAACTGCATAAACCCCCCATTATATCGGTATATCTCTGCCAGATATATATATATTGCATCTCTAACCTGTGTACTATTTGGTGGTTCAAGGGACCCTAATAAGTAACTAAAGAGACCCCAAACTTAGGGGCATCACACTAGCACACAGTCATACTGTTACAGTGCCTTCCCTGGAGCCCGATCCCAACGCGGCCGGATGTATGTGTAAACACAAGTGATAGATGAGCAGGTGGTTGGCAGCGCAGCCTGTATGGCCATGATGCGGTTACCTTTCCTCTCTAATGGCCCCTCTTCACAATGCAGTGGGACCTGCTTCCTCCTCCATGGCAGCCACACTATAATTGTAGGAGCAGTGAAATCCGGAATTATGAGAAACTGGTGAGTGACACACTGTGGAAATTGCACACTGGATAGAATAGTTGAGGGAGTCTGTACTAATCATCAACTCCCAGAACACACTGACATGTGGTATTATTTTTATTATTTTCAATATAGGGGACTGTATACTGATATGAGGGGAGGGGACACAGCTCCCAGCACACACTGACATGGGGTATTATTTATTATATAGAGGAGACGGGATTATAGTGATATATGAGGAGTAATAACACAGCTCCCAGCACACACTATGGCCGGGATGTACTAACCTTGCGGTGTATATCCTGCCAGTCATCACACCGATACTAATTGCATATGTACTAATATATGCGATTAGTATCACAAAGGGCAGCTCTTGCGATAAGAGCTGCCCTTTGCGAAGCTGCTGCCGCCAGGTGAGGGGGGTCTCCGTGTGTCTCCTCCCCCTCCTAGCCCCGGGAGCTTCCTGCTGGTGACCCGTGCAGGAAGTCCCGGGCTCCTCCTCCTCCCTGCACCTGAAAGAAGAATAGGAGGAGAAGGAGACGGAGGACCCAGGAGGAGCAAGGGCCGGCATGCAGGAGGCTGAGGTGAAGGGGGCCGGTACTGGGCGACTGCGGGGTATCGAGGAGGCGAAGTGTCGGGAGCAGGATGCAGTAAGAAGCCCATAGGCTTCTATAGGGTAACGCCAGAAAATCGGGCGACCTGGGCTTAGTACATATGAAAATGCTGTAAAAATCCCAAAAACAGGGTTTTTACCGCATTTTTCCTTTAGTACATCCTGACCTATATGTGACATTATTATTATATAGAGGAGAGAAGACTGTACAACGATATATGACACATCCTGCACCTGCTGCAACAGCAGTGAGACACCAGCCCACACACAGCAACTGGACAGCAGTGACTGTTACACACAACCCCTAGGACCTGCATTCCACCTTATCCAACCCTGATCTTCCATTATTCCTGTCGCCCCACCCCCTGAGAAGCAATAGATATGCCCATGGGTAAAGCTAGACACGCCCTTTGGGCGGAGCATGGCACACCTCCTCGATGGCACATACTACCACCAACTATAATCTCCCTGAAACTAATTTTCAAAAGTAGGCAAGTATGCCCATAGTGAAAGGAACAAAGGCACAACATTATATTAGTTGTAGCTCTTCAGTTGGGCAAAACAGTCTTGGCTATATTAGAAAGGGATTTGGTCTC
The DNA here is from genome assembly GCA_031769625.1 of Taudactylus pleione. NCBI lineage: Eukaryota > Metazoa > Chordata > Amphibia > Anura > Myobatrachidae > Taudactylus > Taudactylus pleione. Next base: position 33,793,880 of record JAUIMM010000031.1, on the reverse strand, counting down.
TTCCTGGACACAAGAAACAAGATATACATTATCCAGGTGACTTCTGCTCAATAAAACAAACCTGCAAAGGATCAAGAGGATCATGGCCCCTATGAATCACATGTGACACTGTATGTGACTGACCTACTGAGAATGATTTCACCTGCAGCTTAATGCATTGAGTGAAAAATTTTCTATTTGTCCACAGAGTCTGGGTCAGGGGTTTCAGCTTTCTTCCAAACCATCCTGTCAACATGGTCTTGTTGCTTAGTGGTGCGGAAAGCTGAAGCTGCTGCAGGAAATTTATTACAGAAGTGCTATAAAGATATCGCTCATTGGTGCCTATGGCCCTCATTCAGAGCCACTCGCTAGCGGCAGTACGCTCGTTCCGAGCGATGTTCGCACATCTGCGCATGTGTACGGTTTTTAGTACGCATGCGCGAACCAGTCAGTGCGGCCGAAAATCATTTGTACGCAATATAGCGAGTGCCTGCTATTTTGAGTGACAGAATGAGGCGTATGTGGGTGGTAACAGGGGAAGGTGCTTGAAAACGGGGAGTGGAGATCCGTTCGCAGGCGTGCTTAAAGGTCAAAACTGCGTTTTAAGGGAGTGCATAATTAATACAGCAGCGTCATTGACCACGTCACTTGGTTTTTTTTAACTCAGAACTGCTCGCAAAATAGCGGTTGAAAACACCAACCACAAGAATAGCGAGCAGTTCATACGCTGTACGATGTACTCGATTAATCTAATAAATAGCGGACATGACGTATGGTGTGTGCGGCCAGGGGGCGTTTTTATCAAATAAACGAGCGTATGTTTTGCTCGCTCGTTCAGACTTAGAGGTGTGAACAGACTGCAATTTGCGAACGGATCATTTGAATAGCCACCCCTTGTTTTTGAACGAACGACCGCAAATAGCGAACGGCTCTGAATCAGGCCCTATATCTTTAAAGCTTTAAATAGCACTTTGATTAATTAATAATACTAAAAAACAGTAGGAAAGGTTTGTAATTGTTTTTATTTTCTTTCTGCTGTTTTAATTAGTTGCACAGGGCCACAGGCATGAGGACAGGATTCCCAGGGGAGAGAGATTAATATATCATTTTATAAAAGACAACAATCCAGGATTTCATTAAAGAGCAACAACACCACAAAATATCAATACCAATAAAGTATGAAAGAAAAATATATTAGGGCTGATTCTGACGCTGTCTCGACTTTATGCAAATGCCGCTACAAAGGCATCCCTGGTGTACATCTATGGGTATGAATATAGAGGGACTGAGATACCCACTTTCACCGACACGTCTGCAGGATTTCCATATATCAAACTTGCCTACCCTCCAGGAATGGCTTGGGGACTCCCGAAAATTATACGAAAATTCCTTAAAGAAGGCCTTTTTCAGATTGTCCATGGGGTTCAAATTCCCGACAGCAGATGCCCGACATGAGGAGATCCCAACTGGGGTAAGCAACTATGTTACATCCCTTTCTGGGATTCCACTGCCGGCCGCCGATCTCATCACTACATCCCCATGTAAATACCTTCCGGGAACCCATGACCTCTCTACAGGCCCATAGCCCTTCCAATGCACCAAGAAATGGACTTGACCCTGAACAAACTTGGAATTCAGGATCTTTTCCATAACAAATTCCTGGTGACCGTGGATCAGAACTAAAGATTGTCTCCTAGGATGGGAATATTTGAATTTTTTGGAAATAAGTACAGGTTTTAGCCGAGAGCAATGGAAGGTGTTGGAAATTCTCAAGGACTTTGGCAGTTTAAGGTGGAAGGCAACTGAATTCCCCGTTTAATCTGAAAAGGTCCAATGTACCTAGGCCCAAATTTTTGTGTAGGCTGGCGAAGTTTGATGTTATGGGTAGACAACCATACTTTGTCAGCTACTTTAAACATACAAGGCCTCCAATGCTTATCTGCAAAAAAATGTGAGAGAAATTAAGCCTTGTTGCGGGTGAAGTGCAATTTCTTCCAGATAGCCCTGAGTAGAGAAGCCATGTTTGGCGTTGAAGGTACATGACTAGGCACTAATGAGGAAAATTAATTGGCTCTGGCACGATATCCGAAAACACAGACAAATGGAGATACTTTAGTGGAAGAGTGGTAAGCACGATTTGTTATAAGCAAATTCCGCTAGTGGCAAGTATTCTGCTCAGTTGTTGTCCAGCTTAGAGATATAGCAATGAAGTTACTGTTCCAGTGACTGTCTATCTGACCATTAGATTGTGGATGGAATCCAGATGACAGACTAATGGTGCGTACACACGTAGCGATCTAAATGAGCGATTTAAACGATAATGATATCGTTATCATTTCAATAGTTCATTTTTAGGTGCCTACAAACTCACCAATGACCAGAGATGTGCGGCCACGTATGGACGATAGCGATATCGTCCATCGGCCATGCATGCAGGTCAACTTGCTCGATATCGAGCAAGTTACTATAGGGACCCACGATCTCTAGTCATCGGTGAGTAGGTGGTGTGCTGGATGATCGATATTGATCATCCAGCACACCAGGGAGGGTGCAGGATGACCAGCCAGCAATATCGTATCGTTGGCTGTTCGCTACGTGTGTATGCACCATTAGAGTGATACCTAAAGAGGAGCAGAATGATTTCCAAAATTGAGCAATGAATTGAGTACCTCTGTCAGAGACGATATCTAAAGGTAAATCATGCAACCTGAAAATGTGTTGAACGAACAGCATAGCAAGGTCTTTAGCACTGGGGTGTTTAGTCAGAGGAACAAAATGAGCCATCTTGTTGAAATGATCTACTGTACTACCACCCAAATGGTATCACGACCAAAGGAACTTGACAAATCCACAATAAAATCCGTAGAAAAATCCATAAAAATATGTGACCATGGCTTGGTGGGTATGGTCAAAGGCAAGAGTTGACCAGCTGTAAGTGTTCGAGGAGTTTTATTTGTTGGCTCAAACTTTCCAAGCCTTAACAAATTCTCTGACGTCCTGAGTGATAGTTGGCCACCAAACCGAACGAGACAATAACTCCTAGAAATTCCTGGATGACCGGCCACTTTAGAAGAATGAAAGTCTGACAATATGGTACTCCTTTAACATTCTGGGATGTACAGGAGTCCACAGATAGTAATTGCAGGGGTTATAGCAACACAAGGAAAGGCAGAGACATTAGCCGTCTGCTTCTTGAAGGAGATCCAAGCAGGTATTAATACAGAGATTTGGTGGAGATCAATATCTTATTTGATACCTCTGGAACTGTGGGGGTGTCCGGAAACCCCCACTCCGTACCCCAGCGAAAGTTTTGGTGTCACGCCGATATGTTCGCATCAACCTGGTGATGCTACATGCTGTACAATTTTATCCTAACTGTGAGTGTGCATTCATAAATAAATTTTGTTGTTATTTTTGTCAAACAATATTGGACTATATCACTTTTCTTTATATATGGGAGCTGATGATTAAAGGTGACGGAAAGATTTATCAGGAGTCCATTCGCTGCACTTTAATGAGAGGTTGTGAAAGGCTTGGTCTATCTGCCAAAGTGTGAGTGACTCATTTTCCATAATTGGATTCAATAGTCACCACAGTATTACACTATCATCTGCTATTTTTCTCTTGGGAGGTATAAAAGAATCTTGATTGAAAGAGGAGTGAGCCTAATAGAGAGAAGAATCCATTGTGTTGTTTCGGGTACAACTGAACTTTTTTCCTGAATTAATCTTGTTGTGGACAGCGCCATAGTGAGACTTTGTGTCTTTTTTAATACAGAGATTTTGGAAGAGACTAAATGTACACCTAAATGGACCTTTTCTACATAATTTAGGCTTTGTCTTTTCATGACTTAATAGGGCAGTCACGGGCAAGATGACCTTTGCTGCCACAGTACAGGCTTAGTCCCAGAGTACGCCTTATGCTCTTGTCTTTAGTGGGAAGTCTAAATGCCCCAAGCTGCATAGACTCCACTGAATCTTCCAGAGTTGATGGAATAGCGGCACGAGGGGAATGTAGAGGCAATTCCTTCTCCAACTTCCGTTCCTTTATATGCCTATTGGTCTTGATGGCGAGCTGCATCAGTTTATCTAAGGATTCTAACACAGGATATTGTACTAGAGCACGGGTTCTCAAACTCGGCCCTCAGGACCCCAAACAGTGCATGTTTTCCAGGTCTCCTCACAGAATTGCAAGTGAAACACTTATCTCCACCTGTGGATCTTTTAAAATGTGTCAGTGAGTAAAGAATACACCTGTGCACCTGCTGGGTGACCTGGAAAACATGACCTGTGTGGGGTCCTGAGGACCGAGTTTGAGAACCACTGGACTAGAGGATCCTTTATTTGCTCAGTTAAGCCCAGGTGGAAGCCTAACCGTTCCATCCGCTGTTGGTGGATCAGCGCCTGAATTCGGTGCAATAGACTTCTGCGGAGGTTCGGCCTTGTTTCAAGACATGCAAATGTGACTCTGCTGATGCAACCCAGTGAGGGTCATCATATTGGACCTAAAGCTTCAAAAAGGCATCTGCCAATTGCAAGGCTGTATGGTCTGGGGTTAACCCAAAGGCCCAAACCTGCAGAACAATCTGCAACAGGGAACTAATTAATCCCACTCACTGGGTTTCAGACCCACAAGAATGAGGCCTTAATTGAAAGCACAACTTGTAGCTTTCTTTAGAGTTGAGAAACTTTTTCCGGTCTCGAGAGAAGTGATCAGGAAGGTGCATCTTAAGTTTGTTTATGGTCACCTGAACTGGTGGAGCCTAAACATATTCTCCTGTATTTAACTGTGGATTGTAACCTGCAGGTGGTAATTGCAGCAGGGCGAATGGTGTAACAGTTGTTCAGCGCCTAACAGCTAAAATAATAAGTAGCAACGGAGACAGGGCTAGAGACAAACCCAGCACAGGCTAGAATAACCAGGAGCGTGAAGCACTGTGAGATGCAGGTAGACGTATACCAGGGCACAAAGTGACAGGAACAGGACCAGCTAGACACACTACCGTAGTATAAGCTATCACTGCCAGTGGTGTGTGGGACTGACTGCCCTTTAACTGCACCAATGAACAGGCAGGCAGACAACCCAGCACCCTAATAGAACTTACTGATAGCGGCTGTACGTCTGCATGTAGCGAGTATCCAGGCTGACAGTCCCAGCCGAGACCACAATCTCCTGCAGCCGCCCGGTGTCTCCTGGCTGCTTAGTAACCAGCAGGACCATCCATCATTGCGGCCGGGAAGATGTGGCGTCCCGGCTACCTAGAGACAGCCGGGACCCGTGTCAGTAATGAGTCGCGACAGCGGCTCATTACATGCACTCACCTAATTCTACTGGAAGCTGTATTTCATTTAAATTCAGGGAAAGCCACAGCAAGGTTTTCATGTGCTATTTTTTAGTGCATGCATTACACCGGCAATTTGGGGAGCACTTGTGGCCAACTTTACATCAGCCCCTTTAACTTTTAAACTTAAAATTGTATCTTATTTTTGTGGTGGTCCGACCTATTCTGCCTTGCAGTTAAACCATTTATCATGATATGTTAAAAGAGTGTTTTATATTTCTTTGCCCAACAAATTCAAGTACTGTATTAGCTTGCAAAAACATTTATTTTTAAATAACTCTCCTTATCAGTATAGGGCAGGGATGGAGAACCTCCTGCCCGGGGGCCGTATAAGGCCCTCGGAATTATTTGGTCTGGCCCTCTCAGCTTTTTTCTGCTAACCTAATCTGGCTAACAGGGTGCCTAGAATGGCACACTGTAGCCAGAATCTATGTAGCAGTGGCGCCTGGAACGTCCTTAGGGCGCTTCAGATGATCACATTGCTGCCCTAACAGCTCCCCGGAGGATCCAGGGATGCTCTGGGCATTGCTGTAATCACTGGCGATGGTGGCCCCGCCCCCGTGTGGCGTCATGTGGAGGGGCGTGGCCTGCACCATGCCCGCTAATAATTTTATATATATATAAAATGGCCCTTGGCAGAAAGAAGGTTCCCCATCCCTGGTATAGGGCATCATATTACAGCATGGGATATGGTTTAAGCATTCTGAATTCTCTAGCACTCTACCTCACTGGACAGGTCGCAAAAAACATGGTCAGATATTTGCCCACCCTGTGCCAAAGAGATGTCAAATAGTAGAGATGAGCTGTTCGGTTTTACTCAGTTCTTCGCCAAATTAGCGCAAGTTTGGATTTACCTTATTGACTATCCAAAACACATGAAAGTTGGATAACCAATAAGATGCCGTTATTTAGGTCCGAACATAACTGAGTAAAACTGAACCACTCATCTCTACTTATAAGACTAAGAGGTCTAGTTACTAAGCAGTGTTAGAAGACAGAGTGAAAAGTGATAAGGTGCCAGCCAATCAGCTCTCAACTGTCATTTTTCAAACACAGCCTGTGAGATGACAATTAGGAGCTGATTGGCTGGCACCTTATCACTTTTCATTCTGTCTCCAAACACTGCTTAGTAAATAGACCCCTAAGTCTACACTTTAGTAACAGTGACCGTACCAGATCTCTGCCCCCACTGATAGGTGGGGGGAAAGTATTCAATGATATTTGAAAAAAAAATTGTTGTAGTTTCCATTGCAATTTGACATTCCTTTGTTCCAGTTTCTCGAATGCACAGTGCACATACTCAGCTTATTTACAATCCAAGTAATTGCTCATTCCTTTATTTCTAGAATCACCTGCCACACAATATTCTCTATTTCCTGGACGGCATCCAGAATCCAAGTTAACATAACATCTGTTTTACTCAGATACTTTGAGCAAGATTGCCATTGACTCACAATCACTCCTACACCTCTACATCATGTTTTCCATTCCACTGACATAAATACCGTTGTTACTCCAACCATCCTGCGGAGAAATCTTTGCACTTCATAATATGCCCATTTATGCCGTTTGTAAAGGACAGACACCAGTAAAATCCCCCCTCCCCCTGTATATTCCTCTCTAGGGGACTTTTTACCTTTTCAGTCATTTTAGTTCTTAGTTTCTCAAGGTGCAGATATGTCCAGCTTGGCCACTGACAGGTGAGTCTTATGGTCAGGGCCGGCCCTAGCCCAATTTTTTTTATAAGCGAATATTTTAATTGGCGCCCCTAGGTGTATTGTAAAATTAAGGGGGCGTGGTCTCGTGGGAAAGGCCGTACCCACAACCACACCCCATATTTGTCGCGCTGGATGCATGCCCAGTAAATTGATGTGGTGCGTATGCACACGACATTTGTTCACCGCTCAAAGCAGCTACACGCCTTTACTGAGGATAAAAATGGCTACTATGCAGGTGTATTAAGTAACTCATTGTCACACACACACACACACACACACACACACACACACACACACACACACACACACACACACACACACACACACACACACACACACACACACACACACACACACACCAGTCAGACATTGTCTCACACACAGCAGTCACCCGTTCTCTCTCTCACACTAACTGTGTGTGTTACCAAGTTACCAGCAGGCCAGCCAGCCCAGGACCAGGAGGGACTTGGTTAACAGCAGCGACGGGTGACCCGGGTGGGCGGTCCTTCCATCCCAGCCAGCAGCACTGGCAGCAGGAAGATGGTCACTGGTGCCGATGATCCTTCCCCAAATGCTGGCCGTGGCTCCCATCCCTCTCTCCCCCACAGCGCCGTCCAGCCATGTTTGCGCATTGCAACATGACGGCATGGCGTCACATCGCTCCTTACGAGCAAGGGGCCAGCCATTACAGGCGTGATGCAGCACAGTCTGCCCGGGGCCTGTCTCAGCTGCTGGATCATTGTTGTGTTAAATAATAAATGAGCATGCTCACGTCCAGGGCGCCCTCCACTATGTGGTGCCCTACTCAACTGTGTACATGCGTGATTATAGAACCGGCCCGGCCAGTCTTTAAATAGCCACTAAGGTGGAGATTTATCAAACTTTTTAAAGAGGGCAAGTGGAGGTGATGTCTATAGCAACCAATCAGACTCTATCATTTTATAGACTGCACTAGATAAATGATAGCTAGCATCTGATTGGTTGCTATGGGAAACACCACCACTTTAGTCTTCTTTAGATGTTTTGATAAATCTCTCCCTAAAACTAAAAATGTACATTTTCACGTATGAGCCATGTAAAATACTGTACATTGTTCAGTATTACACTGAGGGGTCTATTTACTAAGCAGTGTTAGGAGAAGTGAAAAGTGAAAAGTGATAAGGTGCCAGCCAATCAGTTCCTAACTGCCATCCCACAGGCTGTGTTTGAAAAATGACAGTTGGGAGCTGATTGGCTTCTTTTGGATAATTATCTTTGCTGGAAGCAGAGCCAAGACTTATGTTCCTCATGTTCAAGGTCAGCTGCTGCCACCAAGGAGATAGTGGAGATCACTAAAGGTGTAACTGTAATGACAACAGCAATGACAGGTGAACTCACTGTTTCCAGCAGCTACCATAAGATTATAGTCTGTAGATCTTCTGTACAACCTCATCCTTGGGGTGATGACACTTTACCACTTTGTGCTGTAATGTAAAACTCACAACTCACAAATGTGAGAAGACGATTATGTTGGAAGTAGGGCACAAGGCTAATGTAAAGCACAGTCATCACTAACTGCCACCTGCATCCCAGAATATATATTACATTATTGTACTTTAATTTATTATAACAATTAGCAATAATCTCACAGATGCGGCGTTACTCCGTAGACATATTATAACAAGGCTTTTTTACTTAAGAAATAACACTCATATTGATTCATAGCTAAACACACAAATTGCGTGGGTGTACAAGAGGCATATGACGTTAGTAAATTCTTTACTAAAATAACTATTTATGCAATTAAAAACATCTTAGAATTGATAAATCGCTTAGAGGCAATTTTCTTTTTGACTCAAACTATCATATTACATCATTGCTAAAATGACCTACCCTCCAGGAGAGAACTTATATATCACCGTTATACAGAAAAGTGGATAACATCGTCATTGCTTAGAGGCACCATTGAGGCCATAGGGCCTTATTTATCACAATCTGTGGTTTTAATGCGGATGTGATAAGTTATTTACACCTAAATTTGCAACTTGAAAATGAAAATGTAGCTAAAAGTTTTTGCCAGGGTCTGCGCTATCTCTCTTCTTCCTGGTTCAGATCCAAAGTGTGTACTGCGCATGTGTGGCCATTGGCCTGTGCATGGTGGCCAATGAAGGGCCACCTTTGTTTTCCGGTGCTTGGTACCAGCAGCTAACACCATTTTAAGTAGCCTATGAGCTTCTGTATCACTGATTTTTACAAGAAAGGGATCTGAAGGATCCCTTTCCGGTACGGTTTGCCCGGACATTAGCCAACAGACATTGCTCATGTGCAGTACCGCACCTTGGGTCTGAATAATACTGATAATCTGTACCGACGAATGAAGATTCCTTATTGCCATAAATTGCGTCGATAAGGAATCTTTATTTTCTGTGGCAGTCCACAAAAAAATAATAAATAAGCCCCAGTATACTATCTTCTCATTTTCCCCAGTATACTATCTTCCCATTTTCCCAAGTATACTATCTTCCCATTTTCCCCAGTATACTATCTTCCCATTTTTATCTACTGATGCTTCCTACCACAGTCCAAAAATATACCAGTTACTTAGCTGGCTTTGGACAAAACTAACCCTAGTATTTATTTATGTTAGTAGAGCATTACACTTCATATGTATCAAAACTGTTCTTGTGATAAAATGCAGTTTAAAGGCTTATTCATGTTTTTAATGCATTTTTATTTTTGTGGCAAATGTCTTATATGTTATCGGATTTTTATCGCAACATTTTGTTGCATTATTGTCTGCATTAGTAATAATACCGTAGAACTGTTCTGGAACCATAGAAATTAACTGAATTGCGTTAACTTTCATATATATCAAAATCTTACCTCTGATTGGTTTTTCACCACGTGGATTCTGTAATTAGCACTATATGATCTGAAGGCGTATTTTGGAAAAAGAGTCGTTTTTTTGTAACCTATCCAGCAATGTTAATGTAATAATTAATTTAAAAAATTCTAATATTGTTACATATATTTTGTAGAGATGTGCGGGTTCGGTTTTACTCGGTTCTTTTCGCCACCTTAGCGCAAGTTCGGATTAGTTTGGATTTATTTTATTGGCTATCCGGCTCTCACGTGTTTTGGATAGCCAATAAGATAAATCCGAACTAATCCGAACTTGCGCTAATGTGGCGAAAAGAACCAAGTGAAACCGAACCCGCACATCTCTAACATTTTATATTAATTACATTTTCTATTGAATAAACTGTTTCCGTCACAATCAGTATTGGGGGGAATTATATATATTGTGTGGCGAGAGGAGTGGTCTCTCACCTGAATTGCTCAGATTCTGGTGGTATCAGCTCCCTCTAAGGGAGAGGAAACAAGAATGGCACATTCTGCACCTACAAAAGAAGTTGGAATTCCGTGTTTTCTGGGCTGCAGAGCTCAAACTGGAAATATAGAATTCTGGGTTTTCTAGGTCACCCAGAGCCAGCAGGAAGTCAGCAGTACATGAAGGGTTTAAAACTCTCACACACCTGTTGCTCCTTGCTCCTGATGCTCGATAAGCTGGCCATGCCACAGGCCAGGGGGTGGTGGTTCAGTGGCTGATCCAGGGGGGAGGGGGAAACACACAGTTTCTGGGATTACATGACCTGCTCCCCGGGATTACATGACCGGCCTCCCCAGCAGCTGGTTGTTCACTAAGAGGCACGTAACTATGCTGATTTCGGAGAAATGTATTATATGGAGATATACTCCGTGGATGTGCAGGTCATGAACCTATATATGTATCTGTTTGCTTAATGTTAAGTGTTTCTATGTCTGGTTTTGTATTTCTCTTTATGCTGTTTAGGGGGAGGGGGTAAGGGTATTTAATGACAGTATATGCAGTTGATTATTGTACCTTGACAAAGGTCCCAAGAGGACCGAAATGTCGGATTATTTTTCTATGGAATAAAGATATTATACTGAACCTGGATTGAAGTCTGGCGAGTGCACCCCTAAAATGCTGTCTATACTGGTGGTTTCTGGCTTCACCTAGACCACAGTTTGATGTTGCACCCCAGCGGTTATATCTCTCATAAGTGAGTGCGGATTAGCCAGAGAAATATATATATATATATATATATATATATATATCCGGATTCATTCTTATTCTGTCCCCCCTAAAGGAAATGTCTAGATACGCCCCTGTGGTGGTTAGCATTAGGGTGCCAAGACCTGGAAGGTCCACAGATATGGTAACTGCTGACTGTTATCCCCTTGATGGCACATATTCTTCACCTGGGACTGTCACTTTTTTAACATGGCAATTCATTTTTTGAAGTCTTCAACTTGGTCAAGAAGCAGTAGTGTCCAGGCAAGGCTTTGTCAATCAATAGTGAGACATTAATTTACTGTAGCCAATAGCAAGACTTAATTATTGGGGAATTAATTATGTTAAGAGGGCTGAGGTCAGGATCCAGGAAATTAGTTCCTATTTATGAACCGAGTAGGAAAACATGACAATACGAGGTTCAAGATAAGATTGACTAGACTTGAACTGCATAGATGGGCCTAGAACATAGGGCTTTATAGGGGGACTCGTGAAGGGGCAGTCATTAGCTAGATACTTATTAGAGATAGCTGAGTTAATGACAAGCCACAGCAACCACCCAATTGGCTAGGTCAGTGGCTTGGCAGCCTGTTGGACAACAGATTCTAGTGTTACCGCTTAGGTGACATGGGATTATTTATTATGTCTCGCTTTTGATTAAATCATTTCATTAATTATTTATATTTAATTTTTCTCACCTTTTATTATGTTTTGAGTAGCTGCTGACATCACATTGGCTAGACTGCATACTGGATGGATAGGAATATAAAAATGTAGGTAAATACTAAGTCTTGCTGACGTATTTGACATCTAGGTGGCATGGCTCATTTTATTATTTTGAACAGAGCTTTTATATACTTGCATCCCATGGGTGATTGGGCGGGAGCATTTATATGTTTAGGTGATACTGCATGGTTAAATATTCATTCATTTTTCTCTTTTCAACCATGGACCCCCCAAAAAGTGTCTTCATATCTTTTCCTTATACCTTTACGAAAGATGCTGTTAGGAAAGTTTTCTTTTATTATAGGGGCGAGATGTATCACAGCTTGGAAAGGGATAAAGTGTAGCAAGAAAAAGTACCAACCAATAAAGTCCTGTCATTTTTAAACACAGCCTGTAAAATAAAAGTTAGGAGCGGATTGGTTGGTACTTTCTCTCTCTACTTTTTCTCTCTTTAAGCTTTGATAAATCTCCCCGTAAGGCAGGAAAATAATAAAGTTTAATGGTCTGATTCTAAGTTGGGAGCAAAGCAAAAAAAGAGAGCAAAATGCAGACGCCGCTAACCCAAAGGGGATCAGGATACTGGTTAGGTTTAGTGTGCAGGAACGGGGCGTTAGGGTTAGGCACCACTGGGGGGTGGTTAGGGTTAGGCACACCCCAGGGAGGTTAGGGTTATTCAGCCACCGTTATTTCATACCCATTCCCTTTGCACCTTGGTAAAACCATGCTGCCCTGGCGGTGGGGCAGATGTAAAATGTGCGGAGAGATTTAGATGTGGGAAGGGTGTGTGCAAACCCATACCTAAATTGTAGTGTAAAAATAAAGCTGTCCAGTAGTTGTTGGCTACATGCAGTAGCAGCCAGTATTTATTTTCCCTGCATGCAAAAATATTATACGTATTGCACGCCCTGCATTGCAACATAGTTTACACAGTTACTTACTTTAATTTGATTTTATTTTGTTTGCTTTGCTCCCAACCCAGAAATACTGGCAACCGCCTTTCAAATTTTCCTGAAATATCATTTTATAAAATAATAAATTCTCCTAAAACTATACTCTCAGATTATAATTTTAGACCACAGATGATCTGATATAGTGCTACATTTATATTACATTTCAGATCATGGATTACCCTAATCCCCATGTATATATAATGCTATTTTTAAATATACATTTAGATCATGGTTTACCCTCACCCCCATCTATATAATGCTGCTTTTATATTACATTTTAGATGATGGATTACGCTATACGTTGCTAAATTTAGATTGCATTTTAGATAAGGGATTAACCTTATACCCATATACAGTATATATTACACATTTCTTGTTTTGATAGTTTCATGTTTGTATATTGCATAATAAACTAACATCACAATATGCTTCTTGTACTTTGGCAAAATGTCTGGGATTACTCCAGGATAAGATATTCTTGGTTTTTTAATTGTGTGTCTTATTTTATCAGCTATTTAAAAATAAACACGGACAAAATAAATGAGCCTTCCATCTGCATTTTTACATGAAAATAGGAAACCATCTGCACTATCAATATTCTGCTTTTTGATGCAAGCACAGTCATTTTTCAATGTTTAATTTCCATGGATAGCGACTTGATACCATATACAGACTAGTTTTATTCTTCCTTCACACATACACCCGCTGAGAAAAGTGAATTTCTCAGATATATGAGCTGCTAAAATTGCATTTGTAAGATTTTAAATGTCACATTTCACCAGCTACAAGAAAACAATTAACATTTAGACCAGCACAGAAAATTGTTTTTGGGCTTCTGTAATTTGCAGTATCCATATGGAGCCAATATCCTAATAGATGATTACCATTAAAAATGTGCTTTTGTCCTGGGGGTGCGTAAAATCATGAGGAAATAGAACGTAAATTGAGTTTTGTTCTGGAACAAGTTGTTTCGCAGAGGTACAAAGTTCCTGATGTACAATGTTCAAATACTGCTTTTCCTTCACCAATTTGCCATGTTGCCCTATGGGACAGAGTTGCACATAATTTGGCCATAATTACACTTGCATTGAGTGAACAAGTATGTTAAGTTGTACTTATTTATGCGCCATTATCCATACACTTGGCTTCGTTGATGCCATCATTATCAGTGCTTACTTGCACCAGCCTTAGGCCCCCATTTACTAACGAGTTTTATCACCAAAACAAGTGATACAAGTCACTGTGTTTGATAAATGGTGCTCCAGCCAATCAGCTACCAACTGTCAACTGTTAGAAAAATGACAGTTGGGAGCTGATTGGTTGGAGCACCATTTATCATATACAGTGAAATTTATCACTCGTTTTGGAGATAAAACTCGTTAGTAAATGAGGCCCTTATTCTTGGTTCAAGAGGTCAATCTCAAAGGAGACCAATATCTGCTTACACACGTCTGCAAAGCCTGCAGTTCCATCTATGGGCCCAGAGGCATAGAGTGGAGCCATGGTGCCCGGAGCAAGCACACACCACCCTGCCCAGTATGGAAGTGTGCCAGCAGGGCAGCATGGGCCATATGAGAGGGCAAGGTCAAGGAATAAAAAACATCAGGGACAGCATGTGATTGGGGCATGAAGGGTCAATTATGGAAATGGAAAGATTGGTGCATGGGAAATAGCGCTAATGAAGGAACATGGACAGTGGGCACAGCAGCTGTAGCCAACCCATGGAGGACATGGAAACATGAAGGGCAGACAGTATTTAGTCAATTGCACTGCATAGTCTGGGCACTGGCCCCAGTCAGGCACTGCAAATTGTAGCCTGCGGGTTGAGCACACACCACATAGTGTATGAGCAATGGCCCATCTCTTAAGTTGGTTTTAGGGTACATTAATAAGTGTACTATGTGGCTGGCTTTATACCAGGGTGTTCTATAGCACCCCAGCTATTTTGGAATTGGAAATTCCAGCTTGACCACCTACCTTGCGTCTTGTCTTCTGGCCAATCTATTCACCTGGGTACCTTGCATCGCATTGTACAAACTATTTATTATTTGTGGCTTTATAGCTTAATTCTGATACCATTTGCTTAAATCAGTGCTATTAAGATGGCCATTGAGCTTGATAAAGTAATATTTTTTTAAATCAAGAGATTTATTTTGTTTTTCTAATCATGAACAGCCACTTTGTGTAAACATGTAATATGTTGTCTATTCCCAGCAAAGAAAAATCCTTATTGCCATATTTTATAAGACAAAAATATCGCTGATACTGGCACAATGCGGTGGGCATTAATTAGACCTTTTCATGGCCTCTCTTCAGGAGCAATCCAATTAGGTGTGAGTCCCTTTCGCAGCGCGAGTAAGTGCGGCTGTATGCCACACTTATGGTACCTCTGGACACACGGAACTTTGTTCCCAGCCTCATAGGGCTGCGCACAAAAATGTGCGAGTACAAGGTGAGATCGAGCCGTGAGTTGGGACAAGTTGTGGTGTCTTTGCCAGCATTTCTATGCCCCCCTTGCGGAAAATTGGATTGACCCCTTTGAGAAAAAAGTTAAACAAAAGATATAACATTTATTTTAACAAAACTTAAGATATTTAAAAACTTTTCTACATTAATAAGTGCCTTATTAAAAGAATAAAGCATTCTCTTTAGAATGATTCAATGATTTTAATTTGTGATTTGTTTTCAGGATGGGTATCTTGGCACCGCCATAATGCTTGAGGAAGCCGTGGTGATAAAATCTAATGAGCTTTACTGCCATCCTCAGGTTTGTCCACATCACTTTTTTTATTCTCTAATTTGTTTTTATTGATTTGCAAAAAGTAAACAGGTGTACATAACAACATCACACAGGTCAAATGCAGGGCAAACAATAAGGAGGAAGGAACAAGGTAAGAGGGGGAGGGAAAATGGGAACGATGAACCAAGGTAGAGGAACGACACACATACAGACAATGAGATGGATAATAGCATAAATAATACTAAGGGGTCTATTTACTAAGCAGTGGTAGGAGACAGAGAGAAAAGTGATAAGGTGCCAGCCAATCGGCTCCCAGCTGCCATCTCACAGGCTGTGTTTGAAAAATGACAGTTGGGAGCTGATTGGCTGGCACCTTATCACTTTTCAATCTGTCTCCTAACACTGCTTAGTTAATAGACCCCTAAATACCTAAGGGCACAAATAACATGTTACAGGGAGTTGGGTACAGAATGCTGGCGCTTAGGATAAGTTGACTATGGTCAGAATCCCGGTGCCGGCATCCCAACAGAGTTAGGATACCGACAGCTGTCTGTAAGTATCCTAGCTCTACTCCTACCCCTAAACCTAACCCTTCCCATAACCTAAACCTAACCTCCCTCCCGCAGCCTAACCATCCCCTCCAATGCCTAACACTAACCCCCCCTATAGTGCCTAACCCCTAACCCTCCCCCTAACCCCAAATTCTTAGTGTCAGGATGCCGGCAGTTGGGTTGCTAGTGCCGGCACTCTGACTTATGTCGGGATTCCGGAGCCGGCATTCTGAGTGCCAGCATCTAAACAGCATGATTGGCAGATAAATCAAGCTAACTGGACACTAAAGCATATTAGCTGGAGAATGCAATATTGAAGTTAACACAATTTTTAAGTGGAGTGAAAGTCCTGGAGAAATCACTGATTTTTCAATAGTCACTGAACAACCTGCAGCCCCCACAGGATGTATTGGGGGATCCCGCCAGCCGACCGATAGTTATATATAGTAGGAGATGTTTATCTCTTTTACTGATCAAACACAATGCCATCTCCTGATGGGTTTATGCATGCTTTCCCTTACATTCATGTCATCGGCTGGCCTGGGACTCAGGGACTTGTCTCCTCCTCTCTCAAGTTCCCATGATGCCTTGCTTCATAGGCTCCTCCCCTTAGCTGGTAAATCTTTTTATATCCAGTTACCGCAGCTGTAATCAGTGCTGCACATGCGCCGCTTCTGTGAACGTAACGGCGCATGTGCAGCACTGATTACAGCTGCGGTAAGGTAGGACTAGGCAGGGAAAAGTATCTATTTTCCCAAGAGCTGTCATCACAATTCGGAATAGATACTTATGGAGAGGAGGAATGATGAATTCCTCCGGTAATTAGGTAGAACTTAACAATACTGCTTTAGAACCTCTATACACTCCTTCCTATACCTTCTAATATCCTGCCTATACCTTCTAATATTCTGCCTATACCTTCTAAGGATGACGCTAATTTGCGTATGCAGTCATACAGTAAAATAAAGACTTCAGACCTGGAATCTGTGGTTCCAAAGCACAAAGTATTATGCAAGTAAAAGTACAGTCAGTTACACGCTATTGATCCAGACACAATTCGGCGCAAAGGAATTATACAGACCCAAGTACAGTATACATACGCAGCGCTTCCGTACCAGGTGTTAGGCATCAGCAAGAAACCCCTTCGTCAATCAGCATTCAGCAAGAAGACTAAGACATAGTGTTGGAGCACACATATTTATACCCCCCAGGAATAGACAAAACAATAGAGAAGTTTGTTGCTGATGCCATTGGTTCCCAAGGGGGATACATCTGTTACAGAGCGTTTAACAGGCTGATTCAAATAGACCCAACCCAGCCTCTAACAACTGGGGGTCTCTGGATTCCCGCCCCATGCAACATCCTAACAGTTGTTCATATTATATACATTTTGTTGCTTGAAGTCTCTGCGGTCCATAAGTTGAGAATGCATGATGCGATCTCCTCACCGATGATACCGGAATACTGTGGAAAGAGTATGCATCAGTACAAAACCAAACATGGCTTACTTATCATGTATAAAACCTTAGTTATCAAATAATCTTTATTTCACAGCATTTATACTAAATGAACAAACTTAAATCTTATACCTTAAAGCTTATGGAACCTTGTATGTGGGTATGTAATGTGTGAGTATGCGGGGTTTGATACAACGACGTTAGTTAACTTGGAGTAGATGTGTGCGCATAAAGCTAATAGACAGCGTTTTCATATAGGATCTTATGCATTCGCTAATTTGCGACTAGTTAACAGCGCAATTGCGCGTATTAATGTGTATATGAGGAATGTTGAAAGATGCAATCGCATGGTGCTAATAGTGATATCGCTGCATGTACTAAAGTGTGAGTTTATCTAAAATGGCGCTTGGGTGGCCATTCGCAAAATGGCGTTTGCGATCTCATTTCCAAGATGGCATCTTGCGGCCAGTCGCAAGATGGCATTGCTGCAATTCAATTTTAAACTGATCTTGTCTCACCCAATAATCCAGCTTTGACAGTCCACCCTTTGATAGCAAACAACATGCTATCACAATCTGATTTTAAAATATAATTTAGGCTTACATTTATTTACTATTTAGTGTTATTATGGGACGACACAAGGTGGTTCTTAATCCATCAATAATGTGTCTCTGGGTGGGGATATAAAACTACTATTATACACACAGCGGATCTTGGAAGATCATGTGAAAGGTGTGGGAATGCACCAGTCTTATAAAGGCAGTCTTGAAGGGGAATTGAGACTTTACATTATCTGAGGTGTTTTAAAAATAACATTTCAATAATACATTCTATGCACGTCTAAATATAATACATTAAATGATGGTATTTCCTAGTTCAGGGTTGTAATGCAGTTCTATATTTACCTCGGTATTCATATTGTCATTACTGACCACCATCATAGTTTCGTTCTTGCATTTTACTCTATTTTTACATTTTCCACACTTCAACACAATAGGAACACACCGGACGCATATGCCAATTATTATGATGACAATCAGTATAAGGATCAAGAATTTGCCTATGCTGGCGATCACTTCCTGGACCCATTCCCCTAGACCTGAGAACCATTTCACTGGGTTCAGCCATGAAACCCATCCTTCTATCTTTTTCCCTACTTCAGCCACTGAAGCGTTATGGTTCTTATGAAACTCCCATTTTAGCTGCAGAATTTCATCCATCTTTCGGTCTATCACCTCCTTTGGGTCGTTGGTATCATTGGTGACATAGGTGCAACATTTTACTCCAAATTGGGTGGCCAACGTTATGCAATACCCTCCAGTACAAGCAGTTAAATAATTTAACACTAGCCTGTGTTGCACCAGTTCTTTCTTGTACACTTGCAATTCTCTCCCTGTATACCTGAATGTGTCATCGTACATCTCGGTGATATTATATATCAATTTAGCAAGTTCCTGAATATATCTAACATTTAGTGTACCCCGAGCAATCCTGGTGGGATCCAGTGCGACTAAAACTTGAAAGCCAGTTGTCTCACTAATTAACTGAGTGGCTTTATGCAAGTCACCAGGTATCATATTTCTTTTGCCTCTGTGTTCATATTGTGTGTGAAGATATGGTGATGGTGTGTTTTTATGTATACCAAGCATTTCAACATGTGTGAGGGTCATACCTTCTGGGACTACCCTTCCCAGGTAACACAAACCTTCGGAACTCGGGGAGAGCCACTTATACGCTTTTCTTCCACATATAAAATATACATTATCAGAGAGAACATAAGGAATGGTATGCATCATTATCATTAAGCACATTTCCCTTGCGAACAATCCTATTTCTGGGTCTTACATCTGGTGCATACAAGTTTCTGGCTGTATTATTTTAGCACAATAACCATCTGGCAACCTTACCAATAATTTCTTTAGTGGAACTCAATGTATACGGATACCTAAAATGTTTCCTACCAGATTTAATTCAGCGTAACAGATCATGGTTTATGGACTCATTATCAGCTCTTTGTGAGAAGGTCATCGTCTGATTATTCCCCGTCACTTCCCAACTCCCGGTTTTATTGGGGTTGGTTATGTTTAAACACAAAAGTAATCTATCTACTTGGAATTGATAGAGTTTGAAATAAGGTGGTTTGGATGAGAGGAATTTTCCATGCAATGTTTTCCCTTTTTGTAATTCTAAAATTTCCGTGATATTCAGCGGAAATGGCACCAACCCTACGTTATGCTGTCCCTGTGGCACATGTGAACACACCCAACAATCAGTTTGATTTAGTACTCTAAAGGATACCCACCCCAGTATGGGTTATATTTAGGTTGGCACCCTTGGATACAGTTCTCATCAACTAGGGACTCACAAAGCTCACAAATACAGGAATCTTCAGACGATAAACCTCCACAACATCCCCGAGTATCCGGAATGACAGCTCTCTTAACAATAACAGTACTAAGATTGGTCAGACACTCCCCTGACTGGCATCGCACTCCTCCTGACTCCACTCCATCAGCACTGCCATCAGCTCCCATTTCCTCAATCGGTCTCCCATCACAAAAACTGGATATTCCCGAACCGACCAGGATGGTGAACACTCTAAAAGAAAATATGAAAATGAACACAGCAGGCCCGTCCATTGTCACAACAAGACCTGCAAATTTCTCTTAGTTCAGGTATCTCACTACGACCTTTTCAATCCTCCTGGAACAAGCTCGTGAGCGACAGGTCCACGCTATCAGCCTTGTCTCCAACTTGTTTCTCCACCGGTTGATTAACCTTTTTGCAGTGAGTGGAATGGATCCAGCTATCTTCAAAGATGTAGTACTTGTCAGCAGCACCTGGTACGGACCTTCCCACTGATCAGTCAAACAACCTGAACACAAGAAATTTCTGATTATAACATATTCTCCAGGTTCAACATCATGACAGTTAGTTTCAGGCATATCATGGGACAACAATTTCAGTTTCTGTTGCTGTTGCTTTAACTGCTTACTCATTGATATAAGATACTTTACAGTTACCTTGTTGTTACCCTTCAAGTCTTCCTGTGGACTTATAATCAAATGAGGTTGTCTACCAAACAGTATTTCAAATGGGGACAGATTTAGAGGAGGTCTAGGAGTGGTCTTTATGCTATGTAGGACCAAAGGTAACGCTTCTGGCCATCCTAGTCCAGTCTCTGCCATGATTTTACTTAACTTATTTTTAATAGTCCCGTTCATCCTCTCTACCTTGGCACTGGCTTGCGGTCGGTAGGGGGTATGAAGTTGGCTATTAATACCCATCAGCTTACACATATTTTGAAAAACATCATCTGTGAAATGAGTACCCCTGTCACTCTCGATGATTTTAGGGATACCGTACCTGCATACAAATTCCTGAACTATTTTCTTGGCAGTAAACGCAGCAGTATTAGTGGCTGCTGGGTAGGCCTCAACCCAATTAGAAAATACGTCAGTGCACACTAATACATACTTAAGGTTCCTGCAGGGTGGTAATTGAATTAAATCAATTTGTATCACCTGGAAAGGTTCATCAGTCGGTGGATCGCTTTCCCTATGTTCTTCCTCAAGCATGTCAGACAGGACATTGCTATCTTTTCTGCTTGTCAAGAAAAACCTGGTGCACACCAGTATGCTCTCACCAACTTGCACATACCTTGTTTTCCCAGATGAGTCAGACCGTGTGCTGCCTCAACCAGGCTGGGGTAATATGCCTTGGGGGCTACTGGTTTACCTTGTCCGTCCCTCCAGAGCCCGGAGGACTCCTGCCCACATCCCTTGGACTTCCAAATGGATTTTTCCTGGATTGAACACAAATTTTGCATCTCAATTAATTTCAGCAAATCAATTGTTTGGAAAGACATAATTTTTTAAGTTGGAGAAAACATTTTTAACCCTGCTGCCCATTTTGCAGCTTCATCGGCTCTGTTGTTGCCCAGTGACACCGGATCATCTTCACATGTATGGGCTTTACATTTAATTACTGCCACTGCTTTCGGCAGTTGGATTGCTTCTAAAAGATGTTTTATGTGTCGGGAATGTGCAACTGGTGTGCCTGCTGCTGTCATAAAATTTCTCAGACGCCATAGAGCCCCAAAATCGTGCACCACCCCGAACGCGTACCTCGAGTCAGTGTAAATGTTAGCAGATTTGCTTGCTGCCAGTTCACACGCTCTAGTTAGTGCTACTAACTCTGCCACCTGGGCTGAGTGAGGAGGACCAAGAGGTTTAGCTTCTATGATGTCTGTGTCATTTACAACAGCATAACCTATACATAATTCACCTGTGTCTGTTTGTCTATGACAACTCCCATCCGTATAAAAAGTCACATCCACATTCTCTAAAGGTGTGTCATGTATGTCAGGTCTAGCAGTAAAGGTTTGATTCAGATATTTCATACAATCGTGCGTATCATTATGTCCGCTGAACTCACCTCCCGCCAGCAACTCGCCTCCTTCCACCCTTTGTACATCATGTTGTACATATGGTAAATACGTTGCTGGATTCAGCATGCTGCAACGTTTAACAGTGATGTTTGCGGGTGCGATTAGGGCTAGTTCCCATTTGGTAAACCTAGCCAAAGAGACATGTCTGGTTTGAGCTGAGTTCAACAGAGCAGATACAGCATGGGGAGTGTAAACAATCATATCATGACCCAGTACTACGTCCTCACTTTTACTCACCAATAGAGCGGTAGCTGCTACACTTCTCAAACAGGTGGGGAGTGATCTTGCTACAGTGTCCAATTGGGCACTGTAGTATGCTACGGGCCTACTGGCATCACCATGTTTTTGTGTAAGGACACCTGCAGCACAACCATCGGCTTCCGTACAATACAAATCAAAAGGTTTTTCATAATCAGGTATTCCCAATGCAGGAGCTTTTGTCAGACCATCCTTAAGATTAAGGAAAGCCTGCTCTGATTCCTCTGTGTGTATGACACGATCGGGCTTTGAGGAAGAGACTAATCCCTGTAAAGGCAAGGCCAAAATAGAAAAACCTAGGATCCACATTGTACAGTATCCACACATTCCCAAGATGGTACGAATTTGCTGTTGATTCTGTGGCAGTGTCATGTACTGTATGGCCTGGATTCTATCATTTGTAAGTTGTCGTAACCCCTGGGTTAGGCAGTGTCCCAAATATTTTACTCTGGATTGGCATGGCTGTAGTTTGTCCTTAGCCACCTTGTGTCCTGTATGCGAGAGATGAAGTAACAAAAGTTTAGTATCATTCAACCATGACATAAACGAGTCAGAACATAGCAATAAATTGTC
This sequence comes from Taudactylus pleione, assembly GCA_031769625.1. NCBI lineage: Eukaryota > Metazoa > Chordata > Amphibia > Anura > Myobatrachidae > Taudactylus > Taudactylus pleione. Next base: position 33,771,062 of record JAUIMM010000031.1, on the reverse strand, counting down.
CACATATTGAATTAGAACAGATCCATTGGCAGGTTGAAAAGATTGTAAACAGTCGTGCAATGCCTGGGAGAAGATACTAGGGCTGTCTATGAAACCTTGGGGTAACCATGTCCATGTATATTGTACACCTCTGTATGCAAATGCAAATAGATACTGACATTCAGGGTGGAAAGGCACAGAGAAGAAAGCAGAACAGAGGTCAATGACAGTGAAATGGGTTGCATTTGGTGGGATCTGCATCACGATGACAGCTGGATTTGGCACTACAGGGAATTGGCTCTCTACCACCTCATTAACACCTCTAAGGTCTTGTACCAGCCTATAACCCCTCCGACCACTCTTCTTCACTGGAAAGATGGGACTGTTGGCTACACTAGCTGTACAAACTAAAATTCCCAGTTGCAATAATCGTTCAATTATTGGAAAAACCCCTAACTCTACCTCCTGTTTTAGTGGGTACTGGGAAATTTTTGGAGCTTGCCTACCTCATTTTAAATTTGCCATTACAGGGCTTACGTTTGCCATTAATCCAGTGTCCTGTCCATCCTTAGTCCAAAGGGAATCTGGAATTTGGGACAACATTTCATCTACCTGAGATGGATTTTCATTTAAACTTGTAGAGTGAAACATTGTCCTTTGGGGAGTGTCCAACATATCCCGCACCTCGTGTGCAACTCTCTCTGGGATATCTAAAAATACACCATCAGGGGTGCAATATATAACACATCCCATTTTACATAACAGATCTCTACCCAGCAGGTTAGTAGGGGTCGCAGCAGCCAGAAGGAAAGAATGCCTGGTATGCAACGGACCAATAGTAACCTCTGTGGACTTTGTTAAAGGATAATGTTCCACTTTACCTGTTACACCCATTGTTGGTAATGTCTCGTTGGTCACCTGTAAATTAACGGGAGATTTTATCACTGACCTGGTCGCCTCTGTGTCTACAAGAAAAGGATGTTCAGTACCAGCTACATCAACCATCATGACCGGTTCTTCCCTAGTACTTCCCGTTAACCTGACTATCTGTAGACTACAGGTATGACCTGACCCCTAGCGTTGGCTACCATTCTCCAATAAAGCATTTACGGCCACAATTGGAGCTGGTGCCTGTTGGACATTTGCTGGTCTCTGTGCATATCCCTTATGGGGATATCCAGGTCTTCCCTGATTTGGGGTTCCTACTCTTTTTACTGTACAGTTTCTACTTAAGTGTCCTGTTTGTTTACAATTAAAACATGTTCGTGGATCGGGTGAAGGCATGTGTTGTTGTGAGGTTTGAGCAGAGGGTAAAGGTGGTGGATATGGGTAAGGATAGGGAGGGTAAGGGTATTGTGGGGGATATGAAGTTTGTGAGTAGTATGGGACCTGTGGTTGTATTGGGTTAGTGGAATAGAGCTGTATTTGTTGTTGCATGGGGTTAGTGAGGGCATATATCTGTTCAGATGTAAGTGTGTGTGCAGGTGCGAGTGTGTCCGTTGGCTGTGATGTTACCGTCATTCCCTCCAGAGCTTGAATACTGACAGCCATTAGTTTTTCGCTCTGGATCTCTCTCTTCTTTGAGATGTTTTTATCATGTTCTATGGCAGATTCTATGAGGGTATCTATTGTGAGTCCCCTCCAGCCAGGCTGTGAGGTCTGCACCCAAGTCTTTAAATTCTCTTTCAGACCATCCATGAGTACCGTGACTGTCATTCCCCTGTGGTGAGTGCTATCTTTAATATCTTCTATCCCAGTGTACTGAGTGATAGCCCGCAGAGCCCGTTCGCAATAATCTTCTGCAGATTCACTCTCCTTTTGCTTAATGGTGAAAATTTTGTTCCAGTTAACTACTACTGGAAAATATATACCCAATTGAGTTACAATGCGGGAAATGTTACCTTGGTTTACTTGGTCTGTTAAGTGAACGTCACCATCCAATACACAATCCGTGATAAATTTTGTCACGCCGGTATTGCGTGGTAGACAGGCCCTTAACACCACATGCCAATCTTTATTAGTTGGCTCATGTGAACTACCCAAATTTCTCAAAAATATTTGACAGTTGGCTAGTTCCTTTTTGGGATCAGGGAAATCATTTATGATGGAATTTAGTTCTGCTCTTGTCCAAGGACAATGTATTACCACTTCCCTCGTGGGCACTACACCGTTCGCATCTGCATTTCCATTGGGAACGGTTATTGTCCGAATGGGATGCAGACCGGCAACGTTGCTACCTCTGACCTTGTTACCTGGGGGTTTAATCTGTTGCTGCTATGTATGGCATTAACAACTTCTTCTACGGGTGCAGAGGGCGTTAACACTTCCCTTGCTGTTACCGATGGAGATGGCGGCACCACTCATGATTGTGGTGATGCAGCATCTATCATTTGCACAGCATGGGAAATGGCAGACAATACAATAGGCTCATCATCCACATCATAAACACTTTCTTTATGGTTGCTTAAGAGAGGGTACAAATTGCTTGTTACATTTTTATGGGTATTTTTGGTAACTGTACTTGCACCTCCATCCACATAAGGTGGGGGAGGTGAGCGTGAACTGCTGGCAATACTCTCCACAACGCTACCTTGCCGCATGTGCACACCATTTGGCGGATCGCCCGTATTGCAATTTAGCGTCTCGGATGTATTCTCTGGCAATACGCTCACAACGCTAGTTTGCGTCGCTTGCGCATTTTTAAGCCACGCATCCCCTTCATGCTGCCACAAATTTAAATATTCATATTTGACCTTTTTTTGTCAGGAGCGCATCAGACTGATGTGATCCCTGACATTATCTAGTACATTTTTATCAAAACTACCAATTCTGGGAAACGGTCTAACATTCTTCATCGTCATTTTAAACCATACATCACAATATTTTATCGCATAAGTACTGTACTTAGTATGCATAATACGACGGGCCGATCCAATCGGCGCTTCCATTAGCAGCACATCATTGTTTAACATCTCTACTGTTTGCGTGGCTGAGACAAATCCTATGCTTTTCAATAAAGATTAAAACTGGTGAAAGACAATGAATATACTTTCACTTACCTGTGGACGATTTAAACGGCAGCGCCCACATACCTGGATAAGATTTGAAAAAGGCAACTTCCACACCCGGATAAGATTTAGTAAGGCAACTTCCACACCTATGGAAGTTTGTATGTCGGCTACTTCCACGCACCTCTCTACAGCAAAGACAACATGTACACCTGCTACTGTGTATAGAACAGTAAGCTGCTTACCGAGCGACTAGCACTTAGCCTTTAAAGGTCATATGGTACCTTTAACTGTAGGGAACAAGTTACCCCTACCAACAAATACTCACTGTTACACACTTTTTCCTGCGCAGAAAAATACACGTTAACCCAGATATTGATAACAATTGAAAAATGTAAACCTCAACAGCTTTGTTTAAACACGTGGCAGCACAACCGGAAGTATGTATACTCTATTGTGCGACCAGTTGCATACACAATAATGCGACTACCACACAACCGTATAACAACTTTTTAGCTGCGTACGCAAAAGTGCGTCTTTGCTGTGCCAAAACTGCGACTCAGCCGCGTACTCAATACTGCGGCACCCCTTTAAACTTTAGGTTCTATCAACAAATGAAAACAAACTTTTTCCTCTCTTGTCCCTGGATTCTAGTCAGCTTCCTTGGCTCACACGGAAATGGATAGCAATCTTTCAGCACAAAGTGGTTGCAGGTAAACCCTGCATGTGGCCACTCCACCCTTTGCTGAGATATCGATAGCCATATGTACCGTGTGAGTAGGTAATTGACTTCACTACGAGCCCCCACTAACGATACTGCCTTAGAACCTCTATACCCTCCTTCCTATACCTTCTACTATCCTGCCTATACCTTCTAATATCCTGCCTATACCTTCTAAGGATGACGCTAATTTGCGTACGCAGTCATACAGTAAAATAAAGACTTCAGACCTGGAATCTGTGGTTCCAAAGCACAAGTATTATTCAAGTAAAAGTACAGTCAGTTACACGCTATTGATCCAGACACAATTCGGTGCAAAGGAATTATACAAACCCAAGTACAGTATACATACGCAGCGCTTCCGGACCAGATGTTAGGCATCAGCAAGAAACCCCTTCGTCAATCAGCATTCAGCAAGAAGACTAAGACATAGTGTTGGAGCACACATATTTATACCCCCCCAGGAATAGACAAAACAATAGAGAAGTTTGTTGCTGATGCCATTGGTTCCCAAGAGGGATACATCTGTTACAGACGGTTTAACAGGCTGATTCAAATAGACCCAACCCAGCCTCTAACAACTGGGGGTCTCTGGGTTCCCGCCTCATGCAACATCCTAACAGTTGTTCATATTATATACATTTTGTTGCTTGAAGTCTCTGCGGTCCATAAGTTGAGAATGCATGATGCGATCTCCTCACCGATGATACCGCAATACTGTGGAAAGAGTACGCATCAGTACAAAACCAAACACGGCTTACTTATCATGTATAAAACCTTAGTTATCAAATAATCTTTATTTCACAGCATTTATACTAAATGAACAAACTTAAATCTTATACCTTAAAGCTTATGGAACCTTGTATGTGGGTATGTAATGTGTGAGTATGCGGGGTTTGATACAACGATGCTAGTTAACTTGGAGCAGATGCATGCGCATAAAGCTAATAGACAGCGTTTTCATATAGGATCTTATGCATTCGCTAATTTGCGACTAGTTAACAGCGCAATTGTGCGTATTAATGTGTATATGAGGAATGGTGAAAGATGCAATCGCATGGTGCTAATAGTGATATCGCCACATGTACTAAAGTGTGAGTTTATCTAAAATGGCGCTTGGGTGGCCATTCGCAAAATGGCATCTTGCGATCTCATTTCCAAGATGGCATCTTGCGGCCATTCGCAAGATGGCGTCGCTGTGATTCAATTTTAAACTGATCTTGTCTCAGCCAATAATCCAGCTTCGACAAACTCCATGCGAGTTCTAAACCTAATTACCTCCAGCGATATCTTAGTAATGATGAATAGGCCCCTATGTCTCCTCTCCTACAATACTGAGATGGTACTTACTAAATGGTAGGATATAGATGCATAAGACTGTGGTAACATGACATGTCCTTCTGTTACATGTCACTGATGGGTTGTGACATGTAACTGAAGGACGTCATGTTCCCATAACTTTACTAAGTAAGATGGAGGTCAACCATAGCTTTATTAAACAATTAAATTGGGTAATGATAAGTAACATTCCTATACATGCAGATGTATAAAACCTTGGAGAGAGATAACATGGAGAAGTTGCGGAAAGCAATCGATCACCTTATATTATAACTCATTTTTCTAGCACAGTTTTTAATATGACAGACGCCGATCTGAGCTTTGGGCAACTACTCCACTTTCTCTCTCCAAGACTTGATACATTTCCCCTATAAACACAATAAGGTTTGCTGTGCACCACAGGTATCCGTGTGTAAGTTGAAGCATTCTCCCGTTTGGCATAGATAAGTCCGTGAGCTATGACACTATGAACCCTTCCTAAACCAGGGAGGGTTAGGGTTAGGCTAGGGGAAGGGGAGGTTAGAGTTAGGCACTAGCAGGGGAGGTTAGGGTTAGGCACCCTCTGGAAAGGTTAGGTTTAGGGTGTGGGAAGGGGGGGTTAGGTTTAGGCACCCCGGGGGACTTAGGGTTAGGCACCACCCAGGGATTTTCAGGGTTAAGCACCCCTAAGGGAGGGATAAGGTTAGGGGGGGTAGAAGGGTAGGGTTAGCATACTTACCTGCCTCGTCGGGATTCTGCTGTTTCAGGCTTCCGACGTCTGCATTTCATCTGGCAGCTATGCAGCCACCGGGATTTCATACTCAACCCGTGCCAGCATGTCCTGCCCCTTGATCCTGACACATGTGACATCATGACATCACAAAATAAGTGTAGAAAGATGGGTGCACCTCTATGTTGTGAGGTGCCTCACAAGACACCCAACAAGCTATAAACAGGTACTGTCATTGCAAGGCCATCGCCCCCCCAGGGCCGGCTCCAGGCATGTTCCACCTGAGCGGTCGCACGAGGGCGCCACCTACAGAGGGCGTGCCGATTTTCTGCCGGCATTTTCACTGGCTGTCACTGTCATGCCGGCTCTGCTCAGCCCACCCACCCCACTGATGCTGCTGCTGCGCTTTTGCCCTACCGCTGACATTGGAGGCCTGGACGAGTTGACGAGGGCGCCCGTGGTGTGGAGGAGACGGTAAGTGAATGCCGCTCGTGGCTCATCCCCCATCACATCATGGGCTCGGGCTGGCTACTGGCAGGCAGGCTGTGTGTGTGTGTGACTAATGTGCTGGTGTGCCGCACCCCACCACATACATACAGCCTGCCTGTCAGTGCCAGCAGCCAGCCCATGAATAAAAAAATCGGCGCCGGAGTCTGAATGGATGCTGCGCACTTGCGCGCGGCATCCATTCAGTGACGGGAGAGGGCTGGGAGAAGCCCAGCTAGTGAGGCTCCCCCCAGCCTGACGTTATTTGGAGGCGTGCCATGCCGGCGCACCTCCAAATAACGTCACATAGGGGGCGTGATCTATGGTAATTAGTCCACACCCCCATTTTCAGTTGTGCGTGACATCGCCGCGCGCCATTTAAGGGCGTCCTCTCAAGAGCCGGCACAGGGTGCTCCAACCCCTGGAGCCGGCCCTGCGCCCCCCCTTTCTTTTTTAAAGAACTATGTTGGGAAGAGGGACAGATTTGTGCCCCTTGGCCAGGAGAGAGAAGATGCTGCTGCGTGTGCTTGGCTGGGGAGAGAGACAGTCTCCTCTCTCTCTCTGCCTAATGTGCTAATGACCCAATTAGCCCCTCCAGCCAGCCAGGGGAAGTAGTACACCCCCCCTCGATGCCCCTATGCCACTATGTTAGGGCAGGAATGTGCTGCTCCCTCTGCTTTGTGGCCTGGGCAGCGGCACCGGTCACACACCCCTAGTTGCGTTCCTGTTCTCTAGATGCTGGAGTACCCACAAACCATGTCCAATGGGAAAATATTAATATTAACATTTAAAGTTCACAGCCTACATTCCAATTATTTAGAGATCCCCACCCCCATTTATATATTTACAGCCATGTGAGGAAATTAATGGGGGGTGTCCACTTGTAGATATACAAACGACAGCACGATTACGACATTGCAATCGTGCTCTCGTTTGTATAGCTAGTGATGTGCCTAGACTGAACGTTCACTCGTTCAGTCCCGGCACATCCCTCATCCCCGCACATGCTGAACCTGACGAGATCGTCAGGTTGACCTGCATGTACGGGCGATGTTGGATGTCAGAAACGACCAGCGGGCACGCGCATCGCTGGTCGCTTCCGACCACAACATGCCCGATGCATGCGGGATTTACAAGCGATTACACGATAACGATGTCGTTATCGTGCAATCGCTTGGCTACATCGCTAAGTGGATGCCCCCCTTTAGGCTGTTACCTAAGTTACTGGCACAAGCGACACACACTGAAAACTAGTGCAAGAAATATGAGTAGACAGCCTCAAAAGGACAGATAAAAGTGTTAGTGGACAAGCATCGTTATATAATAGAATCTGAGGCATTTTTAGCTTCTTGAAATACATAGGAGATAAGAAGCACTGGTCTGTTTGCTTTGTGCTGATAAATTCATATATTCAATCTTGTACAGCATAGTTCTTGGGAGCTTGCAAGTTATCTGTAAATTGGCAAGACTTGAAAGTGTATTATCTTGTGAGGCAGCACAGTCAACTCGAAAAGCAGCTGTTAATCTTCATAGATTGTACATTTTCACACTTATTCAAAACTAAACTCCATTTTAAACCACATTTAACGCTTAAGATGACAAACATATGTATGCTACTTACTTATCCTTGTTTTCATTTTTAATCTATTAATGTATTTTTTTTCCAGAAATATTAAAACATATACAAAAAAACAGATAGTATTTCACAATATAGATCCAGATTCTGGAGGTGAAATCTAAAATTATGTTCCTGCATGTTATATATATATATATATATATATATATATACATATATATATATATATATATATATATAGGAAATGATGCTGCGGCACTCACGGGTCTTGTATAGAAAGAATAACTCCAACTCAGGGGACGTCCCCTGAGTTGGAGTTGTTCATTCTATACAAGACCCGTGAGTGCCACAGCATCATTTCCTATAACATAAGTATTCACTTACTTCTGAAGGCACCTGGGCATTTCTGAGATTTGTGTGGAGTGCTAGCCCTAATTGTTTTATATATATATATATATATATATATATAAAGGATACTGGCTATATACCCTCCTACCTATACCTTCTAAAACCTGCCTATAACCTCTAAGATTTACGCTATTTGCGTACGCAGTCATACAGTGAAATAAAGACCTTAGACCTTGAACATGTGTTTCCAAAGCACAAAGTATTATTCAACCAAAGTACAGATAATACACGCTGTGATCTAAGTACAATTTAGCGCAAAGAAATTATACAGACCCAAGATACAGTCATGCATACGCAAGCGCTCTGGGACCAGATTCCGGCATCAGCAAGAGACCTCCGTCAATCAGCAATCAGCAGAATAGACTAGAAACCCAGGGTCAGAGCACACATATTTATATCCCCCCGGAAATAAGCTGAACAAAAGAGAGGTCTTGTTGTGACTCCATTGGCTCTCCTTCACGGTGCGTTTGTTACAAGGCACTTAACAGGTTGATTCAAATGGCCACAGTCCAGCCTCCAACAGCTGGTTGCTTTCGTTTTCCCACCTCATGCAAATCTAGACTGTTGGTTTTACAAAGTACATTTTGATTCTTTATGTCTTTACGGTCCATAAGTTGTGAACGCATGTTCCGATCTTCACACCCATGATACCAGAAAGCTGTGGATAAAGTGCAGATCAGTATAATACCAAACACTGTTTATTTATCATGTATTAAACCTTAGATACCAAATAGTCTTTATTTCACTACATTTGTAATAAATGAATAAAACTTGGATCTTTTACTTTATAGCTATGGAACCTTTTGTGTAAGTGCATTATGTAAGTATTAGGGATATGGGAAAAGACGCTAGTTAGGTTTATCTGATTTGGGGCAGATGTGCACACATGCAGCTAATAAACAGCGTTCGCATGCAGGATATTGTGCATTCGCTACTGAGCGTCATGTTAGCAGCGCAACTGTGCATAATGTGCGGTGTTTATGTATGAGATTCTATTTATGATGGATTTAACACACATATATATATATATATATATATATATATATACACACATATCTCATTCCTTACTAACAGTTTCAAACTGCAATGCAAATGTGTTATGGGCAGTGAGCTTCACTTCTCAAACAAGGTGGAGACCCCCAGCTGTGAAGCTGGGGCCGTTCTGTCTGAGAGTGAGACTAAAACCTGTTTAGGATTCAGACAAATTCAGTTGTGTAGATCAATGCCTGGGTTATATTACAATTCCCAGAACTATACTTTTCTATATACAGGGATTCCCAATTTGTATGTACAACACTCACAGTATTCTGGTGTATTGTCTATTCTATTTACTTTTCTCAGGAGGCTGTTTTTCTAGTTGTTTTGGTATTTCTCTATGCAAGGTTGTCCCCAGAATGGGCCTCTCATGGCTTCTAAAAGATTATCAAAAACATTGCCATCTGTACTTAGCTCGTGAGTTGTAACTTAAAATGGCGCTGGTCGTAAAATGGCGTCTTACAGATTCTTGTTTCTAAAATGGAGTCTAACTGCCATTCGCGCACGTTAATTTTTTACGCTGATTCCGTCTCAGCCACTAATCCAGCTTCTACAATATATATATATATATGTGTGTAGCAAAAATAGTATATATTTTAGCCAAAGCTTTCTTGTTGAAGAAAACTACAAATATAGCCTTGTTTAAAATCTTGTTCAGAAGCTTTTGTCTGATAGGGCATTGGAAACCTCTATCTCTATTTTGTGATTATTTAGTAAACTGGGTGGCATGCTTTAGTTTTCAGAACACTTTGCAATCAGACGACATCACTGTTGGAGTATGACAACAGCGAAATGTTGACTATACATGAGTGTTACTGGCGGGACAGTGGGTGGCACAGTTTCTAAAATTGTAACAATGTGCTGTAAAAGCTGCTATGCAGAGATGTGTGGGAGGTTATTACTAACACAGACCAGAGGATAACAATCAAGAATGCAAAAAAAAAAATAGCTAATTCAAGTAAGGCATGTAGGAAGCAACAGGAACTTCATTAAATATTCAATTTAAAGAGTAAGCAGTTTCTACTGAGAAAACTTCACCAAATGAGACCTGATGAAATGTATATGTAGGAGCATATAAACCGAATGCTGGACTAATGCACTCTGGTCAATGAGTGAAGACATTAAGGGCCTGATTCTAAGTCACACACAGTATCGTACATTGGAGGTCACTCGTCTGTGAGTTGTTTCAAATGCCGCTACAAACTCCCTCCCTTGTATCCATATGATCAAATTTGTTAGAACTGAGACCGTCCGTGAATGCAATAATACTGATTGGTGTGTCCTTATGCGCCACCATCGGTTACACCAGGGGTGGGGAAACTTTTTTCTGCCAAGGGCCATTTTGATATATATAACATAATTCGTGGGCCCGGTGCAGGCCACGACCCTCCATTTGAAATCACACGGGGGCGGGGACACAATCACCGGTGATTACAGTAATGCCTGCAGCATCTTGAGGATGATCCGGGGAGCTGTAAGGGCAGCGGTGTGACCATCTGTAGCATCCTAAGGACACTCCAGGTGGCACTGCTGCATAGATTCTGGCTGCAGAGTGCCATTATAGGCACCCTGCTAGCCAAATGAGGCAAACAGAAAAAAGCTCAGAAGGCCATACCAAATAGGAGGCTGTGGTCAGATCACAGATGTGTGGTTGGGTGAGGCAGGTGAGGCAGAGCCTTTCCTGTCATACTTAGGTATGCTCCACAGTTTTTACTGTAATGATTATAAGAATTTAAAGAAAATATTCTAAATGTCTTCTTTGTATTGTTCTGGTAGTTTTTGTAGTCAAAACTCTGGAGTAAAAAGTGTATGGTAGGTGAGGCACTGCCTCCCCTGTCTACCTTTTCCGCACATCCCTGATCAAAACACACCAAATTTCCAGCATTATAACCTGCTGCACCTTTGTATAAAGCCCACGTGAACCCTCGGGTTCATATATGTATCTGTAAATCTGGGTCTGATACTAGCCAGTGCCCCTTCAGCCATTTACCTCACCGCACATCACTGTATCAGATGGAGAAACTGTACCTGAATAGGGTTGATGCAAGTTTCGATGGTGTAACCCAGGGATGGGGAACCTCAGGTCCGGGGGCCGTATAAGGCCCCCGGAATCATTTGGTATGGCCATCTGACAGCCACTTGAATATTCACAAACCCGTGACACTCCCATAACACGCCCACTGAACGGACCATTTGTGAGTGTATTTCTAGCCATCTCCCAGTCACAACCATCACTTTTCCACAACATTTCTGATATCGTGACTGTCCCATTCGCAACAGCGCCTTTGTAGGAACACTGTATGTATGTATGCAAAAATGTCAAAGTCCTAATAGACCCCAATCAACATTGGATAGATTTCTTCAGACTTGGATGAAACAACAAGGATGCTGTGATGTAACCCCCAGCGTGCACAGCAAAATAGCTTGTGATACTAACCCCCCAAAATAAATATTCTTCATACGCTTGAATTTACCTTATCCTGATAAGTGTATTTCCTTGGGTAGCAGGAGACATCAGCTGTTTTGCTGCAGACACTGGTTGTTAGATCACAGCGTCCTTCGCCGATTATCCCACTCGGAAGAAATCTATGCAATGGTTACTGTGGTCTATAAGGATTTATTTTCCTGCTGGGTTTTTTTTATCCATTTTCCATTGTACTGTGTGTTTCTAGACTTTATATATAGATATTTTTTTTTTGTATTTTTTTTTTAATGCCGTCTGGAAGTTTACAATGTTCTGATTTAACTTGGCCATTACTGAGCATCATGCTGGGGTAACTATTTTTAGATTAGAGGCTCTTCTCGTCTCCGGTGGAATCATTGATTGTATGACTCCAGAACATTTTCTGTGTTACCTACATTTTGAGAAGATCTTGTTTTTCCTTATCCCCGCACCTTCTTTTTTTCATACTATTACACTACCCTTGTCTGTCTAAGCACACTCCGGTTATAGACTGGATATCTGGCGAAGTAACTTGTTGAAGAAATTATTATTTGTAATACTTTATATGCTCCCCAATCTGTAGCTGGTAGTGACTTATAGGGTTTTTTTTTTAAGGTGACTGTAACAAGTCTGCTGATCTGCTTTATCCTCATTGATGTTTTGATTATCCCATTGATCCTGTCCATGGTGCTAAACTCCCCAATAGACAGCTACATTATACCTGGTTATGCCTTTTGAGCTCTGCAATGCGCCAGCTGTTTCCTAAGATCTCATTAATGAGGCCCTGAGGCAGAGCCGGCCCTAACCAATTTGGTGCCCCCTAGCAGATAATCCCACCACCAATCTTAGTGCTTATATGCGGACACCAAAAATAACACACTGGTTATGACTTATTTTTTATTGTTAAAGAAACACATGTTGAAAGCACAAAATAAACAACTACAGTATCAATATAAAACAGCAATATAAATACCACTAAACTATACATAGTCTGTAGGTGGTGAAGCCAAACATTTCTGAAACTGAACCAGCATCAGGGAAATTGCCAAAAACTTCAGGGAGCATTCAGAGAGAATAGGCAAGTATGGATATTCCACACTGTGATGCCCCAGTTTTTAGCATGTACTGCGTACGCCCCCACTGTAGTGCCACATATTCCTTCCCTAAGGTCGTATAGGCCCACAGTAGTGTCCTTAAGTGTTTCTAGAGACATTCTCTCCCCTCTTCACGCATGATACTCAATTTTAACTTACCTCTTAGGTCAGGAATGGAGAACCTCAGGCCCGTGTGTCTGGCCCTCCGAACTTTTTACTGCTAGCCTTATCTGGCTAGCAGAGTGCCTAGAATGGCACCATGCAGCCAGGATCTATACAGCAGTGCCGCCTGGAGCATCCTTAGGACGCTTCAGACGGTCACACTGCTGTCCTTACAGCTCCCCAGAGCATCCTCAGGACATTGCTGTAATCACCGGTGATTGTGGCCCTGCCCTGTGTGATGTCACATGGAGGGGGCGTGGCCTGCACTGGGCCCGCATATAATGTTATATATCAAAATGTCCCTCAGCAGAAAAAAGGACCCCCACCACTGTCTTAGGTATTCCTCCCTCTTCTTTCTTCCTGTTCTTTCTTCCTTGAGCCTGGCAGACGACACACAATTGTGAATCATTTGCCCCCAATTTAACATATCTATTACATCTCTCTCTCTCTACACACACACACACACACACACACACACACACACACACACACACACACACACACACACACACACACACACAGTCCAAATCCGTATTTGATTCCTGCAGACATTTCTGCTCGCAGGTACCATGGATAAAGAATAGGACCTTGAATAGGAATGTGGAATTGCTTCCCACTCCTGTGCTTCCACAAGGTGGGTCAGCATGAGGAACATTCATCAAATGGCACCCATCACGCTGCTGTCGAGAAGAGCGAGTCAGGAAGATCTGTTGAAAGACATTCGCTCATCCGGCGCTTTAGGCGATTTATTGCTAAGAGGATACAAGGTAAAAATGGTAACACCAATGTTACCCACCTCATCAGAGAGAGCATGAAGGATTCTATATTCTGTGTTGATTTAACAACCTTCACACAGGTCTCACACAACACTCTTGCTAAGAAGCCTGTGCCTAATGTCTTTGAGTCAGCTGAAGACCAGCAAGTGTGCTTGAGTCCAAATCCACCAGCGAGCTCCTGAACTGTTTTGCCAAGTTCATCTGTCGAAGGTGTAACCAGTTCAACAATCTGTCACCTACAGATATTATTTTATGGATGACTATTATAAATATGACTCTCACTGGATACTGGCAGAAAGAAGGCTTCATCAACCCGGCCAATGTTGTATTCCTCTACATGCTCTGCTGAGAGGTCATTCCATCAGAGCTGAACAGTGAGCAAGAACTACTGGCATTTCTGTCAACATGTCTGTACATATCCTCACATACGTGGGTAGTGTGACCTCCTATCCGATGAAGCCATTCCTAGTTGAAAGCTCAAAGGAAGCCTTTTGGACCCGTTGCCAATCTATTATTGATTTTATGAGCTGAAAGATTCTCCGCATCCATACTGACCACCTGTATTTCATCCAGGTCTTTGCTGATCTCAAGGCTGATGGTGGACAGGAAGATATAAAAACAGCCAAGAATAGTACTTGTACACAGCAAGCTCCACCATCAGCTCCATGCTGTGCTCCACCATACGTTCCAGGCAGTGCACGATACGGCAAGCTCCCCCATCAACTCCAGACTGTGTTCTGAAATAACAAGCTCAAACATCAGCTCCAGTACTGCTCCCAGCAAGAATATACGGTACGCTATACCTCCTCACTCTTAGTTAGATCCCATCATCTATCTCTGGTTATACACAAGATCCTATTAACAAGTCTCAGCAGCATACTAAACTTGCTAAGACTCTTCTACACGCATACTGTGGCTCTAGTGTCTTCTGCACTCACTAGTCCGATCCAGCCTGTGCTATCTGCTACATCTACCAATTTATTCTACTTGAATTAGAGACTCCATTCCAGAGACTGAGTCATTGTCTTAGTTATCCCAGGCCACAAGGTGGCTCTCCAGCCTACCCCACATTCTTTTTACCAAACTGCATGAGGAGGAGTTTCATCAAGACCTCTAGTTTCATCCACTCTCCTAATACAGAAGCCGGCCTTAGGGTACCTGAACCCAGAGAATTGACAATAAAATGTTTCGTGTGTGTTTTATGCTAAAATTGGTTGGTGTATTATTTTGCTAGACAGGTCTCATATATGGATTGGGTTCAAATGTATTACAATTTTGTCACTGTAACAATGCTCTGCAGAGGGTCCAGAGATTGCCTTATTAGTGACCAATATCTGTTTGCAAAACAGGAAGCGGCACTTGCAAATATTTATCTAAAATCGGGGGTGTCAGGTTTTCTCAATATATCCTACAGTGGTGATACAAGTTTTCTAGCTTTATGCCACTGCATAAACCCAGTGCCAGCCTTGGAGCTCTCTTCTTATGGGCTATGTATACATTCATTGATTTTTTTTTTAGGTTTAGTGTCTATTTAAAGTAAATGTAGTAGATTTTATGGAACTTCCTAATCAATGATAATTGGATAGAAACATTTGTGTACTTTTATAGGTCATTTCAAAACTTGAAGCTGGCAGAAAGCGAATCAGCTGCAGAAATTAAGCTCCCGCACCCATTTATTTTAGAGATGTGCGCCGACCCCCGTGATTTGGTTTTGGATCTGGATCTCCCCTAGTTTTGGATCTGCATTGGTTTTGCAAAACCTCACCTCCGTGTTTTGTTTTTTGGTTTTGGTTTTGGATCTGGATTTATTTCTTAAAAAATCATAAAAAGAGCTAAAATCACATAAAATGGGCCTGTTTTTGTTCTTACAGTATTATTAACTTAAATAACATTTATTTCCAGTCATGTCCAATCAAGTTTGACCACCTCACAATATTATTTTTTTCATCAAGTTAAAGCCAAAAGGTTGCATCCAGCTAGCTGGCTGACTAAGCTAAGCGACACAGTGGGCGGCACTAACATGTGGCAGTTCAGCTTCCAATTTCCAACACGGATACAATGTGTTATACAGTGTGGGTTGGATACACCAATAATGCACTTACTGTGACAGCAGTGTTGGCAGAGCGGGGTTGCTGATGGTGTCCTTAGTACATGGAATAGCAGCGCTGCGGTGCTGGCAGTGTCCTCAGTGCAGGGTACAGGCAGTGTCAGCAGAGCGGGGGTGTCAGCGATGTCTTCAATGCAGGTTTTCTGGCTGTGTCGGCAGTGTGGGGGTTGCTGACGGTGTCCTCAGTTCATGGAATGGCAGTGCTGCCGTGCTGGCAGTGTCCTCAGTGCAGGGTACCGGCAGTGTCAGCAGAGCGCGGGTGCCAGCGGTGACTTCAGTGCAGGTTTGCTGGCTGTGTTGGCAGTGCAGGGGTTGCTGACGGTGTCCTCAGTACATGGAATGGCAGTGCTGCGGTGCTGGTAGTGTCCTCAGTGAAGGGTACCGGTGGTGTCGGCAGTCCTTTTAGTGCAGGTTTGCTGGCTGTGTCGGAAGTGCAGGGGGTTGCTGATGGTGTTCTTAGTACATGGAATGGCAGTGTGGGAGTGCTGGCATTGTCCTCAGTGCAGGGTACCGGTGGTGTCGGCAGAGTGGGGATGCCAGCGGCGTCCTCAGTGCAGGTTTGCTGATTGTGTCAGCAGTGCAGGGTTGTTATCAATGCAGGGTGCTGGTGGTGTCGGCAGCATGGGGGAGCCAGTAGTGTCAGCAGCGGGGCTGCCAGCGGTGTCTGCAGCAGGGGGTGCCAGCAGCAGGCATGTTAAACAGCACATAAAGGCTATAGAAGGCTATTGCAATGAATTTTGTCGTTCAATCCACCTGGCTTACTGATACCTAGTCGGGTAATCCACCTAGATTCTTCAATAGATTGCGCTGTCTTGGTTATGATATACCATTCTTAGTCCATTTACAGTATTGTGTTTTGATGTATCATTGCTTGCTGTGACATATCTGTGTAGGGTGAACATTTTATTATTCTATGTAGTTATGGGTCATTGTAGTGGTGTATGCCACTTATTGATATTTTTGTATATATGTTATGTTTTTGTTTGTAATTTGTCTGTGTGCAATTAGTATGAGTATTAACCTATTGGTATACACAGTTTCCCCTGCTCCAGGTTCGTTAGTGTTGGCCCCTCGGATCCAGGACAGCAAGTGTGCATAGCTGGAGCGCAAGCGGTTGGCTTGTGGAACGCATGCCGACAGTCTCCATGGTTACGGCTGCAGTGTATCCCGGAAGTGCGTCGGTGATCGGATCTGGTGGGAGGTACCTACTGTACAGTGTTACAGCTGATGGTTACGAGAGGGGCTTATAATGGTGGGGTAAGTCTTATTTGTATGTGTGTTTTGTCCTGATGACAGGCCTGAGACCCTGAAAATGTTTGACGATTGAATACATTGGATTGATTACCTTTCATTGTCTTCGAGTGCCATTCATTCTGTATATTGGATTGAACTGTTGCATTGTGCACTGGAGTAGGTTGCTGATTTTTTATGAGTGCCGGCAGACTGTGATAGACTTGTGTTTGTACACCCGTTGCAAGGCACCAGCTACATAATATAATTTTTTCCCTATGTTTTGGGACCTTATCTGCACAAGAGTATATTGCTTCCTTTTGGTGTTGGAGTATATGAGTCAGCGTGCAATGGACCCTATTCGAGGGACTGGTCAAGGACAGGACCCGATGGGATGCCATGGTGTACTCACAACACCATTGGGTGAAACTTTTAGTTTCTCTCAAGCAGAAATAGACAAAATTCTCTCTAAGGAGTCGGTTACTACCAAATTGGAAGTAAAATGCGACCAGTTTCACAATTTTCAATCTCTCGGTACGAACGCTTACTCCAATTGAATGTAGGGTGTTAAATAAAGGTATGAGATTTGTGCCTACAAATAGACATGATGACTTTAATTGGAAATTCAATTTACATAAATTCTCCAGAAAATTAAGACTAAAAGAACACTATCATGATGAAAGTCATTGGTCGCTCCATCTGCTCAGGATATCTTCTTAAGAAAAGCTGCCAGGTCAAATTTTGATCCGGTATCCTCCAATGCATCACTGAAAACATTCAGTAGGTTACTTGATGTCTCTGTCGATAGATATGTATCAACCCCTTGCAAGATTCAGCCCAATCTCTCCAAGATGGAATTTCAGGTGTTACGGGACTTAGAATCCTATAAAGACATTGTCATCAGGCCAGCCGATAAAGGCGGGGCAATTGTCATCCAAGGGATTGATGACTATAGAAAGGAGATTTGCAGTCAGTTGGCTGATCAGGAAATTTACTCTAAACTCCAGGGTGATCCAACCTTGAGATATCAAAAGGAATTGGTTGCCATATTAACAGCAGCTAAAGAGAATAATTTAATTGACCCTAAAGTACATAAGGCTTTATGTGTCCAGCACCCTAAAGTTCCAGTGCTATATACACTGCCAAAATTGCATAAAGATGCTGTCCAACCCCCGGCAAGGCCAATTTTTTCAGCCCGGGGCTCTCTGTTAGAGCCGGTGTCTCAGCTATTGGATTGCATTTTACAACCACTTCTATATCAACAACCAACGTTCCTAAAGGACACGACTATGTTCTTAAAGAAGCTGATTGACATCGATAGGTTCCCTGAGGGGGCACTATTGTGCTGTTTAGATGTGTGTGTCCTATATACCTCTATCCCCCATGAAGGGGGCATGTTGGCTAGGCAAAAGTTTTTGAGGGACAATGTACCTGTCTCTGCATTTGATCATGAGCTCTTTTTGACCTTGTTGGAATTAACATTGTGTCGCAATTATTTTGTACTTGATGGGTCTTTCTTTTTACAGCTATGAGGGTGTGCCATGGGTTATTCTGTAGCCCCCTCGTATGCAAATATTTATATGTTTGACCAAGAAGAACGCATATTTTTCATTGATCCAGAGATAAGTAAACAAATATTTTAGGGATGAGCGGGTTCGGATTTATGAAATCCGAACACCCCCCGAGCCCCCCCGATCCGAGCCGGGAACTGAGTCCAGCTTGGATTTTCAACGCCTGACTCGGATCTGTGTTTGTGAATTGTGTGCGCAGTAGCTGCACGTGCATCAACAAAGTAGCAGCGCCAAGCATGCGCCTGTGTCATAAATCAAAGGCTGTCTGGCTCGTCTGTTGAAGGGTCATGTAACCCCCAAAGTGCACTCCAAAAAAATAAAAAAATTTTTTTTCTGTGTTTGTGAATTGTGTGCGCAGTAGCTGCACGTGCATCAACAAAGTAGCAGCGCCAAGCATGCACCTGTGTCATAAGTCAAGGGCTGGCTGGCTCGTCTGTTGAAGGGTGGTGTAACCCCCAAAGTGCACTCCAAAAAAAAATATTTTTTTCTGTGTTTGTGAATTGTGTGCGCAGTGGCTGCACGTGCATCAACAAAGTAGCAGCGCCAAGCATGCGCCTGTGTCATAAGTCAAGGGCCGGCTGGTTCATCCGTTGAAGGGTGGTGTAACCCCCAAAGTGCGCTCCAAAAAAAAAATTTTTTTTCTGTGTTTGTGAATTGTGTGCGCAGTAGCCACTCGTGCATCAACAAAGTAGCAGCGCCAAGTGTGCACCTGTGTCATAAATCAAGGGCCGGCTGGCTCATCTGTTGAAGGGTGGTGTAACCCCCAAAGTGCACTCCAAGAAGAATAAAAAAATCTTTTTTTCTGTGTTTGTGAATTGTGTGTGCAGTAGCCACACCTGCATCAACAAAGTAGCAGCACCAAGCTTGTGCCTGTGTCATAAATCAAGGGCCGGTTGGCTCATCTGTTGAAGGGTGGTATAACCCCCAAAGTGCGCTCCAAAAATGTTTTTATTTTTTTCTGTTTGTGAATTGTGTGCGCAGTAGCCGCACGTGCATCAACAAAGGGGGGATTAGGGTTAGGCACTGGGGGGGAAGGTTAGGGTTAGGCACCCTTAAGGGAGGGTTAGGGGGTAGAAATAGGTTAGTATATACTTACCTTTGACGATCGAGATATTCCTCCTCTGCCGGGATGCCGCTGTCGGGATTCCAACCGCCGGGCATGGGTCCGGCGGTAAATCATACCAATTCCTCAAATAATAGTATACAATGAAAAGAGCACACTCATCAGGCTTCTTCAAAAAATTACTTAGTGGTTTATTCTTATATCGGTGTAGAAAAGACAGTTATCATTGGTCGACATTTCCATCCATTGAAGGACCTTTATCAAGACCCAGTCCTGCCACACAAACAAACATGATAGTAAAGAAACCCATAATAGGTACCTGAAGGCCCTTCTATACCCAAACTTATATGGTATCACTGGCCACATCATTATAGCGCCGTAGCATACACCAGCCAGCACCGAAATATGTGTACTTAAGTACTCCCTAAACCTGCAGCCCACCAAGCTTCAGTGTCAGATACATGGCCACTATACTTAAGAGCACCTTCTGGTGCTGCTATGTCCCTCATTCAGAGCTACTGGCATCCGCAACTGGAAGTGACATACGGGACTTCATTGTTGACATCCGGGACTTCATTGTATGCTAATATATATATATATATCCACACATGTTTTCACAGGACTGTCCCCATTCATACACCCTGGAAGGCTGTGGCTTTATAATAATATGGCATTAGATTGTCTGGTTATGGGTGTGACTGGGTAGATCTGGGAGTGTCGTGGTCGTGTCATGGGCATATAGACAGAGTTCTGTGCTATTCTGAGTCTTGTGTACAAAAAAAGGACACCTGTTGCTGGTGGATCTCTTTCACCCTGCAAGGAGTAGGTGTTATTTTCTGATACTAATAATGGTGGATCTCTTGCACCCAGCATGGGGTAGGTGTGAGTGATGATACTAATAATGGTGGATCTCTTGCACCCAGCATGGAGTAGGTGTAAGTGACGATACTAATAATGGTGGATCTCTTGCACCCAGCATGGAGTAGGTGTAAGTGACGATACTAATAATGGTGGATCTCTTGCACCCAGCATGGAGTAGGTGTGAGTGATGATACTAATGATAGTGGATCTCTTGCACCCAGCATGGAGTAGGTGTAGTGATGATACTAATGATAGTGGATCTCTTGCACTCAGCATGGGGTAGGTGTGACGATACTAATGATGGTAGATCTCTTGCACCCAGCATGGAGTAGGTGTGAGTGATGATACTAATGATGGTGGATCTCTTGCACCCAGCATGGAGTAGGTGTGAGTGATGATACTAATGACGGTGGATCTCTTGCACCCAGCATGGGGTAGGTGTGCGATACTAATGATAGTGGATCTCTTGCACCCAGCATGGAGTAGGTGTAAGTGACGATACTAATAATGGTGGATCTCTTGCACCCAGCATGGAGTAGGTGTGAGTGATGATACTAATGATAGTGGATCTCTTGCACCCAGCATGGAGTAGGTGTGAGTGATGATACTAATGATAGTGGATCTCTTGCACTCAGCATGGGGTAGGTGTGACGATACTAATGATGGTTGATCTCTTGCACCCAGCATGGAGTAGGTGTAAGTGATGATACTAATGATGGTGGATCTCTTGCACCCAGCATGGAGTAGGTGTAAGTGACGATACTAATAATGGTGGATCTCTTGCACCCAGCATGGAGTAGGTGTGAGTGATGATACTAATGATGGTGGATCTCTTGCACCTAGCATGGGGTAGGTGTGACGATACTAATGATAGTGGATCTCTTGCACCCAGCATGGGGTAGGTGTGAGTGATGATACTAATAATGGTGATCTCTTGCACCCAGCATGGAGTAGGTGTAAGTGATGATACTAATGATGGCGGATCTCTTGCACCCAGCATGGGGTAGGTGTGACGATACTAATGATAGTGGATCTCTTGCACCCAGCATGGGGTAGGTGTGACGATACTAATGATAGTGGATCTCTTGCACCCAGCATGGGGTAGGTGTGACGATACTAATGATAGTGGATCTCTTGCACTCAGCATGGGGTAGGTGTGACGATACTAATGATAGTGGATCTCTTGCACTCAGCATGGGGTAGGTGTGACGATACTAATGATGGTGGATCTCTTGCACCCAACACGGAGTAGGTGTAAGTGACGATACTAATGATGGTGGATCTCTTGCACCCAGCATGGGGTTGGTGTGACGATACTAATGATGGCAGATCTCTTGCACCCAGGATAAATGTATTGTAATGGCACTACCTCTGCATAAAATCGATAGAACTAAAGCATAAAAGCTTTTGTTCCTGCAATTAAAGCAGTTGATGTAATTCAATGGCACTGAGCATCATGCAAGTTTACCATGTCTGGTATAAGTCAATAATGCAAACGCATGCATATTTTTCTGCCATAGACTTCTATTTCCAGGCTCGGCGCCAGTCATTTCAAATATCCTGTTACGATCAAGCCATTTGTAGGCATTTTGTACAGAGAAAAGAAGAAGCGATATCCAGGTACTGTACAATAAAACAAAAATCATAACAAAAAAACTCCCCAAAACCTTAAATTACAGTATGTGCCCATTTTCCAGCACTTTGCAACTTTGATTTGTAAATGTGAAACAACCTAATCTCTACACTTTTTAGAGAAATTTTAATCAACTTGTACATTTATGAATACTTGGCACTTGGTTGTTATTTTGCATCCAGATTATCAGTTCAAAGGATATTGGACCTCATTCAGAGTCGGTCATTGCGGCCGCACGGTCGTACGCCACCGATGTTCGCTAAACTGCACATGCGTAAAATTCGCAATGCGCGTGCGCAAACTAGCTATTACGATCAGAAATTGCTCTCTCCTTCAACTTGGCCAGGTCGTTAGTTTGAGTGACAGGATGAGGCATTTGTGGGTGGTAACAGGGGAAGCTGCTTGTGAACGGGGGAGTGGAGATCCGAACGCAGGCGTGCCTGACTATGCAAATGGCGTTTTATGGGAGTGCATAATTAACTAAGTAGTGTCATGGCACAAGTGACATGGGAGGTTTTTACACTGACTTGATCGTAGTGCTTAAGAGAGGGTATGGTCAACCTTAAGGTCTACGACCAGCTCCGATGGTTCCCGATGGTCTCGCTTAAACCTTATATGCCCGGAGATGACGTGTAATGGGAACGAGAATGGGGTGTATTTTTAGTCTTACGGCCGCATCCTCCCCTCGCTCATCCAGCTAACGATCCCATCTTAACGACGCAACTTGCGAGCGCTTCATTTGCATATCCGGTCCCTTTTACCTTACGACCGTGCGGCCGCAACGACCGACTCTGAATGAGGTCCATTATCCCAGAGTTTCTCTTTGTATAACCCTTGCATCCACTGGTACTCCCTTTTTTCCTACCAGCCAGTGGAGGAAATATTACCACTGCAAGAGTCTCACCAGGAGTGCTGAGAAGGGGGAAGCGGTAGGAAATACCGCCGGCTGCATGGCCGTGAGTTCGAATCCCGGCAGCGTGAGGCAGACAGCTGGAGAGATCCCGGCAGCGGCAGCCCGACAGTGCTGGAAATCCCGATCGTCCCTAGGTAAGTACTTACTAACCTAACCTAACCCCCCTAACCCTCCTTAGGGGTGCCTAACCCTAACCTCTCCCCCTGTGCCTAACCCTAAAACCCCCTCTAAGTGCCTAAACCTACCCCCCCTTCCCCGCTGCCTAACCCTGAGTCCCCCAGGGGGGTGCCTAACCCTAACCCCCCCCCGGGTGCCTAAAACCTAGCCTAACCCTCCGGGGAGTGCCTAACCCTAAGTCCCCCTGGGAGCCCTGAACCTAACCCTCCCCCCCCGCGGCTGTCCGCTCGCGGCGCCTGGCGTCGGAAAAATTACAAGCGTCTAGATTTAGATGCCTGTCATTTAACCCTCGCCGGGTTAAAGCAGTCAGGAAGCCGGCTGTCGGGCTTACGTCAGCCGGCTTCACGATTGCATCCCGGAAGCGGGTACTAGTAATCCGAGTTATCCGAATAACATGTAGTCAGCTTTCGAGGAAGGTAACGGGGGGTGGTTAGAGAAACGCAGGCGTGTTCGACCATTTAAACACAGTTTTCTTGGCATCTATAAATTAGCCACTGTGTCTCAGTGCTGCCTAATCTACGTTCGCATGATCAGTGGATGTGAGCGTCTCTTAAGCACTGTACGGTGAGTGAGAGATTAGCATATTTTCCGTGCGAGATCGCAACTGGCATTTGCGTCCACGTCTGAATCAGACCCAAAGTGTTTTCCATATTTTTTTTCAGAATGGGTGTGGTCATGACTCCTGGATTTGGTCACGCCCCCTTCAGTATACAAGCAAATATTAAGTACCCCCCAGATGTACTATGGAGGGATCTCAGAGACAACTGCTGAGGTCCCTTGATTTCTGACAGCAGCCGCAACGTTATATTAGATTGACCAAGCTCTGGATGGCATTAGCAGCTGTAGCCTATAGACTATACTTCACAAAATTTACCAGGAACACTCACCAACAATGGCTACCGCACATGCGTGCTCAATAGACCTGTATGCTCTGGAGTCATGATTGAGGAGTGAAGAGACCTCTGATGCGATCACGTCACGCCGAGCACATCAAAGGGACGGGCTCCTTTCGGAGATCCTGTCCATGCATGCGCTATTTAATACATTCAGGCGGTATTATCACATACTGCAAAACCATTTTAGGGTGCTAGCAGCCCTCCCAGATCTCATTGATTATGTGATTATTGATAAATGTGCTCCTATTACTCTGGCTTTAATATATATTAATATTAGGTAATGTGTTTATTTTAGTCATGTTTATTTTTTGGAGATGCATTTCCACAGTAAGCCATGCACACGAATCCAGACATAATTAATGAAGCACCCACAAATCTCAGGACTAAACCATGTTTATTAACACAATTCAATGATGGTGGAACGCAAGGCCTCTCAAATGGTGTTTGGGGAGTAGGGCCTCTCTGATGGTGGTGCTTAGAGCCTCTTCGATGGTGTTGAAGGAACATGGCCTCTCTGAATGTGTTGGAGGAGCATGGCCTCTGGTGATGGGGGCACATGGCCTCTATGATGGTGGTGGGGGCACAGTGCCTCTTTGATGATGAGAAGGGCACATGGCCTTTATGATAGCGGTGAGAGAACAGGGCCTCTACAATGGTGGTGGGGGATTAGAGCCTCTGATGGTGTTGGATGGGTGTGGCCTCTCCAATGGTGTTGGAGGCACAGGGCCCCTATGATGGTGGTCAGGGAGTGGGGCTTCTCCGATAGTGTTGGGGGCTTATAGCCTCCCCGATGGTGGAGGTACATGGCCTCTCCAAAAGTCCTCTCCGATGGTGGTGGGGGTGCAGGGTTTCTCCAATGGTTGTTTGGGGCAGGGCCTCTCCGATGGTGTTGGAGGATCATGGCCTCTACGATGATGGTGATCATGGAGTGGGTCTTCTTTGATAGTTTTGTGGACACAGGGCCTCTCCAATGGTGGGGGGGCTTAGGGCCTCTCCAATGGTGGTGGAGGCATAGAGCCTCTCTGATGGTGTTGCAGGAGCATAGTCTCTTAATGGTGTTGGAGGAGCATTGCCTCTCCGATAGTCCTCTCCGATGTTGTAGGGGGTGCAGGGTTTCTCCAATGGTGGTTTGGGGCAGGGCCTCTCTGATGGTGGAGGGGCCTATGGCCTCTACGATGGTGTAGGTAATTATGGCCTCTCCTATGCTGGTGAGGGCATAGAGCCTCTTTAATAGTTTTGCTGGAGCATAGCCTCTTCAATGGTGCTGGAGGCACAGGGCCTTTCTGATGATTGTGGGGGCTTAGAGCCTCTCTGGTGGTGTTGGAGGAGCATGGTCTCTCCGATGGTGGTGGGGGCTTAGAGCCTCTCTGATGGTGTTGAAAGAGCATGGCCCCTCTGATGGTAGTTGAGGTGTGGGGCTTCTCCATAGTGTTGGTGGCAGGGGGCCTCTCTGATGATGGTGGGGCTTAGAGCCTCTCTGATGGTGATGGGGCTTAGAGCCTCTCTGATGGTGTTGGGGGTGCATGGTCTCTCTGATGGTGGTGGGGGCATATGGCCTCTACGATGGTGGTGGGGATTTACAGCCTCTCCGATGCAGGTGGGGGCATAGAGCCTCTAATGGTGTTGCAGGAGCATGGACTCTTCAATGGTTTTGGAGGCACAGGGCCTTTCTGATGATTGTGGGGGCTTAGAGCCTCTGATGGTGTTGGGGGTGCATGGCCTCTCTGATGGTGGTGGGGGCATATGGCCTCTACAATGGTGGTGGGGATTTACAGCCTCTCCGATGCTGGTGGGGGCATAGAGCCTCTCTAATGGTGTTGCAGGAGCATTGACTCTTCAATGGTGTTACAGGCACAGGGCCTTTCTGATGATTGTGGGGGCTTAGAGCCTCTCTGATGGTGTTGAAAGAGCATGGCCCCTTTGATGGTAGTTGGGGTGTGGGGTTTCTCCATAGTGTTGGTGGCACAGGGCCTCTCTGATGGTGGTGGGGGCTCAGAGCCTCCCTGATGGTGATGGGGTTTAGAGCCTCTCTGATGGTGTTGGGGTGCAGGCCTTTCTGACAGTGATGGGGGCTTAGGGCCTCTATGATGGTGTTGAGATGCAGTGCCTATCCAATGGTGTTAGGTGCATGGTCTCTCTGACAACATGAGAGGTCACATGACCTCTATGATGGCGGTGGGGGCACATGGCCTCTCCAATGGTGATAGGGGCACATGGCCTTTATGATGGTGGTGGTAGAACAGAGCCTCTATGATGGTGGTCAGGGAGTGGGGCTTCTCCGATAGTGTTGGGGGCACATGGCCTCTCTGATGGTGGTGGGGGCTTAGACCCTCTCCGATTGTTTTAGAGGAGCATGGCCTCTTCAATAGTCTTCTACGATGGTGGAGGGGGTGCAGGGTTTCTCCAATGGTGGTTTGGGGCAGGGACTCTTCAATGGTGTTGTAGGCACAGGGATTTTCAGATGATTGTGTGGGCTTAGAGCCTCTCTGATGGTGTTGGAGGAGCATGGTCTCTCCAATGGTGGTGGGGGCTTAGAGCCTCTCTGATGGTGTTGGAGGAGCATGGCCCTTCGGTGGTATTTGGGGTGTGGGGCTTCTCCATAGTGTTGGTGGCACAGGGCCTCTCTGATGGTGGTGGTGGCTTAGAGCCTCTCCGATTGTGGTGGGGGTTTAGAGCCTCTCTGATTGTGGTGGGGGCACATGGCCTTTCTGATGGTGATGGGGGTTTAGAGCCTCTCCGATGGTGTTGGGGGCTGCATGGCCTCTCTGATGGTGGTGGGGCCTAAGGGCCTCTATGATGGTGTTGAAGGTGCAGGGCCTCTCCAATGGTGTTGGGTGCACAGGGTCTTTTTGATAATGGTGGGGGTGCAGGACCTCTCTGATGGTCAAGGAGTTCTTAAGGCCTTTCCGGTGTTGTGGTGACTTCCATAGGCAGATGGTTGTGGCCTTGTTAGTGGTAGTTCCTTTTGTAGTAAAAAATAAAAAATAACACACCACAGGTTAAAATAACCTCTGTGGTGGGAATTAGCCAGCCCAGGAGGGTGGAGGCAATGTTGTCTCCAGTGGGCATGGGGGCGATGTCCTCTCCAGTATGGTGAGTGGGGACGATGTCCTCTACAGCGCACATGGGGGTGATGTCATCTCCAGCATGCGTGAAGGCTATGTCCTCTCCAGCGAGCATTAGAGATGTGTCTGCTCCAGCAGGTGTGGAGGTGATGTCCTTTCCAGCATGTGTGAAAGTGATGTCCTCTCCAGCATGCATTAAATCTCCAGAGATATTTTCCACAATATCCTCTCCAGCAGACATGGAGGTGATGTTCTCCCCAGCGGTCGAGGAGGCACTGCTCTCTCCAGCATGCTTGTGGGTGATGCCCTCTCCAGCGCATGTGGGAGTGATATCAACTCCGCTCCCCATGGAGGCGATGTCCTCTCTAGCGCGTGCAGGAGCTATGTCCTCTCCAGAGAACGTGGGTACAATGTCCTCTCCAGTGTGAATTGCAGTGATGTCCTCTCCAGCATGTATGTGGGCTGTGTCCTCTTCAATGCGCATGGGGGCTATATCCTCTTCAGCGAGCGTGGTGGTGGTGTACTCTCCAGCGCACATTGGGGCTATAACCTCTCCAGCATGCGTGTGGGTGATGTCTTCTCCAATGCATGTGGGAGCGATGTCCACTCCACTGCGCATGGAGGCGAAGTCTCTTTACCACGTGCGTGGGCTATGTCCTCTCCAGAGTGTATGGGGACAATGGAACTCATTCAGAGGTGGTCGTTAGATGCAAGCGGTCGCTCTGAATGAGGGCGGCCGCTTGCATCTTGCAGTGCCGCCTCTTGGTCGATCACTAAGCTGAGGGTTACCACCCACAGCTCTAGCGACCGACCAGGGTGATGGTCGCGATGGTCAAGACCATCGCGACCATCGGGGCTTGCAACGAGACCCTAAGGTTGGGTCTCGGCACTCGCAAGCCCCAGGGAGCTTCCTGCTGTGATCATGCAGGAAGCTCCCCACTTACATCACTGCTGATGTCAGTGGGGCCGCGCCCAAACGGCAAGCGTGCCTTCGGGAACACCTCCGTTTGGCCGGTCATGCCCCCTGTCTGCCTCCCAAATGGGGCGAGCTGTCACTCACCATCGACAGCTTGCCCCCTTTGGTGCGAGACCCCTAGCTAGCCGGGTCTCGTGCATGCGCACGTCGGAGCCGGCTCCGACATGTGCATGCCCAGTGGGGGAACATCGACCCGGTTGTGAGCGCTCAATGCTTGCGACCGGGTCTGAATGACCCCCAATGTTCTCTCCAGCATGCATTGGGGTGATGCCCTCTCCAAAGTGCATGGGGACTATGGCCCTCATTCGCAAGAAGCGATCGCTCTCTCTGAATGAGGGCGGATGCTTCTTTTTTTAGTGCGGCCTCCTGGTCGCTAGCTAAGCTGTGGGTTGCCACCCACAGCTTAGCGACCGACCAAGGTGATGCCTTCACTGTATTGTGTACATGTGTGTGTACAGTATATAACTGTGCTATCACTGTATTGTGTACATGTGTGTGTACAGTATATAATAATGCCATCCCTGTATTGTGTACATGTGTGTGTACGGTATATAACTATGCCATTCCTGTATTGTGTACATGTGTGCATACAGTATATAACTATGCAGGCACTGTATTGTACTTGTGTGTGTACAGTATATAACAATGCCATCCCTGTATTGTGTACGTGTGTGTACAATATATAACTATGCAGGCACTGTATTGTACATGTGTGTGTACACTATATAACTGTGCAGGCACTGTACTGTGTACATGTATGTGAACAGTATACAGTATAACTATGCAAGCCACTGTATTGTACATGTGTGTGTACAGTATATAACTATTCAGGCACTGTATTGTACATGTGCTATGTACATTGTCTAATAAATACACATGAATAAGTGTGTGAAATATGAGAGGTTGTGTTAATTTCTTAAGACAGTAACATAATCATGTTTTTATTCAATTGCAACTAAATGGTTATGCTGAGGAATAACATTGCTCCTTTGCAAAAAGTGATGCCTTAATCCAGGGGTGGCCAAGTTCGGTCCTCAAGGACCCCTAACAGTTCCTGTTTTCCAGATCTCCTGGCTGGTGCACAGGTATATTCATCAGGCCCGCCATCAGAAATTATGGGGCCCAGGCAGACCAAATAGGTAGTGCCCCCCCAGCCCCTATTTTACAGAGCCTCACCTCACAACAACCCCCCCAGTAATCTCCCTCCCCCCTCCTCACAACGAGGGGCCCACCCACCCACTACTTCACCCCTGCCAAATTTACAGTATCTGAAAGGCTCGCCCGGAGGTCCGCTCCTACCAGCACGCGGCCACCTGCGCCCACTACTCTATCTCCACCCTACCTCTCCAACCGCCCGCCGTTCCTGCCATGTTTATGGCTGCCTGTGGGAGGCAGGCAGAGAGGATGCTCCCGGCTGCTCAATTGTATTATAGGCTAGCAGCACAGAGCAGGCTGGGAGCATCCACTCTGCCTGCCTCCCACAGCCAGCCATAAACATGGCAGCAGTGATGGCCCAGCCGTCCCCCCCTGATGGTGGCCCTGGTATTCATTACTAACTGATGAATGTAAAAGATCCACAGGAGGTGCATTCAGTTATTAAGTGACACACTTTAAAGATCTGCAGGTTATCTGGGAAACATGGACCATCACAATGAGAGCATGGTCACAATATGATGAGGCGGTGGCAACACCAATGGGCTATACCTAGTTCTTTTACAGTGCTAGGTTACCCATTAACCCCCTGCCCTCTACTCCTTCATTACTATACAGAGCAGTGGTGAATGGGACATAAATCCAATCTATGAGAAAATTGTCCACAAGAGGGACTGAGGGCCTGAATCAGCAGCATACACAAATGTGATTACACACACAGATCAAGCGAATGCTTACCATTGCGCATGCGTATAAGCCGCAGAGCGCGTACGCAGTGATCGTAGTGCGAATACGGACGCACAGAGGAATCTATCGCAAAG
The DNA here is from genome assembly GCA_031769625.1 of Taudactylus pleione. Classification (NCBI taxonomy): domain Eukaryota; kingdom Metazoa; phylum Chordata; class Amphibia; order Anura; family Myobatrachidae; genus Taudactylus; species Taudactylus pleione. The sequence goes on along the minus strand of JAUIMM010000031.1, from coordinate 33,740,862 downwards.
TGGGTGACAGGCTGTCATTGTGTGGGGGTGGTGATGGGACAGTGGTGGGAGAAATGCAGGCGTGCTTGTCCGTATGAACGCAGTTTCATGGGCGTGCATAAATTAGCCACTGTGATTGTATACGCAGCATGAGCACTCTCTGCGTGTGGGGAGACATACAGTGTCTATGGCTAGCCAGAGATTGGTGTAAATCAGGCTTGCCTACCCTCCTGATTTGGCCTGGAGCCTCCCGATTTTCAGATGCCACTCCTGGCCCCCCGGAAAGGCAGGCAACCCTCCCGGAAGCCTGCGACTCTCCTGACCTCCCCCCAGGAAAAATTAGAAACCCCCAGCAGGGGGGCCGGTGATGCGATTTGCGCTGAATCGTTTGATCGTGGCCCCGCCCCCTGCTTCACAATGCCGAAAATAACGGCATTGTAAAGAGGGGGCGGGGCCATGATGACGCAATCATGCGGCCCTGCCCCCAATGTGACATCAATGGCCGGCTCCGCCCCCAATGTGACATCAATGGCTGGCCCCGCCCCCCGCTGTTAGCCGACAAGGATGGAGCTGATTGTCGGCAAGTATGGTGTAAATGCTGCGTACCTTTGCTGATGTGCATTGACAGTACCAATGTTTATGCAGAAGAGCGACATTGCATAGGCAAACCCAGGAGGGTTTCCGTTGCCTGGAAACCTCCCTCCCTCAGAACTGGCAGGGAGGATGATCGCCGATGGTTAATAGCCTGAACCACCCCCAGATTGTCGCAACAGAATGCTAAGCTTTGTGCAGGCGCTCCCCCAAAATTTTTGCGGCCACTACGATTGGACAAAGATTGTGCAGAAGCCAAATCATTGACAGAATAGTTCAAATCATTCAAATTGTTGATCCAACAAATGCGACCGTGTGTATGCGACCATAAGGCACACATCCAACAGACAATTAATTTGAGCAACCGAACAGCAACGATATCACCATCGCTCACAAACCGCTTGCAAATCACTTTCAAAATCGTCCAAAAATGACCAGCGATGCGCACTCCCGCTGGTCGTTTAGACATCTATCATCATGCAGACATGCCGTACAACCTGATGATATCGTCTGGTTCAGCATGTTAATAAATGATTGATGTGAACACAATGAACAACTGCTCGTTCAGTGCAGGCACACCATGGACTGACAAACGCCTGCACGACCACAATGTCGCAATCACACAGTCATTTTGAGGTCTGCTAGAGGACGTGGCCTTTAGAGGCAAGCGTGAATACATCTACGTACTTACCTCTAGTGATATGATCACGCACATGCCTGCGCAAACCATGCGATATGGCCGTAGTGCCGCAATGCACAATGCCGCCCCATCAAACTGGTCAGCCGAGGTCATAGCCGCAGCAACACCTGCAGAGGAGAAAGAAGGCCCGCTTGCGAGCGCTGAGCCCAGGAGTGCTTTTGGCTCTATCAGAGCCAAAAGCACTCCCACTGATATCACTAGTGATGTCAGTGGGGCCGGACCCAGACGGTAACGCCTCTGTCTGGGCAGACACGCCCCCGGCATGGCCACCAAAGGGGCGTGCTGTAAATCACCATCGACAGCACGTCCCCTTTGGTGCGAGACCCTTAACGACAGCTTGGCCGTCGTTATTCGGGTCTCGCGCATGCGCAGGGCGGAGCCGCTCCGTCGTGCGCATGCGCGAGACCCGGATAGAGACAGGCACTCCTTCGCTCTGGGTCTCGCACCAAAGGGGGCGAGCTGTCGATGTTGAGTGACAGCTTGCCCCCTTTGGTGGGCGGGCCGGGGGCGTGGTTGCCCAAACGGAGGCGTTCCCATGAGAACGCCTGCCGTTTGGTGGCGGCCCCACTGACATCACAAGTTATGTCAGTGGATAACTTACGGCTCTGTTAGAGCCGAAAGCTATCTGGGGCTTGCGATGAACGAGACCCTACCACAAGGGTCTCGTCGCAAGCCCGATGGTCGCTATGGTCTTGACTATCATGAAGGCCGCTCCAAAAATAAAAAAGCCCAGCCCTGATTCAGAGCGAGCGCTCTGTCAGAGCGAGCAGCTCTGAATCAGGCCCAGTGTGCCATAATTCCAGCATACACAGGACCAGTGATCACAGCAACTCACCACATGCATCACACATAGTGCACTGTGGGCCTGATTCTGACCCGCTCGCTAAGGCGCGATCGCTCGCAACTGCATTGAGCGCTAATATGCAAAAAGGAGCATACACTCGCAAAGACAAAACAAAGAACACCACGCTCAGCCAAAATATAAAAACCCACCCACCGTAGTCTTTGAGCGAACGTCACCTCTCTGCTTGCGATGCATTCACTACTGATGTCTGTGGACTCTTCACTCCACATCCTATGAAATTTCTTGATAAAAACAATTTTTACTAATAAATGTAACAAATATTACAATGTATTGATAGATCAATTAATCTGAGCATGAAAATATATGTGACATGTGACATACAAGACATATACTGCACATATAAAACTGTGCACTGGAGCTGAAATTCTAGCAAGATAAAAGTCTGGTAGGACACTGGTTGCCGCCACAGATGGAGAGTCCTTCTCTCTCTGGTGGAGGTGGAAGAGAGAGTGCGTGTCACAGCCCGGATGGCTGGAGGTATGCGCTCTACATGTTACGGCTTTGGGCTGTCTGTATCTCTACGGCTGGTCGGCTCTCGGGGTTTCTCCTTGAAGGCAGGTGTACAATCAACAACAATTCCAGGAGGCTGGAAGGCAATGATGTCAACGCGTTTCGTCTGTATTAGCAAGAGACTTTTTCAAGATTGACAATGGGGTTGAAATGAATTAAATCTAACTTTTGTATTGCACAGTTATTATAGATCTTGTAAAGCAACATTCATAAAATATATAGACAATGAAATGAAATTAAATAATAAAAAAAATAATGAAAAACTGTTTGCATTCTAACACATATTTGAAAGGAAGTATATATATATATATATATATATATATATATATATATATATATATATATATATTGGAGTGAGAACTGTTAATACAGAATTTTCTGAATGTATAAAAACACATACAGAGCACAATAATGTATGGAATACATTAGAACAAAATTTAATAGAATACATTGGAGCAAAAAATGAAGAATACTATTAATTGAATCATAATGTTGTTAAAAACTGAGAATAATAAAAAAATAAGAATAATAAAAAACTGATGATTGAGAATACAAAATGAAAACTAAAATATATATATATGTATATAATAGATAATGATGTATGAGTGAAGGTCATATTAGATGAGTCACAAATGAACATGAACAGTAATAATATATAATGGTATAAATATAGAATTATTTAGCAAATACATCAGGAGTATATAATAAAACAGAGTATATAGTATTAGAGTGGATATAAAGAGAAAGGAGAGAAAGAGGGTGAGACTCATGAGCAATAATAAGAGTTGTCTTTGGGAAACTATATGAATGACAAAAAATATAATAAATGTAAACTTCTGAACATGTAATCTTGCCAATGGTCAATTGGATAAATAACATGTATTATTGATGAAAATATATGTATACATATTTATGCTGTGTACTCACAGACAGCGACATGCATTAATATGTGTGTATTAGTATCATGCAGCTGTAAATCCATACATCCATTAATGGATATATATATATATATATATATATATATATATAAATAAGTATTTCTATCTATTTGACCGATGTGGCCTGTCTAACGGATATATATAACAGAAAAGGAAAAGCAATTTGATTTCTTTGTGTACATGTATATGTATATAAATAAAAAATGTGTGTATGACTCCACATAAAATTTAATGATATTCTGTAGATGAATGAAGGTAAACTGATATATATATTTAATCTGACTGAGTTCAATAATTGCTTACCTATATTCTTAAGATGTTAAATGTGGCATTTTATTAAAGAACACTTGAATTTACTTATATGAAACAGTGTATATATCTATCTTGGTCTGACATGTACCTAGAGGGAAATGTGGCGACGGACATCTACTCACATTGCCATCTCTGAACACGTGAGGTCAATTATTTGAATGTGTATATTCATCTAAGCATGCAAAATCCAGGGCTTCATTTAGGCCTCCTGGATGCATGGTGGCCTTCTGGATTCACCCAGACATAACTTGCTGAATCTGTTACCCCCTCTTTTTGTTTTGCAAAACCTTTCTACCGCCGTGATTGAAAGACCTTTAGGGTCTCCATCATGGCATTGAGAAAAGTGTTGGGAAACACTGTGTGTTTGAATTTTCCTGATGATGTTCCTTCTATGTTCTCTAAAACATGATTTTATTGTACGGGTAGTTCTTCCAACATACTGCATAGAGCATGGACACCCTAATACATAGATGCAATAGGTAGACTCGCAATTGATGAATTGTTTAATTTGAAAAGTATTACCATATATAATGTTCGTCTGTTTGTTTTTCATATATTTACAGGTTAAACACACAGACTTGTTGCAACGGAAATTACCTAGTGGTTTTCGAGGTAACCATGTGATAGGTTTATTGTCTGTTTTTGTTTTGGGTTTTAATTCGCTTGGAGCCAACAGATTCTTCAAACTGGTATTTTTCCTAAAAGTAATTATTGGTTTAGCTTCCCCGAGAGCCGACCAGCCGTAGAGATACAGACAGCCCAAAGCCGCAGCGTGTAGAGCGCATACCTCCAGCCATCCTGGCTGTGACACGCACTCTCTCTTCCACCTCCACCAGAGAGAGAAGGACTCTCCATCTGTCGCGGCAACCAGAGTCTATGTCGCTGGTCACACACTCCAACAAACACGTTCTCTATCCACAGGGAAAAATTGTTTTTATCAAGAAATTTAATTCTTGTGTATATCCATATGCCAAATGGATTTGTCAACAGCAGTGATCCTAGCGCAATGCTTGTGTTGTTTGTCCAGATCTGAAAATAAAACCATAAAATTGTTTTTGTTTTTGGTTATTTTTTTTTTTAAATACAAACAACAGTATAGACCGTCACCCACCCATGCTTCCTATGATGAACCCAGCACTGCAAAGCATGTGACAGTGCTGGCTTTGGAAATGGCTTTGTTTTAGTTCAAACACCATCTGCACTATTTACCTGATTGCAATACTGACATTTGAAAAGTGGTCTTTAGGCTTTATTATGTTTAAAATACAATTTGACACACAAACAAGCTTGTACACTGAAATGGCTCATTTCAACATACATGTTGTAATGATTTTAGGAAAATAAAAATGTACTTTGAATGTGTGTGTCAATAATTTTTTAGGTCTTGCATGTACCTTCAGCCGCAGGTGCTTTCTGGGATGGCTCCTGGGAAGAGGCCGCCCAGTTTGATCCTCCCAACTGGCAGGCGAGGAAGCTGGTCCAGGAGAGGATGGGTGGGAAGAGAGAGCAGGGGAGGACTGATGGGAAGAGAGAGCAAGGGAGGTTGGGGAGGACTTGTGGGAAGAGAGAGCAGGGGAGGGAGGGTAGGACTGGTGGGAAGAGAGAGCAGGGGAGGGAGGGGAGGATGGGTGGGAAGAGAGAGCAGGGGAGGGAGGGTAGGACTGGTGGGAAGAGAGAGCGGTGGAGGGAGGGTAGGACTGGTGGGAAGAGAGAGCAGGGGAGGGAGGGGAGGATGGGTGGGAAGAGAGTGCAGGGGAGGGAGGGTAGGACTGGTGGGAAGAGAGAGCAGGGGAGGGAGGGGAGGACGGGTGGGAAGAGAGAGCGATGGAAGGAGGGGAGGATGGGTGGGAAGAGAGCAGGGGAGGGAGGGGAGGACGGATGGGAAGAAAGAGCAGGGGAGGGAGGGGAGGATGGGTGGGAAGAGAGAGCAGGAGAGGGAGGGGAGGACGGGTGGGAAGAGAGAGCAGTGGAGGACTGGTGGGAAGAGAGCGCAGGGGAGGTTGGGGAGGACTGGTGGGAAGAGAGCAGGGGAGGGAGGGTAGGACTGGTGGGAAGAGAGAGCAGGGGAAGGGGTTGTTGGCCACACCTTCTACGTGCTCTTCTGCGTTGCACTAAAAGATGATGGGATTGAAATATGAAAAGTGTTATGATTTGCAAATCCCAAAAGTGTGTGTATGTATCTATGGTTTTTTAGACAATACTAATCCAAATCTTTTTTAAAATATTTATTACACTCATATATATCTCTGTATCTCTATAGATATATATATATATATATATATACATTCACATTCTAAGTCTGAGAGTGAGAGAGTGAGTGGATCAGATAATGAGATCTGTTGTTAGTGCAGTTTTTAAAAAATAGAAAAAAATGTTTAGAAATAAAAATCACCTGAGGCATGTAAGAACACACACACACACAGTTAATTCACATAAACAAGAAAATATTCAAAATGGCTTTCACCTGAAATTTATATAAAAAATACAAAGACATACATATTACAATTACACACAACAGCATAACAATTATATTTACATATCCAAAAAAATGTATTTGCTAATGCACGCATTCACATTGCGGAAGTACTTGCTCATGGAGTTACAGGCCTGCAGACGTGCCAGAAGGTCCGGGGTTCGGCGGCGGAGGTCCAACCACCGCCTCTCTAATTGAATGAGGGTGCAGTTGCACCCAATGCCTCCGCATATGCCCGCATCTTGTTCCGGTTGTTGATGTATGGTACCGGCGCCAGGTGTGGGAGTGGCGCACGTGCTTATAAGTTGCAGCGCCTGGCTTTTAGATTTGTATTTTTTTTATCATTGATAATGAGGAGGCCTGTATGTCTGATTGGCATGAATTTTCTCTGGAATGGCATGCTGGGATGTGCAGTTCCACACCAATTTTAAGGGAGCATTCATGGACCACTGAAAATAATAAAAAGTTTACCTTATTACCATTTAAAAACCTTAAAAGCATTTTTAAATGGATTTTAATTTGAAAATATATAGTGGCAATTGTTATGGAAGTATAATGTATTTGGTATTGTTACCTGTAAATAACATAAATAATAATCAAAAAGAGAAAATTGAAAAATAAATTAACTAGGCTAAATAATGCACCTACAAGCAGTATGATGTATTTGTCACGTTAATAGATGTGTATTTGCTGATTGTTTGTTATGTGTTTGCAATTGGTTTTGAAATTGCAGTTTTTTTTTTTTGTCAAGCCCAATAGAATTTGCGTAATTAATCAAACACACACCACAACCTACCTATGTTTTTCCCTCTCTCTAATATATATACATCTATATATTTAGAGTAGGGGTGTGCACCGGCCACTTTTCGTGTTTTGTGTTTTGGTTTTGGATCTGGATCTTTCTTCGTGTTTTGGATCTGGATTGGTTTTGCCAAAACCACCCTTCCGTGTTTTGGGTTCTGGGTTTTGTGTTTTGGATCTGTATTTTTTTTAAAAAAAGCATAAAAACAGCTAAAATCACAGAATTTGTTGGTTTCTCTGCTCCTATGCTATTATTAACCTCAATAACCTTAATTTCCACTCATTTCCAGTCTATTCTGAACACCTCACACCTCACAATAGTGTTTTCATGTCCAAAAGGTTGCACCGAGGTAGCTGGATGACTATGCTAAGCGACACGAGTGGGCGGCACAAACACGTGACCCATCTAGGAGTGACACTGCAGTGGCAGACAGGATGGCAGTTAGAAAAACTAGGCCCCAAACTGTACATAATGCAAAGAAAAAAAAGAAGTGCAAGATGGAATTGTCCTTGGGTCCTCCCACCCACCCTTATGTTGTATAAACAGGACATGCACACTTTAACAAATCAATCATTTCAGCGCCAGGGTCTGCCACACAACTGTGGCTGAAATGATTGGTTCGTTTGGGCCCCCACAAAACAAGCTGGCAATTAATGTGTCCCTGCACAAACTGGCTCTACGGAGGCAAGATGTCATCCTCATCCTCCTCATCCACCGATTCCTCACCCTCTTCAGTGTGTACATCCTCATCCTCACAGAGTATTAATTCGTCCCTGCTGGAACCACAGGTCCCTCTGTACGTTCTGGAGGCTGGTCTCCCTGGAAGAGTTGATAATTCATTTTATGAACATCATCTTCTCCACATTTTGTGGAAGCAACCTCCTACGCCTTTCGCTGACAAGGTTCCCGGCTGCACTAAACACTCTTTCGGAGTACACACTGGAGGGGGGGCAACTCAGGTAAAATAGAGCCAGTTTGTACAGGGACCTCCAAATTGCTTCTTTTTCCTGCCTGTACAGGTACGGACTGTCTGACATGCCTACTTGGATGCTGTCACCGATGTAATCCTTTAACAGACAGACGCACGCTTGTCGCTGCTGCTTTGAGGATTCAAGTGCGGCTACAGCCCACACAATTCACAAAGACAGAAAAAAAAAAAGAATATTTTTATTGTTTGTGGAGCACACTTTGAGGGTTACACCACCCTTTAACAGACAGACGCACGCTTGTCGCTGCTGCTTTGAGGATGCAAGTGCGGCTACAGCCCACACAATTCACAAAGACAGAAAAAAGAAGAAGAATATTTTAATTGTTTGTGTAGAACACTTTGAGGTGTCACCACCCTTTAACAGACAGACGCACGCTTGTCGCTGCTGCTTTAAGGATGCAGGTGCGGCTACAGCCCACACATTTCACAAAGACCGAAAAAAAAAGAACAATATTTTAATTGTTTGTGTAGAACACTTTGAGGTGTCACCACCCTTTAACAGACAGACGCACGCTTGTCGCTGCTGCTTTAAGGATGCAGGTGCGGCTACAGCCCACACAATTCACATAGACAGAAAAAAAAAGAACAATATTTTAATTGTTTCTGTAGCACACTTTGAGGGTGTCACCACCCTTTAACAGACAGACGCACGCTTGTCGCTGCTGCTTTGAGGATGCAAGTGTGGCTACATCGCACACAAGTCACAAACACATTAAAAAAATAGTTTTTTATTTTTTGGAACACTTTGAGAGTTACACCACCCTTTAACAGACAGACGCACGCTTGTCGCTGCTGCTTTAAGGATGCAGGTGCGGCTACAGCCCACACATTTCACAAAGACCGAAAAAAAAAGAACAATATTTTAATTGTTTGTGTAGAACACTTTGAGGGTGTCACCACCCTTTAACAGACAGACGCACGCTTGTCGCTGCTGCTTTAAAGATGCAGGTGCGGCTACAGCCCACACAATTCACATAGACAGAAAAAAGAAGAAGAATATTTTTATTGTTTGTGTAGCACACTTTGAGGGTGTCACCACCCTTTAACAGACAGACGCACGCTTGTCGCTGCTGCTTTAAGGATGCAGGTGCGGCTACATCGCACACAAGTCACAAACACATTAAAAAAATAGTTTTTTATTTTTTGGAGCACTTTGAGAGTTACACCACCCTTTAACAGACAGACGCACGCTTGTCGCTGCTGCTTTAAGGATGCAGGTGCGGCTACAGCCGACACAATTCACATAGACAGAAAAAAGAAGAAGAATATTTTTATTGTTTGTGTAGCACACTTTGAGGGTGTCACCACCCTTTAACAGACAGACGCACGCTTGTCGCTGCTGCTTTAAGGATGCAGGTGCGGCTACAGCCCACACAATTCACAAACACAGAAAATAATTTTTTTTTAGGTTTGGACTGGAGTGTACTTTCGGGGGTTACAGCACCCTTAACGGTCAAGCCAGCCGGCCCTTTACTTATGACACAGGCGCACGCTTGGCACTACTTTGTTGATGCACGTGCGGCTACTGCGCACACAATTCACAAACACAGAAAATAATTTTTTTTTGGTTTGGACTGGAGTGTACTTTCGGGGGTTACAGCACCCTTTAACGGTCAAGCCAGCCGGCCCTTTACTTATGACACAGGCGCACGCTTGGCACTACTTTGTTGATGCACGTGCGGCTACTGCGCACACAATTCACAAACACAGAAAATAAATTTTTTTTTGGTTTGGACTGGAGTGTACTTTGGGGGTTACAGCACCCTTTAACGGTCAAGCCAGCCGGCCCTTTACTTATGACACAGGCGCACGCTTGGCACTACTTTGTTGATGCACGTGCGGCTACTGCGCACACAATTCACAAACACAGAAAATAATTTTTTTTTAGGTTTGGACTGGAGTGTACTTTCGGGGGTTACAGCACCCTTAACGGTCAAGCCAGCCGGCCCTTTACTTATGACACAGGCGCACGCTTGGCACTACTTTGTTGATGCACGTGCGGCTACTGCGCACACAATTCACAAACACAGAAAATAATTTTTTTTTAGTTTGGACTGGAGTGTACTTTCGGGGGTTACAGCACCCTTTAACGGTCAAGCCAGCCGGCCCTTTACTTATGACACAGGCGCACGCTTGGCACTACTTTGTTGATGCACGTGCGGCTACTGCGCACACAATTCACAAACACAGAAAATAAATTTTTTTTTGGTTTGGACTGGAGTGTACTTTGGGGGTTACAGCACCCTTTAACGGTCAAGCCAGCCGGCCCTTTACTTATGACACAGGCGCACGCTTGGCACTACTTTGTTGATGCACGTGCGGCTACTGCGCACACAATTCACAAACACAGAAAATAATATTTTTTTTGGTTTGGACTGGAGTGTACTTTCGGGGGTTACAGCACCCTTAACGGTCAAGCCAGCCGGCCCTTTACTTATGACACAGGCGCACGCTTGGCACTACTTTGTTGATGCACGTGCGGCTACTGCGCACACAATTCACAAACACAGAAAATAATTTTTTTTTTGGTTTGGACTGGAGTGTACTTTCGGGGGTTACAGCACCCTTAACGGTCAAGCCAGCCGGCCCTTTACTTATGACACAGGCGCACGCTTGGCACTACTTTGTTGATGCACGTGCGGCTACTGCGCACACAATTCACAAACACAGAAAATAATTTTTTTTTTGGTTTGGACTGGAGTGTACTTTCGGGGGTTACAGCACCCTTAACGGTCAAGCCAGCCGGCCCTTTACTTATGACACAGGCGCACGCTTGGCACTACTTTGTTGATGCACGTGCGGCTACTGCGCACACAATTCACAAACACAGAAAATATATTATTTTTTTAGCACTTGGGGGGAGCACCCCTGATGGACAGAGCACCCCCTGGACAACACTACAGCACTCCTTTAGGACTGGGACACTGCACAGGACTTTGGAGTGGACACAGCCCCTATGGAGAACTGACTGCACAACACAGTCCAGCCAGCCCCTATGGACTTTGAAGTAGTGGACACAGCCCCTATTAACAACAGCAGCACAGCACAACACAGCCAGCCCCTATGGACTTTGAAGTAGTGGACAACAGCAGCACTACACTACACTACACTACACAGCCCTAACTCCCACCCTCCCTCTTCACTGTCCACAGCCGAGTGAGAAAATGGCGCCGACGTGTGTACCTTATATAGGATCCAAAACCCGCGAGACTCGGAAGGCGGGAAGATGACGTTTTGCCTCGATTTCAGATCCGAGTCAGGCGGGAAAAGTCGAGCCTGACTCGGATCGGACTCGGATCGGGGGGGCTCGGGGGGGTTCGGATTTCAGAAATCCGAACCCGCTCACCCCTAATTTAGAGTCTATCTATATTGCAATATATATATATATATATATATAGAGAGAGAGAGAGTAAATGTGCACTTTTTTGCTCTAGCTATCTATACTTAAAAAAAAAAAACAAGAGAGAGAGAGAGAGAGAGAGATTTTTTATTTTTTAACCAGTTCTAAACTCAGACTATACAGGGTGTGTTCTTAAATTGTCATTTATTACCCAAAACTTGTTCTCTGTACTTACATGCATTTTGTTTTTCTTATTACATTTTTGGTTACCGTCTATGTAGCCCATTTATCATTTAATATTTCCCTTCTTCATTTAAGTACACAACCATTCTTTACGTTGTTCTTGAAAAATTAAGTACCCTCCACTAATGTATGAAGGATGTACTGCCGCAGGTATTTCACATACCTTCTGCAATCCCTCCAAAGCTGCTGGCCCCCACACCACTCATAGCTTTCGAAGGTGGATGCTATGCCGAAAATTTAAACAATATTGTGAATAATGCTAGTATGCTAACAAAGTGTTGGAGCATTCAGCCAAAGTGGGAAAATCCATATTTCAAAAACATGTTAGAAGAGTTTGGAAAAACAAACCAAACAACAATTAGAAGCATTGTATAGGTCCAATGCAACATAATGGTGGCATTTGCCAGACATTTGAAAAACAAGTAATAATAGTTAGACTTTAAAGAAACAAGAAAATAAGCACAGTTAATTAAAATATTTTAAACAAAAACTATAAAAGTAAGAGTTTGAAAAAATCTTTTTACCTGAAATATTTGGCCATGACTTGGTTGCAGAAGATCCCCCTCCGCACTTCAACACCACCTACCGCAAGGGCATCATCCTCCGTCATTGCTTCCTCGGGCAGGAAAGGCACATGACTCCTTATGGTGATGCTGTGAAATATCCCACACAGGACCACTATATCAGACACCCTAGCCGGCGAATACATAAGGTTACCACCAGACTGGTGTAGGCAACGAAATCGGCCCTTTAACAGGCCGATACAGTGGTCTACAACCTGCCTGGTGGCTGTAAGTACGGCATTAAATTGCATTTGTGGTCCTGGTGTGGCGGCAACATAAGGAGTCAGAAGCCATGGTGTGCAAGGATATCCACTGTCTCCTGCATTTTTTGGTAAAAAAATTAAGCAAATGATAAAATGTGAATCACAAATAAGATTCAAAATTCAAAAACATTAAAGGTAACAAATTTAATACAAAAACTTATCCAGAAGCCAAGCATCATCACCTTGCATCACGGATAATTTATGCTAGATCCCTGATTGTCGGATGACAAAGAAGTCATGTGCACTGCCCACAAATTTTGAATTCAGGGAAAGGATCTGGGAGGTAGGCATCACATACCACTATTACATTCAGAGAATGGAAGTGCTTACGGTTCCTAAACATTTGCTCCTGGGCCGCTGGAGGCACAAGTGGTATGTGAGTGCCATCCACTACCCCTATCACCTGTGGGAAGCCAGCAATAGCCATAAACTGCTGCTTCATCACACCAAGGGTTTCCCTATCCAAATGCATACTTATAAATTGGCTGATGCGGCCAAGAAAAGCCTGAAATATGCGCCTCAGGATCCTAGAAATGATGGCTGGTAGATCCCACCCACCACAGCCACAGTGGTTTGAAAGGACCCTGGAGGTACAGAAATGTTACACCGACAACAACTGGGTGAGTGGTCGTATTGCTGTAGGAATGTTTATTTGACCTTCTAGATCACTCTCTATTATCGAGAGAGTATCTAGGATAACCTGGGGTAGTAAACGATATTGACGCAAAACAACAGTCAGGCATTCCAAACAGGGTGTTCACAGAATTTTTCTTGCTTAAGCAAGTAAAGAAGACTCTTTTGTGGGGTACTCTTGAATCAAAATTATTCTATGTATCAAAATAATATGAAGTGATGATTGAATTAAAATATTACATTTTATTAGTATACTCGTAAAATATATTAGAAATAAATACAGAAAAATTTGTTATTTCTTGAAAGAACGGCGAATATAATCACAAAAAAATTCCTAAGAGAAAATTCAATATCCTAGTGGAATAAATAAGGAATAGGTATCTCTAAATCACAAACACTAGCTAAGTATATTAAATTGTAAAATTAATTATGTTCTTCAAATCAAATGGGAAGAAAGTATGTAATTAATATGATCCTAAACAAGAATTATAAGATTACCATATGTCATATACATAGACAGAAGATGTTGAATCATATAAGAATTATCAGATCATATAAAAATTGTATCTTCCATAATGTCTAAATAGTACAATTATGACTAAATAATCATCTCCAGATATTGCTTGCTATATATGATTGATTGAATTAGGGTATATACCCATACTACAACAAATGTGTATATGTGTGTATATGTATATATGTATATATATGTATACATTGTTGTATTTTCTATATTTTGTTTCACCTTCTTACTTTGGTAATAACTATTTATGATTATATGTTGGATAATGGCAATTCTCTGCATATATGTTTAATCCTGGAGATGATTATTGATTCACAATTGTACTATTTAGACATTATGGAAGATACAATTTACATATGATCTGATAATTCTTATATGATTCAACATCTTCTGTCTATGTCTATAACATATGGTAATCTTATAATTCTTGTTTAGGATCATATAAGATGAAGCTTCAGGGAAGAGCCAATGCCAGAGGAGGCTTAGGCAGCCGGCATTCTCTAGGAAGGAGATGGAGGTTTTAATTGGTATGACCATGGACCGCATAGTCCATGTGCCAAGAAATATGGGGGCAGCAGAAAAAGAACGCATCTGGGTGGAGATTGCCAATGCTGTTAACTTGGAGGGGTCCGTCGTCCGGAGTACTAGAGAAGTCAAGAGACGGTAAGTTTGACAAAGTCAGTAAATTGTTGCTAAAGTAAATTACAAAATTATGAAGTTAGTTTTTTTTTAAAAATATTTACCAAACTTTCACAGATGGACTGACTTCAAGTACAGGCTGAAGGGAATGATGGCGGATAGGAAGGCCCATGCCAGGGGAACACATGGTGGCCCCACCACAGAGTCCCTCGAATTCACTGCATTAGAGGAAATGGGTCTGAGGTGTAATTGAAGAGGAGGAGGTGTTAGGCGTGTCCAACATTGACACTGACATGCCGAACATTACAGCCCCGGATGGTGTTTTGGGTATTTTTTGCATTTTTTTTTGGCTTATTAAATTACACATTGTAACGTTGATTTTGGCCTACATTAATATAGTCAATATTGTTTAATTTGTGATTTTCATCTATTTTTTTACAGAACAATGTGATGCTGAGCCTGCTCCAGAGTCTATTTCTGGGCCCAACCTGTCAGGAGTGTTTGCAGGGGATGACGCAACACTTACACATGCTGACCCTGCAAACTCCGCTTCTGACACCCCTCTCCTGAGGCCCGAGGTCCTTCTCACCGAGCTTTTGGATGAAACATACAGGTACACTGCCATCTTTCGACATCTAGAGGCATGCTTGGTGAGAATGGGCGAGGCCCAGGATCGGACAGCTGAGGCCCAGGAGCGGACAGCTGGGACCCTCAAATGGATGGTTGGGGCCCTGGAACGTCTGGCCATGGCCCTGGAGCAGGCCAACATAATCAACAGCAATGCCATGCAGGGGCAAACCTCCCTTCAAGCAGCAACATCGATGCCCACCTCCTCTGGAATACCAACAGCCAGCCCCGACCCTATGGCCAGGGTCGACCCTATCCCATCTACCTCACGCCATGCCAGTTGGCGTAGTACACACCAGTCGACTGGTGCAAAAAAATCCCTTCAGCCTAGGTCCATAAAGGCCAAAAAATTACAGCATTGGCAATCTTGTGCTGCCCCCATATTTCACCAATCAAAACCACCCTTTCCTTCCTAGAGAATTTATAATTTATTTTGTTCTATAATTTATGTGTATGTGAACATTATGTGTTTTTGAATGTTTCCAATACAAATATTTGAAAAAATAAAGCAAAAAGCAAAAAAAAAAAAAAAAACTTCTGACTCATGTTTTATAAATAATTATTTAGACTAACACATCTATAGAGGCTAACATAGCAATGGTCAGGTGAATAAATAATTATACATACATTAGTTTAAAATAATAGTTTTGAACCTTAGACATTTACAGCTGTGTTGTTTTAGTTTAATGTACACCAAAAATAGTGGAATAACAAATGTATAACATTCACTCACACACACGCATTATAAAAAACAATACAAAATAATAATAAAAAAAAACAAGTCAGGTTTTCCAATAGCTCAAAGTAAAGAATCAGGTACACCAGGTGGATCAGTAAAGTGGTGAAGTGATGTGAATGCAGTTGTACAAGTATGCAGACTATCAGCAGTGATTGCATTCTCACTACTTAGCAAACGTCGGTACCATGATGGCAGGACGTGAGCTGCTCGCAGAGTTGTGGTTGACCTCACCCTACCTTAGGAAATGCCTACCTGTCGCTCGCTCTGTGCTTCGCCTGCTATTAATGTAGTTGCAAGCATGTAATGTATGCACGCCTCTTAAACAGCGTTTGGACAACTAGGCACGCCTGCGTTTGTACCTCCACTCCCCCGTTCACAAGCACCTTCCGCTGTTACCACCCACAAATGGTGCTGTCACTCAAAGGAGCGTCCAGTCTGTGTACAGCGAGAGCTCGCTTCCCGATCGCTGTGAATGTTTCACGCAGGCGCACTGTGATGCATACTCATACGCAGATTTGCTGCTATCGGCAGCAGCGAGCGGACGCTTGCTAGCGAGCAGGTCTGAATCAGGTCCTGTGTGCCACAACTCCAGCACACACAGGACCAGCACTCACAGCAACCCATTACATGCGGCATACAAAGTGTACCGTGTGTCACAATTTCAGCATATACAGGACCAGCAATCACAGTAACTCACTATATGTGTCCCTGGCCTGCTGGGTGCTCAACTGGGACCTTCAAAATACCCTACTCCCTCTGCCTGGCCTAGAGCCCCATGGTACTGTGACAGCAGTGGCCGCTAGCCCCGCCCCCCACCCGGAACGTCGCTGACCCCGGCCGGGGACAGCAGCGATCAGGGACCCAGCCCCAAAGGCCTACACCAGCGGTGGGGACAAGTGGAAGCACCGCTGACCCTACCGCCACCCTGTTGAAGCATAGGGATGTGCCCGCAGCAACCGCGCGAGCCGCGTCCCTCATCAATATACGCTGCAACAGGGCCCGTCGCTGCTACATAACACCGCCGAGAGCTGGGGTTGCTGAAGCAGCCTCCGATCCTGGCGCATCTGTCACTAGCAGTGTCCTGCGCCGTGAGGCTGGAGTTGTGGTGGGCTACGTGACCGCCAGCCGCACGTGGCAAAAAAAGCAGAGCGGGCCACACATTTCACTGGCCGGGGCATCGCAAAGGGGGGCAATATAGCGTGAAACAGAAGGAAAGAGGGACAAAACAAAGTTTAAAAGGTAAACTAAGGCTGAGGGAAAATAACAAAAGACAGAACAAAAAGACTGGAGCAAGAGGAAAGAAAAGAATAGAATAAAGACAAGAATAGGATAAAGAAAACAATAGACAAGGATAGAGAAAGAAATTAGAAGTAAATAGCAAGAAAAACAGACTATGCCCCAACTTATACAATTAAATGCACAGACCCAGGAGTGTTTCTAGAGAGGAGGGGGCCTGTGTGCCGTCTCCGCCACGGACCCCCTCCTCTCTGCCCGGCGGCCGGCAGCGCACTGAGCTGTGCACGGCCAGCGCCAGAGTTATAGACTCTGGGCACTAGAGTGTGCCCAGAGTCTATAGTGTATGCACAGGTAACCGGGAAAATGGCCGCGGCGGCCATTTTCCCTGTACTGCACATACGCAAACTACGGGAAAATGTTTTGTATTTTGGTTTTGGATCTGGATCTTTCTTCGTGTTTTGGATCTGGATTGGTTTTGCCAAAACCACCCTTCCGTGTTTTGGGTTCTGGATTTTGTGTTTTGGATCTGTATTTTTTTTTTTAAAAAAGCATAAAAACAGCTAAAATCACAGAATGTGTTTTTTCTGCTCCTATACTATTATTAACCTCAATAACCTTAATTTCCACTCATTTCCAATCTATTCTGAACAGCTTACACCTCACAATAGTGTTTTTATGTCCAAAAGGTTGCACCGAGGTAGCTGAATGACTATGCTAAGCGACACGAGTGGGCAGCACAAACACGTGGTCCATCTAGGAGTGACACTGCAGTGGCAAACAGGATGGCAGTTTGAAAAACTAGGCCCCAAACAGTGCATAATGCAAAGAAAAAAAAGAGGTGCAAGATGGAATTGTCCTTGGTCCCTCCCACCCACCCTTATGTTGTATAAACAGGACATGCACACTTTAACAAACCAATCATTTCAGTGCCAGGCTCTGCCACATGACAGTGGCTGAAATGATTGGTTCGTTTGGGCCACCACAAAATAAGCTGGCAAGTAATCTGTCCCTGCACAAACTGGCTCTACGGAAGCAAGATGTCATCCTTATCCTGCTCATTCACCGATTCCTCACCCTCTTCAGTGTTGTATACATCCTCATCCTCACAGAGTATTAATTTGTTGCTGCTGGAATCCACCACCACAGGTCCCTCTGTACGTTCTGGAGGCTGGTCTCCCTGGAAGAGTTGATAATTAATTTTTATGAACATCATCTTCTCCACATTTTGTGGAAGCAACCTCCTATGCCTTTTGTTGACAAGGTTCCTGGCTGCACTAAACACTTTCAGAGTACACACTGGAGGGGGGCAACTCAGGTAAAATAGAGCCAGTTTGTACAGGGGCCTCCAAATTGCTTCATTTTCCTGCCAGTACAGGTACTGACATGCCTACTTGGATGCTGTCACCGATGTAATCCTTTAACAGACAGACGCACGCTTGTTGCTGCTGCTTTGAGGATGCAGGTGCGGCTACAGCCCACACAATTCACAAAGACAGAAAAAAAAGAAGAATTTTTTATTTTTTGTGGAGCGCACTTTGAGGGTTACACCACCCTTTAACAGTCAGATGCACGCTTGTCGCTGCTGCTTTGAGGATGCAGGTGCGGCTAGTGCGCATACATTTCACACACAAACACAGAAAAAAAGATTATTTTACTTTGGTTGGAGCTCACTTTGGGGGTTACACCACCCTTTAACAGACAGACGCACGCTCGTCGCTGCTGCTTTGAGGATGCAGGTGCGGCTAGTGCGCATACATTTCACACACAAACACAGAAAAAAGATTATTTTATTTGGTTGGAGCTCACTTTGGGGGTTACACCACCCTTTAACAGACAGAAGCACGCTTGGCGCTGCTGCTTTGAGGATGCAGGTGCGGCTACAGCCCACACAATTCACAAAGACAGAAAAAAAATAAGAATTTTTTATTTTTTTTGGAGCGCACTTTGAGGGTTACACCACCCTTTAACAGACAGATGCACGCTTGTCGCTGCTGCTTTGAGGATGCAGGTGTGGCTACTGCGCATACATTTCACACACAAACACAGAAAAAAAGATTATTTTATTTTGGTTGGAGCGCACTTTGGGGGTTACACCACCCTGTAACAGACAGAAGCATGCTTGTCGCTGCTGCTTTGAGGATGCAGGTGCGGCTACTGCGCATACATTTCACACACAAACACAGAAAAAAAGATTATTTTATTTTGGTTGGAGCGCACTTCGAGGGTTACACCACCCTTTAACAGACAGATGCACGCTTGTCGCTGCTGCTTAGAGGATGCAGGTGCGGCTACTGCACATATATTTCACACACAAGCAGAAAAAAAAAATATTTTGTTTTTGTTGGAGCGCACTTTGGGGGTTACACCACCCTTTAACAGACAAACGCAAGCTTGTCGCTGCTGCTTTGAGAATGCAGGTGCGGCTACTGCGCTGCACATACATTTCACACACGAACACAGAAAAAAAGAAGATTATTTTATTTTGGTTGGAGCGTACTTTGGGGGTTACACCACCCTTTAACAGACAGAAGCACGCTTGGCGCTGCTGCTTTGAGGATGCAGGTGCGGCTACAGCCCACACAATTCACAAAGACAGAAAAAAAATAAGAATTTTTTATTTTTTTGGGAGTGCTCTTTGGGGTTTACAGCACCCTTTAATGGATAAGCCAGCCAGCCCTTTACTTATGACACAGGCACACGCTTGGCGCTGCTCCTTTGTTGATGCACGTGCAGCAACAGTGCACACAATTCACAAACACAGAAAATAATTCCTCCACCATTCTGTCAGTGGTGACAGTATCATATGCAGTGACAGTAAACATGTCAGAAATTGTTGGCACGTCCTTCAGTCAGGACCAGATGTCCAAACCGGCCCTTGACTTATGACACAGGCGCACGCTTGGCGCTGCTGCTGTGTTGATGCACGTGCGGCTACTGCGCATATATTTCGCACACAAACACAGAAAAAAAAGAATTGTTTATTTTTTGTGGAGTTCACTTTGGGGGTTACACCACCCTTTAAAAGACTTATGGGACACAGGCGCACGCTTGGCGCTGCTCCTTTGTTGATGCACGTGCAACCACAGTGCACACAATTCACAAACACAGAAAATATTTTGTTATTTGGTTTGGAGTGCACTTTGGGGGTTTCACCACCCTTTAACAGATGAGCCAGCTGGCCCTTTACTTATGACACAGGTGCACGCTTGGCGCTACTTTGTTGATGCACGTGCGGCTACTGCGCACACAATTCACAAACACAGAAAAAAAAAACATATTATTAGGAGTGCACTTTGGGGGTTACAGCACCCTTTAACAGATGAGCCAGATGGCCCTTTGCTTATGACACAGGCGCACGCTTGGCGCTACTTTGTTGATGCACGTGCGGCTACTGCGCACACAATTCACAAAGATAGAAAAAAAAGAAGAATTTTTTTATTTTTTGCGGAGCGAACTTTGAGGGTTACACCACCCTTTAACAGACAGACGCATGCTTGTCGCTGCAGCTTTGAGGATGCAGGTGCGGCAACTGCGCATACATTTCACACACAAACACAGAAAAAAAGATTATTTTATTTTGGTTGGAGTGCACTTTGGGGGTTACACCACCCTTTAACAGACAGATGCACACTTGTCGCTGCTTTGAGGATGCAGGTGCGGCTACTGCGCATACATTTCACACACAAACACAGAAAAAAGAATTATTTTATTTTTGTTGGAGCGCACTTTGGAGGTTACACCATCCTTTAACAGACAGACGCACGCTTGTCGCTGCTGCTTTGAGGATGCAGGTGCGGCTACAGCCCACACATTTCACAAAGACAGAAAAAAAAAGAAACATTTTTTATTATTTGTGGAGCGCACTTTGAGGGTTACACCACCCTTTAACAGACAGACGCACGCTTGGCGCTGCTGCTTTAAGGATGCAGGTGCAGCTACAGCCCACACAATTCACAAAGACAGAAAAAAAAGAATTTTTTTATTTTTTGTGGAGCGCACTTTGAGGGTTACACCACCCTTTAACAGACAGATGCACGCTTGTCGCTGCTGCTTTGAGGATGCAGGTGTGGCTACTGCGCATACATTTCACACACAAACACAGAAAAAAAGATTATTCTATTTTGGTTGGAGCACACTTTGGGGGTTACACCACCCTTTAACAGACAGACGCATGCTTGTCGCTGCTGCTTTGAGGATGCAGGTGCGGCTACTGCGCATACATTTCACACACAAACACAGAAAAAAAGAAGATTATTTTATTTTGGTTGGAGCGCACTTTGGGGGTTACACCACCCTTTAACAGACAAACGCACGCTTGTCGCTGCTGCTTTGAGGATGCAGTTGCGGCTAGTGCGCATACATTTCACACACAAACACAGAAAATAAGATTATTTTATTTTGGTTGGAGCGCACTTTGGAGGTTACACCACCCTTTAACAGACAGACGCATGCTTGTCGCTGCTGCTTTGAGGATGCAGGTGCGGCTACTGCGCATACATTTCACACACAAACACAGAAAAAAGATTATTTTATTTTTTGTAGAGCGCACTTTGAGGGTTACACCAGCCTTTAACATACAGATGCCCGCTTGTCGCTGCTGCTTTGAGGATGCAGGTGCGGCTACTGCGCATACTTTTCACACACAAGCACAGAAAAAACAATTATTTTATTTTGGTTGGAGCTCACTTTGGGTGTTACACCACCCTTTAACAGACAGAAGCACGCTTGGCGCTGCTGCTTTGAGGATGCAGGTGCAGCTACAGCCCACACAATTCACAAAGACAGAAAATAATTCCTCCACCATTCTGTCAGTGGTGACAGTATCATATGCAGTGAGTGCTCTTTGGGAGTTACAGCACCCTTTAATGGACAAGCCAGCCAGCCCTTTACTTATAACACAGGCACACGCTTGGCGCTGCTCCTTTGTTGATGCACGTGCAGCCACAGTGCACACAATTCACAAACACAGAAAATAATTCCTCCACCATTCTGTCAGTGGTGACAGTATCATATGCAGTGACAGTAAACATGTCAGAAATTGTTGGCACATCCTTCAGTCCGGACCAGATGTCCAAACCGGCCCTTGACTTATGACACAGGCTCACGCTTGGCGCTGCTGTGTTGATGCACGTGCGGCCACTGCGCATATATTTCGCACACAAATACAGAAAAAAAAGAATTGTTTATTTTTTGTGGAGTTCACTTTGGGGGTTACACCACCCTTTAACAGACTTATGGGACACAGGTGCACGCTTGGCGCTGCTCCTTTGTTGATGCACGTGCAGCCACAGTGCACACAATTCACAAACACAGAAAATATTTTTTTATTTTGTTTGGAGTGCACTTTGGGGGTTACACCACCCTTTAACAGATGAGCCAGCTGGCCCTTTACTTATGACACAGGCGCACGCTTGGCGCTACTTTGTTGATGCACGTGCGGCTACTGCGCACACAATTCACAAACACAGAAAAAAGAAACATATTATTTGGAGTGCACTTAGGGGGTTACAGCACCCTTTAACAGATGAGCCAGCTGGCCCTTTACTTATGACACAGACGCACACTTGGCGCTACTTTGTTGATGCACGTGCGGCTACTGCGCACACAATTCACAAACACAGAAAAAATATATATTTTTTTTGCACTTGGGGGGGCTCCCCTGATGGACAGAGCAGCCCCTGGACAACACTACAGCACCCCTTTAGGACTAGGACACTGCACAGGACTTTGGAGTGGCCCCTATGGACAACTGACTGCACAACACAGTCCAGCCAGCCCCTATGGACTTTGGAGGAGTGGACACAGCCCCTATGGACAACAGCAGCACAGCACAACACAGCCAGCCCCTATGGACTTTTTAGGAGTGGACACAGCCCCTATGGACAACAGCAGCACAGCACAACACAGCCAGCCCCTATGGACTTTGGAGGAGTGGACACAGCCCCTATGGACAACAGCAGCACAGTGCAGCACAGCACAACACTACACTGCACTACACTACACTACACAGCCCAGCCAGCCCTAACTCCCACCCTCCCTCTTCACTGTCCACAGCCGAGTGAGAAAATGGCGCCGACGCGGGTACCTTATATAGCATCCAAAACCCGCAAGACCCGGAAGGCGGGATGATGACGTTTTGCCTCGAATTTCAGATCCGAGTCAGACGGGAAAAGTCGAGCCTGACTCGGATCGGCCTCGGATTGGGAGGGCCCGGGGGGGTTCGGATTTCAGAAATCCGAACCCGCTCACCCCTAATATATATATATATATATATATATATATATATATATACAGTGGTCGAAGCGAGAATTTTGAAGTGGGGGTATGGAATATTTAAGGTCGTACTTATGCGCTGGAAAAGGGGGCGTGGTCACTCAAAAGGAGTGTGTCCTTAGACGTGCCCCCTTTTCATCAGTGTAGTGTACCACACCGTAGTATCCCTTATGCACATTATGCCACACAATAGTAGTGCCCCTTATAACACATTATGCCATGCAATAGTAATGCCCCTTACACATTATGCCACACACAGTAATGGCCCTTAAACAACGCCCTTTACAAGTGGTGCCACACAGTAATGCCTGCTGCAAATTATGCCATGCAGAATTAGTGCCCCTTGCACATTATGCCTCACAGTAATGCCCCTTGATCATGATGCCCCACAGTAAAGCGCCCCCTACCCCGCAGCCTCTTACCTCCCCCTTTGTCCTTCCAGCATCCTCTCAGCTCCACATCATGGGGCAACCGGCAGCAGCTGCAGACCACTCCCTCATGTGCCAGCAGGTGTGGATTTGGTGCCGTGCCCGGCAGGCATCCATGGGGAGACAGTGGCACAGCTTTGAAGTCATTTTGAATCTGGCACTGTCCACTTGTCAATTGGAGCTGATGGACCGCTACATGCGCAGCAATCCTGTCTTTCCTGCATTGTTAATAGTAGGTAAGTGGGCAGTAGATCGGTAAGTAGTAAGGTAGGTAGTCGGAAGGTGGGCAGTAGGTAAGTAGACAATTGGTGGTTAGGTTAATAGCATGTTGGTTGTATTTAGTCAGGTTGTAGGTAAGTAGAGAGTAGACAGGTAAGTTATAAGTTAGGTAGTAGGAAAGTGGGCAGTAGGTAAGAATACAATAGGTAGTTAGGTTTATATCAGGTAGGGAGTATATAGGCAAATGGTAGGTAAGTATGTAGAGAGTAGACTAAATAAGTAGGTAGGTAGTAGGAAGGTGTGCAGTTGGTAAGTACACAATAGGTAGATAGCAGGTAGTATGTAGGCAGGTGGTAGGTAGGTAAGTAGAGAGCAGGCAGGTAGATAGGTATGTAGGTAGTAGGCAGGCAAGCAGAGAGTAGACCAGGAGACAGTTATTATTATTATTATTATTACATTTTATTTATAGGGCGCCACAAGTGGTCCGCAGCACCGTACATACAGTAAAGGGTACACAGAACATTACATTACAGTAACCAAAATATAAACAGGACACAAGTAATAATTAGCAACACAATTCTCCATACACAGTACAGCTCTGAAGGTGAAGGCTGTCATAGAAGTGCTAGAGAAGAAGGCTGTGAGACATTGGGGAGGAGGACCCTGCTCCTAGGAGCTTACAATCTAGTAGTATATCAATAGTAGGGCTCCAAACTCAACAAACTGCAGGAGCCGCTGAAGGAGGGCGGGAGGCAGCAGCAGGGAGAGAGACCCTGGTTCCCGATCCTGGTGGCAGCAACGGGGGGAGGAGGAGCCAGTGGGCCGTGGGGAATGTGTGGGGAGGGTAACTTTTGGTGCAAAGAGTCCCTACAACTGGAAATCCGGGGGACCGTCACCAAGTCCCTACGGGGTAAGCTGCTGCTGATCTGCACTTCATCTCCTGCACTCTGCCAGGGCTCCCAGGTTGACAGGTCCACGAGCTCCAATTGGCTTCCAGACCTGTCAGCCTGGAAGCCCTGGCAGAACACAGGAGGAGAAGTGCAGAGCAGCTTACCTCGTGGGAGAGGGGGCTCGGTGTCCATCTCCCACAGTAGGGACTCATTCCCCCAGATTTCTTTTTGTAGGGACTCTCTGCACCAAAAGTTAGACTCTCTCACTGGCTCCTCCTCCCCCACTGCTGCCACCCAGATCGGGACCAGCGTCCCTCTGATTGCCCCACGTGTGTGGCATAAAAGGGCCGTAGTAGGTTGCAGTTTCCTCCTGTTAGGGCAGCGGGTGGCACAGCAGGCTCAGTGCTTGAAGTGCCGGTATACCAGACCATGGTATACCGGCACACTTGAAGCAATGTATATATATATATATATATATACACACACACACACACATATATATATATATACAAATAGTCCTGTATCCAGCACTCAAGGCTGCTGTAAGCCTGTAAGAAAACTTGCTTAGGTGCCATCCAAATCGGTGTTCACACCTTGCACATACCCCAGACAAGAAGGCGACACTCCAAGACTTGAGCAAATGAAAAAAAAAATTTTTTTATTGTATCGACGTTTCGGGGACTGTTACCCCTTCATCAGGACAGGGATAAGTCACCAACGTTTCCAATGTGTCAGGGCTATTACGCCCTTCTGTAAATACAGCACACAGACTGACCCAGTAACTGCCCACCTCACAACACTCACTGACACTCCTTACAGATTCAAATACTGCCCCTTTTACTGCCCGCCTCACAACACAGCACTCATCATCCAACACCGCTTTCCCAGTTCAGCACCCTTTGCCTCCTGCAGCACCTCTTTCCCAGTACAGCACCATCATCCAGCACCCCTCTCCCAGCACAGCACCCCTCTCCCAACACAGCACCCCACATCCAGCACCTCTCTCACAGCACAGCACCCCTTGCCTCATCCAGCACCCCTTTCCCAGCACAGCACTCTCCATCCAACATTCCTATTCAAGCATAGCACCCCTCATCCAACATTCCTCTCCCAGCACAGCAGCCCTCTGCTCATCCAGCACACCTTTCCCAGCACAGCACCCCTCATCCAGCACAGCACCCATGGCTTCATTCAGCACCCCTCTCCCAGCAGAGCACCCATGCCCTCATCCAGCATCCCTTTCCCAGCACAACACCCCTCATCCAGCACCCCACATCCAGCACAGCATACCTGGCCTTATCCAGCACCCCTTTCCCAGTACAACACCCCTCATCCAGCACCCCACATCCAGCACACCTTTCCCAGCACAGCACCAGTCTGTCAGCACCCCTCTCCCACCTGACTTACTTAAGTTTTTTAAGAGTAAGAGGTAAATTTACAAGAATCGTGTTTGGGGCGAGATTGCAATCTCCGGTGAGTTTAGCCTGCTGTTCTGACTCATACATTTGCTAAGGGCAAACACATGTGAACTTGCAGGAAACAGACATCAAAACTCGCATGAGTTTACAAAACACGACCAAATACACCATTGGCCAAACTCGCAAGTACTTTCCATAGGAACCCATACCGCACGCAAATTTACCAAGAATCGAGTTTTGAAACTCGCATGAGAAATGACCAAACTCTCAACAAAATAGACTTTTCAAATAGACGACCTTCTGTGGTGAATGTTTGCGGTAGTTTGCATGTGTTCACAGGTGTTTCAAGTTACAATTAGTGGGAAAACAATGATGATGTCTATTACAGGGGCTAAATGAGCTGCATTGATTTGTGTGAAGCAAAAATGGCAGAATTTACTACAATAGCTATTCACTGTATGTGGCGAGGAATTCAGAGGCTCTACCACCAGGCTGGAAGGAGCAAGAAACTAAGCAGAAAATGAAGTAATGCACCTATCACAAAGGCTGCTCAGGACACATTTTTTTGGAGGTGTTTGAACCTGAACGCATTGGCCGATATGGAAGTCAAACAGATGTTCCAGATGATCTGTAACAACATATTCCATTTGTATGACCAAGTCAAACTGGACCAAGACCCTGACACTGAACGTTCCCACTCTATCTCAGGCCTGTATAAACTTCTGGCGGTGTTTCACTTTCTGGCTACTGGTAATTTTCAATCTGTGACCGGTAGAGTTCTCGTGATATCCCAGTCAACATTCTCACGGTACCTACAGTAACTCTGGTAATGGCGGTTTCAGCCACTACTGAATACCTGCATCTGCTTTCCTAGCCAGGACTCACAGTGGCATATATTCAGGGTCATTTTTTTGTTTAAACATTGCGGACATGCCTAATATCCCGGGTGACATGGCATTCTTGCGGTGGGTCAATGTGCTGGCAACCTTTCATCCAAACAGCACGTGGTGGGATTTCATGACCTCCTGCACAAGGACCATGTTCTCTGCTGCCTTTACTGCTCAATAGAGCCTCTTGAGATGCAACCTCCTCCACCACACTCTCTCTCTGCCTCTCCTCTGCCCTGGACATATTCCTGTCCCCCTCCCTAAACAAACAGAAAACACACACACAAAAATAGCAAAATAACGCAAACCTTCTCTCCTACTACACACACACAAAAAACACTGACAGGTCAAAAGAAAAAAAAACAATAAAAAAAGACAGAAAAATTAGACAAAGATATATGACAAGACAATAAATAAGCACAAAACTATTTCCACATACCAAGCAGCAATCAATTCCAGTAGCCAAAAACTTTCATACACCACTAAACACACTGTCCCTGATTCAGAGCCGGACGCTCTGACCAGAGCGCTCGCTCTGAATCAGGGCCCACCTCCATTAAAATGGAGCGTCCTCCTGGACGCTCGTATAGCTGTGGATCACCACCCACAGCATATACGAGCGTGCAACAAGATGGTCGCGATGGTCTTGACCATCGCGACCATCGGACTTGCGAGTGAAACCCTGTGGTCGGGTTTCACAACCGCAAGGCCAGGAGTGATTTTGGCTCTATCAGAGCCAAAATCACTCCCACTGACATCACTAGTGATGTCAGTGGGGCCGGCTTCAGACGGTAGGCGTTCCCATAGGAACGCCTCTGTCTGGCAGGCACGCCCCCCGCCACGCCCACCAAAGGGGGCGTGCTGTCACTCACCATCGACAGCACGCCCCCTTTGATGCGAGACTCCGAGCGAAGGAAAGTCCTTCGCTCGCCGGGTCTCGCGCATGCGCACGACGGAGCTCCCTCCGTCGTGCGCATGCGCAGTGGGGAACATCGACCCACTTGCGAGCGGACTGCCGCTCGCGAGTGGGTCTGAATGACCCCCACTACTCACTGTCCCTCTGCAACCTCCAACCAACAAAACTCTCAAAGGTTGGGCTGTTTGTGGTGTATTTATATGCTCGGGCAGTGTGTTTCTAGGATGATGCATGCATTCTCCTGTGTGGTTTTTAAACACATCCATTCTCACATGTGTTTTATAAACAGATCCATTCTCATGTGTGTTTTATAAATACATCCATTATCACATGTGTTTTGCCTAAAACTCACACGACAAAACACATTTGCATTCACCATCGAAAAAAAAAAAGATTTTGAAAAACCCACTTCTTGGTAAATTTGCGAGTTTGGTCTGGGAAAACTCATGCTTGTTTGTGGGAACCTGTTCGAGTTTAATCCCGCCCAAACACGATTCTTAGTAAATTTAACCCAAAGAGCCAGGCAGCCATGGCTGCCCCTGCTTGTTATTTCCAGCTTCTTGCTTCCTTGTGGTCGCCTGCTGGAGGTGGAACTGTGAGATGTGACTCACGAGCTCCGCAAAGGCACATACGGGTTGGGTATGGGTTCCCGGCGGTCGGAATGCCGACAATCAGAATACTGACAGTGGCATCTTAACAGTCAGAATCCCGACGCCCATAAGAATACTACCCCTAACCCCTACCGTAACCCTAACCTCCCCCTCCCACACCCTACACCTAACCTCCCCCCTTAGTGCCTAACGCTAACCCTCCACCTAGTGCCTAACCCTAACCCCTAACCCTCCCCTAACCCCAGATACTTACCTTTGGGATGCCAGCAGTCGTGATACTGGAGCCAGGATCCTGACGCTTTTGGGATTCCGGCACCAGTATTTAGACCATCGGCATCCCCCTAGATGGGATGCTGACTACATCCCGCCCATACTTGTAGACAGAATGAGATTCTGCGCAGAAGCCAGTAGCCATCGCTGTCTCACTCTGCCGCTTGCCCAGGGGCACACACCCTGCACCAATATAGTCTTTATACTTACCTGTCCATTGCCTCCAGAGTGCTGCCGGGCCGGCACTGCAGAGCAACCAAAATCACTGGGAAAATGGTGGCGACTATTTTCCCGATGTCTCGCGCATGCGCAGTACTGCTGTCCCCAGGAAAACGGCACGGGCACCAATTTCCCGAAGGCCCGAGCATGCGTAGTAGATTCTGACACTAAGCCAGAATCTACTGCTCCCACCAGCCACCGCGGCACCACTAGAGGGAGGAGGGGGCCCGCACTGAGGGCCTGATTTGACGCAGTTATTAATTTGCACACAATCGGCCGATTGTTGTGTACTGCGCATGCGTATGCATTACAGTGTACAGTGCTAGCCACTGTGCTTGGGACTGCGAATGCAGAGACTACACAGACCCATAGCAGAGTGATTGACAGGAAGTGCCGTTTGGAGGTGGTGATGGGGGGTGATCAGGCGAACGTGGGCGTGCGAGTGCATTTCAACAGCGTTGCATGGGGGTGCATAAATTAGCCACTGTAAAAACCAGATGCTGCCTGAGGTCTCATTCCTGAGTGAGGCCTGGGCTTCATTAACTGTGTGTCTGGGTCCGATGTTACTCGATTTTACCGATTGTTTCTCTACGTTGGCCTAGTATACGGATGTGAGTAAGGGGAAGTGGGCGTCCTTATGTCAGGCTGCGATCGCAGTGCAAATGCACACATTTAAATAACACTGCTGATATTAACAATGCAGTTGCGTGTGTATAAGCAGAATAGCGATCCGTAGTAAATCTGACCCTGAGTCTGCTCTATGACCCCCTTCTATCTTAAAACACCCCTGTGCTGGCTCTAGGCTTGGGAATCAGATGCCCCTAGATATTTGCCTATAATGCCTATGCCTAGGACCGGCTCTGCCCTGAGGGACTATCTGGGTATATGTGTGGAAGTTTTCCTCGATGATATTCTTATTTTCGCTTCCTCTCTGTCAGAACATTGCAGGCAGGTTAAGTTGGCATTGCAAACCGAAAGAGATAAAGAAAAAATCAATCATGAGCCAAATTGCAAAATGTGTGTTTGAAGTTTCAGAGATCTTTTTTCAAGGATACATTATTTCCAATAAGGGCCTTTTCTACTGCAAAAGTTCAAGCTATTCGTGAATGGAAGCTCATTACCTATATTAAAGCAGCACAAAGATTTTCACAATTCGCTATTACAGGAGATTTATTAAGTCCTTTTCTTCTATTGCAGCTCAAATACCTACTTGAACCAAGAGGGAATTAAACCCAGGATCTTGGTCTGTTGAAGTGCTATCTGTCTTTGAAGGAGGCTTTTGCTCCTGACTTATGTCACCCAAATCTTGATCTACCATTTTCTTTAGTTGAAGTGCGTGCTTTATATGCAGGAGAGGGAACAGGTCTCTCAATAATAATCAATGTGATAATTATTCATCTGCCTCTTTTTCCAGGGTATTTTTCCACATTACAGTATATTTAATTATGATATTGGAAATTATGAAATCATTCTTTTCCAGATTTATTTTTACCACCGGGTCCACAATTAAATGCAGATTCCGTGTCTAGTAGTTTCCTTCATGAGCTTTTTAGGGTTCCTGATATCCCAATCAACCCACATAACCAGCTTATTGCAGCTCTATCCAGGACCGTTGCAAGGTTTCTTGACACTAGGCATTTCTTCAGCCTTACGCCCCCCCCTGCCCCCACCCTTGATAGCTACACAAGCCCTTATACAGTGCCCCCAGTAGTGGCCCCCCTATGCAGTGCTCCAGTAGTGGTCCCCCCTATGCAGTGCCCCCAGTAGTGGTCCCCACCATGCAGTGTCCCCAATATAGTGCCCCTAATACAGTGCCCTCAGGAGTGCCCCTTATACAGTGCCCCCAGTAGTAGTCCCCCACCTATGCAGTGCCCCTAATATAGTGACCCCAGTAGTAACCCTCCCTATGCAGTGCCCCCAGTAGTGGTCTCCCCGATGCAGTGCTTCCAGTAGTAGTCTCCCCCCCAGCAGTGCCCCAAGTAGTTATCCCCCAGTAGCAGCCCTCCCTATGCAGTGCCCCTAGTAGTGGTCCCACCAGTGCAGTGCCTACAGTAGCAGTGCCCTTAGTAGAACCCCCCCAGCAGTGCCCCCAGCAGAAATCCCCCCTATGTAGTGTCCCCAGTAGTAGTCCCCCCAGCAGTGCCCCTAGTAGAAGTCTGCCCCAGCAGTGCCCACAGTAGCAGTCCCCCCAACAGTACCCCTAGTAGTAAACCCCCTCTATGCAGTGCCTCCAGTAGTACCCCCAGCAGTGCCCCTAGTAGTCCCCCCAGCAGTGCTCCTAGTAGTACCCCCATCAGTGCCCCCAACAGTGCCCCTAGTAGTACCCCCAGCAGTGTCCCTAGTAGTACCCCCATCAGTGCCCCCAACAGTGCCCCTAGTAGTACCCCATTAGTGCCCCCAACAGTGCTCCTAGTAGTACCCCCGCAGTGCCCCTAGTACTGCCCCCAACAGTGCCCCTAGTAGTACCCCCACAGTGCCCACATCAATGCCCCTAGTAGTACCCCAGTAGTAGTCCATCCCCCCCTCCTGCCAGACACACACACACACACACACACACACATGGAAAAAAAAAGACCCTCCACTTACCTTAATCCCCGCTCCGGCATGCTCCTCCGTCCGGCGTCCTCCCAGGCTGGCCCACTCTGCATGATGGGAGAGACGTAATGACGTCTCTCCCATCAGCCACTGTGGGAGCCGGAAGCCCGGCTCCGGTAGTGGGCGCAGCAGCCGATGAGAGTCTGTTTAACTCTCATCGGCTGCTAAAACA
Organism: Taudactylus pleione; assembly: GCA_031769625.1. Classification (NCBI taxonomy): domain Eukaryota; kingdom Metazoa; phylum Chordata; class Amphibia; order Anura; family Myobatrachidae; genus Taudactylus; species Taudactylus pleione. The sequence continues at coordinate 33,709,000 of JAUIMM010000031.1, read as the reverse complement.
AACACACAGCTGTCGGCGCCGGCGGCTGTGTGTTTGTTCCTAGTAGTGTAGTGCCCTGCAGTGGCCAGCGCTCTTAGGCAAATGCCTAAGTTTGCCTAGTGGTAGCGCTGGCCCTGGCTCTATCTTCTCATCTGCTTCATGTTGTTCCTGACTGTCTTCAACGTACTGTTCTTGCTGATGCCCATAAGAGCAAGTTATCAGGACATCAGTAACCAGCTTGTTTCTGCCTTTAAAATGATTGGGGCTTTAAAAATACGGGAAGACTCGCAGGAGTTTCCACAGCGGCGGCAGCTCGCATTCTACTACATAAGCCCCCTGATCTCATTTGTCTATGGATTCCATTGTAGAGTCGCCTCTATGTAAATGTTTCATTGGTTAGTAATAGACAGATGTAGCAAAATGGCTCATTCTATACCCTGGGAATGATTTTGCCAGCTAAGACTGATGATATTAAAAAGAACCTCTATATACCCCTGCCTGTACCTTCTAAAATCCTTCCTATAAACCTCTAAGGATGACGCTAATTTGCATACGCAGTCATACAGTAAACAAAGACTTAGACCTGGAATCTGTGGTTCCAAAGCACAAGTGTTATTCAAGTAAAAGTTCAGACAGTTACACGCAATTTATCCAGACACAATTTAGGCGCAAAAGGAATTATACAGACCCAAGTACAGTATACATAAGCAGCGCTTCCGGTACCAGATGTTAGGCATCAGCAAGAAACCCCTCAGTCAGCATTCAGCATGAAGACTAAGACCCAGTGTTGGAGCACACATATTTATACCCCCCCAGAATAGACAGGACAATAGAGAAGTTTGCTGCTGATGTCATTGGTTCCCAGGGGAGAAGCATCTGTTACAAAGCATTTAACAGGCTGGTTCAAATAGACTCTCCCTGCCTCTAACAGCTGGGTGTCTTTCCCTTCCCACCCCCTGTAACATCCTAACAGTTGTTCATGAAATATACATTTTGTTGCTTGTAGCCTCTGCGATCCATAACTCGAGAATGCATGATGCGACCTCCCCACCGATAACACCTGAATACTGTAAAAAGAGTACGCATCAGTAAAAAACCAAACACGACTTGTTTAGCATGTATAAAACCTTAGTTATCAAATATCTTTATTTCACAGCATTTATATTAACTGAATAAACTTAAATCTTATATCTTAAAGCTAATGGAACCTTGTCAGTGAATATGTAATGTGTGAGTGTACGGGGTTTGATATGAAGTCGCTAGTTAACTGGGGACAGATGCGTGCGCATTTAGCTACTAAATGGTATTTTCATTCGGGGTCTTAAGCATAATGTGTGTATGTAAAATGGTGAAAGATGCAATCGCATGATGCTAATAATTGTGCATTCGCTACTGGGCGTCATGTTAGCAGCTCAATTGTGTGTAATGTGCGGTGTTTATGCATGAGAGTCCATCTATGATGGACTCTATATATATATATATATATATATATATATATACATATCATTCCTCACTCACAGTTTCAGACTGCAATGCAAATGTGACTTCCAGCTGTGAAACTAAACCATCCTATCTGGGTATGAAACTAAAACCTGTTTGGATTCAGACAAATCCAATTGTGTAGATCAATGCCTGGATTATATTACAATTGCCAACGGGGATTCCCAATTTGTATGTAAATCATTCACAGTTTCTGGTGCATTGTCTATTCTATTTAGATTATCAAAAACATTGCCATCTGTTCTTAGCTCGTGAGTTGTAGCTTAAAGTGACGCTGGTCGCAAAATGGCGTCTTGCAGATTCTTGTTTCTAAAATGGAGTCTAGCTGCCATTCGCAAGATGGCGTTGCCCATGCTTCAATTTTAAACTGATCTTGTCTCAGCCAATTATCCAGCTTTGACAGTCCAGCCTTTGATAGCGAACAACATGCTATCACAATCTGCTATTAGAATTTAAATTAGGCTTACATTTACATATTATTTAGTGTTATTATGGGATGGCACAAGGTGGTTCTTAATCCATCAATAATGTGTCTCTGGGTGGGGACATAAAACTACTATTATACGCACACCGCGGATCTTGGAAGATCATGTGAAAGGTGTGGGAATGCACCAGTCTTATAAAAGCAGTCTTGAAGGGGAATTGAAACTTTACATTATCTGAGGTGTTCTTATAAATAACATTTCAATAATACATTCTATGCATGGCTAAATATAATACATTAAATGATGGTATTTCCTAGCTCAGGGTTGTAATGCAGTTCAGTATTTACCTCGGTATTCATACTGGCCACCATCATAATTTCATTCTTTCATTTTACTCTATTTTTACATTTTCCACACTTCAACACAATAGGAACACACCGGATACATATGCCAATTATTATGATGACAATCAGTATAAGGATCAAGAATTTGCCTATGCTGGCGATCACTTCCTGGACCCATTCCCCTAGACCTGAGAACCATTTCACTGGGTTCAGCCATGACACCCATCCTTCTATCTTTTCCCCTACTTCAGCCACTGAAGCATTATGGTTCTTACGAAATTCCCATCTTTCGGTCTATCACCTCCTTGGGGTAGCTGGTATCATTGGTGACATAGGTGCAACATTTTACTCCGAACTGGGTGGCCAATGTTACGCAATACCCTCCAGTAACAGCATTTAAATAATTCAGCACTAGTCTGTGTTGCACCAGTTCTTTCTTGTACGCTTGCAATTCTCTCCCGGTATACTGAATGTGTCATCGTACATCTCGGTGATATTATCTATCAATTTAGCAAGTTCCTGAATATATCTAAAATTTAATGTACCCCGAGCAATCCTGGTGGGATCCAATGCGACTAAAACTTGAAAGCCAGCTGTCTCACTGATTAACTGAGCGGCTTTATGCACATCACCGGGTATCATATTTATCTTGCCTCTGTGTTCATATTGCGTGTGAAGATATGGTGATGGTGTGTTTTTATGTATACCAAGCATTTCAACATATGTGAGGGTCATAGATTCTGGAAGTATTCTTCCCAAATAACATAACAATTACAATACTAAGACTGGTCAGACACTCCCCTGGTTTGGTATAGCACTCCTCCTCCTGACTCCACTCCATCAGCTCTGCCATCAGCTCACATTTCCTTTATCGGTCCTCCATCACAGACACTGGGTATCCCCAAACAGATCATCACGACAGAAACTCTGGAAAAACAGAACTAGGATGACCACAGCAGACCACTCTATTGCTGGAAGCACTGATCTACACATTTCTTTAGCTCAGATATCTCACCGTCACCTTTTTAATCCTTCCGGCACAAGCTCGCAATCGACAGGTCCACGTTATCGGCCTTGTCTCTGCCTTGTATCTCCACCGGTTGGTTAATCTCCCTATAGCGAGTGGAATGAACCCACGTATCTCCCTCGGCCACCCTTTGTGGATGTTGTATCGTCAGATACGGACCTTTCCACCAATCAGTCAAACAACCTGAGCTAAAAAAATTTGGATCATAACAAATTCTCCAGATTTGACATCATGACAGTTTGCATTAAATATGTTAGTTAATAACACTTTAAATTTCTGTTATTCGCATTCATCTTCGTGAGACCCTGCACAGTAACCTCATTATCATATTTTCACATGAGGCTGCCTGTTTGAACAGTATCTCAAAGGGGGCAAATAATGTAAAAGACAGTCTGGGATAATCTTAGTGTTGTTACCCATCATCTTACACATGTTCTTTGAAACGTCACCTGTAAAATAAGTCCCCTATCATTTTTAATAATTCTAGGGATATAGTATCTGCATACAGGTTCCTGCAATTAAATTTTGTTATTAATAGCTACTGCTCTAAATAATGCCTGGGCCACTGGGTTGGATAATATTCCGAGTAGTCGACCTTAGCCTGGCATGGCTGCCGTTTATCCTTATCAACCTTGTGTCCTGTGAGTGGGAGACAAAGCACAACAGTTTAATATCATTTAAACATGACCTAAATACAACAATAAATCATCCACATTCTACACTAGAACAGATCCATCGGCAGGTTGAAAAGATTGTAAACAGTAATATAAGGCCTAGGAGAAGATACTGGGGTTGCCTATGAACCCATGGGAAACTCGTTTTCCTGTGTGGTGTTCTTTACTTTGCAGTACTTACTTATGTGTCCCGCTTGGTTGCAGTTAAAACATGTTTTTGAACGGGTTGGATGAAAGGATTGTTGTGGGAGTTGAGCAAGAGGGAAAGGTGGTGGGTATGGGTAAGGATGTGGAGGATAAGGGTATGGTGGGAGGTATGAAGTTTGTGGGTAGTATGAGGCCTGTGGTTGTGTATGATATGTGGGGTAAGGATGTGTTTGCTGTGGTGTGGGATTGGTGAGGACGTGTAACTGTTCAGGTGCAGGTGTGTGTGTGTGGGTGCAGGTGTGTCTGTTGGCTGTGATGTTATTGTCATTCCCTCCAGAGCTTGGATACTGACAGCCATTAGTTTTTCACTCTGGGTCTCTCTCTCTTCTTTGTGATATTTTTATCATGCTCTATGGCAGATTCTATGAGTGTATCTATAGTGACTCCCCTCCAGCCAGATTGTGAGGTCTGAACCCGGGTTTTTAAACTCTCCTTCTGCTTAATGGTGAAAATTTTGTTCCAGTTAACTACTAGTGGAAAATATATACCCAATTGAGTTACAATGCGGGAAATGTTACCTTGGTTTACTTGGTCTGTTAAGGGAACGTCACCATCCAATACACAATCCGTGATAAATTTTGTCACGTCGGTATTGCGTGGTAGACAGGCCCTTAACACCACACGCCAATCTTTATTAGTGGGTTCATGTGAACTACCCAAATTTCTCAAAAATCTTTGACATTTGGCTAATTCCTTTTTGAGATCGGGGAAATCATTTATGATGGAATTTAGTTCTGCTCTTGTCCGAGGACAATGCATTACTACTTCCCTCGTGGGCACTATACCGTTCGCATCTGCATTTCCATTTGGAACAGTTATTGTCCGAATGGGATGCAGACCGGTAGCGCTGCTACCTTTGACCTGATTACCTGGCTGGGGGTTTAGTCTGCTGCTGCTGCGTATGGTATGAACAACTTCCTCTACGGGTGCAGAGGGCATTAACACTTCCCTTGCTGTTACTGATGGAGATGGCGGCACCACTCGTGATTGTGGTGATGCAGTATCTATCATTTGTACAGCATGGGAAATGGCAGACGTTACAATAGGCTCATCATCCACATCATGAACATTTTCTTTATAGTTGCTTAAGAGAGGGTACAAGTTGCTTGTTACATTTTTATGGGTATTTTTGGTAACTGTACTTGCACCTTCATCCACATAAGGTGGGGAGGTGAGCGTGAACTGCTGGCAATACTCTCCACGACGCTACCTTGCCATACGGGCGCGCCATTTTGGCGCTCGCCCATGTTGCAATTCAGCGTCGCGTATGTATTTTCTGGCAATGTGCTCACAACGCTAGTTTGCGTCGTTTGCATATTCTTAAGCCACGCATCCCCTTCATGCTGCCACAGTTTTAAACATTCAAAATATTTAAACTTTTTCTCTCGGGAGCGCATCAGACCGATGTGATCCCGGACATTATCTAACACATTTTTATCAAAACTACCAATTCTGGGAAACGGTCTAACACTCTTCATCGTCATTTTAAACCATACATCACAATACCTTATTGCATAAGTACCGTACTTAGTATGCTTAATACGACGGGCCGATCCAATCGGAGCTTTCATTAGTAGCACATCATTGTCTAACATCTTCTACTGTTTGCATGGCCCCCATTCTGAGACAAAATCCTACGCTTTTCAATAAAGATTTAAACTGGTGAAAGACAATCAAGATACTTTCACTTACCTGTGGACGATTTAAGTCGGCGGTGCCCACACACCTGGATAAGATTTGAAAAAGGCAACTTCCACACCCGGATAAGATTTAGTAAGGCAACTTCCACACCTATGAGAGTTTATATGTCGGCTACTCCCACGCACCTCTCTACAACAAAGACAACATGTACACCTGCTACTGTGTATAGAACGGTAAAGCTACTTACCGAGCGGCTAGACTAACCCTTGCACCTAGCCCTTAAGGATCATACGATACCCTTAACTTTGTTCAACAAATATTCACTGTTACACACTTTTTTCCTGCGCAGAAAAATAAACGTTAACCCAGATATTGGTAACAATTGAAAAAATGTAAACCTCAACAGCTTTGTTTAAACACCATGGCAACACAACCGGAAGTACGTATACGCTATTGTGCGACCAGCCACATAAAATAATGTGACTACCACACAACCGTATAATGACTTTTTAACTGCGTACGCAAAAGTGCATCTTTTCTGTGCGCAAAACTGCGACTCAGCCGCATACTCAATACTGCGGCACCCTTTTAAACGCTAGGTTCTGTCAACAAAGGAAAACAAACTTTTTCCTTTCTTGTCCCTGGATTCTAGTCAGCTTCCTTTGCTCATATGAAAACGTATAGCGATTTTTCAGCACAAAGCGGTTGCAGGAAAACCCTTCATGTGGCCACTCCACCCTTTGCTGAGATATCGATAGCCGTATGTGCCGTGTGAGTAGGTAAGTGACTTCACTCGATGAGCCCCCATCTGATGATATTAAAAAGAACCTCTATATACCCCTGCCTGTACCTTCTAAAATCCTTCCTATAAACCTCTAAGGATGACGCTAATTTGCATACGCAGTCATACAGTAAATAAAGACTTAGACCTGGAATCTGTGGTTCCAAAGCACAAGTGTTATTCAAGTAAAAGTTCAGACAGTTACACGCTATTGATCCAGACACAATTTAGGCGCAAAAGGAATTATACAGACCCAAGTACAGTATACATACGCAGCGCTTCCGGTACCAGATGTTAGGCATCAGCAAGAAACCCCTCAGTCAGCATTCAGCAAGAAGACTAAAGACCCAGTGTTGGAGCACACATATTTATACCCCCCCAGAATAGACAGGACAATAGAGAAGTTTGCTGCTGATGTCATTGGTTCCCAGGGGAGAAGCATCTGTTGCAAAGAATTTAACAGGCTGGTTCAAATAGACTCTCCCTGCCTCTAACAGCTGGGTGTCTTTCCCTTCCCGCCCCCTGTAACATCCTAACAGTTGTTCATGAAATATACATTTTGTTGCTTGTAGCCTCTGCGATCCATAACTCGAGAATGCATGATGCGACCTCCCCACCGATAACACCGGAATACTGTAAAAAGAGTACGCATCAGTACAAAACCAAACACGACTCGTTTAGCATGTATAAAACCTTAGTTATCAAATATCTTTATTTCACAGCGTTTATATTAACTGAATAAACTTAAATCTTATATCTTAAAGCTAATGGAACCTTGTAAGTGAATATGTAATGTGTGAGTGTATGGGGTTCGATATGAAGACGCTAGGTAACTGGGGACAGATGCGTGTGCATTTAGCTACTAAACGGTATTTTCATTCGGGGTCTTAAGCATAATGTGTGTATGTAAAATGGTGAAAGATGCAATCGCATGATGCTAATAATTGTGCATTCGCTACTGGGCGTCATGTTAGCAGCTCAATTGTGCGTAATGTGCGGTGTTTATGCATGAGAGTCCATCTATGATATATATATATCATTCCTCACTCACAGTTTCAGACTGCAATGCAAATGTGACTTCCAGCTGTGAAACTAAACCATCCTATCTGGGTATGAAACTAAAACCTGTTTGGATTTAGACAAATCCAATTGTGTAGATCAATGCCTGGATTATATTACAATTGCCAACGGGGATTCCCAATTTGTATGTAAATCACTCACAGTTTCTGGTGCATTGTCTATTCTATTTAGATTATCAAAAACATTGCCATCTGTTCTTAGCTCGTGAGTTGTAGCTTAAAGTGACGCTGGTCGCAAAATGGCGTCTTGCAGATTCTTGTTTCTAAAATGGAGTCTAGCTGCCATTCGCAAGATGGCGTCGCGCACGCTTCAATTTTAAACTGATCTTGTCTCAGCCAATTATCCAGCTTTGACAAGACTCTAGCAATGCTCTTTGTCAATCATTTTGTGAAACTCCATGGCATACCAGGCAATATTGTTTTGACAGAAGATTACAATTTATCTGTAAAATCTGTACAGTATTTTGGAATCAATTGGGTATTAATCCTTGATATCAGCGTACCAGCCACAAACTAGCAGACAAGGGACTCCAATAATGATTTGATCAATACCTATGACATTATGGGCTAAATGTAGTAGCCTGCAAGCCGGTCCCGTGGCGGGAATACATGCAAGTATACCTGTATTTTTAAAACAGCAAGCATGTTAAGAGGCTAAACCAGTTTGGTTTATCCTTTCTCTCACAGCTTTCAGTGCAGGTTACAGGTTCTGTCCCAGAATCCTGTTTCCTGCTGTGTTTTGGTTTGTTCACTGATGGTGTCCTGTTGATTGGACCAGACTGCACTATTTGCCTGTCACCTGCCTCTGACCCTATGGCCTGGCTATGCTATTATCTAGGTCATTACATCTCTAATATTACACCTGAAGATAGATTGCTCAGATTGAAGAGCTAGAGTAAACATTATCAAATGGGTCCAAACAGACATGTAAAACCTCAGAGCTCTATTTACTAAGCCTTGGATGGAGATAAGTACCAGTCAACCAGCTCCTAACTGTCATGTCACAGGCTATGTTTGAAAAATTACCGTTAGGAGCTGGTTGGTTGGTACTTTATCTCCGTTCACTTTATCTCTATTCAAGGTTTAGTAAATAGACCCTTCAGTCACTAACCTAAGCATAAATCAGTTGAGTGTAGCTTTTAAAGCAACTGAAGGTCCCCCATCCCTGCTGACACTAGATTCGTGAGCAACAAGTCGCATGATGAGTGAAAAAACATCTGCGCAGAACTTGAATTGCACATTTTCTAGAAAAAAATCATAGGACAAAATAAGGCATTCACTAAAGGAAAACAAGTGTAAACCACCTGCATGCTCTTTCAGCATACACGTAGCTGAGAACCCATGTTGCATCTTTTAGAAAGGGATGATAATAGATGGACATAAGCGTCTTAAGATTAGGTAGATTTCATGTACAAAACGAGAACCTGAATGCCTGCTGAACTGCGAGGAAGGAGAGAGGCTGCAAGTGGACACTTGGGGACAGATTTAATTGGATAAGTGCCACATCCCCTGCATGATAAGCCCCAGGGGTGTACTTAACGCAGACTTTTCCTTGCAGCCTCGGTAGACTGCAAGATTGTTTCGTAGATATTCTGCTGGCAGTCCAGTAATAGTGGGAATGATAGGGCCCATTGTAATTGTTAATATGCTTCTGGGCTATATTTACTACTTAACTGGCATGGTTGCATGTGATTCGACTGTGCAGAATGGATTTCCTCCTGCTCGTCCCTCCCCCCTGCATTGATGCAGCATTCTGTGATCCCCAACATCACTGCCAGAATTTCGTCCCAGAATGCAGTGTGAATGACATACTGGGTTGCATGTGACGGGGACAAAATTGCAAGAAGGAACTTAGCTCCCCCCAGGACTATTTGCAGTGGTGCATCCATAATGGGTGCAGTATGTGCAGGGTACACGGGCCCCCTGGGTCCAGGGGGGCCCCGCATCACACACACTGCACCTGTATTATTTTAGACTTAACTGTCTGTGGTCCCCCTTTGGGTGTCTGCGCTGCAAGTGCAGAGATCAGCTGTAGCAGGTGAAACTAATCATGTCCCCCCTTGAGCCATACGTCTGCTGCTTTCTGCATGTGGGAGAGATGTATATCGCAATTTGAAGATTGGAATAAAGACGGCCAACAGGATTAAAGTTCCTTAGTGATCAGAGAGACTATTTGGAGTCAATTGAAAATAAGTGACTTTAATATTTTCCCACTCATGTTGGTTTATATGAACCCCCACCATTATATGTTTGGTTGGTTATAAGAATATCTAGAATAGCTGTGCGCAGGAACGGGAGTACTTGCTTTTTGTTTTAAATAAATAACACCGGTCAGTTAAGTGGTTAAGATAAATATTACCTCAAAATGGTATCTTTCTGTGTGAAATTTCTTATATCTTTAAGAAATACAGTAATATTAACATTGTATAAGAGAATGATAAATTGATGAAGGAGGCAGAGTATTTATCATACAATGAAAAGCATTTAATTTAGCCAAAAGTCTAATAAGAAGATATTACTGAACTACTCTCCAAGCACAAGACAATCAGCAATTCAATTTAGTTCTAACAGATTGAATATTTATAAAAGTTATATCAAATAGTAAATACTCATATTGTCCAATTTAGACTTAAAGATCTTAGACCATTTTTAATGTAAGCAATGCTAGGCAGCTACACAGCAATCCTCTGGAGCTATAATCACATTTTCTCTCGCCTTCACAGGAATAAAGAATTTACTTTGAGATTCAACCTTTCCGTACCACAGGCTATTTTCCCCAAATCAGTGCCCAGGTTCAAAGGTACTTTTAAAATGTTGTGGATTTAATCTATAGTGTTTCTTTCACCCGCTGGCACCTCTTTCTTCTCCAAACCAGTTCTAAAGCTGGTGTTGCTTGCTACACAGAACGCTGTTAAACATCCTTACCTAACTGATGTGAAAGATTTGCTCACCTAGGTTCTGATTCTGAGTCAGACGCAGTGGTGATGACGGACATAGTGTAATGATTTTTTGTTCTGCGTATGTGTCTAAGTCGCATGCGCCCATAGTCCATACACACAAAGGCCCTGATTCAGAGCCGCTCGTTAGCGGCAGTACGCTCGTTCCGAGCGATGTTCGCACATCTGCGCATGCGTACGGTTTTTATTACGCATGCGCGAACCAGTCAGTGCGGCCGAAAATCGTTTGTACGCTATATAGCGAGTGCCTGCTAATATGAGTGATAGAATGAGGCGTATGTGGGTGGTAACATGGGAAGGTGTTTGAAAACAGGGAGTGGAGATCAGAACGCAGGCGTGCTTAAAGGTCAAAACGGGCGTTTTATGGGTGTGCATAATTAAAACAGCAGCGTCATCGACCACGTCAGTTGGGTGTCTTTTAGCCAGAACTGCTCGCAATATAGCGGTTGAAAAAACCAACCCCAAGAATAGCGAGCAGTTTATACGCTGTTTGATGTACTCGATTAATCTAATAAATAGCGGACATGACGTATGGTGCAAGCGGCCAGGGGGCGTTTTTATCAAATAAACGAGCGTATGTTTTGCTCGCTCGTTCAGACTTAGAGGTGTGAACAGACCGCAATGTGCGTACGGATCATTTGAATAGCCACCCCTTGTTTTTGAACGAACGACCGCAAATAGCGAACGGCTCTGAATCAGGGCCAAAGTCGGAGTTGTGATTGAGACGCCTGGGAGCCGCATGACCTCAGAAAATGTTTACAAAAATATGTTGGGTGTTCCTGGGCAGTGACAGGGAGGTGGCAGAGCGCACGTACGGTGATGGTGGGTGCAAGCGGTGCCATTGCTACGGGGCTCAGGGGCTTAGGGGGCCCCAGATCCAGTTCATACAGTTGTCTACCAAGTTCCCGAAATTGCATGCTAAGAAATTGGGTCCAGCCCGTTGCCCAGGCCTGACAAGCGGACTCGTCAGTGGTGATCTCTGTCACTTCCCCTCAGTAAAGCTCCGCACTGATATGATCCATCTCCCACACTCATGTTTCACACTCACAGGCACACCTGAGCTAATCAGTAAGCCCAGCACTGTTGGAGAGTAGGCTTCTCCTTGTTTACAACCTCTGTGAAGCTGGGGGGCAGGAATTGAGCTCTGAGATTAGGACTGTTCCAGAAAGGAGCAGTGTGCCTAAATTACGAAGATCTCCACTCAAAGTGGAATTTCATGTATTAGGAAGTAAGTGAGCTGTATGTCAACTGGAGGCACTGCGAGGCATAATGTGTACTGGCAGCACTACATTGTGGCTGTTAGGATCTGGGTTTGTTGTGGACCCGGGGTGGTAATAGGAGCAGACACCTGAACAGATTTAAATTGAAATGTGGGATTTTTAATAGGTGAACTTGCAGACATGTATACAGATAAAATAAAGTCAAGAATATTAAGAGGATGGTGATGATTACAAACTGTAGTGAAGAATGAATGGGTAATGTTCAGGTAGTGGCAGAATTTATAAGAGTCTTTGTAATCCAAATGGTCACTGCAGGGCTGCAGACAGAAAAACAGCTACTGATTGATACTGGTGAGATGAGATCTGGAGAGGTTATGGAGTAATTGGATTAGCAGCAGCTGATGAAATTAAGTGGAGAGTTGTACTGAGATGGCTCAGTGTAGAGCTAGGCAAATGGAGGCAGTGTAGGTTCAGGGCAACTGTAGATACAGGTGCTTTGGCAGGGAAAGAGTAAATAGAAGGTGGAGGATGGTTCCAGCAGGAGACTGGGAGCAGGCAGAGCGGTGCAGGCTACTTGGAAGCTGGAATCCAGCAGGAGCACAGGCGAGCACTCAAACAGACAGGTTATTCAGAAGCACAGGAACTCTCTCACAGATTACGCTGTGAAACACATTACACTGGCAACTATGGGAAGCTCTGAACTCCCTTAAGTGCAGAATCGTGATAGGTCAGAGAGAGCATGTGACACGCCAGGACTGGAGCAACTAAGTCACATGACCAGAAGCAAGATGGTGGTGCCCATACCAGAGTGGAATGGAAACACCACCAGGCCTACCCCAGCCAAAATGACACCTTGCCTGCGGAACACCTCGCACAGCCAACGCCTGCCGCCAGACACAAGGCCCTCCCTCCACCAGAAGGACCACGTCACAGCACCCTCACAGGTAGTACCATTCGTCCATTATGCCGAGAAATCCTGGTCATGACAGTGGCAAGTTTTGAATTGGAAGGAATGCAATGTGGCATAATGTAAACTGGTGGCACTTGGTGGCATAAAGTTAACTAGGGCACTTCTATGGGGCATAAAATTAACTAGGGCATTTCTATGGGGCATAAAATGAATTAGGGCATTTCTATGGGGCATAAAATGAACTGGGGCACTACCATAAGTCATACAAGGAACCAGAGCACTACCATGGAGAGCATAGCCGGCCCTAGCCAAATTAGTGCCCTAGGCAAGATTTTTGCTAGTGCCCCCCATGTGGGATCCTGAAAAGGGCCTCACAGACTCATTAATTATGCGCCCCTTTGCCAGCAAAGTCAGGTCAGCATCTGTCATCCAGGAGAGCACCCATGGCCTCATTAATTATGCACCCCTTTCCCAGCACAGCACCCCTCAGTCATCCAGCACCCCTGGCCAGGCTTAGCTATCTATGCACCCAGCATCTCTGCCCTTTTTCCAGCACAGTCAGCACCCCAGTCACAGGCAGCTTCTCTCAGTCTAGTAAAAATCAGGCTCCAGCATGACCCATCTGCCCCAGTGCACCCTCCTCTAGCTGGGAGCCCAGCTTCAGATTATCAGATAACTAGTTAAGAGACAGAATGACAGTGACTCACACTCTCATCCTGGGAGTGGGACCAACTGTGACCATCCCTGCTGCAGCTGCTGGTCCTGTGACTGTGGGTGCTAGGTGGCAGTGAAAAATGAGGTGGAGCTGTCAGCTCCGCAAAGGTCCATGGGAGGAGTGGCCCTGCGGATAGGTAGTTGGTAGACACCACAGCAGCACCGTTACAGTTGAGCTGCAGAGCTTCGGGGTTGCCCCTAAGGCAGCCGCAGATGCCTTAGGTATTTGCCTAAAATTCCTATGCCTAGGGCCGGCTCTACATGGAGCATGAAATAAACACTATTACTGTTTGGTGCATAAAATGAACTAGGGCAATATTATGGCAATAAAATGAACAATCACTGTGGACAGAGTTGTCTCTCTAGAAGCATTGGGGAGAGGTCCCTTCAAAATGTTGCTACAGGGCCCACAAAGTTCTTGCCATGCCGCTGGTGTCCTTGATAGTATTTGCATAGAGAGAAACAGAATAGTACACATAGGAGGCCATATTCAGACGGATAATCTGCATATGTCATATGGCCATAAGGCTGGTGCAAGTTTCAATGGTGCAACCAATGGTGGAGTCTAAAGATGCCCCAAGTGTTATTTGAGCATCTGAAAACGCTCACAGTGGACATCTCAGTCCTTGCACATGCTGACGCATAGATGTACACCAGGAAAGACTTGTAGTGATATTTACATAAAGGTGCAGATCGGCAAAAGATGCACACAATCCAATCAGAATCACGCCCCTAAAATTAATTGATCGTACATTCCCTAGAGAACTTTAATATGGCGCGGTAAACTTTGCGGAAGACACATTTCTGTACTACAAATAAGTGTGTATCTTAGACAGGGCCAGCGCATTGCAGTCCGCGGGGCAAGCATTACAGGGGGGCGCTGGACTGGAAAGACACCATCCCCACTGCTCGCTCTCTAAGCACCTGTAACAGGCAGACTGAGGCAGCCAGTGCAGCAGTGTCATGGGCGGGCCTGGCAGGGCGAAACTAATTGGTGGTCCGGGCAGGAACTGGTTTCATTGCCCACCCCTGAGCTGGAAGTGCTAGTTCATTCCCCTGCCTTGTCGTTATAAGCACCTCCACTGCCAGCAATAGCATGTAGACTGGCAGCTGACATACGCGTGTACGCAATGACGTCACGCCAAGCGTACACACCTGCTCTCTATGTGTGTGGTGTGCTGTACCCAGGAGCTGCCTCAGTTACGCACTGCAACACCAGGAGAAGGACCCGCCAAACAGTGAGAGAGAGAGAGAGAGGCAGCTGCCTGTTCCTGAGGTGAGGGGGTCAGTCAGCTATCTTTAAGCTAAGCTAGTATATCAATAGCATATAAACATAAAGTGTATAAAATGGTAAATGTAAAATGGGGGTGTGCAAATTATTCTTTTTTTTAACATATTTTGATTAGAGCAATACACAAGGTGAGTACAGATACAGGAGTCAAATCACTTATTTTACAACATATTATGTATCAGATTGAAAAAAATTAAACATTGTAAAGAGACATGTCAAGAGGACATAATTGTAAGAGGGCGCAAATTTATAGTTTGCAGGGGGGCGTCCAACACCTAGCACCCGCTCTAGATATATGTGTACTATTTTGTGGTATACACAGCTATTAAATATGGCGGCCATCTTGGTGAAAGATAAATGCTTCAAGTAAGGAGCATCTATAAATTGTAAGCTTGCAAGCAGGGCCTTCTTACCTTTATGTCTGTCTTTTACAACCCAGTCTTGTTCTATTAATGTTGATTCAAATTGTAAAGTGCACCGGAATATGCTGCACTATATAATAAACTCTTAATAAATAATAATAATAATAATAATCATGGAGGTAGCGCACTGCATATCCCAAAAGTCTTCATTCTCCTCCGACATCAGCATAGACTACAGCAGCTCATTCTAGCTCCAGGGATTCAGCGTCAGGCACAGCATGCCGATAAGCCGGGAACCATGACATAGAGCAATGCATCACGCCACTCTTCGCATCTATGCTGGCGTTAGTTACGCAGGTATGCATGATAGACAACACAAAGGACAGCTCTCTCGGTAAGAGCTGTCATTTGTGAGTGAGGGATTCTGAGTCTATGAGCCAGAAGTTCCTCTGGCGTCCTTCTGCACATGTGCAGAAGGATGCACACCACGGGGGGTGCTGGGATGGATTTGATCCCTCCCAGGAGGGAAACCACCAATAGAAGCCCATAGTGTCAGTTCTGTATAATAGCTATGGCTACAATACAATGAGCTCAGATGACCCTCATGGCTTTCTTTGCTTAAGCAAATATGCTATGTAATTACACAGGAGAGAAAGAAACACAACACTGTTGCTTTGTGTAATGTAAAATCAATCTCTGCTTTAATGACATACGTATATTTATACCTTTGAAAAACACATCTGTATTTCATTATTGTTAGAAAAATACCATAGTGCTGGCTAAAGATTTGGAATCGCATACCTTACCATATATGTACATATGCTTTTCTGTAACTATATGACAGGGGGCCTGATTCAGAGCCCGACGCTCTGACCAGAGCGCTCGCTCTGAATCAGGGCCCTCCTCCATGAAAATGGAGCGTCCTCCTGGACGCTCGTATAGCTGTGGGTGACCACCCACAGCATATGCGAGCGGCCAAAAAGATGGTCGCGATGGTCTTGACCATCGCGACCATCGGACTTGTGACGGAGACCCTGCGGTAGGGTCTCCCTGCCACAAGCCCTGGAGTGATTTTGGCTCTATCAGAGACAAAATCACTCCCACTGACATCACTAGTGATGTCAGTGGGGCCGGCTTCAGACTTCAACATCGACAGCACGCCCCCTTTGGTGCGAGACCCGGAGCGATGGAAAGCCCGTCGCTCCCCGGGTCTCACGCATGCGCACGACGGAGCTCCCTCCGTCGTGCGCATGCGCAGTGGGGAGCATCGACCCGCTTGCGAGCGAGTCTGAATGACCCCCAGAGTCTGTACACTGAATTAACCCCCTCCTGTCCTGTGCATTTACTTATATGTGTATGTGGCATACTTGAAAACAAAATTAATTCTATACTTCTACATTTTCCTCCTTTCGATTCAAATTTGACATACTATTGTTTTTATAGCTTACCTAGCCATGACCCACCCCCTACGTATTTGGTCCCTACTTCATGTCACAAACAGATTAGAGACAGTATTCAGAGAAATTACCGTATTCTTCTGCAGGACAATATTTTGGGGAACATTTTGCCCTCAAAACCATTTATAGTTTATAGAAAAAATAAATCTCTTAAATCTATTTTGGCACCAAGTCATCTCAGACCAAATCTAAGAATTGCTGACACAACCACAAAATGTGAACAGTGGTTACCTCAGAGGCCACCAGGCTTTCACCGTTGTGGCAAAACTAGATGTACTATGTGCTCCTATACAGCCAAAAAAACAAGTACCATAACATTCAAGGACACAAATAATTTATATACAATCAACAATTTCATGAATTGCGATTCCTCATATGTAATTTACTTAATTACATGTGGATGAGGACTATGCTATGTGGGTCGTACTACAAGACCACTAAAGAGATGATTTATGGAGCACCGATGTAACATCATTAATAAAGTAACCACACTTAGTCTATCTTTTCATTATCTGAAAGAACATAACAGTGAACCACAATCATTGAATATTATAGGATTAGAACATACTGTATACAATCCACCCTTAGAGGTGGAGATAGGTTCAAAACCCTTTGCCGCCAGGAGGTCTTCTGGATGTTTAAATGAAATTCTCTACATCCAGATGGCCTAAATGAGTCTATCAAATTGAATACGATAATGTAATCTTCATGGATAGGAGATTAGGTAGAGAGGGTCCCCATCACCCATTCTCTGCCACTGGGATTATATGAGATATATATTTAACACTCCTAATAGGATGGATTCTCCAATAAGTTCCTTCTGGTTGAATTCTGTGGTTGTTATTAGCAATATGATTGATTCTATATGTTTTTATACTTTTTATTTTTTATGTATTTTTTTATTTATTAATTTTATATTAATTTATTATTATTGTAAATGTACATTCATTAGAACCACCATATATGCCTTTATGTAACATTATATATATGGGTCACATTATACACACATTGTGAGTTAATACCTCAAAATGTTAATACTCATATATATATAAATAATCTATATGATGTTTTTATACTGGTAATTGTCTATAAGTATTGAAATCCATATTTTTCCACTTAAATTACAATTATATGAGAGTTAATATATATTAGTAGTTCCACCATGTTATCGCTGTTTATATTACGTGATTTGACGATATACCTTAGCTGGGCGCTGGTTGCCGAGCAGGCTAGATGAAACCACATGGTTTTTATTTATATCACGTGACCCAATTTGTGGGATGCGGCTACGTGTAGCTTAGCTACATTTGTGAGGCCTGTGTTTACTACATGTGACTCATTATAGAGCCTCTATAGGCCACACGGAGTCACGTGATCTATATTGAGATCACATGAACGGACATTGAGCTCCATGTATAATGAATGTAGGTATTTCCTAGCGATTTATTGCACAAGTAAATTTGTGATATTTATATCTTTATTAAAGTGTGTGTATCAATATGATGTATTGCATATTAGATTTATATGATGATATACCTTAGCCGGGCGCTGTTTCCAAGCAGGCAAGATGGAACCACGTGGTCTTTATTTATATCATGTGACCCAATTTATGGGATGAGGCTACGTATAGCTTAGCTACATTCATATAAAAGCCCTCCATTGGACATGGGGGTATATGCTACTGAAGAAGCTGTTTGACCTCCCACAGCGAAACGCGTTTAGCTCCCCACTTGCACCCTATACAGCACTTTACATCCTGTGGATTCGATTCCGGACCGGCATCACTGCATTTGCTTTCCAGTCTCTACTCTGCATCGTCAGCACACCAGCGCATTCATTTCTGCATGCATCTCAGGCTGTGGACATTCTACTGAGTCTGGTAAATACACCAATAGCTGGACATTATTCCGGATACATACGCACAGGCCAGTGACTGTTGTGATACATTGACTTTGTCATTTGAATTGAGCCCACTGTTGCTCCCAAAAGCCTTCAATACATTCTTTGTCCATGACTGGATTTTATTCATTATACGTGTTTTCATGTTATTTATGTGTATATTTTATTTCATCTTTTATTTATAAGAATAAATTGTTTTATTGCATTTTCAATCAAGCCATATAGAGTATCCATTATTATCTATATAGATTTATTCTATGAATATTGATTTTGCCAGCTCAGTCAATTCTGTTATTGCATTATTATCAATACTATTTTGTATTTATGTTCACGTACTATTAGCACTGTTCATCCCCTTTCCACACAACAAGTTATCCCCGCTAACGAGGATGCTGCATGGGGCAGTGCCCATTCAAGACCATATAGGTGATGAGTCCCTTAGACCCGATAGTCCTGAATCTTCCTTTTCAGCCTTCTATTTTTGCCATACATTGTTCGCACAAGTCTCTGCAAAGCAATGGATCTCTTGTCTTGCAGATTACACAGAAGTTTTGGGTATTTTCATGTAGCAGGATCATAGTTGTCTTTGACATTTCTTTAGATGCTTTAAACCTAGAACAGTAATCAAGTGTAAGTATTTTCCTTATTAACCATACAACAAATCTAACAACAAAATAAATGATTACTCCTAATGCCAATCCTTTAGCTATTAACATAAGGATACCTGAAAGCCAACCTCCCATTCCCTCGAACCAATTTGCTGGATTGAACCATGAAAACCACCCATTACTATCAATATCATACTCTGGATCATTATGCGTCTTCCTAAACTGCTCCTTCAATTCCTTGACTTTCTCCAAGTGTGCATTATATCGGGTCAGTGAAATTATCAGCTATATAATTACAGGAAGCAGGTCCCACTATCTGACACATGCCCCCTTGTGAGGCCGTTAGATAGTCCAGAACCAGCTGATGCTGTCTGAGAATCTTGGTATGATACCTTAAAGTCTCATCAACTATTTCTAATACATCCAATATTTCATCTGTAACTTTGTAAAATAATTTGGCTAATGCTTCTATATTATGAGCATTCTGTATACTAAGTCCGGATACTGATAAAGCTAGGCCCATTTTCTTATACCATGGGATATATACTAAATCATGGGCATGAG
Source organism: Taudactylus pleione (assembly GCA_031769625.1). Lineage (NCBI taxonomy): Eukaryota > Metazoa > Chordata > Amphibia > Anura > Myobatrachidae > Taudactylus > Taudactylus pleione. The sequence goes on along the minus strand of JAUIMM010000031.1, from coordinate 33,689,361 downwards.
GTTTACTTTTTATAAGATCCTTCCTTACTCGATGATTTGTTGGGCTATTTGTTATATCTATGGTTTCTGCTATCCATGAGGCTGGGCTCAGTATTGCTATAGTGCAAGTGCCTGACCCTCCCCAAGGTAGAAATTTATATGCCTTATTACCGCATATAAAATAATATCCTTCTTGTAGTGAATGCTGCCCCGTTTTAATTACTTGTTGAGCATGCCATAACACCTTGAAGTATTTTTTACAGGGCAACTCTCTAGCACGTGATATATACCTTAGTCTTGCATAGTGCATCATATATCGTTTCTGGTGTTATCCCAAACACTGGAATGATTGAGATATTGTTCCCAACTAGTATCGCTAGTGTTATATTCTATTAGTAGTTGTTGTGTCGGTACCTCACCAATATAGCGAATTACTTGTCTAGCATAAAAGGTAACATTTACTTTAAAATTAATAGTTCCTAACTTTAGGTTTGCATTTTTAGACCCTTCATTTTTAATATTAACACAGTCGTCTTCATAGCACATTTGGTGATAATTGTTCCACTGGTCAAATGAATCATCACGTACTGTTTTCCAAAAGGGGGGGTTGGGTCCACCCAGCCACAAACAATTGTACTGCTGAGTTGTTAAATGGCTCATGTGTCAATTTTATTGGCCTAGTCCAGGTGTCTATATCTTTACTTAATTCTTCCCAACTTACTGGGGTTGCCACATGTGGCATGGTTTTCACTGAGATTGGGGAATGTGTACAAATCCAATAATCAGTGAGGTTAATACCTTGCATTAATCGATAGTGCATTTGCAAGAACTTGTTATCCCATATTTCATTCAGCTGTAACAGTCTTTTAACTCTTACCAAGGATTGATTAGTCCATTTGTACTATTAAAAGCATCATTACCCTTGTTTATCAATACATCAAAGTTCATTGCTAAAATAAGTATAATAACCATAGCAGAACATAGAATACATCCCCACAGCCCTCTATTGGGCATGGGGCCTAAAAGCATATATCTAATCATTTTACTCCAACTCCCCTTGTGTAAAGATCTTGCAATGTGAAGCATGTATCCATGTGATTTTCTCTGCCACCTTCACCGCTGTAGGAGTTGTCAGGAGAACCTGGTAAGGACCCTCGTATCTGGGTTCAAGAACCTTCCTCAGATGTCTTTTGATGACTGCCCAGTCTCCAGGCTGTAGCTTATGAGAACTACAGTCTGTGTTGGGATCTGGAATAGATAAAAACACCTGATGGTGGATTTGAGTTAGTTGTTTCTGCAACTGTATCATATAACCAGTCAGATCACCATGTAGATGTTGCAACTGCTGCGGAAAGTAACAACCAACAACCAAGTTTGTATGGACTACCAAACAGTATTTCATATGGTGTCAGCTTTTTCAATGGGGTATTTCTTACAGAATGTAGAACCATTGGAAGACATTCTACCCAAGTTTGACTTATTTCTGCCATTAATTTTTGTATCTTTAGTTTTAGGGTACCATTTAGTCTTTCCATGCGCCCAGAACTTTGTGGGTAGTACGGCACGTGAAGGGCAGAGAATATCCCTCTGTCACTTTCTATTGTTTCTGGTACCCCATATCTGCAAATGACTTCTTGGATTAGCTTTTTTGCTACTGTTTTAGCATTTGCTACCCTACAGGCCCAGGCCTTAGGCCAGTGACTGTAAAGATTGGTTGCCACGAGGACATAGACTTACCCAGAGCAGAGAGGCAGTTGGTTGAAATCTATTTGGATTCTCTGAAAAAGAAAACATGTCTGTGGAGTGCTTTTGAGTGATACCTTGACAGCTTTGAAAGGGTTGTGAATTGCACATACCACGCACCCGGACATAAAGGCTTGCGCAGCCTGGCCAAACCCTGGAGCATGCCAATGTTTTTTTAACAGTATTATCCTTAGATCGTTTTTTAATTGGATACAATAAGGAACTGCATGGTTTTAACACTCCTGCTTGTACATATTGTTGTATCAGTGTTTCTATTGCCTGTGTCTGGCCTTTGTTAAGGGGATACTGTCTCTTTTTCACAGGTGTTGCTGTAGGTTTAATTTTGATTGTTACTGGATCTACTGGTAGGAGTCCTACATCCATTTTCCCTTTGCCCATACCCCTGATGGTACTCTTGCCTCAATTACAGACAATAAGGGTTCCTCCTTTTGTTCAGAGGGTAAACATGTCATTAGGGATTGTGCAGTGTCAGAGGCTGGTGTACTTAACATAGCTTCCCCATTTCTGTACACTATGCTAGCTTCCAGAGCTGCCAGTAGGTCAGCTCCTAATAAATTCACTGAAGAATCTTTTGAGATTAGAAACTGGGTCATTAGCACTACTCCTGAGTCTAATTCAAACTGTACAGCTTTGGTTTTAGGGAGGCTGATAACTTGGCCCCCCACTCCCACTACATTAGTGGAGCCTGGTCCCTTATACTTGGGTTCTGCTATATTTTCTTTTAAAAGACTTGTAGCAGCCCCAAAGTCTTTGAGACAGTTTATCTTTTTATTTTCCAATCTAACAGGTATCATAATTTGTGGTTCTGTTGGGGCATTATATGTTAAGGAACAATTTAGACTCTGGGGGCCTGTTTCCTATTGCTGGCTACGATTCACCAAAAGGTCTTGGGTCTGGAGTTTCTTTAACTTGTGATAATTCCTCTTAATGTGTCCCTGCTCCGTGCAATTGAAACAAAGCCCTTTTTTCATGCATTCTTCTGATCTTTTAGATTGCTGACCACTAGGTCTGCCTGGTGGCTTGGGTGGTCTATAGCCCTGTTCCTTGTTACCCTTCTGATTTAAATTAGGGTAAGTAAGAGCATACATGGGCTTGGGCATGGCATCTTTTTTCCTATCATACTTTTCTTGCCTTTCCTTAGCATTATCTTCTATAGACCTAAGTATTTTCACTAGGTCATTTAGAGGCATGGAGGAATATTCTGGCCTACATACCTTTAACTGTCGCATTCATTCAGGATTCATTCCTGCAAACAAAATTAATTTCAGAATCCTTACATGACCAGGGTCTTGTGTGTTAAACCCCTGATCTGTACGCCTCTTAAGGAGTTGCTCATAATATTCCACCACAGATTGACCCTTAGTTTGATCCTCTTCTATAGCAAGCATATTAGCAGCCTCTCTCTGGGCCCAAACTCTGCAACTAGCTACCCATTGGGTCCCATTTTCTGCTGTTATCTGGCCTGCTATGTTTGGTGGATTAAAATCATTATCACCATCTCCTGCTCTAGCCTGAGCTATTTCATTAGCTACATGTACTCCTGATGCTGTTTCAGTGAGATCATGCATAACTAACCATGTGGCATTATGAACACTTCTAATCCTTTCCATATACCTGTGGAAACCCATAAGACTGTTTCTGTGGTCTGGTAAATCTTTTATGAACCCCATTGCTTCCACAGGGGTCCAAGGCTTATAGGAGGAGGTGGTACATACTACATTACCATCAATGTCTCTTGACTGTGAGACTGAGACTGGAAATAATGGTCTAGTGTCATAAGGTGATGGGGCTGTAGCCCCTTTAGGTTCTTTAGAGAAAGAGTCTCTTCTATTACTTCTTAGAACCTTACAAGTAGTACATTGTTTATCTTGTCAATAATGGCAGACTCCACAGTCACATCTATTTAGCTGGATTTCTGATGTGATGCAATATTTTTTCTGGAGTCAATGGGTTTCTTGGTCTTAAATTATCAATCAGTCCTAACCCACAGGTTGGACATTGTTCAGACCATAGGGCCTGACAATTTTTACATATTGTATCCCCTGGGACATTACAAAATCCACAAGCAAGACACAACCAATTTTGATATTTTTGTTGATATATTGCCATTCTAGGTGATATGGTTCTAATTGGAATGGTTCTGTTGACCCCTAGTGTGTCAATTAGTGACAAATGTTCCATCTGCATTTCAAGTGTGTCATCTGAACTGTCTGTTCCTAATCTACTACATCTTTCAATCCAGTTATCTACCTCATCTTCTATACCCTGTTTCCTTATCTGTGATCTATGCTCTCTTCTTAAATCAGAGAGGTTTTTAGAATCAAACCAATGCTCCTCACCTAATCCTGTCCCTTGTTCTAACAATGTTTATGGTCAAAATCCCTTATGGCCTATATTTGTGGAACCTACTTGTCCCTAAGTATCATGACTATATGTCTAATTTATGGACTTCCTTATTGTGAAGGGTCTATTGGCTGATTGGTGCTGTTAACTGAATAATAATAATCCCTCTAATTTATCTGGTTACTGTTTGCTACGGTCTATCTCTTTGTTCTTTTGATAACTAGAAATAACAACAGACTGTTCTAAAAAATTCTGGTCCCTCTTGTCAAAACCCAGTGGGTGTTGACTGCAGCTCTAATGGACTTTCTTTAGATTCTTCTATATCATAAGCAAACCCACTCAAAGTTAAATCTATAGGATATACTAATGGTACTCTAACTACACATTTCTAAATGGGTAAAAATACATTTCATAGACTTACAAGACAAACAAGACTTTTCCTTGACCTAGTACGCCTCACATGGGTCAAAGATAGGAACTGCAAGAAAGTTAAGCATTCAAGCACCTGCCTTTATACAACAGGACTTCTCTCACCTGACATTTAACAGCACGTCCTTTCTCCCAAAGCATGCAGACTTGAGAATTGCCCTAGCATGATCCAGTATACACCGCACAATCATGCCAAGGTCTGCACACTTTGAGAATGAACCACCAACAATGTTCAGACATACAAATTCACACAGACAAAATATCTCTCATAAGTCAGTCATGCCTAACATTAACAACAAATGACAGATTGGTTAGTACATTTCATAAAAATAATAAAAAAAAGCATTGAGGGTGTCTATAAATACCCAGTGTGATCCCAGGACAGAACTATGTGAAATGGAAGGCAGAGATATCAGAAGAGAGTATAATTATACTACTTACCCAGGAATGTTATTCTGATGTCTCTCCTCTCAGAACATGCTTGTTTTTCCGTCCAGTGATCAGCTTGCTGGATATCTCGGTGAAACCTTCAGTTGTCAGTTTTGTATAATAGCTATGGCTACATTACAATGAGCTCAGATGACCCTCATGGCTTTCTTTGCTTAAGAAAATATGCTATGTAATTACACAGGAGAGAAAGAAACACAACACTGTTGCTTTGTGTAATGTAAAATCAATCTCTGCTTTAATGACACTAGATCATGTATATTTATACCTATTTCATTATTGTTAGACAAATACCATAGTGCTGGCTAAAGATTTGGAATCGCATACCTTACCATATATGTACATATGCTTTTCTGTAACTATATGACAGAGTCTATACACTGAATTAACCCCCTCCTGTTCTGTGCATTTACTTATATGTGTATGTGGCATACTTGAAAACAAAATTAATTCTATACTTCTACAATAGGCTTCTATAGGATAATGCCGTCTGAAGAATGTATCACATTCTGGGGCTTGGAGTATATGAGAAATGTGGTCAAGCCCCCGAAAATGGCATTTCTGACTTTATTGCTCCTGAACATCGCCTGACAGGGGCCATGAGGGGAGCACAGGAAGGACTTTTTATGTGGTAAGTAAACAGTAACTGCTAATGGTCTGGGGGGTCAGGAGTGCAGATCCCACTAAAAAAATTCACATACATACTGGGTTAAGAGGGGACATTTAGCAAATTAGCAATAAGGAATATATGGGGGTGTCACCATAAGTAACATAAAGTGGGGGTGAGGTGTTCAATGAAAAAGTACAGATGGGGACACTATGAGCAGAATATATACAGGGGAGGGCATTGTAAGGAAAATACAGACAAAGGGAAGCAAATAAAGGGGACACTGTAAGGAGAATACAGATGGGACACTATAAGCAAAATACAGACAAGGGGGTCATTATAAGGGAGGTACATAAAAGGGGGGGCACTGTAAGGAGAATACAGATGGGGCACTATAAGGTAAATACAGACAAGGGAGTCATTATAAGGGAAGTACATAAAGGGGGCACTGTAAGGAGAATACAGATGGGGCACTATAAGGTAAATACAGACAAGGGGGTCATTATAAGGGAGGTACATAAAAGGGGGGCACTGTAAGGAGAACACAGATGGGGCACTATAAGGTAAATACAGACAAGGGGGTCATTATAAGGGAGGTACATAACAGGGGGCACTGTAAGGAGAATACAGATGGTGGGTCCTATAAGGAAAATACAGATGTGGGGGGAGGGCCAAATGAAAGGGATGGGCCCACCTGTCTAAGTGCCCCAGGGCTCCTGCATGCTTAATCTGGCCCTGATAGAGAGTGACAAATAACAGAGGGGCAGATGTATGAAGCTCTGGGAAGTGATAAAGTGGAGAGTGATAAACGACCAACCAATCAGCTCCCAACTGTCATGTTACAGGCTGTGTTTGAAAAATGACAGTTAGGAGCTGATTGGTTGGTCATTTATCACTCTGCACTTTATCACTTCCCAGAGCTTCATACATCTGCCCCAGAGTGCTCTTCACTTGCACTAAATGTGAGAAGGGTTTTAACAGCTGAACCCACTAGAGTAAATGCCAATTTCAGTGAGTCATTTGATTATGTGTTTGGGTGTATATGAAATTGCACCCAAGTCAATGTATAGGACAGATCACTTTGCTATAAATTTACTTTATTGGCTTTGACTACCATCACATTTTTCTGGTAACTGAACTATCAGTACAGAGTAGGCCATAGGCATGGCAACTCCAACTGGTGCAGCAGCAGTAACTTGCCCTTATATATGGTGTAGGTATAGTTAAGGAGTGTTTGCATCATTTCAACATGATTAGTAGAGATGTGCCTCAGACCATTTTTGTTGATATTGGTTTTGGTTCTAATTCATCGCCCGGTTTTGGTTTTGCCAAACCACCGTGACTGGTTTTAGTATTGGATTCCATACCAAAAATTGGCAAAAAAGCTAAAATCACATGATTTTAGCTTTTCTTTGTTCCGAGAGTACAGTATTATTAACCTCAATAACATTAATTTCCACTCATTTCTAGCCAATTTTGACCACCTCACAGCTCACAATATTGTTTTCAATATTCAATTTGGTGATTTGGTGAGAGCTGTCATACTTCCTTCCCCTTGCAAAAGATTGTTTCACAGTCAGTTGTTTTTTTAAAATAGTAGTCTTCTTGGTCCACTTCTGGGATAAAGATCCATCACCAGCAGCAGCAGGCCTAGCACTGAAGGATTCTTCTAAGGAATAGGGGAGGAGTCACCTAGCCTTAACAAATTGGAGGACTACCTCCAATCATTACTGTGATTATTGAGGATGAAGGTGTTGGAGGTATAGATTGCATGAGCTGGGATCTAGCTGAATTAAAGAGAAGGGAGCTATCTGATCCTGGACTGCTTGTTTTTATTTTTTTAGCACCAGTTTCTGATGTTGTCAAAACTTTTCATGAGTTTGCTGCAATTACATAACACGGAGGAGGTTCCTAGATGGCTAATGTCCCTACCTCTACTTATCATGGTTTTACAAACACTACAGGTGGCTTGACAATTATTGTCAGGATTTGGATAAAAAAAATTCCACACATAAGAGGTGCATTTGTTTGTCCTATGCCCAGGCATGACAATGGCCTTCCTCTTATCATGGCCAATAGCTGCTTCCACTGCTGCCTGACTTACACAAACAACATCCTCATCTTCAACATCCTCATTAGCGCCAGCATCAGATACACAAATATCTTGCACTTCCTCGGTGGCATCCTCAATTTCTATGTTATCAGCTATATTTGTGCTGCTCATCCCCACATTTGCAGAGGAAGCCAGGGGTGCCGAGAGGGAGGGTCGGATACTAATTACCAGGGCCCTGCTTCCTGGAGTGGCCACCGGGGGCCTGGGTCCGGCGCCCCCCCCTTTCATTACAGCAGCCCAGCACACAATGTAATGAGCATTCTCCCATGCCTGTGGGGGAAGCAATCACACTGATCGCGCCCTCTACTGGCTATGCACCAGGCTCAGGGGGCTCACAGCGCACCCCTCGCAGCGCTGCAAAAATATACCTTATAGTATTTTTTGCCTAAGGGGGCGTGACCATGCCTCCCTATCGATTAAGCCATGCCCCCTTCACCTGGGCCCTGCATCGCTCTTGACATGCCTGGAGGGAGCAGATATGGTAGAAGGCAGCTTCTCTGTGAATACAGTATCAGAAAGTTCAGGCTCACACATTGCACTCGTGGACACATTTAGACTCTCCTCAGGGATTTGTGACAATTCTGTTTCTGAACACAGAGTTTGTTCTACTGCCTTAGTGGTTTTCATTTCTTTTTACACTTCTTCTAAACTCTGAGTGATAAGGTCTGGTCTTGCATCGTCATGAAAGGCAGAGGGAGATGTTTCACTGACACTTGCAGAACCACTACTCATAAATAAAGGCCAAGGCCACAGTATTTCCTTGCCACTGCATGTGGTGAATGGCATGTTGGAAATTTTATTTTTTTCTGTACCACACATTCCCTTTATTAGATGTGTTTTTTTCTTTAGCACTGTATATTGTTTTTTGTTTTTTTTCATTTTAGATGCCTTGACTTATACCCTCTATGCCCTTGAGCATCGGCTTTAGTAGATGATGTTGAAGGACTAGTGTCATCATCATTACTGGTGGCAGCAGCTGCAGCGACAGTATTTGGTTGCTCTTTTCTAAATGGAATGTTATCCATTTTTCAATTCGCAGATCACTGCGTGGCTTATATATGCACATGAACAAAGTGCACCAAACAGTACAAACAATACAATTTATTTTTTATATGTCACAGCTCTATTCCTGCGTGGACTGGAGCCACAGGCCTTATATATGCATGTGAACAAAGCGCACCAAACAATACAAATATATATTTTTTTATGGCGCAGCTCTATTCCTGCGCGGACTGGAGCCACATGGCTTGCCTTATATATTCATATGAACAAAGCGCACCAAACAGTACAAAGAATACAATTTATTTTTATGATGTCACGGCTCAATTCCTGCGTGGACTGGAGCCACATGGTTTGCCTCATATATGCACATGAACAATTATTTGATTTTTTTTATGTCGCAGGCGCAGGTGTATTCAAGCAGCGTGGAGTGGAGTCACAGGGCTTATATATTATGTACGTGAATGTCTTACTGATGGACACAGCACTGCCAATACAGCAGAGTTCAGCCCAGCATACAGCAGCTTTCGCATGCGTATGCATTTCAGTGCGTGAAGACTCCACTGTGATCGGGACTGCGATCGCAATTATTACGCAGACCCATTGCAGAGTGATTGACAGGAAGTACCATGGTGAAACACAGGCATGCCAGTGCGTTTGGATGCCGTTACAGGAATGTGCATAAATTAAACATAGAATTTGACGGCTAAGTTCTGTACTGTAGGCCATGCACTATTTTAGTTGTCCTTCTTTGTACCATCTCTACTGTATTTATATCATTCTGGAGATATGACCTCCAGAAACGAACACAGTATTCTAGATGATACCATACCAAAGACCTACTGTATACAGGTACACTATCACTACTTTTTTTCTGCTACTGATTCCTCTCCCTATGCAACCAAGCATCTGACTTGCCTTCCTCATTGCTTTGGTGCATTGCTTACCTGCCTTCAAGTCATCTGAAATGGTGTCTCCTAAATCCCTTTCCTCCTCTGTATTTTCCAATATAGTGTCCTTGATACTATATTTAGCCTTTGGGTTATTGGTCAGTATTGCGATCACACTGCAGATACAAAGTAATCGTAGAGTGAGGGACATGACGTCAACGTTTCGGGGTGGTGACGGGGGAGTGGTTTGAGGAACACAGGCGTGCCTGTCCGTTTGAACGCTGTTACTTAGGCGTGCATAAATTAGCCACTGCGATGCCATACACACCTTGGGATTTCATTGCGTGCGATGAGGTTAGCAATTTCTGATAAAGTCAGAACTTGTGCAAGTGTGCGTGAGGCTGCGGTTGTACTCAATGTTACCGATGGTTTTGCGGTCTTGCTAAGTATTACGGATGTGTGTAAGGTAAAATGGGCGTCCTTATGTTAGGCTGCATATGGCATTGCAATTGCAATCATTAGCATATCTTCGCAGTGAGACTGCGTGCGTAATCATAATTGTGATCACAATAGCGATCCTTATGGAATCAGGCCCACAGTCACTTGTGAGTCTGTACACTCAGCACAGTCTATACACCAGAGTTAAACGCAGCATACATCAGCATGCCTGACAAAGAAATTACGCCGAGTCCGCACTGTCACTACCGGGCACTTGGGATACCTCTGTTGAGGTCGAGAACCGGGGGTTGGGGTAAGGATGAATAAATGATGGAAGGGACAGTAACTAGGTCTCCTAGTTGCGGCCAAACCACTTGGTGGTTTTCTCCAGTGACCCTTCCAAATGGGATTTGGTGTTCGCCACACCAAGTGAGCAGGTCGCGGCCCTCTGGACAGGTACCTGGGAATGCCAGAAGACCAAAACAAATACTAAAACTACGAGGACTGAAAACACTAGGGATACTGGAAATGAAAAAATACTAAAAGGGAACCGAAAAGGAATGGCACTTGAAACACTAGGAGGAGATAATCCAGAGATATGTGTTGAGAGTGTACAGAGGGTAGCTTGAGATGCACTGAAGGTGCAGACAAGGACTTGCACAGAGATACTGGTAATCGACTTTACAGCTGAAAGAGTTAACACAGACAGTCTAGCTTGGAGTCATAATAGCATATTAGGATTTCAGCATGAAGGAAGAAACTTGGAAATCTTGCAATCAGTTTCACAAGTGAAACAGTTAACACAGAAAGTTTAGCTAGGGATCTGAACAGCACACTGGAGAGAGTATAGCTGGAAGTCACTGGAGAAGTGAAGGTCTTGAAAGAACAGCAGCAATCTGTCATACAGCAAAGTTTAACAGGCAACTTCCTGTTCCAGGAGTCAGACCTAAATACCCCTAGGTAGTTGGTAATAGGATCGTGAGATCAGCTTAGAGACCGTAGGACTGCCTTTGGAAGAAACTGAACAGGTGACACAGATCAACATGGCTGCGCCCATGTCCACCACCGTGGGAACCAGGACGCATGCATGGAAGTCCTAGCGGACCCCGGGGAAAATCCTCAGCCACAACTCACCACTTACACCTGGTGTCTGAACGTCTCAGGGCCCACTGACGCCAGTTCAGCGGTGAGTAGAGGCCGATCCAAGGCCGCATCCTGACATGCTACTCATATAGAATCTAAAACTCGTGAGAATCCGACACCGCGAGGATGACGTTTTGCCTCAAAGTGGAATCCGAGTCAGGCTGGAAGACCTGAGCCACCAATCGGATTGACTTGGATTCCTAATGTTCGGGTGGGTTCAGATTACAAAGACTTCTCTAACAATTAGACATGGATGATTCCGCAGATAGTTCTTATCTGTTGTGGATACAGTAGGGCTGGTGCGACGATCCATAATGATGATCATGATGACTACCAGCAGCATTATTTAACCACTTCTGATAGGTTGATTGTTTATTGACCCATTCAAGTGTGCTTAATTCATTAGTATGGCAGCTGTATTATATAAAGTAACGTTCCTCTGTTTGCATTAGTTATCATCATTACATTGTATCTTGCGTGCCCTGAAGTAAGCAATTCCAGAGTGAGGTCTAACCTGCCTTAACTGTGCGTATGGGTCCGAAGTTACTCGATGATACCGATTGTTTAGCTATGTTGGCCAAGTACACGGATGTGAGTAAGGGGAAGTGAGCGTCCTTATGTCAGGCTGCGATCGCAATGCGAATGCAAACATTTACATATCACCGCTGATATTAGCAACTGCGTTGCGTGCGTATTAGCAGAATAGCGATCCGTAGTGAATGAGGCCCATAGACTCTTATGTGGGGTGATGTGGAGATTGAAAATATAGTATTCCTCTTAATACATTCAAGGGATACCTAATTGAGGTGGAAATCCTCAGAAAACTGAAGTTTTTGGACTATTCTCTACTAAAATGGCTTCATACATTGGCCCTTATGGGGCATATTTATAAAATAATATTTGCAGGTGTTTTGGGGGGTACTAGAAAATATTAAGGATCCCCCAATTGTATGAAGCGGCTCTGCATAAAAACAAAGACTGCTCTGGCTCCGCTCCCTTCATGATGGTTGAAGCTGGCTGCACCAAAGCTGAAGCTTACGGGATCCAACAGGTAGCCCCAACCTCTCTGCACAAACAAATTGCCACCCCCCCCATCTCCCCGATGGTACTGCTACATAAAAAAGGATCAAAAGCTACTTTGATGCAGAGGAGTGGGGCAGCCTGCTGTGCCGCCCCCAACAGCTGGCACAACTTGGCACATGCCTCACAAGGCTAATGGTAAATCCGCCACTGCTGTTATAGCTATCTCTGCTTTGTTTTTAAAAAAGATTTTTCTCAAGTTTAAAGGTTTTTGTTTATTAGTCTATTTTTACCCTATTTAGTTGAACTGAAAGCACACATCTGGCACATGCTGGCAGCACATCTACAGACAATGGCCAAGAAGTTGACCCTTGCTGCCCCCAGCCAGTATCACATGAGTATCACTTGGTTGTCCAATTTATACTTTTTGATAAATTGTGGCAGCAAGGAAATAAGTATCACCATGGTTAGTGGCGATAAACAAAATCAACCTTGTCGCTATTGAAGGGGCCTATGAATAAATAGGCCCTAGGTAACAAACAAAAGATAAAAGGGATTTGCCCTCCAGCACACTGTAGCAAATAATTACAAATTGGTGTACTGCATGATAACAGCATGTGTATAAGCTGAGAGCTAACTCACCTTGGAGGTACCCCAGAAACCTCCACATGGCACTATAAGGACCAGCACCTCCTCCTAATGCTGGCTCCCTGGTTCACGTCTGAGAAGCAAGGTACCCCAAAAAATTCCAGCCAAGGACCATCCCCAGGGCATCACACAAAAAGGGGAAAAAAAGGTGATAGTGAAGTGTAAAGGATAGATGTGTAAGGATAAATCAATAAGTGTTAATGAAATGTGAAAGAATTAAAACAACATAAATAATAAACAAACAATTAGAAAAGTGATAAAAATATTCTATGTGAATTAAGTGGTGATGCCCTGAAAAAGGTCCAGCCAGAACAACTCCGGGGGCCCCACTCCCAAACGCTCACCCCAAAATAATTATTGCTACATAATAGTAGCACCCACTCTGGGTCATATAATTACAAATTGGTGTACTGCATGATAACAGCACGTGTATAAGCTGAGAGCTAACACACCTTGGAGGTACCCCTGAAACCTCCACATGGCACTATAAGGACCAGCACCTCCTCCTAATGCTGGCTCCCTTCATGCCTCTCAAGACTGCAAACAAAAAATATGGTTGTTGCTCATATCAGCTTAATGACTTAGCACAGGTGCTTTTCACATGAAAAGGAGAAAAAAGGTGATAGTGAAGTGTAAAGGATAGATGTGTAAGGATAAATCCCCTTTTCGTGTGATGCCCTGGGGATGGTCCTAGGCTGGAATTTTTTGGGGGTACTTTGCTTCTCAGACGTGAACCCCTTAATGTTAGGGACGCCAGTATACAGGAGCCTTGACGATTGGCCAGGCCATTGTTCATATATTTGCAAATTATGTAACTAATACCTCTGAATCTCTATTATCTTGTAGGATTTAAGTATTTTTTGTTGATTTTGCTACAGTGTGCTGGAGGGCAAATCCCTTTTTTCTGTGTTCAGTGTAAACCCTGCCCTTTACAAGCACCTGTGCTAAGTCACTAAGCTGATATGAGCAACCACCATATTTTTTATTTTTTTTTGTTAACAAAAGATACAATTACAGTTTTCCACAATTTTTCCCTACGCTGAATTAGTACAAATATTGCAAAGTTAAATGTATTTGTTTATTTTTCTTCTCCTTTGATTGGATACTGTGATTATTCAGCGTGCCAAAGCAACTGCGAACAAATTGTTAAAGTGCCTCTTATGGGATGTAGTTACACACAATGGGCCTGATTCAACACGGATCGCAACAGCGTACGCAGATCGGCCGATGGTCCGTACTGCACATGTGTATGCACTGCAGTGCGCATGTGAGTTGGCATAGTGGTCGCACTGCAATCTCTTACACAGACACAAAGTCATTGCAGAGTGAATGACGGGAGGTCAGTGTTTGGGGGTGATGTCGGGGGAGTGATCAGAGAAACGCAGGCAAGCCTGTCTGTTTGAACGCCGTTACTTGGGCATGCATAAATTAGCCACTGCAACGGCATACGCAGCTTGAGTACCCACTGCGTGCGATGAGGTTAGCAATTTCTGAGTTGAACACTCCGGCTTGCCAAAATTCTAATAATGCTATTTAAAGAATTATAATCGAAATTCGAAATGTGATGATAAACCTTTTACTGTCAAAATGCTTTAAATCGAATTGCTAGCATGTCCACATAACAGTGTCCCAGCTCTCATTGTCAATATTAAGAATATTGAAAATACATACTGAACCCCCTCATGCTGTATGTCACGTGGGAAAATTCAGCTCTACACACAATGCATGCAGCATCTTTAAAGATGTATTGTTCTGGTGAATTGTTCTTGTGTGACAAGTGAAGAGCATGTCTGTCACTTTAGTCTGTTTATAAGTGAGCAATTCACCTCTAATTAACTATGTGAGCAATTTAGCTATTATGAATGCTAGCTGGAAATGTGCATTGTTTGAAACCTTGTTACTCCACTAATCTTGTTCATCTAGGATGCAGAAGGAATTTAAACACTAGGAAAATTAGAATGCAGATTTACAAATTGTCAAATGAGATGGTACTAAGGAAAATATGACAGTTGGGAACCCGACTGGATCTGTTCAGTTCAGCTAAAGCTGGGTACACAAACTGGCCGAAATTTCGGCCATTCAATCAATCGGCCAATGTATCGTATGCACGCCGGCCATTGTGTACAGACGATGTGTCTGAACGCCGATGTTCACAGACATATCGCATTGGCTGTGCAGATATCTCTGCTCATCGTGCTGTGTGTACGGGAAATCAGCTGACTGCTGGTACATTTGCTGCAGAGATCGACGGGGAGGGACCTGCAGCCAGAGGCAGTGATGGTTGCTCAGTGTGTATGAGCAACCATCATCAGCTGATATATCTGCTGTCAGTCAATCTGAAGATATAACTTTCCAGTGTGTGCCCAACTTTATACAGGTGGCCAAAATTGCCACTAATCCAGCTATTCCAACAATGATCAGATGTATCCTTACGTGAAAAGTACTAGCAGTGTTGGACTGGGGCATGAAGGGCCTACTGGGGGAATGCCGTGATAGGGGCCCATACTTAGGGGTGTCGCCAGCCTCCAGAGGGGGACTGGGCCCCTTTAAATATATACATATTATATATATATATATATAGTAAATACTGCTAGTGAATGCATGATAATGTACCAGATTAATAGCAGCAGTGCATTGAAGAAAATACACAATATTACTGTGCAGTATAATTCAAGTGTACAGTGTGAAACCTGGTCCCTAGAGGAGGGGGTGGGCCCTCAGGCAGTGGTGCCCACCAGGGGTTTCCCCTGAACCCCTGTGGGCCAGTCCGACCCTGAGTACTAGTACCATTTACTTGGGAACATTTATAAATTACACCAGTATGGGGGCTAAACCAGCCCCCATATCTTTTCCACAAGGTGGCAAGTTTGCAATAAATGGTTTGTGAGTGTTATTCTTTCATATCTGTTTTATTTCTGTTTTAGTTTGAGACTGTTCTTTATTCATATTCTGTACGTGAATTGGGTATAATTAATTTTGTTCAATAAACATTAAATGGGGGAGATGTACTAAGCTCTGGAAAGTAATAAATTGGAGAGTGATAAACTAACAACCAATCAGCTCCTAACTGTAATTTTTCAAACACAGCCTGTAACATGACATTTAGGAGCTGAGTGGCTGGTGGTTTACAATTCTCCAATTTATCTGATTCAGGGGGTCGGGTGCGCTCTCTTGTGGTGTAGGGTAGGTGCTGTGGTTCGTGTAGCGTGCCTTCTGTGGTAGAGAAAGAAGAGGCAGACAACAGGATAGGGGGCCAAACCGTTTATTGAGTAAATACAGTGCGGCTCCGGAGTGGTCCAAGGGGGGGGGGGGAGCGGTGTGGAGTAGGCAGGGCCGTCTGGCCCGTTATGCGAACTACGCAGCTGCGTAGAGCGCCAACCAGCAGAGGGCGCTGTGGGCGGCGGTTCCCAGCACCACAGTCCTTCCCGCACCCTAGCGCCGTCGTCGCCGCCACACTCCTCCTCCTCTCCCCACCCCCCTTCGCCACCACAACCACACTCCCCCCACCCCTCCAAGCCGTGCTATGCTAGAGACGTCATGACGTCTCTCCAATAGTTCTTATGAGCGGCGGACGCCGGAGCTCACACCTGACCTCCGGCGTCCGGTTCCCCCCACGGGCACTAAGGGAGAGACCATCTTGATGGCTTTTTCATGATTCCACGACCCCTTAATTTGTTTGGGCACGCACAACAATATGCCTGGGGCTGCCAAAAAATATACTCGCTTACCAAAAAATTTGGGCTAGGGCTGGCCCTGAGAGTAGGGGTGTGTGGCTCACTGGATCATGCTGGGAAGGTTGCTGGACTCTTTCAGGGAGTTTGTTACCATGCTGTTCTTGACCAGTACGTCTTCCCTGCTGGACCTATGGTCGATAGTCTTGCGAGCAGTCTAGGTATGGTGTGGTGCCAGTAAATAGGTTCTTAATGCTGGTGGCATCCCACACGGTGGTGGAGTAAAGTTCTTACTCTCATTAGAACTTTATCCTCTCCCATAGCTTGAAGGAGCAGCCAAGCGGACCGGACGGCAGCGGACACAGGAGCGGGGTTTAAGGTAAGTAATGTTGTTGTTTTTTTCTTTTTTTGTGTGTGTGAGCAGGACTACTGAAGGGGACATTACTACAGGTGGCACTACTACAGAGGGCACTACTACAGGGGGCATTACTACAGGGGCACTACTACAGGGGCACTACTACAGGGGGTACTGCTACAGGGGGCATTGCTACAGGGGGCATTTACAGGGGGCATTACTGCAGGGGCACTACTGTAGGGGGCATTATTGTAGGGGGCACTACTACAGGGGGCATTACAACAGGGGGCACTACTACCAGGGGCATTTACAGGGGACATTACTGCAGGGGGCACTACTGTAGGGGGCACTACTGGTGAGGGCATTACTACAGGGGGCATTACTGCAGGGGACATTTCTATTGGGGGCATTACTACAGGGGCATTACTATTGGGTGCATTATTATGGGGGGCATTACTACTGGGGGGCACTACTACAGGGGGCATTACTACAGGGGGCTCTACTACAGGGGGCATTTACAAGGGGCATTACTGCAGGGGGCACTACTGTAGGAGGCATTAATGCAGGGGGACCTACTTCTCTATGACCACTTAAGCACTGTATATGTCACTTAAATATATGTCACTTGGATCACAGCATGAGTCATGTTGAATGTGCTCTGGAGTGCAATGCATAACTATCACATAAGGTTCTATATGCTTTGTTTCATAGCTATAACTGTGTATTATAAAGAACAATACATACCCTCAAATGACCCAGATTATGGTGGCAATGTTTTTTTTCCTGGACTATAAGGGGTTTATTTACTAAAGTGAGAGTTTTTAGAAGTGGAGTTGTTGCCCATGCAAAAGCAGATTATTATGTCACAATTGTACATAGTTAAATATTGGGTAGTATGATTTTGTACTGTCAAATGAAAGAGGGTCACCACATCAATATGTGACCTGTATCAAAAACACCTCAAGCCTCCCTCCGGCGCTCTGGTCTCTCCTCTGGCTCCGTCTGCTATGCTGTCATTTGTTCTCCCAGCAGAACACAATAAAGTTTAAAAAAAAACAACGTATTTTTTCTAAACAGTACTGTGTGCTGTTGGGAGACCACATGACAGCATAGCAGATGGCAGGTAAGTGCTGGATGGGGGGGAGGTGAGCGGGTGGGGGGGGGGAAGGTGAGCGGAGGGGGGCCACACAAACTTACCGCATCTGTAGGCAGTGCTGCGCATGCGCTGGTTTTACAGATGTAACAGCGCATGCGCAGCACTGCTTCCAGCTGCGATAAGTTAGTGTAGAGAGGGATAACTATCTATTTCCCGAAAAGCTGTCATCGCAAAGATGACAGCTTTTCGGAATAGATAGTTATGGAGAGGAGGAATGATGAATTCCTCCGCTAATTAGGTACAACTCCATGCGAGTTCTAAACCTAATTACCTCCAGAGAAAGTTTAGCTATGATGAATAGGCCCCTCTGTCTGAAGGCGGCAGATGAAGCGAAACTGGGACTGAGGTGAGCACATCTTGTCACCGAGGGGGATGGGACAGGTGAGGACATCAGAATACAGTGCACCGGCGGACGGCTTATAAAAATATCCCAAATTTACCAACTGGCCGCGGCAGCAGGGGCGGCAGGTTGCTGGGCCCCTACAAGCTTCGGGCCCTTGGGCAACTGCCCAACAAGCCCAATGGAAGAGATGGCCCTGGATGTGGGCTCCATTCCAGATCATTTGAGCAAGTCCAGGGGTCTGGGGGAACAACAGAAGAACCTAGCACCACCGGCGGATTCAGGGGGGGCGATCAGGGCGATCACCCCCCATACACATAGCCCCGATTGCTAAATATCCCGGCCACTTAATGACACGACTAGAGTCACTGTCTGCCGGCCGGGCTTAGCTTAGCTGCTGGTGCTGCTGCCTGACAACAGTGCAGCTGTGCAGGCGGCTGCGGCGCAGCACCAGTGCGTGGGTCTATTATGTGACACTATGTCACTGACACAGTCAGTCACAAGTTGTGTCTGGGCTGGCAGGACCGCTGGCGGCGCGGCGGGGGTGGGTGGGCGATTCCTTCTGAGGTAATAACCTCTTCCGCGGCTGGCCCTCCCTGTCCTCCTTCCATGCGCAAGGTCAGAGATTTGATCTCTGACATGCGCAGTGGGCACTGGGAATCCATCGAGGCGGGCACCATTTTGATGATACTGGGCTGTGTGGGCTGATAATGTGGTCGAGCCTTCTGCCTGTCACATTTTCAGAAGAGAGAGTGCTGTGAGTATATCTTTGTGGAGCATATCAGTGGGGTTTGGAGGTGTCTGGCGCACAAGTGGGGCTGGGGGGAGCCTTTGTGCGACAATTTTTTATTTGGGGGGGGGGATCTGGTCCTGCCTGTCACTTTTACAGAAGAGTGCTGTCAGTCTGTGTTTGTGGAGTATATCAGTGGTGTTGGGGGAGAGGGTCTGGTGCACATGATGGGCTGGGGGCAGGGCCGGACTGGGACTAAAAATAGGCCCTGGCATTTACAGCACACAGGCCCACCTCGCGTCCGCACCTGGCATAGACTCCTCCCCTTACTATACCTGACTCCTCCCACTCTATGCTCTTACAAATATAATTAATATTAGTACAACATTCTCTGTGTTAAAATACACACAACAGAGCTCACCCTGCAGGGGATTCAAACATGTGCCGTAGTCAGACATTTGGTTGGTTCTTTTAGGTAAAGTTGGCACTTCATTGGAGGAGGCAATAGGGTTTCCGCTAGGCTGTAGGAATGCCAGGGCGCTGGAGGGTGATGGCCGGGAATCTCTGCGTGCGGCAAAGGTGCCGTGGCCGGACGGAAAAGGGGTCCTTGGGACACGCATCCAATCTGTCATGCTTGCTTGGCGGTGTGTCAAGCATTTACTATTATTATTATTAAGTCCCGTGCCGTGCAGGGGTTTGGACCTAGAAAGGGGCTCTCCTGTGCGCGCACTCCCAAAAAAAGACCACAACAAAAGGGACGTGTCTTTAAGACTAGTCCCCTTTTCATCATTCTTGGGGGCATGCCTGGCACTTACGGACATGCCGGGCTACCCCCAAGCGCTCCTATCTCAATGAATAGATGCCAGGCGCCCATTCACCGGCGGTGATTGCTGCAACGCTATTTTCCCAACCCGCAGGACACTGCGGCCCATGGGTGGGGACAGCACACGCAGGCTGTTTTCGCGGGGTGACTCTAAGCGGGACAGGGCCCCACTAAAACAGCCTAGGAGCGCTAATAACAGAGGTGATGGGTTTCCCCCAAGCTCTCCACTCATGGTGAATAGATGCCGTCCACGTGCGTATGGCGTCTATTCACCCGGCAGTGATTGATCACAACTTTTCCCACCCGCGAGACACTGCGGCCCATGGATGGGGAAGGCTGAGGGCATGCTGCTTTAGCGGAGCACCACTAAATGGGCAGGGCACAGCCCCCTGCTAAAACAAGCTAGCGGGAACACTACTGTAGGTCTCGCACACAAAGAAAAGGAATGGTATTTTCCCAATTTACCAAGCCCTAACTTAGCAGTTGTAGAGGACTAGATAGTGTTTACGGCAGCTGTATGTTTGTCATAACAGCGCAGCCAGCCAATGAGAGTCATACAGACTCTGATTGGCTGCTGCAGCCACGGAGGGAGCCGGCTAGAGCTCACTCATGAGCTCCCATTCCGGCTCCCCCCGCAGCGGTTGATGGTAGAGACGTTATGACGTCTCTCCCATAGTGCAGAGAAGGCCGGGAGCAGCGGACAGCGGTGGTCATCGGCTGGAGCGGGATCAGGTAAGTTGTCTATTTTTTTTCTTTTATGAGTATGCGTTACTGTATAAAGGGGGCTGCTAATGGGGGCACTGTATAGGAGGCTGCTAATGGGGGCACTGTATAGGGGGCTGCTACTGGGGGCACTGTATAATGGGGCTGCTACTGGGGGCACTGTATAGGGGGCTGCTACTGGGGGCACTGTATAAAGGGGGCTGCTACTGGGGGCACTGTATAGGGGGCTGCTACTGAGGGCACTGCATAAGGGGCCAGCCTGGGGGTACTGCATAAGGTGCCAGTCTGGGGGCACTATTTAAGCCTGGGAGCACTACATAAGGGACCAGTCTGGGGGCACTACATAGGGGCACCACTTCAGCCTGTGGGCACTGCATAAGGGCAAAGCTAAACAGGGGGCAATGCATAAAGGGGAAAACTACAGGGGGCACTGTATAAAGGGCACAAATACAGGGGGCAATGCATAATGGGTACTTTTGACTGAGAGCCAGTGGTGGAGCAGCCTGAGACCTGTCGGGCTGGATTGGTAAGGGAGATACCCCTTTTTCCGGCACGCGCATAATTACGAAGGCCCCCACCCGGCTACTTTTTGATGCCATCCGGCTGGAAATAATTTCTGGGGAGAACACTGGACATGTCTGTGCACACTAAAACAGAGCCGGAACTCTGCTAGTTCCCCCTCTGAATCAGCACCCCTCTCCCAGCACAGCACCTATCACCGAGCAGCACAGATCATAGAAGCATCCAGCAACACCCATCACCCCTAACCCATAGCAATACTCATCCGCAGAGCTGTAACAGCACATTTTGGTGCCCAGTGCCAGTAAGAGCATTGCACCTTCAAACCCATTTTATTTTCAATAGGGACAGGGGAGTGGTTTTGCTAGGAAGGAACGTGGTCACACAATAGTACCCCCAATTCAAATTACACCACACAAAAGTGCAACCTTATTTACATTACATCACAGGACAGTGTCTGTTATTTACGTTAAGTCACCCAGTATTGCTCCTTATTCACATGACACCACACAGTATTGCTCCTTATTCACATTACACCACACCGTATTGCCCCTTATTCACATTACACCTCACAGCAGTGCCCTTTATACACATTATACCACACAGTAGTTCACATAATACACATAAGGACATGCATTGTAAGAGACTTCCTCAGGGACCAGTCACCCATATGCCAAACAAACCAAAGCTGACACCAGGGAAGTGATATCATCAAGCCACGACTCCGCTGCAGACGCCCCTCATACCACAGGCAGCAACCTGTTACCATAGTGACAACCCAACACCAATAAGATAGCACAGCTGGAAGAACCAAGGAGTCCCTAAACATTCATATAAAGCCAGTCTGACAAATAGAGTGTTTAAACAGTCTATATACACTTTTACCTGTGCCATGTAAAATGTCCAATAGACCTGCCCAGGGCCCCCTCACCACCACCCTTGATCCCCGCAACGACACATCAAAATACATTTTCTTCTATTTTGGTTTTACTTTCAGAAGTACTGCTAGTATAAATGTAGAATGCACAGGGGCTGGCTGGAAACTTTTATCCTGGGGGGCAAATGCATGCAGGCGGCTCTGGCAAAGGAGTAGCGTGTAGCCAGGGTGTCCGAAGAATATGCGTGCTACGGCACCCCCCCCCTCAAGTGTTTCAGGGAGGAGGCGGGTCCATATGGGATTAAGGTAAAAGTAAAGGTAAAGGTAATGTAAGGTAAAAATAAAGATTTGGGCAGCCCCCTGTCAAAGTGCCCATATGCAGTGCCCCCGTGTGCCACAGGAGAGAACACCCTTATGCAGGCCTCCAGTAGTGCCCCCAGTAGTAGTCCCCCTCCCTTGTAGTGCCCCCAGTAGTAGTAGTCCCCCCCTTTTGTAGTGCCCCCAGTAGTGGTAGTCCCCCCCCCTTGCAGTGCCCCCAGTAATCCCCCCCTTTGTAGTGCCCCATTAGTAGTAGTCCCCCCCTTGTAGTGCCCCCAGTAGTGGTAGTCCCCCCCTGTTGTGCTCCCAGTAGTAGTCCCCCCCTTGTAGTGTCCCCAGTAGTAGTAGTCCCTTACCCCCCTTGTAGTGCCCCCATTAGTAGTAGTAGTAGTAGTCCCCTTATAGTGCCCCCAGTAGTAGTAGTCCCCAGTAGTAGTAGTCCCCTCCCCCTTGTAGTGCCCCTAGTAGTAGTAGTCCCCCCCTTGTAGTGCCCCCAGTAGTTGTAGTCCCCCACCCCCCCTTGTAATGCCCACAGTAGTAGTCCCCCCCTTGTTGTGCCCCCAGTAGTAGTAGTCCCAAGTAGTAGTCCCCTCCCCCTTGTAGTGCCCCCAGTAGTAGTAGTCCCCACTTGTAGTGCCCCCAGTAGTTGTAGTCCCCCACCCCCTTGTAATGCCCCAGTAGTAGTAGTCCCCCCCTTTGTAGTGCCCCCAGTAGTTGTAGTCCCCCACCCCCCTTGTAATGCCCCCAGTAGTAGTAGTCCCCCCCTTTGTAATGCCCCCAGTAGGGCCAGACACCCCCCCCATGGTAGACACACATAATATAAAAGCCAAAATAAAAAAAACCACTTACCTGAATCCCCGCTCCCGCCGCCGCCATCTGCTCCTCCGTCTGTCCTCCCGGGCCGGGCCGCTCTGCATTATGGGAGAGATGTCATATGACATCATGACGTCTCTCCCATTGCCCACTGCGGGAGCCGGAAGATGGAGCGGCTCCCGCAGTGGGCGCAGCAGCAGCTAATGAGAGTCTGACAGACTCTCATTGGCTGCTGCTTACAACAAACACACAGCTGCCGGAGCCGGGGGCTGTGTGTTTGTCGTGTAGCGCTGACCGAACTTCGTCCGGTCAGCGCTACACACGCGGTGCAGTCTGTGTCACAGTGACACAGACTGCACCGGCCCGCGGCCCGCATGATGCTGCGGCCCGGGGGGCACATGGCACCCTGCCCCCCGGCCCAGCCCGCCACTAAGAATGCACCATATATATACCACCAGCTTTAAAATTGTTTAAAAAAAAATGGTATAATCAGAAAGTGGCTTAAAATATATATATTTTTTAAATATACAAGTGAATGGAGGAAAGGTGTATTTACAGATCAGTTATAACAGAAAATAAAGAGCATAACAAAAATAACAGAACTATAGAACTACTACACTTACAAATACCAAAAAAAAAGCAATATAAAAATGAATAATATTGAACTGTATCTAGCTCACTCAGAGGACCACCAAACCTAAAATTTAAGATACCGTATATTAAGGATCTACTAGTGACATTGGCATACAGTGTGTGTGGGTATGAATATTATTATAAATATGCTGTGTTGCTGCTGCTACTTATCCCATATAACGGGTGGCAGTTCAAATCCTGACAGTGGCAGCCCGACAAGGGTGAAGATACCGATCGTCCCTAAGGTAAGTAAGGTAAGTATCGCTAACCTAATTCCCCCCCTAACCCTCCCTTAGGGGTGCCTAACCCTAACCTCCCCCCAGGTGCCTAACTCCAATCCCCACTCTAAGTGCCTAATCCTAACCCCCCCGTTCCCCTAACCCTCCAGGTGGGGTGCCTAACCTGAAGTCCCCCCGGGAGCCCTAAATCTAACCCCCCCCACCCACAGCTGTCCGCGCCCCGCTTACCTTTGTTTGGTATGCCGAGCGTCGGTCTTCCGGCGTATGGTTAATGACAGGCGTCGAGTTTTCGACGCCTGTCATTAGTACCACGCCGGGATTAGAAAGTCTGGAAGCCAGCGGTCGGCATTTAGACTGTCGGCTTCCAAACTACATCCCCATATAACCCATATATAAATATCCAATACAAAAATGAAGTAAAAATACACGAACTTTTATTGACTTAGTCTTTGTTGGTGAAGGCTTAGGCTGCTGTGCTGCCAGTCCATGTCACTCTTCTTCATGGCTGGGACTGCAATGGGCATGGAGGGTGTCGTTAGAGGGAGCAGAGTCAAACAGCTCCGGTGCTGCAGGCCTGCAGCATGAAGTGGATTGTGCCCGCTGGCGGTGGATCCTGCTTGGCTGCCCTCCTACTTTTAGGTTTCTCGGGCCGTGGCGGCAGGTCAGGAACAGAAAAGGGAAGGGCTGGTGCAGCCTCATGCATAATGACGTCATGACATCATTCATATCTTGCGCAGCATGGACTGGACAGGACCGTGACGGATAACCTGTGGGACGGCTTGATGTTTATTTTTTTCCCCTACTTTTGCCGCGCCATAAGGGCAACAGCGGTTAGTTTATAACTAACTATTAGACGCAGTGGCCCAGTTTTGTGCCCCTGACCCTTGGGTCCCTGTGAACCATGGGTGCTGGGACGGTGGTAGCCTTTGTACACCTGGCCTGGACCCCTGTCCAATGCTCCCAGTAAGGGAAGAGGGAGGAGTCTCTGGGGCTATGCTATTGTCAGGGCCGGCGATTCCCTCCACCCAGCCAGCGGTGATTAAGCAGCACCGGTGAGCCGGGGGTGGGGCAGCTGGCGTGAAGAAGGAGATCTGATAAGCCCACCTGACGGACAGCCCAGCCGAGCCCCGACATACAGTCCTCCCTTCCCTCCGACAGTGACACAGACTCTGAGTCCATGTCACTAATACTGTTGTGGCCAGTCAGTTCTGTGGGTGGCTGTGTGTTATGGGGAGCGATCACCCTGATCGCTCCCCCTTGAATCCGCAAAGGACAGCAGCCGCTTGTCCCGGTCCTGCTGCTGCCGCCCGCTGTCACTCTGAGCTGGCCCTAGATTGCCCGACAGGTGGTGATAATTATTTCCTTTGTGATACTGAGAAGAACATGCAGCACTAGTAAAATTCTATATTACTATTTCTATTGTGGTCATGGTGAGGGGAGGGGAGAGGGGTTCCAGGCAACCAGAACCCCCCCGCGTTTGCCTATAACATGACTACATACCTGCCATAAGAGGATTAATACAATTGATTTGCCACTTTAGAAGTACAGGATAGAAATATAGTGAGGTATTTATTATGAGTTATTTAGATGGCACACACATACTTGCAGCACTTTACAGAGAATATTGCAACCATTCCCATCAGTCCCAGTGGAGCTTACAATCTATATTGCCTATCACAGGGACACACATACACATTAGGGTTATTTTTTTCAGTAGCCAATCAAACTACCAGGATAACTGGAGCACCCAGAGGAAGCCCACATAAAAGGAGAGAACATACAAACTCCACACATTATTCTTCAGGAACAGAACCCATGACCCCATGGATGTGAGGCAGTCATGCTAAGCATTATAGTTAATAACTACATTTAATCAGTGTTCCTTTTATTCTCTTGCTACACTGCTGTACTGGTCACCTCCAAACCCTTATTACATACTCATGTGTAGAAGCAGTTATACTGTATGTTACTTGTATATATACTGTATGTGGAGTCAGTGTGACTACATTGTAGTCTGTGTGGCACTCGGTAACCTGCAGGAGCCCCCGCCCACCCATGCCCTTATAAGGAGCGGAGGGGGCTTGAGTGCTGGAGGTAGAGGATGTTGCTGTGCCGAGCTGGTCCCTCACTGTAGCACCAACTCCAGTCAGCGCTGCTGCTGCTGCTTCACTGCTCTGGTCTACTCCAGTATCCAGCCTGCAACAGGTAAGGCAGCCCTGCATCCCCTGTACAGTCCCCCTGCATGCACAGTCCTCCATCCAGTCCCCTTTTAAGCTGATGTCTGTAAATATGCTGCTATATATACTGTATATCCTTAGTCTGACATTCTTTAGGTTTCAAAAAAGAGTTGCTTCCTACAATCACACTTTATAAAGACAGAAGCAAGACACAGACGTAACTAGTATAATTCACACTTTACTTGGGATACAGTAGATATAGCATCCACTATGTTTGTTGCATATAGTTCTGTTTATTGGTTATGAAAGTTTGCAGACAGTTATACATGAAGATGTGTTTTTAATTCCCCTCTTACTACTGAAAACAACCTACAGGAAGTCGGCAGTTAATGAAGAGTAAGTGAATTAAGCTAATGGCATTAACTACTGTATCTTCATTTTTGTTATTGAAACGGACATTATAGTCTAATTACAACTGTGTGTCCCCGGCTCATTTTCTAGTTGTCAAAGATGAAAGTGCCTTATTTTCCTACATGTTTGTCCATTCATCACACATCAATTATCACACAGAGACAGTGATCAAAGGGTTAAGAGCTGTGACTAGGGTCTGTGTGCTGTCATGAAGCTCCCTGTCATGTATGTGACATGTCTCTGATAGAATTTAATAAAAGTGTGATTACTGTGACTCCCTGTTATCTTTAGTATGAGCTATTATCTCAGGAGAGGAGTTTTGATTGTTTCTTTTTTTTTTTTTTTTTATTAATAAAATTTTTTTGCTTGTCCTCTCGTCTTCTGCTTTGATGGACCAAACAAACAATGTCTGTTTTAAAGGATATGATGCAGAGCTTTGGCACATTTCGTCAACATAATAACAGACTTCTGTGCCAATGATTTTACATTTTAATTGGGAAGAATTAATCACAATATCTGGACAGAAGTAAACGCTTGAGCTGAGTATCACAGTCGTATACTGACTATTCATTGAGATGAGAGCGTTAGTATTTCTGTGCCAAACTTTTAAGGTTGAGATTATTTGTGCATTTTTTTGAAATTGTCTTTAGAAAACTCTGTTGTTTTGTGTGTGTGTATGTACATATATATATATATATATATATATACACACACACACACACACACACACACACACACACACACACACACACAAATAAAACATCTAGGTGATGGAATATCAGACTTTCTTTTGACATATATATGTAGCTGTATGCCTCCACTCCATAAAACCTAGAACTGGATCTTTTTGTATCAGTACCAATTTTGAATAGGTATATATTGGTAGATCTGTTTTATGTTGATCATCCTAGGGAATGCAAACAAAGTAGAGAGA
Organism: Taudactylus pleione; assembly: GCA_031769625.1. NCBI lineage: Eukaryota > Metazoa > Chordata > Amphibia > Anura > Myobatrachidae > Taudactylus > Taudactylus pleione. Next base: position 33,661,822 of record JAUIMM010000031.1, on the reverse strand, counting down.
GCTAATTCATTCAGCAAGCCCCTGTTAGATGTAAGTGTGCATAAATACATTTCCAAGAGTTTCAGCTCCTCTTGGATTTGATATTATATACATACATGGGTCTGCTTTGATTTACCTTTATGATAATCCACGTATATCACAACGCACGTGTCCTTGACTGCATTATGAAAATGTCATTATTTTTGAAAGCTGTTCTTATACAAGACCTGGCTTTAATGGGGTTTTGTTTTGCTTCTTCTAGAACTGGCAATGTCTCCAGAGAAAGTGGTAGAGGGGTCAAACATAAAACTAGGCTCCTTTTTTTTTTTGTTAACAAATGTATTCTCAGAATTGATAGAAATGTTTCAGCACTATCTTCCACAGATTACATTGGGCTGTTGTGAAGCCTTCCGAAATATTTGCAGACTCTGCGATAACTAGTACTACTATTTATACCTACAGGTTACATCTCTCAACTCTAGAAATGTAAGGTTGTGGTCATGCCAAAATAGAATGCAGGATGTGTCTATAAGACAAATAGATATACATAAAACCTGAGCACTGATTTGTTGACTCTGAAACAGGTGCTTGGAAGGCACTGAAATTGTCACCATTGCTCATGTAGGTAAACTGATCCATACTAATGCATTCATTTAAGGCTCATTGTCTCTGCAAAGTGGAGTCATTTATCCAGGTGATGCATGCATCTGGCAATGCCTGGAGGAATGCAAAGGCAGTCATTTATTCCAATATTGAAGACAATGGGGCAAAGGCATCTTCTGAAAACCTGGAAATGAGTCAGCTTGGCTGGGTAATAGTGGGAGTAATGGATGGCAAGTGAGGGCTATTGGCTATTTTACATATGTATTTTTCTATATTTTATTCATATATATTTCTGTCTGTGGGCAGGATGTACTAATGCTAAAATATGGTCAATCTTCTGAAAACGGCAGATGGCATTTGCCATATGTAGCAGGATTAGGAAAGCAAAACTTTCCAGAGATTGCACCTGCTAGGCAATGTCATCTATAGATGGCGTCGCCTAATAGAAGCCTATGTTTTCGGATAATTCCCAGAGAGGGCCCCAATAGGTTCTCTCCCAGTGTTCCCCCGCGCATATGCTGGCCAATGGGTATTAATTGCAAAACTATATGCATACGACTTTAATAAACGGCGCTATGAATGCGGTAAGTGGTGGGATGTATATCCTTCAAATTGAACATCCCAAGCACTAGCCTTGCTTTCATTGCTCTTTGGGGTCATTCCTATTAGGTGCGAATGGCGAGGTGCAAGTTGCTAGTTTCACTTCGTATTCGCATAGCGAATTAATTTTGTAATCCAATTAGCAACTCGCACTAAATCAGTCTGTCTGAATTCGCAACTTTCCACTCGCACCTCCCTGAGGGTGAGAGATGGAAAGGAAAATCTTTATTTTAATGTTAAAATGTGGGGACACCGTTCTGAACCTTGGACCCCCCCTCAATGACTAATTAGGCATTTGGAAGTTTCCAATGAGCTTAATTAGTCCAATAATTACATGGCATTTTTTGGGGTAAAAAAAAAATCCTCAAATTGCCCCAAAATCAACTTTTTTGTTTGTTTAGGCACCCCAAAGTTAATTACAATAATTTTTTAGTTGAAAAATTATTGTTTTATCTTCTTTTTTTTTTTTTAAATTTTTCAAGTCGCCCTCAAAGTACACCAAAATCACCCTTTTTCCTACTTTTTTTTTCATTTTTCGTTTAATTAGTTTGAGATTAAGCAAAAAAAGTTATTTTTTTAATCATTTTCTTGCATTTAAAAAAACCCCACACAAATCAGCCATTTGACACCATTTAAAAACCTACAGTACCTTCCTAATGCTCACAAACAGCCTCTATACGGTCCTGCTAACAAAATTATCCATTTTGGGGGGTCCAGGATGGCCTCCCCAGAGTCCCCACATTTTCATGCATTTCTCGCAAATCTCATTTGGCAGTCAGTTCGCACCCCTCCGCTGCGAGTAGTGCGAATAGGCATTTTTAATTGGATTGGAGATTCTCGGGAGCGTGCTTTGCTGCAAAGTGTGCGAGTTTCAAGAAACAAACTCGCTACTCGCCATTCGCACCTAATTGGATTGAGCCCATTGTCTCTTAAACCCTTTGCTGGGCACAGGCACAAACAGTGTTGAACAGTCTTCACCTCCCCATAACTCACCTTGGTTTGCCTGTCAAGATACAGTTGAGTTCTCCAATCCTTGATCTTTTCCGTGTCCTACCTAGTTTATTGTGTGTTGCTCTGTGTTGTGGCATAGATACTGTATGTCAGCTTCACTTACTGTACTATTGATATGGCATCTTTTACTGTTGTTGTGTATATACCCTGTACTGCACTGCAGAAACTTTGTGACACCTAAAACATAAAGGATAATAACAACAGGGCCAGATTAGCAATGCAACTGAAGGTGCCTGACTGAGCTCCAAGCCTTTGTACGCCCCGCCTCTCACATAATAGGCCCATGATAACCAAAAAATAAAGGGATGTACATTATACCAGCAGCCTCAAACTGCAGCAACCATTGTGGGGTGTCCAGTATGTGTTTGGGAAATCAACCTATATGTCTTGGGTGAATCCTGTGTTATGTGAGTTTGGAGATAGCGATAGATGATAAACTTGTGAGCAAGGCTCCTTACCTCTCTGTTAATACCCAGCCTGGTTTTATTACTGTATTTGTTCCCAATAATAAAGCACTGTGGGCTCGCATGCTGGCACTATGTAGATAAATCTCAGTAATTATAGTTATAAACTTTACAACAGTTTATCCCTAGAGAAGCAACTGTTAGCAGAGGTAGGTATGGCCACTGAGACCTTTCCTGGCTCCCCAACACTAGAGATGGGACGTGTTCAAATACGGGCATAGCCACGCCCACTTGTAAAGCTACTCAATACACTGCTGAAGGTGGCAGAGGTGAGTAGCTGCCAAACTCATACTTATACTTGGGGAAGGTACATTTATGCAAATGTGTTATTTGCATTAGGTTCATAATTAATCCAGACAAAGAAATAGCCTTTGCCTCTGAGGAAACGGGCAGTATTTGGAGCCGAGAAACGCGTTAGGACAGGACTCTCATCATCAGACCGGTCTGATTGCCAGATCCACTTTCCTTGCAACTCGCACATCACGGTCTCCTTTGTCACCTAGAACTACGTTCTTGCATAGGTGTAGGAGACCGGCAGATGCGGCAGGACATTCCAGACATCACGTCTATTCCTGCCGCTCAGAACACCTGCCCGACTGCCGCTACACACAGAGCACCTGCATGGCCAGTGCTCGTGCTGTGGGAGACCGCTCCACAGTGCTGGGCATCGGCACACACGGCACACACGTCGCGGGAGACCCTTTATACCGGGCGGCTTGCTGTTCCACACAGGACCATTGCCATGACTTTTTTCACCTTGGCAGACAGCATACATCTGATGCTTATGTGCTAAGCTGTTCACCATTATCACGGTCATCCCTATATGAGACACAGCTTCCCATTGAATTACTAACATTTGTTCTGAATTGGTATCACATCTCTGAGTACTCATCATCGCCAAAGTTACGCAAGAGGTATACCTCTTTATTCACACTATTTTTTGTTTCCCGGCCGGGATGAACTGTGACTATTAAGCACATGTCTTATTAGATTGATTACCAATAATCAGATTCATTTATCATTATTATTTACTATAATTCATGCATGTATATTATTCTATCAACTGTTGATTAATTGGTCCATTACCAGTGTCAATGTACTATATTATGTCCATATATTCTTAGATAATTTTTTAATTTATGTGTTTATTATAATCTATCAAGATATTAAATCATCTAATTTTCAACCTATTCAGGTTCATTATTGCTATACAAAGTAGCGCTCCCTGTTCCTTTGTTTTCAAAGAAATAGGTTGGTTCCGGCGCTTTCTTAAGATCTAAAAATTGTCTTGATATTCCCCTCAAGAAAAGAAAAACAATAAGTCACCCATAGTTTTATTATTTTAAACACCACTCTTAAGCTTAACTTCACTAATAAATAAGACACAGACAACTATATAGAATTGGAAAAAAGAGGTCACAGCCAAATTTATTTAGATAGGATTAGAAATTGAATTAGTCATGGTGGCGAAAAAGCAGTGCTAACTCGGTCTACAGCTCATAATAATTGTTCGCTTTACCAAAATGGGGTGGAGTTTTTCCACCCCGTGCGCAAGTCATCCCGGGTAGTACCACCTCCCCTTAACTGGCACAGTGCTGGTCCCTCCTTAAGATGAAGACCTGGTTCTCCCGTAAAGTAGCAACCGACTCGCCTCTCTCAAATGGGAAATGCTAGCCAAGCTCCGCTGCGCTAAATTGAGCCACCGAGGAGCACTGCTTTCCGCATGCTGCGCCTCACCTGCTGGAAAAGAACATAATATATTCCAACTAATACATATTGGTACAAACCAATTTCTCACAACGAATAAATAATGGTACAAACCAATTTCTCACAACGAATAAATATTGGTACAAACCAATTTCTCACAACGAATAAATATTGGTACAAACCAATTTCTCACAACGAATAAATAATGGAACAAACCAATTTCTCACAACGAATAAATATTGGTACAAACCAATTTCTCACAACGAATAAATATTGGTACAAACCAATTTCTCTCAACCAATAAATATTGGTACAAACCAAATTCTCACAACGAATAAATATTGGTACAAACCAATGTCTCACATGAATAAATATTGGTATAAACCAATTTCTCACAACGAATAAATATTGGTATAAACTAGGGGTGAGCGGGTTCCCATTTCTGAAATCCGAACCCCCCCGAGACCCCCCGATCCGAGTCAGATCCGAGTCAGGCTCGACTTTTCCCGCCTGACTCGGATCTGAAATCGAGGCAAAACGTCATCATCCCGCCTTCCGGGTCTCGCGGTTTTTGGATCCTATATAAGGTACCCGCGTCGGCGCCATTTTCTCACTCGGCTGTGGACAGTGAAGAGGGAGGGTGGGAGTTAGGGCTGGCTGGGCTGTGTAGTGTAGTGTAGTGTAGTGCAGAGTAGTGTTGTGCTGTGCTGTGCTGCGCTGTGCTGCTGTTGTCCACTACTTCAAAGTCCATAGGGGCTGGCTGTGTTGTGCTGTGCTGCTGTTGTTAATAGGGGCTGTGTCCACTACTTCAAAGTCCATAGGGGCTGGCTGGACTGTGTTGTGCAGTCAGTTCTCCATAGGGGCTGTGTCCACTCCAAAGTCCTGTGCAGTGTCCCAGTCCTAAAGGGGTGCTGTAGTGTTGTCCAGGGGGTGCTCTGTCCATCAGGGGTGCTCCCCCCAAGTGCTAAAAAAATAAAAAATTTTCTGTGTTTGTGAATTGTGTGCGCAGTAGCCGCACGTGCATCAACAAAGTAGTGCCAAGCGTGCGCCTGTGTCATAAGTAAAGGGCCGGCTGGCTTGACCGTTAAAGGGTGCTGTAACCCCCAAAGTACACTCCAGTCCAAACCAAAAAAAAAAATTTTTTCTGTGTTTGTGAATTGTGTGCGCAGTAGCCGCACGTGCATCTACAAAGTAGTGCCAAGCGTGCGCCTGTGTCATAAGTAAAGGGCCGGCTGGCTTGACCGTCAAAGGGTGCTGTAACCCCCAAAGTACACTCCAAGCCAAATAACAAAATATTTTTTCTGTGTTTGTGAATTGTGTGCGCAGTAGCCGCACGTGCATCAACAAAGTAGTGCCAAGCGTGCACCTGTGTCATAAGTAAAGGGCCGGCTGGCTTGACCGTTAAAGGGTGCTGTAACCCCCAAAGTACACTCCAGTCCAAACCAAAAAAAAAATATATTTTCTGTGTTTGTGAATTGTGTGCGCAGTAGCCGTACGTGCATCAACAAAGTAGTGCCAAGCGTGCGCCTGTGTCATAAGTAAAGGGCCGGCTGGCTTGACCGTTAAAGGGTGCTGTAACCCCCAAAGTACACTCCAGTCCAAACCAAAAAAATATATATTTTCTGTGTTTGTGAATTGTGTGCGCAGTAGCCGCACGTGAATCAACAAAGTAGTGCCAAGCGTGCGCCTGTGTCATAAGTAAAGGGCCGGCTGGCTTGACCGTTAAAGGGTGCTGTAACCCCCAAAGTACACTCCAGTCCAAACCAAAAAAAAAATAATTTTCTGTGTTTGTGAATTGTGTGCGCAGTAGCCGCACGTGCATCAACAAAGTAGTGCCAAGCGTGCGCCTGTGTCATAAGTAAAGGGCCGGCTGGCTTGACCGTTAAAGGGTGCTGTAACCCCCAAAGTACACTCCAAACCAAATAACAAAATATTTTTTCTGTGTTTGTGAATTGTGTACGCAGTAGCCGCACGTGCATCAACAAAGTAGTGCCAAGCGTGCACCTGTGTCATAAGTAAAGGGCCAGCTGGCTTGACCGTTAAAGGGTGCTGTAACCCCCAAAGTACACTCCAAACCAAATAACAAAATATTTTTTCTGTGTTTGTGAATTGTGTGCACAGTAGCCGCACGTGCATCAACAAAGTAGTGCCAAGCGTGCGCCTGTGTCATAAGTAAAGGGCCGGCTGGCTTGACCGTTAAAGGGTGCTGTAACCCCCATAGTACACTCCAGTCCAAACCAAAAAAAAGATATATTTTCTGTGTTTGTGAATTGTGTGCGCAGTAGCCGCACGTGCATCAACAAAGTAGTGCCAAGCGTGCGCCTGTGTCATAAGTAAAGGGCCAGCTGGCTTGACCGTTAAAGGGTGCTGTAACCCCCAAAGTACACTCCAAACCAAATAACAAAATATTTTTTCTGTGTTTGTGAATTGTGTGCGCAGTAGCCGCACGTGCATCAACAAAGTAGTGCCAAGCGTGCGCCTGTGTCATAAGTAAAGGGCCGGCTGGCTTGACCGTTAAAGGGTGCTCTAACTCCCCAAAGTACACTCCAGTCCAAACCAAAAAAAAAAATATTTTCTGTGTTTGTGAATTGCGTGCGCAGTAGCCGTTCGTGCATCAACAAAGTAGTGCCAAGCGTGCGCCTGTGTCATAAGTAAAGGGCCGGCTGGCTTGACTGTTAAAGGGTGCTGTAACCCCCAAAGTACACTCCAGTCCAAACCAAAAAAATATATATTTTCTGTGTTTGTGAATTGTGTGCGCAGTAGCCGCACGTGCATCAACAAAGTAGTGCCAAGCGTGTGCCTGTGTCATAAGTAAAGGGCCGGCTGGCTTGACCGTTAAAGGGTGCTGTAACCCCCAAAGTACACTCCAGTCCAAACCAAAAAAATATATATTTTCTGTGTTTGTGAATTGTGTGCGCAGTAGCCGCACGTGCATCAACAAAGTAGTGCCAAGCGTGCGCCTGTGTCATAAGTAAAGGGCCGGCTGGCTTGACCGTTAAAGGGTGCTGTAACCCCCAAAGTACACTCCAAACCAAATAACAAAATATTTTTTCTGTGTTTGTGAATTGTGTGCGCAGTAGCCACACGTGCATCAACAAAGGAGCAGTGCCAAGCGTGCGCCTGTGTCCCATAAGTAAAGAGCCGACTGGCTCATTTCTTAAAGGGTGGTGTAACCCACAAAGTGCACTACTCTCCAGCAAAAATAAAAAAATATTTTCTGTGTTTAGCCGCACGTATATATGAAATCGATATAACATAAATGGAGGACCAAACTTTCTCCGATAAAAATAAAATAGAGAAAGATCAAGAACCACTTCCTCCTAGTGCTGAAGATGCTGCCACTAGTCATGACATAGACGATAACATGCCATCAACGTCGTCTGCCAAGGCCGATGCCCAATGTCATAGTAGAGGGCACAAACAATCCCAAATGACAACGTTCAGGAAAATGACCTTGAAAAAAACATTTAAATCATCTGAAGAGAAACGTAAATTTGCCAATATGCCATTTACGACACGGAGTGGCAAGGAACGGCTAAGGTCGATCCCTAGTATGTTCATGACTAGTGGTTCAGCTTCACATGACGATGGAAGCCCTCCTCCCGCTAAAAAAATCAAAAGAGTTAAGCTGGCAAAAGCACAGCGAAGAACTGTGCTTTCTAAGAAGATATCACAAATCCCCAAGGAGAGTCCAAGTGTGGTGGTGGTTGCGATGCCTGACCTTCCCAGCACTGGACGGGAAGAGGTGGCTCTTTCCACCATTTGCACACCCCCTGCAAGTGCTGAAATGAGCACCCACAGTCCACTTGCTGATATGCAAATTGAAGATGTCACTGTTGAAGTACAACAGGATGAGGATACTGGTGTAGCTGACGCTGAGGAGGAAGTTGGCGAGGAGGATTCTGATGGTGATGTGGTTTGTTTAAATCAGGCTCCGGGGGAGACAGTTGTTGTCCGTGGGATGAAAAAGCCCATCACGGTCATGCCTGGGCAGAAGACCAAACATTCCACCTCTTTGGTTTGGCAATATTTCTATCCAAATCCAGACAACAACTGTCTTGCCATATGTACCATATGTAAAGGTGGAATAAGTAGGGGTAGGGACTTTAACCACCTAGGAACATCCTCCCTTATACGGCACGCTTAGCATAGTCATCCAGCTACCTCGGTGCAACCTTCTGGACATAAAAACACTATTGTGAGGTGTGAGGTGTTCAGAATAGACTGGAAATGAGTGGAAATTAAGGTTATTAAGGTTAATAATAGGGGTGTGCACCGGCCACTTTTCGTGTTTTGTGTTTTGGTTTTGGATCTGGATCTTTCTTCGTGTTTTGGATCTGGATTGGTTTTGCCAAAACCACCCTTCCGTGTTTTGGGTTCTGGGTTTTGTGTTTTGGATCTGTATTTTTTTTTAAAAAAGCATAAAAACAGCTAAAATCACAGAATTTGTGTGTTTTTCTGCTCCTATGCTATTATTAACCTCAATAACCTTAATTTCCACTCATTTCCAGTCTATTCTGAACACCTCACACCTCACAATAGTGTTTTTATATCCAAAAGGTTGCACCGAGGTAGCTGGATGACTATGCTAAGAGATACGAGTGGGCGGCACAAACACGTGGTCCATCTAGGAGTGACACTGCAGTGGCATACAGGATGGCAGTTTGAAAAACTAGGCCCCAAACAGTACATAATTCAAAGAAAAAAAAGAGGTGCAAGATGGAATTGTCCTTGGGCCCTCCCACCCACCCTTATGTTGTATAAACAGGACATGCACACTTTAACAAACCAATCATTTCAGCGCCAGGGTCTGCCACACGACTGTGGCTGAAATGATTGGTTCGTTTGGGCCCCCACAAAACAAGCTGGCAATTAATCTGTCCCTGCACAAACTGGCTCTACGGAGGCAAGATGTCATCCTCATCCTCCTCATCCACCGATTCCTCACCCTCTTCAGTGTTGTGTACATCCTCATCCTCACAGAGTATTAATTCGTCCCTGCTGGAATCCACAACCACAGGTCCCTCTGTACGTTCTGGAGGCTGGTCTTCCTGGAAGAGTTGATAATTAATTTTATGAACATCATCTTCTCCACATTTTGTGGAAGCAACCTCCTACGCCTTTCGCTGACAAGGTTCCCAGCTGCACTAAACACTCTTTCGGAGTACACACTGGAGGGGGGGCAACTCAGATAAAATAGAGCCAGTTTGTACAGGGACCTCCAAATTGCTTCTTTTTCCTGCCAGTACAGGTACGGACTGTGTGACATGCCTACTTGGATGCTGTCACCGATGTAATCCTTTAACAGACAGACGCACGCTTGTCGCTGCTGCTTTAAGGATGCAGGTACGGCTACAGCCCACACATTTCACAAAGACAGAAAAAAAAGAAGAATTTTTTTATTGTTTGTGGAGCGCACTTTGAGGGTTACACCACCCTTTAACAGACAGACGCACGCTTGTCGCTGCTGCTTTGAGGACAGTATCATATGCAGTGACAGTAGACTTGTCAGAAATTGTTGGCACGTCCTTCAGTCCGGACCAGATGTCCAAACCGGCCCTTGACTTATGACACAGGCGCACGCTTGGCACTACTTTGTTGATGCATGTGCGGCTACTGCGCACACAATTCACAAACACAGAAAATATTTTTTTATTTGGTTTGGACTGGAGTGTACTTTGGGGGTTACAGCACCCTTTAACAGTCAAGCCAGCCGGCCCTTTACTTCTGACACATGCGCACGCTTGGCACTACTTTGTTGATTCACGTGCGGCTACTGCGCACACAATTCACAAACACAGAAAATATTTTGTTATTTGGTTTGGAGTGTACTTTGGGGGTTACAGCACCCTTTAACGGTCAAGCCAGACGGCCCTTTACTTATGAACAGGCGCACGCTTGGCACTACTTTGTTGATGCACGTGCGGCTACTGCGCACACAATTCACAAACACAGAAAAAATATTATTTTTTTTAGCACTTAGGGGGAGCACCCCTGACGGACAGAGCACCCCCTGGACAACACTACAGCACCCCTTTAGGACTGGGACACTGCACAGGACTTTGGAGTGGACACAGCCCCTATGGACAACTGACTGCACAACACAGTCCAGCCAGCCCCTATGGACTTTGAAGTAGTGGACACAGCCCCTATTAACAACAGCAGCACAGCACAACACAGCCAGCCCCTATGGACTTTGAAGTAGTGGACAACAGCAGCACAGCGCAGCACAGCACAGCACAGCACAACACTACTCTGCACTACACTACACTACACAGCCCAGCCAGCCCTAACTCCCACCCTCCCTCTTCACTGTCCACAGCCGAGTGAGAAAATGGCGCCGACGCGGGTACCTTATATAGGATCCAAAACCCGCGAGACTCGGAAGGCGGGATGATGACATTTTGCCTCGATTTCAAAATCCGAGTCAGGCGGGAAAAGTCGAGCCTGACTCGGATCTGCCTTGGATCGGGGGGGCTCGGGGGGGTTCGGATTTCAGAAATCCGAACCCGCTCACCCCTAGTTAATAATATCATAGGAGCAGAAAAACTTACAAATTCTGTGATTTTAGCTGTTTTTATGCTTTTTTTTCAAAAAAATACAGATCCAAAACACAAAACCCAGAACCCAAAACACGGAAGGGTGGTTTTGGCAAAACCAATCCAGATCCAAAACACGAAGAAAGATCCAGATCCAAAACCAAAACACAAAACACGAAAAGTGGCCAGTGCACACCCCTAGTATAAACCAATTTCTCACAACGAATAAATATTGGTACAAACCAATGTCTCAATCGAATAAATATTGGTATAAACCAATGTCTCCCACAAGTAAATATTGGTACAAACCAATCTCTTAATATGCTGGGTGGGTGGGTGGGATCACAAACTGGAAAGAGGCAGTTGACTCCTCCCCCAGCCTTAATATACCACTGCTAAACCCCGCCTCGGCAGGGCAGCTAATAGGTTAACACATAATGATTGGCAACTGACCTCTACCAATTATAACCATCAACAAAAAACAGCTCTAACTAGTACTGTACCAAATAAAAAACAGGGTGCTTATATCTTCTCAATCTTATTCAAGCATTCGAATATTTTAAGTCACCCATAGTTTTATTATTTTAAACACCACTCTTAAGCTTAACTTCACTAATAAATAAGACACAGACAACTGTATAGAATTGGAAAAAAGAGGTCACAGCCAAATTTATTTAGATAGGATTAGAAATTGAATTAGTTAGTCATGGTGGCGAAAAAGCAGTGCTACCTCGGTCTACAGCTCATAATAATTGTTCGCTTTACCAAAATGGGGTGGAGTTTTTCCGCCCCGTGCGCAAGCCATCCCGGGTAGTACCACCTCCCCTTAACTGGCACAGTGCTGGTCCCTCCTTAAGATGAAGACCTGGTTCTCCCGTAAAGTAGCAACCGACTCACCTCTCTCAAAGGGGAAATGCTAGCCAAGCTCCGCTGCGCTAAATTGAGCCGCCGAGGAGCACTGCTTTCCACCAACGACATGGACAAAATGGCCATGTAACGCCACCAAAGGAAAAAACCTAGCCCCTCCAAACTATTCCAACGAAGTCAGGATATCCGTGACAAAAAACAAACAACTCAAAAACCTTGCTCGGTGAGGTGCATTCCATCTGGCCTATAAAAATGCACCGCCTCATAGCGGAGACGAGGGTGCTTGATAACACGACCATCTAAACAAATCACAAACCTAGACACTGCAGCGTTCTGCTTCCTCCTAACTCTGTCTAGGGTTAATGGCGATTATTAGTTCAACCCCCTTTACACGTGCCAAGGTCATTACCACCTAAGTGCACGACCATACAGTCAGGGGTCCCCCACTTGCTCGTAGACTGCCAAAGAAGGTCCAAAAGGTCACTCCACTTAAAAACCTCTTTAGCCAATCCAATGGACCTTAAAAGGGGGTAAGGCGGCACAGTTATGCCTGCGAGCCCGGTACATCAAAGAATGCCCAACAATCCACACCCAGCATTCTAACTTCAACAATTCTGTGATGTGAAAAATTCATATAACATAAGCATTAATATAATATAATAATACAAACTCAAACAGACAAAAACGGGGGGGGGGGGGAACTGAGTTGTTTGGGTGACCCAGATGGAGGTGAACAACACCAAACCTCTTTATTTGAGGGCAAAGGTGAAAAGAACTCCAATCCCTCCTAGCGGCGGGTAGCATAAGGCACTGGGATTTCCAAAGCACAAACTCGCCAGGAGCGCCACTACTTCTGCAATTTATCGCCCCTTATATAATGCTTGCAAGGCAAAGACTACCATCTACCTAAGTGCTTCATTGCCTCCGTGGAAGGACCTGACGCTACTGCGCAAGTTGCTGCCCCCAAACCTAAACAAATGGGTGCCGTACTTTTTAATCGGCACGTTCCAAAGCTATCAGGCATCTATTGAACACACCTGTAAACTGGAACTTATATAGGGGGGAAAGATCTTCCTGAATAAGCCATTGAGCCCCCCCATTTATACGATGCTGATTATACCTGTTAGCTAGCGTTACCGGGCAGAAGCCTGGTTCCGGATGCGAGGGGACAGAATTCCAACGCCCCTTACCCATCTAATCCGTTTTTGATTTCTGCATTTTACCAAAATTAAATTAGCCTTAATTACAACAATACCCATTAGCAACCTTGTGTTGGCTGTTTTTTTGTTTGCTGCTACTAATTCCCCAACCCGTAAAGCTCAAAAAAACGCCAGCGCAAAGGACAAGCTGAACAAAACCACTTCAAAATTGCCCTTAGCTACTCCTGAGATTGCTAAAACTAAATCCCTCAATATACCCACATCTATTGGCCTATGCCAATCACCTTAAATCGTCTGCCCCCTAGCCCAGCCTCTGAGCGCTTAGCAATAATAAATGATTTTGTAGGATCAATCGAACCATACCGATGTGAGAAATAGGAAATGCCAGCTAAAGCGCAAGACATATAAGCCTTTGAACGTCTACTCTCATGCCCGTGCCATGCAAACTCAGGCATACTGACAGTAGATCCCTACTGGCTTACTTGCCAAAAACCTGCCATTCATTCTAAGCTGCTGAATAGGACCTCAACGTACCTGGAGCTCCCAAAGCGAGACCTACAATGCCGGATTTATGATCTGCCAGACAGAATCAGGACAAAGCAATCCCTGAATCCTGGCTAACGGGGCCAATGACCAAAAGCTAACCCCTTGGAAACGAGACAACGCGTCCACAATCTCATTCTCAACACACAGGACGTTTGCCGTAAAATCAATATTCCTAAACTGACAGACAAAAACTAAATGTCTAAACACTTGGGGGCAGACCGACCCCTGATTGTTAATAGCTTGAACCACCCACTAAGTTATCGCACCAAACTATGATTTTCCGATTGCTAGGCCTCGAAGCCCAAAGCTCAACTGCTACCACAATTGGAAACAGTTCCAACAGGAGTAAGTTATGAGTCAAATCCACCGAATGCCACAACTCGGGTCAAGCCTCCGCTCCCCATTCACCCTCTAAAAGTGCTCCAAAAAACCCAACGCCCCCGATGCGTCTGTAACAACTGAAGCTCGCGATTGGCCACAGACAAAGCGAGCCAAATGCGAACCCTGTTAAATTCCTGCAGGAATCTAAATCAAACCTTAAAATGCTCCTACATGTCCGCCGAAAGGCTGATCATATGGTGAGCCTTCTTGACGCCCGTGGAGGCTCGCTCCGCCCTGAGACAAAATACCACACCATGGAGATGACATGACAAGCAAACTTAAGCAAACCTAGCAGTGACCGCAGTTACTTGAAAGATATCCTGTTGGATGAAACAAAACTCACTAACAACTCGCTAATCTTCCTCACCTTTTCACAGGGGAGTCTACACAAAACCAACTTGGTGTCAATTTCAATACCTAGGTAAGACAACTTAGCAACCGGCCCTTCTGTCTTTTTGTGCCAAATGGAAACTCCCATTCACCCCAAAAAATGTTTGAACCAAAAACAGCAGCTAACTACAAATAGCGCTAGAGGCCGGCCCTATCAATAGAAAGTCGTCAAGACACTGAGTGACGCCTGACTGGCCAGTACCACCTGAGGCACCATTGTAATAAAGAGCTACGACACCCCAAAAGAGGACAAGAAAAAACCCATGCACCTAAAAGACCCAGGATGTAACGGGAGCAACCTGAAAGTCGATTCGATATCAATTTTTTCTAACAAAGCCACTTTCACAAAATCCCGCATGATACAAAGTGCCTACTTTTAGCTACAACTAGAACTGGATGAACCCACAGTAACCTAAAAAACCCTCTTTAAAACCTTATAATAGTAAGGCCGCTTCCTCCCTAGAGGATGACCAAGGCTTTCACGTCTCTAATTTAATTGGAGACACCGCCTTACTTAGAATGCGTTCGCTGATCCCCCTTTTCTAAACGTTATGCCTAGCTGAAACTTGCATGCCCTGCACTAAATGTAAATACTTCAATACGTTCAAACATTCGCCGGGCATGCCTCAATGCAGCATAAATACATACATGCCGTTATTCAGCCAAACTTGATAGCTCCTCCTAGCTTCCTCTGCTGCCACTCCCCCCTTCCTTCTAATCTTGGAACTAGCAATGGACCGCATCCTCCAAAGCAAATATTTCCTAAGCTTGCGCGGCCACTCCCCCAAACTAGAGAAATCGGAAGAGTCATCAGAATGAGACAGCGGAGCAAATTAAGGTACTGCAAAACTCATCTCACCTGATCCAGATGCCAACGGGATCGCAGGAGCGTCCTTGGAAGTGGAAACTTGTCCCTCGTTGTGTGGCATGCCCACCGCGCTTTGAAATGCTGACAAACGCTTCTTTGTGACGACATCCCCGGGAGTCGATGCGGACGCCCACGGCTGAACTGAAGAGACCTGTGGACTTAATACACTTGCATTAGGCACATAAACTGCTGGTACACAGATGGTAGGGTATTCAGGTGGTGCCTTTTGTGGCGGGGGTTAAAGGAGGATGAGCTGGTGAAGCCTGCTCTGGAGTTGGTGGCAGGGGAGGGGGCGTGGCTTGGGGGGTGGGTTTGACTCAATGGCTGATGGCCTGGGTGCTGGCCGTTAATCATTTGGACCTGATGATACACGGAGGGGGAGAATGGCAGGGGCAGCAGTATTGTTGTGTGAAATGCACAGGTACCTGCGGGAATGAAGGGGCGTAGAATTGATGGCTAAAACCTGAAAATAAATTGGCGAATGGCTGCTGGCATGAGCTCTGGCTAAAGTACGGGGCGAAACAAAACGCCGGATTTGAGGCGGGTCCAGGCGGATAAGCCCAAGCATGCGGCCCTGCATGTGTACTAGCCGCAGCAGGTGGAGGGGCTAACGCTGGTGCTAGCCAACTGGGCTGAGAGCCCCCATAAGGGGATGCTTTTTCTTGCAGCCAATGCGGCCTATGTATATTAAGCATGGGGGGGGATGTAACATGTTTAACATGCCAGCATCCTGGCTCAAGAGTGAAGCCAGGATGCTAGGGGCGGGAGAAATCCCAAAACTCCTGTTTGGGAGTCTGAGGAGGTCCGGACCTCCCCAGCATCTAAAATGGCACACGTTATAGAGGGGACGGGGCTAGCCGCTGGGGTATCCCCTTGCACCAGCCCGCTGATGGCCGGAGAACTGAGCGGGCGGGGGGCGCTTCCAACGCCCACCGAGCCACTCACCAGCCAGGCCTGAAGCCAGAGGGAGAAGGAGCCAGTGGGGGCGGCGGGCGCACACAGGCAGCCGCGGCGGAGGAGGGGCAGGGGCCAGCACGCTGCTGGGGAAACCCCACGCACCATCCCGCCGGGGCCGGAAAACTGAGTGGGTGGGGGGGTGTTTCCGCACAGTCAGCAGCCGGTCGGGGAACGAGGTGCGGGGGCTGGCGCGCACTGCAGACAGGCACCTACCCCTGGCCACAGGTGAAGCAGCGGCGACCGATAACGGTCTAGCCGCCTATACCAGATGGCAGAGAGGGGGTGGGGGACAGCACATTATCATAGGGGAAGGTGATGAGAAGGGGGCAGAGAGAACCTGACAGGAAATTGCAGGGAAAGAAAAAGGCAGAAAGAGAGGGAATAAAGAACTAGATGAACAGAAGAAAAAGCTGTGAGGAAAAGCTGAGGAAAGTAAAAGAAATGAAAGGCTTTATTTATAGCTGTATGGCAATAGACAGGAAATAAATGGAGGGAACTTATCAGTCAGGGATCACAACTGGAAAGAGGCAGTTGACTCCTCCCCCAGCCTTAATATACCACTGCTAAACCCCACCTCGACAGGGCAGCTAATAGGTTAACACATAATGATTGGCAACTGACCTCTACCAATTATAACCATCAACAAAAACCAGCTCTAACTAGTACTGTACCAAATAAAAAACAGGGTGCTTATATCTTCTCAAGCTTATTCAAGCATTCGAATATTTTATATAGTGTGAACCTGCAAGAATAAATTGCAAATCAGAGATAAAAATCACACTCACCATATTTAAGTGAGTGAATCACGTTGGACCTAATATTCACCGTGGTCCTACAGTGGTTGCCGATTGCAACGATGGTATCACAGATGGTATATCTTGACAGGGCCGCAACTAGGGGGGGGCTAGGGGTGCACATGCACCGGGTGCCTGACTTGAGGGGGAGTTAGACAGGCTGCCGAGTAGGGGATAGGGGGATCCGCGCAGGCCTCCTCTGTCGTTTCTGGATTTTTTTTTTCTAAGTAGAGCTACAGCAACACTGCTGTTATTTATGTCAGGTCAGATTTGATAGAGACAGCGGCGGGCACTAGGACCTGCCGCCAGCCTGGCCTCAAGTGTCCCGGGGCTGAGGAAAGAGCGGCAGCACCGGCCGCTAAGCATAACAGGTACACGGGGAAGTGGGACAGCAGCCAATCGGGTAGGGCAGGCTGAGCATAGCTAGTTGCGGCGGTGGGGGCTAATGATATTGACAATGTGTGCTCGGGCTTCATAGTATCATGTGACATGGGGGAGACACTGACATGAACAAAGAGGCTGAAATCAGATACATGGAGGGAAAGGGACAGGAGCTGAGAGGGGGCAACCTCTACAGCCACATTCTGATTACCCAATAAAGAATAATTGCTGCGAAAAGCACTGTAAGCTCCAGCACCTGGGATGCTCAGGCTGCCTCATTATGGCCCCTAGGAAGGTAAAGAGCAAAAAACAGAGGGCACATTACATATAATTTTCTGAAGAGACTATGAGGAAAAAAATGTGTCTGCAGCACCCTTGCAGGACATTCTGTGACATTACTGTTGCATAATGTATTACTTATGATTATAAGAGGCATTACTGTGTAGCATAATGTGTTATAACAGGGGCATTACTATATGGCAAAATGTGTAAGGGGCATTACTGTGGCATAATGTGTTGTAAGAGGTACTACTGTGTGGCACAATGAGTTGTAAGAGGTATTACCTAGTGTGGCATTATGAGTAAGGGGCAGTACTGTGTCACAAAACCACACACGGCTATTTTTTATTTATTTATTTTATTTATTAAATTTTTTATTTTTATTTTATTTTTTTGGGGGGGGGCGCGCCAAGTTACTGCCTTGCCCCGGGTGATAAAATTGCTAGTTTCGGCCCTGATCTTGATAATTTCAAATGATCAAGTGAAGAAAGACATAGAATACACTTCCATAGTGCAGACCAATGCATTCCAAAATGTCAATTTATAACCAGTACAATATTGTACTCACCTATTATAGTATTTCATATGAGCTTTGGACATTCATTTGTATGGACCCCGATGTCCGTCGGTTTCCCCCAAACAGGGTAACAAAAAAGCACAAAATAAAGTTCAAAGATTATGTAATGTATATATAATATATATTTTATTTCTTAAAACAAAGATATTATTTTCCTTTTTAAAAAGTTGGATAATTAAGATGTGTACATATAATATAAAAATGGTACTTTGTGAATCATAAGTGACCATAAAAACACATCAAATATATTAAAAACATATAGGGCTCTATTTACTACAATCCGCATATTGAATGCAGATTGTAATGTGATATTAACGACTGAATTCGCATTGCGAATTCAGGCAATATCACAGGGATTTACTACAAATCCCTTGCAGGGACAGAGCTTGCAAGAAAGCTCTGTCCCTGCGAATCCCATCCGCACACTAGTCAGGGTATTTTCAGAAACAATACCGTGACAAAGTGCCTGCGCATGCACCGACTGGCCGCGGCTGCTACCCCCCCCGGTGCTAAGTCCCGCCCCCAGCACTAAGCCCCGCCCCTGCAATTGTGGACCCCCCGCGGCTACCTCCTCCCTTAATTACACTTACCTGCATGATCCGGGCCTCCGGTGATGCCCTCCATGCCTCCGGTCAGGTGATATCCCGTACTGCACTGGGACCAGATCACCTGATGACTGGGCCACAGTGCAGCATGGGAGACCAGCTGACCGGAGGGAGGTCATCACTCGGAACCCCGATCACCGGTCTATGGAGTCAGGTAAGTAAATTTTTTTTTTTGTACTATTTTTTATTTATTTTTTGCAGTGTATCAGCTTGCGGTCTGTTTAGACTACACAGCTGATTACTGGGACCGACTCCCGGCTCTGCTCTGCCCATTAGAGCAGAGTAGAAGTCCAGTAACTGGAGGAGACCCTGGATAACGCCACCTCCAGGTGGCGTTATTATCACAGGGCCTCCCTAAGTATTTTTTTCACAATTTATTGTTAGTAACTACCAGACAGATCACATTTCCCATTAAAATTATGGGAAATGCGATCTGATTACTAAAACTAAGTGATAATTAGGGGTTGGAGTAGAATATTACGAATTCTACTCCAATTGCCCTGTAATAACTATAGGTGATACTAAAATAATGTGAAATGGGTGTGAAAACACCCATTTTCACTTTATTTTAGTCAAAATAATGTTAATTAATAGAGCCCTTAGACTTATAAAAACAAAAAGAAAAACATTTTTAAAAAATAAAAATAGAATTATATTAAGAAGAAGTGGAGGGTACGGGCATCATATTAAGCAACGCGTTTCACAGAGCTTCTGTCTGCTTCCTCAGGCTGATGAATCACCATAGGACCACGGTGACTATTAAGTCCAACGTGATACACTCAAATGAATAGGGTGAGTGTGATTTTATCTCTGATTTGCAATTTATTCTCGCAGGTTCACACTATATATTGTTTTTCTTTTCTTGAGGCGAATATCAGCCTATTTCTTTGTCTATCGTTAATCTGAGGAGCTCTGTTGGAAAGCCCCTGCTGTTCATGGCTGCATATCTGATTGGATCTTATCTTATCTGAAACTCAGCACCAGTCGAACATCCCATTTATACTCATATTTAATCCAGGACTAGCTGGCTTTAGGAAATTAAGGTGAAAGTTATAATTAATAAATTAATTTCGGTCATATACTAACATACAGTTTCGTACACAACGTCCTATGACTCCAAGACAGAGGGGACAAAAATAGTTTATTGCTTAATTTAATTTGGACATAACATATGATTGTACAATAAGCTCAACTTCACATAGTCTCGCTATAACAACTACTCTGCTGTATTTAATACAAGAGCTTTTTGCCCCATGTAGATTTTCTTGAACATTTCATTATATATACTGTATATATATATATATATATATATATATATATAAAAATATATTTATTGTGATAACACAGGGCAAGCTTGGTAGAGTGTCAGTGGTGCAGTGTTAGGTGTTTGAATCAGGGTCACAAATAGCATTTCAGGTTATAAATAAAAGTGCTTTACTGCATACAGCACATGCCTACCCTCCCAATTTTTCGGGTAACCCCTCGCACACCTGGAAGGGTAGGCACTTCTCCTGCATTCTGCCCACTTCCTAGTGAAATGGGCAGAATGGGGAGAATTTCTGCGGTGATCGCGGGTCCCCGTGTAGGGGGCGGGGCTTAATGACGTGATTCTTAATGAATCACGTAATTTAGCCCCTCCCACTATGTAAATGTGCGCCAATCGCGGTAATTTACCATAAAGGGGGCAGGGCTTAGTTACGCGAATGGTCAGGCCCTGCCCCCATCACAATTCACTTGCTTCTCCTCCCCGGACATCTCCCGGGGAGGAGAAATGAAAGGTAGGCAACTATGCTTTACTGTCAGCATAAATTTGGAAACAAAAATAACAAACGCCTAGCCCCATTCGGGCACTGACTCACTTCTTCGCCCGTGACTAACCTTGGGCAGCTAGTCTGCAAACATAGTCCAAAGTATCTCTCTGCCTCCTGCAGGGTAACACTGGGATAATCAGCCTGGCCTGGCTTGGCCTAAGAGAGCAACAACGAGTTTCGTTCACCGCTGTGGCCTTCTTCAAGTTTGAAAAAGACCACAGGGTCTATTGGGCAATTCAGCACACTAAGGGGTATATTTACTAAAGTGACAGTTCTTAGAAATGGAGATGTTGCCCATAGCAACCAATCAGATTCTACTTAACATTTAACTAGCACCTTCTAGAAAGTAATAGCTAGAATGTGATTGGTTGCTATATCAACTCTCACTTTAGTAAATATACCCCTAAGAACTTGCCTCTAATATATGTCCTGTAACTAAATAATCCTAATCAGGGCCGCCATCAGGGGGGGACTGCCGGGACTACTCTCCCGGGCACTCCGACAGAGAAGGGGGACCCGGCCCGCTCCACCCACCCGCCCACCGCTACTGCCAGTGCAAGTCACATCCTGTCCTAGGCCCGCCCCCCAACCTGCCGCTACTGCATCACCCGAGGCCCAGCATCCACAGTTCCAAGGCACGTGCATGTTACGGGGCGCTTTGCCTCCAACACTTTTTCTTGCGGCTCCTTGGAACTGTGAACGCTGGCTTCTTCAGAGGCCAGCATTCCCAGTGATGCACTGCGCAGGTGACGTCATGATGTCACCCGCACTGTGAGGAGACTGCCTGCCCTGTGCACCGTCAGATCCACTCAGAGGCAGTGGCGGTGTGGCAGCATGGTGAGGTAAGTACTGGGCTGGCGGCCCTGCATAAGGGGTACTATTTTAGGGGGCCCTGCAAAAGTGGCACTACTTTAGGGGCCCTGCATATGGGACAAAAGTAAAGGGGGCCCTGCATATGGGGCACTACTTTAGGGGGCCCTGTATTTGGGGCAAAACTACAGGGGGTACTACTTTAGGGGGCACTGCATAAGGGGCACTACTTTAGGGAGGCCTGCATATGGGGCACTACTTTAGGGGGCACTGAATAAGGGACACTACTTTAGGGGGGCACTGCATAAGGGACACTGCTTTAGGGGGGCCTGCATAAGGGGCATTACTTTAGGGAGGCCTGCATATGGGGCACTACTTTAGGAGGCACTGCATAAGGGGCACTACTTTAGGGGGGCCTGCATTTGGGGCACTACTTTAAGGGGGCCTGCATATGGGGCACTACTTTAGTGGGCACTGTGTAAGGGACACTACTTTAGGGGGGCCTGTATATGGGGCACAACTTTAGGGGGCCCTGCATTTGGGGCAAAACTACAGGGGGCACTACTTTAGGGTCTGCTGCATAAGGGGCACTACTTTAGGGAGGCCTGCATATGGGGCACTACTTTAGGGGGCACTGCATAAGGGACACTACTTTAGGGGGGCCTGCATAAGGGGCACTACCTTAAGGGGGCCTGCATATGGGGCACTACTTTAGGGGGCCCTGCATATGGAATCGGTATGAAATACCGCCGGCCGCATCCCGTCAGCAGCAGCTCGACATGAGCAGAGTTCCGAGCAGTGGAAGCCCAACAGCGCTGGAAATCCCGATCATGGATAGGTGAGTATCTACTAACCTAACCTAACCCCCCTAACCCTCCTTAGGGGTGCCTAACCCTAACTTCCCCCCCAAGTGCCTAACCCTAATCCCCCCTCTAAGTGCCTAACCCTAACCACCCCCTTCCCTGCTGCCTAAACCTAAGTCCCCGGGGGGGTGCCTAACCCTAAGTCCCCCCGGGGGTGCCTAACCCTAACCCTCCCTCCCCCTAGCCTAACCCTCCCGAGGGGGTGCCTAACCCTAAGTCCCCCCCGGGAGCCCTAAACCTAAACCTCCCCCCCCGCGGCTGTCCGCTCGGGGCGCCCGGCATCACTACGATCGGGATGCCGGGCGCCGGTCTCCCGGCGTCGGGGAAATGCGGGCGTCTACATCTAGACGCCCGGCATTTCACCCTTGCCGGGATATGATAGTCGGGAAGCCGGCTGCCGGTATTTAGGCAGCCGGCTTCCCGATTGCATACCCTGCATATGGAACAAAACTACAGGGGGCACTACTTTAGGGGGCACTGCATATGGGACACTCTCCATTTTTGAGCACGCGCATACTGTTGACTTTTTAACTTGACTACAGATAATTTTTTACTCTTTGCTTCTGACTGGTTAGCCACCCCTAGTCTTTTATTTGAGACCACACTCCCTTACTGTGAAACCACCCCTTTACAATGAGGCCACTCCCTCTTCCTGGAGGAAAACGGCTCTGCCTGTCTGCGTGTACAATAGAGTTTATTATACGGCTTGTCACCGAGCGCCACTGAGGCGGAGAGGAGCTGCTGCGCCTATAGAAGGCAGCAGCGGTTGTTGAACAGCAGCCTGGGACAATAAAAGGTAAAAAAATGTATATGCTGCCTGGCAGAGGCGGATGGGGGCTAGCTGGAACAACACTGTGTGCAGGGCTGCAGAGAGTATGTATATAAAATGTGTGTGTGTGTGTGTGTGTGTGTGTGTGTGTATATATATATATTAGAGATGAGCGGGTTCGGTTTCCAGAGATCCGAACCCACCCGAATTTAGCAGAACCGTGTCGGATCCTAGCAGGCTCTGAGTTTCCCGCCTTTCTCGGATCTCTCAAATCGAAGCAAAACCATAGAGGCGAAATCTCGCGGTTGGCAAGCTTTCGTCTCTATGATCAATGTAGTATATAAGGGACCACGCGACGGACGCCATTTCACTCCGGATGTGGAGACTGAACAGGGAGGGTGGGTAGTGTAGGGCTGGGAGAGGTGCTGGTGCTGTCTGCTGTGTCCTGGGCTGGTGACTGCTGATCCATTCTGGGCTGGTGCTGTGACAGCTGTCACTGTGCTGTCTGCTGTGTCCATCTGGGCTGTTGCTGATCCATCTGGGCTGTCTGTGCTGTCTGCTGTGTCCTAGGCTGGTGTTTTTCATGTCTGCTGTGTCCATCTGGGCTGGTGCAGAACTGTAGATACATCTGGGCTGGCGCTGTGTCCATCTGGGCCCAAGTTCTGGACTCAAAAAAAAGAAAAAATAATAAAAACAAATATATAGTAAAAAAAAGATCAATCAAAGTGTCTTTTATATTTTTCTGTATGTGTGTGTGTGTGCGTGTTAGGCTTAACCGCAGTACCGCACAAGATCCAGCCAGCAACGCATGTTGCAAGCTAGTGCTGCCCGACTCCAGTCGTGATCAATCTGTGCTCTGGGCCCAAGTTCTGGAGCATAAAAAAAATAAAAATCAATTATCTTTTTTTCTAATAATTGTCTTTGTGTCTGTGTGTTAGGCTTAGCTGCACAAGATCTAGCAAGTCGGCAACGCAACCTAGTGCTGCCCGACTACAGTCATCACCAATCTGTGCTCTGGGCCCAAGTTCTGGACCCGAAAAAAAAAAAAAATAGTGTCTTTGGTATATTTTTTTTCTGTGTACGCACGACTGCACGTGTGTGAATTTTGTAACCGCACCTTGGCTACACTATTGGTGCTTGTGACACTGCTTCAAGACCGCAGAAAATATGGAGGACTGTCACATGACAGGAGAGCAAGGCCAAGAACCACATGTTGTAGCTGCCGCCAGCAGTCATCATGATAATGCAAGGCCATCAACTTCCTTGTCCTCTATGAAGGCCCATGCCTTCAATCCTCAAGGGTATCCCAACCATCATCTTTGCACAGTCCTCAACTCTATTAATAATTATATCAATCAGTTTTGAGCCAGCAAGCTGGATGCAACCTTTTGGCCCTTTAACTAGATGAAAAAAAATCAATATTGTGAGCTGTAAGGTAACCAAAATTGACTGGAAACGAGTGGAAATAAATTATTGAGGTTATTAATACTGTAGGAACAAAAAAAAATGCATATTTTATGTGATTTTAGCAGTTTTTTTGATTTTTTAAGAAAAAAATCCAAATCCAAAACCAAAACACGAAAACAAAACACCAAGGAAAAAAATCCAAAACCAGATTCAGATCCAAAACCAGGGGAGATACAGATCCAAAACCAAAACACGAGGGTTGGCACACATCTCTAATATATATATATATATATATATATATATATATATATATATATATATATGTATATGTGTTTTTATATATCTGTTTGGAGGCATATCATTGGCATCTAGCAGCAGCAGACCAGGCACATATGCTGCATGCGCAGTTGCATATCAATATACAGGGCCGTAAGGAGGGGTGTGCGGCCGCGCAGGGCGGGTTCGCCTGAGGGTGGTACTAGCTGTAGCCGCCATTGGCTGCAGTCCGCGCCCTCTTCTGGCTCACAGTTTCTGTATTCTATGGGGGGGGGGGGTGGTAGCCCTGCTTATTTTGTCAGTCCCGGGCCCCACAATTTCTGATGACTACCCTGATCCTAATCAATTAATTGTGTGGTCTTTAGAATTCATCTGGATACAATGTCAATTTATTGAGCTTTGAAAGAGATACTGGTCAGATGTATTTCTAATTGTGTATGTATTTTTTCAGTGAGATTACAAATTTGTCTTATGAATTTTAATAAATATTGTTAATGATTTATATCCAATGTGATACACACCAGCACGGATATTTGTTAATTTACTATCTGTTGTGAGATTAGCAATACCTCTCTTTTTTTTTTGCTTGCTGCAGGTGTGTATTGATTCCACCTTCCAATTCGTCTAGCGCTGGGTTTGTTTTTATCCCTTTGGGCAAGTATACACAAATACTAAGGATTACATGGATGTATGTATGGGGGACTGCAGCAGATACAATGTCACATGGCCATTGTAGCCTATGGGCTTCATTCCACGAAACATTCTAGGAGAGGGATCTGCTGGAACCCTACCTAGCACTCACCACTCAGACATGTTCAATCAGCAGAGTGCACCTGGACAGAAATGAAATTATAGATCTTACTTCTACAGGAATCAAAGTATTATTTTTTTACTTCTTGAGCTCACTTTGGGCAGGATGTAATAAGCCTGAAAATGCGGGCAAAACTTAAAAAATGCAGTCTTCGGATTTTCCCATATGTACCAAGCTCCGGAATGCAAAACATTCCGCAGCATGGACCCGGTGGGTAATGCCATCTCTCGATGGCGTTACCCAATAGAAGCCTATGGGCTTCTTATCCCAATATTCTTATAGTGAGCCAACAGGATCACTCCCAGTGTTGCCCGTGAGGCTCACGTTGTTCTGCGCATGCGCAGAGGGACATCTGGGTAATAAGCCCAGAAGCTCCTCTATTGCAAGGGACAGTTCTTAGCATGAGAGTTGTCCTTTGCAATTTTAATTGCTTTTCTAGGTACATACCGGCGTTATTAACACTGGCATGTACCTGATAAGTGGTGGTATGTACCACATCACGGATGCGATGCTTAGTACATCCTGCCCTTTCTCTCCCTGGGGTAAATTTGCTCAGTTGAATTAATAAATAAAATAAGCAGTAGTGCCTCCCTTAACAAGAGGGTATCAATCAATAAATCTACAGTAAAAAGGTCGATAGTGTATAGGTAGACACCAACTGTCAGACAGGCAGCAGGTCGACATGTACAAAAGGATAACACACAAAAGATCGACATTGATGAAGATCAACAGGTACAAAAGGTCAACATGGTCAAAAGGTCGACACTTGAATGGTCAACAAAAAAGGTTGACACATTTTTTTAAGGGTTAAGCACTTACTGGAGGGTTAGGCTCTAGAAGGGACTGTTATGGTTAGGCACTTTCCCTGACGGTTAGGGTTGGCACTTGGAAGGTTGTTTAGGGTTAGGCACTTACCAGAGGGTTAGGCTTAGGCACTAGGAGAGACAGTTAGGGTTATTCACTTTCCCAGATGGTTAGGGTTAGGCAGTAGAAGGGACAGTTAGGGTGAGGCACTTATCAGAGGGTTAGGGTTAGACATTAAGAGGGACAGTTAGGTTAGGCACTTACACTGACAGTTAGGGTTAGGCACCAGGAGGGGGGTTTGGGCTAGGCACCAAGGCGAGTGTAAGGGTAGGGTTAGGGTGAAGCTCAGAGTTAGTAAAAAAAACATTGCCGACCAATTTTGTGTCGACCATTCCAATGTCGACTTTTTGACCATGTCTATCTTTTGCACCTGTTAATCTTCATCCATGGCGACCTTTTGTGGGTCAACCTTTTGTACCTGTCAACCTATTGCCTGACTTCCAGTTGGTGTCTTCCTAGACCCTGTCAACATTTTTACTGCAGATCTTGTAATCCACACCATAGCAGGATAAGCAAGTGGAAGCGTTAGGGTTTGGCACTAAGGGGGAAGGGATGTTAGGTTTAGGTGCTAGGGGGGAGGCTAGGTTAAGGCACTAGGGAGGGAGGGTTAGGGTAGGGACAGGGGGAGGGTTAAGATACCGACCAACAAAGTGTTGGCATTTCGTCGGTATTCTGACTTCCGGGATCCCGAACGCCAGCATCCAAAATGTATTCTGTGTTGGAAAACAGTGTAATGTGTTAATAAACAGTTTACCATAGGACTAACACAGTTTTACTGACTTCTTCAGATCTTTAATAGCTTTAATGAGATTTACTCAGCTACTCTGTAGCTGTCGGCACTCCTGGCCAGGGCCACCATGAAAATGTTTTGGGCACCGATACTTTAAGGAGGTTTGGCCCAATCTGGGGGCATGGCCACACCCATTATGTATAAGAGCTACATTTAGATATTATGATGCTTTGCAGCATTGGCGCTACACTGAAGGGGGCGTAACCACACATTATTGGGAGCTGGCCTGGGCTCCCAGACAGGTTGGGTTCTTAGTACTCACTCCTCCCTAGGCTCTCTACTCACGGCTGCAGGCCATGGGCCCCTCACAAATCCTGAGACTTTCCTCCTGGTGTCTACTCCTGTGCACTGATTCTCACTGAGGGGCTGATTCTAAGTTGCATGCAGCAGCGTCTATTGGCGGTCGCAAATCTGCGAGTTTATGCATATGGCCTAGAAGCTTCTTCCCTTGTGTACATTCGTGTGACCAAATGTGCAAGGATTGAGACGCCCACTTTTAGCACTTGTGAATGCTGTAACACTGTTTGGTGCATCCTTATACGCCACCATCAGTCGCACCATCGAAGCTGGCATCAGTCCTACGCCAGGCGCAGTTTCTCTGTCTGGCCTTGTCCTCTCATGCTTGCATCTGTGCATCTGAACTCAGCTGCTGGCATGACACTCCTAGAACGTAATCTGAACGACCCAGTCACGGCCCAAGAACACCCATCACTTAACCGCCGCCTTTCTTATACCATCTGAACCGATTGCAGAAGCAGCATTGAGCGTACACTCTGGGTAACGCAGGCATCGTAGGGGTTTTCCAAAATTTTGCGCATTTGCAGTTGCAAATAATCTCCCAACTACGTGACCATCAGTAGGACTGTCATGTTGTAACTGATTTACCCTGGGGAAGAGAGAAGCATTTACATAGAACAAACATAGGGCCTGATTCAGACCCACTCGCAAGCGGCTGTCCACTCGCAAGTGGGTCGATGTTGTGCACTGCGCATGCGCACGACGGCGGGAGCTCTGTCGTGCGCATGCGCCAGATGCGACGAGCGAAGGACTTTCCTTTGCTCGTTGTGTCTGATCAAAGGGGGCGTGCTGTCGATGTTGATTGACAGCACGCCCCCTTTGGTGGGCGTGCCGGGGGCGTGCCTCCCTGACGGGGGCGTTCCCAAGGGAACGCCTACCGTCAGAAGCCGGCCCACTGACATTACTAGTGATGTCAGTGGGAGTGATTTTGGCTCTGATAGAGCCAAAATCACTCCGGGCCTTGCGGTTGAAAAACTCAACCGCAGGCTCCGGCTCGCAGTGGCGATGGTCGCGATGGTCAAGACCATCGCGGCCATCAAACTGCACGCTCGTATAGGCTGTGGGTGGTGACCCACAGCTATACGAGCGTCCAGGAGGACGCTCCATAATTATGGAGGGCGGCCCTCATTCAGAGCGTGCGCTCTGCTCAGAGCGTACGGCTCTGAATGAGGGCCATAGTTATCATTAGAATAGGGCACTGTAGCCTAAAGCTGGGTACACACTATAGCGATATATCTGCAGATGATGGTCGTTCATACACACTGAATGGCCATCATCTGCTTCTGCCCACAGGTAGAGGCGGCCAGGGGGCGTGTCTCACCCCCCTTCCCCGTGGCTGCCGCTGCATGTGTACAGGCGGTCTGCAGACATATCTGTCCATCGGCTGTGCAACACAGCCTATGCGATATGTCTGTGAATGTCGTTGTTCACAAACATATCGCCTGTACACACTGACCGATGGCCAGCAGATATATTGGCCGATCAATTGATTGGCCAATATATCGGCCAGTGTGTACCCAGCATTAGAACGTCATGCCATATTTGGCATATTTAGTCCACATCTCAGGTTACAGTAAGTAGGGCTACCAGGAGTAAAGCTTAAATTTAAAAGGGCCTTGTTAATTTTAAAATGATAAAGGCCATCTTCACTCTCTCACTAACTCCCCTCCTTTCCTTGTCTGTTTGACCATTATGGTTGTAGTGGTCAGTCAGTGCAGCAACATATAGCAAACAAATCAGTGGACTAGGGGCCTGATTCAGAGCCGAACGCTCTGACCAGAGCGCTCGCTCTGAATCAGGGCCCTCCTCCATGAAAATGGAGCGGCCTCCTGGCCGCTCGTATAGCTGTGGGTGACCACCCACAGCATATGCGAGCGGCCAAAAAGATGGTCGCGATGGTCTTGACCATCGCGACCATCGGACTTGCGACGGACACCCTGCGGTAGGGTCTCCCAGCCACAAGCCCTGGAGTGATTTTGGCTCTATCAGAGCCAAAATCACTCCCACTGACATCACTAGTGATGTCAGTGGGGCCGGCTTAAGACGGTAGGCGTTCCCATGGGAACGCCTCCGTCTGGCAGGCACGCCCACCAAAGGGGGCGTGCTGTCAATCAACATCCACAGCCCGCCCCCTTTGGTGCCCATCGCTCCCCGGGTCTCGCGCATGCGCACGACGGAGCTCCCTCCGTCGTGCGCATGCGCAGTGGGGAACATCGACCCACTTGCGAGCGTACTGCCGCTCGTGAGCGGGTCTGAATGACCCCCTAGGGCTGGTTACCAGTTTGGGGGTGGACCCAATGTCTTGGTTTTTTTTGTTAGATCTTTGCAAATTTCTATCATTTTTAATATATAAGCCATGCTTACCTCAAACACATCTGCTCGATATATCTCCTGCTTACCTTCCTCTCGCCGAATGGTCCGCTGTCCCCATACACTAGTATCACAGATATCTCCTGCTTACCTTCCTATGGCGGAATGGCCTGCTGTCCCCATACACTAGTATCACAGATATCTACTGCTTACTTTTCTCTCGCAGAATGGTCCGCTGTCCCCATACACTAGTATCACAGATATCTCCTGCTTACCTTCCTATGGCGAAATAGGCCGCTGTCCCCATACACTAGTATCACAGTTGTCTCCTGCTTACCTTTCTTTCCAGGAATGGCCCGCTGTCCCCATACACTAGTATCACAGATATGTCCTACTTACCTTTCTCTCCTGGAGTGGTCCGCTATCCATACACTATTATCACAGATATCTCCTGCTTATCTTCCTTTCGCGGAATGGCCCGTTGTCCCTATACACTAGTATCACAGATATCTCCTGCTTACCTTCCTCTTGTGGAATGGCCCGCTGTCCCCATACACTAGTATCACAGATATCTCTTGCTTACCTTCCTATGGCGGAATGGTCCGCTGTCCATACACTATTATCACAGATATCTCCTGCTTACCGTCCTCTCGCGGAATGGCCCGCTGTCCCTATACACTAGTATGGGGACAGAATTCATCAAGCTCCAAAAATAGAATATTTTCGGATCTTGAGTGCGGGAGCATTCGCCATCTTCAGATGGCGAATTTTTCTGCTTGTGGATCCAAAACCCATTTCTTCCCTATGGGTAGGAGTCTCGGGTTGTGAAGAGGGATACTTTTGGATCCCTCCGCCCCTGCCCGGCTCCTTCCGCCGAACGTCAGGGCACTTATGCGCATGCATTACCTGTAGGTCACGCATGTGTATTAGTGTCACTGCTTCGAAACTAGCAGTGAAAAGATTCACTGCTCAGAAAGGAGCAGTGAAGCCGCTCGCGGGACAGCTGTATTTCGCATCAGCTGTCACCGCGCCGGAGCAATGCTGATTCCGCGGAGAGTTAGAATGTTAATTATCAGAGTCTGGGTCTGATTCAGAGCCGCTTGTAAGCGTCCGCTCGTTCACTCCAAGCGATGTTCGCACATCTGCGCATGCGTATGGGTCGTAATGCGCATGCGCCAACCAGTCAGTGCGGTCGGAAATCGTGTGTTCACAAAATTGCGAGTGCCTGCTAATTTGAGTGACAGGATGAGGCGTTTGTGGGTGGTAACAGGGGAAGGTGCTTGAAAACGGGGAGTGGAGATCCGAACGCAGGCGTGCCAAACGGTCAAAACGGGCGTTTTAAGGGTGTGAATAATTAACAAAGCAGCGTCATCGGCCACGTCACTTGGTTGTCTCTTAGCCTGAACTGTTCGCATGATTGCGGTAGGAAAATCCATGCACTGCGAGCAGTTCAGACGCCTTTCGATGTACTCAATTAATCTAATAAATAGCGGAGATGACGTATGATGCGAGCGGCTTTACAAAATAGCGAGCGCATATTTCGTTCGCTCGCTCAGACATAGAGGCGTCAACAGACCGCAAAGAGCAAGCACTCAATTTAAATAGCCGGCCCCTTTTTCTGAACGAGCGAGCGCAAATAGCGTCCGGCTCTGAATCAGGCCCTCTGTTCGGACCCCGATAATTAACATCATGAATAGACCTTCTGTGTTTAAATATAACTGTTACACAATTCTGTTTCCCAGAAGGGCTCAGTCATGATTTATTCTGTGCTAGATTGATCTAAAAGTGAATTTCAGGAGCGATAAAAAAAAAAGTAAAAAATATTGTGTAGGTATCTTTGTTCCATTGGAAACCTATATATAGATAACCTATAAGACTGTGCTAAGCCCTCTAATATACTCTTCCTGTTCACAATTCCAATACTATTCTCTGGTCTACATCTGCAGTGTGACAGCGCTGTCTTCTGCTTTTCTACATTGGATTTGTTGCCTCTCGTCAAGATCTAAAAGCGAAAAAGAAAAATTATTAAAAAAAGAAAATCAGGGCATTGATTTAATATAGTTATTCAAGCTAATTAATAGATTTTCTTTGGTCTAAATGCCTCAGTAAGTAAAGATTCCCCTTTACAAAATTACCATTGATTTTTGTGCATTAATGGAACAAATACTTTCCCTCCCTCTGTGGTGACTTTTTAAGCCTTGTTGAACTTTAGAAAAGCATTTTATATTTTGATTGCAAAGCATTTTAACTACTTATAAAGTATTGGTTCCATCTTTTGTGACAGGAAATCACAGCCAACCATCAAATTACATATGGTTATTAATTGCTCCCCAGAATCATTAGTGACAGACAGTAGCAGTAGTAGCAATAGACGTACCAGCAATAGATGTAACCTCCCTGCTGTCACTCCCGATACGGGGAGGGTAGTAAAAAAAGCGGGGATTCAGGTAAGTGGGGACCACTACTGGGGGGGCACTGTGTAAGGGGCACTACTGGGGGCCTGCATAACGGGGACCACTACTGGGGGTACTGCATAAGGGGCACTACTGGGAGCCTGCATAAGAAGGACCATTTCTGGGGGCATTGCATACTGGGGGTACTGTATAAGGGGCAGAGCCGGCCCACCCGTTACGCCGACTATGCATGTGCGTAGAGCACCAGCCAGCAGTGGGCGCTTTGATTCGCGCACCCTCCCGTCGACACACTCCTTCTCGCAGCAACCCCCGCCGCCACACTCTTTTCCCCCACGACCGCCGCAGGGAGGCTCCATTTGCCGAGCGCCCGCTGAGATTTTACCAGCGGGCGCCCGGCTCCCCGCAGCGGCAGCCGGAGCTCAATACTGAGCTTTGGCTTCCGGGCCCCCCCACGGGCACTATGGGAGAGAT
Organism: Taudactylus pleione; assembly: GCA_031769625.1. Classification (NCBI taxonomy): domain Eukaryota; kingdom Metazoa; phylum Chordata; class Amphibia; order Anura; family Myobatrachidae; genus Taudactylus; species Taudactylus pleione. Next base: position 33,629,221 of record JAUIMM010000031.1, on the reverse strand, counting down.
GTCATGACGTCTCTCCCATAGTTCCGAGGAGCGGCGGATGGTAGCGGTAAGTATTCTTTATTTTTTTTATAGCAGCATTCTTACAGGGAACACTTTTACAGGGGGCTTACTACTGGGGGCACTTTTACAGAGGGAATTACTCCTGGGTGAAATTTTACAGGGGCACTACTACTGGGGGCAATTTTACAGGGGCTCTACTACTGGGGGCATTATTACAGGGGCATTACTATTGGGGGCATTATTACATGGGCATTACTAGTGGGGGCACTATTACTAGGGGCTTACTACTGGGGGCACTTTTACAGGGGGCATTACTACTGGGGCAATTTTACAGAGGCACTATTACAGGGGCCTTACTACAGGGGGCATTACTACTGGGGGAATTTTTACAGGGCATTACTATTGGGAGCACTACTACTGGTGGCTAACTACTTGGGGCATTATTACAGGGGCATTACTACTGGGGGCACTTTTACAGGGGGCATTACTACTGAGGGCACTATTACAGGGGCTTTACTATTGGGGGCTTACTACAGGGGGCACTACTACTGGGGTAATTACTACTGGGGGCACTAATACAGGGAGCATTACTTTTGGGGGCACTATTACAGGGGCACTACCACTGGCGGCACTATTGCAGAGGGCACTACTACAGGGAGCATTTCTACTGGGGCCACTACTAATGGGGGCATTGCAGAAGGGGTACCACTGCTGTGGGCATTATGTGTAAGTGCCACTACTGCTGTAGACATTGTACAAGGGTCACTACTACTATTGGCATTGTATTAGCGACACTACTACTGTGGGCATTGTATTAGCGGCAATACTACTGTGGGCATTGTATTAGCGGCACTACTACTGTGAGCATTGTATTAGGGGCACTACTACTGTGGCCATTGTATTAGGGGCACTGCTACTGTGGGCATTGTGTATAAGGGGCACTAATGTTGGCACTGTGTAAAAGGGGCCCTACTGTCTGTCAGAACATAAATAAGGGACACTACTATGTGGTGTAATGTGAATCAGGGGCACTATGGGCCTGATTCAGACCCGCTCGCAAGCACATAGCGCTCGCAAGTGCCTAGTGCTCGCAAGCGGGTTGATGGCCGGGTAGTGTGCACGCGTGGCCTGTGCACTGCACGTGCGCTCGCCCCGCAGTGCGTGAGAAATTCACTAGCTCCGGGGCTCGCTACAAACGAGGCGGCTGTCGATGTTGATCGACAGCTCGCCCCGTTTTGTAGGCGGGGAAGGGGGGTGGCTGGACAAACGGGGGCGTTCCTATTTGAGCAGGAAGCTCACTGGGGCTTGCGGCAGACGAGACCCTACCACAAGGGTCTCGCCGCAAGCCCGCTGGTCGCGATAATCGCAACCACAGCTTAGCGAGCGGCCAGGAGGCCGGACCCCCCCAAAAAAAAAAAACGCCCATCAGGCCGCGAGCTGCCTCCGTCAGCGAGCGGGTCTGAATCAGGGAAAATGTGCGGTGTAATGTGAATAAGATTGTGCTACTGTGTGGTGTAGTTTGAATTGGGGATACTATTGTGTGACCACTCCCCTTTCTTTTGAGACCTTTCCTTTAGTATGCCTCCCAACCATCCCTATTTTGGTGGCAAAGTGTCCCAGATGGGGGGGGGGGGAATGGTGAATAGATGCCATGCGCATGCATGTGGCATCTATTGACTGGAGAAAGGGACTGAGAGCATGCCCAGCAGCTCCAAGAACACTGGGCATGTACCCAGCATGATTGAAATTACGTGGATTTTCCCATGAGACCACACCCCGTTCCTTTGTCGGGTGCACGCACCTTCTGGTTGTGCAAATTCTGCCAGGGGGCGCCAAAATGTATCTTCGCTTACCAAAAATATTAGGCTCGGGCTGGCCCTGATAACTTGAACTTGGGGCCCAGCATTCCCCCCCTGATGGAGGCCCTGGTAGTAGTAGCAATAGCCATAGCAGTAGCCAGGGCTGCCTTCAGGGGGGACTCATGGACGGGTATTGTGAAGTACTGTCTCAAGATGCTGTAATCCTGCAACAAAAAGCAATCTCAATCAATTGCAAAATGACTCATTCAGAGATAGATGCAATGGCGATATTTACTCAGATTGAGCGATTGTTTGCCATTGTGCATGCGTGTAAACCGCACTGCGCACGTGCAATGATTGAAATCCAATTACCCTCACACAGAGGATTCATTTGCGAACTGATTTATAGGCAGTCAGTGTTCGGGGGAGGTAAATAGGGTGGCTAGAGAAACGCAGGCGTGCCTGTCCATTAAACACTGTTTTCTTGGCACCCATAAATTAGCCATTGCATTCTTGCTGCAGCAGGAGAGCCCTCTGTGTGTCTGTAGGCCTGCTTTGTTTGCTACAGCTTAAGGCCGGTACACACTAGACGAGGTCCGACCTCATAAGCGACAGGACCCGGCGGGGTACCGGCATCGGCAAGTGCGTACACACTTGCCAATGCCGGCAGCGACAAAGCAACGTTGCCCGTCAGAGGCACGCATTGTCAGCGACATAGCGGGTACACACTACACGATGTGCCCAATATGTCGTCCTATCCGGATCGGACGACATATCATCTAGTGTGTAACCGGCATAAGACTTACTCAGAAGGCTGGTGGCCGCCTGTTCTGCATTTGATGTTTCCGGTTATGTGCGCGAACAGCAGATGTGAGATGCTTTGACTGACAGTGAGTGATTAGCATATTTTCACAATTGTGATCTGTGAAAGATGGCAGCTGCTATGGCATTTGGGTCCATTTCTGTATCAGGTCCTTTGTCCCCATATACATCTATGGAGAAGAAGGTAAGGAACGAAGCAACGGATTTCTCCCATGTTTAGATGTTGGTAACTTGAGACAAGTTAAGTAAAGTCCTTTCTCTGGTAAAAAGTAAAATACAGGAGAAAGGGTCTTTCTCAACTCTATAAATAGACCCCCAAATGTTGTTTATTTGGCCTTCTGTTTCTGTATTCGGAACCAATTATCTCAATCAGACCAAGACGCTAAGCTGCGCTCTCACGCAGCTAAAAGGGGCTGGGAATGCAAATGCCGCGATCGCACTGTCTGGTGAATGGACGCACTCTATGTCTTAGAGAGCAACGTCTTAGCGAACGCACGCCGGTATAAAGATGCCCACTTTTCTCTCTAAACACACGTCATCTCCAGGAAGTGTATGGACAATCGGAACCATCGTGAGCCATCGGAGCTGCACGCGGCGCTTGAGGTAGACCTTACCCCGCCGCAAGCACTGCGATCACTGTAGGCAGAAAAACAACCAAGTGACATGTACAATTACGCATCTTTGCTAATTATGCATGCCATAAAACTCCGTTTTGACGGCCAGACACGCCTGCGTTCGCACCACCACTCCCCCGTTCATAAGCACCTTCCCCTGTTACCACCCACAAACGGCGCTATCTGTCACTCAAATTAGCACCCAGTCTGTGTACTACGAGTGCACGATTGCCGCCCGCAGTGACTGGTTCGCGCATGCTAACTTTGACGCGATAATCGCCCATAGCGTGCGTCCGCAGCTTAGCAAACGGGTCTGAATCAGGCCCCAAGAGTTATGGGTCCTCTATTAAATACGGCAATGACAAATCCACACCACTATATATTCTTTTTAGCATTGATACTGAACTAGGCTGAATAGATTCTGCATAGCAACCACAAATCTAGTAAGTAGTAAGTCCGCTGCTACTGAGATACATACAGAGCAGCACCCATATGGCAGCTGAACTTTTGTCCTTTTTTTATAGTACTTCCTTTATGTGTTTACAAGTTCATAGAACTGTTTTCGCTATGTTTGGTTTGACCGATCAGAGGGGAAACAATGTGGCTATTAATCCCGATGTGTGCATTGTCGGAGGTTTGATCTGTGAATGGTTGAGGGGATACAGTCACCTCATGAGGAATCCAGGGCTGAAATACTTGTATTTTCCTCGGTTATATCCAGCTCCATAAAATGTGTAACTGCTTTTGTGTTACCGTAGTAAACAAGCAGTAGTCACCTGCTCATAATGCATTCTGTTTCTGCATGAATGGATGGCAAACAAGCAAAGGTTATACCGCAGGCACAGATATTTACCCTTATACCACTCAGGGAACCAAGTATGAGCAAACTGGATTGTTGGAGAAACATCTCTTTATCTCCATCTGTATCCTGCTTTGTTAATATCTTATAATCCTTTTGAGGGATTTCATGTGTGGCTCATTACGGTGTTATACACTTGAGAACCAGCTAAACTGTAATCTGGTGTTTATTTTGTTTAAGGATCTTATAAAGTAGCTTATCTAATATTTTAATAACTCTTTGCATCCGCTATTTTTCAAACTCTGATTTTTTTTTATTATACAAGCAAAATTGCTCCTAAAAATGTAATGTATTGCTCAAGGGTGTGGTAATGTCAAGTTGACATTTAGAATTGTCAGGAAGTCAATATTGATAGGTCACAAGTCAGGGCTACAGCATAGCCAACCAACAGGACTTATACTTGGGGGATCAGAATTACAAAACACTGAACATGTGCGGAATCTTGGTGTTGTCCTGGATAGTGGCTTGACATTTAAACATCAGGTATCAGCCACAATCAAATCCTCATTCTTTCATCTGAAGAACATTGCCAGAATCAAACACTTAATTCCCTCAGAAGATCTGCCTAAAGTCATACATGTATTTATATCATGACGCCTAGACTACTGCAACGCCCTCTACCTTGGACTCCCAGCAAAAGAATTGCAGTGCTTGCAGATGGTACAAAACGCAGCTGCCAGGCTATTAACCAACCAGCCCCGTTCCAGCCACAAAACACCTACTCTCTACTCCCTTCACTGGCTGCCTGTCAGATTGCAAATTGTTTTCAAGATTGGATTACTAACTTACAAAGCCCTACATGACCATGGCCCAAGGTACCTAAAGCAGCTTCTGATTACTTACCGTGCCACACAAGTACCGCGATCCGTTGACGAAGGGCTATTAACAGTACCTAGAATCTCCCGGAATTCGTCTGGTGGTCGAGCTTTCAGTTTTGGGGCTCCAACCTTATGGAACTCACTTCCCCGCACAGTTCGAGAGGCCTCCACTCTAGAATCCTTCAAAAATAGACTCAAGATTAACCTCTTCACCCAAGCATTTCACTAATATCCCTTGTTTATGCTTATTTTGTGTTTTGTACTGTAAAGGCAAATGTAAAGCACTTTGAGGCCTTCATTCAGAGGCGCTCGCAAGAAGCGAGCGCTCGTTCTGAATGAGGGCGGCCGCTTCTATTTTTATGTGCGGCCTCCTAGTCGCTAGCTAAGCTGTGGCTTACCACCCACAGCTTAGCGACCGACCAGGGTGTTGGTCGTGATGGTCAAGACCATCGCGACCATCGGGCATTGCGATGAGACCCTAAAGTTGGGTCTCGGCAGCCGCAAGCTCCAGGGAGCTTCCTGCTCTGATCGAACAGGAAGCTCCACACTGACATCACTGCTGTTGTCATTGCGGCCGTCCACAAAACAGTAGGCGTTCCTTAAGGAACGCCTCCGTTTGTGAAACCACCCCCCCCCCGCCCGCCTACAAAATGGGCCGAGCTGTCAATCAACTTCGACAGCCGGCCCTTTTTTAGTGAGCTTTGGAGCGAGAGAGTTTCTCTCTCACTCCGGGGCTTGTGCACGTGCAGTGCGGCCGCTGAGCATGCGCAGGGCCTAACCATCGACTCGGTTGTGAGCGCTCATCGCTTGCGACCGGGTCTGAATGAGACCCTGAGTCCTTTAGAAAAAAAGCGCTATATAAATAAAATTATTATTATTATTATTATTGTAATATTGTGAATGTCGACAGTTGTCATGTCAACAATGCAGTTTTGTATTGATCTGTCATCCAACCCTATCCCTAATAGCAACCTAGCGCTTACGGTAATCTAACCCTAACCCTAAAATCGCCTGTCGACATTGCTGCTATTTACAATGTCAGCATTCTGATTATCGACTTCATGACTACATACCTTGCTCAGAAAGATGTTCACCTGTGTTGTTTAACAAAAGAGAATTTCTGCACAAGGACCAAATCAGGGTTTTCCCCAGTTGCAACTAGTTTACCAGTTGCACTTTCCATCACACACATGCAGGCAAGCCATCTGATTCACTTTGAAGTTTGAACTAGTGAAATGATTGAGGTATACAACACAAGGTGCCTCATTGATGTCACTAATTCCCAGTGGCATAACTAGGGTATTTGGAGCCATGAGCAAGTTAAAAAATGGAGCCCCCCATGTATGTGTGCATGCCAAAAAAGTTGGCGTGGTCACATGCCACAAGGGGCGTGATCAATGGAAAATGGGGGCGTGTCAACCTGACACACCATCATTTCTCACTACTCTAGGAACACTCCTTTTCATTCCATATGCACCTTAATGCCCCCAGTAGTAGTGCCCCTCTTGCAATGCCTACTGTAGTAGTGTCCCTTATGCAGTGCCCCCTTTAGTAGTGCCTCCTGCTGCATTAACATAATAGCAAGGACAGAATTGCAAAGGTGCTTGCGTCCAGCTTTGCAATTCCGTCCAGTGCTGAATCACCCCCCATGAGTGAAAGGGGTATTAGTAACACTCATACCTTGGGTATTAGTAACACTCATAACTTGGGTATTAGTAACACTCATACCTTAAACATTTTCAACACAGTACAGGAAGGAGGGTGAGGGGAGGGTGAGGGGAACACAAGTAAGAGAAGTCTTACTCACCTTGTAAAGTTGTATAGTTGTCACAATAGCTGCTCCCTAAACATAAGTTTGTTGCAAAAAATATCTTCTATGTTGCTATTTTTCGGATATTTTCTGGTAGTTCCTCAGATATCTCCTGCTTACCTTCCTCTCCCTGCAGGGCAGTTTCTAGGGTCTGAGGCTCCCAGTGCGAGAAGTCAAAATGCACCCCCCCCCAAGAAGCAGTAATATTGCGGAGTGGGCGCACTGAAAAAATGGGGTGTGGCCTAGCTGTCACAAGCCCACACCGCTTTTGTGTGTGAATGCCTTTGGTGTGACATTTGCAGAAGTATGACCTTGTATCACATCCGTTTTTAGTCACGCTGGGGGTGAGCCCAGCAAATTGAAAATACAAGCCAGATCCACATAAAATAAACTGAAATAAACCAGGTCCACATAAAATACACTGAAAAAGCCACTTTAGGATTACACTGCAACAAGCCACTTCCACATAAAATATATTGGAAAAGCCAGAGCCATATAAACTATGTTTGAAAACCACATCCACCTCAAATACATTATTAAACCAGAACCACATAAAACACATTGAAAAAACAAGATTCACATAATACACACTTCATTCCAGCCCCCTCCCTTACCATTCCAGCCCGACAGGACTTAGGCTTCCCCCCCACTGGCTCTCAGGCAAAAATGCCCATTATGCAGTGCCCCCTGTTGATGTCCCCATATGCAGTGTCCCCTGTATTTGTGTCCGTTATGCAGTGACCCCTGTATTTATGCCCCTTATGCAGTGCCCACAGTGGCAGTGCAACTTATGCAGAGCCCACAGTAGTGGTGCCCTTTATGCAGTGCACCCAGTAGTAGTGCCCCCAGGAGTGGTGCCCCCTATGCCATGCTCACATTAGTAGTGCCCCCTGTAGTTGTGCCCCTGTAGTCATGTCCCCTGTAGTAATGCTCCCTGTGGTAGTGCCCCCATCAGCAATGCCCCTGTAGTAATGCCCCCAATAGTAATGGCCCTGTGGTAGTACCCCAATAGTAGTGTCCCCAGTTGTATTGCCCCCAATAGTAATGCCCCCTGTAGCAGTGTCCCCTGTATAAATTCCCCAGTATTAATGCCCCTGTTTAGTGCCCCAATAGTAATGCTCCCTCTGTAGTAGTGCCCCAAGTAGTAAAGCCCCAAGTAGTAGTGTCTCCAGAGTAATGCCCCCAGTAGTAGTGCCCCTGGGCCCTGAGTAATGCCCCCAGTAGTGGTGCCTCCTAAGCAATGCCTCCAGTAGAAGTGCCCCCACAAGTAATGTCCCCAGTAGTAGTGCCCGGGTGCCCCCAGTAGTAGTGCCTCTCCCAGTAGAAGTGCCCCCTAGTAATTTCCCTAGTAGTAGTGCCCGGGTACCCCCAGTAGTGCTGTCTCCCCCAGTAGAAGTGCCCTCCTTGTAATGTCCCCAGTAGTAGTGCCCGGGTGCCCCTACTGGTATTGCCTCCCCCAGTAGACGTGCCCCCCACGAGTATTGTCCCTAGTAAAAGCCGCCTGCACAAATAAAAATACACTAATACTTACCTTAAGCCCTGCTCCGGCGTCCGCTGCTGTCCGCTCCGCTCCGCTCGGCTGCTCCTCTGCACTATGGGAAAGACGTCATCACATCTCTCCCATAGTGCACACTGCGGGAGCCGGAAGCCTCCATCTCCGGCTGCTCTGCGGGGAGGGAGCCGGGCACCCGCTGGTTACTGAATCTCAGCGGGCGCCCGGCAGTTCACAGGCTGTTTCTACAGCAGGGGACAGAACGGCGCGTCCTGTGCGATTGCACAGGTCGCCCGCCCCTAAAAACGGCCCTGTCTCCCGGAATGGCCCGCTGTCCCCTTACAGTAGTGTCACAGATATCTCCTGCTTACCTTCCTCTGCCGGAATGGCCTGCTGTCCCCATACATTAGTATCACAGATATCTCCTGCTTACCTTCCTCTCCCGGAATGGCCCCCTGTCCCCATACATTAGAATCACAGATATCTCCTGCTTACCTTCTTCTCCCGGACTGGCCCGCTGTCCCCATACACTAGTATCACAGATATCTCCTACTTACCTTTCTCTCTCGTAATGGCCCTCTGTCCCCATACACTAGTATCACAGATATCTCCTGCTTACCTTCCTCTCCCAGAATGGCCCGCTGTCCCCATACATTAGTATCACAGATATCTCCTGCTTACCTTCCTCTCCCGGAATGGCCCGCTGTCCCCATACATTAGAATCACAGATATCTCCTGCTTACCTTTCTCTCCCAGAATGGCCCGCTGTCCCCATACACTAGTATCACAGATATCTCCTACTTACCTTTCTCTCTCGTAATGGCCCGCTGTCCCCATACACTAGTATCACAGATATCTCCTGCTTACCTTCCTCTCCGGAATGGCCCGCTGTCCCCATACACTAGTATCACAGATATCTCCTGCTTACCTTCCTCTCCAGAATGGCCCGCTTTCCCCATACAATAGTATCACAGGTATCTCCTGCTTACCTTTCTCTCCCGAAATGGTCCGCTGTCCCCATACATTAGTATCACAGATATCTCCTGCTTACCTTCCTCTCCTGAAATGGCCCACTGTCCCCATACACTAGCATCACAGATATCTCCTGCTTACCTTCCTCTCCAGAATGGGCCGCTTTCCCCATACACTAGTATCACAGATATCTCCTGCTTACCTTCCTCTCCCGGAATGGCCCGCTGTCCCCATACATTAGTATCACAGATATCTCCTGCTTACCTTCCTCTCTGGAATGGCTCGCTTTCCCTATACACTAGTATCACAGATATCTCCTGCTTACCTTCCTCTCCCGGAATGGCCCGTGTCCCCATACATTAGAATCACAGATATCTCCTGCTTACCTTCCTCTCCCGGAATGGCCCGCTGTCCCCACACATTAGAATCACAGATATCTCCTGCTTACCTTCTTCTCCCGGACTGGCCCACTGTCCCCATACACTAGTATCACAGATATCTCCTGCTTACCTTTCTCTCCCGGAATGGCCCGCTGTCCCCATACACTAGTATCACAGAAATCTCCTGCTTACTTTTCTCTCCCGGAATGGCCCGCTGTCCCCATACATTAGTATCACAGATATCTCCTGCTTACCTTTTTATCCCGGAATGGCCAGCTGTCCCTATACACTAGTATGGGGACAGAATTAATCAAGCTTCAATAATACAATATTTTCTAAGCTTGACTGCGGGAGCGTTCACCATCTTCAGGTAGCATTTGCTCCTGCTCGCGGCTCGCAACCTGCTCCTTCACTATGAGAAGTAGTCCCCGTTTACAAAGAGGGATCCTTTTGGGTCCCTCCACCCCTGTCTGGCTCCTACCGTCGGACGTCGGGGCTCTTGTGCGCATGCCTGTAGGTCACGCAGGTGCACTTGGCTCACTACTTCGGAAGGAGCAGTGAAGCCGGTCACGGAGACAGATGATTTTCAGATCAGCTGTCTCCGCACTGGAGCAATGCTGAATTGCTCTGGAGCTCGCGGCGAGTTAGTATGTTAATTATTGGGGTCCTTTTGGACCCTGATAATTAACATAATGCATAGACCTCTTTGAAACATAAAAATCTATACTAACAACTAATTCTGGGCTTTGTAGTGATATTTGCATAAAGTCACAGACTGAGGACCGCCAAAAAATGCAGACAAAGTGAGAACAGAACAGCAACAGGTAAGTGGAGCTGGGAGACTGGGATAGGATGGGCAGAAGGGGGGGGGGGGGGGAAATGGGTATCGTTGGGGAAAGTTTAGCAGCATGAGGGAGGAAGTTGTGCATGTAGTTTTTATTATGAGTTAAGATGAGTTTAATGATGTGAGTTAAGATGAAGGGGTTAATGCTTTTTGGGGGTAAATTAACATGGAGGATTATTTTTTTTATTAGACAGGTGGTGGAAATGAATGTGAATTATATTAATGATGGGGATAGGGGAATGTTTATATGTGGGGTCAGATATGTTGAGTGGGGTTGCTATGAAAAAGCATTTCAGGGAGATTGTGAAAGCAGCACCTATGAGCGCGGTGGTAAAGTGGCGTGTACTGCTACATCTGAGGGGCGTGTCATAAAATTGTTTTACATCCAAATCTAAATAAGCCCCGAAGCAGTTAGTACGATCTATTTGTTGATGAAAACACACTGATACTTTTCAGAAAATGCATGTAGCCATAGGGATCATTGTGCCTTATAATTATAACCAATTCAGGGAATTATACTAATGATCTAATTTGACTGTATAGCTCTGGTTTTTTATATATATAACAGCATCATAATGGGGGCAAGGTGCAATCAGGGAGATTGCTAGACTATTCAGGGAGTCAGGGAGATTGCTGCTATTTCAGGGAGTCTCCCTGACAATGTGGGAGAGTTGGCAAGTATGATTTAGCGATTGTTAGCCATTCCGCATGTGTGTAAGCTGCACTGTAGACGCGCAGCGATTGACTTGCGTTTATGTCACACAGAGGATCCACTACCAAAGTGAGTGACAGGTAGTCATAATTTAGCCACAGCTTTTTCGCTTGCAGCAGGAGAGCCCTCTGCGTGTCTGGAGAAACGCTATGTGTGCAAAAAGCTTAGACTTACTCAGAAGAATGATGGCCGCCAGATCTGCATTCAATGTTTCTGGTTTTGTGCGTGAGCTGCAGATGTGAGATGCTTTCATTGGATGCCTCTAAGCACTGGTCAGCGAGTGAGTCATTGCAAAATTTTCACAATTTCGAATCCATGAGAGATAGCAGCTGCTATGGCATTTGCGTTCACATCTGAATCAGGCCCATATTTTGCAAGTTAGTTGTTTCTTCTAGGGTCACATGCTGATTATTGCTGATATATCGTGTCCAGAGCTTTACCTAATGCCTAATTTGATATGCAGAAATGTATTTGGTGCCGTCTCAGATATGCAAATCTTGCATAGCCAACCTGTGGCACAATATATTATGCAGAGCCATGCCCGTAGCCCAGTGTAATATGCAGTGCATACCTATAGTAGCCCGGTGTAATATGCAGAGCCATACATGTAGCCCACTGTAATAATCAGGGCCATACCTATAGCCCCATGTAATGTGCAGAGCATATATAGCTAGAAAGATACTAAGCGGGGGGGGGGGGAGTTTCTATAGGTGTGGGAGGTCCTCTAGCCTATTATAACAGTTGCAGAGCAGAACTCGGTGGAGTCTGAGCAGGGAGCCGGGCTGCATGGCACTGTACAGTCAGCTGCAGACAGTGTACCAAGTGATGATGTAAGGTATGGGGGAGGAGGGACACTGTATTATCTGTATGTATACCGATGGGGCCACATACAACTAGCCTCCTTGCATGCTAAAAAGCTATACCGTGGCGTGACTCATTAGTGTTGAGCGTTTCCGTGCAACTTTTTTACCTTCTAATACATCTTATTCGCATAATGATGCGAATAGTTGGCACAAGCAGCTTCTGCTGATTACAATGATATGCGACATGCCTACGTTCTGTGTACAACTGTGGGTGTATCTGCATGCTAAACGCTACGTTACAGTGTTACAGCCGCTGACATTGTAACGTAGCATTTCACATGCAGATACACCCGGCCCTGTGTCACGCGGGATGGAAAGGTATGGAGGAAGGAATTCTCTCACCTACTGGGCAACTCTCACAAGACTGGGATCAGCCCAACAGCTGGGGAAGTGTTGTGCACATCCTTAGTATAATGTGAAACAGGGATGTTGCAACCTGAAGGCACTCACACGAGGACCTGATCCCCACGTCCCAAATGTTGCTCTTCCGGGTCCCCCAGACTTAATGCTCCAGGCTCAATAAAGTCTGTTTAGCCATCTGTTAGACTGTTACCCAGTGTAATATACAAAGCAATACCTGTAGTGCTCTAGCAGGGCTCCCTGATGCCCTGTACAGCCTGCCCCCGAACACGTGACGTCATTCGAGAAGGCAGGACCAGCAGCAGGAGTAAGTGTAGAGCTGCCCGGACACTCTGAGTGATTCTGCACACTGTAGGGTGCATGCCTAGAACATGATTTTGATGCTGTGGGCAGCATTGCAGCAGCACTACTGGCTACAGGTTGCCATTCCAAGCACACTGCTAGCCAGATGCAGGGGCAATGGTGCAGCGTCAGTGCCACTCTCCCTATAACCCTTCCTATGACCGTGCTTTTCCGTAGCCCAGTGTAATATGCAGAGCCATACCCAAAGCCCAGTTTAAGATGCAAAGCCTTACTCATAGCCCGGTGTAATATGCAGAGCCTTACCTGTAGCCCAGTGCAATATTCAGAGCCTTACCTGTAGCCCAGTGTAATATTCAGAGCCTTACCTGTAGCCCAGTGTAATATTCAGAGCCTTACCTATAGCCCAGTGTAATATTCAGAGCCTTAAATGTAGCCCAGTGTAATATTCAGAGCCTTACCTATAGCCCAGTGTAATATTCAGAGCCTTAAATGTAGCCCAGTGTAATATTCAGAGCCTTAAATGTAGCCCAGTGTAATATTCAGAGCCTTACCTGTAGCCCAGTGTAGTATTCAGAGCCTTACCTGTGGCCCAGTGTAATATTCAGAGCCTTAAATGCAGCCCAGTGTAATATTCAGAGCCTTAAATGTAGCCCAGTGTAATATTCAGAACCTTACCTGTAGCCCAGTGTAATATTCAGAGCCTTACCTGTGGCCCAGTGTAATAAGCAGAGCCTTACCTGTAGCCCAGTATAATATTCAGAGCCGTACCTGTAGCCCAGTGCAATATGCAGAGCCGTACCTGTAGCCCAGTGTAATATACAGAGTCATACCTGGTGCATCTGTGTCTGAGCATGCAAGTCACTGGCCTCTTTTATTTATAACAGTCACCACTGGAAGGTGATCGGAGTGAAAGCTAGTGGGACACCTCTGCTACCCTCTATAGCTGAGTATGATTAATTGTCTTTATATTCAGTTTATTTATAGTGGTCAAGGTTAATTGGCTCACAAAAATTGTGCTTACAATTTGCACATAACAAATAACAACTGTTGCAACAATGATAAATGATTTCAGGAATCTATGAAGCATCATTTAGGAAATGCCTGAGGGTTGTGAAGAATATTAACTGAGGATAAACAGATCATACATCTGAACCACAACTCCCTGATCCCCAACGCCAATCCGATCTGCCAATCATAGCGCCAATCGGCAGGCATTGATGATCTGTCTGGGAATCGGGGAAAAAGGAAAAGAAACGTGGTAAAATGAAAAATGTGGGGTATTTGTGTATTACTCCATTTTGGGGTAAATCCAATTAAGTGCGAGTTTGCAAAAGCAGTTGTGATTTATGAAATTTGCAAACATCGCACGAATGCACATTCCCGAGAAATGCAAGATCGAATTAGAAATGCCAATTCGCGCTGCTCGCTGCGAGGGTGTGCAAATTTTCTATAACATGTGACTTGGGAGAGGGGCATGAAAAAGTGGAGAAACCATCCTGGACCCCAAAAAAGTGACAACTTCATTAGCAGAATCATATAGAAGGATGTTAGTAGGCTTAAGGAAAGTACTGTAGGTTCTTAAACGTGTCAAATAGTTGATTTGTGCATTTTAAAAAAAAATCTTTTTTCGTTTAATCACAAATGAATTAACCAATAAATGCAAAATAGTAGAAAAGAGGTGATTTCATGGTAATTTAAGGCCACTTTAAATGTTTTAAAAAAAATGATAAAAAGCAATTATTTTTCATTTGAAAATACTTGAATTAAATTTGGGGGGCCTAAACTAACGTAAAAGTTGATTTTGAGGGTAATTAAAGGCTTTTTTTTTTTTTTACAAAAATTGCATGTAATTATTTGGCTAATTAAGCTAAATGAAAACTTCCAAATGCCTAATTAATCATTAATGGAGCATCCAAGGGGTACTACACTGTGCCCCAACATTTTTACCTTTGAAATAAAGATTTTCCCTACCTGTTCACAAAAAGGCGATTTTCTTCTAAAAAAAAAAAGTGAGTTTGGAATTGGAATGCAATTGCAATTCGCAGTGCGAGTTCCGCGTGAGAACGGCTCAAACAAGCAAACTCGCACCTAATTAACTTGACCCCATTATATGAAAAATGTGACATTTGCATATATTAATAATGTCATGAAGTGTCATATAAAGAAAAAAGAAAAATTACTTCAGTATGATACTTCATGACATTATTATTACTTATTAGGGATGTGCTCCGACCCCCATGTTTTGGTTTTGGATCTGTTTCTCTTTCGTGTTTTGTATCTGAATTTGGTTTTGGGAAAACCGTCCTTGCGTGTTTTGGATTTGGTTTTGAATCTGTATTTTTTTCTAAAAAAATCATATAAATAATAGCTAAAATCACATAAGTTGGACCTGTTTTTGTTCCTACTGTATTATTAATCCTCAATAACTTTAGATTCCACTCATTTCTAGTCAATTTTGACCACCTCACAGCTCACAATATTGTTTTCTCCTAGTTAAGGCCCATAATTTGCACCTAACTACCTGGCTGACTAAGCTATGTGGTAGCAGTGGGCGGCACAAACATGTGGCAGTTCAACTTCAAACATGGCACATAAGGAAACATATGTTTTCATTAATCAAGAGGCCGGAGGGAGATGGAGTATGTATGTAGTTGCAGGCAAGGAAAGGAAGGGTTGATTCATAGTAAATTTAATTTAAGTTTTTGATTCCAAAGCAAATTTATGAGGATGGGAGGTGGGGAGTCATTTTCAAAGAATATTTGACTCATTCACATCAGTCCTTGCCCCAGTTGAGCTCTTGTGGTGGTCCAGTATTTTTTTATTTAATGAAAGTGGCATGCAGGAGATCCTGTCTGTGGCAGCACACAAAATGGAAGCTCTGAACAGGATGGGGCAGAGAGATTTTTAAAGTCTGGTACTAAACATCTGTTATCATTGTGCTTCTGGGATTATGGTTGGGAAGGCTTGGAGGGGAGGAGCGAGAACATCTCCAGATACCATCATAAAATAGCCTTCCCATTTGGTGTTTGATTTTTGCATCTGACCAAACATGGCTGTTATGATCAAGGAAAACCAAGCCCACCAGGTTGGTAATTACAAATCAAGGTTGAAAAATTGCTTTTGCAAGTATACCGATTTGTGATTTTAGTTGAAATAAATACAGTATGAAACTATAAGAAAAAAAAGTGTCAGAGCAGCGGCACAAAACAACAGCATGGCACAAATATAGGACATCTATTAAACTTTTGCAACACAGCAGTGGCAGACAGTATGGCAGCTTTCATAAACTATAAAATTAAAAATGTCAGGCAGCAATGCCCCAAACAGAACATAATGTAAACAAAAGAGGTGCAAGATGGAATTGTCCTTGGGCCCTTCCACCCACCCTTATGTTGTATATAGGACATGCACAGTTTGAAAAACCAATCACTTCAGCAACAGGGACTGTCAATTGTGGCTGAAGCGATTGGTTTGTTTGGGCCCCCACAAAACAAGCTACTGTCAGCTGACATTGCTGGCAATAATCTCTCCGTGCACAAACTGGCTTTACAGAGGCAAGATGTTGTCATCATCATCATCATCATCATCCGATTCCTCACCCTCATCAGTGTGAACATCATATTCACACAATATTACTTCATCATCGCTGGAATCCACCATTGCAGCCTCAGGTGCCTCTAGATGTAATTGGCGGTAAATGTCTTCCTCGCAAAATTTATAGTTCATTTTTCAAACATCATCTTTTCCACATTTTGAGGAAGTAGCCTCCTACGCCGATCGCTGACCAGGTTCCTGGCTGTGCTGAAAACTCTTTCTGAGTACACACTGGGGGGTGGGAAGCTCAAGTAAAGCAAAGCCAGCTTGTGCAAAGGCCTCCAAATTGCCTTTTTTTCCTGCCAGTAGTGAAACGAACTGTATGACATGCCTATTTGGATGCTATAATTAAAATAGGTAATTCAAAGAATGATTGAGGACTATCAGATGGAGTCTCATTAATTGTAGGCAATTCTTCTAGAACCGACTAGATGTCAAAACTTGGTTGTGTTGTCTCATCTGCATCACCAGTGGGTCTTTTTTTTGGGAAAGTTTAGTTTTTTCCTGCCAGCCGCACTTGCTGGAGAAACTGAAAGAGGAGCCATCGCTCCATCACGTGCCGCTTGAGCTGACAATTTCCTTACCAACAGCTCTTAGCATCTCTTCAGATCTGTGTCTGTTGGGAAGAAAGACACAATGTATGACTTAAACCTAGGATTGAGCACGGTCGCCAAAATGTATTGCTCTGATTGGGAGATCCTGACAACCCTTGGATCCTGGTGAAGCGAATAAAGGATTTGATCTACAAGTCCAACATGCTTAGTGGAATCGCTTCATTTCAGCTCCTCCATCAGTTTCTCAAGCTGCTGTTCTAACAGTCTAATGAGGGAAATTACCTAACTCAAGCTGGCAGTGTCTGAACTCACTTCACAGGTGACAACTTTGGAGGGTTTGAGTAAGGTACAGTTCCCTTCCTCTTCCTATGTCATACTTCGTTGTTTAGCTTTAAATGGCTTTTTGCTATTCCTCCATCTACTCAAGCATATAAAGGGTGGAGTTCCACCTCATAACTACCTCTTGCTTCAGCTGGTGACAGGGCAAATTCAACATTTCTTGCAGATGCTGCAATCTGCTACAGGCACCAGCTGAATGGTGAAAATGCCCATAAATTTTGCGGGCCACAGAGAGCATCTCCTGCACAGCCCTGTCATTTTTGATAAAAATTTGCATCAACAAGTTAATAGTGTAAGCAAAACATGGGACGTGTTGGAATTCACTCAACTGTAATGCTCTCACAATATTGGTAGCATTGTCAGAAATCACAAATCCAAGTGGGATAAGCCATTTTGCAATAGCTTCCCTGAGTTTTTCTAAGAGATTGTCAGCAGTTTGCCTCTTAGTGAAACCGATTATACACAAAGTAGCCTGCCTCTGAAAAAACTGCTTTTTCTTAAATGCTTCTGCTGCTGTTGGTGCCGCTGAAGGCAATACACCCACACAGTGGGCTGTTACAGTCATGTAATCTTGCGTTTGCCCTGCTCCACTTGTCCAAATATCTGTGGTTAAGTGGACAGTGGGTACAATGGCATTTTGGAGGACACCAATTAAGTTTTTTGTGACGTCCCTGTACAGGCTGGAAATTGCTTTTCTAGTGAAGTGGAACCTAGATGGGATTTGGTAGCAAGGACAGAGGACCTCAGTTAACTGTCTAAAACCCACTGCACTAATGGCAGATATCGTACGCACATCTAATACCAGCATAGAGGTTATGGCATCAGTGATTCGCTGTGCAACTGGGTAACTGCTGTCATACTTGCTCCCCCTTGCAAAGGATTGTTTAGCAGTCAGTTGTTTTTTAGAACTACTACTAGTAGTCTTCCTAGTCCCCTTCTGGGATGAAGATCCACTCCCAGCAGCAGAAGCAGGCATAGCGCTCAAGGATTCTTCTGAGGAATCCTGGATAGGGGAGGACTGAGTTAGCCTTATCAAATTGGATGCAGGACTAGTTCTGATCATGATTGAGGATATTGTTGATGAAGGTGTTAGTGGTGAAGATGCCAGGTGCTTGGATCTAGCAGAGAGAAGGGAGCTAGCTGACGCCGGACTGTTACTTTTTTAGCCAAAGTTTCTTAATTTTGCAAACACTTTTGATGGATGCATTATAGATGACCTAACAGGCAGGAGATTCCTAGATGATTAGGGTCCCTACCTCTATTTACTCTGGCATGACAACAGGTACAGATGGCTTGACAATTGTTGTCCAGATTTGGGTTGAAATTATTCTACACATAAGAAGTGGATATTTTTGTTTTATGCCCAGGCATGACAATGGGCTTTTCCTTATCATCGGCGACAACTGTTTCCACTGTGGACTGATTTACACAAACAAAATCCTCATCAACATTCTCATTAGCGTCAGCTACACAAATATCCTCCTCATCCTGGTACACTTCCACAGAAGCATCCTCAATTTCTATGTCAGCATGTTGACTTGTGCTGTTCATCCCCACATTTGCAGAGGATGAACAAGTTGTGGAAGGAGACCCCTCTTTGAGTACAGTTTTGGAAAGGTCAGGCTCACACATGGCACACGTCAACACACTTAGACTCTCCTCATGGATTTGTGACATTTCTGAGTGCCCATTTGGTTAATATACCTCAACGGTTTTCATTTTTTTTAAATGTCTACAGGGAGAAGGGCTTACATCATCATAAGAGGCAGAACCACCAGTCATAAATAAAGGCCAAGGCCTTAGGATGGGCACACACTATACAGATATATTTGCAGTTCGAGTGATCTGCAGGTATATCTGCAGATGATGGTTGTTCGTACGCACTGAACAACCATCATCTGTGCCTGCCCGCAGGTCCCGGTGATCAGGGGGCATGTCCCGGCGGGAGCCCCTGTGTGTGTACGGGTAGCAGATACATTGGCCGATCAATTGATTGCCCAATATATCTGTCAGTGAGTACCCAGCTTTAGCCTGTCCTTGCCACTTTGTGTGGTGAAAGGCATATTGCCAATTTTATGTCTTTCTGCAGATAACTTTCCCTTTGATGTTTTTTTCTTGGTTCTTTGATTGTAGATGCCCTGACTTAAGCCCTGTATGCCCTTGGGCATCGGCTTTAGTAGATGATGTAGACGGACTAGTATTGTCATGAGTGTGGCACTGACAGCAGCTCCAGCCCTTGTATGTGGTTACTGCTCTCCTCTCAACTGATCGTTCTCCATATCAACAAACATGAATGAAGTGGGGTACAGCACACACGTCAGTTTGTACCAATTTTAAATATTACACTGTGGTATCAAAGACTTTCAGTGTCACAATATTTTTTATGAATAAGAAAAGAATAACACACTGCGCTACCACTTACAGTGTCACAATATTTTTTATGAGTAAAACACTGCGCTACCACTTACAGTGTCACAACATTTTTTATGAATAAGAAAAGAATAACACACTGCACTACCACTTACTGTGTCACAAGATTTTTTTTTAGTAAAACACTACGCTGCCACTTACAGTGTCACAAGATTTTATGAATAAAAATAACACACTGCGCTATGATTTATAGTGTCACAATAGATGGATGATAAACAATAATAGCGTAGCTAGCACACACAAAACAAACTGAAATTATTATTTTTTTTGTGGAATTCTAATTTTATTTAACTTTTACTTTTTTTACACTGGGGAAGAGCACCCCTGGACGAGGCAGCAGCCCCTTCATGAACAACACAGCACCCCTTTATGGACAACAAAGCACCCCTGCGGAGTGCAGACAGCCCACCTGCAAAGTCACAAATGCGTGGATGATAAACTGCGGTCTGGCTGGCAGTGTCACTGAACAATAATAGCGTAACTAGCTCACACACACATAAAGGATCTTTTTATTTTTTGTGGAATGGTAATTATTAATTTTAATATAACTGTTAATTTTTTTTTTGCACTGGGGAAGAGCACCCCTGGATTGACAGAGTACCCCTGGACAACACAGCACTCCTTTATGTACTGCACTCCTAACCCCTTGATGGACAGAACAACACAGCAGCACTCCTTTATGTACTGCAGCCCCAGGCCCTTTATGGACAACACAGCAGCAGCCCTTTATGTACTGCAGCCCCTTAATTGACAGGACAACAGTGACACAGCAGCACGCCCCCCCCTTTATGTACTACCTCCCCAGCCCCTTTATGGACAACACAGCAGCAGCCCTTTATTTACTGTAGCCGCCCCAGCCCCTTGATTGACAGGACAACAGTGACACAGCAGCACCCCCCCCCCCCCATTTTATGTACTGCAGCCCAAGCCCGACAACACTGCACCCTTGAACAGACAGAGCAACACAGAACACATCTATTCTCTGTACACTATCCACAGCCGGAGTGAAAATGGCCATTGCGCATGCATCAAAGCCATACTGTGCACGCGCAGTTATTGTTTTGCAATTACTCTCACACAGGGGATGCACTTGCAAGGTGAGTGACAGGTAGTCAGCACTTTGTAGAGGTAACGGGGTGTGACTAGGCAAACGCAGGCGAGTTGGAACTATTTAAACTCTGTTTCATGCACGTACATAAATTAGCCATTGCTGTCTCCTTCGCAGCTTGAGAGCTCTCTGTCAGGAGAGACAATGTGTTTTGAGACATTGATTCCCAGAATCCCACTGCTTTCCATGGGAAGGAGGTCTGGGGTTGTGAATAAAGATCCGAGCGGACCCCTCAGCTTTCACTGCACTGTGTGCCTTGAGGCCGTGCGCATGTATGAACTCAGGTCATGCATGCGCAGTCGACCGGTGAGCCTCCCCTCCCCCCCCCCACCAATGATGATAGGCCCCTTTGTCTCTGACACTAATTCATTGCTGGAGTCAGAGGCCTAGCTAGACTAATGGGTACCCCATAGCAAAATTTACACGGGTCCCCTCCCCCCTCCTCCAGTGTGCACCACTCAGTGCACAATTGCTGTCCCGGCCATCTCCGTCTCCTCACTGATGCTGGCAGGAGGCATGGCTGTGGTTCAGGGATGTTTCAGCAGGCTCAGCACTGCATGAGTGAGAAGAAACAGAGATGACTGGGACAGCTGTTGTGCTGCCCCGCAGCAACAGCACACTGCTAAGAAATGAAAAGTCAAGCACCCGCCCACTGCCAGAGTTACTGGGTGCAGGGGGAGAGCCATGCCTCACAGGTGGCCCGGGGCCCATAGCAGCCGCACCCCCTGAATCTACTATAGCTATGCCTCTGGCTGAAGTGCTTTATAGACATCTGGTACCGGTCTTACATTTGTAGAAAGTGTGGCAAAGCTAATAGTAGGGAGTGATGTTGTTAGCATTTGTATTACAGTAATATATAAATACTAATACTGTCAATTATATTAGCAAGGTAGCTGCTGGTTTAGATACTGAACATAGAGGGGCTGATGCAGAGCTGAATGCAAGTCAGTTTTACGGATGGATCTTACATATACAACTATGGGCAATACTGATTCAGTTGGTTAAACATTACTGGGTGGTAATGAAGCACTCGTGTGGGAAATGATGTGTGTGCAGGTGTTATATAGGTACACACCAGTGGATAACTGAAACTACTGTATGAACAGCCCAGTTACATAATCAGTGGTGTTGATTTATTGAAGTACAGTATAGTAGGTACAGCTGTACTCACTGTTACATGCACACTGGTAATGGAGTGGAGATTGAGCTAAGCGGAGTTCTATACAGCTCACCAGCAGGTGAGTGTATGCTGCAAATGGGTAGCGGTACCGTTACATGCAGGGATTAACCAAGTCTCTCATAGGAGCTAAGTAGGAGACTTCTGTCTCCCACCATGTTATTCTACACAGTAAAAATAAGATGACCCCTGCACATGCTCAGTAGTGATCACAGCGAGCATCTTGGGACAGGGCATGAAACCTCTCTGAAGATCAGGAAGACAGGGGTCTGCGCAGTAGCACACTCCTCTTTCAACAATTTGCATGTAGGCTAAACTTACACTCTAAAGTGTCAATACAGAGTGTTTTCAGTGCTATAAATGGTAGCGTTCCACTAACTGGATAAGCATTAGGGGCCCATTTATCAAAATGTATTTGAGGTAAAATCCCTGAAAACACCGAAAGTGGGCGTCTTAAGACAGGCTGGTAGGTGTCTACATACACAAAGCGATCACACTAAGTACCTCCCAGATGTATTAAGGAGGGACCACAATAGGTATCTCCGATACCTGCTTTGATCCCTCCATTACCACTGGCAACCGCCTCCCCATAGGTTTCTATGGGGGAAGCGATAATGCCAAATTGACCAATATCCGGAATGCGATGCATTCCAGATATTGGCCCCCGCAGCTAATGCCATCTGAAGATGACGTTAGCCACTGTAGCCTATGGGCTACACCGCACACTATTAGCCGGTGGAGGGATCCGCCAGAACCCTCCCACGGCTATGGCGGACGTGCATGTGCAGTCCACGGGACTGCGCATGCGCACCACCTCCTGTAGTGGCCGGCCGCTCTCCGGAGACATCGCAGGGATGGGTTCCTTTCGGAGCCCGTGTCCCTGCATGTCCCGGATGATACATCTGGCCGAAAAGATCGCTTTTTGCAATGCGATCAGGGGCGTTACTGGCATGCCCTGATAGCGTTGCAAAAGCAATCAATGATAAATGGGCCCTTGATGTGTTGAAAGCATCCGTCTGATGCCACCCTAACTCAGTCCTCCTTAACTTTGATCCCTACGTGCCCCGGTCCTATAACTGCCTGACTCTGTAATAGTTTGGCAGCTTCACGCTCATGTTCTTATGTAACCTCTTGGACAGGTTGTAAAGATGTCAATTTGCACAATACCAGCAGGATTAATGAGAACAGCAATGTTGACACAAGCATTGCCATGGAGATGTTTGGTAGCCAGAAGAGGAATACATAGACAGTAATTTTCCTGCATGCTGTATTTTTGATTAATGTTACATGACCCCCAGAACACTAATTTCCTTTGCAAAGTGAGTGCACATTGTGCCTAGTGCGTGCAACATAAAAATGAGAAGAATATTGGATACAGATCTGGTCTAGTGTATACTCTAAGGTGCTTTTCAAGTGACCAAAGCTAATTTTATGTACTTTCTATTGTCAGATCCTATAGGTGTTGATATAGGTGTCAGTGTTGTGTGATGGCGGTCAGCCCACACGATAGATAACTTAACCAGGTCTTAGGTTTATTAACCAGACTGAACAGGTTGCAGGATGACACAGGGTTAATGGTGATACATACAACAGGTACACTGCAGGCATGTAACAGATCCAGCTAGGAACGTATGGGATAGCGCAGATGATGTGCGGACAAACGGGAGCACACACCTGTACATACACAGAATAGTGGTGGCAGTGGAGTATGCACCCTCTTGTATGTAATTGTAAAGCAATGGTGACACAGTGGAATATTCAGGATCTCTCCTATGTAAGGACGAGCAGTTGTGCATTGGAGTCAGAGATTGCACAGTGACGCACCTGCAGCACTATGAGATCCTGGTACTACCGTGTTTCCCCGATAATAAGACCTACCCTGAAAATAAGCCCTACCCTTACTTTTGTAGCCCGGTCTAAAATAAGCCCTACCCCAAAAATAAGACCTACCTTTTTTTCTTTTTGAGCTGGGAACGCTGCAGAGACCAGCATTCCCAGTCATGCAGTGCGCGGGTGACGTCATGACGTCACCCGCGCGCTGAGGATCCTGTGCAGCCGCGCCTGCTGGATCATATTAGATCCAGTCAGCGCGCAAGTGAAAGGGACATCCCGGACGGCGGTGACTCAGGTAAGTACCGTACTTACACTGCAATAAGGGAGCCTGCATAAAGGACACTGCTACAGGGGGGGGGGGGCTGCATAAGGGGCACTGCTACACAAGGGAGGCTGCATAAGGGGCACTGCTACAAGGGAGGGGCCTGCATAAGGGGCACTGCTACACAAGGGAGGCTGCATAAGGGGCACTGCTACAGGGGGGGGCCTGCATAAGGGGCACTGCTACAGGGGGGCCTGCATAAGGGGCTGTCAATGTTAGTTAAAATAAGACCTACCACGAAAATAAGCCCTATGGTGTTTTTTGGAACCAAAAAAAAAATAAGACAGTGTCTTATTATCGGGGAAACACGGTAATGGGAGACAGCACAAAGCGCTGTCCTCTAACATTTTTAAAGTTCCTGTACACTCCACATACCAAATAGACTCTAGGCTTGTGGCCTAATAAAACAGTGAGGGGCGACAGGAAGGTCATGGTGCATATACAGCTCTCAAGAGGGTTGATGAGGCCCTCATAATGGCATGTAATACATTTGGACATAAAAGCAACTTTAGTATCTGCATTTTTGTGATATCATATCTCCCTCATGCTTGTGTGTTGGATGGTTGCTTATGAAGTGTTGAATGTCCAACATACAGGAAATAATTGCGGAAGTGGACCTAGATTTTCACCTAGGAACAAATGTTTATGGCGCAAGATGTTTGTGGAGAAGATAATGGATGAGGGTGGGGTTTGAGTTGCATACAGGGAATTCATTCCTACTATTCCTTCAATTTCTAGGTGCAAAAGGAGCAATGTAATTAGTAGCTTCACTTAATTAATAAGTATCAAATAAATAAAACTGTTATCCCCTTACTCTCAAAGGGTAACCACCCATACAGTCTAGAACCACAATATGTTCGGAGTGCAAAGGCTTGGCAATCCCAGATGGGCGG
Organism: Taudactylus pleione; assembly: GCA_031769625.1. Classification (NCBI taxonomy): domain Eukaryota; kingdom Metazoa; phylum Chordata; class Amphibia; order Anura; family Myobatrachidae; genus Taudactylus; species Taudactylus pleione. The sequence continues at coordinate 33,604,323 of JAUIMM010000031.1, read as the reverse complement.
TGTCTGGAAATCATGGCCGTCCCTGCTCCTCCACCGCCTCCTCTGACTCATCAGACCTTACGGGAACTCAAAGCCCACAGGCTGACTAGATCTAGATTCCTTCACCAAATGTACTCTCTGACGTCATTATGACTTAGCAGGTCATGTGACAGTTATGTTAAACACAGTCTACGGGTCCTACTGCAGCATACTATACTTCTGTTGGGCTAAGTTTTCATTAAGGCCAAGTTTTCATTTGTGTCCTGTAGTCCCCTATTAAGCTTTTAAATCAAAAAGAGTAATCATGAGAATAATATGGATCTTCTCCTGAGTCAACATTATTTTCACTCTTGCACAGTTATACCCCTTTAACATCGCAAAAATAACCTGGGATATTCCCAGGTCGATGTGCAGTGTGAACGCGCCACCCGGCATCTCCACCCTGCAATCGAGCAGGGTTGAACACAGGAACAAGCCGGGTTGAAGTGCAGTGTGGCCCTACCCGGGTTATCCAACCTAGGATGCAGCAAACAACGCTGATAGGATGTTCCTGGGTCTCACTTGATGTCAGCAGCCAGACACACAGGTAGCACATTGCAGAGGCAGCATTCCAGCAGTCTGAAAGGGGTTAATACCACTACTGTCATTACAGTGATGGCTAATTGGAGTGATGAAGAAGTGAACTGTACACTATGCTGTCAGAAGCTGCATCATGCTCTCACTGGCTGAATCAAACAGCAGTAAAGCACAAACACTAATGAAATCAGGGCTACACAGTGATAATTCATCAGCCATGATTCCTGCAATGCTGTGAGCAGTCCCCACCCCTCCCTTGTGTTCCCTTTTGTGATCTTATCTTTGTGAGCCCGAAAAAGTAAATTTTTAATGACATCTTCAGAGTTTTACAGGGCTGACCCGGGAATAACCCTGGTCGAAGGTGCAGTGTGAAAGGGGCTGTGTTGGACCAGTGGGTCTGATTCAGACCCGGTCGCTAAGAAGCGTTCGCTCGTAGCTGGCCGATTTTTGCATTCTGTGTATGCATCACAGTGCGCGTGCACAAACCAATGTGAAAGATCGGGAAGCGGTCGCTTGCCGAGCATAGACAGCCTAGCAGAGAGAGTGACAGGAGAAGCCATTTGTGGGTGGTAACAGGGGCAGGCCACTAGAAACGGGGGAATGGAGGTGCGAACGCAGGCGTGCCTGAGCATCTCAACGGCGTTTCAGAGGCATGCATAATTAACAGGCAGCGTCATTGTACACATCACCTGGTTAAATTTTACACTGAAGTCCTCGCAGTGCTTGCGGTAGGGTATAGTCAACCTCAAGCGCTGCGTTCGCGTCCCATAGTACACAATGTACTGATGGTTGCATATACTTCCTGGAGATGACGTGCGCAAGTGGGCGTCTTAAGACAGGCTGGTGGGTGTCTGCATACACAAAGTGATTGCACGCCAAGACATAGTGTGCGTGCTTGTGCCTTGCCGTGCGATCGCCTGCCTTGCTGGGTGTGTGCCGAATTTGTATACGCTGGGAACGAGCGTACGCGTCTAGCGAGCGGGTCTGATTCCAGCCCAGTGTTCAAAATCCCGGGTCAGAGCTGGGTTTGCGATGTGAAAGGGGTATTAGAGAGTCAGGGAAAGGTCACGCATGTGCAGTGGAGGTAGAGATGCCGCAGAACAGGTTAGAAGATCGCCGCCAGCATTGTGATTTTTGGATCTATTACATTGCCTCCAGGATAGATCCAAAAAACTTAACTTATCATTCATGAAGATCTATTTTTCTGGTGAGTTCACGCATGCATACTGCAATGCATACGCTTGCGCAGTACGCAACAATCGGCCGATTGTGTGCGTAATCACAGCTGCGTATGGTAGTGAATCAGACCCAGTGTTAATTGCCACAAAGATTTAAAATTTTGATTTAGTCTTAGTCGTTAATTTAAAATTGAACACAGATTTCGTCTTCATTTTTGTTATTAAAATGTTTATTGTTATCGTGACAATTTAATCTTCAAAAAAAATGTTGTCGACGATTACTTTTAGTCAAATTTTTCGTCCGCAAAATGAACACTGTGGCATACAGCCATGTCAGGGGGAAGATGGGGGCAAGTGAGGCACACAGGTGGGCATGTGGAGAATAAGTTGCTGAGGTAGGGGCATGTGAGAGAGAAGACAGAGAAGCTGTGGGCGTCTGACAGGCATGTGGCTGGGAGCATGTGGTGCACACAGGTGGGCATATGAGGAATAAGTTGCTGAGTAGGAGGCATGTGAGAGAAGCTGTGGGCATCTGACAGGCATGTGTAAGAGAGGCTTGGAGCATGTGGTGCACACAGGTGGGCATATGGGGAAAAACCTGCTGTGGAGAGTATTATGTGAGGGAAGTTGTGGGAGTCAGACAAGCATGCCAGGGAGCAGCAGGCTGGAGAGGAGACAGACAGGCATGTGATAGAGAAGCTGGAGGCATGTAGGACAGGACACACAGGTGGGCATGTGGGCAGGGGTGCCGAGAGCGGGGTGGGCGGGTACTATTGGCCCGGGCTTGCTAGAGGGGCCCGACGCCACCCTCCCCCTCCCTCCCTCACTCCTCCCACCCACACAGCAGCGCACTGGGCTGCAGTGGGAGACTGCTCGCGGCTGCTGAGCAACAGCCGCAGCAGTCTCATATGCTTGTGGGGGGGAGCGATCACACTGATCGCGCCCCCTCTGGCTTTGCGCTGGGCTGAAGGGCTCACAGCGCCCCCTCTCCCCAGCACGCAGTGCTGCTGCAAAAGTGTTTTTTTTTTTCTTTAGCTCAAGGGGATGTAGCCACGCCTCCCGTGATTAGGCCACGCCCCCTTCACCTGGGCCCGGCCGGGCTCTCTACGCCCCTGCACGTGGGGAATAACCTGCTGTGGAGGAGGCATGTCAGGGAAAAGCTGTGGGGTGACAGCCATGAAAGAGAAGCTGGAGGCATGTGTGGCACACAGGTGGGCATGTGGGGAACAACCTGCTGTGGAGTGGGCATGTCCGGGAGAAGCTGGGGGGGTGACAGGAATGAAAGAGAAACTGGGGGCATGTGGGGCACACAGGTGGGCCTTTAGGGAATATGCTGTTGGAGGGTTGAGAGAGAAGCTTGGGATTCAGACAGATCGAGAGGTTTGGAGGCATGTCGGGCACACAGGTGGGCATGTGGGAAATAACCTGCTGTGGAGGGAGTATGTCAGGGAGAAGCTGAGGTTGGATGGTAAGCAGGCAGGTGTGAGAGAAGCTGGGGTTAAAAGGGTGATTTAGCATAGAAAGGGGCATGTGTTTTTTTTAGGGGTCTAGTTACTAAGCAGTGTTAGGAGACAGAGTGGAAAGTGATAAGGTGCCAGCCAATCAGCTCCCAAATGTCATTTTTCAAACACAGCCAGTGATATGACAGTTGGGAGCTGATTGGCTGGCACCTTATCACTTTCTTATCACTTTTCACTCTGTCTCCTAACACTGCTTAGTAAATAGACCCCTTAGAGTGGTAAGTACCTTTCCTGATACCTAACATAAATTAGCCATAGCCCTCCTGTGGTAACCTTACACTTTCATGGTTACTCTTGGGGGCCTATTCATCAAAACCTAATTATCACTTGTGATAATTAAGATTTGAACTCGCTGCGAGTTGGCCCCTCTGGAAGCCCGGGCCCGGGTAAACTGTACCCGCTCCCCCCCTCTCGGCGCCCTTGGTAGGTCCCCCACCGCTGCCGCTGCTGCTTGGCCCCAGCTCTCAGGAAGACTGCTCTGGGAGCCGGGAGGGAGCTACTACAGGTAAGAGGACAAAGCAGATCTCTCTGCTGTATCGAATGCTGTATGCACCTAAGGGTGGCGTACAGTATCACTGTCAAGTTCCGAAAAAAATGCTTTTTTTGGAACTTGCTGAATTTCATAATTTCTATATCCCCATACTAACGTATGGGGATTGTGGAAATTATCGAGGCATATTTGTAACCAGGAGATATCTGTGATATCTCCTGCATTACATGAATGATGAATGTGTCTGACACTTAAATTATACTAAAGTAGGTGAAAATTTTATTTTTCACCTGCTTTTGTCTAAATTAAGTGATAGACCCTTAAGTCCAGTGGCGGCTCCAGAGGTGGGGCTGCAGCGCAGTTCAAAATTCAAATAGGGGAGCCACACCAACTGTCATTTCACACCCTGCCAATCATCACTGGCTGGGACTCACTGGCAGTTTGTATGACTCCCTTATTTGAATTTTGAACTGTGCTGTAGCCCCACCTCTGGAGCTGCCACTGCTTAAGGGGTCTATTTACTAAGAGACAGAGTGAAAAGTGATAAGGTGCCAGCCAATCAGCTCCCAACTGTCATTTTTCGAACACAGCCTGTGAGATGACCTGATTATTTGCTTATTAGTATATAAGGGCTGATTTTGCAAAAGTGAAAATAAATTTCTCAAAGAATTATACTGCTTTTTCCATTTCACAAAATACAGGCCCCCATTTATCAATGATGCATAACTCCTTTAGCGCTTGTTAAATGGGTTATGCCAGGTTTCTAGATTTAACAAACAGCGGTAATCTAAGTTTACCGCTGTTTGTCACAGCATCACTCTCGTCATCTTTTAGCTTGTAGCTATTTAGGGTGATTCAGTCGTATGCATCTCAGCTGTATCTCCACTTGTGGCTGCATGGGTCATTCACATATAGGCTTACTGTTATAAGGGCATGTTGTGGGAATGTAGACAGAATTGCGGGCAATTGGTGAGCATACGCATCTGTTTTTTTAAGACAATCTCTTGCACAGAGTATAGCTGGTGCGAATGCCTTGGTATGGGTGTGCATGAACCAATCCCCTCTCTGCACACAGGCTGCTCACCTCAGTCTGCTATACTCCTCACTCGCGTCTGCTCTTCCTGGGAACCGCCGGATGACTTGTCGGCGCTGGTTTTGAGGGCACACAATGTCCTGCTGCACAAATCCACCACCAGGTACACTGCTGAGATCCCGGTGCTTAGTAACAATCAGTGCAGGGTTGGGAGCAGTCACGGCTCCAGAGGTAGGGCTGCAGCATAGTTAAAAAATTAAAATAGGGGAGCCACACCAACTGCCAGTGAGCCCCCCCTCCACCTTATGCGCACGCCGAAGGCGTGCGCCGCAACAAAAATGGGCGTGGTCACTTAAAAATGGGGCATATCAACATGACACTCCCCCCTTTATCGTCACTCAGAACAATCCTATCCATATGCACCTTAACCCCTGTAGTTCCCCTTATACAGTACCCCCAGTATGCAATGTCCCCAGTTGTGGTCCCTCTTATGCAGGCCCAAATAGTGTGCCCCCCTTATACAGCCCCCCATTAGTTCCCCTTATTCAGTGCCCCAAGTAGTGGTCCCCCCCAATGCAGTGCCACATGTAGTGATCCCCCCTATGAAGTGCCCCCAGTAGTGTTCCCCCTTATGCAGTGCCCCAGTAGCAGTCCCTACAATGCAGTGCCCCCAGTAGTGGTTCCCCCCTTATGCAGTGCCCTTTATATAGTGCCCCCAGTAGTAGTCCCCCCTATGCAGTGCCCCCAGTAGTGGTCCCCCTTATAGGCCCCCAGTAGAGATCCCCCCTATCCAGTGCCCTCTGTAGGGATCCTCCCTATTTAGTGCCCCCAGTAGTGGTCCCCCCAGTGCAGTGTCCCTAGCAGTAAGCACCTTATATAATGGTGCCCCTAGCAGTAAGCCCCTTATATAGTGGTGTCGCCCGGCAGTTGTCCCCCCCATGCAATGCCCCCAGTAGTGATCCCCCATCTCCAGTTCCCCCTGTAGTGTTCCTCCCTATTTAGTGCCCCCAGTAGTGGTCCCCCCCCAATGCAGTGCCCCATGCCCCGGCTCTTGCAGTGGGGCTGCAGCAGTCAATGAGAGTCTGTCTGACTCTCATTGGCTGCTGATTCACACACACATCGCTGCCACTTGGCGGTGATGTGTGTGCAACAGCAGCAGCAGCCAATGAGAGTCTGTCTGAATCTCATTAGCTGCTGGTAAACACACATATAGCTGCCGCGCTGGCGGCGATGTGTGTGTTAGCACAGCCTGAGTTCGCCTCCCACCATCCTCTTGGCGCTTTTGGGTAAGCTCTCAGGGGGAGGGAAGGGGCTCTGCTGTGCAGCACAGGACCGGCGCAGGGAAGCCTAGCACCTGTCCTGTGTAAATGTGTAGCGCTGACCACACACACTGCGGTCGGCGCTACACTGTCTAACTAGGGCGGGCTGGACCGTGGCCGGCGGCACCCCTCCTACGCCACCTGACGTACGGCGCCCAGGGCACATCCCCCGTTCACCTTGCCCTAGTTACGCCACTGCCCGCACTTTAGTAAATATCTGGGCTGGTGCAAAAGTCCTTTTGAGGAGCGAAAAAGGCAATGTTAGGTCCCACCAGGGACATGCAGTCAGGGTAGGCAGAGCCTCCCCTGTCATACTCGTGAGATTTGATATAAAAATTATTAGAATAATACACAGAAGATATTTATAACTTATTAACATCTTCTTTGTTTATTGTAATCATTTTTATAGTTAACACTCACCAGCTTTGTGGAGCTCCCTGGTACTGCAGGGAGGTGAGAGGTGAGGCAGCAACAGCTCAGTCTTGCTTCTGTATAGTTAGACAAAACTTGCAGAGCTGGGGGCAGGGCCACACTACAGGCAGTAAGCTGCACAGAAAGAGAGCTAATAGAGGTAAGCCTCTGAGTATGGGGGGGCGTGCCTTGAGCTCTGACGGACACCTTGGATGTGTCATGTGACCAGGAAGTGTACTGCAGTGTTTAGAGATCGGACCTCAGTCATCAGCTGCAAGAGAAGACACATGGCCTGCTTCACTACCCTACGCAGCTGCGATTACGCATGCTATCGGCATCAATGTGCGTGTGTGCAAACTAGCCATTGCAAACGGGACTGCGATCACAGTGACTATGCAGACCAGGGTTGCCGACATTCTGGCTGTCAGAATCGGCATAGCAGGGGGGGCGTGGCTGGCACAAGGGGGCTGGGCGGGCAGCTTACCCGGCATTTGTGGGCGGAGCTGGGGCGTGACCACATGATAGCGTAATTTTGGCCCGTCCCCGCTACACAATGCAGAGATTACCGGCACTGTGAAGAAGGGGGTGGGGCCAAAATGACGCGATTCACCATGAATCACGTCATCGCTGCCCCCCCCCCCTGGTGAGGGGGTTTCTCTTGTTACTGGGGGTGTGGCTGGCCTGCCTTTCCAGGGGGCCGGGAGTGGCACCCAATTATCGGGAAGTTCCCAGCCGAATCGGGAGGATAGGCAAGTATGACGCAGACCTATCACAGAGTGATTGACAGAAAGTAGCTGGTAATGGGGGGAGGGTGAACGCAGGCGGCCAGTGTGTTTCAACGCCGTTGCAGGTGCGTGAATAAATTATCCACTGCGATGGCCTACGCAGCCTGAGGTCAGAAGTTAGCAATTTCTGAGTAAGGTCAGGGCTTGTGCGTGAGGCTGCGACGGCACTCAGTTGTACCGGTGGTTTCGCAGTCTTGCTAAACATTACAGATGTGTAAGGTAAAGAGGGTGTCCTTAAGTAGTGCTGCATATGGCATTGCGATCGCAATGGATTAGCATACTATCGCAGTTGAACTGCGTGCATAATCGATATTGCATTCGCAGTTGCGTTCCATAGTGAATCAGGCCCACAGTGATGCAGATAGGAGAATCAATGGACACTGAAACTCAGTGTAGTGAGGGGAGAGTTACAGTGAGTAGGGGGTGAGACAGGCTCACAGCACTCAGATCCATCTCCATGTGTGCCTCCCCAGCCATTGACCTCACCGCACATCACTGGGTCCCACATCAGTAATGAATGCCTGTGCATTGCCGGCTCCAACAAACGTCTATCTCGAGTGGCGTCTTGCATGGATGTTAGGGACCCACCTGATGAGGTCACCGTGACGTGTTAGGTGGGCAAACATCTTTGGCCAAACATGTACTAAGAACCTAAATAGAAAACAATATTAATTGATAGTTTATTATATATATTTTAACGTTTAGTATTCTTAGTGCTTAGAGCGTGCATCTGCATTCCCCCTTTTTCTGTATTAGAAGTATTAGAACTACAGGTCTCAGCATGGTAGCACCTCTTATTATGTTTTAATTAGAATACCCAGCCCTCCCCCCTTTTTCCTATGTATGTGTGGACGCACCTGAGACTCCCCAGCATTACATACAAGGCCCCCATAAGTCCCCTGTGCGTGGATATCTTCTCACTATATTGTTTTGCGAAAGTGGATTCGCATGGACAGAGCTTTCTCGCAGGCTCTGTCCCTGCATGCAAATCTTCTTGCATTTCGGTGATATTCCCTAAATTCGCATTTCGAATTTAGTAAGAAATCTCACACCACAACCGCATTTGAAATGCAAATTATAGTAAATAGAGGTCCAAAGCATATTTGTATTACTCAGAAATTGCATATACATAATCTTTTGGAATTACATTTTTTATTATATCACATTACAAATAAACTAATTTACTAGCATCACATACTCCGGATTTCCCACATTTTTCTGAAAGATTTGTTCTATGTTGACTTCAGTGCTGTTGCTTAGCAACCTGTAACAGTTTATTTTGAATTACAAATTGCATGTATAATCAGTATTACACTTCTAGCATAAAAAGTACCTGGTCATTTCATTTATTAACTGCAAACTGGATTCTACAGTTCCTGACAGATTGAAAAGGTGTCTGGCTGTCAGTCCTGCAGGAATTCCTGTGTAGTGAAACTCTTTTTTGTAATGTATTCATCATTTATCCTTCAGTGTGAGTCAGGGCCGGCTCCAGGGGGAACCGCGCCCTGTGCAGGACGGTAATTTGTCGGCGCGTGTCCGAAAATGGGAGCGTGGCCTGATTATCATAGGCCACTCCCCCTAAATGACATTATTTGGTGGCCTGCCTGTACAGCATGCCTCCCATTAACGTCAGGCTGGGGGCTAGCCCAACACTACGTCAGTAGCTGGGCTGCCCCCAGCCCTCTTCCTGCACTGAATGGATGCCGCGGGGGCTGGCACCGCTGCATGGTTGTGGCAGTGGAGGTGCCCAACCTCCCGACCACCCGCGGGACAATCTGCCCCACGGGTGGAACAGCAGGGCAGTGCCCGAAAAACAGGACTGTCCCGCTGAAATCGGGAATGGTTAAGAGGGGTGCGCCCTCTACGAGGTGGTGCCCCTATTTGACCGCACTGGTTGAACATGCCTCGAGCCGGCCCTGGTGTGAGTATGTTTAAATATATGTGTTTGTTGATTCTTCATGAAATTATGCAATGCGTTTCACTATCTTTTTACCAAAGTATGACTATAAACATGTTTTATATGTAAATAAGATAAGTTAGTAATAAATATATTAAATAACCATACTGTAGGTCATTTTGTTCTGGTTAAATTCTGTTAAATTTAAAGGAAATTTTACCCTTAATAAGATCCTCTTGTCCATCTAGTCTTTGCCTCTTCCACTTTTTCTAAGGGCTTAATGGATCTGTTGAAAAGGAGAGAGGGCACTTATAGTGCAGATCATCTTGTACTTAACAGCAGCTGAATGCCAAGAAATGGGTTACAAATACTATAAGAGAAAAATTTGCTGGAAAAATACTCTGAAGTCCAAGCACTTCGGCTCAGTTACCAAAGGAACACAGCTGCAGAGACTGCTGGCTTACAATTCATCTAATTAAGGGCCTGATTCAGACCTGTTCGCTAGGCTGCATTCGCATGCAGCTGTCAGCAGCCTGAGGGCCTGATTCAGACCCGCTCGCGAGCGCTATGCGCTATACACCAGTGATGTCAGTGGGAGAGCTTCCGACTCTATTAGAGCCAGAAGCTCTCTGGGGCTTGCGGCCACGAGACCCTACCACAAGGGTCTCGTTGCAAGCCCCGATGGTCGTGACAGTCGCGACCATCATCCTGGCTGCTCGCAAGAGCTGTGGGTGGTCATCCACACAAAAAAAAATCGCCCTGATTCAGAGGAACCCTCTTTCAGAGCGTCCGGCTCTGAATCAGGGCCTGCATCTTGTATGCATGCGCAGATTGCAAACATCGGCAGGCTACTTGCAAATGCAGCCTAGCGAATGGGTGTGAACCAAACCCTAAGTACCAATGTATTTCATCACAGGGACTTTATAAGAGGGATGGATTTGATTTAGACGCACCCAGAGGTGTAGCATGGAGCCATGATTATCTCTTGTGCCCACCAGCTTTTGTCAAACATTCTCACTGCACACAAAAATGTCCCCTGCACATTTTCCTCATCACATATGCCTCTCTACACAGCAACATGCCCCCCAGCACATATTCCTCCTGCACACCAATATGCCTCCTGCACATATTCCTCCTGCACACCAATATGCCTCCTGCACATATTCCTCCCTGCACACCAATATTCCTCCTGCACATATTCCTCCTGCACACCAATATTCCTCCTGCACACCAATATGCCTCCTGCACATATTCCTCCTACACAGCAATATGCCTCCTGTACATATTCCTCCCTGCACACCATTATTCCTCCTGCACATATTCCTCCTACACAGCAATATGCCTCCAGCACATATTCCTCCTGCACACCAATATTCCTCCTGCACATATTCCTCCTACACAGCAATATGCCTCCTGCACATATTCCTCCCTGCACACCAATATGCCTCCTGCACATATTCCTCCTGCACACAATATTCCTCCTGCACATATTCCTCCTGCACACCAATATTCCTCCTGCACATATTCCTCCCTGCACACCAATATGCCTCCTGCACATATTCCTCCTGCACACCAATATTCCTCCTGCACATATTCCTCCTGCACACCAATATTCCTCCTGCACACCAATATGCCTCCTGCACATATTCCTCCTACACAGCAATATGCCTCCTGTACATATTCCTCCCTGCACACCAATATTCCTCCTGCACATATTCCTCCTGCACACCAATATTCCTCCTGCACATATTCCTCCTGCACACCAATATGCCTCCTGCACATATTCCTCCCTGCACACCAATATGCCTCCTGCACATATTCCTCTCTACACAGCAATATGCCTCCTGCACATATTCCTCCCTGCACACCAATATGCCTCCTGCACATATTCCTCCCTGCACACCAATATGCCTCCTGCACATATTCCTCCTACACAGCAATATGCCTCCTGCACATATTCGTCCTGCACACCAATATGCCTCCTGCACATATTCCTCCTACACAGCAATATGCCTCCTGCACATATTACTCCTACACAGCAATATGCCTCCTGCACATATTCCTCCTGCACACCAATATGCCTCCTGCACATATTCCTCTCTACACAGCAATATGCCTCCTGCACATATTCCTCCCTGCACACCAATATGCCTCCTGCACATATTCCTCCCTACTCACCAATATACCTCCTGCACATATTCCTCCCTGCACACCAATATGCCTCCTGCACATATTCCTCCCTGCACACCAATATGCCTCCTGCACATTTTCCTCCCTGCACACTAATATGCCTCCTGCACATATTCCTCCTACACAGCAATATGCCTCCTGCACATATTCCTCCTACACACCAATATGCCTCCTGCACATATTCCTCCTGCACACCAATATTCCTCCTGCACATATTCCTCCTGCACACCAATATGCCTCCTGCACATGTTCCTCCTGCACACCAATATTCCTCCTGCACATATTCCTCCTGCACACCAATATGCCTCCTGCACATGTTCCTCTCTACCCAGCAACATGCCCCCCAGCACATATTCCTCCTGCACATATTCCTCCTGCACAGGGCTGCCATCAGGGGGGGACTGCCGGGCCTGTACTCCCGGGCCCGGAGAGAGAGGGGGTCGGGATGTCAGCGGTGGGGACAGGGGTGTATCTATAATGGGTGCACACCCTGCACTCATAAACTCTTTATACATACCCAGGGGCTCGGACTGTTTAAAGCCACACCCACGATCGCGGGTGGGCGGGGTCTAGCCTATGTCTACGATGGCTCTGTTGAGTATTGTGCACTTTGCACTGAGCTGGACTGGAGTGCTTTTCCGAGCATGCATCCTCTCTCTTTGCATCAACCAAAGGACGTTCCGCAGGGGCTGCTGGGAAATATAGGGCCTGATTCGGAGCCGGACGCTATTTGCGGACGCTCGTTCTAAAAAAGGGGCCGGATATTTAAATTGAGCGCTCCCTCTTTGCGGTGTGTTGACGCCTCTATGTCTGAGCGAGCGTCCGAAAAAAACGCTCGTTATTTTGTAAAGACGCCACTTTACCGTTCGCATCACAAGTCATCGGGAACATCGAAAGGCATCTGAACTGCTCGCAGTGCTTGTGGTAGGATTTTTTTCAGTTCAGGCTAAAAGACAACCAAGTGACATGGTCGATGACGCTCCTTTACTAATTATGCACTCCCATGAAACGCCCTTTTGACCTTTCGGATCTCCACTCCCCCGTTTTCAAGCACCTTCCCCTGTTACCACCCACAAACAGTACATTCTGTCAATCGCAGTGATAGCGGTAAGAAAAACCTACCACAAGCACTGCGAGCAGTTCAGATGCCTTTCGATGTACCCGATTAATCAAATAAATACCGGAGATGACGTGTGATGCGAACGGCAAAGGGGCGTCTTTACAAAATAGCGAGCGCATTTTTCGTTCGCTCGCTTGCTCAGACATAGAGGCGTCAACAAACCGCAAAGAGCGAGCGCTCAATTTAAATAGCCGGCCCCTTTTTTAGAACGACCGTCCGCAAATAGCGTCCGGCTCTGAATCAGGCCCTCAGTCCATAAACTGTCTCATCTAGCTGGAGCAGTCATTCCATAAACACAGCAAACCCAGCATAATAGATATTGGAAAAGTTATAATTATAAAAATGTCCCATATACATGCATTTATAGAATTGTATATATTATAACACAAACTTTCTGCTGTTTGGCTTTACTATAAAGCGGAAGAGCCATCACCATTCATATCCCCTATTACCTTGATTCTTAAGCTGGCCACACATCTAAAGATTATCTGTCCAACCATCCAACTTGTTGATTGGTTGGAATGAAAATCTGGTAACGTATGGGAGTAAAGGATGATCAGCAATTTGCTCCTAAATGCCAGAAAACAGTTGAAGATGGTCGTTCAGACAAGTTTGTTAAATGTTTGATCTAAACAATTTGTTCAAACAACAGTTTTTGTCAATTTTCCGGAGTTTGAGAGCAAATTGCTGATTGTCAGTTACTCCCATTCCTTACCAGATTTTCATTCCAACCAATCAACAAGTTGGCTGGTTGGATGTAAGTTGGTCTAGTGTGTGGCCAGCTTTAGACTGTAGAATGGGGAGGGGGCTGTGTTGTTCTGGGGTATCAGTTTCTTGTAGAGTAGTGTGTTGTGTTTACCTGTACATTGTACTTCTGTAAGTGCAGGCATGGGTTACCTAAGCCCCTATCTGCATGGGCTTACCTGTGCCCATTGGATGGGCATGGGCTTATTTGTGCCCCTTTTTGTACGGACATGGGCTTACCTGTGCCCCTGTCTATGCTGGCATGTGGTCACCTGCATGTGCCCCTGTCTGCGTGGGCATGTGCTTACCTGTGTGTGCCCTTGTCTGTACAGGCATGGGCGTACTTGTGCAACTATCCGTGAGGGTATGGGCGTACCTATGTCCCTGTCAGTGCAGGCATGTGGTTCTTGTGTGTGCACCCATCTGTGGCTGTTTTGTTAATCCATTTGTATTATATTCTGGGGACATATTGGCAGCAGGGGCGTATCTACCCATTGGCCAGGATGGCACTCGCCAGGGGTTGCCGGCCAAAGGGGGGGTGCCGTCCGGCAGTGCCACCAGCAGCCAATTGGTGGACTACCCCAGGTGCTTGAACTAGCCCCGCTAGTCTCCCAGGCCCCAAGAGTAGGGTAGACCGCAGTGAGAGCAGTCTGCCCTACACAGTTACAAACACACAGCTGCCAGCAGCAGCTGTCTGTTATAGCAACCAGCCAATGAGAGTGAGACAGACTCTCATTGGCTGCTGCATCATCCACGGAGGGAGGCGGCTGGAGCTCACTCATGAGCTCCGTCTTCCTGCTCCATCCACAGCGGGTGATCAGAGAGACATCATGATGTCTCTCCCATCCCATAGTGCAGAGCGAGAGCGGGCCCGGAGGAGTGGACAGCGGCAGTCGTCAGCAGGAGCCTGTAGCTGGTGGGCCCTTCATGTCCCAGTCCGACACTGTATGTATCTGTCCATTGTCTCCAGTAGTGCTGCTCCGGTCCAGGGCTGCAGAGCAGCAACAGATACTGGGAAAATGGTGGTGGGCATTTTCACGGTGACTCGCGCATGCTCAGTACTGCTATCCCCGGGGAAACGGCGTGGGTGCCATTTTCCCAGAGACCTGCACATGAGCAGTATATTATGGCACTGCTGCATCACCCTCTACACCACTGCTAGATAGAGGAGGGGGCCCACACTGAGTCTGCACACGGGCCCCCTCCTTTCTTTAAATGCCCCTGGGTGGGGATCAATCATTAATTTACTGGCAGCCAGGAAAAAGAAACAGCGCGCAGGCAGCATTCCATAAATTGCCGGCCGCAAGCCAATCACAGCTCGCGGACCAGCAGCCAATCAGCAGCGGCCTCTCCTGATTGGCTGCCGGTTCGCGAGCTGTGATTGGCTCGCGGCCAACGCCGTATTTAAAATGACGCCGGCATGTTTTCCTCTCCCTGGCTGCCACTGCAATCCACAATCCTGACATCCGGCCCGGTTTCCTCCATGCCTGACTGGCTGCCAGTGACAGGTAAGCATTCTGACCCTTCCCTGCACCCGCTTTATAGTCCAGCCAGCCTTCCCTCTGCACCCTTCCCAGTCCAGCCATCCTTGTCTGTCCATTCCCTCCTCTACTCCAGCCAGCCTCCCCCCCTAGTCCATCCATTCTTCCTAGCCCTGTGCCTTCCCTAGTCCAGTCAGCATACCCAGCCCTGTACCCCCCCTAGTCCTGCCAATCTTCCCAGCCCTGTGCCCTCCCCTAATCCAGACACCTCTGTGCCCCCCCCCCACCCTAGTCCAACCAGCCTTTCCAGCCCTGTGCCCCCCTCCCACCTAGTCCAGCCAGCCTTCCCAGCTCTGTGCCCCCCATCCCAAGGAGGGGGGTCCTGCCTATTTTGTCAGTACCAGGCTCCATCATTTCTGATGACAGCCCTGCTCCTGCAAACCAATATGCCTCCTGAACATGTTCCTCTCTACCCAGCAACATGCTCCCCTGCACATATTCCTCCTGCACACCAATATGCCTCCTGCACATTTTCCTTCCTGCACACCAATATGCCTCTTGCACATATTCCTCCTGCACACCAATTTGCCTCGACATATTCCTCCTGCACACCAAGATGCCTCCTGCATATATTGCTCCTGCACACCTATATGCCTCCTGCACTGGCTACACATATTCCTCCTCCACACCAATATGCCTCTCCTGCACATATTCCTCTCTACACAGCAACATGCCCTCCTGCAAATATTCCTCCCTGCACAGCAACATGCCCCCTGCACATATTCCTCACTGCACAACAACATGCCCCCTGCACATATTCCTCTCTGCACAGCAACATGCCCCCAGCATAGCATTGCTGCCAACAGCAGTAACCTCCTCCGGTGATATTATTTGCGTGGGGGATACATATTTTACAAACTGTCTCAGTCTGGTGCTTACTGTTTTGAATAAAGCATTTTTTTAATGTTAACATTTTTTAAAAGTTTCCATTCTTTTTTTAATTGTGTTTTTTATTATTTATTTATTATTAGTGTACTGAAAGTCCAACTATTTGAATACAAAAAGTATAAAATCACCTCATTGTGGCTGCTAACTGCTGATCACCCTCTTCCACTGTCAGAAAGTAATGAAAGAGGGAAGGAACTAGTGAACCATTATTTGTTCTTCAACCGTATATTTGTTTTGGCAGCATTTCAGCCAACCACTAACTTTTTTAGAAGACAAGTTTTTTTTAAGAGTTGTTTTGCAGTATAAGAAATGGGGATAGCTATGGTTTTATCTTCCTAGTAGTGTTGGGCATGACAGACTGATAGGCAGGGTTAGACTGGCCCACAGGACTGGCCCACTGGCACTGTCTGGGGGCCCCATCCCCTCCTCTAGGTGTCAGGTTCCAGACTGTGCACTCAAATTATACATTGTTACACTATTGGAGAGTTGGTTACCTGGTGGAGCAGTGCCATGGATAAACATAGGTGCTTGATGCAGGTCTAGAGAAACTACACCATGATTTGCCTAATGGTTAGCAAAGCAGCTGTAGTGGCTGACCACACCCCCTCTGGTGGCTGACCACACCCCTTAAGCATGGGCCCCTAGCACTGCATACCCCCCGGTGGGATCTTCATGCCCCAGTCCGACACTGCTGATAGGAATTGATAGGAAACCTACCATGACGTCAGTTATGTGGGTGCCAGGATGCAGTAGTTAGTATGAGGGTTAGGATCTTATAGGATATTTTTAAAATAAAACAAGAGAAACATTTAAAAGCATTTGTGTCACAACTTATAGTTACATGTAATTATTTTTTACTAACATTATCGCTATTGAGTGGAAATGATTTAACATTTCAAAACAGTATTCAGATTACATTCAGCATTACCATAGTCATTGTTTATGTGGCATGTTGTTTACAATCTCTTGTTTTAGAACCTCTATTAATGTTTTGTCCATGTTATGTTTTATACCAGGTGTAAGGCAGCACGTGCACAGGCCTTAATTACTGCAAGTCTTACTATCTGAAATGTGATCATACCGAGCCTTCTAATGTTATTCATGCATAATTACACACATCTTATAGTATTATCTCTATACTATTTATGTAGCTTTTTTTTGTAGCTCATAGCAGGAGGTGCAACTTTCTTTTATATGCAAAATAATTCAAAAAAACATAATTACCTTACAATATTGTGCTGTCAGAAGGTTTAATTCCCACTCTTCGATGAAACAGAAGTGTTTTGTTCCTGTGTCTGCTGCTGAAATTGTATTTTATTGTTTTTCCACAATGTTCTCTCCAGGGCCCTAGACAATTCCTACCATTCGCTGTCAACTCCAACCAAGCCGCACAAACGATACACTCATTTTCTATGAATTATTTAACTTATCTACATGGTTATTGTTGACTAGACCCGTATTTATGTCTGTTTTTATTGTTAGGTTTTGTTTGTGTATGAATCCTATACTTGCCAATATTAATCTAATGTTTTTGAAACAACAAATAAGGCTTTCTTAGATGGCTGAGATAAAAGCTGGAAGGAACAGTTGTAATGACTCTTTCTAGTCTCTATCAATGTTACTATTGGGAGAGGGCTACATACTCTTATTTTTGTAACAGTATGAAAGTAACAGGAGAAAGTAGAAAATCAGGATAATCATGAAGTTTAGGGTCATAAATTCAACATTGGTAGTATTATCAAGTTTCCCCAAACTCCTTTCTGACTGACCATCAATTCTACCACCCCCTCCTGATGAAAACATTATCCTCATCATCTGCTGGAATACCTACCTTACTAAATGAATAAACTGCCAACACTAATACCCTAATGTCGGGATGGACGTCGGAAGCCTACCATCAAATGATGGCTGGGCTTCCACCATCAAAACTTTCGATGTGATGGTAAGTAACCATTGCATCAAAAGTATTTGGTGGAAAAACTAGTCATATTATTTGTGACTGTGGAAAAAACAGTGTTTGCGCATGTGAAATACCCCTATAGTGCAGCTGAGAGAAGATGGAACTGGGGGCGAGACAGGGTGGGATCGAAGGTGGGGCCCAGAGTAGGGACGGAACAAGTCACATCTCTGGGGCAGACGGAGACAGCCTCCAATGATCATGATGCCCAATGCAAAGAGTTGCAGCCAGGGACGGCCCAGCTCTCAGCAGTTTTCGAAAAGAAAAGGTAACCACTATAACACCATTGGATCATTACCATTCGATGGCGGCAAACATTGGAATGCTGCCACTGAATGGTAAAAACACCATCATAACAAAAAAATTGATGGTCAACAAACATCGACCATCGATGTCCATCCCTACCCTGATATCCACTGCCACTGCATTGGTAAACTACAACTGTGTTCTCTCCTGTCCCTGAAACAATACTCCCAAAAACATCCTCTTTTTCTGTAGTTCTACATGTTCCTATTGGGATGGACATCGATGGTCGATGTTTGTTGACCATCAATTTTTTCTCTGCTCCTGTTGTACATCAAGGAGCATATCCAATTATGTACATGGGGAAAAGCTCTGGGTTCTATGCCTGGAGCTATTCAATCATTTAGCATTTTCCCCGCAAGGTAACTCACATATACCACATTAAATGCAGAGTCTATGGGTTTCCTGCATGTTAAATCCAAAAGGGTGCACTTTAATGCTGACTTTCCCTTGCAGCTCCTGAGGCTGCAAGGAAAAGTGCACCCTCAGGGATAAACGTATGCGGAACACAGAACCTGTTTGAATAGGTCAGGGCCGACAATTCGCTGCTAATTGGATATGCCCGAGCAATTTAATTTGGAGTGGACACCACCACAATTTCCAACTGTACACATTACGGTTTAATACGGTAGGTCCTGAGTACCTCTATGTGGAGACAGTAGTCGCAGAGTTCCTTTGTTTCACCATTCCAGCTCAATTCTTCGCACACAAATCAATGGAATTTGCCCCCCTTGTGTCACTTAATGGTAGTTCATGACCACAGAAAAACAGGAAGGAACAACAGCCTCAAGACAGGATAAGGTGATGGAGCCAGGTGTATGGTGATCACAACAGCTTGCTCCTTGTGACTGCAGATTTTCAGTACCTTGGACAGTGGCACTGGCAGATGTTCAGTTCAACAGAGTTCAGAGAAGAACACCCTTGAGACATAAATAGTCCAGTATGAGGTGGGATGTAGGGGGTAGTTATGTAAATTCATTAAAAGGATAGAAAGACCAGTTTAGTTTGTTATGACATTTGGAGCTGTAAGCTGCAGAATACACAGATTCAGAATTTATGACTTCAAGTAAGTACTATTACCAATTTCCTGTTCAAAGCATAGTAGTAGAAATCTTTCTTTTCACTCTATTATACCCCTTTTACACCGGAGCTAAAACCCGGGTTATTACAGGGTTAACCCGGGCAGCTCCTTGGTGTAAAAGGGGTGAGGGTTGGATCGTCGGGTCGAGTGACCTGGCAATACAACCCAGGTAAATAGCAGGGTTTAACACGGGAGTAACCCGTGAAACCCTGCTGTGTGTACGGCGCATTCCAGGTCTTGATGACCTGCAGTGCGCCGCGAGCCGGCCGATTGGTCCAGCTTCAGTGGCGCTTGGAGATGACGTCATCTCCAAGCATCCACTTTCACGCCGGAAAAGCCGGGTCTATGCAGACCCGACTCCGGTGTGAGCGGCGCCGACTCGGGAATGTCCTCTCATCATTATGTGGCTCCCTGATCTGGCGGTCACTGCGAACCTCTCATCATTATATGGCACATCACTGCACTGCTCCCTGATCTGGCAGTCACTGTGGAATAGTCCCTGTATTGTGTATTGCTAAGTAGAATGGTTCCTGCATTGTATATCCGTCACTAGGGTACTGTGAACATTTTATAGGGGTCACTAGAATGGTTTCTGGTTTGGGATAGGGCTGGTCGCTGTATTTGTTAATAGCTCTTTGACATAACAATTTTTCATATATTTAATTGGCTATTTAAAGCACACCCAGATTAGACCAGTTTACCTACAGACAGGGGCGCCGAGAGAGGGGGGGGACAAATTACCCAGGCCCGGGCATGCTGGAGGGGTCCGGTACTGCACACCCCCCCTTTTTTTTCATCACAGCAGCCCAGCACAGACTGCTGTGTGCTGGGCTGCCCTGGGAGACTGCTCGAGGCTGCTATGAAGCAGCCACAGCAGTCTCCTATGCCTGTGGGGGAGCGATCAAGCTGATTGCGCCCCCCACTGGTTATGCGCCGGGCTGAGGGGGCTCAGAGGAAACCCTCTCTCGCCAGCATGCAAAACGTTTTTTTCTCCTCAAAGGGGGCATGGCCACGCCTCCCTCGATTAGGTCATGCCCCCTTTACCCGGGCCCGCCGCGGTTCTCGGCGGGCCTGCCTACAGAGACTATTATTATGTGTCTTTCCCTACTGCAATGCACTGGTCGAAAAACCAGGCCACTTACTTGTGCCTGCCCTCCAGGCTGAAAGTTGCCAGCTAGCCCCTGGTGCTGGTGCAACTACTACCCATGTCTTTAGCGTAGCATTTTCCAGTCCAATGATTTAAAAAAGGTAGCTCCTATGCAGGCATGCATCCACAATCACACAACCGCATATCGCCCAATGGCATCACCATACGTGTGATAAATTAATGTATGCAGCTTCTGTGTGACATACTAGACCACCCAGCATTCGGCCAGTGAGAGTAAACAGTCCTGGGTAATGCTGTGGCCATTCCAGTATGCAGACAGACGTTAGGGATCCAGAGTGTCAGACGTAAGAAATAATTGCCACGATGATAAATGGGCATCACTAAATGGGTGCACAATGCTGGCACCACTGAATGGAGATCTAGTGTGGGCACACTCAATGGGAAAGTATTAGTGCAATATGTGTGGGCACTGCTGGGTTTATGTTGAGGGGACAAAAGTAGGGAATCATATGGACTATTTAAATCTGATTATTTATTTTTACTTTTGTTTGAAAAGTTGAACTTTGTTTTGTTGCTTTCTTTGTCATTTATAAAAGGGAAATATAAATGCTCTCGACATATTCTGAAAAATAGCCGGCCAAACATCTAGATAGAAAGTCTGTGTATTACTGTAACTTTTTATGCCAGCTTTTCTTTTCTTTTAAATATTAAGCCGAGTTCTTACTCTGCTTTTTTATTAATCCCCTCTATACCCAAAGGGACATTAGGACGTGGCAAATATAGGTAATCCACTCTTGGACAGTCTGCTGGTTAATCCTGTTTCACCACCTGCTGTATTTTTGTTGAACACAACCATTGGATTAACTGCAGATTGCTTTCCTATCTAATTCATTTATAAAGTATGTTTTATGTCATAGCGGTAGTAGCTGCTGTACAACCATAAATAGGGGATTTGGGGATTTCAGTTAGGAAATATTGAAATGTATAAATGTGACTCAAAAAATAATATTGTGCGTGCATACAAACACTAGAGACTACACTTTCTTATTATTATCTTACTGCACTGACAAGCCTGGTTTGCACATACATATTTGTGGTCCCAGTGGAAGGCCATAACAACAAATGCAGTCGGGAAAGGATTCTGCAACTGTCCGCCCAAGATAAACCCTCGGCCACCTCCAAGCTGCTCAGAAACCTTCAGTCAGCACTGTAAATGAAATTCAGTATTGCTAATAAAATGTTTTTGCTAACTTGTAAAAGGGTGACAGCAGCATATAAATTCACAGAGGTCCACTGGGGTGTAATTCTGTGACAAAATATAATCAGCATACTCACAGGATCATAGTTTGGGATCTCTTGGACTCTTAGGGGTAAATTTACTAAAGTGAGAGTTTTTAGAAGTGAGTTTTAGAAGAGATGTTGCCCATAGCAACCAATCAGATTCTAGCTATTATCTTCTAGAAGGTGCTAGTTTAAGTAGAATCTGATTGGTTGCTATGGGTGACATCTCTTCTAAAACTCACTTCTAAAAACTCTCAATTTAGTAAATTTACCCCTTAGTCTCTCAATCTTCCTAAAGCCAGATCAGGCATAGAAGTGGTGGACATAACCTAGAGGCAGGGTTGCCTACCCTCCCCATTCGGGCGGGAGCCTCCCGATAAACGGGTGCAGCTCCCGCCCCCCCGGAACGGCAGGCAAGCCTCCCGCCTGCCGACGATTCCCCGACCCCCCCTCCGAATTACCTGATAAACCCCCGCAGCGGGGGGGCCGCTGACGTGATTTGCGTCATTTTGGCCCCGCCCCCTGCTGCGCAATGCCTTTTTTTCCTGCATTGTGTAGCGGGGGCGGGGTTAAAATGACGCGATCACGTGGCCCCGCCCCCTTTCACGCCTGCAAACCGCCCTCACCATGTTTGGACCGCCCCCTTTTGCCGACCACGCCCCCTGTTCTGCCGATCTTGCTGCTCCCTCCCGGAAGGAGCAGCCAGATTGTCGGCAAGTATGCCTAGAGGACATAACTCACGTCATTAGGCCTAGGCCACCACAGCATACAATTTGCATTATCACTGTGGGATGGTCATTATGATGCTGTCGAGTTATAAAGTCTAGGTCGCCCATTGCTTCAGAGTTACCCTTCTAATCTCCAGAGGGGAGGTCTCTAACAGTTTCTGTACCAATGCCCAGATTGTATATGTTGCTTATGTTACTGCTGAGATTGTATATGTTGCTTATGTTACTGCTGAGATTGTATATGTTACTTATGTTACTGCTGAGATTGTATATGTTACTTATGTTATTGCCCAGATTTTGGGGCCTATTCATCATCGAAGGCCGTATGGCCTCCGATGATGAAGTTTAGAACTCGATGTTAGGGATACTTTAGTATCCAACTCGCAGCGGGGGAAGCCTGAGGGGACAACTGCTCCGAAAAGCAGTTGTCCCCATGGAAAGTATCGCAGCTACTTCTGTAGCTGCGTTACTTACCTGCTCCCCGTCATCCCTGCGACGCATGCATGACCTCGGGTCGCGCATGCGCACAGTCGCCAGGGAGCTGGTGAGGAGGCGACGGAGGGATCCGCTCAGATCACTCTTCGCATCCCTGGAACTCCTTCCCATAGGAAGAAACAGGGATCCGAGAACAAGCGCCGCCTGAAGATGGCGCTTGTTATCGGCAGCAAACTCTGAAAACTGAAAGTATTCGGAGTATGCTGACTATCGGGGGGGTCCGATAGGACCCCTAATGATGAATGACCGGTAACTTAAAAATGTGTTTCCGCATGGTTACCGTGACATTTATTGTTTCAGGAATAGGCCCCTGTATGTGTTCATTATGTACTGCCCAGATTGTATGTGTTATGGTGCATACACACGGTCAGATTTTTCTTCAGATTTGAACGATAACGATTTAAAAAATTGTTCAATCGATCATATCTGAATAAAAATCTGACATATCAGACATGTCTGAACGATGAACGAAGAAACGATGCGCGTTCCCGATGGTCAGATAACGATATCTTACATCTGATGTGTTTGCAGGCAGTTTTGGACGATTTCAGTCATTTTAATGCAGTCAAAAATCATTCATAGTTTAAATCGTTCAAATTGTTGGTCAAATCGTTCATCAAATCGTTCAGATCGTTCAAATCGCTCAATCGTTCATCTGACACATCTGACAAATCTGACCGTGTGTATGCTCCATAACTTATGTTACTACCCAGATTCCCCTCTCCTGGGGAAAAATTAATTTTTTTATTTTTTTTTCACATTCTAATACCCAATTGCAATTTGTTGGATTTAACAAATTGAAAAACAAGACTATGAATGTGTCAAAGGCACGTTGTGGTGCAACGTACACACTAAACAATTATCGGGCCAACGACCCAATATCTGTCAAGTTAGCCCAAAAACTGTATAGTATGTACCAAGCTTTAGTGATTGCCAAATGTATACTTTTCTTTAAATTCTTCTGCTGGCTGTTTCCAATTGTTTTTTGTGGTTGTTGCCAAAAGTTAAATCCAATTTTTTCCTTCCACAGCAGTTTTTTCCAAAAGTTACTGTCTTATCTAAGTGCATACTTGCGGGGTTTTTTTAAATGTTGCCTTCGGGAGATACTGGAAGGGAAGTGAAGGTGAGTGGAGAGGGGGCATGGTGCCACAAATTGTGTAATTATGGCTCCATTTTCTGCTGTACAGTGCCGTGATATGCAGCATCTTGGCTCTGGGAACTGGCCATCGATTGCGCAATTCAACACAAATCATACAGTATTATCAAGCCTCCGGACCACCCAATAGTAGGTGGGATCTGGAAAATTGGTCTACACTCCCGGGAGTCAGGAAGGGCTCCCTGAAATTCGGGACAGTCTGTGAGAGTAAGAAGTATGACTGTGTGCTTTTTCTTACTTCATATATTGACTTTTGTGATGAGTTTAAAGTTTCCTTCTGACATCTATCATTTTTTGTATGTAACCCACTCTGTAATATGAATCACTACTGTGGTGTCAGTCAAATCTTTCTGCTTGTCTTTTGAAATAATATGTGGCTTCTACTTAGCATACAGTATCTGACCAGTTTATAAGCAGTTCTATTAGAGTTTTTGGGGTGTCTACCAGGTCTTGCCATGACTTCAATATTTCCTCTTAACTCAAGTGAGAATTCCTATCGTGCATTTGATATATATTTTATAGCCATAGGCTGCTTTGTAACAGCCAATTATCTTTGTTGTCAATTCCTCAGTGAGTTGCTTAGAGGAGCCCTTGGTTGTTGAGTGTAGACAAAAAATTCCGAGAGGTTAGAAGGTCATAGCATTTGCTCAATTTGTGCTGCTCTGTTTTTTTCTGTGATCAGCGGAGGGAAGTGTTGATGATTTGGTTCTGTCGCTGTGGAATGTGTTTGATGGAGAAAATGTAAAATAAGTAGGGGTGTGCACCGGCTACTAATCGTGTTTTGTGTTTTGGTTTTGGATCTGGATCTTTCTTTGTGCTTTGGATCTGGATCTTTCTTCGTGTTTTGGATCTGGATTGATTTTGGCAAAACCACCCTTCCGTGTTTTGGGTTCTGGGTTTTGTGTTTTGGATCTGTATTCTTTTGGAAAAAAGCATAAAAACAGCTAAAATCACAGAATTTGTGGGTTTTCCTGCCCCTATGCTATTATTAACCTCAATAACATTAATTTCCACTCATTTCCAGTCTTTTCTGAACACCTCACAGCTCACAATATTGTTTTTAGGCCAAAAGGTTGCACCAAGGTAGCTGGATGACTATGCTAAGCGACACGAATGGGCTTCACAAACACGTGGCCCATCTAGGAGTGACACTGCAGTGGCAGACAGGATGGCAGTTTGAAAAACTAGGCCCCAAACAGTACATAATGCAAAGAAAAAAAAGAGGTGCAAGATGGAATTTTCCTTGGGCCCTCCCACCCACCCTTATGTTGTATAAACAGGACATGCACACTTTAACAAACCAATCATTTCAGCGCCAGAGTCTGCCACACGACTGTGGCTGAAATGATTGGTTCGTTTGGGCCCCCACAAAACAAGCTGGCAATTAATCTGTCCCTGCACAAACTGGCTCTACGGAGGCAAGATGTCGTCCTCATCCTCCTCATCCACCGATTCCTCACCCTCTTCAGTGTTGTGTACATCCACATCCTCACAGAGTATTAATTCATCCCCGCTGGAATCCACCACCACAGGTCCCTCTGTACTCTCTGGAGGCTGGTCTCCCTGGAAGAATTTATAATTCATTTTGATGAAAATCATCTTCTTCACATTTTGTGGAAGCAACCTCCTGCACCTTTCGCTGGGTTCCCGGCTGCACTAAACACTCTTTCAGAGTACACCTCCAAATTGCCTCTTTTTCCTGCCAGTACAGGTATGGACTGTCTGACATGCCTACTTGGATGCTGTCACCTATATAATCTTCCACCATTCTGTCATTGGTGACAGTATCATATGCAGTGACAGTAGACATGTCAGAAATTGTTGCCAGGTCCTTCTGTCCGGACCAGATGTCCAAACTTGCTCCTGTCTGCCCTGCATCACCGCCAGCGGGTTCCTTAGGATACCTAAGTTGTTTCCTGGCAGCCCCAGTTGCGGGAGAAAATGAAGAAGTAGCTGTTGACGTGTCACGTTCCGCTTCAGCTGACAGTGTTTTCACCAGCAGGTCTTTGCACCTCTGCAGGCTTGTGTCGGCCGGAAAGAGAGACACCATGTAGGCTTTCAACCTAGGATCGAGCACGGTGGCTAAAATGTAGTGGTCTGATTTCAACAGATTGACCACCCTCAAATCCTGGCAAAGTGAATGAAGGGCTTCATCCACAAGTCCCACATGCCGAGCGGAATCGTCTTAGCTCCTCCTTCACTTTCTCCAGCTGCTTCTGCAAAAGCCTGATGAGGGGAATGACCTGACTCAAGCTGGCAGTGTCTGAACTGACTTCACGTGTGGCAAGTTCGAAGGGCTGGAGAACCTTGCACAACATGGAAATCATTCTCCACTGTGCTTGAGTCAGGTGCATACCCCCTCCTTTGCCTATGTCATAGGTGAATGTATAGGCTTGAATGGCCTTTTGCTGTTCCTCCATCCTCTGAAGCATATAGAGGGTTGAGTTCCACCGCATCACAACCTTTTGCTTCAGGTGATGGTGGGGCAGATTCAAGAGTGTTTGCTGGCGCTCCAGTCTTTTGCATGCAGTCGCTGAATGGCGAAAGTGGCCAGAAATTTTTCTGGCCACCCAAAGCATCTCATGCACGCCCCTGTCGTGTTTCAGAAAATTCTGCACCACCAAATTTATTGTGTGGGCAAAACATGGGACGTGCTGGAATTTGCCCAGATATAATGCCCACACAATATTGGTGGCGTTGTCTGATATCAGAAATCCCCAGGAGTTCTACGTGGGGTAAGCCATTGGGCGATGATTTCCCTCAGTTTCTCTAAGATGTTGTCGGCGGTGTGCCTCTTACTGAAACCGGTGATACACAGCGTAGCCTGCCTTGGAACGAGCTGGCATTTCTGAGATGCTGCTACTGGTGACGCTGCTGTTGTTGCTGCATAAGGCCATACATCTACCCAGTGGGCTGTCACAGTCATATAGGGGGCCATTCAGACCTGGTCGTTAGCGCCGATGCGCTCGGACCGGGTCGATGGCCCCCCACAGAGCATGCGCACGACGGCGCCGGCGCCATCGTGCGCATGCGTGAGACCCGCTACGACCGACAGCGCCGGTCGTAGCGGGTCTCGATCCAAAGGGGGCAAGCTGTCGATGTTGATTGACAGCTCACCCCGATTGGAAGGTGGGCCGGGGGGGTGGCAGCCCAAATGGGGGCGTTCCCATGGACAGAGCCGAAAGCTCTCTGGGGCGTACGACAAGGGAGCCTCGACGTCGTAAGCCTCGATGGTCGCGATGGTCTTGACCATCGCGACCATCACCTTAGGCGGTCGTAAGGCTGTGGGTGTTAACCCACAGCCTTACCACCGCAAAGGAGGACGTCTTCAAAATTAAAGAGGTCCTCCCCTCATTCAGACCGACCGCACGCTCTGTGCGACCGGGTCTGAATGAGGTCCATAGTCCTTATTCTGCCCTGTTCCACTTGTCCACATGTCTGTGGTTAAGTGAACATTGGGTACACCCGCATTTTTTAGGACACTGAGGACACTTTTTCCGATGTCTCTGTGCATTCTCGGTATCGCCTGCCTAGTTAAGTGGAATCTAGATGGGATTTGGTACCGGGGACACACTACCTCCATCAATTGTCTAAATCCCACTGCACTAATGGTGGATACCAGACGCACGTCTAACACCAACATAGTTGTCAAGGCCTCAGTTATCCACTTTGCTTCAGGATGACTGCTGTCGTACTTCATCCTCCTCACTAAGGACTGTTAGAGGGCCAATTTCTTAGTAAAAGAAGTAGTGGTGTTCCTACTTCCTCTCTGGGATGATGAACGACTCCCAGCAGCAGCAGCAGCGGCAGCAGTTGGCGTGGCAATGCAGGATCCTCCCGAGGAATCCCGGATAGGAGAGTCAGTCATGCCAGTGACATGGCCTGCAGGACTACTTCCGATCCTGACTGAGGTGGAAATTGACGAGGAGGGAGTTGACGGTGTGGTTTGCAGGTGCTTGGATACAACAGGAAAAAGGGATTTAGGTGTCCTTGGACTGCTTACGGTCTTAGCCACAGTTTCTGAACTTGACAGTAACTTTTTATGAACGCGCTGCAGGTGACGTATAAGGGAGGATGTTCCTAAGTGGTTAACATCCCTACCCCTACTTATTCCACCTTTACATATGATACATATGGCAAGACAAAGAGGTGGAATGTTTGGTCTTCTGCCCAGGCATGACCGTGATGGGCTTTTTCATCCCACGGACAACAACTGCCTCCCCTGGTGCCTGATTTAAACAAACCACCTCACCCCTCCTCGTCAACTTCCTCCTCAGCGCCAGTTACACCAATATCCTCATCCTGTTGTACTTCAACAGTGACATCTTCAATTGAATATCAGCAAGTGGACTGTGGGTGCTTCTTCCAGCACTTGCAGAGGGCGTGCATATGGTGGAAGGAGCCACCTTTTCTCATCCAGTGTTGGGAAGGGCAGGCATCGCAACCGTCGCCACACTTGGACTCTCCATGGGGATTTGTGATATCTTCTTAGAATTAGAAAGCACAGTTCTTTGCTGTACTTTTGCCAGCTTAACTCGTTTGATTTTTGTAGCGGGAGGAGGGCTTCCATCGTCATGTGAAGCTGAACCACTAGTCATGAACATAGGGGAGGACCTTAGCCATTCCTTGCCACTCCGTGTCGTAAATGGCATATTGGCAAGTTTACGTTTCTCCTTAGACGATTTAAATTTATTTTTTAAGGTCATTTCCTGAACTTTGCCATTTGGGATTTTATATGCCCTCTACTATGACATTGGGCATCGGCCTTGGCAGACAACATTGATGGCATTTCATTGTCTATGTCATGACTAGTGGCAGCAGCTTCAGCACTAGGAGGAAGTGGTTCTTGATTTTTCCCTATTTTATTTTTATCGGACAAATTTTTGTGCTCCATTTATGTGATATTGATGCACCTGCGGCTAAGGCGTACACAAACACAGAAAAAGATTTTTTTTTTTTTTTTCCCGGCACTTTGGGGTTTACACCACCCTTCAACAGACGAGCCAGCCGGCCCTTGATTTATGACACAGACGCACGCTTGGCGCTGCTACGTTGTTTATGCACGTGCGGCTAATGCGCACACAAGTCACAAACACAGAAAAAAAATATTTTTTATTTTTTGGAGCACTTTGGGGTTACACCACCCTTCAACAGACAAGCCAGCCAGCCCTTGATTTATGACACAGGCGCACGCTTGGCGCTGCTACTTTGTCGATGCACGTGCGGTTACAGCACACTCAACTCACAAACACAGAAAAAAAAAATTGTATTTTTTATTCAGGCACTTTGGGGATTACACCACACTTCAACAGATGAGCCAGCCAGCTCTTGACTTATGACAGGCACACGCTTGGCGCTGCTATTTTGTTGATGCACGTGCAGCTACAGCGCACACAAGTCACAAACACAGAAAAAAATAAATTGTATTTTTTATTCAGGCACTTTGGGGGATACACCACCCTTCAACAGACGAGCCAGCCAGCCCTTGATTTATGACACAGGCGCACGCTTGGCACTGCTACTTTGTTGATGCACGTGCGGCTAATGCGCACACAAGTCACAAACAGAAAAAAAAATATTTTTTATTTTTTGGAGCACTTTGGGGTTACACCACCCTTCAACAGACAAGCCAGCAGGGCCTTGACTTATGACACAGGTGCACACTTGGCGCTGCTACTTTGTTGATGCACGTGCGGCTACAGCGCACACAAACAGAAAAAAAAATTTTTTGGGGCACTTTGGGGGAGCACCCCTGATGGACAGAAGACCCCCTGGACAACATTACAGCACCCCTTTAGGACTACAGCCTTTATGGGACACTGCACAACACAGCCCAGCCAGCACCTATGGACTTTGGAGTGGACACAGCCCCTATGGACAACAGCAGCACAACACAGCTCAGTCAGCCCCTATGACAGCAGCACAACACAGCCCAGCCAGGCCCTATGGACTTTGGAGTGGACACAGCCCCTATGGACAACAGCAGCACAACTCCCACCCTCCCTCTTCACTGTCCACAGCCAGAGTGAAAAATGGTGCCGACACGGGGACCTTTTATAGAATCTAAAACCCGCGAGATCCGACAGCGGGACGATGAAGTTTTGCCTCGATTTCAGTTCCGAGTCAGGCGGGAAAACCCAAGCCTGACTTGGTTCCCGCCTCAGATCGGGGGGGCTCGGGGGTGCTTGGATTTCAGAAATCTGAACCCGCTCATCCCTAAAAATAAGTAACATAGGGGTCTATTCATTATTGATGCCAGTGGTCCAGTTCAATTTAAGGATCTGACTTGTCGCAATTGTAATTGCAGATCCAGACCAATTCAATATTGCTCTGATGCGGGGACATTCCCTGTGAGCGCAATCGCTGCTACTTTCACCACTAATTAGTAGAAGCCAAATATTACACTGCCTGGGTTGATCCAACTGTGTTACCATATTCGTACAAAAGAGGGTCGGAGGGGGAACAGGGATACAAATGGGTCCTTCCTCGTATCCTGGATCTACCAATAGAAAGGAGTGGGACTTCAGGAATGAATGACATCTGAAGAGATTTCATTTGCACCTATAAAACTACGAAAAGTTCAGTTTTCAGAGCTAGATGAATTTAGGTCCCAATGCCGGAGGTCAGAATCCTGGCGCTGGAATCCCATCAGCATTCAGCATCCCGGCTCCAGAATCCTGACGGCGGCGATCCCAATGGTGAGTATTACGGTTAGAGGTTAGGTTTAGGCACTGGGGGGTGGGTTAGGGTTAGGCTGCTGGAGGGGAGGGTTACGGTTATGCTGTGGGTGGGGGTTAGGGTTAGGCTGCGGGAGGGGAGGGGAGGGTTACGGTTAGGCTGTGGGTGGGGGTTAGGCTTAGGCTGTGGAAGGGGAGGGTTACGGTTAGGCTGTGTGTGGGGGTTAAGATTAGGCTGTGGTAGAGGAGGATTATGGTTAGACTGTGGGAAAGGTGGGGTAGGGTTAGGAGAAGGGTTACATGGCAGGAGCAGGGTAAAATGACAGGAGCTGATTGGTTGGTGCTTTATCTCATAATTTTATCTTTCTCCAAGTTTTCATGAATACCCCCTTAATGACAATACAGTTCAAAGTTGCCAAGCAACACTTCTCTAGGTACCATTATATGGTGGAACCTGGAAGTGAGGCCACCAACAAGACCCTTTCCATGACAGCTCTACTGACAGTCAGACTCAGCCCACACATGCTCCAGCTTACATGGGCCAAGGAATACCTCCAGCACAATCCTTTTAATTACTACTTCATGGAAGAATATCCTACTTGTGATATAAGATGTAAAAATGGTCAACAGGGTCAAAAGGTCGACATGAAAATTGTAGACACAAAAATGGTCGACGTGTGATTTTTTAATTTTTTTTTTAGGGTCAGGTTTAGGTTATGGTTAGGTTTACCCCAATGGTTAGGGTTAGGCACTTACCCCGATGGTTAGGGTTAGGCACCAGGAGGGAGGGTTAGGTTTAGGCACTTACCGGAGGGTTAGGATTAGGCACTAGAAGGGACAGTTAGGAACAGACACCTACCCCGACAGTTAGGGTTAGGCACCTGGAGGGAGGGTTAGGGTTCGGCACTTACCGGAGGGTTAGGATTAGGCACTAGAAGGGACAGTTAGGGTCAGACCCCTACCCCGATTGTTAGGGTTAGGTACCTGCTGGGAGGGTTAGGGTTAGCACCAAGGGGAAGGTTAGGGTTAGGGTGAAGATTAGGGCTAAAAAACAAAAACTAATAATGTGTCGACCATTTTTGTGCCAACTATTTCATGTTGATCTTTTGACCATGTCGACCATCTCTACCTGTCGACCTTCTTACATGTCGATCTTTTGTCCCTGTCGACCTTTGATCCCTGTTGACCTTTTGTCCCAGTCGACCTATCGACTGTCTAACGTCTGGTGTCTATCTAGACATTGTCTACCTTTTTACTGTCTACTGTTAATCCACAGGTTGATTTTAATCAATTTTTAAAATTTATCAACATCGATGTTGTGTTTCTGACGGTAAATCACACATTTACTAATACTTAAAAAAAACATATCTGTTAGTAAATGTGTGCTTTAAGCCCCAGAAACACAACACTGATGTTGATCAATTTTAAATTGATCAAAATCAATTAAAATCGTCTTTCAGTAAATATACTCCATATACTTTATATTTTCTTGGGTCCCATAACCTGGTGGAGCATTCAAATCATAAGTTCCTAACCCACAGACCCCATCAAAATGGACAGATCAGAGTCCTTTTAAGTCAACACCAAGCTCTAGATGTGTCATTTTGAATAAGGTGCAAATTGACGAGCAACTGAGTAATGTACTAATTTAATACTGGAGGAGGCAGGTAAGAAGGAAGCCTTGTGCTGTTCTCCAAACAGAGCCATCCTTTTCAGAAGCGTCTGCCTGTCTCTCAGGTGCTAATCATATAAAGTTTGTGGAAGATGTTGAAAGCGAGTTGTATTACTGATTCATGACCATCCTGCTAAAACATAAGATTCAGTTTGTGAAGAGTGAAAGTTACAGATGATTCGTTCTGGTTTCTGCTGGAAGCGTAAGATATTCCCGCTTGTGCGCAGGTGTGGAGTTCATTTATATATGAAAAGAACTTTTCACTGATTTTTGGAAAGAAGAACTAAAGACTGTCACATTAACTGCATCTTTTTACCTACACAGTTGAAAACTTCTGCATCAGCAGAGTATCAGCTCGGAGTACCATAGCCCTAGGCAGTGCCTAAGCAGATATGAGTGGTTTTAAGATTGCCAAGCAAAAGTAGAGAGACTGCATCTGAGACTGAAGTCTGGTAGCAGATGATGCCAGGCTTGTGCTCTAGAGGTAAGTTATTACAGTGGAGAAAGTAAGCATTTGCACTTAATTTGCCAACTATGGAATAAAGGTAATAATGTGAAGACTTGTAAGGAGTCATCATTGATCTTACAGTATGTGAAGCTGAACATTGTACGAAGCAAGTCTCCCGAAAAATGACTGCTTTTACCATTACTGCCAAGGTGTAAAATGGCAGCTGTCAGATTCCTAATATCTCTTGTCTCCTTGTAAATGTGCCATTCCTTTTTCCAATATAGCCATACCTCCCAACCATCAAGATTGTGACCCATTTTGGGCCTCCATGTTGCCTGTCAGCAGAGGCACGTACAGTATTTCCATGTAATTATCATACACACAAATATTGCAACATGGTTTCCCCTTCAGTCATTATTATTTTTTTTCTTCTAAACTTTATTTGAAGCATTGGTTCAAAAATACATAAACAATATATATTTTTACTCATTTGTTGACATCTTAATAATAAAATACAGGTAGCATTTATTAATTAAAATAATAACAGAGGCTAAAATAGTAATGTTTGTAGAGAAAAAAATCGGTGGATCTGAACTGGGGGGAGTTTGGTCTTTGGTAACATTTAAGTTTTTGAACTCTGTGACATTTCTCCCCCATTGTACACAGTGTCTTGTGCTTTTAGCTTCTGGAGCAGTAACAGGATTTGGGCAAATTATTTAGGGCATCGGTACAAAATCAAGTTGTTTCACCTACACACCTGATTATTATCATAAATGACCTCCATTTTGGTTACTGGTATTTGGTTGCGTGGTTGTTAAATACAGAAAGGATGACATAACCCCTATAGCGAGTGCTAAAGGGGTTATGCATCAATGTTAAATGGGGCACTAAATTAGTATCTCAGTCAATTTGCTTTAATCACCTGTGCTCAACCATGGATATTTCTAAAACCTGAACTGTTTTGCTGCCTTGAGGACTGCTTTGTGTACCTCTGGCTTGTTGTTATACTGGCCATATCAGACATCTTGTTGCTGTTGCTGTGATTGTACAGATTTGTGGCATTCATTTTTAGTAGTTGCCTTTGTCTACTGGCATTCCAGAACTCCGCCATTACAGTCCAGGTTTTAAGAATATCCATGCTTTAGTCCAGATGGTTAAATAAAATTGACTCAGGTACTAATTAAGTCACCTGTGCTCAAACATGGATATTCTTAAAACCTGGACTGTAATGGTGGTGTTTGGAACCTCTGCCATAGAGTATATTCCAATGAAAATTCATATATAACCTATTCCAAATGACTAGAATAAAAAAATGTATTTATTATTATTACCAGTTAGTTATATAGCGCACACACACTCCGCAGCGCTTTACAGAGAATATTTGGCCACTCACATCAATCCCTGCCCCAGTGGAGCTTACAATCTATATTCCCTATGATATGCACATACACACTATGGTCAATTTTTTTGTTGGGAGCCAATTAACCTACCAGTATATTTTTGGCATGTGGGAGGAAACCCACGCAAGCACAGGGAGAATATACAAACTCCGCACAGGTAGGACCGTGGTGGGAATTGAACCCATGACCTCAGTACTGTGAGGCAGTAATGCTCACCATTACACCATCTGTACTGCCCATTAAATACTTCATTTAATACACAATATTTATCAAGAAGTAGCTTGATATCCCTCATGAAAGCTGAACGGCAAACTAGGACTAAGGTGCATGAGATCTGAGTAATATTAGAGTTGGCCGTCGGGTCTGTATGATTTAAAATGCCAACATGAGCCTGCTGAGCAGTCTGCTGACAGCTCTGCTCTGTGCACTACTCCTCAGCACCAGGTTGCCTTTCTGCTTATTGTCTTCAAAGTATTGCTGGCAAAGCGGCTGTTCCCCCAGAGACTGGTGACATTTACATGCAGAGAGAAAGGATCAGGTTGCATTTATTTGGAGTAGGCTGGAAATTACGTGCATTGTATATGATCTGAAAACCTCCACTCCTGGGTTGCAGTGACTAGTAAATAGATTGGAATATCTGTGCTAAAATGAGATGATGGCCCTACTTATGCGTCACCTTTTAGATAAGGTCATTCACAGCCTCATTTTAATTAGGGTACCTAGAGGAAATGATGGGATATTTAAACCAATTAGTGGGCTTTGCATTCCAGTGTGATTTCCCGTTGTCATTTTGATTGGTAATTTATTTGCACCTGCTACATTTAAGCACCAAAGGGCTCTGGCAATAATGCAGCAATAATTGTATAGTGAACTTAAAGGTATCCTGCTTCTGGGTATTACAGCAGTTTTTGGCTAATTGTTTAACTCCCGAAAATATATTATTAGCCCATTTTAAAGTAATGATCTATTTGTTTTTAAAGGAACCCTAAATTTACAAAAAGTTAAACATCTTTACAGTATGTGACATACAATGAATGATAAAGAGCCTAATACAGAAAAAAAAGGGCAACGTGCACCTTGGCTAATCCATTTTGCACTGCAGGTGGGGCAGATTTAACGTGTGCAGAAAGATTTATAGCTGTAGGAATTGCATAGAGTTATGAACTCTTTATGCAAAGCCCCAATATGAATTGCAAAGGATACAGTAGTACTTCATAGAAACACTGTGGAATTACTAATCCCATTACTCTATACAGCAGACAAAACTATGGGGGCCAAACGTAATAGAGTGAGAATTTAGAAAATGTGAGGGTTTAGCAGTAAAACTCTCACACTTGTGGGCGTAAGTATCAAAGCTTGATGTGAGATAACATTGTGAGATATATATCACCAACCAATCAGCTTCTAACTTACATTTTGCAGACTGTGACCCTGATTCAGAGCCGGACGCTCTGACCAGAGTGCTCGCTCTGAATCAGGGCCGTCCTATTTAAATGTGGAGCGGCCTTTTGGACGCTCGCATAGCTGTGGGTTACCACCCACAGTAGGGTCTCGTGGCCTCAAGCCCTGGAGTGATTTTGGCTCTATCAGAGCCAAAATCACTCCCACTGACATCACTAGTGATGTCAATGGGGCCGGACCCAGACGGTAGGCGTTCCCATGGGAACGCCTCCATCTGGCAGCCACGCCCCTGGCACGCCCACCAAAGGGGGCGTGCTGTCAGTCACCATCGACAGCACGCCCCCTTTGGTGCGAGACCCGGAGCGACAGCTTGCCTGTCGCTGTCCGGGTCTCGCGCATGCGCAAGACGGAGCTCCCTCCGTCGTGCGCATGCGCATTGGGGTAACATCGACCCGCTTGCGAGCGTCCTGCGCTCGCGAGCGGGTCTGAATGAGACCCTGTGTTTAAGAAATGATAGTTTTCAGCTGATTGGTTGGTGATATATACTTCACAATTTTAAATCACATCAAGCTTTTATACATATGCCCCTAAATCTTGAGAGTTTTTTGAGTCTGAAAAACATGCAAGTTTGCCCATTCTGTGACTTTATTACATTGGCTGAGTTTAAAAATGTGACAGTTTTCTCTCACAGTTTCTAAACTCTCACCCTATTACATTTGGCCCTGGAAGTTTAAACAGAGATCATGGTTAAAGTGATTTTGGATACAAGCTGAGAAAGGTTTGAATGGACAACATACCTTTGGACTGTTGTAGATAAACCTAAGTAGAGAAGCAACACAATTTTTTTGAAAGTGGGGAGTGTAGAATGGTGCCCATAGCCTCCCCGAACCCAATTGGTCGATCCCGTTTTCAGCCATTTAGCACAAGAGACAGAAAACGACCTGCCTTCCCACAATATAACAAAGATTATTTTTGAAAGGCCTGTCCCCCAGAGCGTTGGGATGGACAAGACAGGTGGGGATGGCGGAGCAGGTGGAACAGCCAAGAGGGGGACAGTGCATTGGCTAGTGAGGGGGCGGAGTGTGGATGAGATTGGGTCAAAGCCGGGGGGCAGACTGCGGTCATCTCTATGTTTCCTGCAGTAGCCACCAGATAATAGGCTGTGTACAGTACATTACTCAACAGGGAATGAAATTTATGTTGTGCGCAGACATTAAGGGGTATCCAATTAGCAGCGAACTCTTCGTTTTTCGCTGATTATCCCTGTTTTTCACCAATGTTTTTTTTCTCCCTATCCTATTATTTCATCCGAAATAATAGGATATGTCGGCAGAAAACACATTGGATCCGTGATAAGTTCATGGACCTATTTGTTTTCACCTTTGCGGCAGGGAAAAAAAACACACTTTAAATACCGCCCAATATCTAAACTGTATATTATTTACCTTAAGTAGGACCATAAACAAAAATCCCTGTCGCCTTTGCATAATCGTGGTGGGGCCCTCAATGTACCATCATAAAGTCATGCCTACTATGAAATCTGCCCATGCCGCAGTGAATATTCAATAGGGCATAATACTGACTGCTTCTATAGCTATTAGGCACTTTTACCTGAATTATATAAATGTTATTTTATCCCCATTAGTATCCAAATCTTAAAGCTGCCTGGATACATTTCTTATGAAGCTATATAAAGTATGTACTTTAACCCCTTCGCTGCTAGGGGTTTACTCACCCCTGTGCTGATGCCATTTTGCGACGTTTGCTCTTGTCACAACATCACTGTTTGTTTGTTTTTTTAAAGCAGATAAATTATACTTTTTTTGTACTTTTTATTTTCAGAAAATACCATATTTTTGTTCATTCTGACATGACAAATAAATGTTAACCAAAATGGGCAGAAAAGTGTTTTGTATTTAGAGTTCAAGAAATTGAACCAAAAGCAACATGATGTTTATTTATAAACGCTGCAAATAAACACTTTGAGTTTATATCTCTGTCATTAATCCACCACTCCAAAATTACAACCAGAAGGATTCTACGTGTGTGTTCCCCCCGCCCCCATTTTTTAAAAAAATGCACTTAATGATGATAATTCATTGGGGTTGTTTTATTTTTATTTTTCAATATAAATGCTTACTATGTGTAGGAATAATATGATAGTCCAACAAGGCCGACCAGTTTTTTAAATTAGAAAACCTACCATAGTACAAGAGGAGACCCCATTTTTTATTTGACACAAGATGGAGGAGATCTGAGCTTTAGAACCTGAGTCTGTAGAAAATATTCAATGTTTCAGTCATTGTCTGGTGATCAGGCTAACTACTAAGGAGGCACATTGTTTGGAAGAGAACACTCTTTGAAATAAGGGTGTCCCCACGTGCATGGGCCAGTACAGGACAAATAGGGCTAAATGTGCTCTGCCTCCGTCTTTGAAAAACTTTTTTTCTGTAGCATTGGGTGAATTTGTCTGGTGATAACTCCTAAGGGGCCGCATCAGTTGATACAGAGGGCTCCTCTCTTTCATATGTTGGCCCCCACATGAACAGGTACAATTATGACTGCTTCTCTTCTGGCAGTATACAGACAATCTACCATTGGGGACAGCTGCACACAGTCCCCAGCAGTAGACCAAGGGGGAACAGATCATTTTGTTTGTGTTTTTTATGTGCTTGTCACTGTGGAGGACGAATGGGGCATGTCCTAAGCAAATCATATATAATACTTGCTACAGCGACCTGCATGATGAGAAGCACTCTAATAGTGCATACACACGTAGTGATCAGCCAGCGATACGATATCGCTGGCTGATCGTCATACACCCTCCCTGGTGTGCTGGATGATCAAAATATCGATCATCCAGCACACCACCAACTCACCAACGACTATAGCGACTATAGCGACCCGCGATCAACTATCGCGGGTCCCTATAGTAACCTGCTCGATATCTAGCAAGTTGACCGGCAGGCACAGCTGATGAACGAAATCGATCATTTAAATCTGTACATGTGTATGCACCATAAGGCCCTCAAACTTCATACACTCTCCTAGCCAGCCTCAGGAGTCCTGATCCGAATCACCAAAACCCCGGTACCGTGACACTGGCATATGCACCACAGAAAGCAATTGCATACTGTGCATGTGCCATATCATGCGTAAACATGTGGACAGAGACTGAAAGTGTGAACAGATTGATATGTCCATTGAAAGATCTCTCGGCATTCCCGTACGTTAATTGGGTTGATACTAGGGGTGTGCACCGGCCACTTTTCATGTTTTGGTTTTGGATCTGGATCTTTCTTCGTGTTTTGGATCTGGATTGGTTTTGCCAAAACCACCCTTCCGTGTTTTGGGTTCTGGGTTTTGTGTTTTGGATCTGTATTTTTTTTTTAAAAAGCATAAAAACAGCTAAAATCACAGAATTTGTGAGTTTTTCTGCTCCTATGCTATTATTAACCTCAATAACCTTAATTTCCACTCATTTCCAGTCTATTCTGAACACCTCACACCTCACAATAGTGTTTTTATATCCAAAAGGTTGCACCGAGGTAGCTGGATGACTATGCTAAGAGATACGAGTGGGCGGCACAAACTCGTGGTCCATCTAGGAGTGACACTGCAGTGGCAGACAGGAAGGCAGTTTGAAAAATTAGGCCCCAAACAGTACATAATTCAAAGAGAAAAAAGAGGTGCAAGATGGAATTGTCCTTGGGCCCTCCCACCCTTATGTTGTATAAACAGGACATGCACACTTTAACAAACCAAACATTTCAGCGCCAGGGTCTGCCACACGACTGTGGCTGAAATGATTGGTTCGTTTGGGCCCCCACAAAACAAGCTGGCAATTAATCTGTCCCTGCACAAACTGGCTCTACGGAGGCAAGATGTCGTCCTCATCCTCCTCATCCACCGATTCCTCATCCTCTTCAGTGTTGTGTACATCCTCATCCTCACAGAGTATTAATTCGTCCCCGCTGGAATCCACAACCACAGGTCCCTCTGTACGTTCTGGAGGCTGGTCTCCCTGGAAGAGTTGATAATTCATTTTATGAACATCATCTTCTCCACATTTTGTGGAAGCAACCTCCTACGCCTTTCGCTGACAAGGTTCCCGGCTGCACTAAACACTCTTTCGGAGTACACACTGGAGGGGGGGCAACTCAGGTAAAATAGAGCCAGTTTGTACAGGGACCTCCAAATTGTTTCTTTTTCCTGCCAGTACAGGTACGGACTGTCTGACATGCCTACTTGGATGCTGTCGCCGATGTAATCCTTTAACAGACAGACGCACGCTTGTCGCTGCTGCTTTAAGGATGCAGGTGCGGCTACAGCCCACACTTCACAAAGACAGAACAAAAAGAAGAATTTTTTTATTGTTTGTGGAGCGCACTTTGAGGGTTACACCACCCTTTAACAGACAGATGCACGCTTGTCGCTGCTGCTTTGAGGATGCAAGTGCGGCTACAGCCCACACAATTCACAAAGACAGAAAAAAGAAGAAGAATTTTTAATTGTTTGTGGAGCGCACTTTGAGGGTTACACCACCCTTTAACAGACAGACGCACGCTTGTCGCTGATGCTTTAAGGATGCAGGTGCGGCTACAGCCCACACATTTCACAAAGACAGAAAAAAAAAGAAGAATATTTTTATTTTTTGTGGAGCGCACTTTGAGGGTTACACCACCCTTTAACAGACAGACGCACGCTTGTCGCTGCTGCTTTGAGGATGCAAGTGCGGCTACAGCCCACACAATTCACAAAGACAGAAAAAAAAAGAAGAATTTTTTTATTGTTTGTGGAGCGCACTTTGAGGGTTACACCACCCTTTAACAGACAGACGCACGCTTGTCGCTGCTGCTTTGAGGATGCAGGTGCGGCTACAGCCCACACATTTCACAAAGACAGAAAAAAAAGAAGAATATTTTTATTGTTTGTGGAGCGCACTTTGAGGGTTACACCACCCTTTAACAGACAGACGCACGCTTGTCGCTGCTGCTTTGAGGATGCAAGTGCGGCTACAGCCCACACAATTCACAAAGACAGAAAAAAAAAGAAGAATTTTTTTATTGTTTGTGGAGCGCACTTTGAGGGTTACACCACCCTTTAACAGACAGACGCACGCTTGTCGCTGCTGCTTTGAGGATGCAGGTGGAATCTAGACAGGATTTGGAACCGGGGACACACTACCTCCATCAATTGTCTAAATCCCACTGCACTAATGGCGGATACCGGACGCACGTCTAACACCAACATAGCAGTCAAGGCCTCAGTTATACGTTTTGCTTCAGGATGACTGCTGTCGTACTTCATCCTCATCGCTAGGGACTGTTGGAGGGTCAATTGTTTAGTAAAAGTAGTGGTGTTCCTACTTCCTCTCTGGGATGATGAACAACTCCCAGCAGCAGCAACAGCACTAGGAGGAAGTGGTTCTTGATCTTTCCCTATTTTATTTTTATCGGAGAAAGTTTGGTCCTCCATTTATGTTATATTGATATATACGTGCGGCTAAGGCGCACACAAACACAGAAAATATTTTTTTATTTTTGCTGGAGAGTAGTGCACTTTGTGGGTTACACCACCCTTTAAGAAATGAGCCAGTCGGCTCTTTACTTATGGGACACAGGCGCACGCTTGGCGCTGCACCTTTGTTGATGCACGTGCAGCCACAGTGCACACAATTCACAAACACAGAAAATATTTTTTTATTTGGTTTGGAGTGTACTTTGGGGGTTACAGCACCTTTTAACGGTCAAGCCAGCCGGCCCTTTACTTATGACACAGGCGCACGCTTGGCACTACTTTGTTGATGCACGTGCGGCTACTGCGCACACAATTCACAAACACAGAAAATATTTTTTTATTTGGTTTGGAGTGTACTTTGGGGGTTACAGCACCTTTTAACGGTCAAGCCAGCCGGCCCTTTACTTATGACACAGGCGCACGCTTGGCACTACTTTGTTGATGCACGTGCGGCTACTGCGCACACAATTCACAAACACAGAAAATATTTTTTTATTTGGTTTGGACTGGAGTGTACTTTGGGGGTTACAGCACCCTTTAACGGTCAAGCCAGCCGGCCCTTTACTTATGACACAGGCGCACGCTTGGCACTACTTTGTTGATGCACGTGCGGCTACTGCGCACACAATTCACAAACACAGAAAAATATTTTTTTATTTGGCTTGGACTGGAGTGTACTTTGGGGGTTACAGCACCCTTTAACGGTCAAGCCAGCCGGCCCTTTACTTATGACACAGGCACACGCTTGGCACTACTTTGTTGATGCACGTGCGGCTACTGCGCACACAATTCACAAACACAGAAAATATTTTTTTATTTGGTTTGGAGTGTACTTTGGGGGTTACAGCACCCTTTAACGGTCAAGCCAGCCGGCCCTTTACTTATGACACAGGCGCACGCTTGGCACTACTTTGTTGATGCACGTGCGGCTACTGCGCACACAATTCACAAACACAGAAAAAAATTATTTTTTTTTAGCACTTGGGGGGAGCACCCCTGATGTACAGAGCACCCCCTGGACAACACTACAGCACCCCTTTAAGACTGGGACACTGCAAAGGACTTTGGAGTGGACACAGCCCCTATGGACAACTGACTGCACAACACAGTCCAGCCAGCCCCTATAGACTTTGAAGTAGTGGACACAGCCCCTATTAACAACAGCAGCACAGCACAACACAGCCAGCCCCTATGGACTTCGAAGTAGTGGACACAGCCCCTATGGACAACAGCAGCACAGCGCAGCACAGCACAGCACAACACTACTCTGCACTACACTACACAGCCCAGCCAGCCCTAACTCCCACCCTCCCTCTTCACTGTCCACAGCCGAGTGAGAAAATGGCGCCGACGCGGGTACCTTATATAGGATCCAAAACCCGCGAGACCCGGAAGGCGGGATGATGACGTTTTGCCTCGATTTCAGATCCGAGTCAGGCGGGAAAAGTCGAGCCTGACTCGGATCGGCCTCGGATCGGGGGGGCTCGGGGGGGTTCGGATTTCAGAAATCCGAACCCGCTCACCCCTAGTTGATACCCTGCCTATACCGGTAGTAAGCAGGCTGCCGCCGCGTCACGGCTGCCAGCAGAAATTGTGGGGCCCAGGACTGGCAAAGTAGACAGCTAATCACTTAGTTATATGCAGTAAATGGCGACGTTAGTCACAATAGAGGTTTTCTTTGAGGTTGCCGCTGTTTGATTGGTCCCAAATTGTGGGGTCATATGTGTCAGCACTGACTAAAGCAGTGGTTCTCAAACTCGGTCCTCAGGACCCCACACAGGTCACGTTTTCCAGGTCGCCACAGCGGCAGCTTCCCTTTATCTCCAATATTGCACATCAGATTGGGACTTTAACATTTTAAGGGGTCAATGCACTAAGCCTTTGGAGAGTAATAAAGTGGATGGAGATAAAGTACCAATTAGCTCCTGTCATTTTTCAAATGCAGCCCTGTCTAGTGACAGTTAGGAGCTGATTGGTTGGTAATTTTTCTCCATCCATTTTATTTTTCGCCAAGGCTTAGTACATAGACCCTCACCCTCGGCTTCTAACATTGGCCCAAGTGTAATAACCTGCAAGAGGCGCAGCGACGAGATTGTGCGATGTAGCTGCTAGATTTAAAGCGGCAATTTCTTTTAAGGCAAAACCCACGTGGTTTTAAATATAGGTACTACATCACTGAAATCTCGCTGTAGTCCACATATTGCAGGTTATTACATTTGGGGCATTGTAATTTCATTTATTACAATATCACACAATTAGAATCCTATAACTCCAACTGTATCATATACTCTACCTGTTAATTGAGGTGTCAGGCTTTACTTGGTTCAGAATCAGTGGCGTAACTATTGCCCTCACAGCCCCCGCGGTGGCTTGGAAGCGCCGGGTGGCTTGGGGGCGCCGGGGGTCGTAGCATCACCACTGTAACTGTGAACGCTGGCCTCTAAAATGATCAGAGGCTAAGGAAGCCTCTAAATTGATCCAGCAGACACGGCCACGCAGGTTCCCCAGGTCGCGGGTGACGTCACCCGCGCATTGCATTACTGGGAACTCTGGCCTCTGAAGTGATCGGGGGCTAAGGAAGCCTCCGATCACTTCAGAGGCCAGAGTTCCCAGTAATGCAATGCGCGGGTGACGTCACCCGCGACCTGGGGAACCTGCGTGGCCGCGTCTGCTGGATCAATTTAGATCCAGTCAACGTGGCAGCGGAAGTGGCAGCCCGGACGACGCGCGGAGTCAGGTAAATACTGGGAAGGGTAGGGGAGGGGAAGGGGCATGACTACAGAAGGCACTACTTAAAAGAGAACAACTACAGGGGGCACAACTCGGGGCACTGCTTGAAGGGGCACAACTACAGGGGGCACTACTTGAAGGGGCACAACTACAGGGGGCACTACTTGAAGGGGCACAACTACAGGGGGCACTACTTAAAAGGGTACAACTACAGGGGGCACAACTCAGGGGGCACTACTTGAAGGGGCACTACTTGAAGGGGCACAACTACAGGGGGCACTACTTCAATGGGCACAACTACAGGGGGCACTACTTAAAGGGGCACAGCTATAGGGAGCACTACTTGAAGGGGCACAACTAAGGGGGCACTGCATATGGGCACTACTTTAAGGGGCATTGCATGAGGAGCACAACTACAGGGGGCACTACTTTACTACTACATCGGGCATTGCATAAAGTTCACTACTACAGGGGGCATTGCATAAGGGCACTAGTACAGGTGGCATTGCATAAGGGGTACTAGTACAGGTGGCATTGCATAAGGGGCACTAGTATAGGGGGGGCATTGCATAAGGGGCACTGCTACAGGGGGCCCTGCATAAGGGGCACTGCTACAGGGGGCCCTGCATAATGGGCACTGCATAAGGGGACATTGCATAATGGGCACTATTACAGGGGGCATTGCATAAGGGGCACTAGTACAGGGGCATTGCATCAG
Source organism: Taudactylus pleione (assembly GCA_031769625.1). Classification (NCBI taxonomy): domain Eukaryota; kingdom Metazoa; phylum Chordata; class Amphibia; order Anura; family Myobatrachidae; genus Taudactylus; species Taudactylus pleione. Next base: position 33,559,977 of record JAUIMM010000031.1, on the reverse strand, counting down.
GGGCACTACTACAGGGGGCCTCCATAATGGGCACAACTACAGGGGGCATTGCATAAGGTGCAGTATTACAGGGGGCATTGCATAAAGGGCACTAGTACAGGGGCATTGCATAAGGGGCACAACTACAGGGGGCCTGCATAATAGGCACTACTACAGGGGGCCCTGCAAAATGGGCACTACTACAGGGGGCCCCTGCATAAGGGGCACTACTACAGGGGGCCCTGCATAAGGGGCACTACTACAGGGGGCATTGGATAAGGGGCACTATTACAGGGGCGTTGCATAAGGGGCACAACTACAGGGGCCCTGCATAATTTGCACTACTACAGGGGGCATTGCATAAGGTGCAGTATTACAGGGGGCATTGCATAAGGGGTACTAGTACAGGGGCATTGCATAAGGGCACTAGTACAGGTGGCATTGCATAAGGGGCACTAGTACAGGTGGCATTGCATAAGGGGCACTAGTATAGGGGGGGCATTGCATAAGGGGCACTGCTACAGGGGGCCCTGCATAAGGGGCACTGCTACAGGGGGCCCTGCATAATGGGCACTGCATAAGGGGACATTGCATAATGGGCACTATTACAGGGGGCATTGCATAAGGGGCACTAGTACAGGGGCATTGCATCAGGGGCACTACTACAGGGGGCCTGCATAATGGGCACAACTACAGGGGGCATTGCATAAGGTGCAGTATTACAGGGGGCATTGCATAAAGGGCACTAGTACAGGGGCATTGCATAAGGGGCACAACTACAGGGGGCCTGCATAATAGGCACTACTACAGGGGGCCCTGCAAAATGGGCACTACTACAGGGGGCCCCTGCATAAGGGGCACTACTACATGGGGCCCTGCATAAGGGGAACTACTACAGGGGGCATTGGATAAGGGGCACTATTACAGGGGCGTTGCATAAGGGGCACAACTACAGGGGCCATGCATAATTTGCACTACTACAGGGGGCATTGCATAAGGTGCAGTATTACAGGGGGCATTGCATAAGGGGCACTAGTACAGGGGCATTGCATAATAGGCACTCCTACAGGGGGCCCTGCATAATGGGCAATACTACATGAGGGCCCTGCATAAGGGGCACTATTACAGTGGGCATTGCATAAGGGGCACTATTACAGGGGGCATTGCATAAGGGGCACTAGTACAGGGCATTGCATCCCCTGGCACAATTACAGGGGACACTGTATAAGGGGCACTAACTTTATATAAGCAGTTTACAAGTTATAAACTATGGGCCTGATTCAGACCCACTCACTATCGCGTACGCTCGCTGGATGCATATGCAAATTTGTCAAAGTGACGCCACAGGAAGCAAACACTCGCCAAGGCATAAGCACGCCCACCATGTCTTAGTGAGCGGCCACTTTGTCTGTGCGTACGCTCAATTGCACAGGCAGAGCCGCCCACCAGCACACATCGTTTCCAGGAAGTGTATTAAAACATTGGTTCATCGAGCACCATTGGATGCTAATGCAGTGCTTCCGGTTGCTTTACCCTACCACAAGCATTGCGAGGAAATCAGTGTAAAAAAAAGGCAAGTGTTGTGTACTATGACGCTGCCTGTTAATTATGCACGCTTCTAAAACACTCAGGCACGCCTGCGTTCGCATTTCCAACCCCCCGATATTAGGGTCTCATTCAGACCCGCTCGCAAGCACCTAAGCTCGCAAGCAGGTCGATGTTCGGCTGTGCGCACTGCGCGTGCATAAGCCCCGGAGCGAGAGAGAGATTCTCTCACTCCGGGGCTCACTACAAAAGGGGCGGCTGTCTATGTTGATCGACAGCTCGCCCCCGTTTTGTAGGAGTGGCAGGGGGTGGTTTCACAAATGGAGGCGTTCCCAAGCGAACACTTGCCATTTGTGGGCAGTCCCACTGACATCACCAGTGATGTCAGTGGGAGAGCTTCCGGCTCTATTAGAGCCAAAAGCTCTCTTGGGCTTGCGGCAGACGAGACCCTACCACAAGGGTCATCATCCTGGTCGCTCATTAAGGCTATGGGTGGTAACCCACAGCCAAGCGAGCGGCCAGGAGGCCGGATAATTTTTTAGATGCGGCCGCCCTCATTCAGAGCGAGCGCTCGCATTTTGCGAGCGGTTCTGAATGAGGTCCTTAGTGTCCTGCCCCTGTTACCACCCACAAACGTCCTCTCCTGTCACTCATTACCCTGGGATGCCTTTGCTGGGCGAGCGAGAGGGTTGCGATCGCAGTGTGTAGCTCACGCATGCGCAGGACGAAGCGTGCGCATGCGCATACGCAGAACATCAGGCCACTTGCGAACGCACAGCGCGAGCGTGCGGCTCTGAATCAGGCCCCATGTTCCCAATAATCTGGTTCTTCACAGACATAAAAACTGTGCAACCTGTCTTGAGCTGAGGTGACAGACTGGCAGGAGCGGAGAGAAGGGCTGGTGAAGTAGATCTATCAGGGTGGGATGTAATGGGCATTACTGTGTGGCATAATGTGCAATGGGCATTACTGTGTACACAATTTGCTATTAGGGGTATTACTTAGTGTGACATGCTGTGTGGCATTATTGTTATAAGGGGCATAATGCGTGTAAGGGGCATTACTGTGTGGCATAATGTATTGTATGTGTCATTACGGTGTGGCATAATGTGAAATAGGGGCATTACAGTGTGGCATAATTTGTTATAAGTGAATTACTGTGTGTCATTATGTGTTATACGTGGCATTATTCTGTGGCATGTGTAAAGGGCAGTGCTGTGTGGCATGTGTTATAGGGGCATTCCGGTGTGGCATAATGTGTTATATAGTGGCATTACTTAGTGTATCATAATGTGTAAGGCAGAGGTTCCCAATCACGGTCCTCAAGGCTCCCCAACAGTTCATGTTTTAGTGATATCCATGGTTGAGCACAGGTGACTTCATTAGTACCTCAGTCAATTTGATTTAACCACCTGTGCTTAACCATGGATATCACTAAAACCTGAACTGTTGGGGAGCCTTGAGGACCGCATTTGGGAACCTCTGATGTCAGGCACATTACTGTATCTTGAAACCAACACCTTAACCGTTGTCTTTGGGTGTGCTTGTATTTTGGGCAAAATTTATAGTTACACCACTGTTCAGAATCTATTTTTAGATCAAATATTATTCACTCTGAGGGGATTCGTAAATCACTGTACTAAATGTACTAATCAATTTGAAGCATTTGAAAGATTTGTACGGTGATCAAAGTACACAAAAGACTGATCGTTGAAAACACTTGAAATTACCTTATCAAAGTCAGCAATTTAGAACTTGTTTAATTGTCCCATTGGTCATGAACTTATTACATTATATAAAATAACCCTTCTCCTTTATATTTGAGTATGGCTCCAAAGGATATCCATTGTAATATTTTGAAGCTGCAAGGTATTAATGGACCATTTACAATTCCGCCACAAATGACTGTGACATGACTGAGGTTGGGGTGGTGCTGTTCAGACCCTTGACCACTGCTTGCGGGCCTATATTTGAGAGGCGGCCTGGATCTGTAACTCCATCAATGCCATTGTTAAAGCGTCCATACCGCAAGAGAATTAGGTTTCTTTTGTTTTATATTCTCCACAGTAGGCTGGCATAGGCTGTCTGTGGTAGTATGTTGTTTGATTTCAGTCACTTCTGTCAGAATGTGTGGTTCCACCCTCGATTAAACATGTAAGGGCACCATTGGGGGTAACCCTAGTAAACCATAATATTGTAATGTTGGGAATCAGGATTAGGATAGCTCAGGGAGGGGGCTCTGCACTTTGCAAACTATGAAGGTGAAACCAGCAGCAGATACCATTTCCATGTAATGGCATCTTGCCCTCCTCTACAGAACTGTCATCCTAATTAGCTCTACAGATAATAATGTGAAGAACAACAGTCATTAATGTATACTTTTATTTTTAAATAATTTTATTTAGTTTCACAAATAAGCAATTACAGATAACAACCTGGTGTTGGAATAATTATGAATCACATGATAAAATAATGTGGCAAACATGTAACAAAGCATGAGAGAGAGCAAAGACTGACAGATGTCTGTATGTGGTAATAACACCACCAGTAAATGTGGCTGTCATATAAAAGGCACTACCAAGTACAAACAGTAACCGCAAGCAGGGTTGGACTGGCTCACAGGGGTATAGGGGAAATCCCCGGTGGGCCCCACTGCCTGTAGGCCCACCTCCTCCTCTAGGTGTCAGGTTTCAGACCCCAAATCATAAATTGTTACACTATTAGACAGTCAGTTACCTCGTGGAGCAAGACCACTGATTAACAAGGGGGCTTGGTTCACTTCTATAGAATCTACACCAAGATTTGCCTAATGGTTAGCCAACCATCTGTGGTGGCAGGCCACACCCCCTCTGATGGATGACCACACCCCTTAAGCTTGGGCCCTTAGGTCAGTCTGAGACTGACCGCAAGGATCGATCAGTGCAAAACAATATAACAACGATTACAATTATAAGACAAAAAGACCTAAGGAAGATCAAAGTAGGCATAGAGGGTCCATCTGACAAGTCCAAGATGGTAGGAAGAGGGGACAATCATCAAGATAATCAAGTGCTTGGTGAAAGGTGGGAGGCTGAGGACCTCATTCAGAGTCGGTCGTTGTGGCCGCATGGTCGTAAGGTAAAAGGGGCCGGATATGCAAATGAAGCGCTTGCAAGTTGCGTCGTTAAGATGGGATCGTTAGCTGGACGAGCGAGGGAAGGATGCGGCCGTAAGACTAAAAAGATGCCCCCTTCTCGTTCCCATTACACGTCATCTCCGGCCATATAAGGATTAATCGAAACCATCGAGAACCATCGGAGCTGCTCGTAGACCTTAAGGTTGACCCTCTCTTAAGCACTACGATCAAGTCAGTGTAAAAACCTCCCATGTCACATGTGCCATGACACTACTTAGTTAATTATGCACTCCCATAAAACGCTGTTTGCATAGTCAGGCACGCCTGCGTTCGGATCTCCACTCCCCCGTTCACAAGCACCTTCCCCTGTTACCACCCACAAACGCCTCATCCTGTCACTCAAACTAACGACCTGGCCAAGTTGAAGGAGAGAGCAATTTCTGATTGTAATAGCTAGTTTGCGCACGCGCATTGCGAATGTTACGCATGCGCAGTTTAGCGAACATCGGTGGCGTACGACCGTGCGGCCGCAACGACCGACCCTGAATGAGGTCCTGAATCGGATAGTACTGTATCTAGCATGAGATTTTGAATAAGTTCAGCTCTCGTACAAGATGAGTTGTCTAGCTGACAATATACTGTAGCAACCTGTCTGTTGGCTCAAAAACTTTTAAAGGTATAATCTTGCAATGTAACAAAGATTATGGAGGAGATGTATCAAACCTATGAGAGAGATAAAATGGAGAGGTTGCACATAGCAACCAATCAGCATATAACTGTCTTTTTACAGACTGTGCTAGATAAATGATAGCTAGTAGCTGATTGGTTGCTATGGGGAATTTCTCCACCTTATCTCTCTCTCAAAGGTTTGATACATTTCACCCATTGTGAGCCCCTTTTGCTAAGTGCAAATAATTTAAATATTTAACTTTTTATTTTGTTTTACATTTTCTTTCATTTGCTTTATTTTTTTTTTTTTTAAAGAATTATGTTTTTTTTAGTTTAACATAGGACCTGATTCAGAGCCGCTCGCAAGACGCTCTTTGCGCTGTAAGGACGCCCACTATGTCTTAGTGAGTGACGACAGTTAGCGTACGCTGGACTATAAAACCTCCCACCTGTCACTCGCAGAGAAGTGTCTGACTAATTGTGAACATCGAGGGCCATCGGAGCTGCTCGCAGCACTTGGGGTTGCCCTAATAACCCCAAGCACTGTGAGCAGTTCAGGCTAAAAAACAACCAAGTCACGTGTGCAATGACGCTACTTTGCTAATTATGCACACCCATTAAACGCCGTTCTGACGGTCAGACACGCCTGCGTTCGCACAACCACTCCCCCGTTCACAAGCACCTTCTCCTGTTACAACCCACAAACAGGGCAATCTGTCACTCAAAGTAGCGTCCTGTCTGTGTACTAAGAGCGCTCGATTGTACATCGCAGACACTAGTTTGCGCATGCGCACTGCGACTTAGATGCATGCGAAGACGGGCGACAATCGCTCCTAGTGAGCGAGCGCAGCTTAGTGAGCGGCTCTGAATCAGGTCCGTAGTCCCAACAACTCTAAAAATGTACAGATGATTTAATTAACTTTTTTTTTTTTGCTTCCTTTCATCACCAGGGCAGTAACAATGTCCACGCTGCTAGAGATAAAAAGCAGTGTTCTGCGGCAGGTGCAGAACCGACAGTCTTTTCGTCGAAGAGCAGAGACAGAGTCCAGCATGTCAGCCCCAGAGACCAGCAAGGTGACAAGCGCTGTCAGGTAACAGTGTTGAAGTTTCTCATCAGTAGAGCTGAACGTGTTTGTGCTGTATAAGACCGTCCTTGCGGCCTCAATAAACAGTTAGGGCTTCCAGCCACAGGTCTGCAAGGAAAGCCACATGTGATGTGATCTCTTTGAAGTCAGGAAATATTTCTGGCATCTCTGGGTTATCAAACTGTGCAATTATGTCAGGAAAGTTGATAGCCGTTGAGCTAACTGTAATCCTGGGGGAGATGTCCATTTTGGATGTATGTGAGATATTCCATATTTACATGGAGCTGAAACCTTGTATGGACTTTTCTTTCAAGAGGTCTAAGATAAGTACAATAGATGTCTGATAGCAGATAAATTGGAACTACAGCATCTTGGTAGAGATTTAAATAAGCATAACAGAATGTAAAGTACAGATTGTCCTCGTACACCAGGGGTCTTCAAACTTGGCCCTCCAGCTGCTGTGGAACTATACATCCCAGCATGCACTGCCACCTTTTTGATATAACAGCATGCTAAAACTATGTGCAGTGCATGCTGGGATGTGTAGTTCAACAGCATCTGGAGAGCCAAGTTTGAAGACCCCTGTCGTACACTATTGATCTTTACGCCATATGGCGAGACTGAGACGATACAAGACAAGTAGTGTACCTTATTTCTCTTTATATTTAGTGTTTGTGTTGCATTGCAGATGCAGTGAAAAGCCGCTCAAAGGGGTAAATTTACTAAGATGGGAGTTCTATTAAGAAATGATTGTTGCCCATAGCAATTAATCAGATTCTAGGTATTATCTTCTAGAAGGTGCTAGATAAATGAGAAGTAGAATCTGATTGGTTGCTATGGGCAACATCACTTCTTAATAGAACTCCCATCTTAGTAAATTTACCCCATAGTGTACCAAAGACGCTTGGCTGCGATTTTAACTGCTCTGTAATTGGACTAGCACACATACAAAGTCATAGATGAAGCAAACTGGAACTTGGCATGAGGAACAGCCGTGGACGCTCGCATTGCAGCCCTTTTTACAGACTCAGACACAGTCACACACAGATGTACAAATGCTGCAAACCCCAGTCATCAGTGTAAGCTAGCAATACAGTTTTGTTGCTTTATTTATGCAAATAAGACGCACAATTTCAGCAAAAAAGACACACAGCCAATTCATACGGAACTTGGTGCCAGAGGCATCACAATGGGTGGTGAGACACGGTGCGGCACCTCCCTTTGTGTGCGCGAAAAGGAGGCGTGACTGCGACATCCCTGATTTGTGCCATTTTAGGGGGCGTGACTGCGTTTCACGCCCTTGTCCTTGTCATGCTGGGGGCTTTCCCAGCACTTTGGGAACTGCTGGGAAGCCCTCTCCCAGCACAGTGTGGATGCCGAGCACATGCGCTCATCATCCATCACCACTTCAGCTATGCTTCGTGGCAACATCCGAGGGGGTGACACCATAATAGCAGAGCAGCTCAGCTATTTTGGTGTCACCCCCTTGGATGGTGTCACCTGGTGCAGCCCGCACCCACTCTAGTGTAGCCACTGCCTGGTGCTCCGAGGGGGGCAATTTGGCACCACAGAATAAAAGTACGCATCTGTATAGTAGAACATAAAATAGTAACAATTTACTAATTTAAAATCTTTTAAAACCTATTTAAAGTTTTTATCAGATGGAAAAGAACGCTAGAAAAAGTTTCCTCTTCAAGATATGAGAGGGTTCAGGGTAGATTTTATGTTATATAATTTTTTTTAAAATAAGTTAATTAATCACAGGATAACTGTTTTCATATTCCAAATTAATTATAATATAAATAGGATGTTCATAGGTAATAGTAGGTGATAATACTTACACACCTACACAAATGTGTATCATTAGGTGTGTGGAGGATCTGTCTCTACGGGGTAAATTTTCTAAGATCCGAGATGGTCCCAATTTTCAAAGTGATTTATTTCGCTGGTACTCGCCAAAACTCAGGTGATTTAATCCTTTTTTTTATTCCAAATTTACCAACAGGCGATTTGAGGTTAAACGAGTTTGCCAATGGTGAAGAAGAGAGATATCTCTCCCGAGTAACTAGTTTTGCAGGAGATTACTCACCCGAGATTGCAGTGTTTTCTCTCTGCAAATCTCTCCCGAGCTAGCAGCCAGCACATATCAGTGAGATATGTGCTTGCCGCTTGTTTGTTAAGATTTGTAAAAAATAGATAAATGTTTTTTTTTTAAAATGGCGTGGGGTCCCCCCCAAAAAAACACTAACTAGCTAGTCCTGGTTCTTAACATTACAGGGAACAAAATGTGTAGGGTTCCACTGTAATTTAAGAACCAGCACCAGGCACCAGGGACAGAGCTGGTTTTAAATATACAGAGAAAAAAATTGACGTGAGGTACCCTATATATTTCAAACCAGCCCTGGACCCTTTCTAACGGGGGACTGATGCCACAGCCTGGGGTGCCCTTTCACCGGGCCCCCTAGCCGCAGCATCAGCCCTGACCATTAGTCAGCCCAGGCCAGGGATCCCCGGGGAGAATTTTCAACAATGTCTTTACAGTGGAACTACAGGTCTCAGCAAGCCTCCCCCGCATGCTGGTACTTGGAGAACGACAAGTACCAGAATGCGGGGCATTAAGGGTCCACTGGTACCTGTAGTTCACCTGTAAAGAAATGGTTAATAAAACACAGAACACACCGTGAAAATAAAGCTTTATTGCATCCATAAACACACTTACAAATACTCACCTGTTTCCAGATGTTCCCGTCCCCTTGTCAATGTAAAGTAACCAACCGAAGTACCTGTTAAAAAAGATCCAATACTCACCTTTATGTCCCCCGATGTTCTCCACAAAAATCCAATACGGACTCCGGATACACTGTAACAACATGTTTCTACATGGTGTTACAGTGCGCTAATGTCAGCTTGTGGGAACGAGTTGACATTAGTCCCGGGCCGCCAGCAAATCAGCGGCGGCTAACATTAGCGGCCGCTCATTGGATGGGACCCACGTGGAGGAGCCGCTCACTGGCTAAGTCCACGTGGGTCCCAGCCAATGAGCGGCCGCTAATGTAAGCCGCCGCTGATTGGCTGACGTCACGGCAATAACGGGAGCTCAAGCCCTGAGTTCTTATTATTGTTACTGTATCAACATGCTGATGCGTGTTGACAAAGAGTAGCCGGACCCCTCTGGATTACTGCGGGGGACATAGAGGTGAGTATTGGATCTTTTTTAATAGGTACTTCATTTGGTTACTTTACGTTGACAAGGGGACGGGAACATCTGGAAACAGGTGAGTATGTGTAAGTGTGTTTATTGATGCAATAAAGCTTTATTTTCACAGTGTGGGAACAGTGTGGGAACGCCTCCGTCTGGCAGCCACGCCCCCGGCATGCCCACCAAAGGGGGCATGCTGTCAATCAACATCGACAGCACGCCCCCTTTGGTGCGAGACCCGGAGCAATGGAGAGCCCGTCGCTATCCGGGTCTCGCGCATGCGCACGACGGAGCTCACTCCATCGTGCGCATGCGCAGTGGGGCAACATCGACCCGCTTGCGAGCGTCCTTTGCTCGTGAGCTGGTCTGAATGACCCCCTTTGTTCCCTGTAATGTTAAGAACCAGGACTAGTTGCCAAGTCCGGGACTGGTTAGTGTTTTTGGGGGGACCTCACCTCATTTTTATTTCAAAATAACTGTATTTTAACCATTTATAGAAAGAAACATACACAAATTACAATGATTTGTGTATGTTTCTGACCATCTCGCAGCTCAGGGTGTTGAGAGTTTGAAAAGTGATTTTGACAGAGAGTTTGCTCCTATCTCACCCGAGCTTGTCATCCCGATTCTTGGTAAATTTGAGAGGTGTATGTTCTAGGTGAAAAGTACTTCCGATTTGGCCCGATGGTGATTTTTCGAGATTGCTATCTCACCCGTGTTTTAAGAATGAGATGAGAGAAATCTCTCTCTAATTTACCCGACTTTACCTTTAGTAAATTTGCAAGCAGGAAAAAAATGAATAAATCACCTGAGATGGTCATCTCGACCTATCTCCATTCTTTGTAAATTTACCCCTAAGCATTACCCAGTTGTCACTGGATACACCTGGCTATTTCTTCAATGCATAAATCCAAAACCAATAAGCATGGCTTAAAGGGCTTTTGCTGGGATTGAGGAAAGCAAAAGCAAATGACAGAACTGAGACATAAAATATATTCTTTATAATGCGCAAGTTTTCACGTCCCTCACTGAAAAAACATTTGTATTTTTTAGATATTTTGATGAATATTTGTGTCTCTGGAAGATATTTCCAAGCAGGATGTGTTCATAAATAGAAGTTTAATTACAATGGTAAATTGTAAAAAGAGACATTTTACAGTAAACCGGCCTGAAGTGATTTGATTAAACTAAGGGCCTGATTCTCTACGGATCGCAATACTGCATACGCAAACCACTGCAAGCCAAACCACTGCGATTGCAATGCAGTCTCAGCACCACTTAAGGACGCCAACTTTATCATACGCACATCCGCAATACTTAGCAGAGTAGCGAAACCATCGGTACAATCGAGTACCATCGGACCCATACGCACACTTGCACAAACCCAGACCTTATTCAGAATTGCTAACATCCACGCACACTGTGAGACCTAACATTGTGTATGGGATTGCAGTGGATAATTTCTGCACACCCCTGCAATGGCGTGCGAAAGCACTAGCACGCCTGCGTTCGGCTGACCACCCCCCCGTCACCACCCACTAACGGCACTTCCTGTCAATCACTCTGTGATGGGTCTGCGTAGCTTATGTGATCGCAGTCCCCATTGCAGCGGTTGGTTCGCGCACACGCACTGCGATGCGTACGCATGCGCAGAATGCAACAATCGGCCGATTGCGTGTATATTAGCAACTGCGATCAAAGCTGAATCAGGCCCTAAGTCATTCCGACCATATCTTCCTGGTAGGGATGGACATTGAAAGCCCACCCTCAAATGATGGCTGGGCTTCCGCCCCCAAAACTTTCGATGTGATCCAATGAATTACATGGAGAAAAAAACATTCCGATGGTTCGCACATGTGCAAAATACCATGTTTGTGCATGCGCAATTGCAACCTGCAGCCGTTTAACCAGCCAGTTTAACATAGGATGGCCATCCCTTCCACACCATTTGATGGTGGCTACCATCGGAAATCCACTATCAAATGGTGAAAATACTACCATCAAAGAAAAACTATGGCGGCAATTTAATTCAGCGCGATGTTGAATAGCCCAGTGAAAGAGTTCCCGCAGCTATTCAATTTAGACACTGTTAAGTCTAACTAAAACCACTTTATGGCCGTATTCAGTTAGGAGCGATTAGCCATTTTTGTCTGTTTTTTGGTGAAATTTTCGCCAGAAAATGTATCTCCGTATTCAATTCCAGTCTGTTTTGCCTATGCGAAAAGTCAATGCACTGAAATAGGCAAAACTTTTTCTCCACAGAATAGCAGGAGAAAAAAAGTGCAAAATCTATATTTTGGGGCGCAGATGTTGGGAAACCACTCAGAACCCTTGGGACACCCCCCAAAGGACAATTCATCCAAAAAAGTAAATAAACAACCCAGGAGCACCCCAAAAAATGCCATAGAAGTTGGGGCAAAACTGAAAAAATTGGGGGGACAACCTCAAAAACGAGCGAAATAAGCTTCTGGGGGTGCTCCAAGAAGGGGTGAAGTGTTTTGGGGATTGCAGGTGCTTGTATGATGGAGGAATTTAACTTTTTCTAAAACTTCACTTTAGAGACATAAAAATATGCTAGTACCCATTTGCAAGCACCCCAAATTTGATGGAACTACTTATTTACTCCAAAAAACACTGCTTTATGCCATTCTTCACCACTTTTACCATGACGCTAATAGCAAGCAATTACCACCACTCAAGTACCCTAACTAGTTCAATTAGGGCTAATACTAAACTACCATAATGATTTCAGAAGTCAGCCCATCTCTTTCAGGGGTACAGAGTGATTCCCCCAATTCATCCAGCACTTTTCGCTTATTTCACATTTGCCAGGACCCGTTTTCATAAGTTTGCTAATTGAATACGGAGTAAATCGGGAGTGCGCATGAAAAGTTTTGCCTCCAAAACAGGCGAAGTCGGCGAAAAGTCCAGCATGCAAAACTTTTTTCGCCCAGGCAAAGCTAAATGAAAATTGGCCTAAATCTGAGAATGCCGGTTCCCGCATCTAATGGAGCATACACACGGTCAGATTTGTCAGACTTGTCTGATTTGTCAGATGAACGACTGAACGATTTGAACGATTTTACCAAAGTTTTGAACGACTTGAACGATTTGAACGATTGAACGATTTTTGACTACATTAAAATGAATGGAATCGTCCAAGTCTGACTGCAAACCCATCAGTTGTCAGATATGTTATGGTGCATACACACGATCAGATTTTTTCTTCAGATATGGACGATAACGATTTAAAAATCGTTCAGTCGTTCATATCTGATGGAAAATCGTTCATATCTGACATGCCTGAACGACGGACGATCAACGATGCGCGTTCCCGTTTGTCAGATAACGATATCTGACATCTGATGGGTTTGCAGTCAGACTTGGACGATTCCATTCATTTTAATACAGTCAAAAATCGTTCAATCGTTCAAATCGTTCAAATCGTTCAAAACTTTGGTCAAATCGTCCAAATCGTTCAAATCGTTTAATCGTTCAGTCGTTCATCTGACAAATCTGACAAGTCTGACAAATCTGACCGTGTGTACGCTCCATTATCTGACAAACGGGAACGCGCATCGTTGATCGTCCATCGTTCAGGCATGTCAGATATGAACGATTTTCCTTCAGATATGAACGACTGAACGATTTTTAAATCGTTATCGTTCATATCTGAAGGAAAAATCTGATCGTGTGTATGCACCATTAAGCTGAATGTTCAGTCGCGGTACCTGGCATTCTAAGACTAAAATGCCGGGCACAAGGCTGTTAGCACCGTGCTAAGCCGGAAAACAGCATCGCGGCTGGCACTTAAGTCGGATCTCTGCATGCATCTGAGGAGGTTGCGAACAGAAATCCTGTCATCTGACTTAACAGCGTGCGATAGATAGATAGATAGATAGATAGATAGATAGATAGATAGATAGATAGATAGATAGATAGATAGATAGATAGATAGTTCGATAGATAGATAAAAACAATCTCAGAAGACTAGTGAGCACTCCCACCTTTCGGTAGGGGAGCTTACCCTTGCTCTATGTGTACTGTTTGAAATAGAAGTAGGGGGGCCTATATTACAGTACTGTAAGGTATATTTTGTGAATCATAATTTATGAAATTCATATCTGCACTGTTCCGATCTACTTTCATGATCAGTTCTTTGAAAGTGCTCTTTTGAGTCTAAACCTATCAGCAGGTTTATCATAGGTGTTGCAATTTGTTGCAATTTTAGCAAATAATCTATTAGCTACATATTAACAAAAAGATCAGATAAAACAATGAATTCAGTAGCCTCCATCTTGCTATTCTGTGAGGCTGACTATCGCTGACACTGAACTCTATACGACTCTCTCTCCAGGAAGTTTGGCAGAAGTGGGTTGCTCATTACATGCGAGCTCTAATGCCGGCGTATAGCATAAGTACAGACTCTACCCCAAAGCATTTCATCACAAATATACAAAATCTGGAAATATTATTTGCAGCCAGACCTTAGCCAGGCAGCCCACCATCATTAATCATTAATATCGGCAATTGTACCAGTCTCATGCTAGGTGGAATAGATCCGTCAGAACCAGGCTTCCCTTCTGCATATGCACAAAATGCACAGAGCTTTAGCTTCATGGCCATAACACTCATATGAGACAGATCTGTAGATTGCTGACGCCTAGTTTAAGCCCATTTCATGAAAAGCGTCACCTGACAGACATCCGTCCGACTCAGAATCGGTCATAGGTGCACATAAAGTTTGCTTCTGCGCATTTGCTGTATGGTCAAGATCGCTATTTGTGTCCATGAGATGAGATCTCTACGCCTCAGAATCAGGCCCAGTGTCTTGATTTGCAGTAACTTTGAGGAACACTGCTAAAAGCAAATTGCAGGGGCAGTTTGTAGAAAGACAGTGATTTTTAAATGCATATTAATATATTTTATACAGGTTGAGTCTCCCATATCCAAAATGCTTGGGACCAGGGGTATTTTGCAGTAGCAAGCACAGGATTTCTAGGGGGGGGGTTCCAAATGCTTGATTTTACAGTGAGTGTGGCCAGTCCATGAAGAGGGCATAATTAGCACTTATCCAGCTTTAATATGTTACATACAAAGTATATTGTGTTGCATAATTCCGGCATATACAGGACCAGTGATCACAGTAGCCATTTAATACGGCAGTAGGTCCATCCTGTCTGAGCAGAATGTTTTTCTTCAGATGTGGGCATCATTCCAGAGCATTGGAGCAAGTCCAGGAGTCTGAGGGAGCAGCAGAAGAACTTAGCACTGCCCTGGACATACTGTATATGTACATATTGGTCTCCTTATGTACTGGATAGTGTATTATTACACAGTACTAATTATTAGCCCTATTGATGGTCTATAGCAGTGCACCCCTAACAGTGCATGTTTTCCACATCTCCTATTTGGTGCACAGGTATATTTATTACTGGCTGACACATTTTAAAATATCCACAGTTGGTGCTAATCATTTCATTTGTGATACTGAGAAGAACATGCAGCACTAGTAACATTGTATTATATTACTATTTCTATTGTGGTTGTGGTATGTGCTGGGGAGGGGGGTTTCCAGGCAGACAGAAACCCCCCCTGCGTTTGCCTATGTTTTGGATAACGGAATATTCCGTATTTTGGAATATTCGCATATCATAATGAAATCTCTTGGGAATGGGACCCCAATATACACACAGAATGCATTTATGTGATATATACACCTTATACACACAGCCTGCAGGCAATTTTATACAATATTTTCAATAATTTTGTGGCTCAAACAAAGTTTGTGTACAGAAATGAAATTCATTTATGTTTCATATACACCTTATTCACACAGCCTGAAAGTAATTTTATACAATATTTTTAATAATTTGTGCCTTAGAAAAAGCTTGTGTACATTGAACCATCAAAAATCAAAGGTTTCATTATCTCATTCATGCCAAAATAATTCCGTATTCCGGAATATTTGGATATGGGAGACTCAACCTGTATATTATCTGTATAAAATATAAACCTCCTCTCTGGAAAGCCATAACGGGTTTTTTTTTTTCATTTTAAGTATAGTAAATAAACAATATAAATCACATTTTAGGGTAAAACGTTATGAAGGTTACGCAGGTGCGGTTTCAAACTCATTAATTTCCACCTTCCTTTCACAGCCAGCCTATTATAGCTCATGGGCATTGAGTTACTTTGCTGCTTGTGCATTATACAATTAATTGTTTGCAGTTCAAAAGGATAACCATGATGCTAGTACCGTTGTGTGTGCAACACCGTAATTATAAAAGTAGGTTTCTCATGCTAGAAGACTGTAAGGCTAGTATACATAGTGTGATTAACAATACGGCGCCTTAATTAGGAAAGTGTAGCTTCAGTGACTGCCAAATTATAGACCGTGTCAGAGAGAAAACAGAAGGCAAAATAACGTAAAAATGTCCGGGAAAGAAAACTGTTGGGTGAGGCGAAACATTATTGCAGCACATTTGCTATGATTTGCCAAAACAATTTGCTTGCAGAGGAATAACAAACTGTGAAGAGAAATCCGCTTCTAGCAGATGGAAAAATGGCTACAGAGTCAGTTTGGTTGCATTTTACGCAGAGCGTATTTTCACACTTTACAATACTGTATTTTATGTCAGTCACAGCTGCAGAACATTGAAACCAACATTTATGTATTGGTCGGCAATAGAACTGCTGTGTGTACAGAGGGTACAGCCTGGCAACCCACCCCCGCTCTGAGGACCCCATAGCCTCTCCTTCCCTGAGGTACCTGCCGCACACCCCAGACCAGAGCCTTGGGAAGTGCTGCTTCCCCTTTCGTGAGGTAACTGCAGCACTCCCCAAGGAAACAGGAATGAATTAGGTAACATAACTTTTGAAGACACCCATATAATATATCCACATTACAGTCTATTGGTTGGTAATGAGATGCTGTATTAGGGGAAGGTGAGGCTAGTTGTTACAAAAATACAGAAATTCAAATATCTCAAAAATCTTTAATCACAACCAAACAGAAAAAATTATAAACAAAACCGTATTCCTTCTTCTATTTATATTGGGTGGAAGTTATTATTAACAACGAAAAACATGTTTTTCGGAACAAAAATAATCCTAACAACCTGCCCCCGATGGAGGTAAATTGTTATGGGGTTTGGGCAAATTGTTACAGATAAAATAATCTATACAAAATCTTAATATACAAAGCGTTTATTAGAAAACTTTGTACGTTTATCACAAAATCACATTTGGCATATTGTGGTATATATGGGTCTGTTTATTAAGTCTTGGAAGGAGAGAAAGTGAACGGAGTTAAAGTCCCAATCAATCAGCTCCTAACTGCCATGTGACAGGCTGTGTTTGAAAAATGACAGTTAGGAGCTGATTGGTGGAGACTTTATCTCCGTTCACTTTATCTCCATCCAAGGCTTAGTAAATAGGCCCCATAGTCTGATGACAATGACAGACATAACTCATCGTCTTCACTGACGATTTCTGATTCGCAATTAGTGCAAGTAAGCGCTACTGCATCACCTCTTATGCAAGCAATACGAGCCCCAGGGGCTGGCTGGCAACTTTAAACCTGGGGGGCAAACGCAAGCATAAGGCCCTCGATTTTCTGCCAAATAACTGCGATGGAAAAAATAGCATAATAAATTTCTCAGAGGTGTGGTGTATCTAATATGGTTGTGGGTTAAATAGCAATAGAACAAACTTGTTATATGAAAGAGCTATAAACAAATACATAACCCACCAGCCCCATCTGAAAAAAAACAGAAACTATACTAGTCATGTCCTCTATTCAATACAGAGACCATAACAGTGACCTCTATAGATTAGACATAAAACCAGATCCACAATCTGGCTGCCTCTACTTGCTCATTAAATATCTGCCCCTCCCCCCTTTTTAAATTAGACCCCAGATTTAACTGACCAAAACCCCCATTATTAAAATTCCTACCCCAGATGTGAGCCCCCATTCCTGATTAAAAGCTGTACCTCAAATTTGATAACTCCCCTTCTCCCTCATGAAATGTCAAAACACAGATTTGCTCCCTCAAACGCACACACAAATATATACACATACACTGTACACACATACACCCATAGACATATACACACACAAATATATATACATACTGTACACACACAGACATATACACACACATATACATACACTGTATACACACAGACATACGCACACAGACATATACCCATACTGTACACACACACATATATACACATTCACACACATACTGTATAAATACACACATACTGTATACACACACACATATACTGTACACACACATACATACTGTATACACACAGACATATACTGTACACACATACATACTGTATACACACAGACATATACTGTACACACACATACAGTATACACACAGACATATACTGTACACAGACATATACTGTACACACACAGACATATATACACACAGACATATACTGTACACACACAGACATATATACACACAGACATATACTGTACACACATACATATATACACAGACATATACTGTACACACATACATATATACACAGACATATACTGTACACACACATACATACTGTATACACACAGACATACTGTACACACACATACTGTATACACAGACATATATTGTACACACACACACATACTGTATACACAGACATACACTGTACACACACATACTGTATACACACAGACATACTGTACACACATACATATTGTATACATACAGACATATACTGTACACACACACATACTGTACACAGACATATACTGTACACACACTATACACACAGACATACACTGTACACACACATACTGTATACACAGACATACTGTACATACATATACTGTACACACATACATATATACACACAGACATACACTGTATACACAGACATATATATATATATATACACACATACTGTACACACACACATATACACACACACACCCACCCCTCCCACCATCTGTGGCCCCACAGCATGCATATGTAACTTACCTTAAGCAGTCTTCTTGTTTCCTCTCCTATTCACAGCTCCTCAGACAGACGACAACACCGTCACCACGGAAATCTTGAAGGGAGTAGACATTCAGCAGTTATCTGCTGCCAGGGAGCCGGCACAGACACCTGCAGGGAGTGCAATACAGGGCTGCCATAGTGGCGCCCCTCCAGGCAGTGGCGCTTGTTATGACCGCCTCCCATGTGACTTCAGGCGGTAAAGAGGCACATGCCGGCGCGGAGGAGTGGCTCTCTAAGCAGCACAGGGAGGGCTTGTGAAGCCTTCTACTGCGCCGCTAGCCAGAGCAGATGAATGCTTCCGGTTTGCGTTCTAATGGAACGCAAATCCTGGAAGCGCAGCAGCCAGCTGGCTGTGCAAATGGGCCGGCTGACACATTGTAAGCCAGCCCAGCAGAGGGGAGATTGGGACCGGCCCAGCGGGAACTGTCCCGCGGCTTTCCCATTTCCAATCTGCCTCTGTCGGGAAGCACATTCTCTCCTGGCCACCGGGCATGTGAGGCAGTGTGCAGCTCCAGCCACCCGCCGGCCCCTATCTTTAAAATTGTAGCGGCCCGGGGGGCAGATGGCACCCTGCCCCCCGGCCCAGCCCGCCACTGACGAGCCCACCCTTTACATGCAATACACTGGACCCACTCCTGGCCAGGTTTCGACAGCAGCCCTGCTCTGCTCTGTTCATGTAGCACCACTCCCCCCCCCCCACTCACATGGAAGTCACTCTCCTTCTCCGGGTAAAAGAAATATGCCCGCTGCTCATATGCAGCAGGCGGCGTGTGGGGGTGTCGTGTGCCTAGGGGGAAATCCGCCACTGACTGTGGGGCACGTTGTTACAAGTAACAACTTGCCTCCAATATTGTGTAACAACTTGCCCCAATTGACGTCATATAATCAAGATGGCCATAGTTCGACTTCCGTGCTTCAATTCACGATTATAACAATGATAATAAATACACTAATCAGGGCCGAATAAAGGCTTGTGGGGACCCTGGGGCAACTAAGTTGTGGGGGCCCCCACCAAGCCACACGGAGCCTACCCCCCCTCCCCCTCCACACAGAGCCTACCCCCACCCTTCTTGATTACTTAACTTCTGGCTCTGTGTTGTGAATGCAGCAGCACAGTCAGCGCTGCTGCATAGAGCGCAGAGTGGCTCCTAAAGCTCGACATCAGTGATCAGCGTCACGTGCATGATGTGTCACGTGATGCTGATAGGGGACTCTGGACCCGCTCTGCACTCTACGCAGCAGCGCTGACTGTGCATTCAGAACACAGATCATTGGCAGCTCAGCCCCCATCCGGGAACAGGGTCCACATACACATACTGTATATACACATAAACACATACATACACATATATACACATACATACATACACATAAACACATACATACACATATATACACATACATACATACACATAAACACTTACATACACATATATACACATATATACACTTACATACACATAAACACTTACATACACATATATACACATACATACACATAAGCACATACATACAAATATATACCCATAAACACATACATACACATATATAAACAATAAAACAGTACACATACACTTACATTTTATGCAGCTGCTGTTAACTTAATTAGGCTCCGCCCCCTCACATCGCAATCCCGAGAATTGTGGGTCATATGGGGACAGGGCTTATCGTATTGGCTCTGCCCCCACTTCACGATAGCTGCAGGGGAAGTTGCTCTATCAGCGTGCACTAGTGGTGGGGGCCCCTCTGTGTGGGGGCCCCGGACGACCGCCTCTGTTCCCCCCCCTTAATCCAGCCCTGACACTAATGGTCTGTGATTCTAACAAAATGAATGATAAACCCTTACCTTTAACAGTCCAGCCAAGATATGACTTCAAATCTAGGTGAAAAATATTAATTTGGAACAAGAAAAACGAGTTTAAGTTCCTATTACATAAACATGTCTGTGTTAGGGTTGTTTCGCTGAGCACTGGCGGTAACATCAGGGACGTTTCAAGAGAGGAGGGGGCCCATGTGCAGTCTCCGTCCGTGTCCCCTCCTCTCTCTCCGGTAGCCAACAGTGCACTGAGCGCAGTGTCGCAGTGGTAGACTCTGGGCACTAGTGTGTGGTGGCCATTTTCCAGGTGATTTTTATAGCGCTGCACCGGCGCCGATGTGGGACTCCGGAGTGGTAAGTATAATATGGGTGCAGGGTGTGCGGTGTGGGCCCCCCTGGACTCAAGGGTCCATGTGCACTGCACATCCTGCAACCATTTTAAATATGCCCCTGGGTAACATTGTTCAAACTTGTTCCCAGTCCCATGAGCTGCAGCGTGACATGGCCGTGGTTTTAGATTCATTGTAACAACTAGCCCCGCCTTCCCCTATAGGAGCCCATATTCTGCTTCTCTGATGTACCCCTGTGTAGATATGATGTGCTTTTCCTATCTTCAGACAGTTGGTTTAAGCATGCTCTAGACAAAGGGCCTTAAAACCTAATTAGCATCTGCACATGCCAAAGACACAGCTGAAGGGTGTGTGTGGCATAAAATACCATGTGGAACTCTTAAGCTTTATACAATTCTTGGAAGTCAATCAGACTTCTGGGAATGCTCCATGTTCTTGCATTTCCGTGCAAACAGATTCATGTAAGTGAGGCTGTTCTATTAATGTTTTCCTTTTGTTTATAAGAAGATTATTTGCCTAAGACTATTGTATGTCATTATTTTTAATTGTTTTTGTATATTCTTTAAGCATTGTAGGTATCTTTCTCAAACTTAATTTAATAAGATTTGTCTCTGTGATTCTAATTGGACCCATTTTGCCTGTGGATTTGACTTATCCATGCTACATATCTATACTACAGATTAGTATTTTAGAAATTATAACTGGGACTCAATTGTACTTGCATAGGGAGATCGTAAATTTCCTACTTAGAATATGTTGCTCCTTAATCAACTTCCTTGGTGGCAAATTAATAGCGAGTGGGAGAGATACTGGGAGTGGAATCATTTCTGTAGACAGATCAGTTGGTTGTTTTTTATTAATTCTGTCAAGATCAGCATTTACTTGAGTCTGCATGATGCAGATCTGACACAAAGTGAAGGACAGCAGTTAGAGATTGGAGTATCTAGGAATCAGGTTTGTGACACCAATGCTCATACTTGACAGGAAAATCACCATTAAACCTGGTAATCAATCTGCAGTGTCAAGAATTATTAAAAAAAAACAAAGAATTGCTAATTGCCTTTTAGAGGTGATCTTCCATGATAAGGGCGCCCAGCCGCAGGAAGAGCACTGCTCAGAGCGTCCTTAGGCTCTACAGGCTACAGGTTGCATTCTGACTCACCTGGGCGAGGACTATTCAACAGTGGTGACAGTTTTATTTTTCTGATTAAAACTATTTTTAGTCATTTGTAAACCAAGCAAGCCTCTACGCAAGATGTTTTCCACATGAAGAATATTGTCTGGAGTTCGTCAATCTGCTGTAAAATATTGTCAATGGAATGATAAATGGCAAAAATATTGCAAAGTTTTCCAAAGCAGGATGAATCCTTCAGCTAAAGAGATGTTTCTGGATGGTGAAATTGTGGAGAAATGGTGTCCCATTATATCAAGCAAATGCAATGGCCAATGCAATCCTAGACCTCAATCAAGATGGAAAATTTGTGGCATCAATTTGGCTACATAAGCTTCAAAACCAAAATGGTAACCGAGAGAGAGAACCTGACTGAAGCTCTTATAGCTTCTTTAAATAAGATTGTCACCCTTCTGTGCCACTATTATCAAGTCCTAATGGTGGCCAATTAAATAGTACTTACCTTAATATGTATTTGCAAGCATCGTGTTTCATTGTGTTTTATTTGAATAAGTCATATTTGGATAGCACAAATTCCATGATTTGGCTATTCTCTCCAAAATATATTTTCCTCTAACTTGATACAGTTGGGTTTAACCATATTGTTATACTGTACATAGCAAATGCAAATAACTACAAGAGTGTTACAGATGGATAGTTACAACGTCAATGGAGCATCACATGCTTAGATGTGACTTTCAAAATGAAATAGACTTTCTCCATAGCTAAATACAGATCCACAATAAATAATTCCACTAAAATGTTTATTAGAAAACTTATAAACTAGAATCTGCAAACACTTTGATATAGTTGAATAAGTTCTTATTCCAGTTTCCCATTGCATGCAGATATGAAGGTGAAGGCAGTAAAAAGTTTCGCCACAATTTAACAAGGCTACAAAGTAGAAGATATCAGAGATACTGTATATCCTGCTTTCCAAACGAAATCACTTGCAGCAGCCGTCCCCATAGATTACTATGGGATGGTGTTGCCAAGGCTGTTTAACATGCTCCAAAAAGGTGATGATGCGATTCACAGCAGAACGCGTCAACACGCCTCCACCCACTTCACTGTAGGAGTGGGCGGGATGTCGGGGGGTTGTCTACTCACCTGGGAACCGGGAGAACTACCAAAATTTCAGGAGTTACTTGAAAATTCCCAGCTTTGCATAGAGATGTGTGCTGACCCCCATGTTTTGGTTTTGGATCTGGATTCATTCATCTACGTGTTTTGGTTTTGCAAAACCTCCTTCAAGTGTTTTGGTTTTGGATCTGGTTTTTTTTTTATTTAATAATTGATAGAAAGTTTTTAAAAACAGCTAAAATAGTGTAATTTTTGTAATCCAAAACCCAAAATTTGGAGTTAAAATCCGAATTTCCGAACCGAAGGAAGATCAGAATGCTGACTCTGATCTGTCCGAATCTCCTCAGGAGATCAGGAGCCCAACTCAGGTCTGTCTGGAATCACAAATTTCTGGTAGATTCGGATTTCTGGGGAACCGAATCACACGTCTCTAGTTTTTCATTTGTGTGCAAAGCACAATTTTTCAGAAACGCAAAACAATTGGATTTTTACATGTCTTATAAAGTGGCAGTAATTGGATGCCACCCACTGTAAATACACTTTTTTATATTAAATGGGTGGTAACCAATTACTCCCACTTCATAAGATGTTTAAAAATCAAGTTGTTTTACATGCCTGAAAATGGCTCTGTACACAACTGCAAAACTGGGAATGTCTCCCTACCTCTCAGAATCCCTCAAAGGTCATTAGAGTGTGGGATCAGACCAATAATGGGGCTAGTCTGCATTGTGATCCACCCAACTCACATCTTGAAAATAAGTACACGTTACATTTTGTGCCAAACATTCGGTCTTCTGTACAATCAAGTCAAACATGTGTAATGGTTAATATATATAATGATCAATTTATAATATATAGCCGATATCGCTCATGTACAGTTGGATGAACACGTGTCTGTTTTACATAAAATATGTTGAAAGTGGTTGGTGCTACTGCGTAGACTCCATGCTGCTGCTCCTCCAGGAAAACGTTATTTCCTGTACAAGATGGCCACCGACCGAAGTACTGTGCATGCGCGGAGCGATCTTGTCACTGTGTAAGAGCGACGCAGTGGTTAGAAGAGAGAGACCTGGTATTACCTTATGTCCCAGACACTGTTCCAGCATCCTGCACAACTACCCGCATCCAGCATACACTCTCTGGCTGGTGAGCTATATGACACCCTGCTCTGCACAAGCTCCACTCCATCCTGACCAGAGTGTGTATAAAAGTGAGTACGGCTGTACTCCAATAAACCACTTCACTGGTTAAACAACTGGGCTTTATCATATTTTTGAAGTTTCTGCTGATGTTTACAAAAACTGTGCTGCATCCCCAAGAATGTACAGACACATTTCCAACAAAATATATATATGTGTTTTCGCTGCCAGTGAGGAGGCCGAAAACACGTTAAATTAATGTCCTACACTAAAGCCAAGGTGAGGCAAACTTCCCAGTTACCCAGAGTTTCAGAGAGTATGCAAGATAAATTGGTTTATTACAGTGCTGGATAGGAATCCACTATGGAGACTTAAACAAATTATGTAATAGCTAGAATCTTCAACCCTTGAGATATTATGGGGCATATTTATTAACATTATTTTTACTAAAATAATGTGAAAATGGGTGTTTTCACACCCTTTTCCCAATTTTTTTAGTATCACAAAAATTTACTAAAGGGCAATTGAAGTAGAATTCGCAAAAATATACCCCAAACCCTAATAATCACATATTTTTAATAAGCAGATCGCATTTCCCATACTTCTAATGGGAAATGTGATTTGTCCAGATTCGCTAAAAATAAATTGTGAAAAAAATACCGGCGGAAGCCCTGTGATAATAACGCCACCTGGAGATGGCATTATCCAGGGTTTCCCTCGGTTTCCTGACTCCTGCTCTGCTCTAACAGGCAGAGCAGAGCCGGGAGCCAGCCCCAGTGATCAGCTGTGTGGTCTAAATTAACCACAAACTGATCACTGCAAAAGAGAAAAAAAAGTTGAAAGAAAACAAACACCTGCATCCAGGGACCGGTGATTGGTGCTACGGTGATGTCCTCTGGGGCTCTGGTGAGCTGGTATCTGGGCTCCTGCACTGTGAGCCTGGTCAGCTGCTGCATATTATTAACACACCATATAGACATAAGGCCAGTGGAAAAGTAGTGGAAGAACAGCTTTCTCACTCACATTCGGGCAGATGTACTAAGCTCTGGAAAGTGATAAATTGGAGAGTGATAAACTACGAACCAATCAGCTCCTAACTGTCATTTTTCAAATACAGCTTGTAACATGACAGTTAGGAGCTGAGTAGCTGGTAGTTTATTACTTTCCAGAGCTTAGTACATCTCCCGCTCAGTGAGCTATAGCCATGCAGAGAGGGTTGGATACGGGATGCTGGTGCCCGGAATCCCGGCGGTCAGAATCCCAATGCCGGCATCCTGTCCAGATTACAATCCAGATGCCTCCAGGTAAGTAAGCCTATCCCTCCCTCCCCACAGCCTAAACCTCACCTCCCCCCTAGTGCCTAAACCTAACCCTCCCTCCCCCCAGCCTAAACCTAACCCTTCCACCCCCCTCCCCCGCAGCCTAAACCTAGCCTCCCCCTTAGTGCCTTACCCTAACCCTCCCTCCCCGCAGCCTAAACCTAACCCTCCCACCCCCTCCCCGAAGCCTAAACCTAACCTCCCCCCTAGTGCCTAAATCTAGCCCTCCCTCCCCACAGCCTAAACCTAACCTTCCCCGTAGTGCCTAAAAATGCAGCCTAAACCTAACTTCTCCCATAGTGCCTAAACCTAGCCTCCCCCCTAGTGCCTAACCCTAACCCTCCCTCCCCGCAGCCTAAACCTAACCCTCCCACCCCCCTCCCCCGCAGCCTAAACCTAACCTCCCCCCTAGTGCCTAAATCTAGCCTTCCCTCCCCACAGCCTAAACCTAACCTCCCCCCCTGCAGCCTAAACCTAACCCTCCCCCTAGTGCCTAAAAATGCAGCCTAAACCTAACTTCTCCCATAGTGCCTAAACCTAACCTCCCCCCCTGCAGCCTAAACCTAGCCCTCCCCCTAGTGCCTAAAAACACAGCCTAAACCTAACTTCTCCCCTAGTGCCTAAACCTAACCCACCCTCCCCGCAGTCTAAACCTAATCTCCCCCTCCCCCGCAGCCTAAACCTAGCTCTCCCCCTAGTGCCTAACCCAAACTCTCCCTCCCCACAACCTAAACCTAACCCTCCCCCTAGTGCCTAACCCTAACCCTCCCCCTAGCCCCAGTACTTACCTTAGAAATACTGGAGGTCAGGATGCCGGCACCGGTATTTTGATAAGTGTTGGGATTCCGGCATCTGCATTCTGAACGCTGAAATTCCAGTGGTCGGGATTATGACCACATCCCCCCATACAGTGAATGTCCATCCAGTATACATTTTCAACCAATTGTTCTCTATTAGAAAAATCCCACAATATTTAACCTCAGATAAGTGTTTCAGTAATCTCAGTAATAAGGAATCACATTTTTTCTGTAATTGTTAATAGATGTGTATCGGACACATGCGCAGTGCGAAAAAAATTGCAGGATGAAGCCACAAAACAGACTTGAGTGCAGCTCTGAGAGAGACGAGGGAGGAGCGGGTACTACTTACTCTGGACTGTCTGGAGTTCTGGAGTGGGTCAGTAGCACATCAGGCAGTACGAGAGATGTCTCTCTCCCCAGCCCAGCACATTTGGTAGCATGTCTCCTCTCTGTCTCTGGAAGTGCCCTCCCCCCACCCGGATCTGACCCCAAGCTGAGATGGGGGGGGGCAATACATCCCCTTCCCAGCGTGCAGCGGTGTGCATAGTACTTTAAAAAAAAAAACTATTTGGAGGGACGTGGCCATGTGTTCCTGATCTGGACTCGCCTCCTCACCGTTATCGAGCCTGACACTGCTCTTGACGGCCCTGACTTGTAGATGCTGGGCCTGATTATGAGTTGGGAGTAAAACCAAAATTATCAAGTAACTGTTCACTTGGACAAAGCATGTTGCAATGCAAATACATGTTTTTTTGCATGCAGGGTAAATACCAGCTGATGTTGCATGTAGCCCACATATCCTGGAAAACTTTATATTTACACTGCAATTTAGATTTCAGTTTGGAGATGTCCCTCTCACATCTAACTCTTTCTGCACATTATAAATCTCCCCACCTGCAGTGTAACATGGTTTTGCCCAGGTGCACAGTTACTTGATCTTTTTTGCTTTACGCCCACTTCAGAATCAGGCTCTGCTATATTATTTCTTTTATTTATGCTTTTAAACAGCAAAAGGACGTAAAAAGTTCTGCAATGTTTTTGGAGCGCCGTATCTATGTTTTTGTGTCTCGTGCTTCTGTCAGAAGAAGATGTAGAGCTGTCAGGAAGAACAAAGCCTCCTTCATATACCTCCTCTGTACTTTTAGAACTATGTAATTTAGCAGAGTGGGTAATTGCAGCATTCATGTCTAATAACAGGTTTTATGGCAGTGTGTAACTAAATAAATATGTTAAACTGCTTACTGATTTCTTCTGTAATATTTATTTAAAAATGTGGGGTTTTTTAAATTCGTGATCCTAGCTTGTATGAGAAATGCATTGTTACAATACGCCGCTGATTAAAATGATGGTGTATACGCACAGGGAGTTTCGTGTTTGCTGTCTCTGATTATGCTGTTTTGAATTTTTGTTAGTCTCCATCTAAGCTCACTGTATGGCGTTACTAGCAAAGGATATAATTAATTCATGTATTTTTTATAATTGTGATTTTACAGGGTTAAAAAATATGGCAAAAGCTGTGTAT
The DNA here is from genome assembly GCA_031769625.1 of Taudactylus pleione. Classification (NCBI taxonomy): domain Eukaryota; kingdom Metazoa; phylum Chordata; class Amphibia; order Anura; family Myobatrachidae; genus Taudactylus; species Taudactylus pleione. The sequence continues at coordinate 33,532,153 of JAUIMM010000031.1, read as the reverse complement.
GATGGGCAGGAGCTTGCAGGGAGTATTAGGCTGGTGCAGGGTACAGGCTGAATATGGTGGGCATGGCACTACAATGGGAATGAGGCTATTGTACAGGACATAGACTGTATATGATGGTCATAGGACTGTGGTCGGAAGAGTCTATTATACAGGGCACAGGCTGAGCGCAGCAGACACTCCCTGCCCACACCCTCAGCGCCCTGCCCTGCCTGTGGTCTAGCAGGAACACTAGAGTCTATTATACAGGGCACAGGCTGTGTATGGTGGGCTTTGGACTGTGGTGGAAATGAGTCTATTATACAGGGCACAGGCTGTGTATGGTGGGCTTTGGACTGTGGTGGAAATTAGTCTGTTATACAGGGCACAGGCTGTGTATGGTGGGCTTTCGACTGTGGTGGAAATGAGTCTATTATACAGGGCACAGGCTGTGTATGGTGGGCTTTGGACTGTGGTGGAAATGAGTCTATTATACAGGGCACAGGCTGTGTATGGTGGGCTTTGGACTGTGGTGGAAATGAGTCTGTTATACAGGGCACAGGCTGTGTATGGTGGGCTTTGGACTGTGGTGGAAATGAGTCTATTATACAGGGCACAGGCTGTGTATGGTGGGCTTTGGACTGTGGTGGAAATGAGTCTATTATACAGGGCACATGCTGTGTATGGTGGGCTTTGGACTGTGGTGGAAATGAGTCTATTATACAGGGCACAGGCTGTGTATGGTGGGCTTTGGACTGTGGTGGAAATGAGTCTATTATACAGGGCACATGCTGTGTATGGTGGATTATATAGTGGTATAGGAACCAGCGCTAAATGCTCACAATAATTAAATAAATTGAGATAAATAATTTAGATGGACGGTTAGCAATTTAAAACAAAATACATTTAATTCAGGAATAAAAATAATACACTAAAAACATTGCTTATAGTGCGTCAGTGAATTCACATTTAAATATCGATACAAAATCACCAGATGAAATGCAGAGTTTGCAACTATTAGCAATTCCCAAATGGTAAATACTGGCATTAGGACTCCCTCCTTAGTGTCCAAAGGATAATAATGAGCAGCACAAGATATTACCAGTCTGTGGAATGTGTTCCAAAAGTTCCTTTTAGCATCCTTTGTGCATTCATAGGTTTAATAAGATGGAAAGATCCAGGTTTCTTTAGGCGCCGCAATCCTCGCCCGGGGGGTTATTTATAAAGTCCAAAGAACATCCAGTGTAATGGGAAACTTTCAGAGATGTTGTATGGTGGACATGGGACTGTGGTGGGCAGAGCCGGATTAAGGGGGGGGCACAGGGGGCGAGTACCCCCGGGCCCCCCTCTCTCAGGGGGCCCCCCAGCCAGAGCTTCTCTGACCCAGCTCTGGCACTAGAGCGTCCAGACAACATTCTCTGCTTACTGCCTGGCCGGCTATCGTAGATGCAGAGGGTGTGCAGGCTTTCATAAAGTTCCCCTGCTCCCTGCACACAGCCATTCTGCACAAAGAGTTACACAGTCACAGCTACAGTAGCAGCTGAAGGGCTTGCAGGGACCACGCCTCCTACAAGCGTCACTGTAGAGAGACGGACCAGGCGGACTGGAGACTGAACATGAACAGTGAGGGAACACACACATCTGAAAGCAGCTGCACTCTGCTGAAAAGAATGTAAAGCAAACTAGTCTGGAGTCTGGACTATGGAGAGGTGAGCACCCACCCCACACAGTAGTGAATGTTACAGTCTGCAGCAGCGCAGGCTGATGCAGAGCTCACTGTGGCAGGGGGGCCCATGTCCCTTACACACTGCCATGAAATGTAAAATCTCATATCCCTGTGTACAAAATGTATTTCTTTTTTTGTACTAATGTTTATGCCCCATAACACTTTAAGGCATCTTGTCACATGGAAGCAGTGATAATAAGTGGATGTAGGTACAGGGAATTGCTGCTTCCTTTATTCTATACTGGCTAAAGGGAAAGTGTGTGCACCTTGAAAGGGAACCCCTTGAAAACATAACTATGGGCCTTACAAAAGTATTTACACCCATGGGCAGTTTAAGAGAGTAGTGAACAGTGTGCAGCTTCTGTGCGGGCCCCCTCCCCCCCTTCTCCAACAGCACAGTAACCCCTGCTATGTGCGAGAGTGTACTGTGCATGCTCAGGTCTCTAGGAACATGGCGTACCCACTATGTTCCTGGAGACTTCTCTATTGCTCATGCGCAAATCTCCAGGAAAATGGCTGCAGTGCATTTTCCTGGTGATTTCTGTCTTCAGGGCAGGCCGACGCAGGACTCCAGAGAGGTAAGTTTAATATAATATGGGTGTAGGGTGTGCGGTGTGGACCCACACACACAATGGGCACAGCCAGGGACCGGTGCTGACAAGAGGGGGAGGGCCCCCTGTCTTAAGTGCCCCGGGCCCCCCAAAGGCTTAATCCGGCCCTGGTGGTGGGAATTAGTCTATTATACAGGGCACAGGCTGTGTCTGGTGGACATGGGACTGTGGTGTGAATGAGGCGATTGTACACGGTACATGCTGTCTATGGTGGTCATTGGACTGTGATGGGAATAAGGCTATTTTACACGGTACATGCTGTCTATGGTGGTCATTTTACTGTGGTGGGAATGAGTCTATATTATACAGGACACAGGCTGTGTGTGAAGGCCATGGCACTGTGGTGGAATGGGGCTATTGTACAGGGTACACGCCGGCATTCCGACATAGTTTGGATACCCACACCTGTTGGTAGATATCCTAACCCTCCCCCTCTCCCTACTCTAACCCTAACCCTCCCCGGTTCCTGAACCTAACCTCCCCCCCTAGTGCCTAAACCTAACCTCCCCCTCCCCGCACCCTAACCCTCCCCCTCAGTGCCTAACTCTAACCCTCCCCCTAGTGCCTTACTTTATCCCCTAACCCTCCTCCCAACCCCGCTACTTACCTTCTGGATGCCGGTGTCAGAACTCTGACAGGTGTCAGGACTCTGGAGCCGGTATTCTAAGCGTCTGCATTCCCTGTGCCGGGATACTGAGCGTATCCCAGTTGTATATGTTGGTCATAGGACTGTGGTGGGAATTAGGCTGTTGTACAGGGCACAGTCTACAAAAAGGAAAGCAGGGGAGCATTGTGGGAGCATGGTGACCATGAGTCTATTATACAGGGCACAGGCTGTATATGGTGATTATTGAGTCTATTATACAGGGCACAGGCTGTGGTGGGAATGAGACTATTATACAGGGCACAGCCTACAAAAGGAAAGCCTGGTGACCATGAGGCTAATATACAAGTCACAGGCTGTGTATGGTAATCAAGTGACTGTGGTGTCCGTGAGGCTTCTATACAGTACACAGACTATACATTGAACAAGGGTCTCTATGGTTAGCTTGAGCTAGTTAAGCTGAGCAATAGGCTGAATGTGGTATGGGTTTGCTATAAGCAGTATTGCATTTTTGCTATTCCTCAAAACTATGGCCCTGATTCAGAGCCGGACGATCTGACCAGAGCGCTCGCTCTGAATCAGGGCCCACCTCCAGTAATATGGAGCGTCCTCCTGGACGCTCGTATAGCTGTGGGTCACCACCCACAGCATATACGAGCGAGCAGGATGATGGTCGCGATGGTCTTGACCATCGCGACCATCGCCACTGCGAGCAGAAGCCTGCGGTTGAGGTTTTCAACCGCAAGGCCAGGAGTGATTTTGGCTCTATCAGAGCCAAAATCACTCCCACTGACATCAGTGATGTCAGTGGGGCCGGCTTCAGACGGTAGGCGTTCCCTTGGGAACGCCTCCGTCTGGCAGGCACGCCCCCGGCACGCCCACCAAAGGGGGCGTGCTGTCAGTCAACATCGACAGCACGCCCCCTTTGATGAGATACTCCGAGCGAAGGAAAATCCTTCGCTCGGCGCATCTCGCGCAAGCGCACGACGGAGCTCCCTCTGTCGTGCGCATGCGCAGTGCAGACCATCGACCCACTTGCGAGCGGACAGCTGCTCGCGAGTGGGTCTGAATGAGGGCCAAAATTTCTATTAGATCAAAACATATAACATGTACTTTATCACCATAACATGTTATGTAATTACTTTTTAGTTTTTTACCGTGCACAGGGTACATTTATTTTTTATATTCCTGTATATTCTATTTTCTTTTTTATATATTTTATATCTATTTTAATGTAATGTATTAAAAATGTGATACAGCTGAATAAAATTTTAGAAACTGTCATTTTTACGTGACAGTGGGTCTTGTCCAGAGGTGGACCCTAGCGCATGTGCGGCTGCAAATGTTTGCCCGGTCACAGCGGTAGTATTATGTAAATGCTAAGTTTAGCCATCCTCTTGTGTACAATGGACTCTGCAGTTTCTGAGATGCCCACTTTTATTGCTCGTGGACAGTGCAACTTCACTTGGCTGGCACAGTGTCTCCTGAATTTTTTTAAACATGGCCTCTGCGCTTGTGGATCTGCATTTAAGAATGCAGCTGCGTTCACTGACACGCCAGTGACACTCCCATAACATGCCCATTAGATGGCCTTCTTTATGTGTTCACTTCAGGTCACTTCCCAGACACTGCCCAGGAGCGTTCATGGCTTTCTGCCACCAGCTCAAATGGGAGCGATTCCACATACACTCAGGGGAACACATGCGCCATAGGGGTTTCCAGGACTTTTTGCGCATGCGCAATAGCAAATAATCGCTCAATAATCACTCAACTACGCAAACATCCACATTGTGTTTGCCTTTGAATCATGCCCAGCTTTATGGTGCCCTATGCTAGCTACACCCCCTGACTGCATGATTATGCAGAGGGGCGGGGCGTCAGCACCAGTAAGGACAGCAGCACTGTCGGAGAATCCTCAGGATGCCGACTGCATGTCTGGAGCACCCAAGGGTGACACTCGCTGCAGAATGTTGTTCCAGGCACCCTGCTAGCCAGATACAGGGACCGTGGGGCAGCTTCAGTGCCGCCCACAGAGCCTGTGCTCTGTGCGGTGGCACTGCTCACACACCGCTAGTTACTGCCCTGGTGATGAGTTCCAGTATCTATAGTAAACATTTCAAATCACTCCCAGCTGTTGACGAACATAATAGAGCTGAACATAAAACGTACAACCTTTACAGAAATAAAAACATCCAAAAATGTACATTAATTATTAGGAGCATCTTAGAATTTGGGGACTATACCAATTCAAGTTACACACTTGGGTTATGAGGATGGTTATATTATTATAATATATTCTTTTACATTGTAACATCTCTTAAAAGTATCAGGCCACTACACGGTTGAACCTAAGAACAAGTTGGACCCTACTCATGTAGCATATGAGAAGTTATCAGATACCATCTTATCCAGTAACATGGGTTACTGGCTAAGGTTAGGTGGTTGATACCTAAAATATTCCATAAAAAAACATGTTGCTAGGTGGCACATAGACAGCATTCAGAAAAGACTTCCCTAATACAAAGCACTCCTAATATCAGTAGATGTGTAATTCACTCTATCGCCCCCCCCTTCCCCCCAAACCGTTCCTCCACTCACATACCAGCAGAACTGTGTGCTTTATGAACAAATGGGATCCCATCCACAAGAAAAGTCACAAGCCTCTCAGGGGTCTATTTACTAAGCAGTATTAGGAGACGGAGTGAAAAGTGATAACGTGCCAGCCAATCAGCTCCTGTCATCTCACAGGCTGTGTTTGAAAAATGACAGTTAGGAGCTGATTGGCTGGCACCTTATCACTTTTCACTCTGTTCTCTAACACTGCTTAGTAAATAGACCCCTCAGTCTCTTATCTTATACAGTATTCTAATTATTCCCCAGAAAACGATTTCTAAGCCAATGCAAGAGACACGAGATAATAGGATGGAAACCAACAGTACAACCAATCACAACACACACTCAGACAGTACACACTTACTACACTCATCACAATCATATTAATTCTATTGAATGCCTTATATACAATACATTCCTTTGCACAATTCTATTTAGCTGGCACATGAAAAAACATCTGTTATGAGGCAGGCATGGTAACCTCGGGGTCTGTGCCCAAATGGACCAGGGAGGCACAGAATAATATGCATAGTGGGGTGTGAAACGTGAGCATGTGCATTGGGACTCGGTGCAGTGGGGCCTGCTCACTTTTATAGCATGCAGTGGGAATCTGGGCCTGATTCAGAGACGGATGCTCTAAAAGAGCGTTCGCTCTGAATCAGGGCATTATTTTTTTTTGGGAGCCGCCTCCTGGCCGCTCGCATAGCTGTGGGTGGCCACCCACAGCTATAGCGAGCAGCCAGGTTGATGGTCGCGATGTATAAGACCATCGCGACCATCGGGCTTGCGACGAGACCCTTGTGGTAGGGTCTCGTGGCCGCAAGCCCCAGAGAGCTTCTGGCTCTAATAGAGCCGGAAGCTCTCCCATTGACATCACTGGTGATGTTAGTGGGGCCGCCCACAAACGGCAGGCGTTCGCTTGGGAACGCCTCCGTTTGTGAAGCCACCCCCTGGCCACGCCTACCAAATGGGGTGAGCTGTCAATCACCATTGACAGCTCGCCCCCTTTGGTGCGAGACCTGGAGCGATGGAGCACCCGTTGCTAGCCGGGTCTCACGCATGCGCACGATGGAGCTGGCTCCGTCGTGTGCATGCCCAGTGGGCAAACATTGACCCGGTTGCGAGCACTCAGCGCTTGCGACCGGGTCTTAATCAGGCCCTCTGTTCAATGGTAACCTGTGCAGCAGCTATTTAACCCACGTCACCTTTACCAACTAAGCAGATATCCCTGGGACAGAAGCAAATACCTCAGACACTTTCTTTCATCTATGATGCTTGGACACTCAGACAATGTTTTGCTCAAGCTCCCGCGCACATAACATAAGACCAGAGTCCCACTTGTTTCACCTCAGAAACTAAACAGGGGAATACAATAATCGCGGGTGGGGGCAAAATATAGATTCATTTTGGTGCCCCTATATAGATATTTATGTATAAATATATTTAGATATATATATATATCTATATATATATATATATATACACATATATATATATGCTGCATAGGGTTGAGTTGGGTTACCGCAATGGTTGGTGGTGCCACAAATGGGCTGGGCGTTTGGGTCAAAGGAGGGAGAGAGAAAGTATGAAGGGAGCTGAGGGGTAAGAGGGGAGGAATATATAAAGTGGTAGGGGAGAGAGCTGGTCCCAGAGGAGAGGTTAGCCTGCAGTTTCCAGCCACTGTAGGGGTCGAAGCTAGGTGGAGGAGGGAGGAGGCGAGCAGAGAAGGGAGGACAAATACTGGCACCTCTCCAATGTTTGGGGGGTCAAGTGGCCCCCTCCCCCCCCTTTGTTTCCAATGATTACGTGCATACAGTATACTGATCTTCTTGATTGGCCTAGATATATTTTGTGAACCACAAATTGGCAAAAAAAAATACAGGTGCCCCATTGGGGCTTTCCCCACTGTAGCTATCTTCAGTGGACACACAGAAGGCATAAAGGGGGCTCATTTATAAGAGTTCTTTTTGTGGCCATCCCTTCCCTATGGGGGAGCAGAGCTGCTCCTCAGCTTGACAGGTGCTGGTGCTCTCTTGACTCTTGGCAAGTGCATAACGGTGGGTTTCGTTCTGATCGAAATGAAATAGTACACACATGTGACCAATATGAGTAAGTACAAATGAACACACTTTATTTACAAGTACAAACAAACAATAAACAAACAACATACAAAGTATAGAGTATACTCAACTTTTGTCTATGACACCGGTAAATCATCATCTTCAGCATAAGATGTACTTCATCTTATCTCCTCTTCTGGGGAGCCCTCGTTTCACAACGCCCAGATAATATATATAATATACATTGGCAGCATCCTACTGCAGTCTCAGATCTACCACGAGCTAAAGGGTCCTTTGTGTACCTCTGGTTTATATACCCTAAAATGGGGTGTTGGCTTTCTGGATATTAAGCCCATATCAGTTACATACAGTGCTAGGTATCAAGCACTCATTGGTCCAGCATAGCATTAACCAAACTTATCTCTATTGCACATGCTCTGTAAGCACTAAGATATTACCAGACAAAGACATACAGTAATGACGTATCCTAATGTCTGGAAATTAACTCTATTTCAAGGCTCCTTTGTGTGTAGAGTCTGGACATCACTGCTAATTACCCATAATGCTTAGCATCTCTACACAGCTTATGATGGAATGTAGCTAACTGAAAAGAACATAGAAGCTATGAATAGCTCATTATACTTATAGTTGCAATAGAAATGACAGGTAGGAGCTAGGCCTCAATATTTATGACTTATTTGACCCCAAAAGGTCATTTGATCGTTCTATGGAAAAACAGCAACTGTATTAAGACAATCTCATTCTAAACCTGAAGAGGCCTAGCAAGGGTATATATGTGTGTTATAACTTACAATTTATATACTTATGTAGAGATTAACTATTTAACCCACTGATTACAGCAAGTAATCTACCCTAAGCCCAACATGCACAGCAATGGGGCAAGTCTCAGCTCTTTTACAAATAGCCCCCTTGCAGATAGAATTTTTTTATCTTCTGGGCTTGTCTTGTAGTCTTCTAACTTCTTGGCAGTACAGTTACTCCTTCTTTCTGAAGTCTTTGGGAGCTCTTCTTTGCTCCCTGCCTGCCATCGAACTGAGCCTGCTCCAGTTATAATCTATAAACTGAAGAGGGGAGCCGGGGTTAACGATGTTGTGAGCCATGATTGGCTTACCGATATTCCAAAATTCTAAATGTTGGTGGTGAGCTCTGATTGACCATGACCTCTCAATTTCTGAACTTAAATCTTTACAAATTCAAGCTCACGAACATCAGAACTTGAAGATAACTCATCGGGTGAGTCACAGAAGATGGGGATTCTTCAGGGATGGCTCCAGAATTGCATACATCTTCTTTCAGGTGGGCTCCATCGTTGAAACATTCAGTGATGACCCTAATGGTAGTTCCAGCACATTCTCCTCTGGCAACCTCCTTCAGGTAGGTGTCCTATCTTTGGAGATCTCTCTACTTCTGTGGTGAGCCTTCTCCACGGGCAGTCTCCTTTATGAGAGACATCTTTGCAGTAACCTGTGCAGTGAGGTTCTAAACAATGAGATAAGCCCTGATGAAGCCCGTCAGAATATAGCGGGTGAAATGCGTTGGGTACGCCCCCCACTACTCAGCTGTCTCTGGAAATGACCACCTGGTGGTGAGAAGGATATGCACACTCACCGCCGGAGCCATAGTTTCTGCACCGGTATATCATATATTGTCGACGGCTGCTAACATCCATCACACACAGCCCCTCAGCACACCGAGCGGACCCCAGACACAAGCAGTCGGTGGCCCCTCACTCATCCTATGCTCCACAGACACTTTTTATACGCAGACTTGACAAAAGGAGTTAGGAGGTGCTCTCACCGCACCATTGTATAACAGTTAAATTTTCTGAACTGTTTTAAACAGTGACCAACAGCTTGCACATTGTTTTTGCAAGCCCAAAAAAACAACCCCTAAGAACAGTGATTACCATCTACTTTTTAAGCACAGAGGACCTCATTCAGAGTCGGTCGTAAGCGGCCGCTTGGTCGTAGGGGAAAGGGGCTGGATATGCAAATGAAGCGATCGCAAGTTGCGTCGCTAAGATGGGATCCTTAGCTGAATGAGCGAGAGTAAGAAACGGCCGTAAGACTAAAAACACGCCCCCTTCTCGATCAAAACACACGTCATCTCCAGGGTTTTAAGGATTAATCGAGACCATCAGGACCCATCGGAGCTGATCGCAGAGCTTAAGGCTGACCATATACCCTCTCTCAAGCAGTACGATCTAGTCAGTGTAAAAACCACCCATGTCACATGTGCCATGACACTACTTTGTTAATTATGCACTCCCATTAAACTCCGTTCGCATAGTCAGGCACGCCTACGTTCGGATCTCCACTCCCCCGTTCACATGCACCTTCCCCTGTTACCACCCACAAACGGCTCATTCTGTCACTCAGACTAACGACCTGGCTGTGTTCTAGGAGTGAGAAATTTCCGATCGCAACAGCTAGTTTGCGCACGCGCAATGCGAATCTTACACGTGCTAAGTTTAGCGAACATCGCTGGGTACAACCGAGCGGCCGCTTACGATCGGCTCTGAATGAGGTCCAGAGCACTTTGGATATATCATATGCTTGCATTTATTTGTATGACTGATATGATTTATATGTTTTATCTCTACATATTCTTTTATATTTTATAATTGTTACATTTACTCCATATAGATTTATCCATGAGTGTCATCATATGCTGTTTTATAGTATTTATTTGTATTGTCCATCCATTTTTTCCACATAATCTTCCACGCAAGTGCACTAATGAACGCAGATTCCCGATTATCGGGAATATGTGTGTGCGCAGGACCCATTCTGCGAGCGTGCAGAATGGGTCCTGCTAAGATGCACGCAAGCCCTTGAATGCCATTGCCAGGTTGACAGGCAGAGGTATTTAAGGGGTGGGGCGGGGGCGGGGTCAGCCGGCGTTCCCTGAAAAGGGGCTTGTCCGTCTTGTTTTCCTGGAGTGGCCAGCCCACAGACTGCGTGGACGTACACAGTCTGCTTGGCACATAAGCCGGCCAGGGTGAGTAATATGAGGCTTACTCAGCTGGCCATCCACTATCGCTACCATCGACCACTAATGGTCGCAATGGTGATCCCAGCCTGCGACCTCCGTCGAAAATGCTGCAGGGGGTGTCATACACCTCCTGCTGCATTTGCATTATTGCAAGGATCGCAATTGCAAAGCTACCTGCGTGCATAAATCATATATCTATAGCCTGCGTGCATACATCATATCTATAGCCTGCGTGCAGCTTTACAATTGAGATCCTTGCTGAATCAGGCCCTCAGTGTGGTCTCCCTTGACACAGGGGCATATATACACTGCAGACCCTATGCTCACTATAGATACATGACTCTGGATTGACGCACATTACTCAAAAGTAAAGTGCACAGAAAAATAGTGTATTTTTACACATATGCAGAGCTGTACGCGTCTCAAGCTGGCAGCACATGCACCACTTTACTACTAGTTATCAATGCCCACAACCCCCCCCTATACTTGATGCAAAAGATTAATCTCCTTAACTGGTGTATGCATGGAGCATTTTATCGTGTACTAACGATTTCCCTTACTCCTCTGTTCCACTTCTACAGTCTTAAATGTAGACATGTTAGAGTGCCTTTGTGTGTGAATTCTCGCATTTGCGTGCACTCATTTTATGCAGAGCAAATTCACACAAGACCTTTTATGCAAATTACCGTTCAGCTCTACATCAGGCCTTATGCGTGGGCACCAAACTCTTACTTTATCCATTTTATTAACTATTTCCCATAGGACAATGAACAAGTCACTTTTGATGTCTCTTTACAAAGCATCATTGTTGTAATCTCTTTATGTGTATGTGAGAGCTGTGCGAGCTTTACTTTGCGATCTTTCCTGTTCTCTGAGGTTTCTAGAATAACTGTCTTACTTTTCGCTAGAGCCGTAACTAGACTTTTTGGTGCCCTGTGCCAGAGAGAGCATCCCACACACACATTTTTTAAATAGGGAAAAAGGGCCACGGTCTCATGGGGAAGGGCCAGGGAAGAGATAGGGGAGGCCAGGGATGCTGGGGATAAAAGAAGAGGAAGCTACAAGTGAGAATGATAATATACAGGAAAAGTGACAGTCCCAAACAGCGCCTCCTGCCCTGCGGTGCCCTGTGCCACGGCACTGGTCGCACTACCCTAGTTACGGCCCTGCTTTTCTATATAACTTGCTAATTTATCAGTAGAAGGTTAACAACCCTGTTATGTTATACTATCTCCAGTCACCAGTATGTAGCGTGATGGAGTCTGCGCTCCTCAGTTACATTAGCAGTGTATTTCAGTCAGGTGCAGCACTGTCTTCCCACTTGCTTACTGAGGCTGCTGATTTGTGCTTTGCAACAATTGACATTTAGAAATGAGAGAGGCTCAGCATGTGTCGTTTGTATAAAGTGACTGCCACCAGCTCTTTATTCTCTACATACAGTACAAAGACACAGCTGTGTTAGTGGCTGGGTACATGGAGGTGAAGCTTTCAGCTATTTGGCTATTCCAGGAATCTTTAGGACTGGCAGAATAAAAGTAAAAAATTGAAAAGCTGATAATTAAAAATGGCACAAAGATAAACAGAATTCTAGCCGAATCAACTGAAGAACTTTATGTTCAATGCGATAATAATAATAATAATAATAATAATAATAATAAAAAATATGTGTGCATTTTGGTACCGTGGTTATGAGTCACCCAGTGGTTTTATTATTCCATGAATGCTAACTTAACAACTAACTAGAAATAAAGGAGTCTATTTACTAAGCAGTGTTAGGAGACAGAGTGAAAAGTGATAAGGTGCCAGCCAATCAGCTCCCAACTGTCATTTTTCAAACACAGCCTGTGAGATGGCAGTTAGAAGCTGATTGGCTGGCACCTTATCACAGACTTATCACTTTTCACTCTGTCTCCTAACACTGCTTAGTAAATAGACCCCAAAGACACAAAAACTGTCATGGGATTAAAGAGGTCGCAGTCAAATTTACTGATCGAATTGTGAATTTGGTAATTAAGAAAGGGAGCGAGAAAAGCCGTGCTAACCTCAGCAACAGCCCAATAATGATATTTAAATAAATTGGGTGTATAAAACCACCCCAGTGCAAAGGATTGAGCATGACCACTCCCCCTTAATTGTCCTAGCACTGATCCCTCCCTGAGATGGAGGCCAGCTCCTCCCCTGGGGTAGAGACAATCTTGCTGTTCTGAAAGGGAGTATGCCTCCCAACTGCTACTGTGCTATTAAAGGCCAAGGAGCATTGCTTTTTGCCAAAACCCACTACCCCCCTGTGACCTCCTAAACTTGACCTAAAGAAAAGAACACAGATCTTCAAAAAAGCGTAACCCCTCCACAGTCAGATGAACCCCATCAGGTTTATACAAGGCTTCTTCCTCATACTTCAAACAAGGGTTCCTAACACCCTTACTACCTAAATTCAATACAAACCTTGAGATGGTTTTGTTCACTTTCCTCTTAACTCTGTCTAAGGCTGCACCCCCTTTCGTACCCCTCCAGAACCTTTGAGGGATGAATTCTGAACAAACTATACTCATTTCTGACCAGTGTGTAAAAAACACTTGCATGTTCAACTTAATGGCGTTTATTAGTTAGACTCCTTTGCAAGTGCTCGAAGACATTCCCTCTTATGTGCACTTTCACTACAATGTGGCATATTGTGATCTGAGGGAAGAACAATGAACTGGTGGCACAGGGCCTGATTCAGAGCCGGACGCTATTTGCGCTCGCTCGTTCAGAAAAAGGGGCCGGCTATTTAAATTGAGCGCTCGCTCTTTGCGGTCTGTTGTCTATGTCTGAGCGAGCGAACGAAACATGCGCTCGCTATTTTGTAAAGACGCCCCTTGGCCGCTCGCATCCTACATCATCTCCGCTATTTATTTGATTAATCGAGTACATCGAAAGGCGTCTGAACTGCTCGCAGTGCTTGTGGTTGGATTTTCCTACCGCAATCATGCGAACAGTTCAGGCTAAGAAACAACCAAGTGACGTGGTCGATGACGCTGCTTTGTTAATTATGCACACCCTTAAAACGCCCGTTCTGACCGTTTGGCACGCCTGCGTTCGGATCTCCACTCCCCGTTTTCAAGCACCTTCCCCTGTTACCACCCATTAACGCCTCAACCTGTCACTCAAATTAGCAGGCACTCTCTATTTTGCGAGCGCTCGATTTCCGACCGCAATGACTGGTTGGCTCATGCGCATTATGACCCATACACATGCGCAGATGTGCGAACATCGCTCAGAGCGAACGAGCGGCCGCTTACGAGCGGCTCTGAATCAGGCCCACTGTGCGGTATAATGTGAACTAGGGCACTTTTATTGGGCATAGAATGAACAACCATTGTGAAGCGAGTTCGCCCTAGAAGCTTTGGGGAGGGGCCCCTCAAAAATGTTGCTATGGGACCACAAAGTTCTGGCTACACCCCTGGCCTGGATGGTATGATGCAAACTCCTTTTACTCACAATCGGTGGCTACTACCTTTTTATGAGAGGGGGTTACCCGTGTGCTGCAGTTCCAGCAGCAGTATGGCCCCTGTTCTCTCCGGCGCACAAATGCCGGCTTCTAGGAATTGTGGGCCTGATTCAGCTAGGAATGCAAGGATGCAGACGCACGCAATCGACCGATGTTTTTGCTCTGCGCATTCGTCTGCATTGCATGTACAGATGTGCAAACTAGCTATTGTGATGGGAACTGCGTGTGCAGAGGCTACGCAGACCCAGAGTACAGTGATTGACAGGAAGTTCCGTTTTGTGAGGGTAGTCGGACAAACGCAGGCGTGTCTGTGCGTTTGGACGGACTTTTCGGGGCGTGCATAATTAAGCCCTTGCGGCGATGGCCATAGCCTGAGGTCCAGTTGTACACAGGAAGCGGCACACATCCTGCGTGAAGTCAGGTCAACCACTATTATGCAGGACGCTCGCAAGCGGGTCGATGTTGCCCCACTGTGCATGCGCACGACGGAGGGAGCTCCGTCGTGCGCATGCGCGAGACCCGGATAGCGACGGGCTCTCCGTCGCTCCGGGTCTCGCACCAAAGGGGGCGTGCTGTCGATGTTGATTGACAGCACGCCCCCTTTGGTGGGCGTGGCTGCCAGACGGAGGCGTTGCCATGGGAACGCCTACCGTCTGAAGCCGGCCCCACTGACATCAGTAGTGATGTCAGTGGGAGTGATTTGGGCTCTGATAGAGCCAAAATCACTCCAGGGCTTGCGGCAGCGAGACCCTACCGCAGGGTCTCCGTCGCAAGCCTGATGGTCGCGATGGTCTTGACCATCGCGACCATCATCATGGACGCTCGCATAAGCTGTGGGTGGTCACCCACAGCTATGCGAGCGTCCAGGAGGACGCTCCATTTTCATGGAGGAGGGCCCTGATTCAGAGCGAGCGCTCTGGTCAGAGCGTTCGGCTCTGAATCAGGCCCAGTATCAGCTGCAGCTCCTAGATGCCAGATAGGGCTTAAGGAAAGGCAGAGGAGTGGCTTTCCTATTGAAAGTGAGCTCTCTGCTAATCACGACCCTGACTGGTAATCCCAGGGGGAGAAATCACCTTTCCCTTGGGCAGCCTGTCTGGCTGTGATTAGCAGGTAGAGTTTTTAATAGACAGCCACTGTCAGAAGACTCTCACGGGGGTGGTGGATTTTATTGGGGGTTCTGCAGCCCTGCAGTCCCTAGGTAAAAACCAGCACTGCTCACAATTGATCCAACAGTGCTCACTGGTATATCCAAGCACATGGGCATCTGTGTAATCAACAGCACAGGGGTTGAATACTTATAAAAGCAGCATTTTTGTATTATTTTTATTATTACTATAATTATTTTTTATAAAAAAAAAAATATGCAGACAAATATGAATTATGAGCTTGAAAATTGACCTTAAGAGCCGACTGGTTTGCAATAAATATACTGTAAGTGGATGATGCTGGCTGTATACTGTATTACAGTAATGTATCAGAGATCACTGTAATGTATGAAGGACAATTTGCACAGATATGTTATCACATAATGGTTCCAGGGACACCCAGCTTGAAATGACTGTACATCACACTGAATTGTATAATATTAATGTATCAAGGGGATCCAGACGGGAACATGTATCATGATAATAGACAGATAGGACCAGCTCTGAAATCTGTCACTTATTAATGCTTTGGTGTTATCCTGCATTATATTAGAGACTTCTCGCTGTGATAATTGTATTATAGAAAAATAATTTTAACTATTGAGGGACTTGTCGTGCAACATACTAAACAGTGACATTTGGTCCCCAAACATTGTAAAAGTTTGTGACTATTTATTTTTCTGTGTTACACAGATTCTACAGAGATTATTTCTAATGCCCTTGCTACATTTAGTTTTTATCTCAATTTTATATTTCAGATTACAACTTTGGCCCTAATTCAGCAGTGCACACTAGTGCACTGCTGAACGCAGATCCTGATGTTCGGGAATCTGCGCAGGCACCAGACCTGATGTTCGGTTCTGCAAGGCCGCATGTAAAGTGGCTGTGATTGACAGTCTGCTGCCGTTTGGGGGTGGGGAGGGGGCAGCGATTGCCCTCCATTTCCCGAAACGGAGGCTTGTCGCCGCCGTTGCGGGTGAGGGAAGAAGCCAGGATCTCTGACGGATATTTCCTGGCCTCTTTCTCTAAACTGCGGCGGCCGGTTGCGGGACCCCATGGGTCACCTTAGCCGGCCGATGGTACGCAGATTATCCGATGCTGCTTTGGGTGTGATGCCTCCTGCTGCATTTCCATATCTGCAAGGATTGCAATTGCAAAGCTGCCTGCGTGCATACATATATCTATAGCCTACGTGCATACATATATCTATAGCCTGCGTGCATACATATATCTATAGCCTGCGTGCATACATATATCTATAGCCTGCGTGCATACATATATCTATAGCCTGCGTGCATACATATATCTATAGCCTGCGTGCACCTTTGCAATTACGATCCTTGCAGAATCAGGCCCTTTGTATTCTATCTATATGACATCTGTTTAGCTCCGCGATGGACCATCCTACTAAATGTTTGCTTTCTCTAGTTCATATATTTGTACATACTTACATAGAGCATAGTACAGGGATCTTTTTATGTAACGAAATCAATGTATCATACTGTAATGCTCACGTGTATGCTTACACAGATAACGATAGATGAAGCATATAAAGGTATCTTTATCTTTATATCTCTAGCATTGTCACCCCTGGTGCAATTCTCACAAATCCAGTATTTGTCGTACTTTAACAGATGCTTAGACAAAGCTTACTTGGAATACTCTGTATTCCTACACATCAGAGTTTCTTTGTATGAGAGATTCTGAAAATTCCAGAGGTAAAACCAACTCCATATGTAAAAAACCTAGGAGAACACCATGGTGTAGCACATAAAAAATTGCAATAAACAAATAAACAGAATGATATAAAATAACTAAAGTACACACTTATACCAGCGCTGAAGGAAAGCTTCTTATCACCGATCTGAATGGACGTCCGGACATCCTACGGGTGCAAAAAGCAAGTCCAATATATTTTTTATGTTTCTATATTTTTTACATATGGGCTATTGCTGGAGAGTCTATGGAAGTTTGACCTACAACAACTAAGACCCAATGGACTATTACTATTTTTATTTAGATTAACATATATATGTGAAACAGACAGAGCGCCTGTGGTTTGGTATATATTTTTATATTTGATTTACATCTGTAGTTCTATAACCCAGCGTGTGGCAGAAAGAAGAGCGGGTGAAATCAGCAGTGCCAAAACGGAGGCTCAGCCAGCTGTTGTCAGCCTTACTTATCAAAGAGCTGAGAGATCAGGAGTGTGGCTGTCTCCTCTAAGAAGCAGCCTTCATGAAACATAGACTGAGAGACTGTCCACCAAGATGAGGAGAGCCACTCTAATTGTGCTGAGACTTTAGAGACAGGGGGTATGAGTGACTGTCAGTTCTGCTGACAACTATGTAACATAATTTACCCTTGAATATTAAACTAATTACTGTCCAGTAGGAAAAGATGGTCATCCGTTCATCTGTTCATTTGTCAACTGTACTTCAACTGTGCCTGTCATACCTGCATCAGCTCCACATATAACAACCATGTTATGAAGCCTGCATGTGCAAGGGTGCCAAGCCGGGTACCATAACTACCCACTGTGTCCCAGGAAGAAGAGAACTGAACTAAACCAAGGTGGCAAGTATAAGGCTCTCCAAGATGGCAAGTAAAAGGCTTTTCAGAGTTACTGTAGGTGCCCATTCACCACACTGCTGCTGGATGGGTATATAGATCTACATTTATTTATCACAGCACCAGCTATCTAAACTGTTTTAGATGTCTTTCCTTGGATAAAAGTGCCAATTGTTTAAGCTTTGTGTTATTAATGTCGGTGTGTAGAAATCTATGATGTGGGGTAGGTTGACCTTGTGTATATAAGCAAACATTACAAACTCCTACCTTTTATACTTATTTCTAGATAATATGGAAGACAAATTGAAGTACAGTATAGAAAGAATGTGATTTGACATTAACATTGTTATGTGAACAATTTGGATGCCCGGCTAGATACAGTAATGTCAAGGTAACAGTAGATATATCTGTAGGCAAATATTTGATTCACGACAGTCAATGTAAAAAAATAAAAATAAAAAACCTTAATTGGTAAGGGTTTGTAATGAATATGTGTATTGGGTGACACATACATGCGCTATAAGAACGCCAACCACTGTGATTAGTAGAAGCTAAGGTTGGGAGGTTACCAACCTCCTTAGGGTTATTAATGTATTTTCCGATGTGCCTGTTTTTGTGCGGATGTGTCCATGCATTTGTAGGCATGGTGGGATGGATGGGAAGCAAAGCTTTGCACACATCTGATGGGAGAGTCTGGGCAAATCATGGGCATTATCTTATTGGTGTGGGGCAGTTACTTATGCCTGCACAGTGACATTTTATTGTCAGAGTTGTATGTTTTAAAATTTGATGAAAGTATGGAAAGCAGCATGTAGGCAGATATTCCTTATTTCCCAGAAGGACAGTCAGTATTCTTCTGGCAAAGGCTTGTTTGTTTTCAGGTCCTCTGATGTGGTAGAGATCAGGCCACATACTATAATTTCAATGGGATGCCCGTCCTACCTTCTAGACATAGAAAAGCTAATTTTCATTCGTACTTAAACCAATACAGTAAAATTATTCAAATGTACACTAGTGACACAGCTAAAAGGAGCAGTATTGTAGGAGAAAATATAAACAGTGTAATAGAAGCACTGGTAAAGTGGTCAATGGCAGGTACATTTTTCCTAGGTTTTTGGCCTATGTGTTATAAAAAAACCCGGGAGAAGGGGGTGTGGATGTGAGGAGAGGGAGGGCTCCATCCACAGGCCACTCCAGGTTTTGGGCCTTTTGGCCTGGGAGCAGGTCAATTAGTGGTTTCACCTGGAAGTGGCTCATAAAAGCTGTGTAATCTCTTGGTGCAGTGTCTCATACCTGGGGGAGCTGGCTGTCTAGCCTGTTCAGAGACACTTGTTTAAATCCCTGTAAGTACTGTGCACGTGTTTTGTTGATGGTGAGGGCAATAGGCCCTACCATAGTTTAGCAAGGGAATCTGCTATGTAGTTAGTGCCCAGCCGGGCTAGGTTTTATGTTTATGCTTTTGTTTATACTTTTGTGTGTGGCACAATAAAGACTGGCGCCGATCCGTTTGAACGAGATACCCAGACTTGTCTCCTGTTTCTACGGCTGCTGTGTGTAGAGAGGGAGTCTGTCTACCCCTGCAGAGGGACCCCTATCCCACTGTGTCACAACAGTTAAAATGTAATAAAGTGAGTGGTTCTAAAGAGATAGTAGGTTGGATTTTGAACAGGTATTTTTACAATATTCTGCCCAATTTGCAAATGGTTCCCCATATATTCCCTGTTTAAAGGTCTTTGCAAGGTCTGGCAACCCCCGCTTCTCCCTCAACTAAATCATGTCCCAGAACTGCCCCCCCCAGACTTAACAACCCCCCTATTTTTCCTTAATTAAAATCATATCCCCCAGAACTGCATTCTGTCTGATAAATTATTAATTTACAAATAGATCTAAGAGCTTTGAGGGTGCCCAATACAACTACTCTCCCTCCTCCTGTTGCTGCTGTCCCTTCAGTCTCCAGCTCTCTCTCTCTGTGTGCTTGCACTGCAGTTTCCGCTGATTGGTGGATAGCTCCAGCCATCCACCAATCAGCTTTGGATACTCCCATGATAGTGATTGGTGGATGGCCACCAACACAGCAACTGTCCAGCATGGCCGCCCCCCAGGGTTGTCTTAACAGCAATGTGGGCCCTGGGCAAAGCAATGCACTAGGGCCCCCTACCCACTCAATCACAGGAAAAAAATTTAAATGGTCAATAAAATTAAACCCTCCTGCATGCCCATCAGACCTTCCACACATGCAGAGAGACTCTGTCTGACTGGTCTGAAGCCGGCGGATAAAGTGAAACTGGGACTGAGGTGAGTACTTGTCACCGGGGGGAGGGGGGGGGGGGTGGGGGAGGTTAGATCAGAATACAGTGCACCATTGGCCGGCTTATAAAAATATCACAAATTTACCAACTGGCCACAGCTGCAGGGGCCCCTACAAGCTTCGGGCCCTTGGGCAACTGCCCAACAAGCCCAATGGAAGAGATGGCCTTGCCGCCCCCGCCAACACAGCAACTGGCTAGCATTCTTCCACGCAGGAAATGTCTGCCATTCTCCAACACTACAAATGGCCCCAAATTCTCCTACACGTATAAGACAGCCATGGACAAAGGATTTTGAGAATGACGCAAGTATTGATTTTCACAAAGTTTGCTGGTCCAGTGTTTTTAGACCTTTTTGTCAGATGTTACTATGGTATACTGAAGTAAAATGACAAGCATTTCATAAGTGTCAGAGGCTTTTATTGACAATTACATTAAGATTATGCAAAGAGTCAATATTTGCTGGCAGACTGACACAGAAGAGCTGCACTGCACAGCACGTTTCCCCTCTTCAGATCATCCCCCATGTGCTCCCTCTTCCCTGCAGCCTTTGTACTGGCCGGCCACTCACTGAAACAGCCTCAGGCTGCTACCTCGCATTCTATTGGATGGCTCCCGGCATCCCAGCAGTGCTCTGCGGCGGCGTCTGTATGACGGCAATCACTCAGTGCAGTGGCTGCTAGTGAAAGTAAGCTGGTGCGCTGGGTGTCAGGGGGCCCTCTCAGAGAGGGGGGCCTGGGAGTACTTGCCCCCAGAGAACCCCCTTTATCCGGCCGTGCGGCTGGGTGATAAGTGACTTACAAGTCACTTACTCATTTTATTGTGCGCCAGTGGCAGGGGAATAGCACTGGACGTGGGTGGCCGAGTGGCAGGCAGACAGACGGGCCCCCCAAGTGTCCAGGCCCGGGACTAAAGTCCCAGCAGTCCCCCCCCCCCTGATGGCGGCCCAGTGTGTATGTGCAGAATGTCCTGTTCTGTTTGGTCTTTTTTAATCAAATCTCTGATATAGTCTGGCAATAAAAAGTTATTTATGTAAATAGCTCCTTACTAGTAGTGTTTATTTACAAAGAGTATTAAAAAAGAAAAAGAAAAAACAGCTTTGTATGCCAATACACTTCTGTTTTTAGTGAGGTCACCAAGTACAAGGAGGGTGGTGGCAAGACTGTTCAAAAATAAGAAAATCATTTTGGAAATTGTCAGTTGAACTTCTTCTGTCTTTCTTTCTACTGAAGAATTGTCCATACCTTCTAGCCTTTCGCTAGACTGCAGAATTACATGAGAGCGCTACGACTTTCTGTTTTTACTCCTGTTTAATTATTATCAAGATAGATGTTTCTCATATATATTTTCTGTATGTGACTCGTCGGTTATCACCATTTTCATTCCAAATCAGTGATTTTTTTTATTTTAAACTCCATTTGATAACATTCTATATTTGTGTTCTTAAAGAGTTAATGTGCCAGATAGGCTTGTTTTTTATAATGCTACATTTAAGTTAGGGAGTTGTTTGGCTTTGATTAAATTAGGTTGTGATTCCCATTATGGGATCATAAATGGAGAAACTGAAGACTTTCCTAGAATCTCTGCTCTTGAACCTAATCTTAATGATGGCAGAACTTTGGCTTTAATAGTGAGTGTAATACATACCTTTGAGGAATTTTAGTTATCTTTATACAAATACATTTTTTTGTTTCACCTAACCTTTGCGCCCCCACATGTCATGCATTGGCCAGGTGGACTTGGTCGTGCCTTTTAACTTTTTTCTTCTGACTGACATCTGCTAGATCCCAATGAGATGTTGATCTAGAGTTTGTTTTGGATCAATAAATGCAGGATTTTGAGGCCAATTATGTAGGTTTACCTAATCAGCAGTCAGATTGCAGCATATGTGAGCACCTATAGGGTGGAACAGCCAGCGATTGTAGATATATCTGCAGATGATGGTTGTTTATACACACTGAACAACCATCATCTGCCATCTGGCTGCAGGACCCGTTGGCTGGGGTCACATCGCGACCCCTCCCCGCGGCCTCTGCAGCAAGCGTACGGGCGGTCGGCTGACATATCAACTGTACACACTGGCTGACGTACCCACAATATATCTGGCCATTCAACTGAACGCCCTATATATCGGCCAGTGTGGACCCAGCATAAGAGTGTGTAGACTAAACAAAGGTAACCGACAATTAAAAGGATAAATCACCTACAAAAAAATTACTTGCATAACATGAGCGTGTATATTTTGATGCAATATTAAATATCACATACTGACATATATAAAACATGTATTTTTATTTCCTATCTGTTGATGCATAATTTGACTATCTAATCTATTTTGATGCTTATTTTACCCAGTATTAAATATTTGTGTGCATTAAAAACACAAATTGTGGCAGTGTGTGTTTGGTAAATTGATATTAATGAAATGCCTGCTTTTCCAGCATACATTAATAATACCCTTCAAATAAAGACCAGACAATTTGAATGTAGGAATCACTAAGGACAGTTGTCATGGAGACCTAATGGCATCATACTGAGAGGCAAGGATATCCTGCGGCCCGCTGAGCCTCAGAGTCCTACATTAATGCTTTTCACAGAGGTATGATTAGCATTTTTGCTTAAGAATAACTAAGTGTTATTCTGGAATAGGGAACATTTAGAAGTCATGTGGTCTATGTTCCTAGTCCTCATATTTAAATGAATCCAATGAATTGATTCTCAGTTCTTGTTCAATACCTAAGTTAATATAATCAACACACCTGCTGCAGAATCAAAAAGAGGTATTGCCCACCTCACAGAATCACTGGCGAATATATAACACAATTCTGCGCTGGTGCATTCATATGTATCATAAAAACACTTATTAAATTATACATATCCCATTAGAACAGGTAAAAAACAGCTTTGTATAAGAAGTAGCTGAATACAGTAACAATTAATTACATTGACATAAATACATACAGATGTAGCATAGAAAATTGCAACATTGTGACTGAAAAAAAGAAAAACTAAAAAGTTTGGTTTAAGTTCACAATTGCTGGCGTAATAGCTTAGATGTATTGTCAAAAAAATGTTCTGACCCTCTTTGCCAGTCCTGCTGCTGAGAGACTGAAACTGCATCACAGGTGATCTACAAATGTCTCTGCCCATTGTGGGTTCCATGACCCTGCTAAATACAGAACATGGGGGAGTGCCAAACCTATAATAGTGAAGGCAGATTTGCACACAGTGCTTTTTAATATGGAAACCCCCTATAAACTAAGATGTATGTATGGATATGCATGCTATATTTGGGATTTCTAAATGTGGTCTGGCCTCTTACTATTAATAGCTTCATCTACAATTCTGACTTGGTACCTAGCAGTATTGCATGACTTGCCTATTTTTTTTATTTACATCCTACCTATCAGGGGCTGAATGTGGAGTTGCCAGGTCCCATCCCAAAATTTGTGAAAGGACCCGGCCTGGTAAAGCTCCCCATGGATATGTACAGAAGAGACTCCCACTTTATTGTAGTGAGCAAGAACAAAGACAGGCGCCTATACAGCAAGCTGTGTTTCCATAGCATTATCATTAACTACTATGAGGTGATCCACAATCCTGGACTTTTGGTAATGAACTGCACAGTCCTGATCTTTCAGCCGTAGGTACCATATTTGAAGACTTGGATGTCTTTAGTGACTATCCCGACAAGGTTGACTCCACAGAGAATAATCTACATTTTCTCCAGCAGGGTTGTCAGCCAAAGAAGAAATATAGGGGAGAATTTTAGTACCGGGCCACAGATTACCATAGGAATGGCCCAGCACTGAGCAGTCAATTCAGAATATGCTGTCCAAGCAGTTATAGGATTATCCAATAATCCTTAGAGCGATTAATGCAATTAGCAATCAAAACAGGCTGATAACTTTAGGAAAGGAAAGAAGACAAGAACAGTGAATTTTATATATCTACTGTACAAGTTTCTCTCTCCAATGGATACACATCAATCTGAATCCGTGCAAACTGGAATCTCTATGTTCTCATCTGAAGAGAAATAGTGATGTTGAGTCTTGGCCTAATGCCTCTACTGAGCAGAGTGAGATCAGTTTGCCCATTCCTGCCCTAAGAAACCAGAAACCAACAGGGCGTTGATGGGTACAAAGAAACTCATCTAAGCCCACATGTTTTTACTTCCACAGGTATTTCTTTTCCTTGCTAGTGAGGTTTCAGGACACTTGTTTTAGATGTTCTTATAGCTCAAAGCTTAAATAAATAAAAGATACCTTCCATTGATCTAGATTATACAGGTTGAGTCTCCCATATCCAAAATGCTTGGGAACAGGGGTATTTTGGATAATGGAATATTCCGTATTTTGGAATATTTGCATATCATATTGAAATATCTTGGGAATAGGACCCAAATATAAACACATATTGCATTTATGTATTATATACACCTTATACTCACAGCCTGCAGTTAATTTTATGCAATATTTTCAATAATTTTGTGGCTCAAACAAAGTTTGTGTACAGAAATGAAATTCATTTATGTTTCATATACACCTTATACACACAGCCTGTAGGTTATTTTATACATTATATTTAATAATTTGTGCCTTAGACAAATTTGTGTACATTGAACCATCAAAAATTCCATATTTCGGAATATTCCGTATTTCGGAATATTTGGATATGGGAGACTCACCCTGTATAATTTGTGTGTTTTAGATGGTAGCCAATAGTCCAAGGGTGTAATTTGTTGCAAGACACCTAAGATGACACCAGTCCTGCACTAATGCCTGGCAGAAATATTATTGAGCTCAGTACAGCCTGGACTATGTGGTTCACATGACTCCACTTCTTCCAATCCAGCAGGAAGTACGGTACATTTATTCCATTATCATGAGCTAATTTTGGAACTAATCTAAATTGGATTCCCCTATGCTTTGCAAGCCCCTCACTGGGTACATGGTAAAAGCACAGTATACTGTATATAAAGTGCTAATGATGGGGGGCTTTCATTTGCTCGATGCATTGTTGATAGCTGTAAAATTACTGTACGCACATGTTTAACTTTAAAAATAAAGTTGTAGTATACATACTTGACAGGTTACTAGTACTACATTGTATAAGACACAGGTTCTCAAACTCGGTCCTCAGGACCCCAAACAGTGCATGTTTTCCAGGTCTCTTCACAGAATCAAAAGTGAAATAATTAGCTCCACCTGTGGATCTTTTAAAATGTGTCAGTGAGTAATGACTACACCTGTGCACCTGCTGGGTAACCTGGAAAATTTGACGTGTGTGGGGTCCTCAGGACCAAGTTTGAGAACCACTGGTATAAGATGTATGACGTCTTTAAAGACACCCATCACAATTTCTCACTGAGGATGGGGGGTGGGTGCCCCCTTTTTTATGCAAAACCAAGTTATTGGAATTCCTTTGCTTGGTAACAGTGTTGGAGTATGACCAATAAAGAGAAAATTCACAAAACCACATGTGCACAAACAAGCGGCCTGGGCTAAATGACTCAGGATTTCAGGGATTCCAAGGAGAGTATGGGAATGTGTAAAAATTGGTAATGAGCCCTGGGCGCATGGGCGTAATTACCATAGGTGCAAGGGGTGCAGCTGCTATGGGGCCCAGAGCTGGGGGGGCCCATCTTCCTTGTCAAAGTTACATGTGTTATATATATATACATGTTTCACCATTGGGTGGTACATAAGGGCCCTTACACACTTTTGCTAAGGGTCTTTGAAATACCTAGTTATGCCCCTGCCTGGGCGCTAGGGGGGATGGGAAGTAAAATGAGAATACTGCGGCAGATGTACTAGGTACAATATAAAGTATACTTTCCTTTGGAATGGAGGATTCTCAGCGATGTAGATGTATTTTCATCATGAAAGGACAATTACAAGGAACAATATTGTGTAATACCACAAAAAGGTATTAATATGTATATTATATTTATTGCATAAAGGTATTACACTATATTGTTTATTCTAATTTTTTTTTTTTACTGAGTCCTCACATCCAAAAGTAAGTATACTTTATGTTGTTCCTAGTACATCTGCCGCAGTCATTTTATCCCATCCCCCTTAGCGCCCAGGGCTCATTACCAAGTGTTGGGGTATATATAATCTGATTAGCATTGATATGAGCAATGTTTTCTTTTACTCAGTTAGAAACTATGCTAGAAGCTTACAGGGAATATTATGATGTATTTTGTAAAAAGTCTGCTGATAAATTAACTCCTAAATGTTCTGACTGTGCCACTGAGCTAATTCCCAGTACAAAACCTCCTATTTGGAAAGCTTATGCTCTGTCAGGCCCTGAATCTGAAGCTATTGAATATTCTTTTAAAAAAGAAATCTAGAAAAAGATTTATTAGACCTTTCATGTTACCTCGTGCTGTATAATTATTTGTTTCTAAGAAAAATATGGGCTTACTGCACATCCATGTATTAATTAGAGGTCTAAACAATTGAATAATTAAAACAAATATTTGTATTTTCATTTATGATTTGTTTGATCAAATTAGATGGCTTTATATTTCACTTTATTTTTTTCATTGTTGGCAGTTATTTTTATAGTGCGCACATATTACGCAGCGCTTTACAGAGAATGGGCCTAATTCAGCAGTGCACGCTAGTGCACTGCTGAACGCAGATTCCCGATGTTTGGGAATCTGCGCAGGCGCATGACCTGTTCTGAGCATGTATAGAATGGGTATACGATCCCGTTCGCAGACTGGCGTTTGTGGGCGGGGAGGGGGCAGTGATGCCCACTGTTTCCCGAAACGGAGGCGTGTCGCCGCCGTTGAGTGTGAGGAAGAAGCCAGGATCTCCAGCTGATGGAGATTTCCTGGCTTCTTCATCTCAACTGCGGCGGCTGGCTGCGTGACCCCATGGGTCACCTTAGCCTGCCGATGTCCCGCAAAGTATCCGATGCTGCGTTGGACAATGCAGCTCGTATATGTAATGCAGCAGGAGGCATGATGATTGCGAACAGCGTAGCTATTCCGAGAGATCATTTGTTCGCTAATTGTTCTTCAGCATACTGACACGCATTTGTCCTTTATTAGTTTGTAGCAGTGACAAGAAATTAGAATCTAGTCATTTTTTTCTCTGCTGGAATCAATTATGTTGTCAGTAATCAAATATGGCTGGCTATGTAATGGGCTTTCATAGAATGGTGCCATTGATTAGGAGGCACACTTGATTCTAATGTGTTTTTATTATACTGATCACAATACCTTGCAGTGTATAAGGGGGAGACTTATCAAGCCTTGGAGAGAGGTAAGGGGAAGAAGTTAACCAAAGCAACCAATCAGCTTCTTACTATCATTTATCTAGCACAGTCTTTGAAATGACAGTTAGAAGCTGATTGGTTGCTTTTGTGCAACTACTCCACTTTATCTCTCCGAGGCTTGATACATCTCCCCTTAAGTCTGCTAATACCAGGCATATTGGACCATAATGTGTACAGAGCAGGGTCTAGGAGTATTAAGACCACTGCCTTTTCTCATAGTGTTTTTTTTTTATTACCAAAATTTGCTGATTTCTCTGAAACATTACCCATTACACAGTGGCAGATTATTAGGACCAGATAGTGAAACTTTAGTGGCTTGGGTACAGCGCATTTTACTAACTCAGGAGCAGGTTCCTGCAGATACAGCCTCATGTTTTACTGAAACTCTTCTTGTCTGTCTGGGGTCCATGAAAGGTGTCGGGATTTCCTGGAATCAATAAGACCATGAAGTTATTGTCCCGAGTTGTGTGGTGACCTTCTTTTAAAAGGGATGTCAGAGATTATGTTCCGGCTTGTGTGCTGTGTGCTAGACACCCGTCTCTGTGTACACACCCTTTGGATCAATTGCTTTTAACTTGGATCAATTTAGCAAAAAAAGAGTCATGTTGTTCCTCTTATCAGATTACCTTCTGCTGAGGTTCAGATCTCACTTTTCATCCAACACATGGTAAGAGTACATGGTATTCCAGTAAATATTGTTTCTGACAGAGGATCTCGCTTCATTACCAGACATTGGAGATCCTTCTGTTCTATAGTAGGGATTAATGTATTTTTCTCTTTTGTGTATCACCTGCAGCCCGACAGGCACTTAGTGCACCAGTCAATCCCTGGAACAATGCTTGAGGTGTTATCTGTAGGATCTGGAGGATGATTGAGTATCTGCAGTGTGTATAATTTACTTGTAAAAATCCTTCCCATGCTTCTAACCTTATACAACTGTTCATCCGTTTTTATGGTCATCACCCACAGTCTTTCTTATTTTCTTTTTCTCCATGAAAAGTAAAACATACTGCTCCATGTCTGAAACAAATAAGCAATGAGGGTCATTCTTCTATAAGACACTGTGCTGCTCAGTTTCGGTCTGATTCTGAGCCTTATGCTGCAGCAACAGATTTATTGCCTTTTGCAAGTGCAAGTAAAAGCCAGTTACCTGGTGTACAAGCATGCGTTGACTGTGCTAGGACTGAGACGCCCACTTTGTGCGTCTTTAGATGCAACAATCCCGTCTTTATATGCAATCATCGGAAGCACCATCAAAACTTGCACCAGCCCCATACAGATTCTCAGTCAGACCATGGTCTCCAATCTAAGCAATTAAGCATCTGAGTTTGCAACCAGTTATGTGACACGCTCAGGCAGGGTAGGCAGGGGAGACAGAGCCTCTCCTGTCATATTCCTTTCCCTATCATACTCCCTCTCATGCTCCAGAGTTTTGATATAAAAACTATTAGAATAATACAAAGACATTTTCTATAACTTATAAACATCTTCTTTGTTTATTGTAATCATATTTTAGTTAAAACTAGCTAAATCTGCAGAGCACCCTAGAATTGCAGGGAGAGACGAGAGGTGAGGCAACAAGATCTCAGTCTCACCTCTGAGACAGTGCTTGCAGAGCTGGGGGCGGGGCCACCCCACAGCCACTAATACTGCACAGAAAGAGAGCTAAAAGAGGCACTCGCACCCATCCTCATGTGTGCCTCCCCAGCCATTGACCTCACCGCACATCACTGGCTCAGGACACTCCCATCAGGCAATGCATCTTAATAGCCACTTCCCAGTCACCGCCCAGGAACATCCAATACATTTCTGGGGTCGTGTGTTTGAACTGCTACTGCGACTCACACCTGCCCCTGACGCGTTTCGACAAAGGCCAGGAGGTCAAAACGCATCAGCAGCAGGTGTGTGCACCCATCTAGACCAGACCAGTGATCCAGGAGATGTACAAGCTTTGGGATCCTTTGTGTTTTGACCCCTTAGGAATGTCCGGATTTCCATTGAACCGGTGACCTGGGGGTCCCATAGCTCACCATCTGAGTACATGTCTGTCTTTAAGGCTGTTCTTGTCCCTCTATTAAGGGCAATTTTACGTTCATCATTTTATATGGTTATTATTTGATGCTTTTATCTCCGTTTGAGGGTAATATTGTTGTTGTTTGATGTTTTTTACTCCCGTTTGAGGGTTATGATATATGTTTAATAAATGTGCAAATCATACAGCATCTTATTGGAGTTATATTGATCTATCACTATTATATTCATTGGTTATGTCCACTGTCGCCTATATTTAGGAATTTTATCTGTACACATTATACCTTAGCACTAGCAGTTATTGTCCACCACACATTGGTAAACAGATAGCCTAGGCTGGTTCCCTCTAAAACAGGTAGCCTAGGCTGGTTCCCTCTAAAACAGATAGCCTAGGCTGGTTCCCTCTAAAACAGATAGCCTAGGCTGGTTCCCTTTAAAACAGATAGCCTAGGCTGGTTCCCTCTAAAACAGGAAGAATGAGTTGAAATGAGACCCAGGCTAAGCTGACTAGACTTAAGCTGGCCACACATCTAAAGATTATCTGTCCAACCAGCCAACTAGTTGATTGGTTGGAATGAAAATCTGGTAACGTATGGGAGTAAATGATGATCAGCAATTTGCTCCTAAATGCCAGAAAACAGATGAAAATGGTCGTTCAGACAAGTTTGTTAAATGTTTGACCTAAACAATTTGTTCAAACAACAGTTTTTGTCCATTTTCCGGCGTTTGGGAGCAAATTGCTGATTGTCATTTGCTTTCATACCTTACCAGATTTTCATTCCAACCAATCAACTAGTTGGCTGGTTGGACAGATAATCTTTAGATGTGTGGCCAGCTTACCTCCCACAATAATAGTGAGACTCGTAGCATGGGATTCCCTGTAATAGTAATAACCAGACTGGTCAGCTCGCCTCCCCATCCAAAGATTATCATTCCTGCACTATCTGGGAATATTGGAACCACTGAATTGCCAACTTTTGCAATTTCAGTGGTCCAAGTATACTAAAGAGGTAGAACAATGTAAATAAAACGCACACATATACATATTTGTAAAATAAGGTTGCATTTGTTATTTGAATTCTAGTGAGATCTTCTGTATGTGTATTCCCCATGGATATTCTTTACTGTAATGTATGAAAAGTCTTCTTCATGTAATACAATGGAATAACAATTTCAAGAAGCAGAATGGACCTTGCAAACTGCTGCAGAATGTCTGTGAACCAAATGTACTGGGGCATTCTTTCCCAGTCAGCCAATCACAAGCAGTTTACAATAACCACAATGTGGATGGTTGATGTTTAAGCGAATCCTGGTGACTCCTTGTAATGATCACACATGTAAGGAAAAAGTTAGCAATGATGTGAGCCTCCATTCATGTCTGTGACCTGGTCATTTAAATGGCCTATTCACTTCAGTGGAGATTCTACATGTAGTGCACGCCATTGAAATGAATGGACCATTGACATGAAAGGGAGAAATTCGGCACAAAGGTGACGCAAGCACCCCTGTTAACTCCTTGTGTGTACGTACACCATAAACTCCTACAGAAATGAATGGACTTAAAAAGTCTTGTGGTATGTTTCGAATACATCCAAATGGGTGCAATGCCAACACATGCAGACACAAGTATGAATACAAAAGTGTAAAGTCACATAAAATAGAATGGGTTTTATTTTTACATGCAGTTGCAAGCTTTGCATGTGCAGCGTGTAATTGCCAGTGACTAAGGTCCCCTAAACGTCTCCTATTGTATATTTCCATCCTTATTAAAGTATACATTTTCTTACTTTTAGACATATTCAAAATCTGGCAAACAATACACACAAGAGTAATAAAAAAAAATTCATTAAAATGTAAAGCACAGTTCAAAGTAATATTCTAGCATTTATTTGAAGATCACTATCATATATGATGTCAATCTATACAACATCTAGCTTTATAACCCATGTGTAGGCTTCCTGTAATGTTCTTTGAATAATCTTCAGTGTATTCATTTTGAAAATCCATATAACTTATTTCCTTGGCAGGTAATATATTTTTCCTGTTAAAGCTGCATACACTCAACGATTTTGTTACCAACGATTTTATGAACGATTATCTGTCAGATTATCTGTCAGATTCTTTAAAGTGTAATGAACGATTTTTTTTAACTACAAACGATTTTTGCATATTAACTTAATGAAAATCGTTGAGTTGACAAGTCTGACTGAACTACAAACTACTGACTACAAACAACAAACATGAACGATAATCGTTCGTCGTTTGAAAGTGAACGATTATTTCAAACGATAATCGTTCAAAAAAATCGTTGTGTGTGTATGCAGCTTAACACTGCCAGTCTTACTAATTGTTTCTTCTGTACTGAACTCAGGGCCTGATTCAGACCCGCTTGCTAGGCTGCGTTTGCACACAGCCTGCTGATGGTTGCAATCTGTGCATGCGTACAAGACACAGTGCGTGTGTTCAAACCAGTCCATGCGATCGGGATGCACTCGCACCCTGTACACAGACGCTCCGTAAGCATGAGTGACAGGTCGTGCCGTTTGTGGGTGGTGACAGGGGGTGGTTGATGGTAACGGGGGTGTGGTGGTGCGAACGCAGGCGTGTCTGTGCATCCTAACGCCATTTCTGGGGCGTGCATAATTAAGAAGCATCGTCAGCGTACACGTCACATGGCTGAATTAAACACAGCAGCACTAGCAGTGCTTGCGGTAGGGTATGGTCAGCCACAAGTGCTGCGTATGGGTCTGATGTTACTCGATGTTACTGATTGTTTAATACACATCCTGGAGATGATAAGGGAAAGTGGGCGTCTTGTGTCAGGCTGGTGGGCGTCTAAATACATACCGCGATCGCACGGCAAGACATAGTGGGCGTGCTAATATCTTGCTAGCGATGGCGGGATTTGCATACTTTGGCAGCTGACGGCTGTAGGCAAACAAGAAGCAAACGGCAGCATACGGCTGTCTGCTGAAGGTCTGAATCAGGCCCCATAATAAAGGTGTTGTTACAAGAAGTGTAGCTTTAAAGATGACAGAGATTCCATTGGGTGTTCTCTTTTCATTTTCTGCTATCTGTGCCATTCGTCATTGGCTTGGAAGCCTAAGAAAGAAAAAAAATCAGTATCATTACTTTGGTCCACATTGTTGAGTTGCCAAAATTACAGTTCTTTCCACTTGTATCATTACATGCCATTGTTCAAATCAAGAGCAGTCCTGGATCTCATTTTCCTATTCATTCCACAATACGTGTGGATTGAGGACAATATGGGACATAAAATAATTGCAGTATCCTGAAGACAGTACAATGAGCTTGCATGATTTTGGATCTGTATGTGTAATCCGCCTGGGAGATCTGTCCTGATCATGCTGGCTGCAGCACTTCTGTGTATGCATTTGGACTGTGCTCTCCTTTCCACAGTGATTGTTCACCTGGGCCCTCCTCTGTCTGTGAACACTGCTAGCCTTGATTGGAATCGCTGGTGTAGGTCTGACTCCCAGCACTGCAGAGATGATTACTCCCTCTGCATGTTGTGCCCTCCACCACTCAGAGTGCTACTACCAGACCACCTGACCGTATCCACCAATTCCTGCCAGACCCAGGGTATATACATCCTCCTCTGATAGCATTCTGGGCCTGAACATCTTGTTACTTTTCGTGGTGTATTGTTTGTGCTTCGTCCATGTACAAGTGTATTCCAGGCTCCTGCTGATTGCTATACCTGGCGCGTCCGGAAATCCTGCTGGTTCCTGATCAGTTCATTCGGCAATCCGGCCGATAGCTATACCTGGCGCGTCCGGAAATCCTGCTGGTTCCCAGACTATTTCTATCAGTAATCCTGCTACACGAATATACCTGGAGCATCAAGAAATCCTACTAGTTCCCAGGCCAGTGCATAATATCCATTGCTGTTGCTTGACTTATGATCCTGTGTGTTACCAGTGCTTCCCAGCACAGCAAACGATACTCTAGTCTGGAGTGATATTCCAAGTTCATTCCAGTGCGGAGTCAGTTCCAAGTTACAAGTTCATTCCACGCTACTCCAGTGCGGAGTCAGGGCCTGATTCAGAGCCGCTCGCTCTGAATCAGGGCCAGGCTTTTTTTTTTGGAGCGGCCTCTTGGCCACTCGCATAGCTGTGTGTGACCACCCACAGCTATAGCGAGCGGCCATGATGATGGTCGCGATGGTCAAGACCATCGTGACCATTGGGCTTGTGACGAGACCCTTGTGGTAGGGTCTCGTTCATTGCAAGCCCTAGAGAGCTCTCCACGGACATCACTTGTTCTCATGGGAACGCCTCCATTTGGGCAGCCGCCCCCTGGCCCGCCCACCAAACGGAGCGAGCTGTCACTCAATATCGACAGCTCACCACCTTTGGTGCGAGACCCGGAGCGACGGATTGCCCGTCGCTAGCCGGGTCTCGCACATACGCACGATGGAGCCGGCTCCGTCATGCGCATGCGTTTTGGGCCACCATGGACTCAGTTGTGAGTGCTCAGCACTTGCGACCGGGTCTGAATCATGCCCTCAGTTCCAAGTTCATTCCAGTCTACTCCAGTTCGGAGTCAGATCCAAGTTCCAAGTTACCCATTCCGCTCTACTCCAGTCCGGAGTCAGGTCCAAGTTCCAAGTTTCCCATTCCGCTCTGCTCCAGTCCGGAGTCAGATCCAAGTTCCAAGTTACCCATTTCGCTCTACTCCAGTCCGGAGTCAGATCCAAGTTCCAAGTTATCCATTCAATTCTACTCCAGTCCGGAGTCAGATCCAACTCCAAGTTCATTCCATATTGCTCCAGTCCGCAGCCAACTCCAAGTTCCAAGCTCACCAGTTCAATTCTCATTACTCCAGTCCAGAGTCAAGTTTCAAGTTCACCAGTTCAATTCTTATTGCTCCAGTCCGGACCCAACTCCAAGTTCCAAGCTCACCAATTCAATTCTCATTACTCCAGTCTGGAGTCAAGTTCCAAGTTCTCCAGCTCAGTCCACGTTACTCCAGTCCGAAGTCCAAGTTCTTCAGTCCAATCCACATTATTCCAGTCCAGAGTCAAGTTCTAAATCCTTCAAGTTCAAGCCTCGTTACTCCTGTCCGGAGATCCAGTACCAGTTCACTTAAGTTTCAAGTCTACAGTTTCTTTTCCAGGTTCAGCGATTATTGCGATTATAGCAACTCTTTCCTTCAGTCTATTCAGCTAATCTTCCTGCCGGTCCCAGTCCGGTTCCACCAAGTCACCTACTGACATCCTCTCCAGTTCAGCAAGTCTTCCTGCCGGTCCCGGGCCGGTTCCTCCAAGTCTTCTACTGGTTCCACTCCAACGTTACAAGTTTCCTGTACCTGTCATTTATCACCAAAGGCAGTTCTCACTGCTATACAATTCTTTTGCAAATAGAGCTATTCACCTCAACCATGGTTCCAGTCAAGCCGGTCTCCGCTGAATCCAATTCAACACCTGAGTCAGGTAATTCTCAGGCTCCAACCGTGACACTGGTGACATACAGTAATTGGTGTATAGGTCTGTCAAAAGACATAATACAAGTAGAAAGTCGGTGAAGAGAGGAAAAGGGTAAGTTAGGAAGGTCCCAAGGACCCTAGGAAGCCAGAGAAAGGTGTGGGTGTATAAAACACAGATGGCTAGCTGCGTTCCAGTGCACATCTAAGCATAGATGGATTATTAAAGTAGGTCTGTTCGACTATCGGCGGAGTGGGCAGTTTTGGGTATCCTGCCACCGTCTATATCGGGTAGGGGAGACAGTAAAAAATTATTATTGGTTAAATAAGCGGTGGCCCGTAAACGTATACTACAGATGTGCACCCATGCAGATCCCCCATCTGTTTCTTTATTATGGGCTAAACTATTTTTTTCTTTTCAAGTGAATTGGCTAGAGTCCACTTTGTATAAAAAGATTAAAACTGCTTCATTTTTCCAGCTGTAGGTGGGTTTTGTAGACTCTTTTACATTGGCCTTAAAACGCCAAATACCCATTTGTGTTTCCTTAGTACTTCTTGGTATGAACTCGGATTTTACTGGATGACCACCCATTGCTTTGTCTGTTACAGGCTGAGGTGGGATCTGTTTCTTATTGGGTCTCCTTTCCCCAATTTTATTGGTAAATTATTATTATTATTATTATTTATTTCTTTTTTTCGATTTGGGGGTGTGCCTTCCATTTTTAGACTACTGTGGATATTATGTGCTATTTTATTTATCTTCTGTTAATACATAGTATTACCTGTATTTATATATCCATACCTTTAATGCATATTTGTTCTATTTGTTATTTATTTTGTTTTATGACATATGCTGTGTAATGCATTATTGCTCTGATGAATAAAATAAATTGTTTTTTAAAAAGAAGAAAGTTCATTAGTGGGGGGATTTTGTGAGGTTGATATGTTGTAGTTGTACCAAAAGCCCCAAGCTTGTAATTGTAATAGCTGCTCTAACCCAATGGGAAGAGTATCACACAAGAGTGTTCTCCTGATCAGTCTCTGGCAGTCTTCATGCATCTCCCATCCCAACCATTGCACTTTAGTTCTTCTGAGCATGCATGGGGGTACGCAGTCACTATGTCAACGTTTAAAATGTTGACATTCACAATGTCGACAGCAGAAGATCGACATAGATGATTGTGATATTGACATGATTAAAATGTCGACATGATTAATGTCAACATCTGCAAAATGTCAACATTGATAGAATGTCAACATTTCCATAAGGATAAGGGTTAGCATTAGGGTTGCCCTTAGGGTTGGCATTAGAGTTAGGGTTGCCATTAGGGTTAGCTTTTGGATTACCTTTAGGGACCTATATGCTGAATCCTGCATGGGCATGCACAGTGTCAGAGCTGGCAGTAAAGTGATAGTTGTAGCTATGATTTTAGTGCAATCCTCTGTGCCGGTGATTCTTTTTTCACTGCCGCCAATGATAAATAGACTCCCCAAAGTGACCAAGACTTTCATAATTGTATCATATAAGCTGAATATTACATGTTTAGGTACCCCAGTCAGTGGTGTAACACAGCGCCTCTGTGTATTGGGCTGGTACTCCCAGCTGACGGCTCTATGACATCGCACAAAGCAGAGGGAACAGTGGGACCAGTAACATGGTTTCGGAAGTTTCCTAAGGATGTTCTTTGCGCCCTTCTATGCAGTGGATTCCTCTCCAACCACACTGCAAGGTGGAAAACTGTGCCAGGTTGGGTCTCCAGGGTGCCGTCTGAGCAGTGTCTGTTATGCCCCCTTGGCTGTGCGCCCTGGGCAGTGGCACTGAACGCAAACCCATCATTACGCCCCTGACCACAGGAAGCAACTACACTTGTCCATCACAAAACCTCATTTTCACAAACGTGTTTAAATCAATCTGAGAAGTACCAATTAGAAATGTGACCAGAACCCATGTTTTGGTTTTGGTTCTAAATCATTATTGTATGGTTTACCCTCAAGTTTTCTGTTTCAAGTTTGGTTTTGGGTTCCTTTAAAAATTGATAAAAACAGCTAATATCATGTAACCTGGACCTTTTTTGATCCTATACTATTATTAACACCAATAGCATTCATTTCCAGTCAATTTTGACCACCTTACAGCACTTGAAATCACGAGAGGTCCGTTTTTTAGATCAGAGTTCCGAACTTGCAGAGAAGACTCAATGTGATCCTGGATTTGGTTTAACTCGGAACCCCAAAGTTTGGGTGTGTTTGGTTTTCAGCAAAACCAAACTGCTCATCTATAGTAGCAAAATAACTGATATACTATAGTAGCAATATAACTGATATAATATAGTAGCAATATAACTAAGCTGTCTAGTATGTCTGTTTTAAAAGTGAGACAACTTGCATAGGTTCTGCCTACAGTACATTTCCTCTCATTAAAACTGCTTCCTTAGCCAATATATCTGCTTGGTCATTACCTATAAGTCAATCACTATCACCTTTCTTGCGTGCAAGTACCTTAACAATTGCAGAACCACTAAAGGATATTTAGAAGCAAACTCAAAAATACCTCTAACATATCTTTATGAACTAAATCCTTGTTAGATGCATCTGCAACACATCTCCATTGCCACAATGGTAGCTAATATGTTTGTGCAGAGACTACACAAGAAATGTCACTGAAAATCTCCAGGGAACATTTGATTTCTGCTTCATCAAGTGTCAGTATAATTTGTATAGCTTCTAGTTTACTCTCTGGGCAGAATAATGTCCTGGCAATTTTTGTTATGCTGCATAACCTCTTTCAGGGTGCCAATTTGCATGCCCAGAATAGTACTTTGCCCCTGAACAAAATCTGGAACAATGTATTCTAGTCTCAGCTGTCTTCTCTGCTTCGCTTCTGACGAGAAAGAATTTACAGTTGCACTGCACATTCATGGGGTTTTCGTACATATTGCACCTCAGAGAAAGCACATATGTAGTACTGTGATCAATATCATCAACAACACGTTTCAGAAGGCCTGTGCAATAGTCTATCCTTTACAACAACCAATTGTCTCTGGAAAAATGTAACAGTCCAACACAACAACACTTTGCTTTATATGGACCGATGTATCTAACTACTTGTGTGGTCAGCTGTTTTTGGAGTTTTTAATTAGGAGATGGGGGTACAGTATGTATTAAAAGACATATCTGCTATGGTCCCTGAGATATCAATCGCATATATTTCTATCGGGACTGCTAAAATGCCCAGTAAAATTGTTGCCATTGTTAGCAATTATAGCCTATAGACTACAATAGGGGTGGGCAAAGTGTGGCACTCTAACTGCTGCGGAACAATGCATCCCACCATGATCTGCCACAGTTTTGCTGTTAGAGAATAGTACCTTATCTACCCCTGGGCTACAACATCGCATTTTGGGGTGGTAATGGGGAATGGTGGTAAATGAAGGAGGGTACTGCGCTCGAATGAAGGGGTATTTTATGAGTGTTCCCAAAAAATGAGGTTAACAATCTGTCTGTTTTAGACTATTTATTAGGAGTCACACTGCTCCTTTATTAAAGCAATGGATATATGTCCATAGGTATATGTATATTATTAAGGGTACAGTTTGTGGATGAATGTCTGTAACGTTGGTGGTTACCGCTAGATGGTCTGACTGTCCCAATCTTAGGGTAGTTCCTTAGATAAATACAGTGTTTCAGTATATAGCATGCAGTGTGGTACGTGCTGTTTGCTCATAAAAGGGTGAATCTGGCTCCAAAAGTTATATATTGAAAGGAGCAGTGTGACTCCTAATAAATAGTCTAAAACAGACAGATTGTTAACCTCATTTTTTGGGAACACTCACAAAATACCCCTTCATTCGAGCGCAGTACCCTCCTTCATTTACCACTATTAACTACAAGGTTTGGGTTACCTTATAGGTACCGCTGCTGAATGAATACACATCCCCCATTGTATAAGTCAGAGCGCAGGTAGGCATTACCAATAATACCTGGTAATGGGGAATGACAGATGAAAACGCAGTTGTGTCTCGACCATTTTTGGGGCATGTAACATCCTGCATCTGTGATCCTGTAAGCAGAAAACATGGCTCCTGCATCTCATTTACGGGGGCTATTCTGAGTTACCATAGACTCACTCAAGGAGTTGATATTTGCATGATATGCGTTCGATGCTGTTTATGTATGCGCAGTTGTGGACAGCTCCAGTGGGTGTATATATATATATATATATATTAACGATACTGGATTAGAACCTCTATATACCCCTGCCTATACCTTCTAATATCCTACCTATAAACCTCTAATGATGACGCTAATTTGCGTACACAGTCATACAGTAAATAGAGACTCCAGATTTAGAACATGTGGTTCCAAAGCACAAAGTATTATTCAAGTAAAAGTACAGTCAGTTACACGCTATTGATCCAGACACAATTCGGCGCAAAGGAATTATACAGACCCAAGTACAGTATACATACGCAGCGCTTCCGGACCAGATGTTAGGCATCAGCAAGAAACCCCTCGTCTATCAGCATTCAGCATGAAGACTAAAAACCCAGCGCTGGAGCACACATATTTATACCCCCCAGGAATAGACAAAACAATAGAGACGTTTGTTGCTGATGCCATTTGGTTCCCAAGGGGGATACATCTGTTACAGAGCGTTTAACAGGCTGATTCAAATAGACCCAACCTAGCCTCTAACAACTGGGGGTCTCTGGATTCCCGCCACATGCAACATCCTAACAGTTGTTCATATTATATACATTTTGTTGCTTGAAGTCCCTGCGGTCCATAAGTTGAGAATGCATGATGCGATCTCCACACCGACGATACCAGAATACTGTGGAAAGAGTACGCATCAGTACAAAACCAAACACGGCTTACTTAGCATGTATAAAACCTTAGTTACCAAATAATCTTTATTTCACAGCATTTATACTAAATGAACGAACTTAAATCTTATACCTTAAAGCTTATGGAACCTTGTTCGTGGATATGTAATGTGTGAGTATGCTGCGTTTGATTTAACAACGCTAGTTAACTGGGGACAGATGCGTGCGCATTTAGCTACTAAACAGCGTTTTCATATAGGGTCTTATGCATTCGCTAATATGCGACTAGTTAGCAGCGCAATTGTGTGTATTAATGTGTATATGAGAAATGATCACAAGATGCAATCGCATGGTATACTGTATATATCACAGGATGCTCTGGAGGTCCGCTGGGGGTCCAGAACTTACCTGTCCAGGCGCTCTGGCGCAGGTTCATGTTGCTGCCAGTTAGCGCTGTATGCAGGCAGGTCTCTGTGAGGCTGTACTGGGTCTCTGGTATCTTGGAGTTGCTGTAGCTGGAAGTCTGTACTAACGCTGCTGGGTGCTGGGCGCCGCCATCTTGGATTTGGTCACATGTCAGGAAAGAGCCATCCAATCTGAGTGATTCACAATGGTTTCTGACAGCCAATCCAGGTCCAGCCTTGGGTACTTAAGGGCTTCCTGGGAGTTCTCAGGTTGCCAGTGCAACGTCTGACACAGATAGTCTGTGTGCTAGTTCTCTGTGCTCCTTGTCTCGTTTACCTCCAGTGTTCCAGTTGCAGTACTCAGTTGGTGTATTCATTTGCTGCCAGCTCCAGTACAAAGTACCACTGTCAGTGTTCTGCTCTTCTCAGTTCCAGTAATCTGCCGCTACATGTGCTACGTTACAGAGCCTCCTCCACCAGCATTCACAGTCAGCACCGGTACCAGGTTTCCATACCTCAGCGTCTCCGGAGCCGCGCTCTGCATACCCAGTGAGGTTACATTTCTCTCTTTTCCTGGAGATCTCCATCCTACAAAGGCATAGACATTCATGAACATGTACCCCCTTCATCCAGCCTCGTTCCAATATCAGGAAACTGCTCACAAGGACTTACCTGCACCCAGTCCGGGTCCACTTCCCACTTCGGATTTGACAATATATATAAACAGTCACACAAGGTATTTTATTACAGGGAAGTTTTCTGTATCACATTTGCTATTAGTATATATGAAGGCCTGCAGACAGATGAATGGGCATTGGCAGGAAACCTGTTCACCCATCGCAAGTGTCTAATTTGCATGATGCTCTCAGGGATGAGCCTAAAGATCTCCTGAACTTTTCTCATTGTTTCTATATGGAATTTCTGGTGCTTGACCATAAAATCCTTTTTTTTTTTGCACTGATGCAGCTCTATCTATGATGAAGCAGTCTGCTGTAGGTTAGAGGTCACTATCATTTCAGCCCCTGCAAATCTCTTTAAACCCAATGAGTCACGCATTAACTCAAGG
Organism: Taudactylus pleione; assembly: GCA_031769625.1. Lineage (NCBI taxonomy): Eukaryota > Metazoa > Chordata > Amphibia > Anura > Myobatrachidae > Taudactylus > Taudactylus pleione. Next base: position 33,490,971 of record JAUIMM010000031.1, on the reverse strand, counting down.
CACTGATGACTTTTCGCAGTAGGTATGATGTTCCATACGGTCAGCATTTGTATTTTAGAATGGTTGCATGCCTCCTCCTGTCTGTATAAATGACCCCAGGAATGTCTTATGGAAACTGGGCCTGATTCAGACCCGCTCGCGAGCGCTGGGCGCTCGCAAGCGGGTCGATGTTGCCCAAGTGCGCATGCGCACAAGGGAGCCGGCTCCGTCGTGCGCATGCACGAGACCCGAATAACGACGGCCAAGCCGTCGTTATGGGTCTCGCAGCCCCCGGTGGGCGTGCCGGGGGCATGGCTGCCCAGACGGGAACGCCTACCGTCTGGGGCCGGCCCCACTGACATCACTAGTGATGTCATTGGGAGTGCTTTTGGCTCTGATAGAGCCAAAAGCACTCCAGGGCTTGCGGCAGCGAGACCCTACCACAAGGGTCTCGTCGCAAACCCGATGGTCGCGATGGTCTTGACCATCGCGACCATCATTTTGGCCGCTCGCTATAGCTGTGGGTGGTCACCCACAGCTATGCGAGCGGCCAGGAGGCCGCTCCAAAAAGGAGCAGGGACGGCCCTGATTGAGAGCGAGCGCTCTGTCAGAGCGTCCGGCTCTGAATCAGGGCCACTGTCTCCAAAGGTTTCAAATGAATATTACTGCACCTACTTACACCATGTTAGTTCACCAATTCTAGATAGGAAATAATCCAACACACATATCTAGTTTTATCTTTTTATGATTATTCACTAACAGGGACCCTTCATGCAGCAATTATGCCCTCAATATATTTTTTTACTGTCTTAATAAAAAAGGAAGAGCAATTCAGCTAAACCTTAATTACCAGCAGGATGCAGTGTGCACATGGGGATATTTTGTTCACATGTACCCTCTTCAAGAGGTGAAACAGAACTCTCTCCGCCACGCACAGTTTGTTATCCTAATGCAATTTTCAGCCCTTTTCTTTTTGTCCATCAATTTGGCGCTCAGATTTGCACTCTGACAATGGTGCACAGTGGGGCATGGTAGATAAAATGCCGTTCTTGTAAGTTTCTGTGAATCTCAATCACAAATTATTATAATTAACCAACATGCAAAGAACCTTGTTGAGAAGTGACTTGCTAGAAATGGCAGCTTTCTACCCAGAAATAACAGAAAGTGATTACATAATAAATGGCTAGGCAAAGACTGGGAAATCAAGTTCTCAAAGCCCAGACTGAAGTGCAGCGTAAAATATTTTGTACAGCAAATGTCACAGCAACAAAACATAATGAAGTTACAAATACACTCTGAGCCTGATTCAGACCCGCTCGCGAGCGCTGAGCACTCGCAAGCAGATCGATGGTGCCCTAGTGCGCATGCGCGAGACACGCATAGCGACAGCCAAGCTGTCACTATGGGTCTCGCACCAAAGGGGAGCGTGCTGTCGATGGTGAGTGACAGCATGCCCCCTTTGGTGGGCATGCCGGGGGCGTTGCTGCCCAGACGGAGGCGTTCCCATGGGAACCCCTACTGTCTGGGGCCGACCCCACTAACATCACTAGTGATGTCAGTGGGAGTGCTTTTGGCTCTGATAGAGAAAAAAGCACTCCTGGGCTTGCGGCAGCGAGACCCTACCATCTTTTTGGGCGCTCGCATAAGCTGTGGGTGGTCACCCACAGCTATGCGAGCGGCCAGGAGGCCGCTCCATTATTAGGTAGGAGGGCCCTGATTAAGAGCGAACGCTCTGGTCAGAGCATCCGGCTCTGAATCAGGCCCTCTGTTTCTAAATGTACTTCTTCAAATTTTACTATTTCAGAAATGTAGGCAATTTCGGGACACTGGTGCAATTTTGGCGACATCCCTGCTAGATTTAAAGTGGCAATTGGTATTAAGGCAATACCAACCTGCCTCTTTAAATTTAGCAGCTTTAACGCCGAAATTGCACGCTATTGCATTTAAGCCATACAGGGGTAGATCTACTAAGCTTTGCGGGTATATTTACTAGTGTGCAGGTTTTTAGAAGTGGAGATGTTGCCCATAGCAACCGATCAGATTCTAGGTATTGTCTTCTAGAAGGTGCTAGGTAAATGTTACGTAGAATCTGATTGGTTGCTATGGGCAAAATTCGCCATTTTAAAAAATCCACACTTTAGTGTATATACACCCATTGGAGAAAGATAAAGTATCAACCAATCAGCTCCTAACTGTCATTTTCAAACACAGCCTGTAACATGACAGTTAGGAGCTGATTGGTTGGTACTTTGGGCCTGATTCAGAGCCGCACGTAAGCGGCCGCTCGTTCGTTCCGACCGATGTTCGCACAACTGCGCATGCGTACGGATTTTAATACGCATGCGCGAACCAGTCAGTGCGGCCGAAAATCGTGTGCTCACTAAATAGCGAATGCCTGCTATTTTGAGTGACAGAATGATTCGTTTGTGGGTGGTAACAGGGGAAGGTGCTTGAAAACGGGGAGTGGAGATCCGAACGCAGGCGTGCTTAAAGGTCAAAACGGGCGTTTTAAGGGTGTGCATAATTACTAAAGCAGCGTCATCGACCACGTCACTTGGTTGTTTTATAGTTAGAACTGCTCGCATGATTGTGGTAGGAAAAACCAACCACAAGAATAGCGAGCAGTTCATACACCGTCCGATGTACTCGATTAATCTAATATATAGCGGACATGACGTATGATGCGAGCGGCCAGGGGGCGTTTTTTTCAAAATTACGTTCGCATGTTTTGTTCGCTCGTTCAGACTAGGGGTGTGCACCGGCCACTTTTCGTGTTTTGTGTTTTGGTTTTGGATCTGGATCTTTCTTCGTGTTTTGGATCTGGATTGGTTTTGCCAAAACCACCCTTCCGTGTTTTGGGTTCTGGGTTTTGTGTTTTGGATCTGTATTTTTTTGAAAAAAAGCATAAAAACAGCTAAAATCACAGAATTTGTAGGTTTTTCTGCTCCTATGCTATTATTAACCTCAATAACCTTAATTTCCACTCATTTCCAGTCTATTCTGAATACCTCACACCTCACAATAGTGTTTTTATGTCCAAAAGGTTGCACCGAGGTAGCTGGATGACTATGCTAAGCGACACGAGTGGGCGGCACAAACACGTGACCCATCTAGGCGTGAAACTGCAGTGGCAGACAGGATGGCAGTTTGAAAAACTAGGCCCCAAACTGTACATAATGCAAAGAAAAAAAAGAGGTGCAAGATGGAATTGTCCTTGGGCCCTCCCACCCACCCTTATGTTGTATAAACAGGACATGCACACTTTAACAAACCAATCATTTCAGCGCCAGGGTCTGCCACATAACTGTGGCTGAAATGATTGGTTCGTTTGGGCCCCCACAAAACAAGCTGGCAATTAATCTGTCCCTGCACAAACTGGCTCTACGGAGGCAAGAAGTCGTCCTCATCCTCCTCATCCACAGATTCCTCACCCTCTTCAGTGTTATGTACATCCTCATCCTCACAGAGTATTAATTCGTCCCTGCTGGAACCACAGGTCCCTCTGTACGTTCTGGAGGCTGGTCTCCCTGGAAGAGTTGATCATTCATTTTATGAACATCATCTTCTCCACATTTTGTGGAAGCAACCTCCTACGCCTTTCGCTAACAAGGTTCCCGGCTGCACTAAACACTCTTTCGGAGTACACACTGGAGGGGGGGCAACTCAGGTAAAATAGAGCCAGTTTGTACAGGGACCTCTAAATTGCTTCTTTTTCCTGCCAGTACAGGTACGGACTGTCTGACATGCCTACTTGGATGCTGTCACCGATGTAATCCTTTAACAGACAGACGCACGCTTGTCGCTGCTGCTTTGAGGATTCAAGTGCGGCTACAGCCCACACAATTCACAAAGACAGAAAAAAAAAAAGAATATTTTTATTGTTTGTGGAGCACACTTTGAGGGTTACACCACCCTCTAACAGACAGACGCACGCTTGTCGCTGCTGCTTTGAGGATGCAAGTGCGGCTACAGCCCACACAATTCACAAAGACAGAAAAAAGAAGAATATTTTTATTGTTTGTGTAGCACACTTTGAGGGTGTCACCACCCTTTAACAGACAGACGCACGCTTGTCGCTGCTGCTTTGAGGATGCAAGTGCGGCTACATCGCACACAAGTCACAAACACAAAAAAAATAGTTTTTTATTTTTTGGAGCACTTTGAGAGTTACACCACCCTTTAACAGACAGACGCACGCTTGTCGCTGCTGCTTTAAGGATGCAGGTGCGGCTACAGCCCACACATTTCACAAAGACCGAAAAAAAAGAACAATATTTTAATTGTTTGTGTAGAACACTTTCAGGGTGTCACCACCCTTTAACAGACAGACGCACGCTTGTCGCTGCTGCTTTAAGGATGCAGGTGCTGCTACAGCCCACACAATTCACAAAGACAGAAAAAAGAAGAATATTTTTATTGTTTGTGTAGCACACTTTGAGGGTGTCACCACCCTTTAACAGACAGACGCACGCTTGTCGCTGCTGCTTTGAGGATGCAAGTGCGGCTACATCGCACACAAGTCACAAACACATTAAAAAAATAGTTTTTTATTTTTTGCAGCACTTCGTGAGTTACACCACCCTTTAACAGACAGACGCACGCTTGTCGCTGCTGCTTTGAGGATGCAAGTGCGGCTACAGCCCACACAATTCACAAAGACAGAAAAAAAAGAACAATATTTTAATTGTTTGTGTAGCACACTTTGAGGGTGTCACCACCCTTTAACAGACAGACGCACGCTTGTCGCTGCTGCTTTAAGGATGCAGGTGCGGCTACATCCCACACATTTCACAAAGACAGAAAAAAAAAGAACAATATTTTAATTGTTTGTGTAGCACACTTTGAGGGTGTCACCACCCTTTAACAGACAGACGCACGCTTGTCGCTGCTGCTTTGAGGATGCAGGTGGAATCTAGACGGGATTTGGAACCGAGGACACACTACCTCCATCAATTGTCTAAATCCCACTGCACTAATGTCGGATACCGGACGCACGTCTAACACCAACATAGCAGTCAAGGCCTCAGTTATACGTTTTGCTTCAGGATGACTGCTGTCGTACTTCATCCTCATCGCTAGGGACTGTTGGAGGGTCAATTGTTTAGTAAAAGTAGTGATGTTCCTACTTCCTCTCTGGGATGATGAACAACTCCCAGCAGCAGCAACAGCACTAGTAGGAAGTGGTTCTTGATCTTTCCCTATTTTATTTTTATCAGAGAAAGTTTGGTCCTCCATTTATGTTATATTGATATATATACGTGCGGCTAAAGCGCACACAAACACAGAAAATATTTTTTTATTTTTGCTGGAGAGTAGTGCACTTTGTGGGTTACACCACCCTTTAAGAAATGAGCCAGCCGGCTCTTTACTTATGGGACACAGGCGCACGCTTGGCGCTGCTCCTTTGTTGATGCACGTGCAGCCACAGTGCACACAAGTCACAAACACAGAAAATATATATTTTTTTGGTTTGGAGTGTACTTTGGGGGTTACAGAACCCTTTAATGGTCAAGCCAGCTGGCCCTTTACTTATGACACAGGCGCACGCTTGGCACTACTTTGTTGATGCACGTGCGGCTACTGCGCACACAATTCACAAACACAGAAAATAATTTTTTTTTTGGTTTGGACTGGAGTGTACTTTCGGGGGTTACAGCACCCTTTAACGGTCAAGCCAGCCGGCCCTTTACTTATGACACAGGCGCACGCTTGGCACTACTTTGTTGATGCACGTGCGGCTACTGCGCACACAATTCACAAACACAGAAAATAAATTTTTTTTTGGTTTGGACTGGAGTGTACTTTGGGGGTTACAGCACCCTTTAACGGTCAAGCCAGCTGGCCCTTTACTTATGACACAGGCGCACGCTTGGCACTACTTTGTTGATGCACATGCGGCTACTGCGCACACAATTCACAAACACAGAAAATAATTTTTTTTTTGGTTTGGACTGGAGTGTACTTTGGGGGTTACAGCACCCTTTAACGGTCAAGCCAGCTGGCCCTTTACTTATGACACAGGCGCACGCTTGGCACTACTTTGTTGATGCACATGCGGCTACTGCGCACACAATTCACAAACACAGAAAATAATTTTTTTTTTGGTTTGGACTGGAGTGTACTTTGGGGGTTACAGCACCCTTTAACGGTCAAGCCAGCCGGCCCTTTACTTATGACACAGGCGCACGCTTGGCACTACTTTGTTGATTCACGTGCGGCTACTGCGCACACAATTCACAAACACAGAAAATAATTTTTTTTTTGGTTTGGACTGGAGTGTACTTTCGGGGGTTACAGCACCCTTAACGGTCAAGCCAGCCGGCCCTTTACTTATGACACAGGCGCACGCTTGGCACTACTTTGTTGATGCACGTGCGGCTACTGCGCACACAATTCACAAACACAGAAAATAATTTTTTTTTTGGTTTGGACTGGAGTGTACTTTGGGGGTTACAGCACCCTTTAACGGTCAAGCCAGCCGGCCCTTTACTTATGACACAGGCGCACGCTTGGCACTACTTTGTTGATGCACGTGCGGCTACTGCGCACACAATTCACAAACACAGAAAATAATTTTTTTTTTGGTTTGGACTGGAGTGTACTTTCGGGGGTTACAGCACCCTTAACGGTCAAGCCAGCCGGCCCTTTACTTATGACACAGGCGCACGCTTGGCACTACTTTGTTGATGCACGTGCGGCTACTGCGCACACAATTCACAAACACAGAAAATAATTTTTTTTTTGGTTTGGACTGGAGTGTACTTTCGGGGGTTACAGCACCCTTAACGGTCAAGCCAGCCGGCCCTTTACTTATGACACAGGCGCACGCTTGGCACTACTTTGTTGATGCACGTGCGGCTACTGCGCACACAATTCACAAACACAGAAAATAATTTTTTTTTGGTTTGGACTGGAGTGTACTTTCGGGGGTTACAGCACCCTTTAACGGTCAAGCCAGCCGGCCCTTTACTTATGACACAGGCGCACGCTTGGCACTACTTTGTTGATGCACGTGCGGCTACTGCGCACACAATTCACAAACACAGAAAATATATTATTTTTTTAGCACTTGGGGGGAGCACCCCTGATGGACAGAGCACCCCCTGGACAACACTACAGCACCTCTTTAGGACTGGGCCACTGCACAGGACTTTGGAGTGGACACAGCCCCTATGGAGAACTGACTGCACAACACAGTCCAGCCAGCCCCTATGGACTTTGAAGTAGTGGACAACAGCAGCACTACACTACACTACACTACACAGCCCTAACTCCCACCCTCCCTCTTCACTGTCCACAGCCGAGTGAGAAAATGGCGCCGACGTGGGTACCTTATATAGGATCCAAAACCCGCGAGACTCGGAAGGCGGGAAGATGACGTTTTGCCTCGATTTCAGAATCCGAGTCAGGCGGGAAAAGTCGAGCCTGACTCGGATCGGACTCGGATCGGGGGGGCTCGGGGGGGTTCGGATTTCAGAAATCCGAACCCGCTCACCCCTAGTTCAGACATAGAGGTGTGAACAGACCTCAAAGAGCGAACGGTTAATTTAAATAGCCAGCCCCTTTTTCTGGACGAGCGAGCGCAAATAGCGTCCGGCTCTGAATCAGGCCCTTTATCTCTATCCAAGGCTTAGTACATAGGGCCTGATTCAGAGCAGCCTCTCGTTCACTCCGAGCAATGTTTGCCCAACTGCGCATGCATACGGATCGTTATACGCATGCGCGAACCAGTCAGTGCGGTCGAAATTCATGTGCTCGCAAAATAGCGAATGCCTGATAATTTGACTGACAGAATGAGGCGTATGTGGGTGGTAACGGGAAGGTGCTTGAAAACGGAGAGTGGAGATCAGAACGCAGGCGTGCTTAAAGGCCAAAACGGGCGTTTTATGGGTGTGCATAATTAAAACAGCAGCGTCATTGACCACGGCACTGGGTTATTTTATAGCCAGAACTGCTCGTAAGATTGTGGTAGCAAAAACCAACCACAAGAAAAGCGAGCAGTTCATATGCTGGTCGATGTACTCGATTAATTTAATAAATAGCGGACATGACGTAGGATGCGAGCAGCCAGGGGGCATATTTTTCCAAAAAACGACCGCAAGTTTTGTTCGCTCGTTCAGACCTAGAGACGTGAACAGACCGCAAAGAGCGAACGGTTCATTTGAATAGCCAGCCCCTTTTTCTGGACGAGCGAGCGCTAATTGCGTCCGGCTCTGAATCAGGCCCATAGACCCTAGAATGTTTTAACAGAGCATATTAATGGAAATTTAGTTTCAATTCTCTATTTTACCTCACTTAAGTAACAATTTACAGCTTTGGTTTTCTCGCTCTCGTTATAGGTCTCACCTTTGGTATTCTCTGGAAAGTTCATTTATTTTATTGTTTGAAATCATTTATAAATCATTTTCAGGCCACAACTATGAAAATATATCATACTAGCTGATGTACCCAGTTTCATCTGGGTAGACCTTAGATATTTACCTCTACAGTAATGCATACCCTCCCTCACTGCTATAGTAACACATTCCACTCCCTCACCTCTGTAGTAACACATTATCCTCACTCACCTCTGTAGTAACATATTGCCCTCCCTTGCCTGTGTTGTAACACATTCCCCTTCCTCACCTTTGTAGAAATACAGTCCTGCCCTCACACCTGTAGTAACACACTACCCTCACTGACACCTGTACTAACTTATTCTCCTCCATTAGCTCTGGAGTAATACATTCTCCTCCCTCATCTCAGTCAAAACACATTACCTCTGCTCACCCCGTAGTAACACATTCCCCTCCCTCACCGCTGTAGTGTCACATAACCCCCGCTCACTCATGTAGTAACACATTTCCCCCTCACCCGTGTTATAACACATTCCCTTCCCTCACCCCATAGTAACACATTTGCATTCCCCTCCCTCAACTGTGTAGTAACACATCCCTCTTTACCTTTGTAGTTACACATTCCCCTCCCTCACCTGTGTGTAGTAATGCATTCCCCTCCCTTACCTGTGTAGTGACACATTCCCTTCCCTGGCCTCTATAGTAACATATACCCCTCCCTCATGTGTCTAGTAATACATTTCCCTCCCTCACCTCTATAGTAACACATTTCCCTCTCTCTGCAACACATTCATTCCCTCACACCTGTACTAACAAATTCCCCTACCATACCTGTGTAGTAACACATTCCCTTCCCTCACTATTCAAATAAGGGAGCCACACCAACTGCCAGTGATGTTTGGCAGCACTTGGGGTGGCAGTTGATGTTTCAATATTCAATTGTACTGCAGCCACGATGAGACAGTCAGTTAGGACATTGCACAGGGGGAGGATATCTTGTATATTAGCCCTTTTCATCCCCTTAGGAGTCAAATACCTATGTCATTGAAGGCATACTATATACTCCCCGATTGTCATGTTTCTAGGTTTGGGGGTTTGGGCTGAGCGTTGATGAGTCAGTAAGTCAGCCAGGACATTTGATTTAATATATATGGATAAGTATCTCTGTATGTAAATGCTTGCTCAGTACTGTCATATATCAATTGTTTTTACAGAGAATTCCTTGAACAGTATCATATCATGTGTATGTTGTAAGAATGGTCATGGGTGTTGCTATCATATGTTGAATGGATGTCAACATGCGGCCATTTCCTACCTACCTTTACTTTCATTCTGAAATGGTTTATATTTCTTGAATGTACTATAAGGGTATATTTACTAAAGTGCGGGTTTACAGAAGTGGAGGTGTTGACCATAGCAACTAATCAGATTCTACTTATAATTTATCCAGCACCTTCTAGAAGATAATAGCTACAATCTGATTAGTTGCTATGGGTAACATCTCCACTTCTATAAACCTGCACTTTAGTAAATATGCCCCTAAGTGTTCTTTAAGAATCTTCACGGACACACCAAATATCATAGTGATACTAAGGTTGTGTTTCTTTTTGGGGTTAGTCTCATGTTAGCATTTTAAATATGTGCCAATATGTAGGTTGGTATAATTATTTGTTTGTGTCAGTGAGCGAATATATGGTCATCATACCTATAGTAATTTATGTATAACAGTACACAAGCAATGCTGTAAATATAATCTCATGTAAATACTATGTGTATATAAATAGTGGTCCGCAATTATGGTTAAGATGAACTCTTTGCGCAGTGTAAAAAGCCTGTTTTTGCTTTCACAAACGTTGATACGCGCATGCTCTCTTTTTTTTATAAATGTGACTCTGTTTTGTGTTTAATGTATTCTTCATCACTATAAGCAGAAACTCTTTCAGCGTTCCTACGGTGATCTCCCTTTGCTAACGCGCCCATTCATTTTCCATTTTCTTCTTCCTGTTAATTCCGCAGACAAGGGTGATGAACCACATGTGTTTCTAGTAGTGTGATTGAATTGGGGCTTATTTTTTCTATCACCAATCTTGTTATGGGCTTTATAAAAAATAAGTCAGAGGGGCAGCTGAGCAGTGGCGGGCTGGGCCTGGGGGCAGGGTGCCAGGTGCCGGCCGGGCCGCAGCGCAATGCGGGCCGTGGGCAGTCTGTGTCTCTGTGACACAGACTGCACCGCGTGTGTAGCGCTGACTGCACGGAGTTTGGTCAGCGCTACACAGTGACTGACAAACACACAGCCGCTGGCTCTGGCAGCTGTGTGTTTGTTTTGAGTGGCAGCCAATGAGAGTCTGTTAGACTCTCATTGACTGCCGCTGCGCCCACTGCACGAGCCGCTCCATCTTCCGGCTCTTGCAGTGGGTAATGGGAGAGATGTCATGACGTCATATGATGTCTCTCCCATAATGCAGAGCGGCCCAGGAGCCGGGAGGACAGACGGAGGAGCGGATGGCGGCAGGAGCGGGGATTCAGGTAAGTGGACTACTACTGGGGGCACTACAAGGGGGAGAGAGCACTACTGGGGGCACGACAAGGGGGGAGAGCACTACTGGGGGCATTACAAGGGGGGATTACTACTGGGGACATTACAAAGGGGGGGACTACTACTGGGGGCACTACAAGGGGGGAGAACACTACTGGGGCACTACAAGGGCGGAGAGCACTACTGGGGGCATTACAAGGGGGGATTACTACTGGGGGCATTACAAAGGGGGGGACTACTACTGGGGTCACTACAAGGAGGAGAGAACACTACTGGGGGCACTACAAGGGGGGAGAGCACTACTGGGGGCACTACAAGGGGGGACTACTACTGGGGGCACTACAAGGGGGGGACTACTACTGGGGGCACTACAAGGGGAGGATCTACTACTGGGGGCACTGCATAGGGGGTACCACTACTGGGGTCACTATATAAGGAACTTACTACTGGGGGCACAAGGGGCACTGCACAGGGGGGACCACTACTGGGGGCACTATATAAGAAGCTTACTACTGGGGGCACAAGGGGCACTGCACAGGGAGGACCACTAGTGGGGGCACTGTATAAGGAGCACTGCATAGGAGGATCACTACTGGTGGCCTGTATAAGGGGGTCCTCTCCTGGGGCACAGGGGGCACTGCATATGGGCACCACTACAGGGGGCTGTCCCATATCTTTATTTTTACTTTACATTAATTGCATATGGACCAGTCTCCTTCCTGGAACACTTGAGGGGGGGTGCCTAAGCACGCACGCGCTTCGGGCACCGTGGCTACACGCTACTCCTCTGCCAGGGCCGCCTGCATGTATTTGCCCCCCAGGCTAAAAGTTGCCAACCAGCCCCTGCAGCTGAGAGAACACCAGCTCATTGGCTGCCCGACAGTGGTAAGAGTAGTCTTTACACTCACTAGGCCAGTCAGCAGTGCCGGATTCACCACAGGGCACCCGGGGTGGTCGCCCAGGTGCCCCCACACCATGGAATATGTGAACTGGGCTTTCTGAGTGGCATAATGTGAACAGGCGGCACTACAGTGAGTTTAGCATTTTTGCGGTGCTGGGAGTATTTACACACTATACTTTTTAATAATATCGCCAGCATATCATAATGACAATTTTATTGGTAGGGGCCCTCACAAGTTAGTTGCCTCAGGGACCCCACAAATCTTAATCCAGCCCTTCGAGTCAGAAGTCTAACAGCATGTGCGTGATTGGCTTACCCCATTATGAAAAAAATTTCAGTGTGAACAGCCCCATATTATAACCCCATCCTGAGATGACATTTGTTATCAGAGGACAGCGGTGGTACTTGTACCATTGGTGTCCATAATAAATAGACTTTAACATGTCTAGCTAAGCTCTGCATGCTATAGCGCCAAAAGCCTATATACCACCTGGACTTTGCTGTTGAACATAATGCAGAAACATTATCACAGCCTCTTCGGGGGTGATTCAGATGTGGACACAGTTGCAGTAAGTTGCAGCCGCTACTGTCTCTTTATGTTAATGCCAAAGCCGATGGGCCTCTTATTGAGCCGCCCACTGGCAGTGGTGCGAATCCGTCAAGGTGCATACGCAGAGGCACTATTGGCAGAGCATGGGCTGCACTATTTGACATTACACCTGAATGTGGCAGACACAAAGGGTTCGAGGGACAATGGTCGCCGGTTTCAGTGGAACTACGTTGTCGGTGACACCAAAACGCCCGCAACACTTGCCCACCTGCAAGCACCCCCCTCCCTAGTTACCACCCAGAAAAGTCCATGGCTGTACCATCGGGACGCATGCACAGTGCATTTCGGACGCATGCTCAAAATTAGCCTTTTAAGTGTTAATAAATCCCTCTGGCCTAGTGGCCTCCATACACCAGCGATCCCCAGATGCCGGGGACGGAGGATCGGTGAAATCCAACGTGTTAGATTTCACTGATTTGCCAATCACAATCAATATATGATCATGATTTGCAATTCGGTGACCTTCAACATGTAGAATTTCACCGAACCTCGGTTGGATTGGCGAATGTTGATGGTGGATCAGCGTTTCCGATCTGATTGGGAGTTCGGGCAATCTGTCGTTCAATGTATCAGGCCCTTTAGACGCAAGGCATTATATAGACAGTGTTATGGTAGTGGTCCTCCTCCTGGAAATTAAAAACTATCCCGAGGAATTTCTAAAAAGTCAATTGCAGCTATCATCAGCCAACCAGGTGGTGCAATCAGGGGATCAGGTCATTAATGATCACAACAGATTGCAGCATATAACATATTTTTTATGCACATAAATGGACGTCACTGCCCATCCTGATTTCTTATGGTCCATCAGAAAATAAGCTTTACACACAGTTAATTAATGTGGAATTAGTAAGGCAACCGATATGCAAATTATTAGATAGAAATTGATTTCACATTTCTGCCCCCCATTAATGCAGATCTACCAGGCTCCATTCTGCTCTATTTTATCTGTATAAAACTAATTAAAGCAAAAAGTAAATACCAGTACAGTACTTTTAGTAGCAGTAATTAAACATAGTCATGGTATTTATAATGTTGGCAGGCAAAAATGACAATGTAATGTCAAGATGACAAGTGTTATAATGTTGAAACTAGCGCAGTCTGCCTCATGTATTCAGCCACCAATGCCTGAGCTGAGAAGGCTCTTAAAGGGTTAATGGTTTGCTAAAAGCTCTGCTAACGTTAGGGTTAATAAAGTGCTCAAACTAGTGTGTATTACAGTGGCGAAAATGTCTGTTTGTAAATCACACTCTCTGAGGGGCTTACTAGAGGGTCTTATGATGTTTCTTATTGGCCCTCCACAGTTTGTATGGGACACACAGTTTATTCCTTGTTCATTAAATGGTCACATAGTATTCAGAGTTACTGTTTGAAATCTTCATCTTGACTCGGTGTAACCAGTTATGCCATCAGCATAGGCAAATGTATGGGGGGTTTCCGGTTGCCTGGAAACCCCCCTCCACAGCCCACACAATGACCACAATAGAAATAGTAGTATTATAGAATTTTTCTAGTGCTGCATGTTCTTCTCAGTATCACAAATTAAATAATTAGCACCACCTGTGGATCTTTTAACATATGTCATCCAGTAATAAATACACAACTAGGAGATCTGGAAAACGTGCACTGTTAGGGGTGCACTGCCATCAAAAGGGTTAATTATTAATACTGTATAATAATATACTATCCAGTACATAAAGAGACCAATATGTACAATATGTCCAGGGCAGTGCTAGGTTCTTCTGCTGCTCCCCCAGACTCCTGGACTTGCTCCAATGCTTTGGAATGGTGCCCACATCTGAAAAACAACATTCAGCTCAGGCAGGATGGCCCTACTGCCGCATCTAATGGCTTACTGTGATCGCTGGTCCTGTATATGCTGGAATTATGACACACAATATACTTTGTATGACACTTATAAGTGCTAATTATACCCTCTTCATGGACAGGCCACACTCTAAAATCAAGCATTTGGAAACCCCCCTCTAGAAATCCTGCATTTGCCACTGATCACTGTTGATAGCATTAATTATCGCATTTTTGATTAGTCTCCTTGAATTATTGTGAGACTCACAAATTAAGGCAAAGGGAGAACAACCTCCTGGATCAGGGGGCTTGATGAGGTCATTCATGCTAAAGCCCCACCCCTTCTACATGATGCCTTGTTTTGCATTGCCATGCCCTCTGATCAACGCACTTGGACCTTCCCTCCAGCGATTTCCTGGAGGGAAGGTATACATTGCCAGCAACTATGCATTATTGCAATACATAAATTATGCTTAATCAATATCTGGACAACCTGTTTTCTTATCATCCCAATCCATAAATACAGGCCTGTGTGGCTGATGCATACATCTGGGCCTGTGTGACTGTTCCATAAATCTGTGTGGTCTTCCTATTAATCTGGGGCAGCGGCTGATTACAAAATCTAAAATACTGCCCACAATAGTTATTATATATTTATTTATTTACAGTTTCTTATATAGCGCAGCAAATTCCGTTGCGCAACTATATTCGGAGCCTCATCACCGTTTTATTTAAATGTAGCATTTCTGATAGTTTGACTGTCTTTTGTATATTTACATAACTCATAACATCAATTAGATATCTGGACTGTCTTTATTCCATGTAACAATTATTAATGTGCTTCCTGGATAAACTGTCCTTGTACGTTACAAAAGGTGTCCTTTTAACAGTAATAGTGAAATGCAAATTTGTCTGCATATTGAAGATTATTGTGGAGATCACACATACTGCATACTGAGATCACAAAGGAGCATTGCCACCTTTTATTGCAATAAACCAAGTTTGCATAAGTACATAGCAGTGTCATTCCTGTACTGTTACATTGTGTACCTATTTTTCCTGTTTTTGCCTGTTACTGTACAAGGGACATATAATAGATATGAATGGCACACTGGGGAAAGGGTGAGGTGTGGCTATTAGGATTAGATCATGGCTAATGGTGACATACTATGGTGGGGGATGGGGCTATAAGGATTTGATAATGGATATGAATCCATTATCAAATAACCACACCTCCCCCCCTCACACTGGGGAGGGGGGAGGTGTGGTTATTCAGATTAGATCATAGCTAATGGTGACATAGTATGAGGGTATGGGGCTGTTAGGATTGTATAATGGATACGAATGGCATACTGGGGAGGGGGTGAGGAGTGGTTATTAGGATTAGATCATGACTAATGGTGATATACTACTGTATGGTAAGGATGGGATGGGGCTATTGGGATTGGATAATGGATATGAATGGCACACTGGGGAGGGGGTGAGGTGTGTTTTTTAGGATTAGATCATGGCTAATTGTGACATACTGCTGTATGGTGGGGATGGGATGGGGCTATTGGTATTGGATAATGGGTATGAATAGTATGGCACATGGTAGAGTACCGTGTTTATTAGAATTGGATAAAGAATATGGATGACTCACTGGTGTGGGGGTGAAGTGTGGTTATTAGGATTGAATAATAGATATGTGTGGATAGGGGGTGAGGTGAAGTTATTAGGATGGGGTAATGGATTTGGGTGACATACTTGGGTTGGGTGGTGAGATGGGGTTATTAGGATTGGATAATGGATATGGGTGATTCACTGGGTATAGGGGGTGAGGTGAACTTATTAGGATGGGGTAATGTATATGGATGACATACTGGTGCTGTGTCAGGATGCGGCCTGGGATCGGCCTTACTCACCACTGAACTGGTGTCTTTAGGCTCCGAGGCGTTCAGACGCCAGTTGAAGTGATGGGTTAGGGCTGAGGATTCTCCCCGGGGTCCGCTAGGACTTCCATGTGTGCGTCCTGACTTCTGTGTTAGCGGACATGGGCGCAGCCATGTTGGTTCATTCACCTGATCAGTCTCCTCCAATGGCAGCCCTGCGGTCTCCCAGCTGATCTCAAGATCCAATGACCAGCTGCCTAAGGGTATTTAGGTCCGACTCCTGCAACAGGAAGTGATCAACATCGCTGTATGACTGCATGTAGTCATTCCTTGTGACAACCGTCTCATGTTCCAGAGGCCGTATTACTTTCCTCAGTGTTCCTGACTTCCTGTGTTTTCTCTGTGACCTCCATGTATTCAGTCCCCGTGTCCAGTACAAATTCAACCTGTGTATCTCAAGTCGCACCTCAGTGTATTCAAGTCCCCGTGTTCAGTACACTTCATTCTGTGTGTCTCAAGTCGCACCTCAGTGTATTCAAGTCCCCGTGTTCAGTACACTTCATTCTGTGTGTCTCAAGTCGCACCTCCGTGTATTCAAGTCCCGTGTTCAGTACAAGTTACACAAGTTACCCTGTGTGTCTCAAATCGCACCTCCGTGTATTCAGGATCATTCAAATTTTCATGGATTACTTTCCCGAGTAGAAGCTCATGAGACCAGTCTACAACTCATGAGTCAACAGCTGCGAGAATTTTCTGACCAATTAAAATAAAAAATTTTGCTCTTGCTTTATTATCTCCAGTTGCCTTACAAGTCCCGTCAGGGAATTTCCTGTGTCTGTTTCATTAGAGTCTCAAGTTTCTTCTACACCTATGGCAGAAAATTATTTAAAATCTTCTAATCCTCCTTCCCAGTGTCCTCTGGCCTCACAGTTGTCTGATTCCAGTGTCATCAAACATTTTGAGTTTTTCCCAACTATTAGAACAATTACAACATCTTCTCCCCGGAATTTTTCTAAGTTTTCTAGTGCCGCTGCTGGTTTTGTTACCATCCCCCCCAGTCAATATAGAGTGAGACATCGAAGTTTCTGGTGTCCTAGACTTACGGAGTTTGAACGTCAGCGACGCAGAGAATTACATCTTTGTTTGTATTGTGGTGCTAATGATCACTTTATTAAGGACTGTGTATTTCGTTCACCAAGTAATGTTAGAAGAGATGTGATCCCCAAAGTCTGTACTTTTGGTTCCTCCCATCAAAAATCGGTGATTCCCGCATCTCCAGTTTCTGACGAAGAGGGGAAATCTACTAAGGATAAAGAATTTCAAGTTTTTAATTGGGGTCTAGTTACAAGATGTTATTACCCTCATCGGGGAAGTTTAGGGAAAGTAGTCCTCTCTACTAAGGTCAAAGAGGTACAAGTTTCTAGTGGATCTGGTCTCAAACCGGACAAAGGCCCTGATTCAGACCTGCTCGCTAAGCCGCGATCGCTCGCTGCCAAAAGGGGCCGGGTATGCAAATTCAGCGATCGCACTGTGTGTTGTAAGGACGCCCTCTATGTCTTAGAGAGCGACGGCAGTGAGCGTACGCAGGTGTATAAAGATGCCCACCTTTCTCTCTTGGCACACGTCATCTCCAGGAAGTGTCTGATTAATCGGTAACATCGAGACCATCAGAGCAGCTTGCAGCACTTGAGGTAGCCCTTACCCCACCGCAAGCAGTGCGATCAGTTCAGGCTCAAATAGAACCAAGTGACGTGTTCAGTGATGGTACTTTGCTAATTATGCACACCCATTAAACTCCGTTTTGATGCTCAGACACGCCTGCGTTCGCACATCCACTCCCCCGTTCACAAGCACCTTCCCCTGTCACCACCCACAAATGGCGCTATCTGTCACTCAAAGTAGCGTCCAGTCTGTGTACTACAAGCGCACGATTCCCAGCCGCAGTGACTGGTTCGCACATGCGTACTGTGAAGCATATGCATGCGCAGATGTGCGATAATCGCCCCTAGCGAGCGAGCAAAGCTTAGCGACCGGGTCTGAATCAGGCCCAAAGTCTGTTCCATACCCTGTACTAAGGACTCTTGTGATCCAGTAGGTTCTGGAGGGGCAACCAATTTGCTGTCCATTGGGGGAGAATCTGACGTCATTACGCCAGAAGATATGATGCTTTCACCTTCAATGGAACAATCTACCATGCCTAAAACCAGAATCCTATCTGAGTTTTCAGTACCAATAAGGGTGCACTGTACTAAAGTTTCTAGGGAAACTTCCGAAGCTCCAATAGCTTCTAGTATAGTTCAAGAAGGGTTTTCGGAACAACCGGTTCCTATTTCTATTATTTCAAGATTCAAGCCCCAGGAGGGGATTCCCAGTTGTCAACCCTAAGATGGGGTGTCTAGTTTCATTTCACAAGAAGACATTTCAAGTGCCAAACCCCAAGAGAGGCTTTTGAGTGCCATTCCCCAGGAGGGGATTTCAAGTGTTATGCCCCAGGAGGGGGTTTCAAGTGCTATACCCCAGGATGGGGTCTCCATTTTGAGTTTCACGCCCCAGGAGAGGGCCTTCATTTCAAGTTTCATGCCCCACGAGGGGGTTACAAGTTTCACGACCGAGGAGGGGGCCTTTGTTTCGAGTTTCACGCCTCAGGAGGGGGCCTACGTTTCAAGATTCATACCCCAGGAGGGGATTTCAAGTTTTGCACCCCAGGAGGGGGTCTCATGTCTCGTACCCCAAGAGGGGGTTTCAAGTTCTGTTCCCCAGGAGGGGATTTCAAGTCTCATGCCCCAGGTGGGGGTTCCTAGTCTTGTACCCAAGGAGCGGGTTTTGAACTTCATACCTCAGGAGGCAACTTCAAGTAACCTGTAACTATCCACACCAGTTGAGAATTCTTCTTTTTCTACTCTCGAAGGTGCTTCACAAGCCACAACCTCTTTGAAATCTAGGCCTGAAGCTTTTCAAGTCCAGCGATGAATCATTTCCTGAGCATACTATCATTGAGAATAATGAATTATGTGACACTGATTCAAGTAAAGAACATCAATTAATGTCAATCATGTCTTCTGTTCACCAATCTGTGGGTTCTCAATGTAGTTCCATGTCTACTCCTGATGGTGATTCATCTGAATGCTCCAACGTTCATTTTATTTGATGGATATATTAAACAGTACGTCGCTTTTTTTGGACAGGTGGAAGCCCTTATGAGAACTGTTCCAACATGTGGTATCACTTCTACAAGCATCGTTAAATTTCTGCTTTCAGGTTTCAGAGGTGAGGCGTGGAATTGGCCTTCAAGATATGGATGCTTTCAATTCGGCTGTATTTGAAAGATTTGCTCCTACAAATCTGTCCACTAATACTTTCATTGGTATGAGTTCTAGCTCTGGACCTTCGCATAAGCCTTCTTCTGGTTTCTCCACAAAAACTACACATCCAGATATGGGTGATGCACTGGGGATAGGGGGTGAGGTAGTTATTAGGAAGGGGTAATGGATTTGGGTTACATACTGGGGCTTGGGTGGGCGAGATGGAGTGTAGAGTGGACCATGGATATGGGTGATTCACTTGTTATAGGGGGTGAGGTGAAGTTATTAGTATAGTATGATGTATGTGGGTGACACACTGGGGTGGGGGGTATGAGGCATCTATTTTACCTGGTTTACAAGGTACGATTAGGAACATTCTGAGGTAAAACATCAATCCGCTCAATCTCTACTTGTTCAGCAAAGTGTCAAATAAACTCAGCTGGCGTGAGAAGTTACCGGCTTGATGACAGGAGAGTGTGTTCCTGCCCAGCTCACTGGATTCCAGCCAAGCTTTTCTTACTGCACAATAAAAAGATTCAACAGACTTTTTTCAAGCTACAATTGATGAGCAGATGGAAGGGAACAGTTAGCAGACACTTATATATTTATTTTTTTACAATAGTAACAGGACCAGTTTGAGAACAAAACTTTGATTAATAGCACAGGGTACATCTCACTTGCCTTAGTGACCTCCAAGCTAGTTGGAAATGCACCCAGCAGTGTTCTGGCAAAGGAGTTAACATTGTGCCTCTTGCTAAAACCCAGTAATTCAATATAAGCATTTTTTCACAACCAATAAAGGTCAAAGTAAATGATGGTGCTGAACGTATCATAGCAACTGAGCACATTTATTAAAAAAAAAAAAGGAAGGGGATAGAGTGGTAACCTTTCCTGCACTCAGCGGGAACATTTGCATGGCTTTATGAACTGTGACCAAAACTGATTTCCTGTCATGCAGAGCTGTGCGTTGCAAAATAAGACAATCTGCCTCATTTGATGAGTTTGGTGCATTTTGTACCCCAAATGTACAAGCAAAAATTATGATGCAAAACCCCTAGACTTACATGGGTATGGTAAGTACAGTAATCCGTATCTCTAGATATGGCCAACTCAAAACATAGCAGTATTCAATGTCAGGCATAAAATGTGAATACATATACCCAACAATAGCGTATAGCGATAGTTGCATTACCATACCTCCCAACGGCTCCGATTTCAGCGGGACAGTCCCACCCGTTGCCCACAGTGTCCCGCGAGCAGAGGGAAGGTCGGAGAAATGTTTGATCACCACTGCAGAGCAGCGAGTGATTACTGAAAAGATGCTGCAAACAGCATCCAAACAGTGCAGGGAATAGATATAGGTGGATGAGACGCGCTATCAGGAGAGCTGCTGGTAAAGGGGTTGTCACTCCCTAATTGTAAGTGAAAAAAACAGAAAAAGAAGAAAAACCAGCGCTAAAAAATTAAAAATTTAATTATGCTAGATGGATGGTTGTAAATGTAAAAATACCAAATTGTCATTTATTATGCTGATTAGCACTTAAAAAGATACAATAGACATATATAATCATATAGGCACATAAATACTAAATCAAGGACAAACAAACATTTAAGACATGACATAAACACAATTGATGTGTGATGTATCCACCAAGGACCAATAATGGATGAGTAGGTGCAGGTATAACTCTCTCTGAATAGTCCCACAAATGTCAGTGGTTATAACCCCATATAAGCAATCATAAATTGAGTTTATAAAGGAAGTTCTGTAATGTCCCACTCAGGGGATTGCAAGCTGAATTGTAAACTGAGCCACAATGGTGTAAGAAATTGAGAGCACCACTTTACCAGTTCTTGGCTGGGATGGCTGAATGAAAAATCCTCTGGCATCCAGCGGCGATGAAATTCCAAGCTGAAGCACAATGATGAGGAGGTGTCCACGGCTGCAGGGGTTAATCCAAAGTTTGTATCCAGGTGGAGAGTATGTACCAAATATTCCAAATAAAGTACAAGGGTCCAAATGGCAAATGGTGGAGGGGCAATGCGTTTAGCTGAGCAATGGCCGCTCAGCTTCATCAGGAGTAAGTGCAGGGAAGAGAACCTAGGAGAAGCTGAGCTGCTCGGGGAGTGCTGGGTACGCCCCCAGAGTGAGAAAACCGGGGACATGCTGCAAGGCCACATCCCCTCCCCCTTTGGCCCATAGGGGTTCCCGATTTACTAAGCTGATTTGTTGGGAGATATGCATTACCCTCTTCATACACAATACAATAATACGTATATTGATGTAATGTTATATACGTAATAGAGAACCGAGTCTTGGCGGTCTTATTAAGAAATGCAAAACACGCATTTAAAAAAAAAATGTGAATCAAAAACACCTCCACAGCGTTCTGTACTGCTTTATAGACCAAACGTGAGTCATGGTTTTTTGCAGCAGACTAAATGGAAATTACAAATAAGGTATCGATAGACAGCCTCAACATGTACAAGCTGCCATACAGTTCTGCTGGTTATCATCATCATGTATGTGTACACCAGGCTTCCAGCAACTGCAAAAAGAATACGTCATAAGAAGAGTATATGGGGTTTCCCAAGGGGGGCATGCTATACTTACATGTTTATGCCTTTGCTGTGCTAACAATTTCCTACCACCATCTAACTTTCCAAGTATAAAGGGCTGCAAGTCTAAGATAAAGCCAAATCTAGATATAGACACTTTTTCATATGCATGACTAGTATGGAAATGCATATATTTATGTTACACAAATGGACATACATCAACAACTAATGAATCTCCATTGTGCTTTTGTGTGATGGATATATGCAACACAAACACATAATTTAGGCCTCAGAGCGAGAAAGTCCAATTTTACACCTTGACAAAACCATCTTGTCCTGGAAGGGGGTTGGGGGTTAAATTAAGAGGGCAAGGCCCTTTGGACTGAAATCACTCTAGGTGGAGGGTGTGGATTGTTCTGGTACACCCAGCCCAAAGAGTGATTGGTAAAATTTGTTAACATTCAGAATGTTGACATGGACAGGAGTTCGACAAGTCACATGTCGACAATGACATAATGTCGACATTGCCAGAATGTTGACATCGTGAAAGTCAACAGGCAGCATTTCCGCTGTGGAGGGGAATATGCCCGATCCTAAACCTACCACTAGCCCTAATTGCATCCTAACCCTAAAATTTTCCAAAAATCAGTTGTCGACATTCTATTGTCAACATTCTGTCATTGTCCACATATATTGAATGTCGGCATTCTGACCACGTGGACATTCTCGTGTGGACATTCTGTAATTGCCTGTCATTGTTGCCATTATGAACGTATACCTCCCTGGGGGGTGATATTCTGGATACTTGGGAGAAGACAACCCATAAGGGTTAAAATGTGTATAAAAATGATGGGTACCAATAAATGTATTGTTAAAAAACTATTGGCCTGATTCAATACGGAGCACAATTCTGCTTATACTTACCCCTCGCAGTTGCTAATATCAGTGGTGCTATTTAGATGTTTGCATCCCTATCTCTTTAGATGCCCAGTTATCCTTATATGAGGTAAGGTTTACTGCAATAAAGGATATAAAGAGAGATTACAGTCAGTAGTAGTAGTAGTAAATAGCTGGTGATCAGTCCAAGCCTTCAACAAAAGCAAAAAGATCAGGGCTAATAAAACTTTCTCGACTTAAATATCTGTGCTTTACAGTGCTCTGTGCTAACCGGAATCGGTATGTATGACCGCGTGCCATCAGGCCAGCGGTTGAAATCCCGATGCCAGCAGCCCAATGGGTGAAGATCCCAACAGCGGAGGTAAGTAGGCTTTCCCTACCCCTTCCCCCCCTAACCCTAAGCCTCCCTTAGGGGTGCCTAATCCTAACCTCTCCCCCTAGTGCCTAACCCTAACCTCCTCCCAGGGGTGCCTAAATCTAATCCATCCTCCCCTCACCCTAAACCTAACCCTCCCGGGGGGTGCCTAACCCTAACATCCCCCTAGGGGCGCTTAACCCTAAACCCCCCTTCCCCTAGCCTAACCCTCTCAGGGGGGTGCCTAACCCTAAGTCCCCCTGGAAGTCCCTAAACCTAACCCCCACCCTACCGAGGCTAAGAGGTCCTGACGCCCGGCTTACCTTTGTTCGGTATGCAGGGCGTCAGGATTTTGGCGGGTGAATAATGATAGGCGTTGGAATTTCGATGCCTATCATTAGTACCATGCCGGGATTTGACAGTCGGGAAGCCGACGGTCGGTATTTTGATCACCGGCTGCCTCACTACATATCATACCACCTCCTGACTATGCATATCAGGACACCCCAACACACTGGGGGCACACTTGCAGCAACTGCTCTGAGGCCCAAGGATTAGCATCCCATGTCTCCCCTACAGGAGTTACATCCTATGACAGACAAAAACCACCCCGTATTCAGGAGAACACACGTCTTGGTATGTTTTCACGGCAGTGATTCACAAGGCCACTCTCTTGTAGAGGTTAATTTCTGAAATGCAGCATAACAGGATGAACACTTTAATTATGTTATTCAGTCCATTGTATGGAAGAAAGCGTTTGTGTGCTACTCATAGAAATAGGGTGCTTGTTGAGTGTACAGAGTATTTCTAGAGCTTACAATGGCAGCTTATTCAGAGCAGCTGACCTCTGCGAGAGCTTACATTCCAATGGGGCAGCTGTATTCATTTCTACATGTTTGGTCGTTCAGGTTAGCTAAAGGGTTGTTAAAAGATATTCTCTGGTTTGTGCATGCTGTAGTGTTTGCACAAGGTGAATGTTGGATCCTTTTACTAAACAAATCTGTTTTCCTCTAGCAAATCTATTGTGCACAATACATACATGACACAGGAGAAAAACACATCAATGTAGCAGGAAGTATAAGGGAATAAATAATTTGTATTATTATCATCTTTCATTTATATGGCACCACCAGGGTTCTAGCTGTCTATTGAGACGCCCACCTGCTGCAACTCTAATCTGCCGTGGTGTGGACAAAGGCATTGAACAGTGGGCCTGATTCAGAGCCGGACGCTATTTGCGCTCGCTCGTTCAGAAAAAGGGGCCGGCTATTTAAATTGAGCGCTCGCTCTTTGCGGTCTGTTGACGCCTCTATGTCTGAGCGAGCGAACGAAATATGCGCTCGCTATTTTGTAAAGACGCCCCCTGGCCGCTCGCATCCTACGTCATCTCCGCTATTTATTAGATTAATCGAGTACATCGAAAGGCGTCTGAACTGCTCGCAGTGCTTGTGGTTGGATTTTCCTACCGCAGTCATGCTGCGCCGGGACAGTGTTTCCTGCCTATATGACGTCACTTCCTATTGTCACGTGTTACCCACGTCTTTCTATTCACAAGGAGATAATTCATTCCATGTGCAGTGCGTGACGTCCAGTAATGGCCTTTGTTGCCATAGTGATGAAAACAAAAGCACGTATCTTTCCTCAGCGTTATATTTGTTCGTGATGTGCATTGCTTCGCTCAGGTCAATTCATCCATAGGTGGCACAGCATATTTAGATATCCTCAATAAATAAAAAATACCTCAATTAATCACACTATAACATAATAAAACATATTAAAAATGCTTAAAAAATTCATATAAATGCTACATTCAACGGATCATCAGATATCCATATATAAATATAAAAATATAAAAAACATAAAGTGCAAAGTGATAGAGAATCCACAAACGTGCAAATTAGACGGAAAAAGTGCAATCTGTCATAAAAACCATTTGACCTCAAAGTCTATATTGAGGCCCCCTGGGTTCAAGGTGCCGAGATCAAAAATAGTTTTAATCTCGGCCATGGCTAATTGTTTTGCCAAATCCCTCCTCCGCCAGTGGCCCTCAATATGGTATAAACCCATAAAGCACTTTATCTCCATGGGATTACTATTGTGGTATTTTTTAAAATGATTCGATAAAGCATGGGTTTCTAACCCTTTGCGGATATTCCTTAAATGCTCCCCAATACGGACCTTCAGGGACCTTGAGGTCCGTATTGGGACGCAACTACATCCTATTGTGTAAATGACACTCTTTGTATTACATGTAATAAAATTCTTTATTTGGCAAATCTTGCCATTTATCTCCACTTCAGTTATTTTATTTATTCCCTCACCCTTGATCCCCTTGCAACCTAGGCACGTACCACACCGATAGAAACCTTTTGACTTAATTCCTGCAGAGTTTGTCTCTCTCGGTAATGCACTAACTACATTGCTACCTATATTGGGTGCTCTTCTGAAAATGCATTTAGGTGCTTTAAGTAATTTTGACCCAAGTATTGGGTCTTTTTGTAATATTCCCCAATGTTTACATAGAGACCTTTCAAGGATTTTGTGCTGACTACTAGTAACAAAGGCCCACTCAAAATCCGAAGATTTTTTGCTAATGTTAGTATTATACTTCAGTAGATCTGCTGCAACTCTAATCTGCCGTGGTGTGGACAAAGGCATTGAACATTGAGCAGGCATCGGCTGCACCATTGGTGTTCTGAGCAATATCCATCGAAATTTGGCCATTGGGGTCAGAGGAACTGTGTCTTCAGACGCAGTCCCTTACACTGACATGCCCACCTCTCCTGTCACCCCCCGGGAATGCAGTTCTGATCTATTTCCGCTGGTGATGACCACTGGGACGGATTCAAATAAGTAAAACATTGGGGGCAGGGCCGGCTCATGGCACATATTGGGTTAGATGTATGATAGCGGCACTTAACGTGCCGCTATAAAGATTCCTGCTACGCCTCTTTACCGAGGCAAAGCAGGAAACATTACCGATGAGATGTAAGAACATCTCATCGGCCGGAGAGGGGGAGCTTTAACTCCCCACTCCGGCGCTACCCGCTAGAGACCACAGCGCATCAGCAGTGTTGCCAACTCTGAAATGGAAAACAAGCAACCTATAAGTAAAAAACAAGCCCAAAACAAGCCTAAGCCAATCCTAAAAAGCCCAATAAAAAAGCCCAATTTATGGGGGTGTCTTTTTGTGCTCACTCTCTACCTGCCTAACTTCCTTTGTTCCCCCTCTACTCTAACCTAAATATATTAGTGTATGCACAGCCTTATCTGCCTATATTGCTTTTCTCCCTCTACACCAGCCTCCATATTTTTACCTCCTCCCTCTTTTCATACCTCATTCCCTTGCCAGTCTTCAGCTGGGTACACACTTGCCGATGTGTGTGTCCAGTGATGCAACACCCGACCACGCAATACATATCGGGCGGTCAATACATACTGCACAATGTGGTGACCAAACGTCCTACATGTCGGGCACCGGCTCCATCCACTATGCCGGCGTCGGCATTTGGGTCGTTCCATCGGCAGGCCGACGGGACGTCCCCAATGGACGACCCGCATGAGTGCGCAGGGTCACGCATAGTGGGTACATACTGGCCGATTTGGATGATATGTCAGCCTAATCCGCAGGATCAGGCGACATATCATCTAGTGTGTACCCACCTTTCCTTTACCTGACTCTTCTTCTCCGTATTTTTCTCACCCCTCTTCTTTACCTCCTTCATTCCTGTCACCTGTCTAATTCAATTGCCCCCTCTTTTTAACAGCCTCAGTAATTTTAACTCACCCCCATGTACCTGCCTCATTTCTATAATCTAGTTTACCTCTCCCTCTTGCCTGCCCCCTCCAACTTCACCCTGTCCACTGACTACTGCCCTCTATTCCCCAGACACAACCTTCCCCCCTCCCTCACACACACACAAACACACATTTACTTACCTCCAGGGGTGCCTCGGCAATGCACACAACAAAAACAAGCTCAAAAACTAGCAACCTTTAAAAAAACAAGCCCAAGAACAAGCAATAAGCAACTTGTAAAAAAACAAGCAACTTGCTAAAATAACAAGCCCAATTCCGCTTGTTATAAGTGGACTTGGCAACTATGCGTATCAGCCTAGTGCTGATGCCCTGTGTCTCTGTCCCGGCCGGCTCCACTGAGCATGTGCGGGATCTCGCAAGTATCGCGAGATCTCAGCGTGCAGCCTGGAGCCGGCAGCAGCCCCAGCAGGGACAGCGCCGGCCCTGACTGGGGGCTTGCATCCAGAACTGCAGTTTACTGTATTACGTAGAGAAAATATAGACTAGGGGACCCTGCTTGCAGGAGCTTGCAGTCTAGAGGAACTGTGAACGGAAAATGGGAAAAAGATGAGCGAAGATGTTAAGTTGCTAAGGAGCTTGTGCCACAAAAAAAAGCACTGAGGGCATAACTATACAATCGTGTCATGGGAATATTTATTATGCCTTACAGTATGTGGACACTCATAAACATTTAGCAAATATTGCTCTCAGTAAATTTTTCACATTTCGACATTGAACATTTTCATTATGTTGTCCTAATATTTTTGTCAAATTAATGAACCTGCCGATGGTGGAACTCCTCAGAGTCCATAAAAGCAGGACACTGCCAGATATGAAAATCACCTCATATAAATGTGCTGCACTAGCAGGCTGGAGTAATATGTTGTACACTTGCTGCTGTTACTTGCCTCATTGTTCTGTTGCAGGCATCTGCTGCTGGTGAACGAGTGATGAGATTTTTCTTGACATATTGTGACAGGTCAACATGACTCTCTGGTGCCGAGGCCTAGTGATCGAATATGGTAATATCTGTTATAGGAGTGTATGAAATGGCTTCCAGCGTGTAATGTCTTTGAAACATTTTGACGTATGTCACATCTTGGTATCTAATTTTTGACATAAACATAGCAGGATGGGTAAGACGAATAATGTTGTATTGCATGAACCAAGACATCTAAGGGGCTAGCAATAGTAAAAAATGGATGTATCTGGCTAGTTTTAGTTTTCATCACAGACATTGGTGTTCAAATTGTTTGTTACATCCAGGGGAATTATGCCCAAAATTGAAGTGAAGCCTAAGTGATGGGAACAAATGTTTTTCAAAGTTGAAACAGTTCTGTCAAGTCACTAGAGTAGAATCATTATGGCACTTCCAGTCAAATGTTCAAGAGACATTGAATAGAGATGCTCGATCAGGACTTGTAGCATATATATATATATATATTAGGGGTGAGCGGGTTCGGATTTCTGAAATCCGAACCCCCCCGATCCGAGGCCGATCCGAGTCAGGCTCGACTTTTCCCGCCTGACTCGGATCTGAAATCGAGGCAAAACGTCATCATCCCGCGTTCCGGGGCTCGCCGGTTTTGGATCCTATATAAGGTACCCGCGTCGGCGCCATTTTCTCACTCGGCTGTGGACAGTGAAGAGTGAGGGTGGGAGTTAGGGCAGGCTGGGCTGTGTAGTGTAGTGTTGCAGTGTAGTGTAGTGTTGTGCTGTGCTGTGCTGTGCTGCGCTGTGCTGCTGTTGTCCATAGGGGCTATGTCCACTACTTCAAAGTCCATAGGGCTGGCTGGACTGTGTTGTGCAGTCAGTTGTCCATAGGGGCTGTGTCCACTCCAAAGTCCTGTGCAGTGTCCCAGTCCTAAAGGGGTGCTGTAGTGTTGTCCAGGGGGTGCTCTGTCCGTCAGGGGTGCTCCCCCAAGTGCTAAAAAAATATATATTTTTTCTGTGTTTGTGAATTGTGTGCACTGTGGCTGCACGTGCATCAACAAAGGAGCAGCGCCAAGCGTGCGCCTGTGTCCCATAAGTAAAAGGCCGGCTGGCTTGACCGTTAAAGGGTGCTGTAACCCCCAAAGTACACTCCAAACAAAATAAAAATATATTTTCTGTGTTTGTGAATTGTGTGCGCAGTAGCCGCACGTGCATCAACAAAGTAGTGCCAAGCGTGCGCCTGTGTCATAAGTAAAGGGCCGGCTGGCTTGACCGTTAAAGGGTGCTGTAACCCCCAAAGTACACTCCAAACAAAATAAAAAAATATTTTCTGTGTTTGTGAATTGTGTGCGCAGTAGCCGCACGTGCATCAACAAAGTAGTGCCAAGCGTGCGCCTGTGTCATAAGTAAAGGGCCGTCTGGCTTGACCGTTAAAGGGCGCTGTAACCCCCAAAGTACACTCCAAACCAAATAAAAAAATATTTTCTGTGTTTGTGAATTGTGTGCGCAGTAGCCGCACGTGCATCAACAAAGTAGTGCCAAGCGTGCGCCTGTGTCATAAGTAAAAGGCCGGCTGGCTTGACCGTTAAAGGGTGCTGTAACCCCCAAAGTACACTCCAAACAAAATAAAAAAATATTTTCTGTGTTTGTGAATTGTGTGCGCAGTAGCCGCACGTGCATCAACAAAGTAGTGCCAAGCGTGCGCCTGTGTCATAAGTAAAGGGCCGGCTGGCTTGACCGTTAAAGGGTGCTGTAACCCCCAAAGTACACTCCAAACAAAATAAAAAAATATTTTCTGTGTTTGTGAATTGTGTGCGCAGTAGCCGCACGTGCATCAACAAAGTAGTGCCAAGCGTGCGCCTGTGTCATAAGTAAAGGGCCGTCTGGCTTGACCGTTAAAGGGCGCTGTAACCCCCAAAGTACACTCCAAACCAAATGAAAAAATATTTTCTGTGTTTGTGAATTCTGTGCGCAGTAGCCGCACGTGCATCAACAAAGTAGTGCCAAGCGTGCGCCTGTGTCATAAGTAAAAGGCCGGCTGGCTTGACCGTTAAAGGGTGCTGTAACCCCCAAAGTACACGCCAAACAAAATAAAAAAATATTTTCTGTGTTTGTGAATTGTGTGCGCAGTAGCCGCACGTGCATCAACAAAGTAGTGCCAAGCGTGCGCCTGTGTCATAAGTAAAGGGCCGGCTGGCTTGACCATTAAAGGGTGCTGTAACCCCCAAAGTACACTCCAAACAAAATTAAAAAAAAATATCTGTGCTTGTGAATTGTGTGCACTGTGGCTGCACGTGCATCAACAAAGGAGCAGCGCCAAGCGTGCGCCTGTGTCCCATAAGTAAAGGGCCGGCTGGCTCATTTCTTAAAGGGTGGTGTAACCCACAAAGTGCACTAGTCTCCAACAAAAATAAAAAATTATTTTCTGTGTTTGTGTGCGCCTTAGCCGCACGTATATATCAATATAACATAAATGGAGGACCACACTTTCTCCGATAAAAATAAAATAGGGAAAGATCAAGAACCACTTCCTCCTAGTGCTGAAGCTGCTGCCACTAGTCATGACATAGACGATAACATGCCATCAACGTCGTCTGCCAAGGCCGATGCCCAATGTCATAGTAGAGGGCACATACAATCCCAAATGGCAAAGTTCAGGAAAATGACCTTGAAAAAAACATTTAAATCATCTGAAGAGAAACGTAAACTTGCCAATATGCCATTTACGACACGGAGTGGCAAGGAATGGCTAAGGTCTTTCCCTATGTTCATGACTAATGGTTTAGCTTCACATGACGATGGAAGCCCTCCTCCCACTAAAAAAATCAAAAGAGTTAAGCTGGGAAAAGCACAGCGAAGAACTCTGCGTTCTAAGAAGATATCACAAATCCCCAAGGAGAGTCCAAGTGTGGTGGTGGTTGCGATGCCTGACCTTCCCAGCACTGGACGGGAAGAGGTGGCTCTTTCCACCATTTGCACGCCCCCTGCAAGTGCTGAAAGGAGCACCCACAGTCCACTTGCTGATATGCAAATTGAAGATGTCACTGTTGAAGTACAACAGGATGAGGATACTGGTGTAGCTGGCGCTGAGGAGGAAGTTGGCGAGGAGGATTCTGATGGTGATGTGGTTTGTTTAAATCAGG
Organism: Taudactylus pleione; assembly: GCA_031769625.1. Taxonomy (NCBI): domain Eukaryota; kingdom Metazoa; phylum Chordata; class Amphibia; order Anura; family Myobatrachidae; genus Taudactylus; species Taudactylus pleione. The sequence continues at coordinate 33,459,948 of JAUIMM010000031.1, read as the reverse complement.
CTCCGGGGGGAGACAGTTGTTGTCCGTGGGATGAAAAAGCCCATCACGGTCATGCCTGGGCAGAAGACCAAACATTCCACCTCTTTGGTTTGGCAATATTTCTATCCAAATCCAGACAACAACTGTCTTGCCATATGTACCATATGTAAAGGTGAAATATGTAGGGGTAGGGACGTTAACCACCTAGGAACATCCTCCCTTATACGGCACCTGCAGCGCGTTCATAAAAAGTTACTGTCAAGTTCAGAAACTTTGGCTAAGACCGTAAGCAGTCCAGGGACACCTAAATCCCGTTGTCCTGTTGTATCCAAGCGCCTGCAAACCACACCGTCAACTCCCTCCTCGTCAATTTCCTCCTTAGTCAGGATCGGAAGTAGTCCTGCAGGCCATGTCACTGGCATGACTGACTCTCCTATCCGGGATTCCTCTGGAGGATCCTGCATTGCTACGCCTCCTGCTGCCGCTGCTGCTGTTGTTGCTGCTGGGAGTCGTTCATAATCCCAGAGAGGAAGTAGGAACACCACTACTTTTACTAAACAATTGACCCTCCAACAGTCCTTAGCGAGGAGGATGAAGTACGACAGCAGTCATCCTGAAGCAAAACGTATAACTGAGGCCTTGACTGCTATGTTGGTGTTAGACGTGCATCCGGTATCCGCCATTAGTGCAGTGGGATTTAGACAATTGATGGAGGTAGTGTGTCCCCGGTTCCAAATCCCGTCTAGATTCCACTTCACTAGGCAGGCGATACCGAGACTGTACAGATATGTCAGAAAAAGTGTCCTCAGTGTCCTGAAAAATGCTGTTGTACCCAATGTCCACTTAACCACGGACATGTGGACAAGTGGAACAGGGCAGACTAAGGACTATATGACTGTGACAGCCCACTGGGTAGATGTATCACCTTACGCAGCAACAGCAGCAGCATCACCAGTAGCAGCATCTCAGAAACGCCAGCTCGTTCCAAGGCAGGCTACGCTGTGTATCACCGGTTTCAGTAAGAGGCACACTGCCGACAACCTCTTAGAGAAACTGAGGGAAATCATCGCCCAGTGGCTTACCCCACTTAGACTCTCCTGGGGATTTGTGATATCTCACAACGCCACCAATATTGTGCGGGCATTACATCTGGGCAAATTCCAGCACGTCCCATGTTTTGCTCACACAATAAACTTGGTGGTGCAGAATTTTCTGAAAAGCGTCAGGGGCGTGCAGGAGACGCTTTGGGTGGCCCGAAAAATTTCTGGCCACTTTCGCCATTCAGCGACTGCGTGCCGAAGACTGGAGCGCCAGCAAACACTCTTGAACCTGCCCCGCCATCACCTGAAGCAAGAGGTTGTGACACGGTGGAACTCAACCCTCTATATGCTTCAGAGGATGGAGGAGCAGCAAAAGGCCATTCAAGCCTATACATCCACCTATGACATAGACAAAGGAGGGGGTATGCACCTGACTCAAGCGCAGTGGAGAATGATATCCGTGTTGTGCAAGGTTCTCCAGCCCTTCGAACTTGCCACACGTGAAGTCAGTTCAGACACTGCCAGCTTGAGTCAGGTCATTCCCCTCATCAGGTTTTTGCAGAAGCAGCTGGAGAAAGTGAAGGAGGAGCTAAGACGGAGCGATTCCGTTCGGCATGTGGGACTTGTAGATGAAGCCCTTCATTCGCTTTGCCAGGATTCCAGGGTGGTCAATCTGTTGAAATCAGACAACTACATTTTGGCCACCGTGCTCGATCCTAGGTTTAAAGCCTATGTGGTGTCTCTCTTTCCGGCCGACACAAGCCTGCAGAGGTGCAAAGACCTGCTGGTGAAAACACTGTCAGCTGAAGCAGAACGTGACACGTCAACAGCTCCTTCTTCATTTTCTCCCGCAACTGGGGCTGCCAGGAAAAAACGTAGGTATCCTAAGCAACCGCTGGCGGTGATGCAGGGCAGGCAGGACCAAGTTTGGACATCTGGTCCGGACTGAAGGACCTGGCAACAATTTCTGACATGTCTACTGTCACTACATATGATAATTGTCACCATTGACAGAATGGTGGAGGATTACATCGGTTACAGCATCCAAGTAGGCATGTCAGACAGTCCATACCTGTACTGGCAGGAAAAAGAGGCAATTTGGAGGCCCCTGTACAAACTGGCTCTATTTTACCTGAGTTGCCCCCCCTCCAGTGTGTACTCCAAAAGAGTGTTTAGTGCAGCCGGGAACCTTGTCAGCGAAAGGCGTAGGAGGTTGCTTCCACAAAATGTGGAGAAGATGATGTTCATAAAAATGAATTATCAACTCTTCCAGGGAGACCAGCCTCCAGAATGCACAGAGGGACCTGTGGTGGTGGATTCCAGTGGGGACGAGTTAATGTTCTGTGAGGATGAGGATGTACACAACACTGAAGAGGGTGAGGAATCGGTGGATGAGGAGGATGAGGAGGACATCTTGCCTCCGTAGAGCCAGTTTGTGCAAGGACAGATTAATTGCCAGCTTGTTTTGTGGGGGCCCAAAAAATCATTTCAGCCACAGTAGTGTGGCAGACCCTGGCACTGAAATGATTGGTTTGTTAAAGTGTGCATGTCCTGTTTATACAACATAAGGGTGGGTGGGAGGGCCCAAGGACAATTCCATCTTGCACCTCTTTTTTTTCTTTGCATTATGTCCTGTTTGGGGCCTAGTTTTTCAAACTGCCATCCTGTCTGCCACTGCAGGGTCACTCCTAGATGGGTCACGTGTTTGTGCCGCCCACTCGTGTCGCTTAGCATAGTCATCCAGCTACCTTGGTGCAACTTTTTGGACATAAAAACACTATTGTGAGGTGTGAGGTGTTCAGAATAGACAGGAAATTAGTGGAAATTAAGGTTATTGAGGTTAATAATAGCATAGGAGCAGAAAAACCAACACATTCTGTGATTTTAGCTGTTTTTATGCTTTTTTTAAAAAAAAATACAGATCCAAAACACAAAACCCAGAACCCAAAACACAGAAGGGTGGTTTTGGCAAAAAGAAGTGTAAGAAGACATGCGCCTAATAGTGTAGTATTTAAAAATGGTGATAATTCGTGCTCATAGAAGTGATTGTGCGTACCACAAATAAAAACTTTTGAGCTTATCTGTAGATCCAGAAGGTGGGTGGTCTATATAAGGCAGGTTAAGTGGGATGTCATCTGCTTGATCAACTTCTAAGAAGCTAAAATGGACTCATAGGAGAAAGAATGTATATAGTGTAGTATTTCCTTTCAATTAGTAGTACAGGTTGAGTCTCCCATATCCGAAATGCTCGGGACCAGGAGCATTTCGGATTTTGGATTATTACGGTTTTCGGAATACCTGAGGGGGAGCACAGCGGGAGGCCAGGTGTGTGCTGCGGGTGGGTCCGGAAGGTGTGCGCGGGTGCTGTGGATGTTGCGGTGGTCCGGCGGGTGGAGCAGGTGTCATGAGGGGTCTGGCGAGTGAGGCGGAAGGGTCCGGCGGGTAAGGTGAAAGGGTGCGGCGGGTGTCACAAGGGGACCGGCGGGTGACGCAGAAGGGTCTGGCGGCTGCCACTGGGGGTCCGGCGGGTGCTGCGGGGGGTGGCCTGGCATGTGGATCATGTCCACGCCGCTATTCATTGGCCACTATACTAGTGACATCATGATGTCAGGTCACGTCGTGACGTCACAGATGCCCTGAAATATTCCGGTTTTTGGAATATTTCGGTTTTGGGATTTTCTGATATGGGAGACTCAACCTGTAGTACAGTTACATATAGAGGCTGCGTACCAGAAAATGCTAATTAGATAGCCTGTAGTTTGTCATCCACCACGTAACTTTTAGTGCCCTCTTTCCATCTCTCTATGGAGCGTATATGTTCAATATATGAGAGCTAAATATAAATAATCCGTCGTCAGTATATTTGAACATAGGGTTATTTTATTCAGTTACAAGGTATGGGGAGACATCACATGAAACAAACAAAAAATAAATAAACAAAAAATAAAGTTTTTGTGCTTATCTTTAAAAGGGGGTACCCAGTCCTCATGGATATGTATCCAAAAAACACCAGAGAGCCTGGGTCAAACGGCCTCAACGCGTTTCATCCCTTTGGGACTTCTTCAGGAGTGGGTCAGGGTCTGCCACACGACTGTGGCTGAAATTATTGGTTCGTTTGGGCCCCCACAAAACAAGCTGGCAATTAATCTGTCCTTGCACAAACTGGCTCTACGGAGGCAAGATGTCGTCCTCATCCTCCTCATCCACCAATTCCTCACCCTCTTCAGTGTTGTGTACATCCTCATCCTCACAGAGTATTAATTCGTTCCCGCTGGAATCCACCACCACAGGTCCCTCTGTACGTTCTGGAGGCTGGTCTCCCTGGAAGAGTTGATAATTCATTTTTATGAACATCATCTTCTCCACATTTTGTGGAAGCAACCTCCTACGCCTTTCGCTGATAAGGTTCCTGGCTGCACTAAACACTCTTTCGGAGTACACACTGCAGGGGGGGCAACTCAGGTAAAATAGAGCCAGTTTGTACAGGGGCCTCCAAATTGCCTCTTTTTCCTGCCAGTACAGGTACGGACTGTCTGACATGCCTACTTGGATGCTGTCACCGATGTAATCCTCCACCATTCTGTCAGTGGTGACAGTATCATATGCGGTGACAGTAGACATATCAGAAATTGTTGGCACGTCCTTCAGTCCGGACCAGATGTCCAAACCGGCCCTATGACACAGGCGCACGCTGCTGTGTTGATTCACGTGCGGCTACTGCGCATACATTTTGCACACAAACACAGAAAAAAAAGAATTGTTTATTTTTTGTGGAGCGCACTTTGGGGGTTACACCACCCTTTAACAGACTTATGGGACACAGGCGCACGCTTGGTGCTGCTCCTTTGTTGATGCACGTACAGTGCACACAATTCACAAAGACATAAAAAAAAGAAGAATTTTTTATTTTTTGTGGAGCGCACTTTGGGGGTTACACCACCCTTTAACAGACAGACGCACGCTTGGCGCTGCTGCTTTGAGGATGCACGTACAGTGCACACAATTCACAAACACAGAAAATTATTTTTTATTTTGTTTGGACTGCACTTTGAGGGTTACAGCACCCTTTAACGAACAAGCCAGCCAGCCCTTTACTTATGTCACAGGCGCACGCTTGGCGCTGCTCCTTTGTTGATGCACGTGCAGCCACAGTGCACACAATTCACAAACACAGAAAATAATGTTTTATTTTGTTTGGAGTGCACTTTGAGGGTTACAGCACCCTTTAACGGACAAGCCAGCCGGCCCTTTACTTATGACACAGGCCCTTTATATAGAGCTCCCAGTAGTGGTGCAGTGATCCCAGTGGTAGTCTCCCCCCTATGCAGTGCCCCTAGTAGTAGTCCCCTCCCCTTGTAGTGCCCCTAGTAGTAGTCCCCTCCCCTTGTAGTGCCCCTAGTAGTAGTCCCCTCTTGTAGCCCTTGTGGTGCCCCTAGTAGTAGTCCCCCCCTTGTAGTGCCCCTATTAGTAGTCCCCCCATATGCAGTACCCCCAGTAGTGGTCCCCCGATGCAGTGCCCCTATTAGTAGCCCCCCCCCTTGTAGTAGTAGTCCCCCTAGTAGTATTCCCCCCACAATAGTACCCCTAGTAGTTATCCCCTCCCTTGTAATAGTAGTTCCCCTAGTAGTAATCCCCCCACAGTAGTACCACCCCTGATGCAGTGTCCCTAGTAGTTGTCCCCCCCTTGTAGTAGTAGTAATCCCCCCACAGTAGTGCCAGCCCCCAGTAGACACACACATAATGAAAAAAAGAAAAAAAAACACTTACCTGAAAGGCAAGGGAGGCAGCATGCAGGTCTTGCCCGGGATTTTGCTGAACTAGCTGCTCCCTGTTACTAGAGGTGCAGCTGGTCCTCTAGCGTCTGGCAGCAGAACATGGCAAATGAAGACCTCTCAAATGTCAATGTGCTACGATGTCTTCTATGAGGCGGCGGCCATTTTGGGAGAGGCAATTTCAATATTACTGTTTCCATGTAGACGGACAGACCTGCCCACGCAGCCATCGGCCCTTCTGGCTTTTGCCAGAAGTGCCCGATGGTCAGTCCGGCCCAGGATGTGACAGTGGCAGTCAAAATTATATCTGACCAAAAAATATCCTCACCACAATCCTGCAGCAATGTCCTGTGTAGTGATAGTCTGGACACTTGACGCTCTGCTTACTCTACGATGGAAAGGGCAGGTATCAGCATGGATCGGTATCCCATTTAATGAGATGTGTACGGTTGTACAATTAAAGGTGTATTTAGCAAATAGAGATTATCCACTGTATATACCAAGGTAAAGTATTTGGGTAAGAAAGTGCAGCTTGGTAAACGCTCTCCTCGTCTTTCACCCATTTACACAAAACAACTCCGCAGTAACCCCTATGTGTTCGTGAATTTATTGTTTAATTCTTGCCACCAGTCAGTTCTGATAGATTGTTTGATTTCGAAATTTTTAAATGTTCAATAAGATTAGCGTTAAAGAACAAATGAACAATGGGAACATTAAGTGCTTCCCATTGCTGCACAGCTATATTTGAAGTCCTGCAGAAAACTGTATTGATTAAGCAACAAAACTGTTTTCCGTACTGCTTTATAATTATGCTTCATTCCGTGAGATCTACTGAGAGCCCCACTGCCCACCAAGACAATAGAATAATCAACCAGTATTGAGTCAAGGAGGAAAATTAACTATTTTTTTCAGGACCGCCATCAGAAGCATTAACAATGTAGTCTATACTTTAAAAATATGGTAAAACACTTAATTAAAATTTAAATGTACAGTAAGTGCTTTAAAGAGCCAATAGAGGTGTTACAGAAAATCACTTACATTCATATAGTAAGTTTTGTGTAACCTTTAGTGCTTTCTGTATTAGTGATGTTCTATTATTGCTCGTTATCAGCATTAAATTAGGTTATCTCACAGCTCACCTTGGGGCAACTTAGATGGGGTGAGTAGCATGGCCTATTATTAATGTTTACAAATATAATGCTAGAATTTTGGACCCACCAAGTTACTAGGTATTCTGGTCACCGTTGCTGGGTAGGGGGGGTTCCTTCTCTATTCCCCCCCATTTCCCTCTCCTTAATGTCTTCCCCTCTTCCTCCCACCTACCCCCTCCTCCTGATTCCTTTCCTTCCTACTCTCCCCCTCTTTCTTCCACATCCCCCTGCTATAAAGACGCTGTTGATGTACAAAGGGAGACAGTACAGTATGTTCTGAATAATATGCCACATACAGTGAAAGAACAGGCCAGTAATGCACCTTACACCAATCTTTTGGAATAACAAGCCTCCATGCAACGCTGCTGACTTGTGGATTTTCTAGAGGAATCCAGGATGGGTGGCAATCACAGAATATGGGTGGACGGAGGTTAGCAGGGGGAGTTGGGGAGGGCACAGTTATTTTTACTAAACTTTATTTTCTCTTGTGCGGGGTTGTGGGGTCTGCAGCGAGAAGGAGCTGCCAATTCACAGGCTGTGACTAGGCATCCAGTGAGGGCTGTACTGGGATAGAGGGGTCTCCCTCCTGTCTATTCTGCACAACTGCTTAGACCAGTGGCTCTCAACTTTAATCCTCAAGTACCCCCAAACAGGTAATGTGTTCTGGATTTACTTACTCATGCACAGGTGAGGTTCTATTTTGCTGAATAAGTAATTATTCCATCTGTTTCCACAGACTCAAATCCTGAAAACATGACCTGTTGGGTGTACATGAGGACTGGCTTAGACGGACAATAGCAGCATTGTATAATAGATAAGAAATCTCTAGCTAATGAAAGATTTACGAAGTGCAGTCAGTGTACAATCATAAAACACCCTGGCTTGCCCCAGTCATCCTCCAGAGTACATCATGGTGCAGGGTTGGATATGAGATCCCGGCAGTCGGGATGCCGCTGGTCAGAATACCTACAGCATCATGGTGCACACTCCCTCTCTGCAATCTTTATAGCAAATGTATTTCAGATTAACCTGTTAAGACATAGAGGTAAATTTACTAAAGTGAAGTGAGTTTTAAAAGTGACATTGCCCATAGCAACCAATCAGATTCTACTTAACATTTAACTAGCACCTTCTAGAAGATAATAGCTAGAATCTGAATGGTTGCTATGGGCAACATCACTTTTAAAACTCACTTCTAAAAACTCTCACTTTAGTAAATTTACCCCCAATTGTCATATTAATATGACATACATTTCTGCACAACTTAAAGTGTCTTATTTTGTGCTCTATATAGACTCAATGTCTATACATTGGACACTTAGGGGTCTATTTACTAAGCAGTGTTAGGAGACAGGGTGAAAAGTGATAAGGTGTCAGCCAATCAGCTTCCAACTGTCATTTTTCAAACACAGCCTGTGAGATGGCAGTTGGGAGCTGATTGGCTGGCACCTTATCACTTTTCACTCTGTCTCCTAACACTGCTTAGTAAATAGACCCCTTAATTATTTTCTAACTGGGGCCTGATTTGTAAAAATACTTGTATATTCATGTTAAGAATGTTGTCTGAGCAGGTTTACCAAGTTTACAATAAATATTTTTAAAATATAACTTTTCATATTATTAGGGGTGAGCGGGTTCGGATTTCTGAAATCCGAACCCCCCAGAGCCCCACCAATCCGAGGCCGAGTCAGGCTCGACTTTTCCCGCCTGACTCGGATCTGAAATCGAGGCAAAACGTGATCATCCCGCCTTCCGGGTCTTGCGGGTTTTGGATTCTATATAAGGTAGCCGCGTCGGCGCCATTTTCTCACTCGGCTGTGGACAGTGAAGAAGGAGGGTGGGAGTTAGGGCTGGCTGGGCTGTGTAGTGTAGTGCAGTGTAGTGTTGTGCTGTGCTGTGCTGTGCTGCGCTGTGCTGCTGTTGTCCATAAGGGCTGTGGACCTCATTCAGAGCCGGACGCTATTTGCGCTCGCTCGTTCAGGAAAAAGGGGTGGCTATTAAAATGAACCATTCGCTCTTTGCGGTCTGTTCACGCCTCTAGGTCTGAACGAGCGAACCAAACATGCGGTCGTTTTTTGGAAAACTACGCCCCCTGGCCGCTCGCATCCTACGTCATGTCCGCTATTTATTAGATTAATCGAGTACATCGACCAGCGTATGAACTGCTCGCTATTCTTGTGGTTGGTTTTTCCTACCGCAATCTTGCGAGCAGTTCTGACTATAAAATAACCCAGTGACGTGGTCAATGACGCTGCTGTATTAATTATGCACACCCATAAAACGCCCGTTTTGACCTTTAAGCACGCCTGCGTTCGGATCTCCACTCCCCGTTTTCAAGCACCTTCCCCTGTTACCACCCACATACGCCTCCTCCTGTCACTCAAAATAGCAGGCATTCGCTATTTAGCGAACAAACGATTTTCGGCCGCACTGACTGGTTCGCGCATGCGTATTACGATCTGTACGCATGCGCAGTTGTGCAAACATCGCTCGGAACGAACGAGCGGCCGCTTACGAGTGGCTCTGAATCAGGCCCTGTGTCCACTCCTCCAAAGTCCATAGGGGCTGGCTGTGTTGTGCTGTGCTGCTGTTGTCCATAGGGGTTGTGTCCACTCCTCCAAAGTCCATAGGGGCTGGCTGTGTTGTGCTGTGCTGCTGTTGTCCAAAGGGGCTGTGTCCATTCCTCCAAAGTCCATAGGGGCTGGCTGGACTGTGTTGTGCAGTCAGTTGTTCATAGGGGCTGTGTCCACTCCAAACTCCTGTGCAGTGTCCCAGTCCTAAAGGGGTGCTGTAGTGTTGTCCATGGGGTGCTCTGTCCATCAGGGGTGCTCCCCCCAAGTGCAAAAAAATAAATATTTTTTCTGTGTTTGTGAATTGTGTGCGCAGTAGCCGCATGTGCATCAACAAAGTAGTGCCAAACGTGCGCCTGTGTCATAAGCTGGCTTGACCGTTAAAGGGTGCTGTATCCCCAAAGTGCACTCCAAACCAAATAAAAAAATATTTTCTGTGTTTGTGAATTGTGTGCACTGTGGCTGCACGTGCATCAACAAAGGAGCAGCGCCAAGCGTGCGCCTGTGTCCCATATGTAATGGGCTGGCTGGCTTGTCAATTAAAGGGTGCTGTAACCCCCAAAGGGCACTCCAAACAAAATAAAAAAATATTTTCTGTGTTTGTGAATTGTGTGCACTGTGGCTGCACGTGCATCAACAAAGGAGCAGCGCCAAGCGTGCGCCTGTGTCCCATAGGTAAAGGGCCGGCTGGCTTGACCATTAAAGGGTGCTGTAACCTCCAAAGTGCACTCCAAAAAATATAAAAATATATTTTTTTGTGTTTGTGAATTGTGTGCACAGTAGCCGCACGTGCATCAACAAAGTAGCGCCAAGCACGCGCCTGTGTCATAGGAAAAGGGCCGGCTGGCTTGACCGTTAAAGAGTGCTGTAACCCCCAAAGTGCACTCCAAAAAAAATAAAAAAATATATTTTTTTGTGTTTGTGAATTGTGTGTACAGTAGCCGCACATGCATCAACAAAGTAGCGCCAAGCGTGCGCCTGTGTCATAGGTAAAGGGCCGGCTGGCTTGTCCGTTAAAGGGTGCTGTAACCCCCAAAGAGCCCTCCAAACAAAATAAAAAAATATTTTCTGTGTTTGTGAATTGTGTACACTGGGGCTACACGTGCATCAACAACGGAGCAGCACCAAGCGTGCGCCTGTGTCCCATAAGTAAAGGGACGGCTGGCTTGTCCGTTAAAGGGTGCTGTAACCCCCAAAGGGCACTCCAAACAAAATAAAAAAATATTTTCTGTGTTTGTGAATTGTGTGCACTGTGGCTGCACGTGCATCAACGAAGGAGCAGCGCCAAGCGTGCGCCTGTGTCCCATAAGTAAAGGGCCAGCTGGCTCATTTCTTAAAGGGTGGTGTAACCCACGAAGTGCACTAGGCTCCAACAAAAATAAAAAATTATTTTCTGTGTTTGTGTGCGCCTTAGCCGCACGTATATATCAATATAACATAAATGGAGGACCAAACTTTCTCCGATAAAAATAAAATAGGGAAAGATCAAGAACAACTTCCTCCTAGTGCTGTTGCTGCTGCTGAGAGTTGTTCATCATGCCAGAGAGGAAGTAGGAACACCACTAATTTTACTAAACAATTGACCCTCCAACAGTCCTTAGCGAGGAGGATGAAGTACGACAGCAGTCATCCTGAAGCAAAACGTTTAACTGAGGCCTTGACTGCTATGTTGGTGTTAGACGTGCATCCGGTATCCGCCATTAGTGCAGTGGGATTTAGACAATTGATGGAGGTAGTGTGTCCCCGGTTCCAAATCCCAACTCACACGTCTAGATTCCACCTGCATCTTCAAAGCAGCAGCGCCAAGCGTGCGTCTGTCTGTTAAAGGGTGGTGTAACCCTCAAAGTGCGCTCCACAAACAATAAAAAAAATCTTTTTTTTTCTGTCTTTGTGAATTGTGTGGGCTGTAGCCGCACCTGCATCCTCACAGCAGCAGTGACAAGCGTGCATCTGTCTGTTAAAGGGTGGTGTAACCCTCAAAGTGCGCTCCACAAACAATAAAAAAATTCTTTTTTTTTCTGTCTTTGTGAATTGTGTGGGCTGTAGCCGCACCTGCATCCTCAAAGCAGCAGCGCCAAGCATGCGTCTGTCTGTTAAAGGGTGGTGTAACCCTCAATGTGCGCTCCACAAACAATAAAAAAAAATCTTCTTTTTTTCTGTCTTTGTGAATTCTGTGGGCTGTAGCCACACCTGCATCCTCAAAGCAGCAGCGACAAGCGTGTGTCTGTCTGTTAGAGGGTGGTGTAACCCTCAAAGTGCGTTCCACAAACAATAAAAAAAATAATTTTTTTTCTGTCTTTGTGAATTGTGTGGGTTGTAGCCGCTCCTGCATCCCCAAAGCAGCAGCGCCAAGCGTGCATCTGTCTGTTAAAGGGTGGTGTAACCCTCAAAGTGTGCTCCACAAAAAATAAAAAAATCTTTTTTTTCTGTCTTTGTGAATTGTGTGCACTGTAGCTGCACGTGCATCAACAAAGGAGCAGTGCCAAGGTGCGCCTGTGTCCCATAAGTCTGTTAAAGGGTGGTGTAACCCCCAAAGTGCTCCAAAAAATAAAAACAATTTTTTTTCTGTGTTTGTGACTTGTGTGCGATGTAGCCGCACGTGCATCAACACAATAGCAGCACCAAGCATGCGCCTGTGTCATAAGTCAAGGGCCGGTTTGGACATCTGGTCCGGACTGAAGGACGTGCCAACAATTTCCGACAAGTCTACTGTCACTGCATATGATACTGTCCTCAAAGCAGCAGCGACAAGCGTGCATCTGTCTGTTAAAGGGTGGTGTTACCCCCGAAGTGCGCTCCAACAAAATAAAATAATCTTCTTTTTTTCTGTGTTTGTGTGTGAAATGTATGTGCAGTAGCCACACCTGCATCCTCAAAGCAGCAGCAACAAGCGTGCATCTGTCTGTTAAAGGCTGGTGAAACCCACAAAGTGCGCTCCACAAACAATAAAAAATTCTTTTTTTTCTGTGTTTGTGAATTGTGTGGGCTCTAGCCGCACCTGCATCCTCAAAGCAGCAGTGACAAGCGTGCGTCTGTCTGTTAAAGGGTGGTGTAACCCTCAAAGTGCGCTCCACAAACAATAAAAAAATTCTTTTTTTTCTGTCTTTGTGAATTCTGTGGGCTGTAGCCGCACCTGCATCCTCAAAGCAGCAGCGACAAGCGTGCGTCTGTCTGTTAAAGGGTGGTGTAACCCTCAAAGTGCGCTCCACAAACAATAAAAAAATTCATCTTTTTTCTGTCTTTGTGAATTGTGTGGGCTGTAGCCGCAGCTGCATCCTCAAAGCAGCAGCGACAAGCGTGCGTCTGTCTGTTAAAGGGTGGTGTAACCCTCAAAGTGCGCTCCACAAACAATAAAAAAATTCTTTTTTTTCTGTGTTTGTGACTTTTGTGCGATGTAGCCGCACGTGCATCAACACAATAGCAGCGCCAAGCGTGCGCCTGTGTCATAAGTCAAGGGCCGGTTTGGACATCTGGTCCGGACTGAAGGACGTGCCAACAATTTCTGACAAGTCTACTGTCACTGCATATGATACTGTCCTCAAAGCAGCAGCGACAAGCGTGCGTCTGTCTGTTAAAGGGTGGTGTTACCCCCAAAGTGCGCTCCAACAAAATAAAATAATCTTTTTTTCTGTGTTTGTGTGTGAAATGTATGTGCAGTAGCCACACCTGCATCCTCAAAGCAGCAGCGACAAGCATGCATCTGTCTGTTAAAGGCTGGTGTAACCCTCAAAGTGTGCTCCACAAAAAATAAAAAATTATTTTTTTTCTGTCTTTGTGAATTGTGTGGGCTGTAGCCGCACCTGCATCCTCAAAGCAGCAGCGACAAGCGTGCGTCTGTCTGTTAAAGGGTGGTGTAACCCTCAAAGTGCGCTCCACAAACAATAAAAAAATTCTTTTTTTTCTGTCTTTGTGAATTCTGTGGGCTGTAGCCGCACCTGCATCCTCAAAGCCTGTGTCCCATAAGTAAAGGGACGGCTGGCTTGTCCGTTAAAGGGTGCTGTAACCCCCAAAGGGCACTCCAAACAAAATAAAAAAATATTTTCTGTGTTTGTGAATTGTGTGCACTGTGGCTGCACGTGCATCAACGAAGGAGCAGCGCCAAGCGTGCGCCTGTGTCCCATAAGTAAAGGGCCAGCTGGCTCATTTCTTAAAGGGTGGTGTAACCCACGAAGTGCACTAGGCTCCAACAAAAATAAAAAATTATTTTCTGTGTTTGTGTGCGCCTTAGCCGCACGTATATATCAATATAACATAAATGGAGGACCAAACTTTCTCCGATAAAAATAAAATAGGGAAAGATCAAGAACAACTTCCTCCTAGTGCTGTTGCTGCTGCTGAGAGTTGTTCATCATGCCAGAGAGGAAGTAGGAACACCACTAATTTTACTAAACAATTGACCCTCCAACAGTCCTTAGCGAGGAGGATGAAGTACGACAGCAGTCATCCTGAAGCAAAACGTTTAACTGAGGCCTTGACTGCTATGTTGGTGTTAGACGTGCATCCGGTATCCGCCATTAGTGCAGTGGGATTTAGACAATTGATGGAGGTAGTGTGTCCCCGGTTCCAAATCCCAACTCACACGTCTAGATTCCACCTGCATCTTCAAAGCAGCAGCGCCAAGCGTGCGTCTGTCTGTTAAAGGGTGGTGTAACCCTCAAAGTGCGCTCCACAAACAATAAAAAAAATCTTTTTTTTTCTGTCTTTGTGAATTGTGTGGGCTGTAGCCGCACCTGCATCCTCACAGCAGCAGTGACAAGCGTGCATCTGTCTGTTAAAGGGTGGTGTAACCCTCAAAGTGCGCTCCACAAACAATAAAAAAATTCTTTTTTTTTCTGTCTTTGTGAATTGTGTGGGCTGTAGCCGCACCTGCATCCTCAAAGCAGCAGCGCCAAGCATGCGTCTGTCTGTTAAAGGGTGGTGTAACCCTCAATGTGCGCTCCACAAACAATAAAAAAAAATCTTTTTTTCTGTCTTTGTGAATTCTGTGGGCTGTAGCCACACCTGCATCCTCAAAGCAGCAGCGACAAGCGTGTGTCTGTCTGTTAGAGGGTGGTGTAACCCTCAAAGTGCGTTCCACAAACAATAAAAAAAATATTTTTTTTTCTGTCTTTGTGAATTGTGTGGGTTGTAGCCGCTCCTGCATCCCCAAAGCAGCAGCGCCAAGCGTGCATCTGTCTGTTAAAGGGTGGTGTAACCCTCAAAGTGTGCTCCACAAAAAATAAAAAAATCTTTTTTTTCTGTCTTTGTGAATTGTGTGCACTGTAGCTGCACGTGCATCAACAAAGGAGCAGTGCCAAGGTGCGCCTGTGTCCCATAAGTCTGTTAAAGGGTGGTGTAACCCCCAAAGTGCTCCAAAAAATAAAAACAATTTTTTTTCTGTGTTTGTGACTTGTGTGCGATGTAGCCGCACGTGCATCAACACAATAGCAGCACCAAGCATGCGCCTGTGTCATAAGTCAAGGGCCGGTTTGGACATCTGGTCCGGACTGAAGGACGTGCCAACAATTTCCGACAAGTCTACTGTCACTGCATATGATACTGTCCTCAAAGCAGCAGCGACAAGCGTGCATCTGTCTGTTAAAGGGTGGTGTTACCCCCGAAGTGCGCTCCAACAAAATAAAATAATCTTCTTTTTTTCTGTGTTTGTGTGTGAAATGTATGTGCAGTAGCCACACCTGCATCCTCAAAGCAGCAGCGACAAGCGTGCATCTGTCTGTTAAAGGCTGGTGAAACCCACAAAGTGCGCTCCACAAACAATAAAAAATTCTTTTTTTTCTGTCTTTGTGAATTGTGTGGGCTCTAGCCGCACCTGCATCCTCAAAGCAGCAGTGACAAGCGTGCGTCTGTCTGTTAAAGGGTGGTGTAACCCTCAAAGTGCGCTCCACAAACAATAAAAAAATTCTTTTTTTTCTGTCTTTGTGAATTCTGTGGGCTGTAGCCGCACCTGCATCCTCAAAGCAGCAGCGACAAGCGTGCGTCTGTCTGTTAAAGGGTGGTGTAACCCTCAAAGTGCGCTCCACAAACAATAAAAAAATTCATCTTTTTTCTGTCTTTGTGAATTGTGTGGGCTGTAGCCGCAGCTGCATCCTCAAAGCAGCAGCGACAAGCGTGCGTCTGTCTGTTAAAGGGTGGTGTAACCCTCAAAGTGCGCTCCACAAACAATAAAAAAATTCTTTTTTTTCTGTGTTTGTGACTTGTGTGCGATGTAGCCGCACGTGCATCAACACAATAGCAGCGCCAAGCGTGCGCCTGTGTCATAAGTCAAGGGCCGGTTTGGACATCTGGTCCGGACTGAAGGACGTGCCAACAATTTCTGACAAGTCTACTGTCACTGCATATGATACTGTCCTCAAAGCAGCAGCGACAAGCGTGCGTCTGTCTGTTAAAGGGTGGTGTTACCCCCAAAGTGCGCTCCAACAAAATAAAATAATCTTTTTTTCTGTGTTTGTGTGTGAAATGTATGTGCAGTAGCCACACCTGCATCCTCAAAGCAGCAGCGACAAGCATGCATCTGTCTGTTAAAGGCTGGTGTAACCCTCAAAGTGTGCTCCACAAAAAATAAAAAATTATTTTTTTTCTGTCTTTGTGAATTGTGTGGGCTGTAGCCGCACCTGCATCCTCAAAGCAGCAGCGACAAGCATGCGTCTGTCTGTTAAAGGGTGGTGTAACCCTCAAAGTGCGCTCCACAAACAATAAAAAAATTCTTTTTTTTCTGTCTTTGTGAATTCTGTGGGCTGTAGCCGCACCTGCATCCTCAAAGCCTGTGTCCCATAAGTAAAGGGACGGCTGGCTTGTCCGTTAAAGGGTGCTGTAACCCCCAAAGGGCACTCCAAACAAAATAAAAAAATATTTTCTGTGTTTGTGAATTGTGTGCACTGTGGCTGCACGTGCATCAACGAAGGAGCAGCGCCAAGCGTGCGCCTGTGTCCCATAAGTAAAGGGCCAGCTGGCTCATTTCTTAAAGGGTGGTGTAACCCACGAAGTGCACTAGGCTCCAACAAAAATAAAAAATTATTTTCTGTGTTTGTGTGCGCCTTAGCCGCACGTATATATCAATATAACATAAATGGAGGACCAAACTTTCTCCGATAAAAATAAAATAGGGAAAGATCAAGAACAACTTCCTCCTAGTGCTGTTGCTGCTGCTGAGAGTTGTTCATCATGCCAGAGAGGAAGTAGGAACACCACTAATTTTACTAAACAATTGACCCTCCAACAGTCCTTAGCGAGGAGGATGAAGTACGACAGCAGTCATCCTGAAGCAAAACGTTTAACTGAGGCCTTGACTGCTATGTTGGTGTTAGACGTGCATCCGGTATCCGCCATTAGTGCAGTGGGATTTAGACAATTGATGGAGGTAGTGTGTCCCCGGTTCCAAATCCCAACTCACACGTCTAGATTCCACCTGCATCTTCAAAGCAGCAGCGCCAAGCGTGCGTCTGTCTGTTAAAGGGTGGTGTAACCCTCAAAGTGCGCTCCACAAACAATAAAAAAATTCTTTTTTTTCTGTCTTTGTGAATTCTGTGGGCTGTAGCCGCACCTGCATCCTCAAAGCAGCAGCGACAAGCGTGCGTCTGTCTGTTAAAGGGTGGTGTAACCCTCAAAGTGCGCTCCACAAACAATAAAAAAAACATTTTTTTTCTGTCTTTGTGAATTGTGTGGGCTGTAGCCGCACCTGCATCCTCAAAGCAGCAGCGCCAAGCGTGCGTCTGTCTGTTAAAGGGTGGTGTAACCCTCAAAGTGCGCTCCACAAACAATAAAAAAATTCTTTTTTTTCTGTCTTTGTGAATTGTGTGGGCTGTAGCCGCAGCTGCATCCTCAAAGCAGCAGCGACAAGCGTGCGTCTGTCTGTTAAAGGGTGGTGTAACCCTCAAAGTGCGCTCCACAAACAATAAAAACATTCTTTTTTTTCTGTGTTTGTGACTTGTGTGCGATGTAGCCGCACGTGCATAAACACAATAGCAGCGCCAAGCGTGCGCCTGTGTCATAAGTCAAGGGCCCTTTTGGACATCTGGTCCGGACTGAAGGACGCGCCAACAATTTCTGACAAGTCTACTGTCACTGCATATGATACTGGGCCTGATTCAGACCCACTCGCGAGCGGCTGTCCGCTCGCAAGTGGGTCGATGTTATGGACTGAGCATGCGCACGACGGAGGGAGCTCCGTCGTGCGCATGCGCCAGACGCGACGAGCGAAGGAATGTCCTTCGCTCGTTGTGTCCGATCAAAGGGGGCGTGCTGTCAATGTTGATTGACAGCACGCCCCCTTTGGTGGGCGTGCCAGGGGCGTGCCTCCCTGACGGGGGCGTTCCCACGGGAACGCCTACCGTCAGAAGCCGGCCCACTGACATCACTAGTGATGTCAGTGGGAGTGATTTTGGCTCTGATAGAGCCAAAATCACTCCGGAGCTTGCGGTTAAAAACCTCAACCGCAGGCTCCGGCTCGCAAATTCGATGGTCGCGATGGTCTCGACCATCGCGACCATCACAATGCACGCTCGTATAGCCTGTGGGTGGTGACCCACAGCTATACGAGTGTCCAGGAGGACGCTCCATGAAAATGGAGCCCTGCCCTCATTCAGAGCGTGCGCTCTGCTCAGAGCGTACGGCTCTGAATGAGGGCCACTGTCCTCAAAGCAGCAGCGACAAGCATGCGTCTGTCTGTTAAAGGGTGGTGTTACCCCCAAAGTGCGCTCCAACAAAATAAAATAATCTTTTTTTCTGTGTTTGTGTGTGAAATGTATGTGCAGTAGCCACACCTGCATCCTCAAAGCAGCAGCAACAAGCATGCGTCTGTCTGTTAAAGGGTGGTGTAACCCTCAAAGTGCGCTCCACAAACAATAAAAAAATTCTTTTTTTTCTGTCTTTGTGAATTCTGTGGGCTGTAGCCACACCTGCATCCTCAAAGCAGCAGCGACAAGCGTGCGTCTGTCTGTTAAAGGGTGGTGTAACCCTCAAAGTGCGCTCAACAAACAATAAAAAAATTCTTTTTTTTCTGTCTCTGTGAATTGTGTGGGCTGTAGCCGCACCTGCATCCTCAAAGCAGCAGCGCCAAGCGTGCGTCTGTCTGTTAAAGGGTGGTGTAACCCTCAAAGTGCGCTCCACAAACAATAAAAAAAATTCTTTTTTTCTGTCTTTGTGAATTGTGTGGGCTGTAGCCGCAGCTGCATCCTCAAAGCAGCAGCGACAAGCGTGCGTCTGTCTGTTAAAGGGTGGTGTAACCCTCAAAGTGCGCTCCACAAACAATAAAAAAATTCTTTTTTTTCTGTCTTTGTGAATTGTGTGGGCTGTAGCCACACCTGCATCCTCACAGCAGCAGCGCCAAGCGTGCGTCTGTCTGTTAAAGGGTGGTGTAACCCTCAAAGTGCGCTCCACAAACAATAAAAAAAAAAAAAATTTCTGTCTTTGTGAATTCTGTGGGCTGTAGCCGCACCTGCATCCTCAAAGCAGCAGCAACAAGCGTGCGTCTGTCTGCTAAAGGGTGGTGTAACCCTCAAAGTGTGCTCCACAAACAATAAAAAAATTCTTTTTTTTCTGTCTTTGTGAATTGTGTGGGCTGTAGCCGCACCTGCATCCTCAAAGCAGCAGCGACAAGCGTGCGTCTGTCTGTTAAAGGGTGGTGTAACCCTCAAAGTGCGCTCCACAAACAATAAAAAATTCCTTTTTTTCTGTCTTTGTGAATTGTGTGGGCTGTAGCCGCACCTGCATCCTCAAAGCAGCAGCGACAAGCGTGCGTATGTCTGTTAAAGGGTGGTGTAACCCTCAAAGTGCGCTCCACAAACAATAAAAAAATTCTTTTTTTTCTGTGTTTGTGACTTGTGTGCGATGTAGCCGCACGTGCATCAACACAATAGCAGCGCCAAGCGTGCGCCTGTGTCATAAGTCAAGGGCCAGTTTGGACATCTGGTCCGGACTGAAGGACGCGCCAACAATTTCTGACAAGTCTACTGTCACTGCATATGATACTGGGCCTGATTCAGACCCACTCGCGAGTGGCTGTCCGCTCGCAAGTGGGTCGATGTTATGGACTGAGCATGCGCACGACGGAGGGAGCTCCGTCGTGCGCATGCGCCAGACGCGACGAGCGAAGGAATGTCCTTCGCTCGTTGTGTCCGATCAAAGGGGGCGTGCTGTCAATGTTGATTGACAGCACGCCCCCTTTGGTGGGCGTGCCAGGGGCGTGCCTGCCTGACGGGGGCGTTCCCACGAGAACGCCTACCGTCAGAAGCCGGCCCACTGACATCACTAGTGATGTCAGTGGGAGTGATTTTGGCTCTGATAGAGCCAAAATCACTCCGGAGCTTGCGGTTAAAAACCTCAACCGCAGGCTCCGGCTCGCAAATTCGATGGTCGCGATGGTCTCGACCATCGCGACCATCACAATGCACGCTCGTATAGCCTGTGGGTGGTGACCCACAGCTATACGAGTGTCCAGGAGGATGCTCCATGAAAATGGAGCCCTGCCCTCATTCAGAGCGTGCGCTCTGCTCAGAGCGTACGGCTCTGAATGAGGGCCACTGTCCTCAAAGCAGCAGCGACAAGCGTGCGTCTGTCTGTTAAAGGGTGGTGTTA
The DNA here is from genome assembly GCA_031769625.1 of Taudactylus pleione. NCBI lineage: Eukaryota > Metazoa > Chordata > Amphibia > Anura > Myobatrachidae > Taudactylus > Taudactylus pleione. Next base: position 33,439,864 of record JAUIMM010000031.1, on the reverse strand, counting down.
GCCCCAAAGTGCGCACCAACAAAATAAAATAATCTTTTTTTCTGTGTTTGTGTGTGAAATGTATGTGCAGTAGCCACACCTGCATCCTCAAAGCAGCAGCAACAAGCGTACGTCTGTCTGTTAAAGGGTGGTGTAACCCTCAAAGTGCGCTCCACAAACAATAAAAAAATTCTTTTTTTTCTGTCTTTGTGAATTCTGTGGGCTGTAGCCACACCTGCATCCTCAAAGCAGCAGCGACAAGCGTGCGTCTGTCTGTTAAAGGGTGGTGTAACCCTCAAAGTGCGCTCAACAAACAATAAAAAAATTATTTTTTTTCTGTCTCTGTGAATTGTGTGGGCTGTAGCCGCACCTGCATCCTCAAAGCAGCAGCGCCAAGCGTGCGTCTGTCTGTTAAAGGGTGGTGTAACCCTCAAAGTGTGCTCCACAAACAATAAAAAAATTCTTTTTTTTAATCTTTGTGAATTCTGTGGGCTGTAGCCGCACCTGCATCCTCAAAGCAGCAGCGACAAGCGTGCGTCTGTCTGTTAAAGGGTGATGTAACCCTCAAAGTGTGCTCCACAAAAAATAATAAAATCTTTTTTTTCTGTCTTTGTGAATTGTGTGCACTGTAGCTGCACGTGCATCAACAAAGGAGCAGCGCCAAGCGTGCGCCTGTGTCCCATAAGTCTGTTAAAGGGTGGTGTAACCCCCAAAGTGCTCCAAAGAATAAAAAACAATTTTTTTCTGTGTTTGTGACTTGTGTGCGATATAGCCGCTTGTGCATCAACACAGTAGCAGCGCCAAGCGTGTGCCTGTGTCATAAGTCAAGGGCCGGTTTGGACATCTGGTCCGGACTGAAGGACGTGCCAACAATTTCTGACAAGTCTACTGTCACTGCATATGATACTGTCCTCAAAGCAGCAGCGACAAGCGTGCATCTGTCTGTTAAAGGGTGGTGTTACCCCCAAAGTGCGCTCCAACAAAATAAAATAATCTTTTTTTCTGTGTTTGTGTGTGAAATATATGCGCAGTAGCCGAACCTGCATCCTCAAAGCAGCAGCGCCAAGCGTGCGTCTGTCTGTTAAAGGGTAGTGTAACCCCCAAAGTGCGCTCCAACCAAAATAAAATAATCTTCTTTTTTTCTGTGTTTGTGTGTGAAATGTATGCGCAGTAGCCCCACCTGCATCTTCAAAGCAGCAGCGACAAGCGTGCGTCTGTCTGTTAAAGGGTGGTGTAACCCTTAAAGTGCGCTCCACAAAAAATAAAAAAATCTTTTTTTTTCTGTCTTTGTGAATTGTGTGGGCTGTAGCCGCACCTGCATCCTCAAAGCAGCAGCGACAAGCATGCGTCTGTCTGTTAAAGGATTACATCGGTGACAGCATCCACGTAGGCATGTCAGACAGTCCGTACCTGTACTGGCAGGAAAAAGAGGCAATTTGGAGGCCCCTGTACAAACTGGCTCTATTTTACCTGAGTTGCCCCCCCTCCAGTGTGTACTCCGAAAGAGTGTTTAGTGCAGCCGGGAACCTTGTCAGCGAAAGGCCTAATGAATTATCAACTCTTCCAGGGAGACCAGCCTCCAGAACATACAGAGTGACCTGTGGTGGTTGATTCCAGCGGGGACGAATTAATACTCTGTGAGGATGAGGAAGTACACAACACTGAAGAGGGTGAGGAATCGGTGGATGAGGTGAATGAGGATGACATCTTGCCTCCGTAGAGCCAGTTTGTGCAGGGACAGATTAATTGCCAGCTTGTTTTGTGGGGGCACAAACGAAGCAATCATTTCAGCCACAGTCGTGTGGAAGACCCTGGCGCTGAAATGATTGGTTTGTTAAAGTGTGCATGTCCTGTTTATACAACATAAGGGTGGGTGGGAGGGCCCAAGGACAATTCCATCTTGCACCTCTTTTTTTTCTTTGCATTATGTACTGTTTGGGGCCTAGTTTTTCAAACTGCCATCCTGTCTGCCACTGCAGTGTCACTCCTAGATGGACCACGTGTTTGTGCCGCCCACTCGTGTCGCTTAGCATAGTCATCCAGCTACCTCGGTGCAACCTTTTGGACATAAAAACACTATTGTGAGGTGTGAGGTGTTCAGAATAGACTGGAAATGAGTGGAAATTAAGGTTATTGAGGCTAATAATAGCATAGGAGCAGAAAACCCCACAAATTCTGTGATTTTAGCTGTTTTTATGCTTTTTTTAAAAAAAATACAGATCCAAAACACAAAACCCAGAACCCAAAACACGGAAGGGTGGTTTTGGCAAAACCAATCCAGATCCAAAACACGAAGAAAGATCCAGATCCAAAACCAAAACACAAAACACGAAAAGTGGCCGGTGCACACTCCTACATATTATGGGTTTTATAGGTTAAGGCAGTGGTTCCCAAACTGTGCACCGTGGCTCCCTGGGGTTCCTCGGGACACTTGCAGGGGTGCCTCAGGTTGGTGGTCCAGCACCAAATCAAATTATTTATGGTCAATGTAATGTAAATATGTGAACAAACAGAAGTGCAAACCTGTCACCATCACATAACTGAGCCTAAGGATGACAGGTCAGCACAATTTACTTCACTTTACTATTTTTTTCTGAATCTCTCAATAACAAACTTTTGGCTTAGGGGTGCCATGAAAACAATACTGATACACTAGGGCGCCTTGATTTAAAAAAGTTTGGGAACCACTGGGTTAAGGCATCGGCAGGCCCAGGGCACTTAAGACAAGATGACCCTATTGACTAAAATAAAAATATATATTAGTGACGTGTGGTGCGGTACAGGGCTGATGTAAATGAGGGGGAACACTAGGCTGGAAAAATGATGATTGTGCTGGCTGGGGGGGTTATAGGTGGGGCAGGCAGTAAGATGGGGCAGTAGGCTGGTTAGGAAGGGAAGGGGGGAAACACTGGGCTAGCTGGATGGGAGACACTGGCATGCTGGGTCAGTAAGATGGGAGGGACAATGGACTGGAGAAGGGAGAGACACTGAGATGGGGAAGGTCAGTGAGATGGGGGAGAGAGGGGACTGGGCTGAGAGGATGGGAACACTGACCTGATGTTACTGCTGTTCCAGTAGACAGCATGCCTCCTGAGCAGCCCCCCAGCCTCCATCTCGCTGCTTCGGCTGCTGCTGGGGTCTGGTGTGTCCAGAAGAGGTGGCTGCAAGCAATCACTGCCTGGGGAGCCCCGAGGAGCCGGGTTGGTTAGAATTCTTGTGCGGTGCGGTGCGGTGTGGCTCGGTCGGTGGGAGGAGACTGGTGTTGTTGTGCCCAGCCAGTCACTGTCCCTGTGAGCTGTAGGAACATGGTTGTGTGTATAGATCCCCTTCAGTAGATGTACCTGGAAGTGATGTGGAGTGAAAAATTTGTATCCTCGCAGGCTCACTTTGCTCGCACGCTTCGGGCACGGTGGCTGGCTTCGCTCGCCACAGGTTACTATTCCCATGCTATGTCAATGTGATTAGTAACTGATGATGTTGGACAGTAACTGTTGACATCAGGGTACATCTACTGAAGGGGATATATCCGCTACCGTGATATCTGCAGGCTGAGCCTCCGTCCAGCTCTCTACTTGACATGCGCTCCAGGGCGCTGGTTTAAGGCACGCCCCCAGTGAGGCAGATGTGACAGCTGCCTCCCCTGGTACTTTTTCTCTGCAGTATTATAGGCCGCAGCGTGCCCCCGCCAAGTGCTCCAACCAGGCAGTGTCTAACCATCAGGGGAGGCTGAGCTCATCACTGCCTCAATTCTTATCTCTCCCTGTATTTGCAGTGGAGTGCCGCAAATACAGCAAGTTTTAACTGTAAAAATTACTAGAATAACACAAAGAAGATATTTATAGGCAATAATTGAAAGCAGCTGATAAGCATGGTGCTTTTAAGTGGCTGAGCCGCTATTTTCCTTTTAATTCAGTCAAATTGTGGCTGATAAAGACTACCTTGGATGTCCTCTGCCTTTCTATAGAGCAGGCATGGAGCTGCGCTAGTAGCCTTCTGTCAGTGCAGCAGTGGGTGGCCGCTGCTGGGGCTGTACCAAGTCTCCTGTTATGTGACGACTGCCCTCTCCTGCTGCATAATTGAGGGTATTTCTTAAGGACAGATGTAAATCTGGCAACGATGGCAACTAAGCAGCTTCAAGGTGCATGGTGGGAGTTGGAGGAGACCACTGAACCTATGGGGGCGGGGCCGTCAGGCGGCTCCAGTACTTTAATTTCTTCATGTAAGTCACTGGTGGTGGACAGCAGGCACTGGGGGCCTCTGAGAGAGTGGGCCCCAGATAACGTGCAGTCCGCGTCTGTTGTAGATCCTGACAGCAATTTAGGTGATACATTGTGAAAAGGTATTCATATCAAAGTCCAACTCCCAGAGCCGTAACTAGACTTTTTGGTGCCCTGTGCCAGAAAGAGCATTGGCACCCCCCCCCACTCCTATTTTTCAAATAGGGACATAAGACGTGCACCCGAAAAAGGGCCATGGCCTCATGGGGAAGAGCCAGGGAAGAGAGAGGGGCAGCCAAGAGATGCTGGGGATAAAAGAAGAGGAAGCTACAAGTGAGAATGATTTTGAACAGAAAATTGACAGGCCCAAACAGCGCCTCCTGCCATTCGGTGCCCTGTGCCATGACACTGGTCGCACTACCCTAGTTACGGCCCTATCAACTCCTACCCGTTTAGCCCCATTTCTTTCAACTGAGTAAACTTTTCAGTAATTTTTCTATAATACTGCTTGTTGCCTAATTTCTCAGTTGAAGCACATGTACACATGTAATTAGACAGTGCCCTGCATAAGATGAAGATAAATAAATAAATTACAATTAGCAATATATAACAATGCAGTATGACACCTCCCATAAATCCTCAAACAACTTCAGTGCTAGACAGGTTGGGCTAGTTTCCACTTTAACAGGGAACATACATACATACATACATATATATATATATACACACACATATAATATATATATATATATATATATATATTATATATATATAAAATTGGCTTGCTCGGACATTATATGACCTAACCTGTTTAAAAGGCTATTTTTCTATCTAACAGCTTAAGTGCTACATTAACCACTGACTTGCTGCTTGCTATCTGCACTTTTCCTACCGCTATGTATCCGCTTAAGGGAGGACAGAACAGATTTTGATTTTATGTATCCGTGTGTATTTTAGCTTTTCATGTACATTCTGTAATATCTATCTTTGCATGTCTGTTTTTTATGACCTATATTGATAAATTAATAATCAAATATATATTCCTGAGCCTGTGTGATCTCATTTAATAAAAAGCAGATATATTATTTTTACAAACCCTTATTGATTAGAGAGCACCATTTTGCAGTAATTTGTGTGGTGTCGTCAGTAGGATAATGTTATGGGTCAGAGAGAGAGAGAGAGAGAGAGAGAGAAGAGAGAGAGAGAGAGAGAGAGAGAGAGAGAGAGAGAGAAGAGAGAGAGAGAGAGAGAGAGAGAGAGAGAGAGAGAGAGAGAGATGATAGTGACTTTTTTCCCTTGGAGAGGGTTTTTCCTAGTTATCAGAGGCTACCACCAGCAGTGGCTGTCGCTCAGCATAGTCAGTCTCCTGCAACAGCTGGTTATCGGCGTACTCAGATGGCAATAGCGGGGGATGGTAAGAGACACAAGGATTTTTTTTTCTGTTTTACCAACCTATGTATTTTTTCCTTTATTTCTTATTTTGAAATTAATCTGCTACTGTAGTCCACGGGCATCCAGTGCAGTGTGCATATGGGAACTGGCAATGCCAGGTCAAGCTAGCGCAGCCTATTGTATTTATTTTTGCCACTTTGTTCTTACATACTGTTTCTTTTATATACTCGTATGTATCTATTTTAATGTTTAAAATATGTGCAGCACAATTGAGAGCATTTTCCATTTTCACAAAATTACTATTGCGACTGAGAGCTTGAAGAGATCAGCAATAGAAGTTCTATTTTAAATCTATTCAGGAAAATTGAATGTCGCTTTCTTAAATGAAACCACAATATGAGACTGTGGAGAAACGCGTAAGGAGAGTTTATACCTTTGGATTTTTATCTCTGAAGTGCTGTGATTAAAATATACAAGCCAAGTTATATGATCTGGGTCAGAAGCTGTTAAGTAATTTTAAGAACATTCTCCAAAAGATAATTACTGTTCTATATGCGGAGTGCATTCTGTAGAGGTCCAGGACTGTGCTTAGCCCTGAATCAGGGTACTAAGCCCCTAGGTGTTCTGACAAACAGACTATGTTATTGTGGCTACTGTATTTTATGAAGGGAAATCTAACTTCAGTGTCTTATTAAGCACATGCATTATGGTGATGCTTAGATTTATTTGGATACTAATAACCAGGGGTTAAAGTGGGCAGGAACTGGGTGGAACTGAGTTCTGTCACCTCTATTGGTAGGTGGAACTAGTTCCCCCTCCACCACATCCCTGCATAGAGGTCCTACAGACAGAGTACCACTCTGTCTGGCAGCGGCCGCTTCCCCATCCTCGGTTTCCGACTCTGTGTTCCTCCTCCTCCTCCTCAGCCCGTGGCCTGCCCCTCCTGTCACTCACTTTGTGGCCCTTCGGATCCGTTTGCGGCACAGCGTACGTGACATCATGCCATCACCACAGCTACATAGTGCACTGAGAAGCTGTGAAGAAGAGCAAGGGCCAGGGCACGAAGTGAGTGAAATACTTGCAAAATGAATTTCACACTGTCATAATCCCCAAAGCTTCTGGGGGCCTGGACGGCCCCCAGCCACTCACTTTAAAGTTTCCTATACACAACAGTGTGTGTGTGTAAAGAACAGGACTTCTTCACATTGTTCTGGCCTCTCAGAGTAGCTCCACCTTGCGTGGGCAGGTGGGAGAGTAGGTGGCGGGGAAGATGAGTTCCACTACCTCTCCAGGACCACTTTAAGCCCTGCTAATAAGTACTGATTTATCCACATTGATTTTACTTCTTGGCGTGTTAAACAGCCCTTCCAGTTGTGCCATGCCGTGGCGTGACTTGGTAGCGCCAAGCGTATTTTCATGTAACTTTTTACCTTCAAATGCATCTTATTCGCAAGGTAATAGGAACAGGACGCACAAGCAGCTTCTGCTGAATAAAATGATATGCGGCATGACTATATTCTGTGTGCGACTCAGGTTTATCTGCATGCAAAATGCTACGTTACAGTGTCAGTCACTGACACTATAACGTAGCATTTTGCATGCAGACACACCCGCAGCTGCTGATTCATTTTAATCAGCAGAAGCTGCTCGTGAATCCTTTTCACATTGCCTTGCGAATAAGATGCATTTGAAGGTAAAAAGTTGCACGAAAAGATGCCCGGCACTACCAAGTCGCACAGCGCTCACGCGTAATGTTTAACGTGACTTGTAGCGTACAGAGGTAAGATGAATGTGGACACAGCTGTACTCTGGAATATACCTAATTGATGTTGGAGTTATTGACTACAGACATTAGATTTGTTATACTGTCCTGTGAGCCTACTAATTACTGCATGTGATTACAGCACATACCTTGTTGTTCCAATGAGTTTTGAATGATAGCAGTTTCAAATACTGTATCTCTTCCAATTATATGTCGCTTGTGCACATTTTTGTGTTTAACCTGGTTGTAAAATGATTATATTGCTTTAATGGATGAGTGGAATAGTTTGTAATCCAGGCACTCAGTGGTGCTTTTCCTGCTTAATGTTTTAATTTCTGCATAGAGTGTAACACATCACAAATATAGATTTATCTGCCCAACAACATTCACAGTGGAAATTGATGCAATATGTTCAGACCATTATATCAGGTCAGAAATATAATTAGTATGCTACAGTATTGAGGACTGCACAGTGGAGTCATGTGGAGGAGGTGGGAGTTCCTTACAGATCTTGCTGTTGGTCTAGTTATGCCCCATGCCTAATTTAAGTTATAATGGTGTTTTTGCCATTTTTTTTTTTAGACATGGATTTTTTTATTAACGATATTCTGAGATGTATAAGTGAAATGGATTAGTTAGTTCTTTTAAAAATTATAAAGGTGATATATTAATGTGTCACAGAAAACATGTATCCATTTGAATGCTTTAACCAGTATTCCCCAAACGCACCCTAAAGTAAGGGAGACCATACGTATATAAGAGCGCAAAAAGCTGGATGGATGCACTGAAAATATTACTGCAGTTACAGTATTTGTAAAGCCAAGTCCCAGGGGGTAGAGGGGAGGCTGTGATCCTTTAGGGAGAGAGTGGAAGGTGTGATTCTACAGGGGGAGAGGGGAGAATGTAATCCTTCAGGGGGGAGGGCAGAATGTGATGCTACAGGAGGAGAGAGGAGAATGTGATGCTACAGGGGGAGAGGGGAGAATGTGATGCTACAGGGAGGTAGAGGGGAGAATATGATTCTACAGGGAGGTAGAGGGGAGAATGTGATTCTACAAGAGGAGAGGGAAGAATGTGATACTACAGGGAGGTAGAGGGGAGAATGTGATGCTACAGGGAGGTAGAGGGGAGAATGTGATGCTACAGGGAGGTAGTGGGGAGAATGTGATGCTACAGGGAGGTAGAGGGGAGAATGTGATTCTACAGGGAGGTAGAGGGGAGAATGTGATGCTACAGGGAGGTAGAGGGGAGAATGTGATTCTACAGGGAGGTAGAGGGGAGAATGTGATTCTACGGGGAGGTAGAGGGGAGAATGTGATTCTACAAGAGGAGAGGGAAGAAAGTGATACTACAGGGAGGTAGAGGGGAGAATGTGATGCTACAGGGAGGTAGAGGGGAGAATGTGATGCTACAGGGAGGTAGAGGGGAGAATGTGATGCGACGGGAGGTAGAGGGGAGAATGTGATTCTACAGGGAGGTAGAGGGGAGAATGTGATGCTACAGGGAGGTAGAGGGGAGAATGTGATGCTACAGGGTGGTAGAGGGGAGAATGTGATGCTACAGGGAGGTAGAGGGGAGAATGTGATGTTACAGGGAGGTAGAGGGGAGAATGTGACACTACAGGGAGGTAGAGGGGAGAATGTGATGCTACAGGGAGGTAGAGGGGAGAATGTGATGCTACAGGGAGGTAGTGGGGAGAATGTGATGCTACAGGGAGGTAGAGGGGAGAATGTGATTCTACAGGGAGGTAGAGGGGAGAATGTGATGCTACAGGGAGGTAGAGGGGAGAATGTGATTCTACAGGGAGGTAGAGGGGAGAATGTGATTCTACGGGGAGGTAGAGGGGAGAATGTGATTCTACAAGAGGAGAGGGAAGAATGTGATACTACAGGGAGGTAGAGGGGAGAATGTGATGCTACAGGGAGGTAGAGGGGAGAATGTGATGCTACAGGGAGGTAGAGGGGAGAATGTGATGCTACAGGGAGGTAGAGGGGAGAATGTGATTCTACAGGGAGGTAGAGGGGAGAATGTGATGCTACAGGGAGGTAGAGGGGAGAATGTGATGCTACAGGGTGGTAGAGGGGAGAATGTGATGCTACAGGGAGGTAGAGGGGAGAATGTGATGTTACAGGGAGGTAGAGGGGAGAATGTGACACTACAGGGAGGTAGAGGGGAGAATGTGATGCTACAGGGGGAGAGGGTATATGGGATGCTACAGGGGGGTATAGGGGAGAATGTGATGCTACAGGGAGGTAGAGGGGATGATGTGATGCTACAGGGGGAAAGGGGAGAATGTGACGCTGCGGGGGGAGAGGGGAGAATGTAGAGCTACAGTGGGAGAGGGGATAATGTAATGCTACAGGTGGAGAAGGGATAATGTGATGCAATGGGGGAGAATGGAGTATGTGATGCTACAGGGGGAGAGGGTATAATGTGATGCTACAGGGGGGTATAGGGGAGAATGTGATACTACAGGGAGGTAGAGGGGATGATGTGATGCTACAGGGGGAGAGGGCAGAATGTGACGCTGCAAGGGGGAGAAGGGAGAATGTAGAGCTACAGGGGTAAAGGGGAGAATGTGATGCTGCAGGGGGAGAGGGGAGAATGTAGAGCAACACAGGGAGAGGGGAGAATGTGATGCTACAGGGGGTAGAAGGGATAATGTGATGCAACGGGGGGAGAAGGGAGAATGTGATGCTACAGGGAGGTAGAGGGGATAATATGATTCTACAGGGAGGTAGAGGGGAGAATATGATTCTACAGGGAGGTAGAGGGGAGAATGTGATGCTACAGGGGGAGAGGGTATAATGTGATTCTACAGGGGGGTATAGGGGAGAATGTGATACTACAGGGAGGTAGAGGGGATGATGTGATGCTACAGGGAGGTAGAGGGGGAGAGGGCAGAATGTGATGCTGCAGGGGGTAGAAGGGATAATGTGATGCAATGGGGGGAGAAGGGAGAATGTGTTGCTACAGGGAGGTAGAGGGGAGAATGTGATGCTACAGGGAGGTAGAGGGGAGAATGTGATGTAGAGGGGAGAATGTGATTCTACAGGGAGGTAGAGGGGAGAATGTGATTCTACAGGGAGGTAGAGGGGAGAATGTGATTCTACAAGAGGAGAGGGAAGAATGTGATACTACAGGGAGGTAGAGGGGAGAATGTGATGCTACAGGGAGGTAGAGGGGAGAATGTGATGCTACAGGGAGGCAGAGGGGAGAATGTGATTGTACAGGGAGGCAGAGGAGAGAATGTGATTGTACAGGGAGGTAGAGGGGAGAATGTGATGCTACAGGGAGGTATGTGATGCTACAGGGAGGTAGAGGGGAGAATGTGATGCTACAGGGTGGTAGAGGGGAGAATGTGATTCTACAGGGAGGTAGAGGGGAGAATGTGATTCTACAGGGAGGTAGAGGGGAGAATGTGATACTACAGGGAGGTAGAGGGGAGAATGTGATGCTACAGGGGGAAAGGGGAGAATGTGACGCTGCAGGGGGAGAGGGGAGAATGTAGAGCTACAGGGGGAGAGGGGAGAATGTAATGCTACAGGTGGAGAAGGGATAATGTGATGCAACGGGGGAGAATGGAGTATGTGATGCTACAGGGGGAGAGGGTATAGTGTGATGCTACCGGGGGGTATAGGGGAGAATGTGATACTACAGGGAGGTAGAGGGGTGAATTTGATTCTACAGGGAGGTAGAGGGGAGAATGTGATTCTACAAGAGGAGAGGGAAGAATGTGATACTACAGGGAGGTAGAGGGGAGAATGTGATGCTACAGGGAGGTAGAGGGGAGAATGTGATTCTACAGAGAGGTAGAGGGGAGAATGTGATGCTACAGGGAGGTAGAGGGGAGAATGTGATGCTACAGGGAGGTAGAGGGGAGAATGTGATGCTACAGGGTGGTAGAGGGGAGAATGTGATGCTACAGGGAGGTAGAGGGGAGAATGTGATTCTACAGGGAGGTAGAGGGGAGAATGTGACACTACAGGGAGGTAGAGGGGAGAATGTGATGCTACAGGGGGAGAGGGTATAATGTGATGCTACAGGGAGGTAGAGGGGAGAATGTGATGCTACAGGGTGGTAGAGGGGAGAATGTGATGCTACAGGGAGGTAGAGGGGAGAATGTGATTCTACAGGGAGGTAGAGGGGAGAATGTGATACTACAGGGAGGTAGAGGGGAGAATGTGATGCTACAGGGGGAAAGGGGAGAATGTGAAGCTGCAGGGGGAGAGGGGAGAATGTAGAGCTACAGGGGGAGAGGGGAGAATGTAATGCTACAGGTGGAGAAGGGATAATGTGATGCAACGGGGGGAGAATGGAGTATGTGATGCTACAGGGGGAGAGGGTATAGTGTGATTCTACCGGGTGGTATAGGGGAGAATGTGATACTACAGGGAGGTAGAGGGGTGAATTTGATTCTACAGGGAGGTAGAGGGGAGAATGTGATTCTACAAGAGGAGAGGGAAGAATGTGATACTACAGGGAGGTAGAGGGGAGAATGTGATGCTACAGGGAGGTAGAGGGGAGAATGTGATGCTACAGGGAGGTAGAGGGGAGAATGTGATTCTACAGGGAGGTAGAGGGGAGAATGTGATGCTACAGGGTGGTAGAGGGGAGAATGTGATTCTACAGGGAGGTAGAGGGGAGAATGTGATTCTACAGGGAGGTAGAGGGGAGAATGTGATACTACAGGGAGGTAGAGGGGAGAATGTGATGCTACAGGGGGAAAGGGGAGAATGTGATGCTGCAGGGGGAGAGGGGAGAATGTAGAGCTACAGGGGGAGAGGGGAGAATGTAATGCTACAGGTGGAGAAGGGATAATGTGATGCAACGGGGGGAGAATGGAGTATGTGATGCTACAGGGGGAGAGGGTATAGTGTGATGCTACCGGGGGGTATAGGGGAGAATGTGATACTACAGGGAGGTAGAGGGGTGAATTTGATTCTACAGGGAGGTAGAGGGGAGAATGTGATTCTACAAGAGGAGAGGGAAGAATGTGATACTACAGGGAGGTAGAGGGGAGAATGTGATGCTACAGGGAGGTAGAGGGGAGAATGTGATGCTACAGGGAGGTAGAGGGGAGAATGTGATTCTACAGAGAGGTAGAGGGGAGAATGTGATGCTACAGGGAGGTAGAGGGGAGAATGTGATGCTACAGGGAGGTAGAGGGGAGAATGTGTTGCTACAGGGTGGTAGAGGGGAGAATGTGATGCTACAGGGAGGTAGAGGGGAGAATGTGATTCTACAGGGAGGTAGAGGGGAGAATGTGACACTACAGGGAGGTAGAGGGGAGAATGTGATGCTACAGGGGGAGAGGGTATAATGTGATGCTACAGGGAGGTAGAGGGGAGAATGTGATGCTACAGGGTGGTAGAGGGGAGAATGTGATGCTACAGGGAGGTAGAGGGGAGAATGTGATTCTACAGGGAGGTAGAGGGGAGAATGTGATACTACAGGGAGGTAGAGGGGAGAATGTGATGCTACAGGGGGAAAGGGGAGAATGTGACGCTGCAGGGGGAGAGGGGAGAATGTAGAGCTACAGGGGGAGAGGGGAGAATGTAATGCTACAGGTGGAGAAGGGATAATGTGATGCAACGGGGGGAGAATGGAGTATGTGATGCTACAGGGGGAGAGGGTATAGTGTGATTCTACCGGGTGGTATAGGGGAGAATGTGATACTACAGGGAGGTAGAGGGGTGAATTTGATTCTACAGGGAGGTAGAGGGGAGAATGTGATTCTACAAGAGGAGAGGGAAGAATGTGATACTACAGGGAGGTAGAGGGGAGAATGTGATGCTACAGGGAGGTAGAGGGGAGAATGTGATGCTACAGGGAGGTAGAGGGGAGAATGTGATTCTACAGGGAGGTAGAGGGGAGAATGTGATGCTACAGGGAGGCAGAGGGGAGAATGTGATGCTACAGGGAGGTAGAGGGGAGAATGTGATGCTACAGGGTGGTAGAGGGGAGAATGTGATGCTACAGGGAGGTAGAGGGGAGAATGTGATTCTACAGGGAGGTAGAGGGGAGAATGTGACACTACAGGGAGGTAGAGGGGAGAATGTGATGCTACAGGGGGAGAGGGTATAATGTGATGCTACAGGGGGTATAGGGGAGAATGTGATACTACAGGGAGGTAGAGGGGATGATGTGATGCTACAGGGGGAAAGGGGAGAATGTGACGCTGCGGGGGGAGAGGGGAGAATGTAGAGCTACAGTGGGAGAGGAGATAATGTAATGCTACAGGTGGAGAAGGGATAATGTGATGCAACGGGGGAGAATGGAGTATGTGATGCTACAGGGGGAGAGGGTATAATGTGATGCTACAGGGGGGTATAGGGGAGAATGTGATACTACAGGGAGGTAGAGGGGATGATGTGATGCTACAGGGGGAGATGGCAGAATGTGATGCTGGAAGGGGGAGAGGGGAGAATGTAGAGCTACAGGGGTAAAGGGGAGAATGTGATGCTGCAGGGGGAGAGGGGAGAATGTAGAGCTACAGGGGGAGAGGGGAGAATGTGATGCTACAGGGGGTAGAAGGGATAATGTGATGCACGGGGGGGAGAAGGGAGTATGTGATGCTACAGGGGGAGAGGGTATAATGTGATGCTACAGGGGGGTATAGGGGAGAATGTGATGCTACAGGGAGGCAGAGGGGAGAATGTGATTGTACTGGGAGGTAGAGGGGAGAATGTGATGCTACAGGGAGGTAGAGGGGAGAATGTGATGCTACAGGGTGGTAGAGGGGAGAATGTGATGCTACAGGGAGCTAGAGGGGAGAATGTGATTCTACAGGGAGGTAGAGGGGAGAATGTGATACTACAGGGAGGTAGAGTGGAGAATGTGATACTACAGGGAGGTAGAGGGGAGAATGTGATGCTGCAAGGGGGAGAGGGGATGATGTGATGCTACAGGGGGAAAGGGGAGAATGTGACGCTGCAAGGGGAGAGGGGAGAATGTAGAGCTACAGGGGGAGGGGAGAATGTAATGCTACAGGTGGAGAAGGGATAATGTGATGCAACGGGGGGAGAATGGAGTATGTGATGCTACAGGGGGAGAGGGTATAATGTGATGCTACAGGGGGGTATAGGGGAGAATGTGATACTACAGGGAGGTAGAGGGGATGATGTGATGCTACAGGGGGACAGGGGAGAATGTGATGCTGCAAGGGGGAGAAGGTATAAAGTGATGCTACAGGGGTAAAGGGGAGAATGTGATGCTGCAGGGTTTAGAGGGGAGAATGTAGAGCTACAGGGGGAGAGGGGAGAATGTGATGCTACAGGGGTGAGAAGGGATAATGTGATGCAACGGCGGGAGAAGGGAGAATGTGATGCTAAAGGGGGAGAGGGTATAATGTGAGGCTACAGGGGGGTATAAGGGAGAATGTGATGCTACAGGTGGGAGTGGGAAGAATGTTATGCTACAGGGTAGAATGTGATGCTACAGGGGGAAAGGGGAGAATGTGACGCTGCGGGGGGGAGGGGAAAATGTAGAGCTTCAATGGGAGAGGGGAGAATGTGATGCTACAGGGGGAGAAGGTATAATGTGATGCTACAGGGGGGTATAGGGGAGAATGTGATGCTACAGGTGGGAGTGGGAAGAATGTTATGCTACAGGGTAGAATGTGATGCTACAGAGGGAGAGAATAAAATGTGATGCTACATTGGCAGAGGGTAGAATATGATGCTACAGGGGGAAAGATAGATAGAAGCTGATTGGTTACTATGAGCAGAGCCGAAACTAGACATTTTGGTGCCATGTGCCAGAAAGAGCTTGTGCGGCTTCCCTCCTCCATATATCAATAGGGACAGCAAGCACCCAAAAAAAGGGGCACGGTCTAGCAGGGAAAGGCATGGCCACACAATAGTACACCCATTTGAAAATTACGCCACACAGAAGTGCAACCTTAATCACATTACACCACAGAATAATGTCTCTTAATCACATTACACCACAGAATAGTGTCTCTTATTCACATTACGTCACACCATAGAGTACCTTATACATGTTACGCCACACAGTAGTGACCCTTTACACACATTATGGCACACAGTAGTGCTCCTTACACACATTATGCCACACAGTAGTGCTCTTTACACACATTATGCCACACAGTAGTGCCCCTTACACATTATGCCACACAGTAGTGCACCTTACACATACCACACAGTAATGCACCCCTCCCCTCTGGGACGTCTATGCCTCTCTCACATCACAGATGCAGCACTCACCTGGCCAATTAGTCTGTGACCAGTGAGGCTCAGCCTCACACTAACACTGTCAGTGACTGACTCCGACACTGTGCTGTCTGTCTGGAGAGGACTCAAGTCACCTTACCTGCACCTAATGGAACAGCTCCTCACTAGATGCTCAGCACTGTGGGAGTCTGAATAGATGTCATGACGTCTATCCCGGCAGAGAGCGTGGGAGCCGGGGGAGGTGGAGCTCAGCATAAAGACAGTCACTGCCTGCTGCAATGTATATTAGTAGTGGTGCTGGGGCACCCAGCGGAAAAGAAGATGGGCGCACTGCTACTAATACACAAGCACCCCGTAATTAGATATTGCAGCGCATCTGTGCTCTGTGCAGTGGCACCGGCCGAACCACCCTAGTTACGGCCCTGGCTATGGGCAACTACTCCACTTGTCCACTCTTTACAAGAGATTATATATGTTTCCTATTAAGGGCCCCATTTAATAACGAATCTTAATACCAGCGGCACATTTAATTCAGTATCTCACCGGAGAGGTCCAACAATGTCCCCCTCCTCAGTGACATCTTCCGCTCTGTTGCTGGTAGCCTATTGCTGCCAGCGACAGGCTATTTTTCATATGCATGCGCAGTGGCCAGTCTGCACATGAGCAGGACACATTCAGTGGCAAACACAGGATTTCTAGAGAGGGATTTCCAAATGCTTGATTTTAAAGCGAGTGTGGCCAGTCCATGAAGAGGGTAGAATTAGCACATAACCAGCTATAATATACAGCATACTAAGTATAGTGTATGTAATACATACAGGACCAGCAATCACAGTAAGCCATTATATGCGGCAGTAGAGCCATCCTGGCTGAGCTGAATGTTTTAATTTCAGATGTGGGCACCATTCCGTATCATTTCAACAAGTCTGGGAGCCTGGGGGAGAACCTAGCTCTGCCCTGGACATATATGTACAGATTGGTCTCCTTATGCACTGGATAGTGTATTATTATACGGTATTAATAATTAACCCTACAGATGGTCTATATCAGTGCACCCCTAACAGTGCATGTTTTCCAGATCCTCTAGTTGGTGTACAGGTGTATTCATTACTGGCTCACACATTTTAAAAGATCAACAGGTGGTGCTAATTTCATTTGTGACACTGAAGGGATCTTTAAACATGCAACTTTAGTATTATAAGCTATTCATCATGGTGTGGGCTGTGGAGGGGAGTTTCCTGGCAACCGGAACCCCCCATACGTGTGCCTATGACTTTAGACTCTAGATGGCATAAGCAATACAATGACAAAGCTTTAATCTTAGTTTATCGCTGTTTGTTGAATACTGAAAGGAGGACATAACCCCTTTAGTGAGTGCTAAAGGATTTATGTCTCTTTGTTAAATGGGGCCCTAAGGCTGGGTACACACCTAAACGACCGGCAATCGTACCGATGTTTAGGGCGATTTGCCTTCACCCTGGACATCACATGATTGCTGGTATATACTGCACAATTTAATGAACGAGGGAACGATTACTTGTTCCGTCCTTCATTAATAAGTATGGCTCCGCATGCAATATTGTGTGATTGACTGTGCAGCACAGCCAATCACACGATAACGCATGCGACCAGGGGAAGCGCACAATTGTGCATACCAACTAGGCGATATACACGATTTGTCATGACGATACCCCAAATCATGCCGATATCATCATGGTGTGTATGAACCCTTAGGGGTCTATTTACTAAGCAGTGTTAGGAGACAGAGTGAAAAGTGATAAGAAAGTGATAAGGTGCCAGCCAATCAGCTCCCAACTGTCATCTCACAGGCTGTGTTTGAAAAATGACAGTTGGGAGCTGATTGGCTGGCACCTTATCACTTTCTTATCACTTTTCACTCTGAGTCCTAACACTGCTTAGTAAATAGACCCCTAAATCTGCAATGTTCCCCATAAGCCCGTCTACAGTTCCAGGGACAGCCTAGTTTGCATGAGGGAAGTTCTCTATTTCAAACTATGTGCCAGCATAGAAGTTATTGTCTGGTGAATAATGTGATCTATAGAGAGAAGCTCTATATAGTACAGACAATGAAGGAAATTGATAACAAAATAGTTTCTTGTTAAATAGGCAATCATGGGTAAGCTATTGCCGGCAACACCTGGCTAATCTCACTGTTGTGTTCACCAGCAGTAGGGCTATTGGTCCTGTTATAAATATACTGTACCCCATTGCCTAATATTTATGACCACGTTGCTTTTCTGAGACTGTTTCTGTTTGTCTATAATGTTAATAAATGCTTCAGCCATGTTATGGAATTCTTGGATTAAAATGTATTTGGGTGACTATTAATAATTGTTTCACATAATAATGCAGTGCGCTCCAAATCTAACAGCATAGGGCCTGATTCTGAGCCGCACGTAATGAGATCTCTGTTCCGTCCAGAAGTATTATGTCAGATACACTATGCAGCTGCACCTCCCCCAGCCCTCCGCTTGTTACAGCAGCTGTCATCACTACTAACATCATTTGCACCAGCCCCATCCTTGGTGTAGGCGATCTGATTGACATCTTACAGATTAGAGATGGTTAGTGAGTGAGTGTCTCAACACACTGACTCGAATCATTCAGATGAGTGAATGATTCGAGTCACTCAGTGTTTGGTGAGTCGAGACACCCACCTACCCTAGCCTCTCTGTCACCTCCCCTAGCCTCTCTGTCACCTCCCTAGCCTCTCAGTCAGTGGGAGCTAGTGAATGACAGCTCCGCCCCCTACACTGCTGATCCGACCTGATCATACTTCTGTGCACTGTGTCAGATCGGCAGTGTAGGGGGTGGAGCTGTCAGTGACTCACTCTGAGTCATGCAACTATTGTCAGGGCTCAGGGCAGTGCACTGACTCTCCTGAGTCAGTGCAGACGCTTGAGCTGGGCTGCGGGGGGCGGAGCTGTCAGCGACTCACTGAGTCGCGCAGCTACTGCCAGGGCTCGGGGAGTGCACTGACTCAGGAGAGTCAGTGCAGAACCCTGAGCTGTAGTGCTGGGCTGCGGGGGGCGGAGCTGTCAGCGACTCACTCTGAGTCGCTGGCTACCCTGCTGGCTCCAGCACTTGCTCTATCTAAAGAGTCGTGTCTTGAGACACTGTCTCGAGACACTTCACTGAGTTGAGCCATGAGGCAGTGAATCAATCTGCCCATCCCTATTACAGATCTCTGCTCAAAATAAGACACACCTCTGACTACACACCTACAGGACCCTTCTTCTGTGTGCAAATGCCCTGTTACCACCCAGTCAGAGGCAGATTTAGGGGTCAGGCCTCCCCTAGGCACAACATTATTGGCATCATTGCTGGCACAGGCTCCGCCCTCTTCAGTACGGCAGGGGGCAGTTGGTCCCCAAGCTGAAGCCTCCCGGCAGACAGCAGTTGGGCATGTAACCCCAACCTGTCCTACAGCTTCTGTTCATAAATCGTCGCCTGTGACCCCTTCCCTCTTCTCCCACTGGTGCTACATAATAAAAGGATCAGCGGAGGGTTGGCAGCCTGCTGTGCCGTTTCCCACCAGGTGGCGCTCCTAGGCACCTGCCTCACCTGGGGAATCTGCGACTGCCTCCAGTTGTTGTGCCCATTCAGCCATATGTGAGAAGTGAACAAGATGCGACCAGCTCTGGATCTAATTTGTGTATGCAGGCCCCATGACATGTGCAGTTATCTAAAGAAGCATGTGATTCGCCTGCAACACAAAGACCCTCATTCAGAGCCGTACGCTCTGAGCAGAGCGCACGCTCTGAATGAGGGCCGGCCTCCATAACTATGGAGCGTCCTCCTGGACGCTCGTATAGCTGTGGGTCACCACCCACAGCCTATACGAGCATGCAGTTTGATGGCCGCGATGGTCTTGACTGCGAGCCGGAGCCTGCGGTTGAGGTTTTCAACCGCAAGGCCTGGATTGATTTTGTCTCTATCAGAGCCAAAATCACTCCCACTGACATCACTAGTGTTGATTGATTGACATCACTAGTGTTGATTGACAGCACTCCCCCACCAAAGGGGGCGTGCTGTCAATCAACATCGACAGCACGCCCCCTTTGATCAGACACAAGGAGCGAAGGAAAGTCCTTCGCTCGTCGCGTCTGGCACATGCGCACGACGGAGCTCCCTCCGTCGTGCGCATGCTCAGTGCAGAACATCGACCCACTTGCGAGCGGACAGCCGCTCGCGAGTGGGTCTGAATCAGGACCAAAATCAGGCCCATAATGTGCAAGTGTTCTTAGGGAATACTGCTATATTTATCATGCATTTCATCTGCGGTGCAAAAAACAGAACACAGATTATTGGGGGGGAGGGTGTTAAGGTTTGAACTCCATGCCAGGGGGCCTAGGAGTATATTTACTAAAATGTGTGTTTTTAGAAATGGAGATGTTGCTCATAGAAACCAATCAGATCCTACCTATTATCTTCTAGAAGGTGCTAGATAAATGTTAAGTAGAATCTGATTGGTTGCTATGGGCAACATCTCTACTTCTAAAAACCCGCATGTTAGTAAATATACCCCCTAACAAAGCCAGGTACTGTCAAAACAAAATGCATTTTTTTCAACTGTTTTAAATATAGATATTCTGCATATATTTATCTGACATAAAATAAAAACCTAAGTTCCATGGATAGTAAACCCTAGGGTTAAAGAATAAATAACACTGTGTCCCTTTAAATATTTGTTCCTCTCATAAATGAAGCCCTGAGTGATAAGTCTTTCTTCTTTTTTCCCAGTGAGGAGACGGGTGATTTTTTCGACAGAATGAGATGTGTACTTCAGAAACAAGAGAGCATGCAGCGGTATTGGAGGAACGAGGTACCGTATGTTCAGTTGTTTGTGCCATCATAATTGCTCAGTTCTTAAAATAGCCATACCACAGCTGTAATGATGACGGGGATAACCTGTCAAGAAGTCACACAGAAAGGTGCTTGCAATCTACTGCAATGTGAAACAGACACAATAGCAGCACATACAGTGCCGGTCAATTTTCTATGACAGGTGAATCCCTTTCTGTTTAAAAGCAGTGTGAGTGATGGCAGTATTTCCAGAGATGGTAATATACCCAGTGGGACTTAGGGACCTGTTTCCTAACTAGCTCTCGGCTGGTGCAAATTTCATCTCACTTTATGCAGGTGAATTAGCTGTGCCTCCTCCTTCTACCCAGGACACCACGCAGACCCCTAATGATGCACCCTCTACACCTCTTTATCTCATTTAAAATAGCTCTGCGTTTTCAAACTGCACCACAAAACAAGTTGCTCGTTCTTTGTGAGACCATGGTCTATGGTGACCTTTAGAGACACCAACGAAATGGGGAAGTACAGATCCACAAAATAAGATATTGTACTGTCAGCATGGTCCTTTGTCTACATGGACCTCCCTATATTAGTAAATAAAATAAAAAAAACAATATGCAAAAATTCACTTTCGGGATACGTCATTTGTGTTTCTAGGCCATGATGATGTTTTTAGTTGTGAGGACAATTCTTTACTATGTAAGCTCTTGCAAGCAAGGCCTCTCCACCATAGGCGTATATATAATGGGTGAAGGGTGTGCGGTGCACAAGGGCCTCTGCACCCATAGTATACTTACCTTATGCCGGCAAGAGGGTCCCTCCTCCTCCGCGGGACCATCTTCCCAGTGACACCTTAAGGAAGATATACTCTAGCACTGGGCCAGAGCCTTTGCTCTCTTGTGTGCATGCCCCATCTTACTGGATATCACTGGGAAGATGGTGCCAAGGAGGAGAAGGGACCCGCTTGCCTGTACAAGGTAAGATCCGCTGCTCAAAGGAGGGGGCCCGCTGGGCCTGTGTCCCCTTGGACACTAATACACCCACCCTCACTAATATAATCACACAAGGTCACAGCCTTCCACAATAATCTCTTGTGTACTCTGTGCTGCTGAAAGCATGTCGGTGATCTAACTGTCTACAGATTGCTCTGACACCAGCAGCCACTTCAAAACTGGGGACGTTCTCTGGCCTTAATTGACCTTAAAAATAAGAGTGTTTCTAAATCCTATGATTCAAACCCATTGATCACGCACATCATAATGCGGGCGTCTGCCTGTGTATATACAGTCCAATAAAAGTCAGTGCATTTGTGTATATGTTCCTGTTCTGTAATGTGTAACGTGCTGCTCTTCTTAATTGATCATAAAATAGACAGTAATAGAAACAAACTCATTTTACACTAAGGGGTAAATGGAATAGCTGACGCAATGCAGGAATCTACGAGATCCCAGGGAGTCTGCCCAATGTTGTAAAGGGGTAATAATTTAAAATGCAAAACCAAGTTTGTTTGGCCTTTTAAATGATTACCTCTGTAAAACATGGGCCAATTCTCGCTGGGATCACACCGGTAATTGTGCAGGCTATTCCATTTATTTGGTTATTATTGCCCTTTAGAAATATGTATTTAAACACCTCGTAATGACTGCAGTGCTGGCCATTATATACTCTTTGTTCGCTGTACTGTTTTATGCAGGATTCTGAATAATTGGTTGTACTGTACTTCACTTTAGCTGATAATCACACAGAAGAAATATGTTTGACATTGATAGTTTATTGTAGACACGATTTGTCATTTTTCTCTCCAGGGTGTTTTAAATAACAGCATCCCACCTCCTCACGAGAACACGGGGGAACAAAGAGCAATAGACAAGCTGATACTGTCCAAAAGAGAGGTAATTTATAGTTAAATATAAGAATGTCAATAAATCATTGAAATATCCCACCTTTGCAGAGACTGTAAATACCCTCTAGACAGCAAACTAGATTGTTTTAAAGGTTAATGTACATTGTGAATAAATATTTCACCCAACAAATACTTTAACCATGTGTGTTGCATACAATGGTCTGTAAGAATATAAATGGCGATGGGCTATTTCCTTAGTACAACCTCACCCAGAACTAGCAGGACTATGATGGTTTCCTGCTACTGACACCTGCAGTTTTATAGAACCCACCACTGCCAGCAAGGAATTGGCTCCTTGTCCAAATTTTAACAGCAACATTGCACAGAACAGTAACACAGGCACTGATTGGATAGATCCGCAACGCTGCACAGAGAACACCTATATTACCAACTGATGCATTGTTGAGCAGATATCCCGTACAGGTGATGGTCAACATAGGTACAAAAACTAGCTCCCTGGTGGCTGATATGAATTCTGCCAAACTACTAATGCCCTCAGCAGGCCCTTCCCACAATTCTGATTGTTGGGGTTGGGAATTGCTAGATAAATCATTTATTTTTAATTGGAGTCAACTATTCCCTGTTCTCCTATTGACTACAATAGGTACCCATTGTATTAATTTGCAAACTATTGCATGCTACTTTGCGACACTAGGCAAGTCTGGTTCATGTGGTTATTGGTCAGAGATGAATGACGATAGGAGTAGTATAAGTGATATCAGGTAATGGGTATTAGGGGAGCTACACTCCGCTACCATCTACAGTATCATTAAGGTGCTAAATTTACACTGAACCATAACATTTAGCAATCAGTCTTCTTGTATATGTCTAATGCAAATTAGACAATAGATGCGAGTGACAGACTGGGCAAAATTTACTAAACAGCGTGTTCTAAACCCCGTTGGTTTGGTGGCAGTTTGATGGCGGGTTCTAAACCCCAACGGTTTGGTGGCAGTTTGATGGCGGGTTCTAAACCCGAGGGGTTTGGTGGCGGTTTTGCGGAATTTTCTAAATGACAGCCCATTTTTATTCTATTCTAATATGTGTTTTGGCAGCGGTTTTGCAGTAGTTTTGGTCTTAGTAAATTTGTGGATAGCAAAACCACCACCAAACCGCCGGGGTTTAGAACCCGCCATTTAGTAAATTTGCCCAGACTGTCTGTTGTGCTTTAACAGACTTTGCAGTTTTTATGTGAACGTATATTTATATGTAAATTAAAAAAAATCACAATGAAATTAATCTACCCATTTCTTTAACTGTAATAATACTAAGATACAATGATTTAACTCCTAGTTGACAGATAAACCTTGTATGTACAGTGGTATGAGGAAGCCCCAGTGCAGGTATTAGTAGTCGCCATTGGTTTGCTAGAGTGGAATTACACAGAAAGGTGAGTGGGCCTCGGGGCCTACCTAGCACTACTGAGAAGCTGCATTTAGGGAAGCCTTATAAAAGGTTATGATAACTCTGGTTCTGTAATCTTCTCAACCGGGGACCTAGAATTCACTATATGAGAGAAATGCTGTAGGCATAATTTCCCTTTCAGAAAAACACATGTTTATCTATCTTCTTTCCAGCTGGAAATGCTGTATGAGGAAATGATCTACACACTAGTGTACATGGCCGGAGTGGTGTCTTCAGAACACGTTGCCAGTGAACAAGAACTCTTCTATTACCTGCAGATGGTACGTCACCTCTCCCTGCCTCCTGCGCGTGTTATTCTGTAATACCACCAATCCTTGGGATGTTTCTCCTGACCTTTCCAATAAGGCATATCTACTGGCTTATGCTGTTGCTGTGTGACTCTGTACATCAGCACCACAGACAGCTCACTCTGTAGTACATGGAGGCAACTAATCTGTTACATTCCTGTACAGTGTGTTTAATGGACAGAACAAGATGACATTGATGCTATCAGGTGTACATGCAATACTGTTGTTCTGTTATATGCTATGTAATTTGTTTTTGTGTGTTTATTTATTTATTTATTTTTTTGCAGTTCTGATTTGTCTGGCATGGAGTGTGCATTGTTATTACAATTAGAGTGTTATTAGATTTCTAAATGTTTAAAACATTAACCTACACTTATCTTAGCAGCTTGCTTTCATGATCTCAAGATTCCTGCTCCAAATATATTGGGTTTATTATATTTCTACTATATATTATGCTCATTTATATTTACCATAGGTGCTGAAATGGTAGAGAAGCACTGTGTAATGGTTAGCATTGCAGCAACTCACAGTACTAAGGTCATGAGTTACATTTCCAGTCATGGCCCATGTGTGTGACATTTGTATGATCTCCCCCCGTGTTTGCATGGATTTCCTCCTAATGCTCCCATTTCCTCCTACAGCGGTGGGTCAATTAGCTTCTGTCAAAAATTGAACCATGGTTTGTGTGTGTGTCTCCATGTGGTAGGGATTATAGATTGTAAACTCCACTAGGATGGGGACCAGTGGCGGATTTTGCCTAGCAAAATACGCCACTCCTAGAGACTTCCTAGCAGTTGCAGTGACTTCCCATTGGAAGAGCTCCCTGCTAATCACAGCCGAACAGGCAGTCCCAGGGGAAGGTGTTTTCTCCTCCTGGGATTGCCAGTCCAGACAGCAATATCAGAGAGCGCTTCCCATAGGAAGCCACTCCCCTACTATTATGGCTCATCGACTTCTAGGGGCTGCAGCCGATGCTAATTTGTGCGCATACGCGGGATTGGAATCCGGTGCATGTGTATAATTACAGACCCCTTAGCCAGACAGGAAAGGAGCCGCCGCTGGTAGGGACTGATGGGAGTGACTCATATATACTCTGTAAAGCCCTGCAAAATACATGTGCTGTATAAATAGCTGTCAATCAATAAATACTAAAATGCAGCAACAATTGTCACATACTTGTTTCATTAAGTCTTGTGAAACTACTATGCAATATATTATTGTTTTATTATAAAACGCCTCAAGTACAGATGTATCCTCAATCACTTAGGGGTCTATTTACTAAGCAGTGTTAGGAGACAGAGTGAAAAGTGATAAGGTGCCAGCCAATCAGCTCCCAACTGTCATTTTTCAAACACAGCCTGTGAGATGATAGTTAGGATCTGATTGGCTGGCACCTTATCACTTTCTTATCACTTTTCACTCTGTCTCCTAACACTGCTTAGTAAATAGACCCCTTAGCGTCTTATTGCCATTTGGTGCGAGATGTTTGGCACAACTTAGACGCTCTGCCACGGACAGCTCAGGATACTTTTTCCTAAATATAGCATCTTAGTCGCATCATAGCCACATACAAAGCCACTCAGAGTGTACCGGGGACGCTAGGTTGTGACTTTTGGCGCTAAGGAATTGGTACAACCTATGTACAAAGTCGCAGATTCAGCATAACGGAACCTGGTGGGAGGAATAACTGCGGCCCCTCGTATCAGAGCCTTTGTTACACAGATTTGCATCGCACACAGATGTACAAGGCCCAGTCTCCAGTGTACACTAGCAATGTAGTGTTGTTGCTTCTTGTAATTTTAGCCGTGCAAATAAGATGTACATGTCTAGGGAAAAAAAACACTTGGCGTGACTAAGTTGCAAGGACCATAGCGCACCAAGCAGGGCTATTTGCCGCACCTAGAGCAAAGGCCTATGAGGAACTGATTCCCTAAATAGCAGCTCTTGTTTTGTGCAGACACTGGTGCACTTTAAACATTTGTTTTCTAAGCGATTGTCATTAGGAAGCCTGGTGGCTGCATGTCGTCCTTAAGGATTACTTGCATCCTGAAAGAAAAAGAGAAATAACCAGCTGCACTAATGAGATGAGGCAATGCAAATGTAACAGAGAAGTAACGACGTACAAGCAAACATTTGTTCAAACAGATCATCAATATAAAAATGATTTTCATTGTCCTGGAAAATGTATAAGAATGTATATGAAAATGGAGAAGCGCTGGTTATTTTTCTCTTTTTGTTCTTTAGCAATTAGTGGGAGATTAATAAAGCTTGGAGAGAGATAAAATTGGAGGTAAACAGCACCAACCAATCAGCTCCTGTCATTTTACAGGCTGTTTGAAAAATGACAGTTAGGAGCTGATTGGTTGGTGCTATTTATCTCCAATTTTATCTCCCTCCAAGCTTTATTAAATCTCCCCCTTAGCAGGACTTTTTCTATCTACCAGCAGCAAGTCTTAAACTAATACCAGCATTTACATGGTATCCATGATCACACAGCTAGTTAAACATTATTCATGATAGTAACGGTCAGCTTCAGTGAAACTAATGAATATGGTATAGGGATTGTTTACATGGGCACATTTGGGTGTACATTTACAAAAGTGCTGGTTTTTATAAGTGGTGATGTTGCCAATAGCAACCAATCAGATTCTACTAAACATTTATCTAGCACCTTCTAGAATATAATAGCTAGAATGTGATTGGTTTCTATAGCCACATCTCCACTTCTAAAAACCAGCAGCTATCTAGCTGCTTCTATTTAATTATATTTACGATGGTTGAATTGTAGGTATTTTAGGCATATATATATATATACCTATGTTATAAAATGTGCACTTAAATAAAATGCTGTCCATCCTCTTCCTGTATGTCTGATGTGCTACAGGGCTAATGTGTTTCATTAGTAGACATGGAACAGCTGGAGAGACAGAGCAGATTGAATCATTGAAAAAATCCACATCAATTTTATTTTTACTATGCGCAGAAGACAGAATCCACTATGGAAAGATGTTTGTGCGTTTCTCTTCTCCAGCCTTTACATCCTATCCATTTTACCTGTTATAGAAATTAATATAGGGTGTTTATATCAAAATGTAAAGGGTTTGATTCCTGGCAGATGGCCTGATCTGGTGTACATGTCTACACGCTAACCTATTTATCTATACATGCACATGACGTGAACAAAGGAGTTATAACTATCTAAGCATACCGCATGTAATGCCATTGATAATGATGGCTATTTCATGCCTCTAATACCCCTTTTACACCAGAGCAAAAACCTGGGTTATTGCTGGGTCTACCCAGGTCGCAACTCAGTGTAAAAGGGTCCCTGAAAAATAACCCGGGTCAAGTGACCCGTCAATCCAACCTAGGTAGCTACCAGCGTCGGACCCGGCTAATGGTGCAGTGTAAATGGCGCAAGCCGGGTTATCTGACCTGGGTCATGCCGAAAATGAGCTGATTGGTGGTTGTGGAGCAGTCACCTCCCACTTTTTATAACCTCACAAGTTTAGCAGGGCAGATCTGGTTTCAGTGTGAACGGGGCTGACCTGAGAAAAACCCAGATCGATGGTGCTGCGTAAACGGTGTCTGACCTGGGTTGGAACCATGTCTTATAACCCAGGTCAGACCTGGGTTTTTGGTGGAAAAGAGGTATAAATTACCTTACTTTATGGTCTTACTTCATACTGTATATTGTTTGTCAAATGTGCATGGATAGACATACTGATCGAATCTATATTTATCGCTCTGACAATAAATCCAGCCCATTGTTCTTTGTCAACATTTTATTTATCCAACTCCTAAGCATATCCAGCTATCATAAAAATACACAAAATATAAAGCTTAATATTTTTATTTATGTGATTTGTAATCAATGTGTGTTCCTGAACACTGCGCATCTATAATAACCTTGCAAAGCAATCAGGTCCCATTCTAGTGAGATCTAATGTTCTGTACACTCAACAGTTCTCTCACAGGCACTCTGAACTATTGATAGCACTATCACCTAATTAGTGAAAACATCTATGCCAACTGTTTGCATCACATTCTTATTAAGAGCTTATTAAACAGTCTGTAATTGGCTGGGCAGTGAAAAATACATATTTTGATTGGCTACCCAGATTTAATTAGCCAGATAAGCAGAGAGAAATTCATTTTGAATTGTATACTCTTCAGGAACAGTCCATGCAATACATACTTTTATTTCTTCCTTATGGATTACACTGGATTATGCCAGACGAGCCAGCAATAAGTCTCATGGGCATGTCAGCATTAGGCTGGTCATCTTTTGGTTCCAATCAAGTTTTTGAGCTCCAGCTCCGTGAATTTCCCGGCCCAATGCTGAGTAGGCTGGGCTGTTACATAATGTAGGGGGTAAAACGGCAGAATCCTGCAGTTAGGCACAGAACACCACATCCACAAAGTGCATACTAAACAACACTTTGGTAAATTTCCCCCTAGAGTCTGCAGGAACGTGTGATTAAGTTCAGGAAACAATGTGGGCTACACTGGTTGTTACATATCTGTGCCATTAAGCAGAGCTCCCGCAGGCAGACATAGCACAACATTGGGCTGTGATATAAAGCAGACAAGAGACAAAGGCAATTGGCCCTGAAAATGTAATTCTGCATTTGCTGAGCGGTTGCTACTGAGTTGGTGGAAACAAATGGCATCTTACACTGAGGTGCGCTGGATAATTACACCCAAACCTCTATCTCCTGGTTTTGTACTTTTTTTTAGTTATTTATATTTCTGTTACTCTGATACAAACTGGAAAATACATATTTTATTTTGACAGGTTTTTGGAATGAGCGAGAGTGATCATGGGTCCATTCTGATGCGTGTCAAAGAGTCAAAGGTAACGTGACAGCTTAACTGAGATTACCGCTGTTATATGTGGTAAATAAATATTACAATCCTTAAAGTATGATGAAAAAAATGCTGGAAAAACAATAGGCATGAAATAAATTGTTTGTATATTATTAGTTGTTCCACAAATCAAGATGTGTTCCACCTTCAATATGTTTTAGCAATGAAAGTAATTAAGGGGGAGATTTATCAAAGCTTGGGGAGAGATAAAGTACCAAGCAATCAGCTCCTGTCACTTTACAGGCTGTGTTTCAAAAATGACAGGATCTGATTGGTTGGTATTTTATCTCTCTCCACTTTATATCTCACCAAGGCTTAGTTCATCTGCCCCATTGTATTTAAAAATAACGCATTTGATAATGATTTGTGAATTTACTAATGTTCTCATTATTCACTTCAACACAAGTAAACCGTAAAGCATTCATACTGGCCTACACACTCTGAACGTCAGACAGACCCCAAAGAGTAGAGCACCCTCCCGCATCCCGCCCATTTCTCCAGTTATGAGGCGGGGAGACGCCATAATGATGCAGTGTGCTGTGAGTTGTGTCCTTATGGCCTCTGTGATGTAATGCCGCAATTAACAACACCACACTCCCATTTCTCCCACCTTGACCTTCCTGGATTTCCTGGAGCACAGATAGAAAAAGTAGGTAACTTTGTCCTGATTTTAGTTGGACAGTCCCAATTTGAAAAGGTATGTGACTTGTCAGAGTGGTGGATAGTCGCATATCACAGGTAGAGGCATATATTTATCCTTCAATGAGGTGATGGGCATATGAAGCATTGACAATACTCTGATCTTCTGAAGGGCTGCACCTAACCCTTAATATCAGTACTAAACTGAAATAATATATCTAATCCATAAAGAGCAGCCTACAGTATGTGTAATAACATATCAGGAAGCATTTAATCATGTGTTACAATCTATAACTAACAAATCTATTAGCTGAGCAGGTAAGAGCTGGGGTGCGCAGGTGGGATCCAATGTTACCACTCTGTGATGTTTTTGTCCAAATCTATCCAGTGGAAGGCTCATAACAGGCTCCCCGGGTCCAAGTTCTGCCCAGCATACACCAACAGGAGGTCCCACCGGGACCCTAACCCCCATAAAACCTGGCCAGGTTTCAACTGGCCTACCTCACATTGGTTTCATCCCAGTCATTGCAGGGGTGTCCGAACACATAACCAGACAGATAGACAAACAAAAAAACAAATAAACAGACCAATGAATTTTATATATATATATATGATTTTAAGTGTATTCTCAGCATGTCATACTGGGGGCGGAATGCGACCAGCATTGCATTTTGTATGTGATGCATCCCACCACTGGTCGAATGCAGAGGGTGGTTTAATAAGTAAGGCAACAAGACCTCTCATGTGTGTAATGTTCTCTCATTCAAATTTCCCGCCAGGCCAGAGAAGGTAGACCCCTGCTTCCACTCATGGCCATTAGACTGCGCCTCATATCAGGCATACTGTCCAAACATCAGTTGTAGGTTGTCTAAATTTGAGGTGCTTAGTGTGACCAGATTTCTGTGTCTAAAGGGCATATCAGCAGTTGCAATTCATTGCCAACATCATGTCACGGAAACAGGTTTGGGATTTGTGCACAGCCTTTGATAATGGCAGGACAGACGTTCAAGATGAGCAGCAATCCGGCCGACCAAGCACGTCCACTGCAGATGACAATTTGTGCCACATTGAAGGTCTGATTCAGGAGAGGATAGACACATTTGAGTTAGTGATATTGCTGATGAACTGAACATTTCAGTGGGTGCTGTGCACAATATTGTTCTTGAGCAACTGGGGTACAGGAAAAAGTGATCATGCTGGGTATCGAAGCAACTCACAGAAGTTCACAAAACCAATAGGATGGGATCGTCTCTCGTGCACTTGATGCGGTACCATGAGGAGGGAGTGCAGTTCCTGCAGCGTATTGTTACAAGCGATGAACTTAGGTTCATCATTCGACACTGGAGACAAAGCAAGAATCCATGACATGGAAACACGCAGCGTCCCCACTCCCCACCTTCAAAGAATTTCAAAACACCAGCAAAGAAGGTCATTGTGACTGTGTTTTAGGACCACAATGACATGTGACATGTTACTTGTATATTTCCTCACCAAGGGAGATATTGTGAATGCTGTCCGCTGTTGTGACACACTGAGCTGGTTACAGGGAGCCATTCATCGATAATGACCAGGGTTGCCACGAACAGGCCTCGTATTGCTGCATGATAACGCCAATCCACTCTTAGCCAACCACCCACGTCAGTTGTTATGGCGTTAACGTTGGGAGGTACTGGACCATCCTACCTACAGCCCTGACCTGGCACCGAGTGATTGCTATCTCTTTGGACCATTGAAGAAGCAATTGGGTGGAAGGCGATTTGCAACCAACATGAAGTTCAGCTACCCGTCATGTCCTGGCTTTAAGTGCTTGACACTGATTTATTCTATTCCGGGATAGATGCCTTGATGTACCGTTGGAACAAATGCTTAGACAAGTATGGGGACTATAGGGAAAAATAATCTGTACCAAGGCCATACTATTAATTATACGTATATGTATGAGTTGAATGAATTAACACAATGAGAGGGCTTTACCTTGTTTATTGTACCACCCTCTTACATTTGAGTGAAGGAGCTGTCCTTTGTGGTGTGGAGACTTCCGGGTTTATGACCCGGGAGTTCTTTTGCGCAGGATCCCTCTTTGATAAGAGAGGGATCCAATTGTATCCCTTTTGGATAAATCTCAGATAAGAAGTCCATAGGCTTCTTTTAGGCAACGCTTTCCGGAGCTAGGTGCACATACGGTAATTGCGGTCAACCATCCTAAAACTTCATTTTCGGAGGTTTGACTGAATTTTTCAGTATAGTGCCTCCCTCCCTATGTGAGGTCCGCTTCTTTATGTTATTTACAATTAAGCACAGTGTTTCATTATGATCACAGGAAAGGCAGGAAAGGTAAAAATGTGTTTATGCAGAAGAACGTTAAACAGAAAAGTTATTACAGAATCCACTGTATTTTAGCAGATATCATACAAAGATTAATTACTGTACCAGTATAAAAAATACACAAAACAACAACAACAACAACCTAGAGTATTAATAACAATGTAGTTCAGAGTTTGTGGACCGGTTTTTGTCTCAATCTACAATGGGCTGAAATGGATAATAATAACACAACATATTTAGAGGTATGTATCACGCACACATGAGCTCTTTAGAGGTTTTAAGGTTAAGATTGTCAGGTACAGAGAGTAAATAAGCCTATTGGGGTGGAGAAAGCATTCATAAGTGCCTTTCAGTTATATATTTTTTTTCTTTTTGAAGAGGAAAATCTATAGCTGTGGTAAGGACATTAGACTAACCAAGGTTGGTAAACACTTGTATGGGTCAAGTAGTTCATGGTAGGAGTTTACTTATAGCACAAATGAAAGCAATCCATTGTATGTTCACTTCAGCTATAGCAATGGTCCTACAGGGCAGAATATTTATGTTTAATTATTTTTCCTTATAGAGGTCTTGTATGTGTTCTTGTAGGGTAACATACTTTTATTTATTTTATTATCAAAGACAGCCTAATAGATTCAGCTGAGCAGCAAATTATGATCCCCCTACTTATCTCTCTCCACTTTATCTCTCTCCAAGCCTTAGTTCATCTGCCCCATTGTATCTAAGAATAACGCATGTGATAATGATTTGTGAATTTACTAATGTTCACATTATTAACTTCAACACAAGTAAACATAAAGCATTCATACTGGCCTACACACTCTGAACTTCAGACAGACCCCAAAGAGTAGAGAACCCTCCCGCATCCCGCCCATTTCTCCAGTTATGAGACGGGGAGATGCCATAATGATGCAATGTGCTGTGAGTTGTGTCCTCATGGCCTCTTCGATGTACAGTAATGCCGCAATTAGTGACAACACACCCCCATTTCACCCACCTTGACCTTCCTGGATTTCCTGGAGCACAGATAGAAAAAGTAGGTAACTTTGTCCTGATTTTAGTTGGACAGTCCCATTTTGAAAAGGAATGTGACTTGTCAGAATGGTGGATAGTCGCACATCACAGGTAGAGGCATATATTTATCCTTCAATGAGGTGATGGGCATATGACGCATTGACAATACTCTGATCTTCTGAAGGGCTGCACCTAACCCTAACATTGTTCTTGAGCAACTGGGGTACAGGAAAAATGTGTTCGCGCTGGGTATTGAAGCAACTCACAGAAGTTCACAAAACCGATAGGATGGGATCGTCTCTTGTGCACTTGATCCGGTACTATGAGGAGGGAGAGCAGTTCCTGCAGCGTATTGTTACAAGCGATGAACTTGGGTGCATCAGGTGACACTGGAGACAAAACAAGCATCCATGACATGGAAACATGCATCGTCCCCACCTTCAAAGAAATTCAAAACATCAGCAAAGAAGGTCATGGCAACTGTGTTTTAGGACCACAATGACATGTTACTTGTATATGTCCTTACCAAAGGAGATATTGTGTATGCTGTCTGCAGTGGCGTAACTAGGGTAATTGGAGCCCAAGGCAAATTTTAAAATGAAGCCCCCCCTGTATGCGCTCGCCAAAGGCGCGCACGGCAAAAAAATGGGCGGGGTCACTTAAAAATGGGGCGTGTCAACAGGACACATATACCCCTTTCTCGTCACTCTTAACATCCTTTCCATATGCACCTTAACCTCTGTAGTGCTCCTTATACAGTCCGCCCTATGCAGTGCCACAGCAGTGGTCCCTTTTATGCAGGCCCACAGTAGTGCCCTTTTTACAGTACCCCCAGTATAGGTCCCCCTTATGCAGCTCCCCATTAATTCCCCTTATACAGTTCCCCAAGTAGTGGTCCCCCTTATCCAGGCCCCCAGTTGTGCCCCTTATACAGTGCCCCCAGTAGTAATCCCCTTTATGCAGCCCCCCAGTAGTGGTCCCCACAATCCAATGCCCCTTGTAGTGTTCCTCCCTATTTAGTGCCCCCAGTGCAGTGCCTCCAGTAGTAAGCCGCCTTATAAAGTGCCCCCAGTAGTAGACGCCCTTATGCAGTGCCCCTTATATAGTACCTCCAGTAGCAGTCCCCTTATATAGTGCCTCCAGTAGCAGTCCCCCCCATGCAGTGCCCCCAGTAGTGGTCCCCCTATGCAGTGCCCTTTATATAGTGCCCCAAGTAGTAGCCCCCCTATGCAGTACCCTTTATATAGTGCCCCCAGCAGAAGTCCCCCCTATGCAGTGTCCTTTATATACTGTCCCCAGTAGTAGTCTCCCCCTATGAAGTGCCCTTTATATAGTGCCCCCAGTAGTAGCCCCCCCTATGCAGTGCCCTTTATATAGTGCCCCCAGTAGTGGTCCCTGATGGAGTGCCCCCAGTAGTAGTCCCCCTGATTATTGCCCCCAATAGAGGTCCCCTCAGTGATGCCTCCAGTAGTAGTCCCCCCAATTAGTGCCCCCAGTAGAGGTTCCCCCCAGTGGTGCCACCAGTAGAAGTCCCCCCAAATTCTGCCCCCAGTAGTAGTCCCCCCCGATTAATGCCCCCAGTAGTAGTCCCCCCGATTAGTGCCCCCAGTAGTAGTCCCCCCGATTAGTGCCCCATTAGTAGTCCCTCCGATTAGTGCCCCCAGTAGAGGTGCCCCCCCCCAAATACACAGCAAAAAAATAAAATTAAAATAAAACTTACCTGCATCCACGCTCATGCTCATGCTCCGGCTCCTGCCGCCGCAGACTTCCGCACGTCAGCCCTCCTGGGCTGGTGCGCTCTACATTATGGGAGAGATGTCATGACGTCTCTCCCATTACCCACTGCAGGGTCGGAAGGCGGAGCTCATGAGTGAGCTCCAGCTCGTCTCTTGCAATGGGCGCTGCAGCAGTCAATGAGAGTCTGTTTGACTCTCATTGGCTGCTGTTTAACACACACATCGTCACCGATGTGTGTCTTAGAATGCACAGCCTGAGCCCTCCTCCCACCCTACGCCTGGCGCTATTGGGCACACGCTCAGGGGGAGGGAAGGGGCTTGGCTGTACAGCACAGGACCGGCGCTGGGAAGCCTAGCGCCGGTCCTGTGTAAATGTGTAGTGCTGACCGCACTACACTGGGTAACTAGGATGGGCTGACACCGGCACCGGTCCCACGGCGCCCAGGGCACGCTCCCCGCTCGCCCTGCCCTAGTTTCGCCACTGGCTGCCCGCTGTTGTGACACACTGAGCTAGTTGCAGGGGGCCATTCATCGATCGTGACCAGGGTTGTTGCGAACAGGCATCGTATTTCTGCATGATAACACCAGGCCACACTTAGCCAACCGCACATGTGAGTTATTACAGTGTTAAATCCCTGACCTGGCACCAAGTAATTGCTATCTCTTTGGACCTTTGAAGAAGCAACTGGGTTGAAGGCGATTGCAACCAACGGTGAAGTTCAGCTGCCCATCATGTCCTGGCTTCAGGTGCTTGATATAGATTTCTTCTATACTGGGATAGATGCCTTGATGTACCATTGGAACAAATGCTTAGACTAGAATGGGGACTATATGGAAAAATAATCTGTACCAAGGCCATACTATTGATTATACGTATATCTATGAGTTGAATACATTAACACAATGAGAGGGCTTTACCTTGTTTATTGTACCACCCTCTTACATTTAAGTGAAGGAGCTGTCCTTTGCGGTGTGGAGACTTCCAGGTTTATGACCCGGGAGTTCTTTTGCGCAGGATCCCTCTTTGATAAGAGAGGGATCCAACAGGGATCCTATTGGAACCCTTTTGGAGAAATCTCAGATAAGAAGTCCATAGGCTTCTTTTAGGCAACACTTTCTGGAGTTTCGGTGCACATACGCAGGGCCGGCCTGAGCCTAATATTTTTGGTAAGCGAAGATACATTTTGGCGCCCCCTGGCTGAATTTGCACACTCTGAAGGTCCGTGCACCCGACAAAGGAAAGGGGTGTGGTCTCATGGGAAAACCCATAATCACGAGCACCAATCATGCTGGGTACATGCCCAGTGCTCTTGGAGCTGCTGTGGATGCTCCCAGTCCCTTTCTCCAGTGAATAGATGCCAATTGCATGCACATATCATCTATTCACCATTTACCCCCCATCTCGAACACTTTGTCGCCAAAATAGGGATGTTTGGAAGGCATGCTAAAGGAAAGGTCTCAAAAGAAATGGGCGTGGTCACACAATAGTATTCCCAATTCAAACTACATCACACAATAGCACGATCTTATTCACATTACACTGCACATTGGCCCTGATTCACATTACACCACATAGTAGTGTCCCTTATTTATGTTCTGACACACAGTAGTGCCCCTTTTACACAATGCCAACATTAGTTCCCCTTATACACAATTCCCACAGTAGTAGTGCCCCTTATACACAATGCCCACAGTAGTAGTGCCCCTAATACAATGCCCACAGTAGTAGTGACGCTTGTACAATGCCTACAGCAGTAGTGGCACTTATACATAATGCCCACAGCAGTGGTACCCCTTCTGCAGTGCCGTCAGTAGTGGTGCCCCTTCTGTAATGCCCCCATTAGTAGTGGCCTCAGTAGTAATGCCCCCTGTAGTAGTGCCCCCAGTAGCCCCTGTAGAAGTGCCTCCATTAGCCCCTGTAGTAGTGCCCCCAGTAGCCCCTATAGTAGTGCCCCCAGTAGAAGTGCCCCAGTAGCCCCCATAGTAGTGCCCCCAGTAGCCCCTGTAGTAGTGCCCCAGTAGCCCCTGTAGTAGTGCCCCCAGTAGTCCTTGTAGTAGTGCCCCCAGTAGCCCCTGTAGAAGTGCCCCAGTAGCCCCTGTAGTAGTGCCCCCAGTAGTCCTTGTAGTAGTGCCCCCAGTAGCCCCTGTAGAAGTGCCCCCAGTAACCCCTGTAGTAGTAAGCCCAGTAGCCCCTGTAGAAGTGCCCCCAGTAGCCCCTGTAGTAGTGCCCCCAGTAGCCCCTGCAGTAGTACACCCAGTAGCCCCTGTAGAAGTGCCCCCAGTAGCCCCTGTAGTAGTGCCCCTGGTAGCCCCTGTAGTAGTACCCCCAGCAGAAGTGCCCCCAGTAGCCCCTGTAATAGTGCCCCCTGTAGCCCCTGTAGTAGTGCCCCCAGTAGTCCTTGTAGTAGTGCCTCCAGTAGCCCCTGTAGAAGTGCCCCAGTAGCCCCTGTAGTAGTGCCCCCAGTAGTCCTTGTAGTAGTGCCCCCAGTAGTCCTTGTAGTAGTGCCCCCAGTAGCCCCTGTAGAAGTGCCCCCAGTAGCCCCTGTAGTAGTAAGCCCAGTAGCCCCTGTAGAAGTGCCCCCAGTAGCCCCTGTAGTAGTGCCCCCAGTAGCCCCTGCAGTAGTACACCCAGTAGCCCCTGTAGAAGTGCCCCCAGTAGCCCCTGTAGTAGTGCCCCTGGTAGCCCCTGTAGTAGTACCCCCAGTAGAAGTGCCTCCAGTAGCCCCTGTAATAGTGCCCCCTGTAGCCCCTGTAGTAGTGCCCCTAGTAGCCCCTGTAATAGTGTCCCCTGTAGCCATTGTAGTAGTGCCCCCAGTAGCCCCTGTAATAGTGCCCCCTGTACCTTTTGTAGTAGTGCCCCCAGTAGCCCCTGTAATAGTGCCCCCTGTAGTAGTGCCCCCAGTAGCCCCTGTAGTAGTGCCCCCTGTAGCCCCTGTAGTAGTGACCCCTGTAGCCCCTGTAGTAGTGCCCCCAGTAGCCCCTTTAGTAGTGCCCCCAGTAATAGAGCCGCGAAAAACACACAAAAAAAAAATTAGTTTACTTACCTTAAGCCCCGATCCTGCGTTCGCTGCCATCCACCGCCCCTCGTTACTATGGGAGAGACGTCATGACGTCTCTCACATAGTGCCCGTGGGGGAAGCCTAGCCGGAGCTCAGGAGTGAGCTCCGGCTGCCGCTGTGGGGAGCCGGGCGCCCGCTGATAAAATCTCAGCGGGCGCCCGGGAAATGGAGACTCCCTGCGGCGGCCACGGGAAGGAGTGTGGCGCAGAGGGGGGTGGTGGACAGGTAGGA
Source organism: Taudactylus pleione (assembly GCA_031769625.1). Lineage (NCBI taxonomy): Eukaryota > Metazoa > Chordata > Amphibia > Anura > Myobatrachidae > Taudactylus > Taudactylus pleione. The sequence goes on along the minus strand of JAUIMM010000031.1, from coordinate 33,402,004 downwards.
GTGTGGCGCGGGGGGGAGGGGGGACGGGTGGGTAAGGAGTGTAGCGGCGGGAGGAGGGTATGAGTTTGGCCGCGCTGGGGATTGAGCGCCCTCTGCTGGCTGGCGCCCTACGCACATGCGTAGTCGGCGTAACGGGCCGGCCGGCCCTGCACATACGGTAATTGCGCTCAAACATCCTAAAACTGCATTTTCGGAGGTTTGACTGCATTTTTCAGTATAGTAAATTCCACCCTTTATGTTATTTACAATTAAGCACAGTGTTTCATTATGATCACTGGTAAGGCAGGAAAGGTAAAAATGTGTTTATGCAGAAGAACATTAAACAGAAAACTAATTACAGAATCCACTGTATTTTAGCAGATATCATACAAAGATTAATTACTGTACCATTATAAAAAAATACACAAAACAACAACAACAACAACCTAGAGTATTAATAACAATGTAGTTCAGAGTTTGTGGACCGGTTTTCATCTCAATCTACAATGGGCTGAAATGGAAAATAATAACACAACATATTTAGAGGTATGTATCACGCACACATGAGCTCTTTAGAGGTTTTAAGGTTAAGATTGCCAGGTACAGAGAGTAAATAAGCATATTGGGGGAGGAGACGCATTCATAAGTGCCTTTCAGTTATATTTTTTTCTTTTTGAAGAGGCGAATCTATAGCTGTGGTAAGGACATTAGACTAACCAAGGTTGGTAAACACTTGTACGGGTCAAGTAGTTCATGGTAGGAGTTTACTTATAGCACAAATGAAAGCAATCCATTGTATGTTCATTTCAGCTATAGCAATGGTCCTACAGGGCAGAATATTTATGTTTAATTATTTTTCCTTATAGAGGTCTTGTATGTGTTCTTGTAGGGTAACATGCTTTATTATTTTATTATCAAAGACAGCCTAAAAGATTCAGCTGAGCAAGTTATGATCCCCCTACTAACAGCTTATTATCCTTTATCTTACATCCGTGACTGCACAGAGCTGCCGGCATAGTCTTTATTATTAATAAACAATTACTTAGCATTGCCTCACAGGTACTAAAAACGTTGTGTTTAAATTAAATGAATAGGGTGCTACACTTCTGCCGTGACATTGTCACAATTTGTTTGCACATCTGTCTTGCCAAACTCAGCAAATGCTTCCATTTAGTAAAGTCTGGTGCTGATAGTTGTGCATCGTACCAATTACTGGACTGGGATGAGATGACACATTGAGAGCAATGGAATTTTAGAAATGCCAATTTATCTATTTTTATTTTTATTAAAAAAAAAAAAAAAGACTGTAAAAACACAGTGGTTGGAAAATGTAACCTTTAGTAATTGCTAACAAGTGTCTTTCTTATAGAGGAGGATGGACTTTTATGAGATGCGTTAATAATATGATATGGAGATGAGACATTGGGGACAATGCATAGTTGAATGCAGCCTCATTGTGAAATGTCAGAGAGCCGGGATATGCAGGCTTCCTGCAGCCAGCCCATACCAATTTGCAGTAGTTACTAGTGAGGTCTGTAAGACTGCTTACTGTGACACTGCCTGCACTAATCATTTACACCCCTTTTACAGAGCTAAAACCCGGGTTATTGCAGGGTTAACCCAGGTAGCTCCTTGGTGTAAAAGGGTACAGGGTTGGATTCCCAGATCGAGTGACCCAGCAATCCAATGCAGGTAACTTGCAGGGAATGACCCATGAAACCCTGCAGTGCAAACGGCGCCAGGGGCGCCGAGAGGGGGGGGAGCGGGTACAGATTACCCGGGCCCGGGCTTCCTGAGGGGCCCGGCGGGGACCCGGGTCCGACGCTGCCCCCACCTCCCTCACAGCAGCCCAGCACACAGCGTGTGCTGAGCTGCAGTTGGAGACAGCTCGTGGCTGCTGAGCAGCAGCCACAGCAGTCTCCTATGCCTGGGCGGGGGAGCGATCACACTGATCACGCCCCCCTGGCTTTGTGCCAGGCTGAGGGGGTTCAGAGCGCCCCCCTCCCCGGCACAAATATTTTTTATTTTTATTTTTTTCGGCAAGGGGCGTGGCCACGCCTCCCGAGATTAGGCCACGCCCCCTATTACCGGGGCCCGCCTTGGCTCTTGGCGGCCCTGAACAGCACAATCCAGGTCACGAAGACCTGGAGTGCGCCGCGGCTTCAATGGTGAATGGAGATTACGTCATCTCCAAGCGTCTACTTCCACGCCGGAAGAGCCGAGTCACTGCAGCCCCGGTTTCGGTGTGAACGGCGCTGAATCGGGAATATCCTGGGTCGGCGCCGGCTAAATTCCGGGTCTGATCTGATCCGGTTTGGGACCCTGTTCCAGCCTCCGAGTCAGACCCGGAATTTAGGTATAAAAGCGGTATTACTGTCTAATCCAAATATCTGAGATTGTGACACCTTATTATATTCATGGGCCCACTCCCACCTGTGTCCACTTATATACTCTCTAGAATGTAAACTGTTATGGGCAGGGCCCTCTCTTCTTTGGTTTCTCTACATGATTATGTCATCTGTATGGTTGTAAATATGTGATTATGTAAAGATGCAGTGGTCACAGTAGAAATTAAGAAGGGCTGATGTGGAAAATGCAAGTGAATGGTATTTGAGAGTTCTATCATCATTCTAAGCAGTAGAAGTGGTGATATAGCAGATGCCAGCATATACCAGCCCACGTCAACCTCTTTATACAAGTACATTTGTCTGTAACTGTCTTATTTGGTCACCTTTGTGCTTGTGTAACTTGCTGTACAGTCTATCCCCTATGTGTGGCGCTATGGAACCCTTGTGCTGCATCATAAATAAAAGATGATTATGATGAAAATATTTACAAAAAATGCAATTGAGAGGTTAACATACATGCAGAAATAAGAAGAATACTATAATACACAAACAAGTCTTCCAATCTCTAATTATGGGCCTCATTTATCAAATAGTGATTATCTTGTTATCACATTGCTATTCCAAAAGCCAGAAAGAGATTGGGTCTCTGACACAGATGTGGTGACACTGACCTAAAGTAGAAAAGTTTGGAGAGCAGTCCTAAACTATATACATAAAATGGAATATGCGACAATACCAATTAAATGCTATTTTGTTCTTTTATGCATTAAGGATGGACATCGATCCCCGATATTTCTGAGCCATCAATATTTTGGCAGGATGCAATGTGACATTCTAGACAGTGCACTTCAGACAATATATTGGGTGGACGGATTGAGAAATATCTTTGACTGACAAGCCGCTGCATTTTCTACCCACCTCTTCCCTACATCCGTCTAGGGCTGTCCTAGCAGCAAGCTGAGATTCTCTGAGACGCTGAGAAAGCCTATCAGAAGACACAGAGAACTTCTTGGTGTCTTCTGATAGTCTATCTCAGTTCCTTAGTGAATCTAAGAGCAGCAACGCCAGCCCCAGACCTAGTGAAGATTGTTACTGCGTATGCGCATTACCACATATAAATAATTGCAGAAATTGTTATTACCACAAAGATATTCTGCAAGCCAACACCATATAGATTCGGAATTTCAATACGGGATAGTCGATTGGCCATCCCAAATGTGCATTGCAGAGATCAGGTCATGTTAATTAATATAGGGTTGTCCATATGGCAATTTTCTGAAAAGATGTTGTTGGAAATGATGTGTGTGCAGGCGTTAATATTGCAGCATTATATAGGCACACACCAGTGGATACTTCAAACTTTGTAACAGCCCAGTTACTAAACCAGTGGTGTTGGTTTATTGATAGATAGTTGGTACAGCAGTACTCACTGTTACATGCACACTGGTGGTGGAGTGGAGTTGGGTTTCATTCAGCTCACCAGTCAGTGAGTGTATGCTGCTTGCAGGTGGTGGTGCAGGGATGCTGGAACAGCTTTATATCAGCTATTTAGCCAGGTTCTCTCATATGAGCTAAACAGGAGACTTCTGCATCCCACCATGTCACTCTACACAGTACAAAGTAAAGATGGTTGCAGTCACATGTGCAGTGGCACATCCGATTGTAGGTCGGACCTCCCTGCAGACTCTGGGTCCTAGTGCCCAGCATGTGTGCACAGTGAGGAGACAGTGCAGGAGCACATTGCTTTCTAACAGATGTAACCTTCACAGGTATTTTGTAGCTCCCAACTTCCCGGAAAATCTTCAAAGTCTCTGATGCATGCCATCATATTCTACAAGTATTTGGCATAGGAGTACATAGTTATGACATAAACACTGTACAGTACGTGTTCTCCTACCCATGTACATTCTTGCACACCACTGCTGAATAAGAATGCGACCTACAATGTCTACACCAGGGAAAATGCAGTTATGTTTTGGTGTAAGCGCTTAGAAGTGAACTAGATTTCTATTTTTCAGTAATGTTTTTCAGTAGTGTTCTGTCATATTGTTCTGTGCTATTTATACACACAGGACAGCTGCTCTTTGTAACATTCTATGATATGACAACTTTATTATCTCCCAGGATCTATTGGTTTATTCCTACATACTCTGCTGTTAATATTGTAATAAAAAGTTACTGAAGGAAAATGATGCCCTTATATGCCCTGTTTGACCATAGTTTGTAGAACAATGCCAGGTTTGGCACTTAGCACTCCGGCCAGATCCTACAGGGCACAATTAGCGCTGTTGGTCACTGACCATACTGACTGTTCCTGGACAGTATAGGCTCTGATTTGCAACCAGTTCAATCTAAAATGACCTAATTGGTCAGCAGATTTGCTAGAGACTGGAGTAGTAGCGTTTTCCCAGACAAATTGCAGCGGGATGACAGGCATCCAGTCTGATTTATCTATGCTTCACCAAGGCAGCTGTGTAAGAAAAGGCCAAGGTCAGTGAATACAGTGAACTTAAAAGAGAGACTAAGCACACATGGTTTCTTTATGTGGTGGAGGATCATTTGTGCCATGATGGTTCAGTCACTTAGATGTTAGAGCAGCACTATTTTCACAGGGATTAACTTCTTAATTGCGCACTGACAGTTCTCATATGTTTACCGATTATTCCACTTTATATGCCGCTGAATTAGGCTGAGTAAACTGCTCTGTGAGCCCCATCGTATGTTATCACAGTCCATGTTTGCATTTCTTTCTCTTTTTACCTCTTAGCTCTCAGCATACAGAGATTTCCACAGAGATAATATAAATATGGGGTTTGTCAATATGATTTACATTTATATTCTTTTTAAATGCATGAATACCATTCCTATTAAATATACTGTAGCTGACAATAAGTGCATTATTTTATACTGAGCTGTCGTTACCAATAATAATGATTGTAAAATCACCTGCTGTCTTCTGTTCTAACCCTACAAACATTAATAGAATATTTATAGAATACAGCTTAGTGTGCTGTCTTAGTTTATAATGTTTGTGACTAGCTGTAATAGCAGGTGCTAATGAGAGAGCACATGGTAAATATGTCTTTCATTTTCTTTATAACAATCATTGCCTTGTGGTAATCTCCAGCTGATGTTTATTCCAAGTCTATTTTCCCTGTTGTCTCATCGTACCCTGGGCCTGAAGCAGTCTTGCCTTGTTACTCCTGTCTTTCCCTGACTATTCTGCCTTTCCTAGTTTTTGTCTGGTTGTTCTCTGACCATTCTGGCTTCTTCTGTGCCTGTTCCTATTCTGTTCTGTTCTGCTTTCCTGGTCTTGTTGGTCTTTACATATCATGTCCTGTCCAGGTATCTTGCTCTGTATACTACTTTATTCTCATCTCTCTCCTGTTTTGTCCCTGTTGTGTAACTGGATACTTGTAATGACAGCTGTAGAGCCAGGAGCATAGTGAAATAGAAACTGTTTATTGAAACAAAAACATAGTCCAGGCAATTCAGGAAAACCAGGAGTGATACTTGAGCCGGACTGGAACCACAGGCTTGAACCGGAGTGGAACCGGCGGTAAACAGAAACTAGAAGATATGCAAGACTGGATTCGAACAATAACCATGCGGAGAGGATGAGTCAGATTCACCTGCAGCAGTAGGAGCAACAGTTTGCAGAGGTTCAGCTGGCTGGAGCTGCACAGAGTACAGGCTGGAGATATACAGACTGGATACAAGCAAAGGCAAAAAGCTGCAGAGTAGATGAGACAGACTCAGGCAGCAGTGGAGCTACAGTTTGCAGAAGTCCAGTAGACAGGAGCGCAGGTTCAGGTAGTGGAATACAGTCCAGGGAAAACAATCAATGACCAGCAAGGTGCATGGTGAGAGGCAGGACTAAATAGTCTGTGAAGCAAGTGCAGGTGATTAAATAAGGGAGTGATATTAACTCCTGCATGTGAGGAGAAAATGTCAGAATACATCAGCAGCACCTCTGGTGGCACAGAGGTACTGCAGGACAGATATAAAATAAAGGACAAAGGCCCTGATTCAGAGCCGGATTCTCTGACAGAGCACTCGCTCTGAATCAGGGCCGGGCTATTTTTTTTTTTAGAGCGGCCTCTTGGCCACTCGCATAGCTGTGGGTGACCACCCACAGCTGTAGCGATCAGCCAGGAAGATGGTCGCGATGGTCAAGACCATCGCGACCATCGGGCTTGCGACGAGACCCTTGTGGTAGGGTCTCGTTGCCGCAAGCCTCAGAGAGATTTCGGCTCTGACAGAGCCAAAATCTCTCCCACTGACATCACTCGGATGTCAGTGGGGCCGCCCCCAAATGGAGGCGTTCACATGGGAACGCCTCCGTCTGGGCAGCCACCCCTCCGGCCCGCCCACCAATATCGACAGCACGCCCCCTTTGGTACGAGACCCGGAGCGACAGCTTGCCCGTCGCTATCCGGGTCTCGCGCATGCACACGACGGAGCTGGCTCCGTCGTGCGCATGCGCACTGGCCCACCATCGACCCGGTTGCGAGCGCACAGCGCTTGCGACTGGGTCAGGATCAGGCCCAAAGTCCTAACAGTCCCTAGCCTTGTTTGTTCAATTCATGCCTTTGGATCTGTTCCATGTGTCTGTGTGTAAACGTTGTCTCCTTCAATAACACCTTTATATGTAGTGTATTATTCTTACTTTGTCCAGTTCTGCTGTTCTCTGACCTTGTCTCTCACTCCCTATCATTGTGTTCCTGAGGACTCTGCCTGTTTGTCCCGTGCTATATCATTCTTGAGATCTTACACTTTTCTGTCCCTTTCCCTCTATGGCATCCTTGCTTTCCTCTTTGCAGTTCCAAGAGCTTTGTGTCATAAGTCCTGGGGGCATCTTACTGCCACAGGAATTTCTTGGAAGAGAAACTATATACACGAAGATTGTCAGTTTGGTTCTCTGTCGGGGTGACGGATGTACCTTTTCTCTTTGTCTACTGTCTACCAATACTCATGTGCCTGGGATTCCACAAATAACCCGGTAACATTGTGTACGCTGGAGGTGCACCAGCCTCTTCTGCCACTGGCAATGTCAGCAGTACTGACAATAAAATGTATTTTAACAATTGATGAATCGCCAAGAGATACATATTACACTGCAATCAACATCAGAGGTTTATGGTTCTTATTTGATGTCTGCTTTCTTCTAGGCTCCTGTCTATGCTTTAACAGTCACAGTTGTTCAGGCCAGAAATCTCCTTGCAAAAGATGCCAACGGTGAGTTCTATGGGAAATACTGTAATTGTGCTTGTGGCCCAGCTGAGGACTATCGTTGGTTGTGTTTCCTGTCATATTCAGTATTTTGTTCCCTACAGCATTTGCAACCAGCGTAAAAGATCTCTAACAGTTGTTGTCATATACTGTACATCTTTTATTCAATCCTAATCTCAACTCTTTCCACTTCTGATGCCACGGATGCAGTTGTATTGCTCTTCCTTCCCTTCTCTGGACCTCCAGATGTTGGTCTACAACAGAGATAGGCAACCTCTGTTGCTTTCCAGCTGTTGTTGAACTAGGCTAGCTAGAATATATAGTTCAACAACAGCTGGAGAGCCACAGGCTGCCTAAACCTGGTGAACAGCAGCCACCATCCCAATGATGTTGCCACTCTGGTCATCGTATGCCAGCGTGATTCTTTATTTCCTGAAATACATGTCTCTGGACTATATATATATATATATATATATATATATATATATATACTCTGGACTATATATATATATATATATGTATAGTGCATATATCTTTCTCAACTCTCTTCTACCTGTCTGTATACATGATGCATCTACTTCTAACAGGCTTATATTGAAGTTAATTATACTGACTGCTCTAGCACTCACTCTAAATAGCTCAAGAACACCATTGTATCTCCTCTTGTGCCTCATTTGATGACGGTTGTAGTGTAATTGAAACCACTGCTTCTAGTAATTATCTTTAATGGGAATATGTTCAGAATGATAAATTATCATTAGTACTAAATTATAATACACAACAAATTAATACAAATCAGCTATCCAGTTATCTACTAGGCAGCATTTATGTCTTCCTACTGGAAATTTCACCCACAACCAAGACCAGAGTGATCATATATGGGATCCCTGCCAATGTCATAAAGTATGAAGTTAATATAACTTTAATAGGAGGCTCACAGGAGGATATGATATCGCAGGCTGCACATAATGTACAGCAACAAAATATATTTTTTTCTATTTGCCACTTTTGATGTTGTATCATTATTTTATTACATCTGTATAGAAACCACAGGCAGTATATCAGAATGTTGCAGCTTGTTCCAAATCACAGGAAGGGAATGGATCTGATACATACAGTAGCAGGCTGTGTCGGAGGACCTTTGTGCAGCATGTTTCGCTATAATTGGGTGACCGCACTGTATACGAGTGCTATGGCGTCATTTTGTAAGCGTATACTGATCCATTTTCTTTGCATGACTGCATTACTATTTTGTCTCCTTGGGAAGTACCTAATATATGTCCTTTCTTTAATGTTATTTTTATTTAGATGATTCTTTTGAGCATAGTGAAGGCTTCATTGACGCATGTAAATCCAGATGGAGGTTATATACTGACATTTTGCTAGCGTAACCCTGGTGGCTGTATTCTGCAACACACAAGTTTTTGGCTTCCGGCAAGACAGATTCAAGGTTTCTTTGCATCCAGAGCAAAGTCCCCACCACCACCACTACCCACTTCCCTGCCCCTCAGTTGAAAGTGCAGAGATGGCATCTCATAAGTTCCGCAGCCACTACTTGCATTAAGTACAAGAAGGGTGTCTCCTTCATTTTATTATAGGCAGACTAAGTGACACCTCCTGATCCTGGCACCCTAGGCAGCTGCCTGATTGTAGGACCAGCCCAAGTTACTGGCTATGATACTCATGCAGTAGGTGTATGTGGAAATTAATGTCCGTTACAGACAGACCTGATTTTTAAAATATACTTTAAGATTGTATAATTTCATTATACTGTCTGCAACTTATTTTCCTAAACCCATCAAAGGGATAATGAGACTTAGTCAAGCAGTGGTGTAAGTTCATCCCAGACGCCCGGAGGCAAGTTATAATCTGGTGACCCCCATCATAGCCGCTGACACTGTAATGTAGCAATTCACATGCAGACAGGCTATAGATAGACGAAGGCAGCAGCTGATGGTCTGACATGGAGCTCTCCACTAGTGTATGGTGGCTTCTCAGGTGCCGGGAAGGGGTGCCATGTATTGGGTGGCCGTGACGGTAAACTCTGGGTACATAGGGCCTGATTCAGAGCCGGACGCTCTTTGAGAGCGCTCGCTCTGAATCAGGGCATCCCTGTTTTTTTTTTAAAGACGGCCTACTGGCCGCTCGCTAAGCTGTGGGTGACCACCCACAGCTTTAGCGAGCGGCCAGGTGATGGCCGCGATGGTCACGACCATCGGGGCTTGTGACGAGACCCTTGTGGTAGGGTCTCGTTCCCGCAAGCCCTAGTGAACTTTCGGTTCTAATAGAGCCGGATGCTCACCACTGACATCACTCGTGGGGCCGCCCCCAAATGGCAGGCGTTCCGTGGGAACGCCTCCGTTTGGCCAGTCACCCCCCCTGCCCACCTCCAAAACGGGGCAAGTTGTCAATCACAATCGACAGCTGCCCCGCTTTGGTGCGAGACCCGTAGCGACGAAGCACCCATCACTGGCCGGGTCTCGCGCATGCGCAGTGGGGGACCATCGACCCGCTTGCGAGTGCTGTGCGCTCGCGAGCGGGTCTGATTCAGGCCCATAGTTACAGCTCTAAGTGGGGTGAATATGTTGTGGACAATGGAGGAGGTGCCCCTTCAAAGCTGGAGCCCGGCGGCAGGCGCCTCCATTGTCTCCCATAGTTCTGCCCCTGTACTCAAGGCATCCCACTGGAACCCTGATCATGAAGATAAAGTAGAATCCTTTCAGCTGACAGCTTTCAAGGCAACACTCAGTCTTATGATGTCTCCAATGGACTGTTCTCACAAGGAAGCCGTGAATATATTTGTGCTGGTGGTATGAAGATCACCTGGAAGAGATAATATTGTTATGTGCACTGAAATCGTAGATATTAGGTTGTTTTTTCCAAACCTGAATCTTGCAGAGAAGGTGTAGACCCTGCAGAATGTCATACTACTGTCAATCCAGGATATTTATGTGTGTATCATTTCTTTTACCCCTTCAAAAAGAAAAAGATCCATCATTTATTTATTTATTACCCGTTATTTATATAGCACATACATATTTGGCAGCGCTTTACAGATAATATTTGTCCATTCATATCAGTCCCTGCCCCAGTGGAGCTTAGGGGTATATTTACTAAAGTGCGGGAATTTAAAAGTGGAGTTGTTCCCCATAACAACCAATCTAATTGTAGCTACTATCTTATAGAAGGTGCTAGATACATTTTAAGTATAATCTGATTGGTTGCTATGAGAAACGGCTCCACTTCTAAAAACCTGCACTTTAGTAAATTATACCCTTACCATCTATATTCCCTACCACATGCACACACACACTAGGGTTAATTTTATTGGGACCCAATTAACCTACCAGTATATTTTTGGGAGTGGGTGTGGGATGTATTTGAACCTTATATATAAACATAATTTCCAACAATACTGCTACACAATGAATTTATCTAAAGCATTATAATACATAGGACCGCACAGCCTCCTGAACATATGGGGAAGTTAGTTGGATCAAGGTGTGTTTACACTTCTTATGGAATTACACATTTTATCACACCTTCCGTTAGACACAGAGCTGATTGACCTGCTTATGACTACAGCAGCTATTTAGTATTTACCTAGACAGCAGGAGTAAGCTGGATACAGGTGACTTACTAAGAACTGTTCCATTGTAAATAAAAGAGCTACAAGAAGCACACATACAGTACACACCTATATATATATATATATATATATCTTAGTGTACAGGTATCTATCTTTATACATATATATATATATATATATATATATGTGTGTGTGTGTGTGTGAATGTGTGCACACACACACTCATTTATGTATATACTCTATTACTGTATACGTGCATTTACAGTAGATTTATCTATATATATGTATATATATATAGATACTGTACATATATATACTGTACACACATGCATACAGTAATATACATACATGACTTTGTGGGGTTTTTGCAACAGTGACTGATACAGCTTTGTGTTTGTGCTGGTGTATACGCACAAATAAATGACATAAATCCAGTGCTTGAAGTCTTTTTTTATGTACTTATATCTTCGGTTCAATTCTAGTTGGCAGAATGCAGCCCTTAAGACCAAAGCAGCTTTTGCATACCAGATGTGCATCCTCCAGATCCCGTAACTGGGAGCTCGGGCATGGCCTTGTGCTAGTACTTAGGACAGCAGCTGTAGGCACATGTCAGGAGCCATTCATCTATATATAAGGAAGTGTCACTCTTGACTACAGGTCAACAATAACAGTTGAAAGCGAGTAAGCTGGGGGCGTACATTCCTTATGGGCCTTTACGTACATCAATGGTCACTTGTTGCAAAAGTGATTGTTTTATTTTAATAGCTGAAGACATAGATAAGAAAGAAAAAAAAATCAGAGCAGGCCCACAGGGTCTGTTTATCAAACTATCCCACTCTCAAAACTGGAACAAAATTGAATGAAGAAAAAAAAAGAGAAACTGGTGCAGATTCAATGTTGTTTTTTTATTTTTATTTAAGCTTTTTTCCCCTTCTTATAATTATAAATTTGTTTGGAGTCCAGCACCACTAGCAGCTGGCAGACTTTGATAACTTTACCCCTAGGAGATGCTAAGATCCACTTTATCCGTATAAATATATCAGTGTCCGAAACCATTTCATGTCTGTACCTCATTTAGGGGTCTATGTACTAAGCCTTGCAGAGAGATAAAGTGGATGGAGATAAAGTACCAACCAATCAGCTCCTGATATTTTTCAAACACAGCCTCTAAAGTGACAGTTAGGAGCTGATTGGTTGGTACTTAATCTCAATCCACTTTATCTGTCTCCAAGGCTTAGTACATAGACCCCTTAGGGTCTGGATCAGAGCCCACACCCAATGCTGATGTTTAAGTAGTTGAGCGATTATCTGCAACTGCGCATGCGCAAACACATCTGAAAACCGCTATGGCGCATGCATTACCCAGAGTGTACGCGCAAAGGCGCTGTATCTATCGGCACAGACGGTATCAGAAATACTGTGGAAAGTGATGACAGTGACTGGGAGGTGGCCAGTGGAGCACAGAAAAATGGTCCGTTCAGTGGGCGCGTCATGGGAATACTTGCCTACCCTCCCAATTTGGCCAGGAGCCTCACGAAAATCGGGTGCCGCTTACGGCCCCTCAGAAAGGCAAGAAAGCTTCCCAGCAGCCACGGACCCCTCCTGCCCCCCCCACGATTGTATGAGAATCCCCCGCAGTGGGGGAATAGTATCATTTTAGCCCCACCACCTGCTGCACAATGATGGAAATCTCGGCATTGTGTAGCAGGGATGGAGCCAAAATGATGCGATCATGTGGGTACGCCCCCACTCTGCCCATAAACTCTGCCCACGCCCCCGATTTTCCCGATCTGGCTGCCCCCTCCCGAAAGTGGTAACCAGAATGTTGGCATCTATGGTTATGGGAGTGTTGTGACGCACAGCCGCAGGCATAGGAGGCCATAGTCAGATGGAGAATCTGCACCTGCCACAGGGCTGGTGCAAGTTATTATGGTGCGACCAATGAGTATTACAGCGTGCACAGGCACTAAGCGTGGGCGTCTCAGTCCTTGCACTCTCGGCCCCATGGATGTAGAAAAGGAAAAGACGTTGTAATAGCATTTTCATTTGCATAAAGTTGCAGACGGGCGGCCACCAATAGACGCTGCTGCGTTTGCTTTTGCTTGTGACTCAGCCCCTTATTGTTACCATAAACTGTCATCACCCAAAGCGCAGAAGAGTAACAAAGCCATTAAAGTACAAAGGCGCTCATTCACAGTGCCACGCATCTGCTATCATCCGCACTGGGCTCACGGTGGAGGAAAACATTTGCATTTCTGTATATCTGTGTGGCTATTCGGAGTAGCGCACAAGTCAGCCAGATCTCCACTTGCAGATCAATGGGTATAACTGGATGGCATTAAGGCATTGACAGTTTGTATAAGTTTGGGTGCATCGTGGGCATGTAGGCAAAATTGTGGCCTATTCAAAAGTAAGTGTATGCAAGGATCCAGCGACTTCCCACGGATCTCTATAATTATGGCTGCTCTCTCAAGTGGATGTATAGGGGCAGTGCAGCCGTATAGCTGGCGCCATGGGTGTAGCTATGGGGCCAAGAGGCTTGGGGGGCTCAAGTCATATAGTTGCCTACCAAGTTACGGAATTAGCTGCTATACAAGTGGATCCCGGCCTGAGAAGGATTACTCATCAGAGCACATATAGGTGGCGGTCTCTATCTCTGCCTGTCAGTAAAGCTCTACACTGATATCCATCTCCCACACTCCTGTGTTACCCTTACAGGCACAGCTGAGCTTATCAGTGAGCCCAGCACAGTCGGAGATTACAGCCTTTGTGAGGTGAGCTGGAGGGCTGGAGATTGCACTCCGAGATTAGGACTGTACCAGAAAGGGACAGTGGGCCTGATTGAGGGATGGATGGTACTGCACAGCTGCAAGTAAGTGTCTGTAGGAAATAGACACCTCCTTGCTGTATCTGTGATCTGAGTGCAGCCTCCATAGACGCTTCCTCTGATCACCATAGCAACCAATGATCGCGATAATGGCTCCTTTCCCCACGCTGCGAAAGATGAAACTTACTCAGCCTGGCTGGTTCTTGGCAGCTTGTGAGGCCAGAAAATCTGCGTCCACCGACACAGACCATGACCTCGTCCCTCTCAGAATTGGGGGCGACACGCCCCCATTTACAGGAATGCTAACCAGCCACTCACCGCCCCCCAAACGCCACAGCATGTCAATCAGGCTGCGGCTTGGGGGCTCTGTGAGCGAGGTCACAGGATCCATTCTGCACATGAGCATAACGGGTCCTGTGCATGCGCAGACCACAAAATATCGCAGATATACACAAACCATCAGGTTTACGTACATCTCAGTCAGGCCCAGTGTGCTGAAATTAAGAAGCTCTCCAATTAAAGTAGAATTTCCTGCATTAGGAAGTATCCCTCTTAGCAGTGGCATCACTAGGGGACTGCGGGCCGCACCAGGTGACACCATCCGAAGGGGCATTAGGAATGGCTTGGCAAAACCATGGGCATGCCTAGGTGGTGACTGGAAGTTGGCCTAAATAGAATGCAAAACAGGCTGTCATGGGAGAGTCACAGGCATGTCAAAGAACACGGCTGCATTCTCATACGCAGAGTCACAGCCACAAAGTCATGTTCATATGAATTTCAGAAGACACTGCACTTGCCATAGGCTTGGGAAAGGGTCGATGGTGCGCCTGTGGTAGAGTGTTCAGAACCACCAATGGTGTTACACCTTCTACGGTCATTGAAAGTTGGCGTCCCAGGGCTTGCACAGTCCGGCGCACGCTAGTAAACAAGGAAAAGGATGAAACTATCATTTGCGTATTATCACCGAGGTGACTCTGCAAAAAGTCGCAATCGGGGCTGCAATAGCGCCCACCTATGAATCAGACCCTACTGTGTACCATCAGCATTGCAACATCATTAGCTCATGTCAGTGGCGCTTAGGGCAGCTAGTCTGGGACCCGGACAGTCTCTTTTTGGGACCCATTCACCTCCTTGTCCTAAAATAGTTGCTGCCCTCTGGCCCAAAATGTATTTCTTGGGGGCCCAGCTTGGGGCAAATGACTAGCAGCTAATCCAGCCCCGGGTATGCTCACAGAGAGCTGAATATGAATATATTGTGGCAGAGGCCTGGCTTATAAATGGGTTAAGCATAATAATTTTCCCCTGCTGAGAAGCTGCAGACAGCGCAGGGAAGGAGAGCACAGATCCTGGCATGGCTGAGGTTTCTGAGCTCCTCATCTGGGGAATCTAGCTGCCTCTGAGTTATGGGAACAAAAATACTCACAGTAATGTTTTTGTGTGAAAGTGCTAAACAAGCTTGCTGCCCTTTGTATGAACTGCATTGTTTCGTTACGAAGGTCTACTGTGCTATTTTTAAAACCATTTTAACAGATGCTATCAGCTAGATTTATATTATTCTTTTCCCCATCCTTACATACATATATACAATTGAGATACAATCGGGTATAAGGAAGATACATTTATGCACAGTAATGCAAAAGTGCAAAAAGTGCTAGTTATTTATAAAAACAAAATGTATCTTCCACTCCTGCATCTGTTTTTGGTTTCTGGCTCAAAACTGTCAGTGCAAACTGTTAAAGCAACTATATTTATCAAGGAAAGACAGTCAAAAGCAGTGCAAATGTATGTATTCCCAGTCAAGGGGTGGGGAGTGCTCTCAGGCAACATATCTGTGGTCAGGCTTAGGACTTGAATCTGATTCGTACACACCTGCAGCCACTTTTCCGTACAACCACGGCATTCTACTTACTTTCATATTGTAAATGTGAGAATCCACTAAAGTGTGCTGTAAATCTGTGCGACTGACAGTGGAAGCCTATGCCAGCCCAACCGTCATCGGTATAGTATCTGAACCAGTCCCATGCTAGAGGCAAAGCATCCATCAGACACAGACGTCCTTATCTCCTCCTGAACGCTGTGATCACAAATGGAAGTGAATTTCCCATCCATGACACTCCCACAAAATGGGGCTGTCCCTGTCAAACGCATGACCGCTACCCATTTCATAAGTGTGGAAACTGACAGATCAATCTCCGTCATATAGTGTAATGCCGCGTATCCACTACGCGATGTTATTGAGCGATTGTACGACTACGACATCGTAATCATGCAATCACTCAGCAATCATGCACAAATCATGCACTATTATGTCGGAAACGACCAGCGATGCGCGCTCCCGCTGGTCGTTTCCGACATCGATTATCTACTGAACATGCTGGTCAATCTGCCGATAACAACAGATTGCCCATGTTCATAGATGATTGATGTGCCTACACTGAACGATCAACCGTTCAGTGTAGGCACTGCAGGGGGAAGGGGAACGACGGTACGATTACGATGTCTTAATCGTACTGTCATGCCGGTATCTGCTAGTGGATACGCGGCTTAAGTCTGATCCGGCGCATGTGCATTCATTGGTTTCTTTCTTTTGCACATGTGCATTATGCAGAACGCCGCAAGGCGCGTCCATTTAACCACTTCCCACTTCAGTCCGACTCAAATCCTGCTCCGGGGAACTGAGACGATCCTAGACACCGTCACACTGCTAAGAATAATGCTGGAGTGATTGTTAGAAAATAAGCATAAAGACCAAATTAACTAATTGTTACAAATATATTAAAATAATTTTCATTTTGGCTGATCCAGAGATGGACGATATCTGCATGCAGAGCCGATGTTGGCACGGTTGAGCAATTATCTCCTACTGTGCATGCGTTACCCTGAGTGTACACACAACTGTACTGTTTCATTTATACCAGTGACACCTGACCTTTGTAACCATACAATTATAGCTAACATTTATATAAAACATAAAAACATATACAAATGTTGTAGATTAATATTATAATTTTTCCATATAATAATATTTGGATTCAGATGTATATAATAAATCTAATCTATAATAAATAACACATTTAATACTGAAATGTTATGACGCATTGGGAGCTTTCTCAAGGTGCCCATCTATTTGCCGATAATGCTGAGCTATTGCACGATTATGACATCGTAATCGTGTACTCGCTCAGTTATCGGCTGCAAATCTGGCATTTTAATATCTAAAACGACCAGCGAGGTGCGCGCCCGCTGGTCGTTTCCGACATCTATCACCGAACAGCAACCGTCAGGTTGCTCATGTTCGGGGATGATTGATGTGCATACACTGAACGTCTGAACGTTCAGTGTATGCACTTCACCCCTAGGGAGACGACGGCACAATTACGATGTTGTAATCGTGCCGTCATCCCCACATCTACAAGTGGATGGGCAGCATTACATCAAGTCGATTTTTTTTTTATTACAGTCCAGGGGCTGGATGCATCAAGCATGGCATTTTGGATACGAGGAACCCCGCCAATGATGGCATAGATAGCGGGGTTTAGTAATAAGAGCTGTCCTTTGCAGTGTGGGGACTTCTGTGTTGATGACCTGAGAGTCCTTCTGTATATGCGCGCCATCAGCCAGTGACTGTCAGCGCAAGCCGCGGGGGACCCTGGGATGGATACTATTGGATCCCTCTGAGGGAACACTCTGATAAGAAGCCCATGGGCTTCTATTAATGGGAACAAGCTCTGGAAAGTTTTGCTTTCTGGAGCTTGGTGCATACAGTAATTGAGATTAAACCTCAGAAAACTGCATTTTTTTGAGTCAGGGCAAAAATAAACTAGTGCCCATCTTTTATCCTGAGAATATAGTATAATTTACTTTGCATTTCTAACCATTATTGCCAGCTTTCGCTAACTTGCCATACGTATAACAACCAGGTATCATCTAGTTGTGATCTTCACCTTCCAGTCAGTGGAACTCATTCAGTGTCGGTCGCAAGCGCTGAGTGCTCGCAACCGGCTTGATGTGTTGGTCCTGCGCACGCGCAGCGGCCGCACTGCGCGTGCGCAAGCCCAGAGCGAGAGAGAAACTATCTCGCTCCGGAGCTCACTACAATAGGGCCGGCTGTCGATGTTGATTGACAGCTCGGCCCGTTGTGTAGGCGGGGCGGGGGGTGGTTTCCCAAACGGAGGCGATCCTGACGGAACGCTTGCCGTTTTGTGGGTGGCCGCACTGACATCAGCTGTGATGCCAGTGGGGAGTTTCCAGCTCGATCAGAGCAGGAAGCTCCCTGGGGCTTGCGGTTGCTGAGACCCAACCTTAGAGTCTCGTCACAATCCCCGATGGTCGCGATGGTTTTGACCATCGCGACCAGCACCCTGGTCAGTCGCTAAGCAGTGGGTGGTAATTTAGCTTAGCTAGCGACCAGGAGGCCGCACTGAAAGTCGCTTCTAGCGACTGCCTCTGAATGAGGGCCAGTGTCTTTTTCATACAATAAACAGGCTTATTGGATCCGCAAGGCTCCTGAGTGCGTAGCGCCAGCTGTAATTCACGTTTGTTGATGGACACAAAGGGCCAGAAGACTAGTGTTGTAATCTCGTGGTCTAGCAGTGGTTGATTCTCAGGATTTATCAAAAATATTTTACTGTTTGTAAATAAAAGACAGATTAGAAAGTAAATGGTTTCAGATTATTTCAAGTATAACTGGCTTAACCTTAATGTGTGTATTTACTTTTGCTTATATTTACATATATTTCCTTGTTGCTTCAATTGCATATTGTGTAGGGTAACAGGCCTTAAGAGTATATATGTGTAGTCTCATGTGGCATCCAACCCGTAATGTAACATACACGGTTTTGTATAGGAAAGATATTGGCCATTCCTGGGCAGTGACTGGGAGGTGACTATACAGAAGCATGGAGATGCACTGTCTGAGGGGCAGGGTCGCTGATGGGTACTAATTATCCGGGCTTGTTGGAGGAACCCGGCGGGCCCCCTTCTTTTTAACTGTTAGCGATGGGCCAAGGGATGCTACAGCTGCAGCAGTCTCCTCTTCCTGCATAATGTGTGTATCTGCTTTTAATTTGTTTATTCTAAAAAAGATGAATAAACCTAGATATAGTTACGAAATTTAAAAACGTATTAAATAGTACATTTCTCAGGTGCTCATAAATTTATAACTCTGCTATGAGAGAATTATGAAAAAATAGCAAAAATTAACATAAATCCCTGATATTTTAATATCAATATGTGGTCAATGTGCGACCATATAAATACTCATGTGTCACACTGTCAGGTATATCCTTTGTACTGGGATCCAAAACTATTTTAACTGGTTATTTAGGCTGTGTTATAGTGTTTATTCAGGATTACTATATAGGAGCAGTTTCCCAAAGCATTCTATAAATTGGAAACAGAGAATTGCTTAAGCTTGTTAAAATTTACTAAGCAACGGGTTTGGTATCATTTCAAAACCGCCCTGGATTGACAGTGGTTTTCAGCTCTAATAGGTAATATTTACTAAGCAGCAGTTTTTCTCTCTAAACTAAAACCACTGTCCATCACCGTCAGGTTCTAAATGACACCCTGCCATGGTGTGTTCTACTGTATATGGCCCTCATTCAGAGCCGTATGCTATTTGCGGTCGTTCGTTTAAAAACAAGGGGTGGCTATTCAAATGATCCGTACGCACATTGCAGTCTGTTCACACCTCTAAGTCTGAACGAGCGAGCAAAACATACGCTCGTTTATTTGTTAAAAACGCCCCCTGGCCGCTCGCATCCTACGTCATGTCCGCTATTTATTAGATTAATCGAGTACATCGACCAGCGTATGAACTGCTCGCTATTCTTGTGGTTGGTGTTTGCTACCACAAATTTGCGTGCAGTTCTGGCTATAAAATAACTAGGGGTGTGCACCGGACACTTTTCGTGTTTTGTGTTTTGGTTTTGGATCTGGATCTTTCTTCGTGTTTTGGATCTGGATTGGTTTTGCCAAAACCACCCTTCCGTGTTTTGGGTTCTGGGTTTTGTGTTTTGGATCTGGATTTTTTCTTAAAAAATAAAAAAAACCCGCTAAAATCACATAAATGGGCCTTTTTTTGTTCCTACGCTATTAATAACCCCAATAACATTAATTTCCACTCATTTCCACTCTATTCTGAACACCTCACACCTCACAATATTGTTTTTAGGCCAAAAGGTTGTACCGAGGAAGCTGGATGACTATGCTAAGCGACACAAGGGGGCGGCACAAACACGTGGCCCATCTAGGAGTGGCACTGCAGTGGCAGACAGGAAGCCAATCAGCGTTATGGTGCCCATTTGCATGTAGCACGAACCCGGGAGATCCGTGCTACATGCATCTGTGTGATTGGCACAGAGCAATGACAGGTCCGTGAGACCCGTCTGTGCTGCTGTGGTAAAAAAAAAAAAAAAAACCTGTGTAAAAAAAGAAAAAAATGGCGTGCACCCCCCCAAAAAAGAGCAACCAGCCCCGGGCATTAGTAACCCAGTGCTGGGTGTGCTTAAATACAGGGGACAAACGACGTAGGGGTCCCCTGTACTTAAGCACAACCAGCACCGGGCTAGTCAGAACCAGCGCTGGTTGCCAAAATACGGGGGACAAACGACATAGGGGTCCCCTGTATTCTGCGCAACCAGCTCTGGGCTCTGATCTGGTCCTGGTTCTGGAAATATAGGGGACAAAAAATGAGTAGGGTTCCCCTGTATGTTCCAGAACCAGCACTGGACTTTTTCTAGCGGGGGGCTGATGCCACAGCCAGGGGAGCCCTTTCACCGGGCCCCCCAGCCGCAGCATCAACCCTGACCGCTAGTCAGCCCAGGCCGGGGATCCCTGGAGAGCTGGGGACCCCCCCAATAAAGGGGTCACCCTCTCCAGGGCACCCCAGGCCCAGGCTGATAGCCCGGGGCTATCCCCGCCACCCCTGGTGGCGGTGGGTGGCGGGTTGATTGTGTGGTGTGGTGTAAATAAAGAATATCAAACATTGTCTTTACAAGTAGAACTGCAAGTCCCAGCTAGCCTGCCCCGCATGCTGGTACTTGGAGAACCACAAGTACCAGCATGCAGGGCATTAAGGGCCCACTAGTACCTGTAGTTCACCTGTAAAAAAAATGTTTAAAAAAACACAGGACACACACACCGTGACAGTATAAGTTTATTAAACATACATACACACACACACACACACACACATGTACACATACTCACCTATGTAACCCTGTAGCATCGGTCCACTTGTCCGGTAAAGTATCCATAGGGGACCTGTGAAAAAAAACATACTCACCATCTCCTATGCGAGGTTCTGTCCTCTTCGTTCCAAAGTAGGCATCCCCGGACTTGGCAAAAAAAAAAAAACGAAAACGCGATCCACGAACTTAGTACCGTTCTATAGAACGGTACTTCCCGAATGAGAGCTTAGCGGCGGGGTATCACCATGGAAACCCCGCTGCTAAGCGTTCATTGGCTGAGAGAGGTCATCTCCCGTCTCTCAGCCAATGAACGGCTCCCTCCATTGTAGTCAATGGTGGGAACCGCAGGGTAAACTTTAATAACCTTGCGGCTCCCAGCATTGACTACAATGGAGGGAGCCGTTCATTGGCTGAGAGAGACGGGAGATGGCCTCTCTCAGCCAATGAACGCTTAGCAGCGGGGTTTCCATGGTGATACCCCGCCGCTAAGCTCTCATTCGGGAAGTACCGTTCTATAGAACGGTACTAAGTTCGTGGATCGCGTTTTCGTTTTTTTTTTTTGCCAAATCCGGGGATGCCTACTTTGGAACGAAGAGGACAGAACCTCGCATAGGAGATGGTGAGTATGTTTTTTTTCACAGGTCCCCTATGGATACTTTACCGGACAAGTGGACCGATGCTACAGGGTTACATAGGTGAGTATGTGTACATGTGTGTGTGTGTGTGTGTGTGTATGTATGTTTAATAAACTTATACTGTCACGGTGTGTGTGTCCTGTGTTTTTTTTAAACATTTTTTTACAGGTGAACTACAGGTACTAGTGGGCCCTTAATGCCCTGCATGCTGGTACTTGTGGTTCTCCAAGTACCAGCATGCGGGGCAGGCTTGCTGGGACTTGCAGTTCTACTTGTAAAGACAATGTTTGATATTCTTTATTTACACCACACCACACAATCAACCCGCCACCCACCGCCACCAGGGGTGGCGGGGATAGCCCCGGGCTATCAGCCTGGGCCTGGGGTGCCCTGGAGAGGGTGACCCCTTTATTGGGGGGGTCCCCAGCTCTCCAGGGATCCCCGGCCTGGGCTGACTAGCGGTCAGGGCTGATGCTGCGGCTGGGGGGCCCGGTGAAAGGGCTCCCCTGGCTGTGGCATCAGCCCCCCGCTAGAAAAAGTCCAGTGCTGGTTCTGGAACATACAGGGGAACCCTACTCATTTTTTTCCCCTGTATTTCCAGAACCAGGACCGGATCAGAGCCCAGAGCTGGTTGCGCAGAATACGGGGGACCCCTACGTCGTTTGTCCCCCGTATTTTGGCAACCAGCTCTGGTTCTGACTAGCCCGGTGCTGGTTGTGTTTAAGTACAGGGGACCCCTATGTCGTTTGTCCCCTGTATTTAAGCACACCCAGCACTGGGTCACTAATGCCCGGGGCTGGTTGCTCTTTTTTTGGGGGGGAGGACGCCATTTTTTTCTCTTTTTACACAGGTTTTTTTTTTTTTTATTTACCACAGCAGCACAGACGGGTCTCACGGACCCGTTAGTGCTCTGTGTCAATGACACAGATGCAAGTAGCACGGATCTCCTGGTCCGTGCGTGCATCTGTGTCATTGAAATACACAGCAGCACAGACGGGTCTCACTGACCCATCTGTGCTCTGTGTCACTGTCAATCACACAGATGCATGTAGCACGGATCTCACGAGTCCGTGCTACATGCAAATGAGCACCATAATGCTGATTGGCTGAGAGCCGTGACAGACGGCTCTGTCAGCCAATCAGCACTTTGCCCATTAAAGGCAAAGGCATTTTTTTTTAAATGGCCGCTCGAGGCAAAACCTCGAGATCCGACAGCAGATCTCGAGGTTTTGCCTCGGGAGAGGGATCCGGGGCAGACAGGGAGATCCGAGCTTGGGCTCGGATCGCCCCGGATCCCCGAAGTTCGGGTGGGTTCGGTTCTCAGGGAACCGAACCCGCTCATCCCTAAAAATAACCCAGTGACGTGGTCAATGACGCTGCTGTTTTAAATATACACACCCATAAAACGCCCGTTTTGACCTTTAAGCACGCCTGCGTTCGGATCTCCACTCCCCATTTTCAAACACCTTCCCCTGTTACCACCCACATACGCCTCATTCTGTCACTCAAAATAGCAGGCACTCGCTATATAGCGTACAAAGGATTTTCGGCCGCACTGACTGGTTCGCGCATGCGTACTAAAAAGCGTACGCATGCGCAGATGTGCAAACATCGCTCGGAACGAGCGTACTGCCGCTAACGAGCGGCTCTGAATGAGGGCCAATGGCAGCAGTTTCTATTGAAAACCAGTGCAGATTAGAAGCTAATGTATTCATATTTAATGGTGCTTTTATATAAACCACACTCAATTGACATCATATAGACCACTGTTGAATAGAAGCTATTTTATTCATATTCTTTCATATTAATTTACTTGAGCTACTCTATTTGTTATAGCGAGCACCATTCAATTGATATCATAGAAACAGAGAGCTGGCTACTTTCACTCTGTGGGCTCGTGAGGAGTGGATAAAATTATAGGAAAGTAGTAGGAGAAAGATATTATTATCATTTATTTATATGGCGCCACAAGTGTTCTGCAGCGCCTTACAAAGTACATAAAATAATAAGTGACCAGTACAATACAATACAATACAATACAGGACAAGTAACATGGATAATATACATTGCTACATTAGCAACCATAACACCCACATAAGCAGCAGAGCATAAGCAACCAAGTGTTAGGTGCCCAAGTGGGGAGTAAGAAGTAGATGAAAGTAAAGTAGGGAGAAGCACAAGAGGGTAGAGGTCCCTGCTCTTAGGAGCTTACATTCTAAAAAATATAAAGTGATTGCTAATTGTGGTGAGGTTTTTTTTTTTAAAAGCAGTTCCTAGTTCTGTATATTATCTGTTTGAGGTGTGTTTTCTGGGATGTAGTCTGCATCCCGGCATGCGGGATGCCGACGGTCTTAATACCGGCGCCGGAATCCCGACAGTGGGAAAAAGATGTCTCCTGCCGGCATCTCAGATCCCATGTCTACGTCCAAAGATGCAGGATCAGATCAAAACTGCGACCATCAGTGGTGTTTGCAGCATCGGCCATCTGTTTAATCCTAAGCTTTCTCAGAATGGCCACCTCCTGCCTGCTTGTGAGCCAGTATCCCTGCATCAGAAGACTCAGACACCGGCCTCAGCACTCCCAAGTGATGGGGCCAACACGCCTCCATTTTCTGGAAACGCATGAAACTGGGCACTGCGTGCAGTCTCACAGGGCTCATTCTGCACATGCACGGTACAACCATCATCAGAGTTGTACGCAAAACATTGGGTTTGCGTACAATTCTGATTCATGCCCATAATCCTCCATAGCCCAAGTCAATCAATCTTACCTGTCGAAATCAGTTCTATTACCTGCTGTTTTAGCAATCACCCAGTTTAAAGCCGGGTGCACCCTAGATGATATGTCGCCCGATTCGCCGATCAGATGACATATCGTCCACATCGGCCACTGTGTACTGCTGCATGCAGGTCGGACGGGCGATAGCATTAGCGGGGGCCATGCTGCCGAATGCTGCATGGCACCTGCTGTCGCTGCCAGCATCAGCAAGTGTGTGCCAGAACCCCCTCCGGGAGCCAACGCAGACTACATCGTGCTGGGTACACATCATTAAGTGTGCACCCAGCATAAGCCTAGTCATTTTTTTGTTTGCTGACGGTTTTACAGCAGTATTGAAAACTGCCATTTGATC
This sequence comes from Taudactylus pleione, assembly GCA_031769625.1. NCBI lineage: Eukaryota > Metazoa > Chordata > Amphibia > Anura > Myobatrachidae > Taudactylus > Taudactylus pleione. The sequence continues at coordinate 33,377,070 of JAUIMM010000031.1, read as the reverse complement.
ATTATGGGATTTCTATTCTATTCTTTCCATGGTCTAAAACATTGATGGTGCTTCGATATTCTATTCTATTCTGCTTTCTCAGAAGTTTTGCAACGGTTTCAGTCTTAGTAAATCAGGGTGTCGCAAAATCAGCATGAAACCGCCGGGATTTAGAAACCGCAGCTTAGTAAAGTTAGCCCTTGGTCTCAAAGCTAAGCAGATAACAAACATTTCAAGTAAAATGCAAATTCGATGTTTAGGAAATGTGATTTTGCCATCTGAGTAACCTATAGATGCAGTCAAATATCCTTATGTCTATGATAACACCAAATTTGAACCAATGGGGTATGGATTATGTATGAATATTGGCCAAATATACAAAGAAAATGTATCCAAAGAGCACACTTGCAGTGCCGATTGCATCCAGCAGATGGCAGAATTAAATTTGTATGTATTTTACAATGTAGATTGTATACTACACTAGGTCAGAATTCATACTTTACCCTTTACATATTTATGTACAGTATATGCTCAAATCTATTCCTGGCTAAGTGTTGATAATAATACCTGGATGCCAGCAGAGATCCCAGGGTCTTCTAACTTTATTCATTTATTGCTTTACTACCTAGAGCTAGATACTGTGTGGACCTGCAGAGGGCACTGTACATATTATGCTCTCTCCGGGGTCTGGCTTTCTCCAGCCCACACAGCTGTATAGATGTGACCTGTGAAGAGAGCAGGCTCGGTAGAGAGCTCACTGCTACAGTAGTTCAACTTGGATTATCAGTCTTGGGTCACCTTTTTAAGCTAAGAACATTGAATGAAAAATATAAACATACCCATCTAAATTTTATTAGAATATGAGGCCTCTGATTGGAAAAGGTTGATGGTAAGTGACCTACTATGAATATCTAATCATTCTCTCAGTAAATGCTAACACTGTCCATTGATTTTGAACTAACGACATGTAACACAGTATAATAGGTCTCTGTATTTATTTGCAATGGTACATAATGTCTGCAAATAAAATGTATATATTCATAATTATTTGGTGTTACTTGGTGTTTGCATGCTGTTTGTTTAGAATGGTATATATTACAGTAATTGTTGACTAAATACAGTAAAATATAATGAAATCTGGTCAAAAGTAATGGAATCCTGTATACACCTGTATTACAGATCATATGTAATGCACATACAGAATATTCAGCTATACTGTATGTATGGGAGTTGCCCTTTAGGGTTACTGCTGTTGTTCTGTCACTCACTGACTCTCCCCTCTTGGTCTGAACAGGATTTAGTCACTGTGGAGACTTCATAATGTCGACACAGCAATATCTATACCAAACCCGTCTGAACAAACGACTAAACCTGTAATCATTTCACAAATTGATCATGTTTTTAAACTTTTTAGGCTGCTGGACCTTATCACACGGTCAGAGGCGCCCCAGTTAGTGGTCAGTTTAATGATCCCAAAAATAGTGCCATTAAAAAAATAAGTAATTTTAATTGGAAATCTTGGATACTATGATCCTGAAGAGATGTCTGGACACCTCAGTAAAACATGGTCAATCGCTGGCAGCTTAATTGGCACCAGGCTGAGCAACCCTATTATCTGACTATTTTTTATGTTACATGTAATAATTGTATTGTGTGTCATTGTATATTCAGCCCATTGTAGCGTACCAGCAAACTAATTGCTCCTATCACTAAATATCACTTATCCAATTTGTTTTGAACAGATCCATTACTCTTTATCACACTTTTATAATGCTCCTCATTGTATATCTGACTTTTATTAGTCCCAATAACCAGAATGGCATGCATGCTTGAATTGTTCATTTTCAGAGATGACATTTTTAAATAGAAAATTGCAGAACATTTTTGGTGGGTTTTAACAAGTCTAGGAAAGTATATTTCTCATTAAGTACAAATTCCGTCATGTCCAGGATTTCGATATATGCCTTTTTTTTATAATTGGAATAGGTTTCAGCGACCCGTATTGCATGCTGGGAATTATGATTGTTCAAAGCTCAAAAGAAACTGAGGAAAAGAAAGAGAGGAAATTTAGCTTCAGAAAGAAGAAAGACAAAATGGAGAAACGCTCAAGTATAAGGGAAGTGCTGCCTGCAAAGTACATCCAGGTCACTGAGGTCAAGAGCAATACCTTGAATCCAATTTGGAATGAAAACTTCCTTTTGTAAGTGATGTCACACTGAGCACCTAAACCTTCTTATATTTCAAGTTAACGTTGCTCAGCTGTAGAAAGGTTTCAGAACCTTCTCCTAAAATAATTTTTTTGTGAGCAGAACCATCACCACTATTTGGGCTCTATATCAATGCAACTTACTTCCATGTTTTACAGCATCACAGATAGTGGGGCTTATTTAGTGTTCTGTTGCACATATGTGCGTATCTAGACTTTTTGCTTACTGTTGACTTTTATCCCCTTATGCCTGGAGAGGCAGAATAGGAGCAGTAGGGCCGGCAAGTGCATAAGCTGAGCACAGTAAGGGGGTGTTCATGAAATTATAATACAATAAGACTTAGACGCATGCCAAGCTTACTGAAGGGCAGGTGCAACCATATGCAGTGATGATGACTATCAGAAGTGCCACCTAGCAGCTTCCAGTTGGCCGATTGTGTATTGAACCTGCTAAGTGATAATCGTAAATCGTTAACATTGCAGCAATATTATATAAAATTCAGATTACTTAATTGGCACTTCTATTCAGACAACTGCAGGAAAGAAGATCCACTACATTTTTAATGTGGTAACAACAATAGTGCAGATTGTTGTATTTCATTTTGTTTTATATTACACTTCATAAGTGCACTTTATTATGCATCATACTTACCAACTTTCTGGTTGCCCCTTCCGGGAGGGGGCAGTCAGAACGGCTTCCTCATCAGAGCAGGGGGTGTGGCATGGTCATACGTGGGCGGTGCAGGGGCGTGGTACCTCGATCGCGTCATCGTGGCCCCGTCCCCGCTATAAAGTGCTGATATTACAGTGCCTTCATCATGACCTTGCCCCCCTGGACTGCCCACTTTTGCTCAGTAAGTGGGGTATACGTGGGGTGCTGTTCAGCAGTGACGTGCAGTGAGGTAAATGGCTGAGGAGGCATGGCTAGTATCAGAGCAAAATTTACACATAAGTATATGAACCCGAGGGTTCATGTGGGCATTATACAAAGGTGCAGCAGTATATAGTGCTTGATATTTGGTGTGTTTTGATGAGGGATGTGTGGAAAAGGTAGACAGGGGAGGCAGTGCCTCACCTGCCATACACTTTTAACTCTAGAGTTTTGACTATAAAAATTATTAGAATAACACAAAGAAGATATTTATAATATTTTCTTTAATTTTTTAATATTATTTTTATAGTAAAACTCTGGAGTATACTGAAGTATGACCGGAAAGGCTCTGCCTCACCTGACCGCACTCACTGCCGTTCGGTTCCAGGAGACTTGTTTACTCTTCCAGGCAGCCAGGAGTGTCACCCGATTTTCGGGAGCCTCCCAGCCGTTCTGGGAGAGTAGGCAGGTAAGGATTGCATATGTGTTTTTTGCTCACATTTGGAGTGCTAATGTGTCCAACTCTAAATGAGCCCCAATGACTGAATTATAAAAACTTGGAGTGACAATAATAGCAAGAAAATCATACTTACTGTACCAAGTGGAGCTGTATTGATCCCAATGGAGCTGATAGAGGATATCCCCAAAGTGGAGGTATCATGTCTGCATACATGTACATTAAGCATTATTTAATAGCATTGCCCAGTGGTGTAAAGCTGCACTGAAGCCTCAGCAACCAATCAGCAATGGCTTTTGATCTGTGTATTGCAATTCAGACAGTGAAAGCGGATGTCTGGTTGTTTGCTATGGTTTTAGTGAAGATATAAACCTATTACATATGTTAGTAAATAACCCTTATTTAAGGTTATGTACATTCATTAAAAAATTAGACCCCAAAATGTAAAGAAATGCACCTCTTCACCATCCTCGCACATACATTGATATATGTCCACATTTTTATTCAAGGAAATACCCAGTATTGTAGGTTTGGATAGAAATATGAATGTTGTCACTTCAAAGCCTTGAGCACTAGAACTTTAGGACCATTCTATTCTTCAAATTAAACTTTTCTATATGCTCCTAAAATGCTGCCTATATAAGTTATTTATGACATCTGTCACTACCAGGGGCTTATCTATAATGGGTGCAGGGGAGGCTCACACCGCACACTCTGCACCCATGACTCCAGAGTGCTGTTCTGCAGTGCCGTCACGGCAGAGTAGCAAAAATCACTGGGAATTATCGACGGCCATTTTCCCGGTGACTTTTGCATGCACAGTACTGTTGTCCCCAGGAAAACAGCACAGGCGCCATTTTCTCGGAGACCCACGCATGCGTAGTAGATTCTGGCACGAAGCCAGAATCTACTGCACCACAGCACTGCTAGAGAGATGCCCCCTCCTCTCTTTAAACGCCCCTGGTCACTACCTGTACTTATAACCAGTGAATGCTCCTACCTGTAACCGCCGGGGAGTCTGCTGCTCCGTCTGCTCTCTGCCGGTCTGTGCAGCTGGCTTGTGCACATGCGCGGTATCACAGTCCTGCACATGCATACAAATTGACAAGCAGCCCAGGCATCTAGGGACTGTATCGGCTGCAGCCCCTAGAAGCCAGATAGGGCTGCCGTTATAGCAGGGGAAGCACTCTCTGCTATCGCAATCCAGTCTGGCAGTCCCAAGAGAATCACTAGAGAGAATGTTAGGGGCAGGGGTTAGGATTACGGATAGAATGCCGCTTTGTCAGATGACTCTGGCAGACGTGGCAGTCACATGACCGATGGGACCCGATAAACGCTGCTGGAGCCACTGCAATGGTCGGGGGCAGGTAAGTAGCCCCTGGGCTACCAGGAACGATATGTTGACATTCTATCATGATGGCATTACATCAGTATCAACATAATGATTGTCGACATATCATACCATCCCCACATTAACCAACTAACAAGGGAATGCCTCTGTCAATGCCCTCTTCACTCATTCGAATGTCATTTAAAATTGTCCTGCAAAAATAAATCTTGTTTTTTTCCAAATTGGTGTCTTTCATGGTCTGCCCAGCCCATACTTTGCTATAAATGCCCTGCCCGCCCAGCTCCTTCACTTAGATTATACAATATTGTGTGACCCTGGCAGAATCTTACTGCCCAGCAGGTGGACTCACTTCCCATAGGAAAGTAGGTGCATGCCAACACAAAACAGGGCGCATTAGTGCACAATGTACAAGTAGTATTAGACACTTTTATATACATAATATTTGTTACATGTGTTCTTTTATTTTATCAGATATGTATACATACTGTACCAAAGTTTTTTCGAGGCAATATAGATATAATTATAAGCCACAAACTTAATATAAATTATCTTCAGTTGTCAATTCAGAACATTATTGTTTATTGCAAAACATAATTAACATGTTATGCTATTTTCTTTACAGTGAAATTGATGATATTTATAGTGACCAGCTTCACCTGGATATCTGGTATGTGCACCTGGAGTATACAGTAATATATACCTGCATTATTGGGCCTGATTCAGCAGCGTACGCAGTTGTAATTACGTACACAGAACGATCGATTGCTAACCACTGCGAATGCATATACACCATACTACGCGTGTGCTGCGATTGCACTGCGCTTACGGACGCACTGAGGAATCCATCGCAGAGTGAGTGACAGGCTTGAGCATTTGGGGGGGAGTGGTTGGAAAACGCAGGCATGCCTGTCTATTGGAACGCCGTTTCATGGGCGTGCATAAATTAGCCACTGCGATTGCATACGCAGCATGAGAGCTCTCTGCGTGTGACAAAACTTGCAATATGTGCAGCTGGTCAGACCTGGTGTAAGTACTGCATGCCTGGCCGATGTGCATTGATGGTACCAATGTTTATGCAGAAGAGCGAGGATGGACGGATGTGAGAAGGCAGCAGTGGGCGGCTTTATTCCGGCTGTGCTTTGGCTGACATTAGCCTATTTTAGCAGTTGTTTTCCGTGTGAAATCGCAGCTGCGATCGCTACTGACTCAGGCCCTATGTCCACAAATATTCTTAGCTAAATGAAAAGCATCCATCCAACAAGAACAGCAGCTTGAATTTAAATTAATTTCATCATATGAACAGATAGGAATTCATATGATAAATAAAATGTATTAAAATGTATTTATTCCATATAAACTGTAACGAACATAACAGCAAGCAATTTTGAACGCAGCCAGTTCACCCAACCGGCATTGCTGCACACATCTGCTACGATAGGGATCATTTAGCATATGTAGCTCCACAATAAATAGTGTTTCCTGGCATATTGAAAATAATTACCATCATTGATGTTAGTAGTGTATGACCTGCTGGACTAGATCCAAAGTGTGCAGTACGTACTGGAAAATAGATTAAATGACAAGTACTGTAGTTAAAATGGAAAGGAAACAAAACTACAACTTGTCTTACTTTGTTTTGACTTATCACTGTGAGGGCATACAGATCCACATTCAAACCTTACCTACTCTCCAACCTTACCTACTCTCCAAATAATTATTTTATTTAACCACTTAACCGGCTAATATTCTTTTTTCAAAAGATGCCTAGAAATTGTCTTTTCTTTATTATAACTAATTCCATTTATAACAGATCTTTAAAAGTATTGGAAAATTACCTCCCACCCTGCAGCAATAGATCCCCAGTGGCATTAACCTCCCCTCTATAGTGGGGATAAATAGCAAGTCCACAACCACCCCCCGCGCACACACACACACACACACACAACCACCCCCCGCACACACACGCACGTGTCATAGGGCACACTGTGTTAGTACCCACCCCTTGGGTCACTATATTTGTGTGTGTAATACCCGCCCAACACACCCAGGGCCAACAAATCTCTTTGTTGCCATCACCTTCCCCTACTTTCCCTTGGCAAAAGACACCCGGCCATCCCTCACCCCGCACATCCCCGTCAAGGGGAACTAAGTTCACCTCCTTGCTCTTTTAGTGCAGGTGCATGCGCCCAATTCGCACAGCATTCTGGGGCGCTGCGTGATGTCAGTAGTCACAGCAGGATATCTGTTCTGCACATGTGCACATTGGATTTTTTCATTGACAGTTGGCGAATGTTTGTGACCATGGGGGAGATGTATCAAACCTTGTAGAGAGATAAAGTGGAGAGAGATTAAGTACCAACCAATCAACTCCTAACTGTCATTTTTCAAACACAGCCTGCAAAATGACAGGAGCTGATTGACTGGTACTTTATCTCTTTCCACGGCTGAGTACATTTCCACTCATGTCGCCAAAAGCCCAGCTGGCTGCAGTCAGATCTTATGTGACCATGCCTGGTAAGTTGTTAAGAGAGTAATAACGAATTTGGTATCACGCTGCTATAATGAAAGCCCCCCCCAGATGCTGGGGAGTATAGACGAGCAGACACTCCTTGCATGCACAGTAACACATGTCAGAGGTCCTAGTGACCGCCAACTCTCTCCTACCTGGATAGTTCTGGAGGGAGGCTACTGAAGAGCGCACTCCTTCCAACGGCATTGCTGGGCTCTCTGTAATTAAAAGGGGGAGGGGATAAAAGAAAACACCCCACCAGAACCCCTGCCAGAGGCTAACCCCCTGGCTGTGGGCAAAGCTGGATCATCCAATATGCAACCTATGCTTCTGCCTAGTGCTTTGTGAGGGGCTCAAACTATCAATTCATTTTTAGGTTTTAGTCTTTTGACAAGCGGCGGTGGGATGGGGCCCCTAACCAGTATGTGGGTGAGGGGTTCATAGGGTCTTAATCCAGATCTTGCATTTTGGGCTAGTGTCATAACGATATGGATCACTAGAGACTGTAGTATGTTTTTCACCAAAGTTGATAATGCACAGTTACACAATAGGCGGAATTCAATTGTTTAAAGTCCCCTTCGCGCCCGACGGAGCTATTCAATTGTTGCTCAGGTCGGGCACGATCAGCTGCCATTGCTCCATTTCAGCTCGCAGCCCCAGGGGGGTGCGAACTGAAATGGGCGAAAAGTGACCTGTTTGGGCACCCAAATGGCACTTTTCGTGAACGCGCCCAGCACTTTGGTCGGGGGAAGCTGATTTACACGGCTAAACCCGACCACTTTGGGTGCGATCATCGCCAAACGTTGGAATAATTGAATAGCAGCCCGCGATTTCCCGTCACTTTAGACGGGAGATCTGGACCGTGAAAACAACTGAATTCCACCCAATGTATCTAGCACGGGATGTTGTTATGAGACCCCTGTCAGGATACCAACCATAGGATGGAGACATCCCGACAGCCAGCATTACATACCCATTCTTCTAGAACACATACAGAATTTCAAGTATACATTTAATTGATGTCTTCCCAAAGCCCCAGTTCATCACATTGTTAAATGGAAAATGTAACCTTTAATTGTCATAGTCTAAATGGGAAATAAAATATCTTATTTCTTATTGGTTGATCCATGATTACCTATGTAGATAAAAAAGGGTAGCTCCCCTAAAAATAATTACCCTCCTTATCAACACTGAGGTAAAATGATCAAGCCACAACCAGCCAATCACCATTGTTTCCCCAGGCTGGCCACTTATGATTTCCTGGCAGTGAATTAGAGATCTCGTACTTCTAACTTTGATAATCTCATATAAATGTATATATGCGCCCATAGTGCTATACATTGCTATGACACTTACATAATAATTAATTTCAGGGACCATGATGATGATGTATCTGTAGCAGAGGCGTGTAAGAAGCTTAATGAAGTTACTGGCTTTAAGGGGATGGGCAGGTAAGTTACATTACATTACCACTGCCATAATTATTTTGTCCATTATTTCATAAAACTGAGACACCTTACATGCGCAGTAGCACATAACGATACTGGATCAGAACCTCTATACACACCTTCCTATACCTTCTAATGTCCTGCCTATACCTTCTAAGGATGACGCTAATTTGCGTACGCAGTCATACCATAAATAAAGACTTAGGCGTGGAATCTGTGGTTCCAAAGCACAAGTGTTATTCAGATAAAAGTTCAGACAGTTATACGCAATTGATCTAGACACAATTTAGGCGCAAAAGGAAAATTATACAGACCCAAGTACAGTATACATACGCAGGCGCTTCCGGACCCGGAGATAGGCATCAGCAAGAGACCCCTAGTCATACAGCATTCAGCACGAAGACCGAGAACCAGCGTTCGTGCACACATATTTATACCCCCCCCAGAATAAACAGGACAATAGGGAAGTTTGTTGCTGATGTCATTGGTTCCCAGGGGAGAAGCATCTGTTACAGCACATTTAACAGGCTAGTTCAAATAGACTCTCCCTGCCTCTAACAGCTGGGGATCTTCCTCTTCACGCCCCCTGCAACATTCTAACAGTTGTTCATGAAATATACATTTTGTTGCTTGTAGGCTCTGCGATCCATAACTTGAGTTTGCATGATGCGATCTCCCACCGATAACACCGGAATACTGTAAAAAGAGTACGCATCAGTACAAGACCAAATACGACTTGTTTAGCATGTATACTACCTTAGTTATCAAATACCTTTATTTCTCAGCATTTAAACTAACTGAACCAACTTAAATCATACACTTTAAAGCTTATTGAACCTTATGTGTGAATATGTAATGTGTGGGTATTGAGGGTTTGATATAAGGACGCTAGCTAACTTGGGGCAGGTCCGTGCGCATAAAGCTAATAAAACAGCGGTTTCATACAAAGTCCTATGCATTCGCTAATATGCGACTAGTTAACAGCGCAATTGTGCGTATTAATGTGTGTATGAGAAATGGTAAAAATGCAATTGCATGGTGCTAATAGTATCATCGCCACATGTACTAAAATGTGAGTTTATCTAAAATGGCGCTTAGGTGGCCATTCGCAGAATGGCGTCTTGCGATCTCATTTTCAAGATAGCGTCTTGCGGCCAGTCGCAAGATGGTGTCGCCACGATTAAATTTTAAACTGAACTTGTCTCAGCCAATTATTCAGCTTCGACAGTCCACCCTTTGATAGCAAACAACATGCTATCACAATCTGCTATTAGAATTTAATTTAGGCTTACATTTACATATTATTTGGTGTTATTGTGGGATGGCACAAGGTGGTTCTTAATCCATCAATAATGTGTCTCTGAGTGGGGACATAAAACTACTATTATACGCACACCGTGGATCTTGGAAGATCATGTGAAAGGTCTGGGAATGCACCGGTCTTATAAAAGCAGTCTTGAAGGGGAATTGAGACTTTACATTATCTGAGGTGTTCTATGAATAACATTTCAATAATACATTCTATGCATGTCTGAATATAATACATCAAACGATTGTATTTCCTAGTTCAGGGTTGTAATGCAGTTCTATATTTACCTTGGTATACATATTGTCATTACTGACCACCATCATAGTTTCATTCTTTCGTTTCACTCTGTTTTTACATTTTCCACACTTCAACACAATAGGAACACACCGGACGCATATGCCAATTATTATGATGACAATCAGTGTAAGGATTAAGAATTTGCCTTTGCTGGCGATCACTTCCTGGACCCATTCCCCTAGACCTGAGAACCATTTCACTGGGTTCAGCCATGATACCCATCCTTCTATCTTTTCCCCTACTTCAGCCACTGAAGTGTTATGGTTCTTGCGAAATTCCCACTTTAGCTACAGAATTTGATCCATCTTCCGGTCTATCACCTCCTTAGGGTCGCTGGTATTATTGGTGACATAGGTGCAACATTTTACTCCAAATTGGGTGGCCAATGTTACGCAATACCCTCCAGTAACAGCAGCTAAATAATTCAACACTAGCCTGTGTTGCACCAGTTCTTTCTTGTACGCTTGCAATTCTCTCCCTGTATACCTGAATGTGTCATCATACATCTCGGTGATATTATCTATCAATTTGGCAAGTTCCTGGATATATCAAAAATTTTATGTACCCCGAGCGATCCTGGTGGGGTCCAATGCGACCACAACTTGAAAACCAGTTGTCTCACTGATTAACTGAGTGGCTTTATGTATATCACCAGGTACCATATTTCTTTTGCCTCTGTGATCATATTGTGTGTGAAGATATGGTGACGGTCTGTTTTTATGTATACCCAGCATTTCAACATGCGTGAGGGTCATACCTTCTGGGACTACCCTTCCCAGGTAACACAAACCTTTGGAACTTGGGGAGAGCAATTTATACGCTTTTCTTCCACAGATGAAATATACATTAACAGGGAGAACATAAGGAATGGTATGCATCAATATCATTAAGCACATTTCCCTTGCAAACAATCCTATTTCTGGTTCTTCCATCTGGTACATGCAAGTTTCTGGCTGTATTATTTTAGCACAATAACCATTTGGCACCTTACCAATAATTTCTTTGGTGGAACTCAATGTATACCGATACCTAAAATGTTTCCCACCAGACTTAATGGAGCGCAGCAGATCATGGTTTATGGACTCATTATCAGCTCTTTGTGAGAAGGTCATCGTCTGATTATTCCCCGTCACTTCCCAACTCCCAGGTTTATTGGGGTTGGTTGTGTTTAGACACAAAAGTGATCTATCTACTTGGAATTGATGGAGTTTGAAATGAGGTGGTTTGGATGAGAGGAATTTTGCATCCAATGTTTTCCCATTTTGCAATTCTAAAATTTCCGTGATATTCAGCGGGAATGGCACCAACCTTACATTATGCTGTCCCTGTGGCACATGTGAACACCCCCAGCAATCGGTTTGATTTAACACCTTGCCTACCATGCTATGATAATTCTCTAGAGGATACCCACCCCAGTACGGATTATATTTAGGTTGGCACCGTTGGATACAGTTCTCATCAACTAGGGACCCACAAAGTTCACAAATACAGGAATCTTCAGACGATAAACCTCCACACCTTCCCAGAGTATCCGGAATGACAGCTCTCTTAACAATAACAGTACTAAGATTGGTCAGACACTCCCCTGATTGGCATTGCACTCCTCCTGATTCCACTCCATCAGCACTGCCATCAGCTCCCGTTTCCTCAATCGGTCCCCTATCACAGACACTGGATATCCCCGGACTGACCAGGATGGTGAACACTCTAAAAGAGAATATGAAAATTAACACAGCAGGCCCGTCCATTGTCACAGCAAGACCTGCAAATTTCTCTCAGTTCAGGTATCTTACTACGACCTTTTCAATCCTCCTGGTACAAGCTCGCGAGCGACAGGTACACGCTATCAGCTTTGTCTCCGACTTGTTTCTCCACTGGTTGATTGAACTTTTTGCAGTGAGTGGAATGGACCCAGGTATCCCTCTCGGCCACCTTCAAAGATGTAGTACTCGTCAGCAGCACCTGGTACGGACCTTCCCACCGATCAGTCAAACAACCTGAACGCAAGAAATTTCTGATCATTACATATTCTCCTGGTTCAACATCATGACAGTTCGTTTCAGGCATATCATTAGATAACAATTTCAATTTCTGCTGCTGTTGCTTTAACTGTTTACTCATTGATATAAGATACTTCACAGTTACCTCGTTGTTACCCTTTAGATCTTCCTGTGGACTTATAATCAAATGAGGTTGTCTACCGAACAATATTTCAAATGGGGACAGATTCAGAGGAGGTCTAGGAGTGGTCCTTATGCTATGTAGAACCAAAGGTAACGCTTCTGGCCATCCTAGTCCAGTCTCAGTCATGATTTTACTTAGCTTATTTTTAATAGTCCCGTTCATCCTCTTTACCTTTGCACTGGCTTGCGGTCGGTAGGGGGTGTGAAGTCGGCTATTAATACCCATCAGCTTACACATATTTTGAAAAACATCACCTGTGAAATGGGTACCCCTATCACTCTCGATGATTTTAGGGATACCGTACCTGCATACAAATTCCTGAACTATTTTCTTGGCAGTAAACGCAACAGTATTAGTGGCCGCTGGGTAGGCCTCAACCCAGTTAGAAAATACGTCTGTGCACACTAATACATACTTAAGGTTCCTGCAGGGTGGTAATTGGATGAAATCAATTTGTATCACCTGGAAAGGTCCATCAGTCGGTGGAATGTGGGACGGTTCGGTAGGGATCGCTTTCCCTATGTTCTTTCTCAAGCAGGTCAGACAGGACATTGCTATCTTCTCTGCTTGTGAAGAAAAACCTGGTGCGCACCTGTATGCCCTCACCAACTTGCACATACCCTGTTTACCCAGATGAGTCAGACCGTGTGCTGCCTCAGCCAGGCTGGGGTAATATGCCGTGGGGGCTACTGGCTTGCCATGTCCGTCCCTCCAGAGCCCAGAGGACTCTTGCCCACATCCCTTGGACTTCCAAATAGATTTTTCCTGAATTGAACACAAATTTTGCATCTCAATTAATTTCAGCATATCAGTAGTTTGGAATGACATAATTGTTTCAGTTGGAGAAAACATTTTTAACCCTGCTGCCCATTTTGCAGCTTCATCAGCTCTGTTGTTGCCCAGTGACACCGGGTCATCCTCACATGTGTGGGCTTTGCATTTAATTACTGCCACTGCTTTCGGCAGTTGGATTGCTTCTAAAAGTTGTTTTATGTGTCGGGAATGTGCAACTAGTGTGCCTGCTGCTGTCATAAAATTTCTCAGATGCCATAGAGCCCCAAAATCGTGTACCACCCCGAACGCATACCTCGAGTCAGTGTAAATGTTAGCAGATTTGCCTGCTGCCATTTCACATGCTCTAGTCAGTGCTACTAACTCTGCCACCCGGGCTGAGTGAGGAGGACCGAGAGGTTTAGCTTCTATGATGTCTGTGGCCTTTACAACAGCATAACCTGTACATAATTCACCTGTGTCTGTTTGTCTATGACTACTCCCATCCGTATAAAAAGTTACATCCACATTCTCTAAAGGTGTGTCATGTATGTCAGGTCTAGCAGTAAAGGTCTGATTCAGATATGTCATACAATCGTGCGTATCATTATGTCTGCCGAACTCACCTCCCACCAGCAACTCGTCTCCTTCCACCCTTTGTACATCATGTTGTACATATGGTAGGTATGATGCTGGATTAAGCTTACTGCAACGTTTAACGGTAATATTTGCAGGAGCGATTAGAGCTAGTTCCCATTTGGTGAACCTAGCCGAGGAGACGTGTCTGGTTTGAGCTGAGTTCAACAGAGCAGATACAGCATGGGGAGTGTAGACAATCATATCATGGCCCAATACTATGTCCTCACTTTTACTCACCAATAGAGTGGTAGCTGCTACACTTCTCAAACAGGTGGGGAGTGATCTTGCTACTGTGTCCAATTGGGCCTACTGGCATCACCATGTTTTTGTGTAAGGACACCTGCAGCACAACCATCGGCTTCCGTACAATACAAATCAAAAGGTTTTTCATAATCAGGCATTCCCAATGCAGGAGCTCTTGTCAGACTATCCTTAAGATTAAGGAAAGCCTGTTCTGATTCCTCTGTGTGTATGACATGATCGGGCTTTGAGGAAGAGACTAATTCCTGTAAAGGTAAGGCCAAAATAGAAAAACCTGGTATCCACATTCTACAATATCCACACATTCCCAAGAAGGTACGAATTTGCTGTTGATTCTGCGGCAGTGTCATGTTTTGTATGGCCTGGATTCTATCTGTTGTGAGGTTCATAACCCCTGGGTTAGGCAGTGTCCCAAATATTTTACTCTGGATTGGCACAGCTGTAGTTTGTCCTTAGCCACCTTGTGTCCTGTTTGTGAGAGATGAAGTAACAAAAGTTTAGTATCATTCAAACATGACATAAACGAGTCAGAACATAGCAATAAATCATCTACATATTGTATTAGATCAGATCCATTGGCAGGTTGAAAAGATTGTAAACAGCCGTGCAATGCCTGGGAGAAGATACTGGGGCTGTCTATGAAACCTTGGGGTAATCGTGTCCATGTGTATTGTAAACCTCTGTATGTAAATGCGAATAGATACTGACCGTCGGGATGGAGAGGCACAGAGAAGAAAGCTAAACAGAGGTCAATGACAGTGAAATGGGTTGCATTTGGTGGGATCTGCATCAAAATGACAGCTGGATTTGGCACTACATGGAATTGGCTCTCTACTACCTTATTAACACCTCTAAGGTCTTGTACCAGCCTATAACCCCTCCCACCACTCTTCTTTCCCGGGAAGATGGGACTGTTGGCTACACTAGCTGTACGGGCTAAAATTCCCTGTTGTAATAATCGCTCAATTATTGGAAAAACCCCTAATTCTACCTCCTGTTTTAGTGGGTACTGGGGAATTTTTGGAGCTTGCCTTCCGTTTTTTAAATTTACCATTACTGGGCTTACGTTTGCCATTAATCCAGTGTCCTGTCCATCTTTAGTCCAAAGGGAATCTGGAATTAGGGACAACATTTCATCTACCTGTGAGTGATACATTATCCTTTGAGGAGCGTCTAACATATCCCGCACCTCGTTTACCATTCTCTCTGGGATATCTAAAAATACACCATCAGGGGTGCAATATATAACACATCCCATCTTACATAACAAGTCTCTGCCCAGTAGGTTAGTAGGAGCCGCAGCAGCCAGGAGAAAAGAATGCCTGGTATGCAGTGGCCCAATAGTAACCTCTGTGGACTTTGTTAAAGGATAATGTTCCACTTTACCTGTTACACCCATTGTTGGTACTGTCTCGTTGGTCACCTGCAAATTAACGGGAGATTTTATCACCGACCTGGTCGCCCCTGTGTCTACAAGAAAAGGATATTCAGTACCAGCTACATCAACCATCATGACCGGTTCTTCCCTAGTACTTCCCGTTAACCTGACCATCTGTAGACTACAGGTATGACCTGACCCCTAGCGTTGGCTACCATTCTCCAATAAAGCATTTACGGCTACAATTGGAGCTGGTGCCTGCTGAACATTTGTTGGCCTCTGTGCATATCCCTTATGGGGATATCTAGGTCTTCCCTGATGTGGGATCCCTACTACTTTTACTGTACAGTTTCTACTTAAGTGTCCTGTTTGTTTACAGTTAAAACATGTTCATGTTTCGGGTGAAGACATGTGGTGTTGTGAGGTTTTGCGCAGAGGGTAAAGGTGGTGGATATGGGTAAGGATAGGGAGGGTAAGGTTATTGTGGGGGATAAGAAGTTGGTGGATAGCCTGGGACCTGTGGTTGCATCGGGTTAGTGGGATAGAGTTGTGTTTGTTGTTGAGTGGGGTTAGTGAGAGCACATACTTGTTCAGACGTGAGTGTGTGTGCAAGTGCAAGTGTGTCTGTTGGCTGTGATGTTACCGTCATTCCCTCCAGAGCTTGTATACTGACAGCCATTAATTTTTCGCTCTGGGCTTCTCTCTTTTTGGAGATGTTTTTATCATGTTCAATGGCGGTTTCTATGAGGGTATCTATTGTAAGTCCCCACCAGCCAGGCTGTGAGGTCTGAACCCGAGTTTTTAAATTCTCTTTGAGACCGTCCACAAGTACTGTGACTATCATCCCCCAGTGGTGAGTGCTATCTTTAATATCCTCTATCCCAGTGTACTGGGTGATAGCTTGCAGAGCCCGATCGCAATAATCTTCTGCAGTCTCACTCTCTTTCTGCTTAATGGTGAAAATTTTGTTCCAGTTAACTACTACTGGAAAATATATACCCAATTGAGTTACAATGTGGGAAATGTTACCTTGGTTTACTTGGTCTGTTAAAGGAACGTCACCATCCAATACACAATCCGTGATAAATTTTGTCATGTCGGTATTGCGTGGCAGACAGGCCCTTAACACCACACGCCAATCTTTATTAGTGGGTTCATGTGAACTACCCAAATTTCTCAAAAATCTTTGACATTTGGCTAATTCCTTTTTGGGATCGGGGAAATCATTTATGATGGAATTTAGTTCTGCTCTTGTCCAAGGACAATGCATTACTACTTCTCTCGTGGGCACTATACCGTTTGCATCTGCATTTCCATTTGGAACAGTTATTGTCCGAATGGGATGCAGACCAGTAGCGCTGTTACCTTTGACCTGATTACCTGGCTGGGGGTTTAGTCTACTGCTGCTACGTATGGTATGAACAACTTCCTCTACGGGTGCAGAGGGCATTAACACTTCCCTTGCTGTTACCGATGGAGATGGAGGCACCACTCGTGATTGTGGTGATGCAGCATCTATCATCTGCACAGCATGGGAAATGGCAGACATTACAATAGGCTCATCATCCGTATCATGAACATTTTCTTTATAGTTGCTTAAGAGAGGGTACAAGTTGCTTGTTACATTTTTATGGGTATTTTTGGTAACTGTACTTGCACCTCCATCCACATAAGGTGGGGGAGGTGAACGTGAACTGCTGGCAATACTCTCCACGATGCTACCTTGTTGCACGTTCGCGCCATTTTGCGGCTCGCCCGTATTGCAGTTCAGCGTCGCGGATGTATTTTCTGGCAATGTGCTCACGACGCTAGTTTGCGTCGTTTGCACATTTTTAAGCCACGCATCCCCTTCATGCTGCCACAGTTTTAAACATTCAAAATATTTAACCTTTTTCTCTCTGGAGCGCATCAAACTGATGTGATCCCGGACATTGTCTAACACATTTTTATCAAAACTACCAATTCTGGGAAACGGTCTAACACTCTTCCTCGTCATATTAAACCATACATCACAATACCTTATTGCATAAGTACCGTACTTGGTATGCATGATACGACGGGCCGATCCGATCAGCACCTCTGTTAGGAGCACATCATTGCCTAACATCTCTACTGTTTGTGTGGCTCCCATTCTGAGACAAAATCCTATGCTTTTCAATAAAGATTTAAACCGGTGAAAGACAATCAAGACACTTTCACTTACCTGTGGACGATTTAAGTCGGCGGCACCCACACACCTGGATAAGATTTAGTAAGGCAACTTCCACACCTGGATAAGATTTGAAAAAAGCAACTTCCACACCCGGATAAGATTTAGTAAGGCAACTTCCACACCTATGAGAGTTTATATGTCGGCTACTCTCACGCACCTCTCTACAACAAAGACAACATGTACACCTGCTACTGTGTATAGAACGGTAAAGCTGCTTACCGAGCGGCTAGACTAACCCTTGCACCTAGCCCTTAAGGATCATACGATACCCTTAACTTTGTTCAACAAATATTCACTGTTACACACTTTTTTCCTGCGCAGAAATATACACGTTAACCCAGATATTGGTAATAGAAAAAAATGTAAACCTCAATGGCTTTGTTCAAACACGTGGCAGCACAACCGGAAGTACGCATACGCTATTGTGCGACCAGTCGCATACACAATAATGCGACTACCACACAACCGTATAATGGCTTTTTAACTGCGTACGCAAAAGTGCATCTTTGCTATGCGCAAACCTGCGACTTAGCCGCATACTCAGTACTCCTACACCCCTTTAAACGTAAGGTTCTATCAACAGAGGAAAACAAACTATTTCCTCTCTTGTCCCTGGATTCTAGTCAGCTTCCTTGATTCACACGGAGATGGATAGCGATCTTTCAGCACAAAGCGGTTGCAGGCAAACCCTGCATGTGGCCACTCCACACTTTGCTGAAATATCGATAGACGTATGTACCTTGTGAGCAGGTAAGTGACTTCACTACGAGCCCCCAACTAACGATACTGGATCAGAACCTCTATACACACCTTCCTATACCTTCTAATGTCCTGCCTATACCTTCTAAGGATGACGCTAATTTGCGTACGCAGTCATACCATAAATAAAGACTTAGACGTGGAATCTGTGGTTCCAAAGCACAAGTGTTATTCAGGTAAAAGTTCAGACAGTTACACGCAATTGATCTAGACACAGTTTAGGCGCAAAAGGAAAATTATACAGACCCAAGTACATATACATCCGCAGGCGCTTCCGGACCCGGAGATAGGCATCAGCAAGAGACCCCTAGTCATACAGCGTTCAGCACGAAGACCGAGAACCTGCGTTCATGCACACATATTTATACCCCCCCAGAATAAACAGGACAATAGGGAAGTTTGTTGCTGATGTCATTGGTTCCCAGGGGAGAAGCATCTGTTACGGCACATTTAACAGGCTGGTTCAAATAGACTCTCCCTGCCTCTAACAGCTGGGGATCTTCCTCTTCACGCCCCCTGCAACATTCTAACAGTTGTTCATGAAATATACATTTTGTTGCTTGTAGGCTCTGCGATCCATAACTTGAGTTTGCATGATGCGATCTCCCCACCGATAACACCGGAATACTGTAAAAAAAGTACGCATCAGTAGAAGACCAAACACGACTTGTTTAGCATGTATAATACCTTAGTTATCAAATACCTTTATTTCTCAGCATTTAAACTAACTGAACCAACTTAAATCATACACTTTAAAGCTTATTGAACCTTATGTGTGAATATGTAATGTGTGGGTATTGAGGGTTTGATATAAGGATGCTAGTTAATTTGGGGCAGATGCGTGCGCATAAAGCTAATAAAACAGCGGTTTCATACAAAGTCCTATGCATTCGCTAATATGCGACTAGTTAACAGCGCAATTGTGCGTATTAATGTGTGCATGAGAAATGGTGAAAAATGCAATCGCATGGTGCTAATAGTATCATCGCCACATGTACTAAAATATGAGTTTATCTAAAATGGCGCTTAGGCAGCCATTCGCAAAATGGCGTCTTGCAATCTCATTTTCAAGATGGCGTCTTGCGGCCAGTCGCAAGATGGCGTCGCCGCGATGAAATTTTAAACTGAACTTGTCTCAGCCAATTATTCAGCTTCGGCACACATTACAACCACCAACCATTTTGTGGTCTTAATACAGCCATAAAAGCCCTATCAGCAGATAAGATGATAACCCAAATGCAGTTAACTATCAACCAATTAACTTATCTAAATAAAATTAATGACACAGACAACGATGTTGCAATTAAAAATGGTCAGCCGTTTCATTTATAAATTCAATAATAAATACATATGGTGGCAGAAAGAAAGGACAGTTGATCAGTGACCAAATTTCAACAACAAAACTTACAAGGTCAATTGCCCTTCTCAATGTCAAGTATCAGGTTTCTACCTCCCATACCATTACACCATAACAACGCCAGGCCAGTCAGCCAGTGCTCCTGACCCTCAGTAGGGTGAAATCAGCCAACCCAGTGAATAGAAGGGTAGCACAACAAGATGCATTGCAGTGAACTAGCCCCTGAACTGCTGTTCTTTCCCACTATGCATGGCTTATTGCTACCTTTAAAAGGAGCCAAGCACGCCACCATAACTCTAAACTAAACCAACTAACACTCGAAAAACACTCTCTAAGAACAAGAAAACACATTCATCCATAAGGGGAACACCGTTTGAACTAAACAAATCAGCATCCCAAACATAATGAACAAATGCTCGACAACAACACCTCCTGTTCCAAAACCGGTTAGGCCACCAGAGAGTTATCCATCCTTCTAGATTTGTCCATGTTAATCCACCGGACTTTACCATGCAATGGCCACCTAGGATAGCCGACCATATGAAGGAACATAAGGGCTACCACTTAACAATAGTCTTAATAACATGAACCATGGAAAACCAAAGGTCCAGCGATGAAATGGTACCCAAACCATCACCCCTCCCAAGTGAAAAATGAACACCCCAGTACAGTAGTGCCAAGTACATGTGCCGTGTCCAACAAACAAGGGAAGAGACACCTACTTCATTCCCCTATGACCCTACCAATGAATTAAGGGCCTGATTCAGACCCGCTCGCGAGCGCTGAGCGCTCGCAAGCGGGTCGATGGTGGCCCAGTACGCATGCGCACGATGGAGCCGGCTCCGTCGTGCGCATGCGCGAGATCCGGATAGCGACGGGCAAGCCGTCGCTCCAGGTCTCGTACCAAAGGGGGCTTCCTGTCAATGGTGAGTGACAGCACGCCCTCTTTGGTGGGTGTGCCAAGGGCGTGGCTGCCCAGACGGAGGCGTTCCCATGGGAACGCCTACCGTCTGGGGCCGGCCCCACTGACTGTTTGAACCAAAAGCACTCTAGGGCTTGTAGCAACGAGACCCTACCACAAGGGTCTCGTCACAAACCCGATGGTCGCGATGGTCTTGACCATCGCGACCATCTTCCTGCACTCTCGCTATAGCTGTGGGTGGTCACCCACAGGTATGCGAGCGGGCAGGAGGCCGTTCAAACAAACAAAAAAAAACAGCCCTGATTCAGAGCCGGACGCTCTGACAGAGCGTTCGCTCTGAATCAGGGCCGTCCTTCTTGATTTTTAGAGCGGCCTCGTGGCCGCTCGTATAGCTGTGGGTGACCACCCACAGCTACAGCAAGCGGCCAGGAAGATGGTCGTGATGGTCAAGACCATCGCGACCATCGGGCTTGCGACGAGACCCTTGTGGCAGGGTCTCGTTGCCGCAAGCCCTGGAGTGCTTTCGGCTCAAACAGAGCCGAAAGCACTCCCACTGACATCACTTGTGATGTCAGTGGGGCCGGCCCCAGACGGTAGGTTCTCCCATGGGAACGCCTCTGTCTGGGCAGCCATGCCCCCGGCACGCCCACCAAAGGGGGCGTGCTGTCACTCAACATCGACAGCACGCCCTCTTTGGTACGAGACCCGGAGCGACGTTTTGCCCGTCGCTATCCAGGTCTCGTGCATGCGCACGACGGAGCCAGCTCCGTCGTGCGCATGCACACTGGGCCACCATCAACCTGCTTGCGAGCGCTCAGCACTCGCAAGCGGGTCTGAATCAGGCCCTCAGAGCGAGCGCTCTGTCAGAGTTTCCGGCTCTGAATCAGGGCCTAAGGCCACCGCCACAAACAAACAAATTATGGGCCAAAGGTGACTGAAAGGCCCAAAGTACATAAGAATGACCGACAAACCAAATGGTACATACTGTATAGCTAAATGACAACAAAACAAAACAAGATGAAACATGAATGAAACCAAACTAGCAAGAAAGGAAAGCACAGGAAGGAGATGAATTGGAGGAGGGGGGGATAACTTGGCTTAAGATAAGAATCGGAAAAACCTGCTGTAGTACAAAAGCCAATCAGTCTCCGTGGTTCAGGGGAAAAACAGGGCAAAATCCCTGGAGGCATCTCACTGCTGCAAAAATAAGTTTGCAATAAAAAAAATAGCCAATTAAAGTGCAATCTGAATTATAATTCCCGTAACATGCCCTTGTGATGGACTCTTTTTTATTACTTCAGGCCACCTCCCAGTCACCACCCAGGAACGCTCATAATTTTTGCCTCCCCATTTCTCATACCATCTATCCCGTTTGCAGAAGCACCTTTGTGCGTACACTCAGGGTAACACATGCACCGTAGGGGTTTCTAGAACTTTTTGCGCATACACAGTTGGAGATAATGGCTCAAATACGCGAATATTGGCATTGCATGCAGATTTCGTGCACCTCTAAATCAGGCCCTATGTATCAAAGGACAGTATTTTTGGGCATATTTCATTACACAGAATAATAACTGTAACATAAAGACGTGACTTTGATACACATAAACCAAATTTATGCTCCAATTAGTAGACACTACAAATGATGCCTTATAATAAATGTCCCCAAAGTCTTTTCATGGAAGATTTTTCACAGGATATGTCAGCAGTATGCTCAGCGTAGCTATGGCAATTAAGGGAAAAGCAATTAACTAAATATTACAGTCTCTCGATAATCTAGGCATTTTCCTGTCGGTTCATTTTCAGCCCTCATTACGACCTGACATTTTACATCCATCAGGTCTAAGCTGGAGAAACACATTCTCATAAGAACAAATAGATCAAATAATTCTCAAAAACATTGTGCTTATTTTCTTTTCTGTTTACGGGACTATTTATCCAATATGTACATTAATTACCACTGGACTTTTTATAAGACAGCTGCTGATGCTTACAGCATGGTGTAAAACAGCGCAAAAAAAGATTATAAACAACGTCCCCTAGCTGTTTCAGGAGGTCTTGTGTGGTATAATGGGTGGATAATTCCTAGCCTGTTCTCCTGCTGCCATGTTGGGAACTCACAATAAAATGGCTCATCCTCAATCTAATGGTGGGACTTAAACCATGTCTAGGAATCCTCCCACAACCTGCCAACCTGATGCTGGATGGGGAAGGATGGATAGAAGGGTTGGGTACAGGATCCCGGAGGTCAGGATGTCGACAGTCAGAATACCGATAGTGGTACCTCGACAGTCAGACTCCCATCAGAATTTGTTAAGTAACCCTAACCCTCCCCCTAACCCTAACCCACTTTTCCCGTAGCCTAACCCTAAAGCTCTCCCCTGCAGTCTAACCCTAACCTCCCCTCTCACAGCCTAACTCTGAACACTAAACCTAACTCTAACCCCAATACTCATCGTCGGGAGGTCAGCAGTCAGGATTATGGAGCCGAGATTCAGACTGCTCTCGGGATTCCAGTTCCGTAATTCTGACCACCGGCATCCTGACCATCGGGATGCCGATTACATCCCAGATAGAAGTGGGACTAGGTTGTGTGTCTCCTCATCAATGCCGTGTTGCGGGCTGGAAATAAGCACGGGGGTGGGCACAACACTGGATTTATGGGAAGGCCACATTTCCATATCATACAGTGGCAGTGTGTATATTTGTTTTATATAGTAAACAGTGGTGTAACTACCGTAGGTGCAGGGGGTGCGGCTGCTATGGGGCCCGGACCAACCCGGGGCCTGGCCCTCCCCCTACAACTAGGGTGCCAAGCCTCGGTCCGCGGCCCCCCACCTCAACACTCCTCCCCCCTCACATCCCCCTCACTTCCCTCTCTGCGACTAACCTGCTCTGTGGTCGCGTCACCCCCCTCCGTGGTCGCGTCTTCGCCCTCGGTGGTCGCATCCTCCCGGTTGGCTCCGCCTCCGGGTCTCCTCATTGACTGATACTGGAAGGAGGTGTGGCCGCCTCCTCCCAGCATAAGTCAGTGAGGAGTTGATATGGAGCCTACCGGCAGAGGAAGTGTGCCTGCCCTGCGCAGCGTGACCATGTCGGAGCAGGTAAGTCGAAAAGAGGGGAGTGAGGAGGGTGCGGGGGGGGGGAAGTGCAGGAGAACTAGGGGGGCCCGTGAAAATTTTGCTATGGGTGCCCCTAGGGGTCTAGTTACGCCCCTGATATTAAATATATATATTATTTACCTGGCGTAAACATGTAATCATAGGTTCAGTTTGTCAGTTTGACCTAAATAATTTCCATGTACTTATTTTATATACAGTATACAGTGTATATGATAGCCTGCCATGTAGGCTATCATTGTAGCCTACATGGCAGGCTACAGCTATAGGTTTGGGACAGTCTATAAGTGCAATTCTGGAGGACCCAATGTTACCCTGTATGTAAAATAACTAATGGGACAATGGATAAAAATAAAAAAACAAATACTCCCTGGTAATGACTGGAACTTTGTGTGAAAAGGTGAAACAGCATACTGACCTGCCATAAATTGCTTGATATATTTACAACATTAAAAGCTTAATCATTTCCTTCATGTAATAATACAAGATGAAGCTTAAAGCAACAGCAAAAAATAAAGCGTGGATGGGTTCTGTAATAGGTACTCACATTTATTATGCTGCCCATTTCTAAATGCTCTACCTGGGCTGTCTTAAATGTAAATTAAAATTGTTTAAATATGAATTAGCTGGGAAATGCAATTTATTTTATACTGTATATTAGATTCACGCTCAATATCTGCTCTAGTTCTGTAGCTTTTAAATAATATTGATATATGAGTATGTGAGATAAAGTACAATAGTATAAATATGATCGCCGTTAAACTCATTACAGGGGTTTTAGTGCCAATTAGACTGCAGAGCATGTGACATGCCTAGATGTACCCTATACTGCAGAACGTGTGACATGTCTAGATATATACCCTATACTGCGGAACGTGTGACATGCTTAGATATACTCTATACTGCGAAGCGAGTGACATGCCTAGATATACCCTATACTACGGAACGTGTGACATGCCTAGATGTACCCTATACTACAGAAAATGCGACATGCCTAGATGTACCCTATACTACAGAAAATGCGACATGCCTAGATGTACCCTATACTGCGGAACGTGTGACATGCCTAGACGTACCCTATACTGTGGAACGTGTGACATGCCTAGATGTACCCTCTACTGCGGAACATGTGACATGCCTAGATGTACCATATACTGCGGAACGTGTGACATGCTTAGATGTACCCTATGCTGCAGAACATGTCACATGCCTAGATGTACCCTATACTGCAGAACATGTGACATGCCTAGATGTATCCTATACTGCAGAACATGTGACATGCCTAGATGTACCCTATTCTACAGAACGTGCGACATCCCTAGATGTACCCTATTGTACAGAACATGTGACATGCCTAGATGTACCCTATACTGCAGAACATGTCACATGCCTAGATGTACCCTATACTGCAGAACATGTCACATGCCTAGATGTACCCTATACTGCAGAACATGTGACATGCCTAGATGTACCCTATACTGCAGAACGTGTGACATGTCTAGATATACCCTATACTGCGGAGCGAGTGACATGTTTAGATGTACCCTATACTGTGGAACATGTGACATGCCTAGATATACCCTATACTGCGAGGCGAATGACATGCCTAGATATACCCTATACTGCGGAACGTGTGACATGCCTAGATGTACCCTATACTGCAGAACGTGTGACATCCCTAGATGTACCCTATTCTACAGAACGTGTGACATCCCTAGATGTACCCTATACTACAGAAAATGCGACATGCCTAGATGTACCCTATACTGCGGAACGTGTGACATGCCTAGATGTACCCTATACTGCGAAGCGAGTGACATGCCTAGATGTATCCTATACTGCAGAACATGTCACATGCCTATACTGCAGAACATAACATGCCTAGATGTACCCTATTCTACAGAACGTGTGACATCCCTAGATGTACCCTATACTGCAGAACATGTCACATGCCTAGATGTATCCTATGAGATGTATCCTATACTGCAGAACGAGTGACTCCTCATTCGTATCTCCAACTGTCTCTCTGCTATTTCTTCCTGGTTTTCCCAGCGATTTCTTAAACTTAATATGTCTAAGACTGAGCTGATCATTTTCCCACCCTCCAACATAACCTCACTTCCCACTATTTCCATATCAATTGATGGCACAACTATCTTTTCTAGCCCCAAAGTGCGCCGTCTTGGAGTTATCCTGGACTCCTCCCTCTCCTACAAACCACATATCCAGAGCCTCTCACAGTCCTGTCGTTTCCATCTCAAAAATATTTCCAAGATTAGACCCTTTCTCACCCAGGATGCCACCAAATCCCTCATACACTCACTGGTCATATCCAGATTGGACTACTGTAACCTTCTCCTATCTGGCCTCCCCAACTCCCATCTCTCCCCCTCCAGTCTGTCTTCAATGCTGCTGCTCGACTCATCTTCCTCTCCAAATGCTCTACATCTGCCTCCCCTCTCCTACAAGCCCTCCACTGGCTCCCCTTCCCTTTCAGAACCCAATTCAAGGTTCTCACACTCGCTTACAAAGCCCTCACCCACTCCTCTCCCATTTACATCTCCGAGCTCATCTCCCTCCACTCTCCTGTCCGCCCCCTTCGCTCAACTAATGCACGCCACCTCTCATGCCAACTGATTACTTCCTCCCACTCCCGCCTCCAAGATTTTGCCCTTGCTGCCCCTCGACCTTTGGAACTCTCTCCCTCTCCCTATCAGACTCTCCTCCTCCTTACAATCCTTCAAACGGGCTCTCAAGACCCACTACTTCATCAAAGCCTTCCAACTCCCATCCTAACTTGCTGCAACATGCTCCTTCCACCCTGTTTACCCCATCTGTGTCACACCTGTTTGTTTGCCCCTCCCCTTTAGAATGTAAGCTCGTACGAGCAGGGCCTCTACCCTCTTGTGCTTCTCCTTACTTTACTTTCACCTACTTCTTACTCCCCACCAGGGCACCGAACACTTGGTTGCTTACGCTCTGTTGCATATCTAGGTGTTATGGTCACTAATGTAGCAATGTATATTATCCATGTCCTTGTCCTATAGTACTGTAAGTCAGTTGTCTATGTACTTTGTAAGGAGCTGCGGAACACTTGTGGCGCCATATAAATAAAGGATGATAATAATAATAATAATGTCTAGATGTACCCTATACTGCAGAACGTGACATGCCTAGATGTACCCTATACTGCAGAACATGTGACATGCCTAGATGTACCCTATACTGCAGAACGTGTGACATGCCTAGATGTACCTTATACTGCAGAACATGTTACATGCCTAGATGTACCCTATTCTACAGAACATGTGACATGCCTAAATGTACCCTATACTGCAGAACATGTGACATGCCTACATGTATCCTATACTGCAGAACATGTGACATGCCTAGATGTATCCTATACTGCAGAACATGTGACATGTCTAGATGTACCCTATTCTGCAGAACGTGTGACATGCCTAGATGTACCCTATACTGCAGAACGTGTGACATGCCTATATGTACCCTATACTGCAGAACGTGTGACATGCCTAGATGTACCCTATACTGCAGAACATGTGACATGCCTAGATGTATCCTATACTGCTGAACGTGTGACATGCCTAGATGAACCCTATACTGCAGAACGTGTGACATGGCTAGATGTACCCTATACTGCAGAACACGTGACATGCCTAGATGTACCCTATACTGCAGGAGTAACATGTCTAGATGTACCCTATACTGCAGAACATGTGACATGCCTAGATGTACCCTATGCTGCAGGAGTGACATGCCTAGATGTACCCTATACAGCAGAAGTAACATGCCTAGATGTACCCTATACTGCATAACGTGACATTTCTAGATGTGCCCTTTACTGTAAAACGTGTGACGTTCCTAGATGTACCCTATACTGCAGAACGTGTGACATTTCTAGATGTACCTTTCTAGCAGCAAAGTACTTTATTAATTCTGCTGGTAAAACAATATCTCTAATAAAAATGTGTC
Organism: Taudactylus pleione; assembly: GCA_031769625.1. Taxonomy (NCBI): domain Eukaryota; kingdom Metazoa; phylum Chordata; class Amphibia; order Anura; family Myobatrachidae; genus Taudactylus; species Taudactylus pleione. The sequence goes on along the minus strand of JAUIMM010000031.1, from coordinate 33,349,048 downwards.
ACAACTCAAAGGGCTTCCTATTGAAAAGGGCAAAAGATTTTTAGAGCGCCACACATCTGCTACACAGATAACCTAGCCTTTTCTCTGTTCTATGATTTAAATTGCATTTGAAAGTTGTACTGGCAGAGCAGTGAGTTGCTGAGTAACTCTGGGATTTAGGGACAAACAAAATTTAATAATCAGGCAAATAGTCTGCAAAGTGCCAAAGCAGAAGTTCTTGTCACCAGCCAGTCACACATGAGATCACAGATGAGACATACTTCACACTTCTCTAATGTTAGTGGGACTCTTCACACTATGCAATGCAAAACTTTATGGAAGTATAATTCTTTTATAAATCTAGAAGAAATCATGACTTGATAATAGTAAGCACAGCTTAAAACTAAAAATAGAAAAAATTAATATATAAATATCAAGCGATTCCTCTTATTCTGTTAGTGAATAGAAATATGGAGGCTTCAGTGGGCAGGAAATACAAAAACAAAAAGGACATTGTATATTAAACTTTAAGCTGTAATAACATGATTATTGCATTAGCTCATCTTGTTGAGATCTTACACAGGTACTTCAAGCAGATAGTGAAGTCGGCAAGAGCAAACGGAACAGCTGGCTCTGCAGAGGACAATGTAGATGACTTCTTAGGATGCCTTAACATTTCCTTTAATGTAAGTAAACAGGAAAGATGAATTACCGCTGCTAGAATGAGAGACGCTTGTGTTATAAGTAGCATGAGTCACACTGCAATAACCGAAATTAATGCCAGAGCATAGTTTCAAAACATCTCAGGCAGCACATTGCTAACAGCTTTAGATATGCTAGAGCAGGGATGGGGAACCTTTTTTCTGCCGAGGACCATTTTGATATATATAACATTATTTGCGGACCCGGTGCAGGCCACGCCCCCTCCGTATGACCTCACACGGGGCAGGACCACAATCACCGGTGATTACAGCAATGCCCAGAGCATCCTGAGGATGCTCCGGGCATTGCTGTAATCACCGGCGATTGTGGAGCTGTAACTGTAAGGGGAGCGGTGTGACTGTCTGAAGCATCCTAAGGATGAACCTGGCGGCACTGCTGCATAGATTCTGGCTGCAGGGTGCTATTCTAGGCACTCTACTAGCCATATGAGGCTAGCAGAAAAAAGCTCAGAGGGCCAGACCAGATGATTCCGCAAGCTTTCCCCATCCCTGATGTAGAGAGTCACAAAGATCAGTGGCATCTGGACTTGGGAGCTGAGTTGGATACATTGGGCTGAGTCAGAGTTAAGCTGGGTACACACTAGATGATATAGTGGACGATTTGTCATTTTGAGGCGAATTGAAACAACAAATTATCCACATTGTCCAAGGTGTACACACTATTACGCGCTCCCACACGCTGTTCGTTGTATCTTCAGACCTGCCTGCAGTGTAGGCCAATCTGAAGATCCGGCGGCCAACACCTTGCTTCTGGATATGGTGGAGGAACATATATCAGGAAGTCATGCACCAAATCGTGCAGTGTGTATGGACCACCCGAAATATCGTGCTGTTGCATCTGCCGTCGCTGGGTACACACATCGTGTAGTGTGTACCCAGCTTTAGGAATTCAGAGCAATAAAATAAAAGCAATTTGCAGCTTGGTAAAACCATGTTGCACTGCAGATGGGGCAGATTTACAATGTGCAGATAGATTTATAGTTACAATGGGTATGTCCTAGCTTCATTCTAAATTTCAGTGCAAATATAAAGCTGGTCAGTATTTGTCTGCTACATGCAAAAGCAGCCGGTAATTTCCCTACACTCCAAAAGAAAGATGTATTTGCACCCTTTGTATTGCAACATGGTTTATTCCAAGAGCAATGTGCTCCTTTTTTTGCTCACACTCACAACTCTATGAGGGAGAGAGCCTTATGGGAGCTTATTCAAAGTAACCTATTCGAGAACATTATTATTTTATTTATAGATACCAGACTACAGAAAGGTTGACAATGTCTAGATCAGTGGTTCCCAAACTGTGTTCCGCGGCACCCTGGGTTGCCTCGGGACACTTGCAGGGGTACCTCATGTTGGTAGTTCAGCACCAAATCAAATTATTTATGGTCAATGTAATGTAAATATGTGGACAAACAGAAGCGCAAACCTGTCACCCACCACATAACTGAGCCTAAGGATGACAGGTCAGCACAATTTACTTCACTTTATTACTTCACTACATTTTTTTCTGAATTTCTCAATACTCAACTTTTGGCTTAGGGGTGCCGTGAAAACAATTCTGATGCACTAGGGAGCCGTGATTCAAAAAAGTTTGGGAACCACTGGTCTAGATAGACACAAAAAGGATAGAAAATCCGCACAGACCCTTATGTATGAAATGTCCTTCCCAAATCATCTGTTCATTCAGATACCTGTAATGATAGCAAGGGGACCCAGGAATAGTGTAGATACAGTTCAAAACAAAAAAGAAAAAAGTATTCCTACAGTGGGGCACTCACGGACTATCATTGGAAATATGTTTTATGTGACTCATTGATAATATATTTCATGTGATTCATATTATTCTTTAATTAAAATATTACTTTTAATATATACCTTAAAATAAGGTTAGCAAAATATTTGAATTTATTAATTATTAAATGATATTTTTTGTCTTTATCGTTATAATAAAATTGTGCATTTGTGAATTAAAACTCATGTCTCCATGGTTCTAGACTCTTTTATTTCCACAGAACAATACCCCACGTTATGACTCCATTTCAATTGAATGAAGTCTGAGATTATTTAAGGCACACTTTGAACACATGATACTCTGCGATCAAATTACTACCCACATCTTTTTGTCAATTGAAGGAGTGTGTTATCATCTCAATTGGAGGACAGCATGTCCATATGACATCGTAGATCTGAGATACATTATATAATACATTGCAACATACTGTGATGGAACAATCTCCTAGATGAACTCCTGAAATGAGAGGAATCTAATAACTACATACCAATTGGCAACGTAATACTGTGTGGGAATATCTGGTTAAAACAAGGGGTTTTAAAAAACAAAAAGTGTAGCAGCACAATGGCCCGTGCCTGATTGGCTTATTAAAGTTCGCTATATCAGATATATTGAATGTTTTATTTTTTTCTTTTAATTAAAGGAGATTCCTGTTGGAGGATTAGATAAATGGTTCAAGCTGGAACCACGGACAAGTTCTTCAAAGGTTCAAGGAGATTGTCACCTCATAATAAAACTAATTACAAACCAGGTAAATGTTAGACATATTAGGTTGACATTTGATTATGTTGTTGCCTGCTGTGTGATTTTTTTAACGAATCAAACAGAATTCTGACCAGTTAACTCTAGATAACACAACAAGCTCAGTTAATCTCTCACTGCCACCCCTAATAAAAAATCCTATTTAAATATACTTTGTCATATAATAAAGTACCGTACAACTGTGGCCGTCATCTTCATAGTAATGTTCATTTAAAGTGTATTCGATGATTAAAGGTGATGACTTCTTGGTGGCCGACCAATTAGGGCTGAACCTGCTATAAAGTCATATCCATTGTGCCCCCAGAACCCAATGTGGGACCCCTTACAAAACACTGTATTTACCATCCCTGATCTGTACTGTGGAATTGGGAGTTAAATTGAATTCTGCCTGTCAAGCACATCGAGTTGGAGAAGACTCATTTAAGTGGAAATCCGAGTAAAACACATTGTTAATCATCGGACCTGCTAAATAGCTTCATCAGAATAGAATGTGTCTTCTCTCCCCAGCTATTTCCAGCTGGATTGACAAGAAAATGGCACCATTCTAAATTCAGCTCTTTGTGCTGATCTCAGGGGGTTCCCTTAGATGATGGTAAATTAACCTCCCATGCTTGAAGTATGGTGACATGCAAGGTATTCAATCACATCTTCTAAGGAAACCTTTACATGAGGTTCTGCTTTGTTATCACAACAACACAGAACAGCTGCTTGTAACAACATAACCGCCGTAAACATCACTCATATAGTTTAAATGTATGAATAGGGAACATCCACACAGCATAATGTAGGTCACTTATGAAAAGAGAGTTATATTTTCAATTCCAATTAGCGCATGAAATGGAACGTTTCCAATTTTATACTCTGGCAGCATTTAATGAGCATCAGATTTTCTAATCGCATCAATGCTTTTTTTTTCTTGACCACTGATTTGTTGTTGTCTTTTGTACTATTGTTGTGGTTGAAATAAAGATTGTTACATATTTTCTATCCACTTCCAAGGCCTGAATTAGCTATTACCCCCTCCCAGACTGCTTTTACGAGGGTTGTTCAAAAAGTAATGCCTAAATGCTCACAGCTCACATTTTATTATAGATACAGATTTCAAAATTTCCAGTAAAATACTTTGAAGTCTTAGTAACATAATGACTCTACTCAAAAAATTTACCATCTGCCCTCAAACCAAGCTGTGAATCCACTTTGGAAAAATTCCAGTGGTTGGTGTTTGACCCAGGAACATATGGCGTTTTCAACAACCTTTATGTCTTCAAAATGTTGACCATGGAGACAGTATTTGAGAGGGCCAAACAGATGAAAATCAGAAGGGGCCAAATCAGGACTGTATGGTGGATGTGGCATTATTGCCCACCCCGTTTTGGCAATGGCCGCAGATGTTGCCATCGAAGTGTGAGGTCTGACATTGTCGTGGTGTAAGATGACATTTGACAGTCGAATTGTTGACCTTTTTTTGCGGATGGCTTCTTTCAGCTTCATAAGTGTAATAATGTATTGATCACTGTTGATTGATTGGTCTTTTTCCAAGTAATCGATGAGAATGACACCTCGGCAATCCCAGAAGAATGTGACCAAGACTTTGTTCACGGATCGCTGTGATTTAAACTTTTTTGGCCTAGGTGAGCTTTGGTGTTTCCATTGCTTTGATTGGGCCTTTGTTTCTGGGTCATAAAGGAATACCCAGATCTCATCTCCTGTAATGACATTTTCCAAAAACATCTCAGGGTTGGCTTAAAAGTTGGTCAAAAGGTCATTGCACACTTCCACCCTCTGGGCCTTATGATCCCTGGTTAATTGCTTTGGAACCCATTTAGCACACACTTTACGATATCCCAAATCATTGATTAGTGTTTCTACAGTGCCATGGCTACATTCCAGTTCATCACTGATATCTCTGATGGTCACACAATGGTCTTTCTGAATCATGGCATCGACTTTGTGTCGGTTCTCTGCTGTCACTGCAGGTGATGGTTTGTCGCACACGGACGATTCTCCTGACTGAAAACGTTTCATCCACCTTCTGACATTGCTATAGTCAATTGTACGCTCACCATACACTTTTTTCAGTCTTCTGTGGATTTCTGTAGCACTGCAGCCTTCTTTTTCCAGAAATTCAATGACGGCTCTTTGTTTCATCTTGGATTCCGTGGTATTTCTTGGACTACCTAAACAAAATTAAATATGTAGTTAGCAGACATATTAAAGTACAAACTGACAAAGTTTCAAATAAATGTTGTGTATTCAGAGTTATGAGCATTTAGGCATTACTTTTTGAACAACCCTCGTACTTTAACCCCTGCTCACCCATGCAGCAGAGCTCTATGGTCACAACCTGTCCCTGTTTAATCTTACAAAATCATTATGTGTAAGATATAAGGCCCTCATTCAGAGCCGTACGCTCTGAGCAGAGCGCACGCTCTGAATGAGGGCCGCCCTCCATAATTCTGGAGCGTCCTCCTGGATGCTCGTATAGCTGGTGGTCACCACCCACAGCCTATACGAGCGTGCAGTGTGATGGTCCCGATGGTCGTGACCATCGCGACCATCGAAACTGCGAGCCGGAGCCTGCGGTTGAGGTTTTCAACCGCAAGGCCCGGAGTGATTTTGGCTCTATCAGAGCTAAAATCACTCCCACTGACATCACTAGTGATGTCAGTGGGCCGGCTTCTGACGGGAGGCGTTCCCTTGGGAACGCCCCCGTCAGGGAGGCACGCCCCCGGCACGCCCACCAAAGGGGGCGTGCTGTCAATCAACATCGAAAGCACGCCCCCTTTGATCAGACACAACGAGCGAAGGACTTTCCTTCGCTCGTCGCGTCTGGCGCATGCGCACGACGGAGCTCCCTCCGTCGTGCGCATGCTCAGTGCAGACCATCGACCCACTTGCGAGCGGACAGCCGCTTGCGAGTGGGTCTGAATCAGGGCCTAAGTTCTTTCTCAGTGTGTAAAGAAGAGGAAAAAAAAACAATTGTCTGTCGGTTGTACTAACAGAAGGTACCTGCCCCGCTGTGAAACTGTTCTATAATGGAATGCAGGCTTTGATGTCCAACATTTGTTATTCTGCTTTATCGCTGAGTTTAATTCAGGCCACATAAAACAATATGTGTCTTTTAATACAATTTATGCTATTATTAATACATGAGTATGAATGTTTTAAACAGTACTTTCAAAATCAGAAAGCTGGAGTTTTTTTGTGGAATGTAAAGTTTGCAAACCTGTAAAATGTTTGTCCACCTTTAGATTGATTTAATTCATTGGCTTGTATCTTCCCTTCTGGAACTTTAACTAGATGCTGTCCTGTATTTCTAGAGATGAGCAGGTTCGGTTTTACTCAGTTCTTTTCGTCACATTAGCACAAGTTCGGATTAGTTTGGATTTATCTTATTGGCTATCCAAAACATGTGAGAGCCAAATAGCCAATAAGATAAATCCGAACTAATACGAACTTGCTCTAATGTGACAAAAAAAACCGAGTAGAACCGGAATTGGTATGAAATGCCGGCACTCGAGATCCCCGCTGTTGAAATCCCAAGGCTGGCATCTCGAAGTGGTTAACATACCGACACTTGTTCGTCGGTATGCTAACCCTTCTCCTCACCTTACCCTAACCCCCGTTTTACCCTAACCTCCACCCCCAGTGCCTGAACCTAACCTCCTCCTCCCCGGTGCCTCCCCCTCCCCCCTTAGTGCCTAACCTTCCCCCTAGTGCCTAACCCTGCACCCTAAACCTAACACCACGATACTTACCTTCGGTATCCCGGCGGTCAGGATGATGGTGCCGGGCTTCTGACCGGCGTCGGGATTTCAGCACCGGTAATAGGAGCATCGGCTTACAGATACCCATGCAAGAAGCCCCAGGCAGCAGATAACTTTTATTTCCACTCGTACCTCTGGAGGGTGCAGGCAGAAATAAGCGTTAACTGCTGCTTGCAGGACGATCACGAGTCTCTAATGGAATAGCCCCAGGCACTTTACCTGGGAAAGAGACTGAGTGACACCACCCACGGCTAATTAAATCTGCCCCAATATATTAGTATCACTTGTGTATTTAAAAATATTATTTTACTGAAAGTGCAGTAGATGATTGAAATTTATATCTACCAGATGTAGTTGAAAAAGTAAAGTAAACATGATTGTAATAAAAGTTTTCCAGGAAATAAACCATACAATATAAGTAAAGTAGGCAAACTGGCTAGGACAACTGGCAGCTGCATCAGTGCTCAGCGTTTCTATGTCGTCCTTATTATCGGCACCATATAACATTTATTGCACAGTAATGTATTTTATTTACATGCCACGTCACATGTGTAGTATAGCAACAAACTAAAATTGTATGTTATGTGTCATACAAGTAGGGTTCTTGATACCATGAACTTTTTAGGGAAAAAAGGAAAATAAGAGGTTAACAAACAATTGTAAACGGAAGCCTGTCATACCGTATGATGACACGTGTCTTCTTCCATTTGTATGATTTATAAAATGACATTTGAGCTCTGAGCACACCCCTACTTTGAACAATGTTCTAAATGATCTGAAATACGTGTTAAATGCTTGATCTCCTCACCAGCATTCTTTCCCCGGAAGCCGGTCTCAGCTGTAATTCAATTCAGCGAGTATTAAGACAAATAGCATGGTACCAAAATCTGAATTAACAAATGTCTTTCAGAGGGACACGGTTTTAAGCAAAAAGGCATCTGGCTCGGTGATTCATGAAATGCTGCTTACCCAACTGCTCCGGTATGAACACAGGCAGTCTGAGGTGAGCAGATGTGTGCTTCATCAGTGTTCTCTAAGCAGAGTTGTGGTGTTTGTGGAGTGACATCGGTAGGGTTTTATCATGGAATGTGTGTGCTTTCCTCAGGGATATGTGGTGGTCAGTGCCCAGGATCACAATTTCCTAATCATTCCAGGTTACATCTTGTTTTGTTTTTTTCTAAGTCACGTCTTTGGGGATATGTATCAAACATTGGAGCAAGATAAAGTGGATGGAGATAAAGTACCAACCAATCAGCTCATTTTTCAAACATAGCCTGTAAAATGGCAGCTAAGAGCTGATTGGTTGGTACTTTATCTCCATCCACTTTATCTCTCTCCAAGGTTTGATACATCTCCCCCAAAGTCTCATTTGGCGTAGGTGTACCGAGATTAAAAGAAAATAAATATACTGCACACTGTGGGCGGAATTCAATTCTTTCCAGCCCCTATCGCGCCTGACGGTGCTATTCTATTCTTGCTCCTGTCGGATGCGATCAGCTGCCAAGCGCTACATTTCAGCTCGCAGCCCCTGGGGGATGAGAGCTGAAATGTACGAAAAGTGACATGTTTGGGCGCCCAAACATCACTTTTCGCGATCGCGCCCAGCACTTTGGTCGGGTTTAGCTGCTTTACGCGGCTAAACCTGACCTCTATGGGAGCGATCAGCGTGAAAAGCTGGCATAATTGAATAGCGGCCATGGATCTCCTGTCACTTTAGATGGGAGATGCGGGCCGCGAAATCAATTGAATTCCGCCCTGTAAGTTAGTAAATGACCTGTTGGTGAGTCAAGTGGCAGTCACCTCTTTAGGGGGGAGAAGTATCAAACCTTTGAGAGAGATAAACTGGAGAAGTTTCTATAGCAACCAATCAGTTACTAACTGTAATTTCATGGCTTGTGCTAGATAAATGATAGCTAGATGCTGATTGATTGCTATGGGTAACTTCTCCACTTTATCTCTCTCAAAAGTTTTATGTTCATTTATTTAATCAAAGTAGGTACAGGTTGAGTCTCCCATATCCAAATATTCCGAAATACGGAATATTCCGAAATACGGAATATTTTCAGCTTGACTGAGATAATGAAACCTTTGATTTTTGATGGTTTAATGTTCATAAACTTTGTCTAAGGCACAAATTATTAAAAAGATTGTATAAAATAACCTTCAGGCTGTGTGTATAAGGTGTATATGAAACATAAATGAATTTCATGTATGTACACAAACTTTTTTTGATGCACAAAATTATAAAAAATATTGTCTAAAATGACCTGCAGGCTGTGTGTATAAGGTGTATATAACACATAAATGCATTCTGTGTGTATATTTGGGTCCCATTTCCAAGACATTTCATTATAATATGCAATTATTCCAAAATACGGAATATTCCGATATCCAAAATACCCCTGGTCCCAAGCATTTTGGATATGGGAGACTCAACCTGTAAAAGTTACTTGCACAAATTGGCAAAATAGTAGCAATTACACACACTGCAAATTGTTCCTTTCTGTGATGAGTTTCTTTCTTTCATTCTCAGAATCTCAGTACATCTGTGCCACAAGAGATATTGGGTTTTATGTAACAGCTTGCTCTGGTGAGAGTCCTGCAGTCTGTCCGTGTGTTCAAAGTGTCAGTCATTTAAATGGCAAAACCAACTAGGTTTCTCTTTTTAAATGATTGCCGCTATAAAATACAGGCAGACTCGCCGGCACCTCGCAGGCTATTACATAAGCCCCATTGCCTCTATTTTCTTATTCAGGTACGATGCCAAAAAAACTCACTTCTAAAAATAATGGCAATGAATTAGAACAGCTTATTTTTAGAACTAGTTGCCAGTTCATCCTGTTTGCTGGGGTATATACTGTAACAGAGACTAATGTGGCACAGGGCCACATAATACACTTTGTTTCTCAAAAACAAATCCAACCATAAAAATGCGTTTCAGTAATTCAGGACCTTCCGTGTTCACTGGGGCCTAGCTTGGCGTCTGGTTGGCACAACGGATAATCCAGCTCTAGTATTGAACACTTACAATTTATTCACAACTGTTAGTCTTATATAACATTTGTACATGATTATTTTTATATATCAAAGTGAAACTACCACAATATTGAGCATGGCCAGTTTTCATATCATTTCACCACTGCAGATATTATACTGATATGTTTCAACTATTAAATACCTCGCAGGTCTTATTTTGCTAATTTGCGCATATAAGGAGATCCTGTCTGGTGCTATCCAATAGGACAACTGAGGCCTATATAATGGAAAATTTTAAATAGATACCGACGAAAGCGCTTGCATAATTTCCGTATTAAAAACTTTTAATAAACTGTAAAAACAATAATAACAATATTTGTAACTAGTTATTGACATGCATAAAAACATAATTGGGGCAGTATTTCTATAACATAACTGTCTTACCAAATAATGATACTGACAAATCTGGCACTTACAACTTGTCCAATTGTGACATAAAATTTAAATCTCAAATGTCAGTTCCCAACATTAATTAGACTGCACATGGGAAATTCTGTCTATCCAAAAGTTGAAGCTCACATACAGCAATGTCATACAGGCTTACGCATATATTTGACAGCCTAAATTCTCCAATATCCTTTAGGCTCAAGTATTGGAATAATAGCCAATGTTGAATATGGTTTCTGCAAGCTCAAGCATTGATGTTAGTGACAGAGCTATAGCAGCTTCAGAAATGGATTTAGTGCAGAAGTCTTTTCTGTATAAAGTCCGACCTGCTGGATGAACTTATCTGTAGGAGACATAACATACACCTGGTATATATGTAAGATGTCACAGAAACTTTGTGCTGGCCACATTTTCCTCTTTCTTATTGGGACAGTGGCTTTTGAATCACTTGATCGACAATAACGTAAAATTAAGACAGCCCGACTTGCAGGTCTCCTTTCTCTCCACCTGGTGGTTAGGGCAGTTGTTGTGAATGAGAGTAGTAGTAATACTACCGTGTTGTTGTTGTGGTCCAGGTTGAGTTTTGGAACTGGAAGGGGGAAATGAGCAAGCACGCATTCACACTGATGTCCCACCATAGCATGCAGACCGATCTCTCCAGTCTACAACAGGCTGTCATGTGAGTACTTCAACTGTTTATTATATTCTAATGTATATGTATAAAACTATGCCTATAGTGCATTATTTATTACCCAATACCTTGATTTACATGCTAAATGGAAAATACAACACCCAATCAACTATTAGATGTCATTTATGTGTATCCTTAAGTAATATGGTGAATTCAAGATCTTAGTTTGTTAGATATGTCCCTTGTGTGATATGATCTAAGGGCCTGATTCAGAGCCGGTCGCTATTTGCGGTTGTTCGTTCAAAAAATAGGGGTGGCTATTCAAATGAACCGTTCGCTCTTTGCAGTCTGTTCACGCCTCTAGGTCTGAACGAGCGAACAAAACTTGCGGTCGTTTTTTGGGAAACTACGCCCCCTGGCCGCTCGCATCCTACGTCATTTCCGCTATTTATTAGATTAATCGAGTACATCGACCAGCTTATGAACTGCTCGCTATTCTTGTGGTTGGTTTTTCCTACCGCAATCTTGCGAGCAGTTCTGACTATAAAATAACCAAGTGACGTGGTCAATGACGCTGCTGTATTAATTATGCACACCCTTAAAATGCCCGTTTTGACCTTTAAGCACGCCTGCGTTCTGAATTCCACTCCCCGTTTTCAAGCACCTTCCCCTGTTACCACCCACATACGCCTCCTCCTGTCACTCAAAATAGCAGGCATTCGCTATTTAGCAAACAAACGATTTTTGGCCGCACTGACTGGTTCGCGCATGCGTATTACGATCCGTACGCATGCGCAGTTATGCAAACATCGCTCGGAACGAACGAGCGGCCGCTTACGAGCGGCTCTGAATCAGGCCCTAAGTGCCCCATGATGGAAAGTGCCCTATCATGGAAAGTGCCCTATGATGGAAAGTGTCTTATGATAACATTCAAAAATGTAATTAAATGTATTTAATAATATCTCTCTGTATAGTGCCAGCATACTTCACAGCATTGGTAGCATGACGGAGGGGTTATATTATTATTATTATTTATATAAAGTTTTTCTCCAATAGCACTCAAGGCTCGTTACATTTGCATAAAATACAGAAACCATGAACATAATATAGAGGTTTTTATTTGTAGAAAATTTAGAAAGCATAAACATATACAGAGGTGAGGCAGCCATTTTGGGTAATCAGTCCCAAGGATTATTCATTCTAACTATGAAGGTACCAGGTGAGGCAGCCATCTTAGTTTCACTATATAGGTTACACTGAGTGGAATAGGCAGTGCCTGGAAGAGATGACATGTAATGGGGAAGCTACAGAATACTAAAGCGAGGTACAAGATACGTGATCCTTACAAAGTCAGCTCCACACATTGCTCATCCTACACACAAGAATACCAATCTAATATTAATAAAAGTTATATTTTAGATAAATTTGATAAGAGTGTCCCCTCTGGTGAGTCTTTTCCCTAACCATATGTACTAATGTGCAAGAAAAGCAATACATGGCAATAAGACATACAAGGTTAATAGTAAGAAGCGACTAATTAGGTAGCCACTGAATTAATATTACCACAGGTTGTTAATCTTGGCCATGACAGTACCAGGCAAAGCAGCCATCTTGGGCGCATTACATAAGTTACAGCAGGATGAGCAATCTTAGAAGTGTGATATGCTATGGGGAACTACAGAATTCATCAAAAAGCAAATAAAAAAATAACTCAGAAAACAGGGAAGTAACTATCTTGGGCATATCACAGTCAGGGCTGTAAAGAGCTGGCCCATGGGGTGTGGCCTAATAATGGGGAGGTGTGCCATGCCCCCTTAGGAAAGAAAAAACAATGTTGCAGGAGGGTAGAATTTGTAGAGAAGTTTTTAATTTGGAACTTCCCTTTAGTAGTACCATGTAATGTAACCGTCAAGGCACAAAATAGTTTTGTGTTGTTGATTACAAAGTTATCTAAGCATTTCTTGCCTTTGACAATTTTGGTAGAAAATATATCTTGTGTTAGCTGGTACGAACTGTATGGAGCGTTTATGAAAGTTTCTGAGTGGCATCTTTAGCTGATGGGAGAAAATGTCAGACCATTGATTCACTTACAGCAGCGCTATGGAATAGAATACTGGAACATCTAATCCTCTTTAGAAACAAGCTTGATACTTATTGATCCATTTGTAGAAGCACCAGAAAGGCTCTTACTGACTTTCACAAAATGATGCTGAATTTCATTATACTCCAAAGTACTTAGTCCAAAGGTGCATACACGCGTAACGATTTTTTGATTGATTTGTCATTAACGACGTCGTTGTCGTTCAATCGTTCAAAAAATCATTCAGTTTCTGAGTTATAACGATGAACGATAATCGTTCAAGCGCGCTCCCGTTTGTAGTTTGTAGTTATCGTTCATCGTCCATTTCAGACTTTCCAACATAACGATTTTCATTAAGGGAAGGAACATTTTTCGTTCATCATTGTAAAAATCGTAAAAATCGTTGTAAAAATTGTAAAAATTCAAAAATCGTTCACTTTTTCAAGGGAAAATCTGACAGAAAATCGTTGGCTACCAAATTGTTACATGTGTATGCACTATAAGAATCACAAGTTGCTCTGTTTGGTGGGTGAATTATGAGAAACCTTCAGTGGGAAAAAAAATTAAGATTCTATAAATAAGATTAGCCGGAATCAGGTACAAACTTTATAATTACACTGTGCACAATACAGGTATTACGCACAGTTTTTCTGATCACACAATTTAAATTCAATTGAAATAGCAAGATGTGTATGTACTAAAAATACGTGGCTGGGAGTGCACCCACTCCTTCTCTCCTATTTCGTTTCTCTGAAAGTGTGGTTCAGCATTGGGATTTGAAAAGCCAACTCGGTGCACGCTGTACATTTCAGTGGGTATTGTGACTTTAAGAGCAGACTATTTAAATACATTGAAGAACCATTTTGTTTAACACTGCTGACACTAATAGTGACACAAGAAAGGGCGCAGTGTAGCTAGAATGAGAGTATACTGACTTACTTTCTCTTGTTACTGAAAAGAAAATGGCAGGCTTTCAGCAAACACCATCAAGTGCAACCTTTGGACTACAGTTACCTGCTGGACCTTCTCAAGTACATTGAAGAACAGTGGGAGACTTCCATGTGTCCAAGGGAACTGGTATGTGCTAGTTGTAATTTTTTACATTTACATTTCTTTGTCTTGTTCATCTAGGGGTGTGTAGAGTAGACCCCTGTGTTTTGGATTTAGTTCTAAATAATCATTGTGTTTTGGTTTTGGTAAAACCACCCTCAAGTGTTTTGGTTCGGTTTCAGTTTTGGATTTCTTAAAAAAATTGATACAAACAGCTAAAATCAAGTAACTTGGACCATATTTTGTCCCTATAGTATCATTAACATCAATAACATTAATTTCCAGTAATTTCCAGTCAATTTTGGCCAATTATGGCACCTGATGCAATCAAAAACATGTGAGACCCGGTTTTTAGATCTGAGATCCAACTTGCGGGAAGAACCAAGCCGGGGCTCAGTTCTACTTGAAACCCACAAAGTGACCCAAGCCGGGTCTTGGTTTGCCTCGAAACCTCAAAGTTTGGGTGCGTTTGGTTTTCAGCAGAACTGAACCACTCATATCTAATTTATCTTCCAGCAATGCAGCAAAGTTTATTATCACTATACATAATACATGGTCATATGGTGCATGATTCTGAGACGCATGCATGTCCGAATGCAGCCATACCTTGTAAATTGTAGCAAACTGCACGTCGCGCCGGATGTATGCACATCTTACAGTACTTACAGGCAATTCTGACTCGAGTTCTTGTCAGTATTTTCCCTGCAATGGTTGAATGGCTGTTACTGGGTGGTAATTGGGCGGCAAAGGACTGTTTGCGCGTAAGAGAAGTGGGCGTGTATACTTATCCTGATTTGTATATGGATATTGTGCGACATTTTCAGTCAGTGCACCAAGTGCGGGGTGGGTGTACTGTAAGCGACACTACTAATGATGAAGGCTGATCTCACGGCCAGTTGGCTTGGGGCTGGACGATCGCAATAGATGCGTATGATGCAGAATACGGGCAAATAGTTGAGATCGCTGTAGGCGTCAGGAATTGCGGCAGCATTACTTCTCACAATCAGGCTCATACTGTAACACAGGGATGGGGAACCTCAGGCCCGAGGGCCGTATAAGGCCCGCTGAGTCATTTGGGTTGGCCTTAGGAGCTTTTCTCTGCTAGCCTCATCTGGCTAGCAGGGTGCGTAGAATGGCACCCTGCAGCCAGAATCAATGAGAAGTGCCGCCAGGAGCGTCCTTAGGACACTTCAGACGGTCACACCGCTGCCCTTACAGCTCCCCGGAGCATCCTCAGAATGCTCCAGGCATTACTGTAATCACCGGCAATTGTGGCCCTGCCTTGTGTGACATCAAATGGGGGGTGTGGCCTGCACTGGGCCCGCAAATAATGTTATATATATCAAAATGGCCCTCGGCAGAAAAAAGGTTCCCCACCTCTTTTCCGCTTGTGGTCCACTACTGTCTGACATTCAAAGTCGCCCCTGAGCAGTTTGTGTGGATGAATGAGGTCAGACCTTAGAAGGGAGAAGTCAGGCAAAGTTATTGTGGTCGATCAGATAGTCTTCCATTTTTTATGTACTTTGTCCTTATACAAAAACATATCTATATTTAGAAGCATCCCTAATCTTGTAATAGTGAAGGATTTAGTGCATATCACACCTCTGTCTGTGGTATGAATGCATCTGTACTAGAGGAATTGGCTGGGAACACTGCGGCTAGTGGCGCTGCCTGTGAGATCTGCATCCAACATCAGCTTTGGAGCTGAAATTTGATTTGTGACTTGTTTGGAAGCTACAGCCAAATCACACATGGTTCAGAAGCATCACGTATTTAGTACACAGGCGAGCAGAGTATGACTGGAATCTGAATATATTGATTTATCACCCGCCGTGTCTAAATTTGTTTTTATTTAGTTTTGTTTTTTTCAGTTTCTCCCAGATATTTTGTCAGAAAAAGGACAATGTGATGGAAGGGAAATAAGCCTGATTGGGTTCATTTTATTTAGTCACACCGAGATTAAGATTTACTAAGCAGCAGTTTTTCTAGAGCACAGGTTCTCAAACTCGGTTCTCAGGACCCCAAACAGTGCATGTTTTCCAGGTCTCACAGAATCACAAGTGAAATAATTAGTTCCACCACTGGAGCTTTTAATATGTGTCAGTGAGTAATGAATACACCTGTGCACCTGCTGGGTTACCTGGAAAATGTGATCTGCATGGGGTCCTGAGGACCGAGTTTGAGAACCACTGTTCTAGAGGTTTGGAAACAGATGGGATTTACCGTGCATTGGGGTAGATGTATTTTAGCGGCACTTAACGTGGAAGCACTACCGATGAGATGTATAAACATCTCATCGGCCGGAGAGGGAGAGCGTTAACTCCCCCCTCCGGCGCTACCCGCTAGACAGCAGCGTATCAGCCTAGTGCTGATGCGCTGTGTCTCTCTCCCGGCCGGCTCCACTGAGCATGCGCGGGATCTTGCAAGTATCGCAAGATCCCCGCGTGCAGCCCTGGAGCCGGCAGCCGCCGCAGCAGGGACAGCGCTGTCCCTGCTGTGGGGATAGGCTAACGCCAGGCTGTAGCTGTCGATAACGACAGCTACAGCCAGCCAAACGGTCATGCGTTATGACCGTTCGTACATGGCCCTGCCGTCGGCGCTGCTATCTTATAGATAGCAGCGCCGATAATGACAGGGGCACACAGCGCCCCTGTCATTTACCGCCCAGACCCCCGATCATACATCGGGGAGAAGCGGTATCAGCGCACATAACGTGCGCTGATACTGTTTCTGTGCTTCGTACATCTCCCCCATTGAGTGATGCATTGATTCTCACCAATTTCTTAATTCTAATCCCAATGCAACCATGCCGCAAAACAAAAAAAAATGGCAGGTAAGTAATAGCACTGCGCTCGATCCTGTGGGGGGATCTGGCCGGCAAACATATCCAACTCGCCCCCCCCCCTCCCCCACCCAAAGTAAAAACAGCCACCACAGACAAATCATGCATCGTCTATGTTTTTGTTTGTTTTTTAAATACACCAATGCCTACATGGACTGAGGACTATACTTTACATTTTTGAGGTTCAGTGGTCCTCTAAATGTACAGATTCTTTTGATATCATCTTTGGTATAATGTAAAGAACTGTGTCATCATCCATGGTGACATGATGAGCGAATCCGCCGTAATGTGTCTGCTAGTAAACTTGTCGCCAACACATCTCTGGATCTTGTGTATGGGTATACAAAGGAGGCGTGGCCAGTAAGCAGGGCTTCCGAAGTGCTAGGCCGTCCCCAGGCTCCTTCCTCTCACCATTTCAATGCTGCAGCAATCGCCGGCTGCGTAAACCCACACTGTCCTGCCGAAATTGGTACCATTGGGAGGTATGCCAGCACTTACCTGTATTCTGTTATGAGGAATGTATGCTTGACAGAAACTACTGAATTCTTCATCATTTTGCCAACTTTATCTCCAAATAGAGGAGGTGTCTGAACCAATGTCCATCACATACTGTAAATATTGGTGCAGCCTACAAACTGACTGCTTCCGCTGTATTTAGTAGACAGTGCATCACACATTTACTTTTGACATTTGTAATGCCTATTCTGTGCCATTTTATTACGGTGACATGCACCTCTCTCATGTCACATTGCCTGACACTCTGCTTTAGCTATGTATTATGTGACAGCTTCTGACATGTTTACATTTCGTTACACACTGATCCCAAAACAAGATTTCTGTTTCCAATATTACAGGAGCAAAGCTTAGCTGAAAGTTTCACACTCTTTACCGAATATTGTCTCTTGCTGCTGAAAAAACTGAGGGAGAATTTCCCCATCTTCAACACAACAGTTATCAGCCGGCTTGAATTCATGCTAAGGTAAGACACAGCTGTATGTATGATAAGATAACCAATAACTGCAGCTGCAGAAATGACAATAGTTATACTCTGTTATTATACTGGTGTGTCTCTCACGCAGGTGTCTCAACCAAATTCAGAACATGCAAGCGTTTAGGACGGTCTGCCCCTTCCACAATGAACTGCATCTGGAAATTGCAACTGTGTTGAAGGTATAATTCTCTATATAATGACCACCCACAAAAGTACATGCTAACAGTTGCAGTGAGCAAGCATGACAGGGACAGATAACATTTTATGTGCGGGAAGGTGCAATAAGCCATACTGGTTTGCAAAAAGAAGCCAGTGTAGTTCATCTAGAAACAAATGCAACAGATTTTCTTCATTTATAATGGTCCATTCGTACAATTTTTTCAGTGGTGCCTCTATTCACTTCTAATCTTTGTACTCCCATCTTGATTCAGTGTTCTGCTAAACTGCTGAAATGTTTAAGGAAGTGCAATACAATAGAAGCTGAGTTATTCTACACAGAGCTGTAACGAGGGGTTGTGCAAAAAGGTGCCAACCATTTTGCAAATGGTGCCCCGAAGGATGCAGCGGGGTCATTGCCCCCACAGCATCCTTCTCCACCCTGCTACATAGAACGGCGCAGGGCGTGTCCTTAATCTGGCACCAGTCTTTCTGCTCCCAGGGCTTTCTCTGTAACATGACGTCACTTACGCCAGGTGAGGGGGGCGCCAGCCCTGGGCGGCTCTGCACCCTTTTACAGCACTGATCCTACAATCTGACTTGCTTTACATACTGTATCTGCATATGAAGCATGTTATTTGCAATTTGTTTATGAATATCATCACAACTGTCCTTCAATGAGGCTTATCTGTACAAGGCACATCGTTATCCTCTACTGTAGATTGTGTCAGGGTGATCAGTGTTGGTTGAAATTAAGGATGTATGTTTTTGAGTATTTTTGTCTTTAGGGGACGTTGTATTTATTTCTCTCTGGTTGATTCTCTGACTTCAATCAGGCTTCCCACAAAAGTGATTTGCAGGAATATGAACAGTGTTTGGTTGCTTCAAGGAGTGATTAATGAAAGCATGTGGATTAGGTAGCTATAGTCTGAGCACCACACAGGGTCATTTTAATTCAACACTGAAACAAATTAAGTTTTAATGAAGAGAATGCACCATTGTGGCTGTAAAACTTTAGATTGTGTCCTTAAACATTTAAGTGCTTGCTCACTGTAATGAGTCCATCCGATTGTTTGGGTTTCTATAGCATGGTAAAGTTTTACCGGTGTTTGTGAAGACGACCTATAGTAATCTCAGTCTTTTCAGTAGGTGTGTATCAGAATCTAATAGGGACCACACACTTCCATGGCATTATTCATTTTCAGATGTTACCGCTATGGCAGATATAACAGAATATGTGCAGAGAGAAGTCTCCTGGATAGGAGCAATCCTCCATTTAACTTGATATTTTTGTCCAAGCCGTGAACACATACAGAATTGTAATCCAGAAACAACTAATGGTTAATGTGAAATGTATTTGTAGGTTCCTGATGAGGTGGAAACTTAAAAAATATTGTACTTTACAAGTTCCACAAATAAACAGAGACATAAATCATCATGAATCATTACCGCAAACAAATGTGTTGTACAATGTGTTCGGAAACGTGTAACTAATCCTCTTTTTCATATAATATGATAAAATGTTTAAGAAAAGAACATTGAACTAATGCTTGGAAGGAATCATATTTATTAGTTACAGACCGTACAGCTGTGCCCAACAACCCAGGATATTGAAATATGTGATTTATAGTAATGCTAGTCCAGTAAACCAATAAACTGTGCATACTGTCATGTGTTACTCGTACTTTGGGAAATGGGAGCACTACAACACCAAATGTTATTAGTTCATTAAACATACCACAGTCTAATCCCACTTCTATTGGCTTTGACCTCAGTTAAGATAGGTACGTACTATAAGATTATGGGGTCTATTTACTAAGCTGTGTTAAGTGAACGGTGATAAGGTACCAGCCAATCATCTCCTAACTGCCATGTCACAGGCTGTGTTTGAAAAATGACAGTTGGGAGCTGATTGGCTGGTACATTATCTCCATTCACTTTATCTCCTAACACAGTTTAGTAAATAGACCCCTATCTGTCCAATCTGGCTGGTTGAAATATAAATCTGGTGATGTGTGGGTGCAGAGGCTTAATGTATTGACAGTTAGTCATGGTCCCTTCTCTGCATGCATTAGCTGCCATTGACGGGTCACACGTGGGCACTGCCCTGGATCCCCTTTGGGCTTTTAAGTGCAGATTCCTTAGAAAATAAAAAATAGATACAAAAATATATAATATTTTAATATACTTCCAATAAGAAGTGTAAATGCTTTATTTTAATCATAAAACCTTTTTCTCCTGTTTATCATATCTACTATTGCCATACTCAGATGGCGATACCATAGTACGGGCCTGGCAAACCTGAGGCTCTCCAGCTATCATGAAACTACAAGTCCCAGGATACCCTCCCACTGATCAGCTGGTAAAGCATGTTGGGACATGTAGTTTCATAACAGCTGGAGAGCCGCCAGCCCTGGCATAGTATTACAGCTGCCAGTACATGTACCCCTGCTGTCCTATGGTAAATATGCAGACTGGTAGCTTTGAAATATAGTGAGAAGCCCTATATCTGTGAAAACACGTTTTTACTAGATCTAGGACCATTCACTCATAATAAATAGGCCCCTAAGTCTTACTGCAAACTCAGGGGATGCCGCCATTTGGTTAGCTGAACTAATTTTCTTGAAACCCACTAGGAACTAGGACATGTCTGAGGCATGAGGCGCAAACTTTCTCGTGTCTCATCATTGAATATAGGGCCTGATTCAGAGCCGGACGCTATTTGCGCTCGCACGTTCAGAAAAAGGGGCCGGCTATTTAAATTGAGCGCTCGCTCTTTGTGGTCTGTTGACGCCTCTATGTCTGAGCGAGCGAGCGAACGAAACATGCGCTCGCTATTTTGTAAAAACGCCCCCTGGCCGCTCGCATCCTACGTCATCTCCGCTATTTATTTGATTAATCGAGTACATCGAAAGGCGTCTGAACTGCTCGCAATGGTTGTGATTGGATTTTCCTACCGCAATCATGCGAACAGTTCAGGCTAAAAGACAACCAAGTGACGTGGTCGATGACGCTGCTTTGTTAATTATGCACACCCTTAAAACGCCCGTTTTGATCGTTTGGCACGCCTGCATTCGGATCACCACTCCCCGTTTTCAAGCACCTTCCCCTGTTACCACCCACAAATGCCTCTTTCTGTCACTCAAATTAGCAGGCATTCGCTATTTTGCGAGCGCACAATTTCCGACCGCACTGACTGGTTGGCGCATGAGGATTACGACCCATATGCATGCGCAGATGTGCGAACATCGCTCGGAGCGAACAAGCGGCCGCTTACGAGCGGCTCTGAATCAGGCCCATAGTTTTATTACTTTCTTCTTCCTCCACTAGGGGGCACAGGGATCACTCTGGGTATAGCCTGGAGAGGAGACTCTGGGCACCAAACAGTTACTAATTTTCTTCCCAGCAGCCATCTGGCTCCCTCTGCACTGTACCCCACCCCCATCCACAGGCCTGCTAGTTTGAAGTTTGGTGTGGCAGGAGCGGCACTGTTTCTAGGGGGGTGGTCCCCCGGTTACTTATTTTATTTATTTGTTTTTCATTTTTACAGTATTATTGAGCAGTCTGTGCAGGCGCTCTGCGAATGGCCGCACAGCCACTCCAACACCAGTGCTGGGGTGGCAGCACCAGTGAGTGTACTGGTGACTTCCACCGCGGGCATCAAGCAGGGACAGCATAAGTCTCTCTCTCCGCTCCCCAAGCCCGCACCTGCAGCTGGTTGCCTGGCAGGTAAGGGAGCGGCTCCCTGCTTGCAGTGAGCCGCATCATCGCGGATAAATCCTGCTGGTGATGGAGACCACCGGCGGGATTGGTGTAGTGGCGGTCCAGTATGCTGCTCTCTCCACTGTTCCACCAGGGCTCTGCTGTACAGTCCCTGGGGGTTTTGTCACCTAAGGGGGAGGTAAGCACAACCTGTTAGCCCCTCCCCCGTCCCTGGGCGTGCTTGCAACATGTTTTTTTTATTTCAATAGTTTTTTATTTATTTTCAGAAAAGAAAAACAGAAACCTATAACAATAAAAAATACATTACAATAACCATTATATGTCTGGTCTCTTTCATAAGTTACGTCCGATTATATAAACAAAATATAACAGAATATGCTGTAAAGTCGTACTAAGGATATACAGTCTGGGTATACATTACATATAGTACAGTTGAAACAGAAATAACATCAATGTACTAAAGTGAAGCATTTACATAACATCTGTACATAGATATAGAACACCTATCACAATACAAAAATATTCCTAAAGATATTACCTTGGCTTTAACTTACAGAATACAGAAATGCTAATTGTTTCGCATAGCTCTATCCCCAGCAATTACCCGCTCCTGATCAGGTCTCATATTTCCTCGTCTCCGCACATGTGAGTCTAGTCATCTACCCCAAACAAGATAAAATTTCTTCATATTTATCTAATGTATCCACTTCAATTACAGCTAGAGTACAAACCAAAGGGGTTAACACATCCCTGGGAACACTAGTGGACACCAGTATAGAAATAACCTCTTCCCAAAAGAAACTGATAACAGAACATGTCCATAAAAAATGCCAAAAGTTACCAGTGAGGGAACTACGCTTTGGGAATTTTGAGTCAGATCTACCTCCAAATTTAAATAATCGATCTGGCTTTAAATATATTCTATGCAGCAGGAACCGTTGAATTTGTTGAAACCGAATTGTTGTAGTAGACATTCTTGGACTACACAGGGCTCCTTTCCACACATCATCCGACAATATTCCAAGGTCAACATCCCATTTCTGCCTAATGGACGGTAATTCCGTACCATGGTGCGCCCGCATTATAGCTGCATACATAACAGATACTAAGTGCCTGGGTCCAGCAGCTTGTAATAAAAGTTTAACAAGGGAATCTCAGAGCTCTGGGGGGGCATCCACAAATTGTGCTTCCATAGCATGTCGAAGCTGGAGATATCTATAAAAATATTGTTTTGGAATATTAAATTCACATTGCAGCTGTTGGAACATCTTAAATACCCCAGATGTGTATAATTGTCCTAATGTGTTCACCCCCATTTCCCCCAGACCTTATTAACCTGAAGCAAAGCAAGCTCCTCAAGCCCCTTGGTATTGAGCAAGGGGATATCAGGATCCCATCCCTGTCCCTGAAAAATCTGTGAAACCTGCCTCCAAATCAAGACCGCTTGCCTAACTAATGGAGCTGTAACTCCCCTCAGATTGCAACTAAGTAGTATTTGAAGTGGGGTGTGTCCTGGGGATTCCTGTTCCACCAGGAGAGTAGATAATACATCTACATCCAAAACCTGCGTCCATGTCCAAAATTGTGGCAATTGTGATGCATAATAATTAAACTTAAAATGGGGTAGCACAAGTCCCCCGGAGCCTCGTGACCTTGTAAGCGTGTTCAATTGAATACTGGCTCTACGGTTAACACAAATCAAGGAGGATAGCAGTCCATCTATTTGCCTGAACACACCTTGAGGGAGATAAATTGGGGAATGTTGAACCACATAAAGGAGTTTGGGTTGTAGAACCATTTTTATAAGGTTTACTCGTCCAGTGAGTGTCAATGGCAATTTCCCCCATGTTACCAACCTAGATCTTAAATATTCTATTTGCGATTTAATATTTAATGGCACATAGCTATGAGGATCATTAGTTATCCATACACCTAAATATTTGAACGATTCCACCCACTTCAACGGGAGAGGTATAAGCAGAGCAACAGGACACGCTCCTCTAATGGGGAGCATGTATGATTTATCCCAATTTATCGACAAACCCAAATATTTACCAAAAGAATTAATGATTTCAAGGGCATTAGGCATGGAAGAATCATACTCAGAGACAAAGAGTAATATATCATCAGCATATAATGCTATTTTATCTGATCTAATTCCTATAGGCAATCCCCGAACAGCAGGACTAGCCCTAATCAAACAAGCCAATGGCTCAATGGCCATGGCAAACAGAATGGGTGACAAGGTGCAGCCCTGCCGTGTACCCCTTGAAAGCGGAAAGAAGATGAAACAAATCCATTAATCCATTAATTGACACCCTAGCCACAGGAGTATAACAATTTAACCCACTTAAAAAAAAATAAGAGCCTCTCCCAAAACTGCTCATTGTCTCCCACAGAAATGGCCACTCCACAGAATCAAACACCTTAGCTGCATCTAGTGATACAATTATTTTAGAAGAGGGGTCCTCGTGCGAAACCTGTAACTGCGTGAAAAGGCGACGGAGATTAAGCGATGTTGATTTTCCTGGCATAAATCCAGTATGATCTGGATTAATCAGCTGGGCAATCACCTGATTCAGTCTAATGGCCAGAACTTTAGCAAGGATTTTAATATCTGTGGGAGGAGAGAAATGGGTCGATACAACTCCGTCTGCCTAGGGACTTTACCCGGCTTTGGTAACACTATTATTAAGGCTTCTGATATGGAGTGAGGGAGAGAGTTACACTCATACAATTGATTGAATAGCTCTAGCAGGCGAGGCACATAGAACTGGCTGTGCTTTTTATATAATTGTAGAGGAATCCCATCTAACCCCGGGGCCTTGCCATTTGGAAAGGATCCTATATGTCAATTTCTTCCACAGTCAAAGGGGTATCCAGGAAATATTTTGCCTCAGAAGACAACTTAGGAAGAACTATTGCCAGAAGATAATGGAGCAGTTCCTCAATACTATACGTCAGACAAGAACTATATAGCCGCTGATAGTACCGAACAAACTCCTGTGTAATATCTGTGGTTTGGTCATAAGTTACATCCCCTGAACCCATAATCTCCACTGTAGTTATCGAAGGGTGTTCCAATCTTTCCAAGTTGCCCATTTAACTACCAGGTCTATCACCCATTGTATATCGAGAGTGTGAGTTAACTAAGAATTTGTATTGAGCTTTATCCTTCATACAATTACTCCATGCCTTCTGCGCCGTTAGCCATGCAGTCCTGGATGAATCCAACCCATCAGCAAGATAATTAAGCTCTAATGATTGCTATGAAGCCTCCAACTCCAGCTCTGTTTTTTGTAAAAAATACTGTAAATCTGCAACTCATTTAATCAGAGTCCGCCTAAGAAAAGACTTAAAAGCATCCCATATTACCTGGTCTGGGGCAAACCACAATTTAATTCAAAATATTCCTTCCACATCTCCTCGAAATCAGAACCCGCCCCCATACGAGTCAACCAGAATGGATTAAGTTTCCAATATGATTGACCACGCTGACACTCTAAATCTAGACTTGAGTGTTAATGGAGAGTGGTCCGAGATTCCCCTGGTTTCATAGCGCACAAACCGAATTCTAGGCAGCATATCCCGCATGAGCAGCGCCAGGTTAATTCAAGAGAACGCAAGGTGAGAATATGAGAAGCAAGAAAATTGCCTCGCAGTCGGGTATTTCGTCCTCCAGGCATCAACCAAGCCCAGCACAGCCACATAAGCCCAAACCTGTTTCCCTGTGGTGAATTACTGATCTGAGTCGTACCCAGTCTATCCAGAGCTTGATCAAGAACATTATTGAAATCCCCAACACAGATTGTAGATGTTCCCGGGGACAGAGCCATAAATTCAGCCACTTTCTTTAAAACTTCAGAAGAGTAAGGAGACGGTATATATAATGCCAGCAGTAAAAGTGATAGATTATTAATCCTGCACTTCAATAAGACTTATCTACCCCCCCTGGGTCAGTCTGCACCATCTCCAATACAAAAGGGACCGAGTTATGGACAAGAATAGAGACCCCCCTGGAAGCAGACGTTGCATTATAAGCCCAACCCACGCATGGCTTTTTAAGGGAGAGCAACTTCCCAACCACTAGGTGCGTTTCCATGAGACAGATTATAACCGCTCCATAGTGTTTAACTTGTTGCAATACCAGTGAGCGCTTTATTTTGTCATTAAGACCTCTTACGTTCAAAGTAAGAACATTGATATTAGCTTGTGTCATAACGTACCAACCCAAGGTAGTATATCTCCCCCCAGAATATATGACCAAAAGTTATCAGCATACAGCCCCACAATATATATATACCTCACACTATCCAGACATAAAAAATCAGACATAATACTTTGCAAAAGAAAAAAATCTGAGACCTCTCGTCCCCCCTCCCTGTATACCCAACCCCAACTGCGGCATACCTATTCCCAAACCCTTCCTTCAACAGGCAAACATCACAAAAAATAAGATCACCAAGTGAACATATAAAATTCTATCCCGTACGCAGGGTGAGGCAAAGTATATAATGACCCCTAAACACAGAGAACCCTCCAGTGCTTCGCACCCAGGGACAAAAAACTATTTACAGTCCTAAACTGAAATAAAAGACTAGGGAACATATGTACTATAAAAGAACTTGAAAATACAATTGACATATCAATCTGTATCAACCCATAACAATAGAGATAGACATATATATAGTGTAGATAACAGTAGTACCTACAGAAACCGTCATATAGAAAGGAGTATCACATCTCAACAGCACTGCATTATTAATAATAAAATCCTGAGCTAGTATATTATAGTATGTAATCGGCATGTACAGTATATCAATCATCGGCATCAGCACATTGGGGCAGATGTATGAAGCTCTGGAAAGTGATAAAGTGGAGAGTGATAAACGACCAGCCAATAAGCTCCTGACTGTCATGTTACAGGCTGTGTTTCAAAAATGACAGTTGGGAGCTGATTGGCTGGTCGTTTATCACTCTGCAATACAGTAACAAAATATAGATGACCACCAAAATAACATTTCCAGTTCAGTAATAATAAAATCTGAAAAAAGAACACCTGACCATCTTGACAGGTATACATATAACATATTTACGTGTTACGCAAACCAGGGGCAGAGATCAGTCATTTACTAGCGACCACGCGCAGTTTATAAGGAAACAGCATGGCGTAAGGAATTTTCAGGTCCCGCAAGTGACGCTTGACTGGAAGAAACTGTGCTCTTTCCTTCTGAACCTCTACGAAGAAATCAGGGAACACCGAAATCATAGAGCCATTACGTTCCCTAGGGCCTTTAGTGAGCGCCAGCCTTATCACAGCGTCCCGATCCTGATAGTAGAGGAACCTGGCAATAAAAGTGCGCTGGGGGTGCTCCAGGGGGCAGCTCTGTGGTCGGCACATGGTGAGCCCGCTCTACTGCAAAGTGTGAAGTAAAGACCTCTTTACCATATGTTTCCAGCAGCCATTTTTCTAAAAGTTCCTCAGGACACGAACCCTCCTCTCTCCGGCAGCCCCACAAATTTAACGTTATTACGCCGGAGGTGCCCCTCCATATCCGACACCTTTTGCACCGCAGCCATTTGAGAATCCAAGGTATCTACAGTACTTTCACTTTCCTCAAGTCCTCAAGCGTAGAAGTACGTGTTTCCAACTCTCCCACTCTCTCACAAACTCGTTTTAGATCATGATGAATGATAGATATGTCAGACTGCACTTCGCCAATTTTATCAGCGAGCCTTTTCTCACAGGCCGTGAATGCGTCCAGCACACTTTGCAGAGTGGCCGCAGAGGAGTCCACTGGCATGGTACTAGCAGGGGGAGAGACGCTGGGAAATACCCCTCTCCCTGTTCATCCTCGGGCGGTGACTGCGGAGTTGACGAGTGGGAATAAACGCTTTAGTTTCACTGCTGCTGCAGCATGATGGGGTTTCCCCATATCAAACAGGCAGTGTAGTATAATAATTTATAATAACAGACAGTGCAGGCTACTGACTTTGTATATAGCCCAGTAGTCAAAATGGTGGCCGGCAGCATTCACAACACCCAGGAGAGAGAGACACCCAGACAAGCGACCAGGACAGCAGGCAAAGGTATTAATTACTAGGAAGGAGCAAGGCAGAGATTATATATGCAGCAGCTCCGCACGGAGACACAGAGCCCGCCGGCGTCCCACATGACTTGCCGCGGCTACAGGCCCCGCCATAGAAGACGCCTCTCATTAGGCTCAGGAGGCCGCAGAGTGCTCCCAAATTCAGATCATCAAAGGCTCCAGGATCTCTGGTGACAGGTAAGTATACTTTAGCCCTGGGGCGCTTGAGTCAGGAGGCGGTGCAGGATGTAGACACTGGAGAGCACACAACTGCATGTGCTAGTCCATAGACATCGCGGCCACGCCCCCTGCGCTTGCAACATGTTGACTGCACGTCTCAGGTTTGCTCCTCTCCTAGAATACTGGGCAGCCATTTTAAAAGACAGCTCTGGACACAAGGAGAAGCTTAGGCTACAGTGTCCTCCATACTGCGCTCTTAGCTGCCTGTTAGTAATATTATACTCCTTCCTGCCCTCTCTGGCTGGATTGTTGAGCAATATAGCCCATTTATTCACGGCACTGAGGGCCTGATTCAGAGCCGCTCGCTCTGACATAGCGCTCGCTCTGAATCAGGGACGGGCTTTTTTATTTTTGGAGCGGCCTCTCGTCCGCTCGCATAGCTGTGGGTGACCACCCACAGCTACAGCGAGTGGCCATGATGATGGCCATAGCTGTGGGTGGTCACCCACAGCTATACGAGCAGCCAGGAGGCCGCTCTAAGATTAAGAAGGACAGCCCTAATTCAGAGCAAGCACTCCGTCAGAGCGTCCGGCTCTGAATCAGGGCCTCTGTTCGGTCCCCTCTGACCTCCAAGGTTATTGTCCAGAACCCCTGTCTCTGAAAGTGTGAGTTACTGTACTATATCAGCCTCTTAAGGGTCAGACTGCTTGTTCCAGCCCATCCTCATTCTCTGGGTGCTAGCAGAGACTCCAGGATTTTCAGGTTTCGCATTGGGGTCGCTCCACTCCGTCATTGGCTCAGGCTAGAGGATTTAGAGCATTCTTTCATACCTAAGAGGCCTATTTTCATATTGCCATCCAAGTCAATCACCAGCACTTCCTCAAGTAGACTGTATGGGACAATCACTTCCACTTTCCACTTGCTCTTCAGGTCTCAGCCACTGGACCTATGGATTAATAATTACTTGGAAGCTTTTCTCCTTGAAGGAGAGCTTTGTTACATTCCAGGGTTCGGCGGGTATTCCTCCCTGTGGTTAGACTAAGGGGTAAATTTACTAAGAAGTGTTTGGTCGAGATTGCAATCTCGGGTGTGTTTAGCCATTTTTTTTAACTCGCAAATATACTAAAAACAAACTCGGGAGAGATTTCTCTATTTACACTGAAAAACTCAGGTGAGGTTGCAAATACAATTAAATACACCATCGGCCAAACTCGAAAGTACTTTCGCTGAAAAAATATACAACTCGGGAATTTACCAAGAATCGTGATTAGAATCACGGGTGTAATTGTAGCAAACTCGGGCCTAAATAGAAGTTTCAAATAGACCACCCTCTGAGCTGAGTGTTTTGCTGAAAAATACACAAATCAGTATGATCTGCGTATTTTTCAGCATCTACAGTTTGTTTAAGGGTTACATTTTTTTTAAAATGACGAAAGGTCCCCCCAAAAGACATAACCAGCCCCGGGCTACTCAGCCAGTCCTTGTTCCTAAAAATACGGGGAAAAAACTTGTAGGGTTTCCTGGTATTTTAGGAACCAGCACTGGGCTGCTGAGCCAGTCCTGGTTATAAAAATAGGGGGGAAAATTGCGTAGGGTTCCCACTATTTTTAAAACCAGCACTGGGCTCAAATCCAGCCAGGGTGTAATGTCACAGCCAGGGGACCCTTTCACTGGGTCACCCCAGCCAAACCATTATCACCCCGAGCCGCTCATCCCAATCCGGGGATCTCAAGGGAGTTGGGGACCCCACAATAAAGGAGTCCCCCCTCTCCCGAGCACAGCAGGCTTAAGTAGTAAGGAAAATTTTATTGCACCCCTAACTCACTCACACGTACTTACCTGCTGCCAGATGTTCACTTCCCCTTCTCCAGTAGAAATCCACGGCTGTACCTGTGAATAAAAAAATCCTATACTCACCTACGTCCTGGCGCTGGTCTCTGTAACATTCAGGGGTCTTGACAAAATTAGAACCCAACACCCCGGACCAGAATGGACATTTAGCAATGCATGTGTTACCACATGCATCGCTACCCGGCTAATGACGGGAGACCCCTCGTGGTTTCTATCATTACCCGGAGCCGCTAGCCAATCAGCGGCTGATCTCAGCAAAACACAATTGTTGGTAAATTTGAGAGTTTCAGAAGCCTAAAATCACCTGAGTTTCAGTGAGCCCAAGACTCGACCAGACACGATTCTTAGTAAATTTACCCCCTAAGGGTCATTCGATTACCATTCCCTCTATTCTGGCATCTCTACCAAGTGTTATTACACTCTTACAGGCAGATCTTGGGCTCTCAAGTCTACCCCTTCGACGGGGTGGAGTGGCTGCAGTTTGCTCAGTTTCATCTCCTGCCTCTTCACAGGGAAATTTGGGCCCTATGACATAGATCCCGTCCGCTTTTTATGACGCAAGCTATCGTTCCTATTTTGTGGTAGCTAAAAGTGCTCCCTTTGGAATCCAGGGCAGGGGTCCTTCTCAGCACTGATGCATATCTTCTATACCTATCTTTAGACCCTTAGGATCAGTGAATGGCTCAGGGGAGCCTGTTACCGATCTTCAGTCTGTTGCTGTGGATAGTCTTCAAAGCTCTGTGTCTGGTTCTATCACTCCTCCAGCATTGTCCTGTCCCGGTATGGTATTTAAGTGTGACACCCATTGCTTACATAAGCCATTAGGGTGGAGCTCTCAGTTGCAGTTCCATTATGATGGTTGGCCGCTCCCCTAGTTGGGCGGAGCGTCATCTTACAGCTCTGTAGGCAGCCTTCCTTCCCGCAGTTCTCCTGGAGCAGTCAACTCCTAGGTGGCCAGGTCGTTCACTCGGGTGAGTCAGCTCTACATTCTGACACTTTTCAGCACCTTGTAATTGCTGGGGCCTGATAAATATCGAGATTATGATGCCTCGTATAACCACAGGTTACTGAGATACTGTTCCATCTACAGAGTATCAGGAGCTCTCCTATTGGTCGCTCCGGCAGTACAGTGTTAGTTTCTGCTCTTATTTGTCTTTTCTCCACTTTCCATGCTCCCACGGGTTGCAGTTGGAATGGAGCACGGTGATCCTTGTGGCTTGGCTTGGCCACAGTGGCTGTAGTATGCAGCTCTTTCTGCCTCTCAGTATGCACTCCAATGTGTCTTCCTCTATGGTCTGTCCTTTGTTCTCCGGGCCCGTACTTCTATCAGATTTTGTCCCGACCTCACTTTGCCAGAGTGGTTCTTGACACCTGTCCTAGAAGCTAGGATGGTTCTTCCAGAGGGGTCAGTTGTACTCTGCTGCATGTCTAGTAGAGCACTTTGATCAGAATTTCTTCCCAAGTTAGAGACTGCTTCCACTCCTACCAGGGGTTTGGGTGTTTATTTTAGGGCACCCTCTAGGTGCAGCCACCGTTTGTTCTTTCCAGGTGGCTCTATTGAACCTCCCCTGGGTTATTTGGTCTCCTCAGAAGGCTCCTTGATTGCAGTGCACACGCCTTGTCTTGTCGCACCTCCTCTCTGATCTTATACTTGGATCGGACCATTCTACGATCTCGCTTGGGTTCCTACCCAGGGTTGTGTCTCAGTTGCCCTCCTACCTGGGACTGTGGTTCTGGATTTCTGCATTCCACATTCTTTACCAGAGGACGCCTCTTGGGATAGGGGCTCCCCAGGATTTTTTTTCAGTGGACAAAGCTGGAGATTGGTTTCTCTATGGTCCGGTAGGATTTTCGCATAAGGGGCTGGTCAGTTTCTGAAAAGATTATCCTGCTGGCCCTTCTTGTCTATCCACCACATTCTGTGGTGGATCTCATGCCCCTGTTGTGGTGACTGCTCTTCATAAACGGTCAGTAGGCCTTCTTGGATGGCTCAACGTGGCGTTTCTGCAGTACAGATGCCACATGGTTCTCTGTCCACACTATATTTGTTTCTATGCAGTTGTCACCTTCACGTGTTCGGACGCAGCATTCTGGCAAAGGGGTTCTCTATGCAACCCAGGAGTATCCCCTCCCATTGCGGGACAGCTTTAGGACGTCAAAGAGTGATCCCTGTGCCCCCTAGTTGAGGAAGAAGAAAGGAGGATTTATGGTCTTACCTTGTTAAATCCTTTTCTATGACTCCATAGGGGGCACAGGGTGCCTACCCTGACGCACCTGGCTTGCAGGGTTTATTTCCTCTGATGCTGGTTCTTGGCGCACCTTTTTCTGACATTGTTCTGGGTGTGTGCTGGTCTTCCATTTCCTTCTTCTTCTCTCCGGTCCTGCCATTGGCTTGCTAACTTAAACTGTCTGGCCTGTGGGTGGGGGTGGGGTATAGTGGAGAGGGAGCCAAGTGACTGCTGGGAAAAAAAATAGTAACTGTTTGGTGCCCAGACTCTCCTCTCCAGGCTATACCCAGAGTGATCCCTGTGGCCCCTATGGAGTCAAAGAAAAGGATTTAACATGGTAAGACCATAAATCCTCCTTTCTCCTTTTCTAACAAACTGAAATGTATCTAAAGCAAGTTTTGGTTCAGTGAATATGTTTTTAAAAGCCATCTTTCAAAGCCATCAAGTGCCCATGACCTGATGTACTTCAGAATCAAAGTGAGGTTTAATTATTTTTTGAAAGAATTATAATTTAAAATTGCATTTTTTATTGATTTAATTAAAAAAAATCACAATTAAGTTTCATTTACTGTACATTGATGTTAGAATGAATTAAATGGACTGAAGCATTTAAATGAACGCGTGTTGCCATGTTCTCGTAGAAAAATAATGTCTTAGCACACCTGTCCATGTTTATTCTTTTTTTATGCTGTATGTATTCACATGCATGTTTTTCCTGTAATAGTCTTTTATCTATACAATACACACTCCATCCCAATTAGCTGCCAGGTGCAGTGATGTTATGTTTTTAAGTGACACAAATTAAACCCCCAAATATGGTGCATGAATATTTTAGTTTTAGGAGTTGCAGCCTCACAATGGTCTAGCTAATTCAAGGTCATGGCTTTTATAAGCTAGTCCTTTCGTTTAATGCTGGAGTGAAGAGATGAGGCTGAGAGGAATCATTTTACTGACTCATGTACTTTCATTTATGTTTTCAGAAAGGCACAATGGAGTGGTATGAAAAGACTTATATGTACTATAAGCCAGAAGAGAAGGTAAGTGAATGTGCCTATCTTTGTTGATGTCCTTAGCTTATTTATAATTGCAAATGAGTTAGAAGTATTAGATATTAGGTGCATTCTATAAAAATGGGGGAAGCTCGTAAGTGCTTGTGCAGTAAACTGTCTTTAAAAGTGAGATAATGCAACTTAATGCTATTAAAAAAAATTATTGATTTTAGTAATGACTCAAACAAAAATAATATTTACAAAAATGCCTCAAAAGTGCTCTTTTTTTAATGTGCAGTGGTTCAATATTTTTCATGTTTTATATATATTTTTAGTTAAAAAAAAAACAAAAAAAAACATTTTGTCCAAAAACAACTTTTTGAAGGAGAATCCATATCATTCCACACAATTGTGCACAGGGGATTTGCACTTTTGCACGCTCATTAGTGCATTATTTTACTCAACAAAATAACTGGCCTGTTAACATCAATGGGGTCAATCCAATTAGGTGCGAGTAGCGTTGCTGTTTTCTCTGCAAATTTGCATTGCAGTTAGCAACTCGCACTGAACAGGTCACAGTAAACTCGCATTTTTCCATTTGCACCTCCTTCATGGTGAGATATGGTAGGGAAAATCTGTATTTTAAGGTTAAAATGTCGGGATACCATGCAGAAGCCCTTGGACACCCCCTTGTCCCGACACCGCACCCTGGCCTGCGCTCAGATACACCAACCTGATGCAGATGGGTGGTTGTGACGTGGGTTTTACTAAAGCTGCCACCACGAAGAGTATTAGAATAGCTCTCTTGCATTCGCCAGACGCTTAAATCACACTTAAATTCACAATTATTACACAAATGTAGCATGGGCCTCTCCAGGCACGTGAATTAATTAGAGCACAGAGATAACGCTGATAACGTTTTAAGATTTATTGAGAAAATGTCTCCAGGGTTAAATTACAAGGAAAAACAGGTACTTATAGTTATAAATGCACAGATTGATTTCAAGTAAAAGAAATTGATAAAGAGTCAGAATCCTAAATTATCTTACACTAAATCTTAGGGGATTTGTGTGGAATGAGACCACCATAGACCAATATGGGGAGCAATCCTAGCTCTCAGCTACTTCCTTGAAGAGTGAACCCAGTGGAACGGGTGGCTGGCTCGTATGGTTCCCCAACCACCCTCTGCCTCCCAGCAGCCCCCACCCTTTCTGGGCTCAAAAGGCACTGTCCTTTGTTCTACACAGATCTGTGTAGATGTAAACCAGGACTTAAGTGTCATATAGCTCCCTGACTTGGAAAGGTCTGTTTATGGCAGGAAAACTGATAAACTATAAACTGAGCCGGGCTGTCTGTGCATAGACCTGGAACAAGGGCCCCCTAGGGTGAAGAGCAGAGCAGTCCTTTCCTGAACAATTGTCTTCAAAGGCTAGGTACCACTTGGCCATTTGGTTCTCAGTTGTTGATGCAATGCAGTTTTGACATCCTGTCCAAATTCATAGCAAGCGGACATTCCTGAAATATATTCTTTAGCGGAGTTATAATAATACACACCACTCTCACGGTCAGGTTGTGGCTCATAGACCATGAGCAGACTTTACCCGGGGCACACAAAATACATACAGTCATGACACGTGGCTTTGGTGATTCGCCATAACCCATGGCAATGGTCACACCCCTAATGACTAATTAGTCAATTGGAAGTTTCCAATTAGCTTAATAAGTCCAATAATTACAAGTCAGCTCAAAGTACACCAAAAGCATTTTTTTCCTACTTTTTTTGCATTTTTTTGTTTTATTTGTATAAAAGTATACAAAAAAGTTTTCTTTTTATAATTTTTTACTTAAATGACTGAATGATTTGTGCATATATATATATATATATATATATATATATTAACACCATTTAAATACTTCTAGTTTTCTTATGCCTACTAACAGCCTTCTGTATGATTCTGCAAACAAAATAATACATTTTGGGGGGTCTCCCCACTTTTTCATGCACTTCTCCCAAGTCGCATGCTATAGGGAATTCTCACTGCGAGTAGCATATCTAATTGGATTGGAGAATTGGGTGCGCACATTCATGTGCAGTCTGTGAGTTTCATGAAACAAACTCACACCTAATTGGATTGACCCTTATGTATGCTACAGCGGACTAGTTGTATCTGTATTTGGTTACATATTGAGACCATGGTTTTTTAAATTGAAAACAATAATGCTGTTATATAATGTTCTACATTTATTACAGATATCCCACACGGGATGTAGTTGGCATCCCAGCGTGCGGGATTCTGACGTTCAGAAGACCGGCGCCAAAATCCCGACAGGTCGGGATCCTGGCACCAGTATCCTGACCGCCAGCATCCTGAAGGTAAGTATCGGGGTGTTAGGGTTAGGTAGCAGGGTTAGGGATGGGCCCTAGGGGGGATGTTAGGTTTAGGCACCGGGGAGGGGGTGTTAGGTTTAGGGTGCGAGGAGGGGGAGGTTAGGTTTAGGCACTAGGGAGGGAGGTTAAGGTTAGGGAAGGGTTTAGGGTAGGGGTTAGATAAATACTTACCACTGTTCTCTATGGGTGTCGGGATTCTGGCTGTCTGGATGTCGCTGTCGGTATTCTGACCAGCGGCATCCCGACAGCCGGGATTTCATACCCAACCCATCCCACACTACTACCAGCAGGAAAACAAGAGATTGTAGAATTAATGTGAAATCATATAAAATGCTCAATTATCCTTCTCAAACATATGGATACATTCATATAAAGTTTGAAAATAATTGTTTTGGAGGAGAATTGTTGAGGATTTTATTTGCTTTTCCGGCTTCTTGTGAAAGTCTCTCAGTGAAATACTCTGTGTTGTAGAATGATGTGGAACAGCTGAGGTGTCTGGTGAAACTGGCTGATGCAGTCCATGAAGATGTAGAGAAAAGCCAGAATGTGTACAACAAGCACTTTGTCAGGTGAGCCCTGTAATATCACATAATAATAATAATAATAATAATAATAATAATAATAATAATAATAATAATAATAATACTGAGTTGTGATTGTTACTGTATATGGATTTTATTTGCCATCCCATTTCTTTCTTCAATCCAAAAATGTACAAATAAATGGATAAAAATAAATTATAAGTACAGTATATGTATTGAACAATAATTTACCAACTATTTATATGTATTATTATGGGAAGCCATTGAATTTTACCTTTAAGCATACTAATCCCTCACTAGAATCATCACCCAGGGCTTCAATTAGAAATTGTGGGGTCTAGTACAAACAAAACAGGCAATTTATTAAGGAAAATTGTGCTTACATGCCATTCTTGCCATAGGCAAAACTGGGGGGTGGTCTGGGGGTGCACTGGATCACCCATTAGCCCAATTCCGCCATATTACATGAAGGTAGCAGTGCCTATTTTAGCTGGGTGCTTATTGCCGCCGGGCACAGTGAAACAGGAGCGGCCACTCCGGATTGGCTGCCGTTTCACAAGCTGTGATGGGTTGCAGCCAGTGCCGCTGTTTCACCATGCCCGACTTGCTGCATGGTTATTACTCTGCCCCCTGTGGACCCTTCTGTCCAGCCAGCCAGTCCACCTGCCCACCCTGCCCTGTGGCCTCATCATAGTCCAGCCTTTTTCTACCCCTGTGCCCTCACACACCCTGTACCCACATTAAGGTCCAGCCTTCCTTCCCGTGTCACCCACAAGCCCTGTGTCACCTCAGGCCCAGCCTTCCCTGCCCTGTGCCACTCCCCTACAATGTTGTCTAGTCATCCCTGTGCCCACATTAGGTCCAGCCCTCCCTGTCTTGCACTACCCCTTAGTCGGAATGGGTTCGATTCCCATCAGCGGCAGCCCGACAGGAGCAGAGTGCGACGCAGCGGAAGCCCGACAGCGCTGGAAATCCCGATCGTGGATAGGTAAGTATCCACTAACCTAACCCCCCTAACCCTCCTTAGGGGTGCCTAACCCTAACTTCCCCCCCAAGTGCCTAACCCTAATCCCCCCTCTAAGTGCCTAACCCTAACCACCCCCTTCCCCGCTACCTAAACCTAAGTCCCCCCCAGGGGTGCCTAACCCTCCCTCCCCCTAGCCTAACCATCCTGGGGGGGTGCCTAACCCTAAGTCGTCCCCCGGGAGCCCTAAACCTAACCCTCCCCCCCGCGGCTGTCCGCTCGCGGCACCCGGCATCACTACGATCGTGATGCCGGGCGCCGGTCTCCCGGCATCGGGGAAATGCGGGCGTCTACATCTAGACGCCCGGCATTTCACCCTTGCCGGGATAAGACAGTCGGGAAGCCGGCTGCCGGTATATAGGCAGTCGGCTTCCCGATTGCTTCCCCCTTAGTCTAGTCCTCCCTTCCCTGTGCCCCCAATTAAGCTTCAGCTTTCCCAGCCCTGTGCCCCCCATTAAGGTCCAGCATTGTTTGCCCTGTGCCACCACCACCATGCATAGCCATCCCTGTTCCCCCAGTAGGTACAGTGTTTCCTGTCCTGCATTACCCCTTAGTCTAGCCCTCCATGGTCTATCCCACCCTGTCCTGCATTCCACCT
This sequence comes from Taudactylus pleione, assembly GCA_031769625.1. Classification (NCBI taxonomy): domain Eukaryota; kingdom Metazoa; phylum Chordata; class Amphibia; order Anura; family Myobatrachidae; genus Taudactylus; species Taudactylus pleione. The sequence continues at coordinate 33,311,243 of JAUIMM010000031.1, read as the reverse complement.
TGGTCCAGCCCTCCCTGCCCTGCATCCCCAGGTCCTTTCTTTAATGTCCTGTGACCCTCTAGTTGAAGTCCTCCCTGCCCTCCCATATCCAGAGATCACTGGTCGCAAAGGGGCATGGTCTCACCTCAAAAGGGGCGTGCCCTCACATCACTGGGGTGTGCTGCGAGTCACAGGGGCGTGGCCTCGCAGCACGCCCCGTCTTTCAGTACCTCCGGCCGAGCAGAGCGCCGGGAGGTGTAGATGCTCGGACGGGGTTTGACGCCGGGCCGGCCCATCTTGCAATTGGCCCTTCCGGCATTTGCCAGAAGTGCCAGATGGGCAGTCCAGTCCTACCCGGTTTGCAATCATATTCCAAATACCAGGTCAGACTCTAAACTTTAGTGTAAAAGGTGTATTAATGTTTATTGAAGAGAGTATTTAAAATGCAAATTTCCTCATGACCTAGTTCATTAAGAGGGTATCATTATGTATTTTTATTTATTAATTGTGGTGCTTACAATTTATAGTTCCTATCACATGCACTTTTGTCCATGTAAAGTATGTGCCAGTATGTTTTTGGTGTGTGGGAGGAAACTAGAGCACCGTACAAAACCGCAGCAGCTGTGTGGTTAGCGTACACCTCTGTACCAGGCCCATTGTGCAGAGTATTATACTAAGTTATATCGCTTAAACGAGGTCCCAAGCACCCAACAGCTGTCCTAAGATATTAATCCCCTCTGAATTATGGAGCTGGTGCCAAGTTTAATGTATATGTATTAAACAAATAAGCTCTACCAAAAATACCCTCTTATGCTGAAAAGCAGGCACCTGACGATGCACCCAGATCTGCCACCAGTAGTATATGTATATGTGCACCAGCCGCACATGTACCAGGTTTACGTCAGTTGTATTTACAGTCAGATACAGTTACATCCAAGCAGGTCATATGCACAAGAAAACTTATTTAACATTTGTTTTGATTGTGAAGAAAGTTTTCACTATTAAGTTTGCACTCATTAAAAAACTATAATACTATCGTAAATATTCCTTCTTACTGTATGTACAAAAAAAAGTTGCAAACATTTTTTTTAAATTTTCCTAGAAACTCATGTAATATATACAGAATAAATGTAAAAAGCACTTATCAGCTTTAGAGGTACATTTTTATTCATCAAATGAAAAGTGTCAAGTTGGCAAAAGTAATCCTCATTGGCGTATACTTGCATCAGGCCTCAGACAATATGGCTGCTGACATCTCAGTGCAGGTCTGAATTACACTCTGTAATTATTATCATTATTATTATCATTTATTTATATGGCGCCACAAATGTTCCGCAGCGCCTTACAAAGCACATGATAATTACACGTTTCCCATGTGCGAGGTGGAGAGCACTCAACAGATAGTACAGCCAGGTCTTCTTGTGTTCTTCTGACTGTTGGAAAGCACTCGGCAGATGGTACAGCCAGGGCTACTTGCGGTCTTCTGACTGTTGGAAAGCACTCCCCCAAGTGGATGATGAAAAGGTCTTGGGGGAATGGAAGCCGAGTCCCCATGTAGATGTTAGTAGCTGGGTCCCCATATGTGTGGTGGATTTTTCTTAAGGCACTGGGCAGCCAGTTACCTGCGCAAATGGTAGAAAATTTGGGGTTCTGCACACAGGACAGCTGAGGTTCCTCATTATCCACCTGGCACAGCACGCATGATGGAACAAGTGTGTGCAGGGCAGCCGAGAGACGAGGTCACCATCATGGTAGTCCGTCATGCAGATTGTACAGGAGTCTATAGTCATCCTCTGCGTACTGATGACTCAGCAGTGTATACCTGACGCTTATCTGCAAGTTGTTCTGCTGCTGGCGGATGGAATCTATAATGATGTTAGGTCTTGATGGTATATTATCGGCAGATCCCTGTGCACGAGGACTCCTGGAGCGTAATCTCTCCTCTGTTGCAGTCCTCTGTGACTCCCGTGCTATATGGCTATTTGCTGTACCTTTCATATGGTGTCGCCTGTGGTCTGAGCACAGTCTCTCTAATATAAAAACCTGATAAGGTTCATCTTAAAAGATAAAAGTTATATTGTAGCTATAGTAATAACACATAGATAATATATAAACATCAATAAATGTTGATCAGTAACATGAGCTGCAGCAATAATAATTTGATTTATTACCTGTTAACAGTGTTAAGGAGAAATGAATTGCTGTATGATGTAATGCCATACATCACTGTGATGTCTGGCTGCGCGCGTTACCATCTGTTACGGTAGACAAACTTTGCTAACTTTCCTGGGATATAAAGCTGAGCGAATGTACAGATAACTCTAAGTACCGTCCATGTGTCACACAGAATAACAAGTCTTACATTGGTGTTACTGACCCAAACAAATAACTTACCATGTTGTCTACGCCATCCTCTCTGATTCTCCAAAAGTCGTCACAATTCCCTTCTACTCATGTTGTACAAGACAACACAGGCACCTTCAGCAGCCAGTATAGGGAGAGAAGAAATGCCACTGATGTTCCTGTGCTCTGGTGTTTTATACCTGGCCCTATGACATGTTTTATACTATAATGGATGACCAGCACCTGCCGCCAAAATGGAGGAAACCAACTGCTGAGTATCTGTATCTCCATGAATGGCGCTGACTATTGCACAAATAGTTATAGTTAGAAATAATTTGCTCTCTGTGTTGACACCAGCCACTGTTGCACTCTATATATTGTATAGAGTTGACCAGAAAGATCTCTGTATTTTATATAGGTCACCACAATGTTTTGTATAGAGTTCACTAGAATGCTCAGTGTATTACTTATCTGCCACCAGGGTGTTACCTGTATTGTATGTAGATCACTAAGGGCCTGATTCAGAGCCGGTCGCTATTTGCGGTCGTTCATTCAAAAAAAAGGGGTGGCTATTCAAACGAACCGTTCGCTCTTTGCGGTCTGTTCACGCCTCTAGGTCTGAACGAGCAAACAAAACTTGCGGTCGTTTTTTGGATAACTACGCCCCCTGGCCGCTCGCATCCTACGTCATGTCTGCTATTTATTAGATTAATCGAGTACATCGACCAGGGTATGAGCTGCTCGCTATTCTTGTGGTTGGTTTTTGCTACCACAATTTTGCGAGCAGTTCTGGCTATAAAATAACCCAGTGACGTGCACAATGACGCTGCTGTTTTAATTATGCACACCCATAAAACACCCGTTTTGACCTTTAAGCACGCCTGCGATTGGATCTCCACTCCCCGTTTTCAAGCACCTTCCCCTGTTAGCACCCACATACGCCTCTTTCTGTCACTCAAATTATCAGGCATTCGCTATTTTGCGAGCACATGAATTTCGGCCACACTGACTGGTTCGCGCATGCGTATAACGATCCGTACGCATGCGCAGTTGGGCAAACTTCGCTCGGAGCGAATGAGCGGCCGCTTACGAGCGGCTCTGAATCAGGCCCTAAGTCACTATAATGTTCTCTGTATTGGACAGAGGTCTCTAGAATAATCTCTACATTGAATAGTAGCAATATTGTGATGGTAGGTATTACATTTACATTTAGCTCTTTGATATAACAATTTTTATTTATATCATTGGCTATTTAAAACACACCCACATTAGATAAACCACACCTGCATATGTTTTGTCACACCCATTTTTGGCACAGATGGAGCCATGAGTAGGCAGATGGAGAAAGGCACTACCACTCAGGGCCGTAACTAGAGTAGTGCGACCTGTGCCACTGCACAGGGCACCGCAGGGCAGGATGGCGCTGTTCGAGCCTTTCAATTTTCTGTTTATAATCATTTTCACTTGTAGCTTCCTCTTATTTTATCCCCATATCCTGGCCTCCCCATCTTTTCCCTGTCACTCCCCATGAGGCCATGCCCCTATTTCACGTGCGTTTTGTCCCCTTTTGAAAAAAGGGGGATCGCCAATGCTCTTTCTGGCACAGGGCACCAAAAAGTCTAGTTACGGCTCTGCTACCACTGCCAGGATACCAATAGGGAGTACTAACCCAACAAAAGTTATCTACAGTAATTTAGCAAACTACTTCTATGGGGTGTATATAATAAATGCATGAACTATCTTAATATATTTTAGAATGTATGGCTAGAATGCATGGACTAAAAATACATTTGAGTATAATAAAATAAGATAATAATAAAATAGTGTGTTTGTTTAAAGGTATTACCAAAAAGTCACAACACGATATACTGTACATTTCCCTTGGATGCTATGGGGTCTATTCATCATCAATTAACATTTTTACCTACTTTTGTATAAATTAAGTATCGGGGCTATTCATTATAAAGGTAATGCAGAAGATATCACTGATATCTCCTGTTTACCTTTCAGCCCGTATCTGGCCCTATGTCCCAATAAATTAGTATGGAGGACCTAAATTCATCAAGCCCGAAAATACAAAAAGCTTGATTGCGGGAACATTCTCCATCTTTAGATGGCGTTTGATCCTGCACCCCCGCTGCTTCCCTATGGGAAGGAGACCCGGTCGGCTCCTTCCGCCAGGAGCTGCGCATACGTGAGCCCAAGTTCATGAATGCACAGTAGCACTGCAGAGTCAGACTCGGCCTAATCCTAACCCTTGCACATGCCTAATCCTGAACCTAACCCTAACCACAGCCTAATCCTGAACCTAATCCTAACCCTAACCACAGCCTAATCCTGAACCTAATCCTAACCCTAACCACAGCCTAATCCTGAACCTAATCCTAACCCTAACCATAGGCAAAACTGGGGGGTGGTCCAGGGTTGCACTGGACCACCCATTAGCCCAGTTATGCCATATTACATGAAGGCAGCAGTGTCTAGTTTAGCTGGGTGCCTATGTCCGCCAGGCACGGTGAAATAGCGCCGGCACTCCTGATTGGCTGCGGTTTCGCGATCTGGGTTGGCTTGCGGCCAGCGCCATGTTTGAAGTGCCTCTAGTGCTGCCGCTGCTTCACCTTGCCTGGTTTACTGCACTGCAGCAGGTACATTGGTTATTACCCTGCCCTGCCTGTGGTCCTCATTATAGTCCAGCCTTTTTCTGCCCCTGTACCCCCACAAGCCCTATGCCCCCATTAAAGTCCAGCCTTCCTTGCCCTGTGTCCTCCCAAGCCCTGTGTACCCCCAGGTCCAGCCTTCCCTGCCTTTTGCCCAGGCTCGGCAACAGGGGGGGGGGGGACAAAGGGGATACCCCAAGGGTCAGGAGAGCCCCAAGGATCAGGGACAGAAATGGGGCCGCAGCACCTATTAGTACTTTTTAAACTGCTGTGCTGTAGACAGGAATCTTTTTTTCCCTGTTAGCTGCCGTCCAGCAGAAGCCCACCGTCACCCTTTCTTCCCCAAAGTCAAACACCACAGTCACACCGTGACACGCAGGGGCCGGTGCACCTCCTCCTGGGTAACACATCCCCACTTGTACCCAGTAGCAGCACCAACAGTAATCAGTTCTCACCCATCCTGCTTCCTGTTCCTCTTCTCACCCATCGTCGTCCACCCATTTTTCAACTACCAAGAGTACGTCTGACAGTCCGCCACTCCTCCCGCACAGCGCCCCCAACCCCCCACCTCTCGCTGCACCCCGGGCCCCCCCCTGCAGCACCCCCCCTACTGCACTCCAGACCCCGCACATCCCCTTTATTGTGGCACCCCCTAACCCCCCCCACGGCACTTCACTGCACCCGCCACCCTCTCATGGCATCCCGACCCACCCCCCTCTCTGCACCCCCTCCAAGTCCTCCTACTTAGTGGTCCAGCTTGAAAGTGTAGTGTAGGTCTCCTCCAAGCTAAGCTAAGCCAAGTGTCATAACTGTCCATACTCACAGCCTCAGTATGAAGGTAAGTAACTATGTTATTGTCATTTTCAACATGTATATCTACTGTATGTGTGTGTGTGTGTATATATATATATATATATATAATCATAGCAGCGGCCGGCACTCCAAAGGAAATAGTTAAATGCCCGGGTGCACATCCAGGAAGCCCAAAACTGACCCCTCACATGTAGATACGGGAAAAAGGCAACACTCCACAGACTTAGAGGAGGGGGACAATACGATCCATCTCCTGTAGGGCACTGTAACATGATATAAACTGTGGGGATGACTGTAATGTGGCATAAAATAAAGTGGGGGGCACTGTAATGTTGCACAGTATGACCTGGGCACACTATGGTGTTGGTCAATATTTACTGAGGAGGTCTGTAATGGGCACAATATGAACTGGGGATAGCAGAGTAGGAACTGGAGGCAATACAGTGTGACATAATATGAACTTTGGATGCTACAATGTGGCATAATATGATCTGGTGGCACTAAAGTGTGGCATACATAGAACTGGGGCACTACAAAGTGGCATACTGTGACCAGGCAATACTACAATGCAGCATAATGTGAACTGGGGGCACTTTGTGGTGTAGTGTGAACTATAACACTACCATGGTTCAAAAATTAATTGTTGCACTACTATAGGTCATAAAATAAACAACCTCTATGTAGTGAGGTGTCTCTCTGGAAGCATCGAGGAAAAAAATGTCGCTGTGGGACCCACAAAGTACTGGCTGTGCCTGTGTGTGTGTGCATGTGTGTGTGTGTGTGTGTGTGTGTATATATATTTATGTGTGTATATATATATTTATAGTGAGTGGCATGTGCAGTAGATGTTATAATGGTATGGGTGCACTGTAAAGTGGCATAATCTAATCAATGTAATGTTACATAATATGAACTTGAGGCACTGTAATGTTGCACAGTATGATCCTTGAGCACTACAATGTGACATGATATGAACTTGGGGCATTACAATGTGGCATATTATGAACTGGGGCACTTCGTTGTGGCATAAAATGTTCTAGGGACGCTATGGCACGATGTGAATTGGGGGCACTGTGTGGCATAATACTGGCAGCACTACAATGTGGCATATTGTGAACTATGGCACCACTTTGTTTCATAAAATGAACAACTGCTGTGGAGAGAGGTGTCTTGCTACAAGTATTAAGGTGGGGGCCCCGTCAAAATGTTGCTATGGGGCCCACATAATTCTGGCTATGCCCCTGGTGGTAGATGATCAGGAACAAAGAGGACTGCATAATGGTAAGCCTGCCTCATATAAACTACTGAAACCCACCCCCAAAACCTCTGCCTGCAATCATTGGGTCCATTTTAACTGTCAATCACCAAGCCCTCAGTTAAAGCTTTTGCATTAAAACACATTACACTAACACAAAACGGCCACAGCAGCCTCAGGGTTTAAACTATATCAGGCCTAAATACAGCCTTCAGTTATCCTAACAGTGTAAGCAATATAGCAGTTGAAAATAAATGAAAGTGGAAAGTAATTATATTTTATATTCATATATACTCTAACATGTGACAAGTGTTTCTTCTCTCCCTAGTATTGTCAAGGTGGATTACTTTAGTATCACCTACCGGCAACTAGAAAAACTGGTAAGACAATGTTGTTTGGTTATTTATTTACTATACTGACTGGTAGATGCAATAAGCACTGACACTTTGGGCCTTATTCAGAGCTGCATGCTAACTGCGGTCATGTAGTTGAGCGATCATTTGCTATTGCGCATGTGCAAAATAATCTGAAAACTCCTATGGCGCATGCGCTACCCAGAGCGTACTCACAAATGGGACCGTCTGTATCAAAATTGGCGAGGGAAAACCATAGGTGTTCCTGGAGGCGACTGGCAGGTGACCTAAAGCGAACGCCAAAAAATCCATTGCATGGGCGTGTTATGGGAGTGTCGGCTGCATTCTCAGGTGCAGAGCCGCAGCCACACAGGCCATGTTTAGACGGAGACACTGCACCTGCCATAGGCTGGTGCATGTTTCCATGGTGTCGCTATGGTGTGCAGATGGTGGATTGTTCAAAATCACTGCAGCACGCGTGGGCATTAAAAGTGTATGATTCTGGTGCACGCTAGTACACATGGGGAAGGCTAAAGCTGGCATTTGCATATTATCGCTGATGCGGTCCAGCAAAAAAACCACAGTTGTGCAGTGACTGCATGCACCACCGAATCAGGCGCTTTGGGTTTAAAATAGGTTCGGTAAAAACACCCGAACGGAACCGAGTAGAACCGAGCCTGCACATCCCTAGTTTAAAACTTTAAATCATTATTCCTTTTAGTTTTTGAGAAATCAATTTATGATCTATTGCATATACCATTACCATTGTTTTAGCCTTGTGTTAGCCTATATGCTCCTGGGTATTTCAGGTGTGCCCCTGCCCATTTGAACATGTTGCATCTTCTATGTTTAGAGTAATAGGTTTGGAAGACATGTCATGGTCTTGTGCACCGGGTGGCTCATTAATATAGCCCAGGAGACTCACATCTGTCAGAGCATTACGGTGCTTTGTGTTCCGTTCCCTACAGGTGGCTGATGAAGTGAGCATTGCAATGGAGAGTCTGAAGGGCTCAGAACAAGAGGAGCCCAGAATTACCCATGCGATTGGGGAGACGTTATTTGAGCTTTACATTACCCTCAAGGAACTGAGGCGTTTCAGGGATTACCTGCCTTTAAAGTACGTGATTTGTTCTCATTCTGGAAAGCTTGATTTTAAATAGAAATAAAGTGCCTTATTCAGAGCCTGTCTTAGAAGAAATTAGAGACTTTTTCAGCCTAAAATTGCAATTTTCTGTGCATGAACCTCTTTTCGCAAATTCGCATCTTTATTGTCTCAAGTTTGACTTGATACTCACTGCAATAGGAAGGAGTCCGGGGCTGGAATGGGCGTGGACTCGCCGAAAGTGAGTGTGAAGACTGCAGAGGGCGTGCAATCACCACAAAAGTACAGTTAGCGGTATATTTACTAAAGTGCGGGTTTTTAGAAGTGGAGTTGTTGCCCATAGCAACCAATCAGATTCTTACTATTATCTACTAGAATGTACTAGATAAATGATAAGTAGAATTTGAAAAAAACGCACTTTAGTAAATATACCTCCTACAATGTGTTCTGGCCTGGGCGTATAATCTCAAGTTAAGACAAACATTGCCACTGAAAAGTCTCAAAATGGAGCCTCCTGAAGGGGTATGACCTGGGTGCTCATTAAAGTAACTGACTGCAAAGCTGCTAATGGTGACTGCGTCCGATGGTCCGCAACTGTGAAAAATGCACCAATTTATTAAAATTTTGTAAAACTGCAGGAGCGGTATATAAAATGTCATTTTACATTGCTAGTAATCCTCATTTATAAGTGTTGAAATTATAATAATGATAATATTGTCAGCTGCATCGCGGAGCAATTCAGATGATCCAAGCCACTTGGTAGTGTTTAGCTGCACAGTCAGGCCATTAACGTCAATATATTTCTATTGCGTGCAGCGATTTATAGCATTTTCTGTACTGTGTGTGAAGACACAATTCCGGTCGCCATCCAGTTTTATCTCAGACAGGTATGACAAGGGGAAGGAGTCACTGCTCGAGTTTATCAGATATGTCTGGCTGTGAACAGGTTGCAGAGATGAGAAAAAAAATGTTTAATCACAAATTGCACTTAAGTTTTAGACTGATTCTGAATAAGGCAAACAATTAAACTAATGATCTTTATTGTTATACAAAGTCCTTTTCTATGACATTGAAATCTTGATCCTCTATGCTCGCACCACATATTATAATCCGCTCATCCATTTCTGTCAGGGAAAGTAGACATACAGAGCAGCATATACTGTATATTAATTAATGTAGCCTGGATTATAGCTTTTCTTATTGTACAGGTCATATTACACAGCAATCATTATCCTACTGTTATCACAGAGACAACAAATCACTGGCCTTGATGGGATTCCACGAACTATTTAAAGTTTCCATCCACACGTGGCTGCAAACTGTGCACGAAAAGACCACTGACAGGATACAGCGAGCAGTAGAGGTGGATAAGGTAATAGATAACATAAGAAAATGGTGATCATGTTTTAATGCATCGTCTGCTCAGATTACCAGAATTGAGGTTTATATATGTTTATTGTGTTTGTCACTGGAGTCCCTGCCAGACAGAGCAGTGGTAGTCAGCCATTTTGTTTTTGTATCTGGGATTCCAAGTCTCTGCCTGACACTTGTCATAATGACATGACCACAAATATAGATAATAAGACCCCACTTAGGTTCCCAACGTTGGACAGATAAAGCACTTCTGCTCTGAGGCATAGAACAGGTTAATAGATTTTCAGTCAATTATTTGAGAACGTTGTACATTGTACATTAGGTGATTGTATCAGTCCCATGCATTATTGCAGGGTGACATATAGCCTTTGATTCCTACTTTGTTGCTGCACAGATGTTACAGCTGGAGGCTTGCTTGCTGGTGTGTTCTTTATAGCCTCTGTATGTGACTCTTACTCAGAAACAAACATGAAAGTAGAGTCAGATCCTATATTAGGAACTCTTTGGAGTCTGCAAACTTCTTATCATCTCAGATCTCCTGGGGGCCGGGCGCTTTTATAGGTAGGGAACTGAGGTTAAAAAAGGAAGATGTATCAAGACAGAGAGACCCTACTAAAAAGACTTTGATTACATAACTCTAAGCTTCAGAGGATTTGTAAGTAGCTGACATGCGTCATACTCAGACCTCTCTCTCTCTGATTGGTTGGACAGTTTAATATTATATATATTAGCTAGCAACAATTCAGCAATATGGGGCTATATATTGAATTCTATTGCCATTATTGACTCACTTTTCAATATAAACTAATGTCCAGCATTCAGGACCTCGCTGCAAACAGTTGCGCCCAGGAACAGGTGCCCCAGCACAGTTAAGTCGCCATAAAGCTGTTGCTCCTCTAGGGTGCTGGGCCCTCAGGCAATGGGTCCCTCTTGGGATATCACCCTACTACGTTAGCCCCATCTAGCACAGGAAAAGTGCTAAAATGAATGAGGAAGCATAAAAATCAAGGAAATAAAATACTAAAACATAATTTTCTTTCAATTGTTATATTCTGTTTTGAAAAGTACTAGAGATATTGGAAATGTAGAATGTGACACAATCAACATATTTTGTTAAAATTGACAAAAACAGATTTCCAATACAGCTAAGGAGCAAAGTACACCTCGGTGTGATTGTAATAAGTAGGTCTATTAGATAAATGACATAACTTCAAAATAAATTCCTGTTACTACTATAAATATAAGAATTATAAATGTAATTTTTAAACATGGAATAGTAGCAGACATTTGTTGAAATGGCCAAAAGTTATTAGACAGGAAGTCATTTCTATTCTTTATTTTCTGAGACACCATTTGCTATAATGCTGCGGTAGTTTCATGAGGAAAAACTAGACACCTGCTATAATTTTGGTCTGGAACACGATGTGCAAAAACCGGATTTTACATTTCAAAAAAACTGGAAACCTGATGAAAGAAACATTTGTTACATTGCTGGCATTCCATCAACTGGCAAATTTCAGCACGGTGCTACAGCATCCATCCAATTATGCAACTTTTAATTCTAAACTAGACATATAGATTCTAGTGTATTATGCACAATCACTCACTAATGTGAATACATTCACCAAGGTAATGCGGAATAAGTGACTTTAAAATAAATACTATGCTTTCCAAAGTTTTTGGCAAATTATGGCAAATATGTATCAAACCTTCTAAAGAGTGTAAAAGTGGAGAAGTTGCCATAGCAACCAACAGTAGCGGCTCCAGAGTGGGGCTGCAGAGCAGTCCAAAATTCAATAGGGGAACCACACCAACTGCCATTTTAAATGCTGCCAAACATAGATGGCTGCTACTCACTGGCAGTTGGTGAGGCTCCCCTATTTGAATTTGGACAGCCCCACCCCTAGAGCCGTCACTGGCAACCAGTCAGCTTCTAGCTGGCATTTATCAAGTATATTCTGTAAAATGAGAGGTAAAAGCTGATTGGTTGCTATGAACAACTTCACTAATCCACTTCTCCCCCTATGTATGAAATGGCCTTTGCTCTCCTTCACTTAACTGTAGTATTTACAGCCCACTAACAGATAAATATACTTAAGTGAGAAAGCCTTTAACCCACTGTTATCGGTGACTGTTGTGTGCTTAATGATGTACCTGGGCGGGATTGCTCCAATGTAGACCAGAGACATTACTGCTCCTATGTTATTATTATTATTATTATTTATTTATATGGCGCCACAAGTGTTCCGCAGCGCCTTACAAAGTATATAGACAAAAAAGTAACCATTGACTTACAATACAATACAGGACAGGACATGGATAAACATTGCTATTTTAGTGACATTAACGCCCGCATAAGCAGCCAAGTGTTAGTTGCCCTAGTGACTAGTAAGAGATAAATTAAATTACAGTAGGGAGAAGCACAAGGAAGTAGAGGGCCCTGCTCGAAAGAGCTTACATTCTTTAAGGGAGGGGAAGACAAACAGGAGTGACACAGAATGGGGTGGGCCGGGAGAAAGGAAGATGTAGCAGCAAGTTAGGATGAGAGCTGGACGGCTTTAATGAAGTAGTGGGTCTTAAGAGCTCGTTTGAAAGATGGTAGAGAGGTGCAGAGTCTGATAGGGAGAGGGAGGGATTTCCAAAGGTGAGGAGCAGCACGGGCAAAGTCTTGGAGGCGGGAGTGGGAGGAAGTAATCAATTGGCATGAAAGGCGGCGTGTATTAAGTGAACGAAGAGAGCGGACAGAAGAGTGAAGGGAGATTAGATCAGAGATGTAAATGGGAGAGGAATGGGTGAGGGCTTTGTAAGTGAGTGTAAGAGCCTTGAATTGGGTTTTGAAAGGGAATGGGAGCCAGTGGAGGGCTTGCAAAAGAGGGGAGGCAGATGTAGAGCGTTTGGAGAGGAAGATGAGCCGAGCAGCAGCATTGAGCACAGACTGGAGAGGAGAGAGATGGGATTTGGGGAGGCCAGCTAGGAGAAGGTTACATTAGTCCAGTCTGGACATGACCAGTGAATGTACAAGGGTTTTGGTAGCATCCTGGATGAGAAAGGGTCTGATCTTGGAAATATTCTTGAGATGGAAACGACAGGACTGTGAGAGGTTCTGAATGTGTGGTTTAAAGGAGAGGGAAGAGTCCAGGATGACTCCAAGACAACGCACTTTGGGACTAGATGAGATAGTAATGCCATCTATTAATAAAGAAATAGTGGGACGTGATGTTATGTGGGAGGGTGGGAAGACTATCAGCTCAGTCTTAGACATATTAAGTTTGAGAAATCGCTGGGACATCCAGGAAGAGATAGCAGAGAGACAGTTGGAGATACGAGTCAGTATAGAGGGGGAAAGATCAGGTGAGGAAAGGTAGATCTGAGTATCATCAGCATAGGGATGATAATGGAGGTCAAAAGAGCTGATGAGTTTACCTAGAGAAGACGTATAGAGAGAGCATAGGAGAGGTCCAAGAACAGAACCTTGGGGAACACCTACTGTAAGAGGCTGTGGGGGGGAGGAGTCGCCATTAGAGGAAACAGAGAAGGAACGGTCAGAGAGGTAGGAGGACAGCCAGGAGAGAGCAGTGTCACGTAGACCAAGGGAGTGAAGTATATGCAGCAGTAGAGGGTGGTCCACAGTGTCAAAGGCAGCAGAGAGATCAAGGAGAATGAGCAGTAAGTAGTGGCCCTTGGATTTGGCAGCAAGGAGGTCATTGCTGACTTTTGTGAGCGCAGTTTCAGTGGAGTGGAGAGAATGGAAGCCAGACTGAAAAGGGTCAAGGAGGGAGTGGGAGGAAAGAAATGTGGTGAGGCGGTTGTAAACAATACGCTCAAGGAGTTTGGAGGCAAAAGGGAGGAGAGAGATTGGACGGTAGTTAGAGAGAATGTTAGGATCAAGGTTAGGTTTTTTAAGAATGGGGGAAACACAGGCATGCTTGAATGCAGAAGGAACAGTGCCAGATGAGAGGGAGAGATTAAGGAGGTGGGCAAGATGGGAGCAGGCAGAAGGAGAGAGGTAGCGGAGGAGGTGGGAGGGGATAGGGTCGAGAGGAGAGGTGGAAGGGGGGGAGGACTGGATAAGGGCCTTAACTTCCTCTCCAGTCACAGGGGAGAAGGATGTCAGAGTCTGTAAAATGGATGGGGAGGGGTGATCCGGGAAAGTAGGAGGTGGAGAGCTGGGGGACTGGTTGGATATGATGTCCTGATGTATGGAATCAATTTTAGATGTGAAATAGGTAGCAAAGTCAGTGGCAGAGAGCAAGGAGGGGAGACGAGGAGGGGGTGGACAGAGGAGGGAGTTGAAGGTGGAAAAGAGACGCTGGGGATTTGAGGACAGGGAGGAGATGAGATTATTGAAATATGACTGTTTAGAGAGGGAAAGGGCAGCACTGTAGGATGACAGCATGAATTTGAAATGGAGAAAATCTGCCTGAGAGCGTGATCTTCTCCACTGTCGCTCGGCGGTTCGTGAACATTTTTGCAGGTATCTGGTGCATTTGGAATGCCAGGGTTGAGGTGTGAATTTGCGAGGGTGAGTAGTGATCGCCGGAGCAACAGAGTCAAGAGCAGAAGTAAGGGAGGCATTGTATAGGGAAGCAGCTTGTTCAGCGCAGGAGAAAGAGAGGATAGGGGAGAGAAGTGAGTCAAGTAGGGAAGAAAAGAAAGCAGTGTCGATGGCTTCAATGTTACGCTTAGTGATGGTGGCTTTCGGAGGTAGTGGAGGGGAAGGAGAGAGGGATAGGTTAAAAGAGAGGAGGTGATGGTCAGAGAGGGGGAATGGGGAATTGGAGTAAGCAGAAATATCACAACGGTGAGTGAATACCAGATCAAGCAAATGCCCACTCGCATGGGAGGGTGAGGAGGTCCATTGGGAGAGACCAAATGAGGAAGTGAGGGTGAGTAGTTTGGAGGCAGCAGATTCTGTGGGGATATCAATAGGAATATTGAAGTCACCGAGGATAATAGAGGGAAGGTCTGAGGAGAGAAAGTGAGTGAGCCAGGAAGCAAAGTTGTCAAGGAACTTGTAGGGAGGGCCAGGGGGACGGTAGATGACAGCTACTCTGAGGTGTACTGGTTGGAAGAGGCGTATAGCATGAACTTCAAATGTGGAGAATGTAAGGGATGGTTCTGATGGTATATGTTGGTATGAGTAACCAGGGGATAGAAGGACCCCAACACCACCACCATGGTGACCCCCAGGCCTGGAGGTGTGGGAGAAAGTGAGGCCCCCATAAGAGAGAGCTGCAGGAGAAGTGGTGTCAGAGGGTAAAATCCAGGTTTCAGTAATGGCCAGGAGATTCAGGGAGTTGGAGATGAAAAGGTCATGGGTGGGGGCCAGTTTGTTACAGACTGATCTGGCATTCCAGAGGGCACAGGATAGAGTGACAGAGTTGATAGGAAAGATGTGAATGAGATTATCAGGGTTGCAAAGAGGCAGGGAGCCAAGTTCAAGGTGAAATTATCCCACGTTGCAGCCACATTTTACTTTGCAATCATGTGTTATACCAGGTAAGTAACATGTGGAACTCCAGCTGCTGTGGAACTACATATTCCAGCATTCCCTGCCACAGGTTTGCTGTTAGGGCATGCTAAAACTGTGGAATTGCATGCTGGGATATAGTTCACAGCAGCTGGAATTCCACACGCTGCCTACCCTTGTTTTATACAATGTTTACCAAATCAAATGCTTTATACAGATTTTTAGTATTTGCATTTATGTTGAGTTAAATTAAGTTGCTACTAGTTTCTGTTGTAATATGTGTGCTGTAGGGTCTGTCTAGGCCTGTTGTATCATTTGGCAACCTCAATAACATAAACTTTACTGGAGCTAAGTTTTAGTGGGTCACTTAACTAGCACTAAACTAATAAGCATAATGAATTGTCTAATGAGAATTGTTCCTCCCATTTGTGTAATGCTAACAATGACTATGTGTTCTCCTTGGCTGTCTTGTCTCCACATTTTGCCCATGTAACTCACACATTTTGCATAATTCACGGACATCATTAGTTCCCATCAATACTGTATTTCCTCTTGTTCGCACAGCTTGAGTATGTGGACTCTCTCTGTAAGCACAGCAGCTCAGCAGTGGATGTCACTAACTGCTTCTCACAAATCAAAGAGTTCTGGATACAGCTCGCCTGGCCGGACTCCTCGGAGGCCTTTGGGTTTTTAACCCAGCTTTCTGATGTAAGTTAAACAACCAAAGTATATATGTAAGGAAATATTGCTTTGTGGCGTATGCTGCGTCTTGATCTAAGTCTGCACATCTGCCCGGTCGTCTTAAGTTTAAAGGATGGATATAATGTTTAGGCAACCTGTCATGGACATACAATGAAAGGCCTTGCCAACCTATGACCAGCAGGGAATAATGGGGATAGCTGGAGCCAGTAGAGACACAAGTTGCTTAAGTCTATTGCTGGTTGTTTTCTGAGTATGGACTACGCAGCGAGTAGTAAATGGTGGACACCATTGATCAGTATTAAATAAGCGCAGCGCCCTTATATTTAGTACTAGCAGCAAATTAGCTTTGGAGAATTTGAATAATTGTTGTCCAACTGGAGGGCCATGGGCCAGCCTTCACCTTCATCCAGTGGCCGATGTGTGGAAAGTGGCTACTCTAAGTCTAAACCTTATGTACACAAATCAACAACAGACAAGAAGTGTCATCATACTGGACAGACCTTTTGTGATGAATGCTTTGGCTTCATGTCAAGGTCTTTGACATAGGGCAATCCGTTTCATTTGTCAAAACAATTCATTTCATCAATATATTTGCTCTGGACACCAAGAGCACTGTTCCCTAATATGTGGATATATGCCATCAGGATTGGTAAAAACACATTTTCTTATTTAAAATTGTAGATGAAAACACAGCAGCAATGCGTTTAATATAAAATAGTACATTATATATAAAATTGCAGTATGAAATGTACAATAAATGATCCTGGTGTTCAAAATAAATAGTTTCCCCTGGTGAAGGGTTATTTTGCCATGGAGCCAAGTTCTGGAAATAACCATCGTTTAGGTAATCTGGATCTCTATTCCACCTATATTTATTTATTATAATATATATATGTATCTATTTATTTTAAAAAAATTATATATATATATATATATATATATATATATATATATATATATACCTGTATACACATAGGCAATTTATCAGTTTGTGACCACAGAGAAACAATGCTTCATTTTAAGTTGCTTTACTCCAACTTTTATCTGTGCCTTAACTTGTCTGTTTGACGTTTTAGGATATCTGCAAAGCAGCAATATATTATTCAGAAGTGATTAAACGTAAAGTTGACAAAAGTCACCAGACAGCCGGACAAGCTATTGTTACGGAGCAGGTAATTTGAACGGTGAAGAATAGAGATGTGAAATAAATTGTCACATATATATTTAATGACATTTTTAGTATTTATGGACAAACTTAATATTCACTGCACGCAATTTATCTCTATACACTGCATTTTATTGTTACCTGAACATTGTTTTTATTGATTAATAGACACCCACAGGACATGGGGCCTATTTACTAAGCCTTCGATGGAGATAAAGTGGACAGAGATAAAGTAACAACCAACCAGCTCAACTGTCCTTTTTCAAACACAGCCTTGGCAGTTAGGAGCTGATTGGCTGGTACTTTATTTCCATATTTCCATTCACTTTATCTTCATCCAAGGTTTAGTAAATAGACCCCCTGATCTGATATGGAAGTTGTCCGACTTTGGTTACTAAGGGGTCTATTTACTAACAGTAGAAAAGGGTAAAAAACGAAACAGTGAAAATCCCTGTACATATCACTTCTCAACATGTACTAAGCGATTTCCACTTCTTTTTCTCTGCCTACACTAAGGGGTCTATTTACTAACATGGCTCTTTTTGCAGAGAAAAATCCCCTCCTGCTTCGCCTGCTACCGCTGTGAAGCAGGATGCGACTACCGCAATAGTTATTATTGCAGTTCCTGCCGAAGAGGGTGATGGTAAAGTCCCCCTCTCTGCGGTGAGAGCTACGGCGCACAGCGCATTCCTGCAGGGGTACCTCCATGTGTGAAGAGAGATAAGAAGCCGCGATCAGCTGGGAGCCGCCTGCACTGCACGGAGGAGTCACACACTGACCACCTGATAAGCTTCAATAGAGGGGTTTTTTAAACAGCAGAAGAACTTTATTTATAATGAACAAAATTAACAACAGCATAGAACTGACCTCGGCTCTGCAGTCTGCACTGCAGAGAGGGCAGATAACGGCAGCTCTCATAGACAAAGCCGTCGCTGGAGGTAAGCGCTAGCAGTGACTCATATCACACTGTAGTAACAGCTGAGAGACATATCGCCGCCATAGCAGCGCGATATACATGTCAGAACTTAGCGCAAGCAGAGAAAAAGAAGTGGAAGGCGCTTAGTACATGTTGAGAAGTGATATGTACAGGGATTTTCGTTTTTTACCCTTTTCTCCTGTTAGTAAATAGACCCCTAAGTTCTGACATGTAGATCGCGCTGCCATAGGTTGCTATGGCAGCGATATGTCTCTTAGCTGTTACTACAAATAACGTCATTTAGAGGTGTGGCCTATGGTAATTAGGCCACACCCCCATTTTCGGACTAGGAGGCGAATAATATCCATCCTGCACAGGGCGTGGCTACCCCTGGAGCCGACCCTGTATAGAATGTACTTGATAATTGCTATCTAGAAACTGATTGGTTGCTATGGTAAACTTCCCCACTTGTCCACTTTAAAAAAAATCTTGATACAGCTCCCCCTTTATCACCTCCCCCCTGGAGCTGCTCTGCAATTGAGGCGACCACAATGGAATCCATGCTTCTAAAGCATGCTCTCTCGCTAAGGACATGACCAATGCACATTAGTTCCACCTTTTGTACCTTAGTGATGTCTCTGCTACCTACTGATTTGATCATTCCTAGTGACTTGATAGGCTGCAGTCTCCTAAATAGTGACTGGCTGCAGTGTGACCATTCGGTGAGACAGTTGCACTAGTTTGCCTAGTAGATAGTTGTGGGGAGATTTATACCTATTAAAGCAGCCAATTAGATTCTATCTACCATTTATCTAGTTCAGAATATAAAATGGTAGCTAGTATATCATTGGTTGATACATCTACTTGTCCTCTTTAGAAGGTTTGATAAATCTCATTAGTCATGTAAGTCTGTGCGTCCTTTGTTGTATATGCAAAGCATACTGGCAGATGTGATCTGACAACAGCTGGAGAGCCTTGTTATGCCACCCCTTGGCATTCCCAGAGGTCTGCCTGCATATGTCCCTCTTCATTGCTTTCATGTTTCTGGATTTGTTTGTACAGCTCTGTATAATCCTAAATAACATTGAACATGTGCGGAAGTTCATGGGCAACGTCCTCAGAGATCTAGACTGGAAGTCTCTGGAGACAGCGGTGGAGCAGTCGTGTGGCGCAGATGGGAAACAGCAGGTGCAGAAGGCATTGAATACCCAGCTTCAAAACATTGATGTAGACATGCAGAGAGAGGCAAAGAACATGATCTCACATCTAACAGAAAAGGTATTAAAACCTGTATTAGCAATTATAAAACCTCTGACATTATACACAAATAGTCCAGTTTATACATAGACAATTCTCTCTAAAGTTGAGATGTATCAAAGCTTGGAGAGAGATAAAGTGGAGGTTTCCCATAGCAACCAATCAGCTTGTAGCTAACAGTTATCTAGCACAGTCTATAAAATGACAGAATGTGATTGGTTGCTATGGTCAGCTTCTCCACTTTATCTTTCTCAAAGGTTTGATACATCTCCCCTCCAGAATTATGCGAACAACAGCATTAGACTAGAATTGTTCTTTATCAGGGAACAATATACACAAATTATATAAATGTTACATATTTGTGGTGGGTTCATGACCAAAACAGACAATTGTTTCGTTTATTGTGATCATTTGGAATTGGTCTGTTTTTATCAGCATAAATGTCGCATGTACAGGTTGAGTCTCCCATATCCAAAATGCTTGGGACCAGTGGTATTTTGGATATCGGAATATTCTGTAGTTTGGAATATGTGCATATTATAATGAGATATCTTGGGAATGGGACCCAAATCTAAACACAGAATGCTTTTGTTACATATATACACCTTATACACACAGCCTGCAGGTTATTTTATACAATATTTTCAATAATATTGTGGCTCAAACAAAGTTTGTGTACATACATGAAATTCATTTGTTTCATATACACCTTATACACGGTAATTGTATACAATATTTTTAATAATTTTGTACCTAAAACAAAGTTTGTGTACATTGAACCATCAAAAAGCAACGGTTTCACTATCTTAGTCATGCTAGAAAAAATTCTGTATTTCGGAATATTTGGATATGGGAGACTCAACCTGTATAACCCGTATATAAATGTTTTTCCTGTCTCTGCAGATGATCGGTGATATAAAGAAATATATACAACATATAAGCTTGTCTCCAGACTCCATTCAGAATGACGAGGTGCGTATTCAAACCATCTATCTAACATTGCACACTTTACTAGAGAACATGTAGGATGCAATAACAGTGAATGTAGTTTTTTAGTGTTTAAAATAAAAAATATGAGCCTTTTTTCCCTAGTTAGGGCACTTCAGAACTGGTTGCCCAAGAGACATGTGCAGCTCAATGCTTTCCAGTGGCCCTTACAAAAAAAGAATTGACCCCTGGAGCACCACAACTTATGGACAGCAGCTGGCGAACCCAATGTTGCATTGCTTTTTATTTTTCGTAGGACCGTACTTAGCAACCAATAAGAACTTTGCTTTCATTGTGTAAACTGTACTAGAAAAATGACAGCTAGACTCTGATAGGTTGTTATGGGTTAAAGTACATGTGGCATATTATACAACAATATTGAGTAAGCCCCATAGGGCCGAATTCTATTAGCTGGAAACGAAGTCACACAGTTTTTTACCACCAGTAAAGGCAACAGAAGTAACTATTTGTTGCTCAATTAGACACCAACGTTACTGCAGGTTTCAATAGGCGTTAACATGCCTTTAAGTTTGCATCTCCAGAGAAGGTGAAAAGTACTGCATTTACAGGTTTTTAAATATTACAAATAAAAACATGCCATTTAAAAAAAAAAAATCCCAAAAAAGCAAATGGGTGTAATGATATGGGACATGTATGTTGATATGTATTTTGATGTATTGAAGGGAAAACAAATTTTGAACTTGCAGACAAGGGCTCCAAAAGGGTAGGGGGCAAGTACTGATTGCCCAGAGTTATTGGAGGGGTTGGGTCAGCTGCTGAAGGAGACATTGTCCCAGTTTGCAGCGCTGCTAAGGGGGCTTAAATGTCCACTTTTGCAGCACGCAGCTAAGTGGTGCATTGTATACTATTTTGGGGGAAGGGGACACATGGTCATTCCTCCTGGATTTGGCCACGCCCCCCCCCCCATCTACACACACACACAGATCCGGGGTCCCATTCAGCTCTTGTCTGCCCTGTTTGCTGATGGGAGTTACAAGGGGTTTTCCAATATTTTACAATTTGGTATATAGTTATACACATTTAAAAATCACTATAGAGACACTTAAATGGAACCCAACACTATTATTTGCTGGAAATACTTGCTGGCTATCATTTTTCATCATTTATAAAAGTTGCAAAAATCATACATTTGACGCCCATGTAACTGCCTCCAGTACTTTGCTTATGCCTGCTAGCAAACTTCTATACTGTCTTACCATCTTATTTTCCACTTTTTGGGGTTCAAGATGATTTCCCCATTCTTTCATGCATGGCAGATAGGTTGCCACCATATAATTAACTCATGACATTCTCGCAAAGCCCACAACTTGCCGTTATTCTTAATGAAAATATCAAGCATAACGAGGCACTTCACACTACAGAACTTGTGGCCAATGAGTCTATTTACTAAGCCTTAGATGGAGTTAAAGTGAAAGGAGGTAAAGTACCAGCCAATCAGCTCCTAACTCCCATGTCACAGGCTGTGTTTGAAAAATTACAGTTAGGAGCTGGTTGGTTGGTACATTATCTCCGTTCACTTTATCTCCGTCTCTGGCTTAGTAAATAGACCCCTAATTGTATTAGGACCACAGACTGCAAGCTGGTTGTAATGGAACCTAACTAATAAAACTGTAATTTTCCTGCAACTGGTTTAGGCTTGCTGAGCATCGTTGTGTATTTTTAGCATGCTGTCAGAGTGATTGCTATCATGTTTATGTAGAACTCACAAATATGAGGATAATTATAACGATAATCATAATTAATTTGGACTTTTCAGCTCATTCATTCAAACATCAGTAATTTATCTGTCATTTTAATCACTGACATATGGTCTATAATCTGTTTTAGGCTGTGTCTCCCCTAATGAAATATCTTGATGACAAATTAATTATACTAAGTGAAACCTTGGTGAAGGAAAACCTGTACAGGTAGGAAAAGATTGCCTTGTTCATCTCATATGAGTACATTAATAAACAGTTGAAGAAGAGGAAGATGGCACACGCTGCATTCATGGCCCATGCTCAGGATAAATGCTTAGACCAGAAACAAATATGCAGTAATTGCACTAGTTTTACATTATGGGGGGAAATATCAAACCTTAATTTTAAAGAATGTACTATGTATCTGCGGCTCTTCCGCTGTTGACAAATCAACGCTTTTTGACCGGGTGGTCTTTGTCAAGGTTTTACACCTTGACAGAGACCACCCAGTCAAAACGTGTCAGTTTGAGGGACTTCACCCATATGGACTTCCATTTATGATTACCTGTACTTCCCACAAAGATCTACATTTTGGAGAGGGAAGAAGAACCTCCGAAAAGTAATAAACCTTAAATAGGTTTAGGAATTCACCACTTCCCCACCCATACCAAGTACTATAAAGACGTGGATTCAAGCAAGAGCACCTTCAGCTAGCTCAATTTTTTATTTGTGTTCTATAAGTGGGGTGTTGGGTGACACCCAGGAGTTTTGTTGAAGAGGACTGCACCTGAGTGCACGGAGGTGGATTCCTTTCTTTGTGTATGAGATCTTTGGTATATAAGCCAAATTACTAGTGGAATGCCCTATTTTCATAGTCGCTGACTGGCTTTAATGAGAAATCCCTGAAATGCATTTACCAATGGATGCACATTTTGGGGTATATTTACTAAAGTGTGGGTTTTTAGAAGTGGAGTTGTTGCCCAAAGCGACCATTCAGGTTCTAGCTAATATCTCTTACAAGGTGCTAGATAAATGGGTTGGGTACGGGATGCTGTGCTCACTCAGGATGCCGGTGGTCAGTATCCCAATGCCGACAGGATTAGGATAACGACACCTGCCGGCAAGTACCCTAAGCCTAACCTCCCCGCAGCCTAAACCTAACCCGGCTTGCATACATTTCTGAACCAGGCCGAACATTACATGTCAAAAAAATTTCTGGAGTGCCATCGCCGTTACAACCAGTGACGTCACTAGGGGGCCACATCGGGTGACACCATCTCAGGAGGTGGCACCGAAATAGTAGAGCTGATATGACATTTTGGTGTCACCTCCTCTGATGGTATCCACATCATCCACTGTGCCAAGAGAGGATAGGGGCTGCAAACCCCCAGCATGATGAGAACAGGGGCTTGACTCACAGTCACTCCCCCACAATGTCACAAATCAGGGGGCTTGAATTCACAGACACGAGGTCACGTCCCCCTTCATACTACCGCACCAGGTGTCACCACACATAGTGACGCCACTGGTTACAACATTTATTAACATTTACAACAGTACTATACAGATATGCCCAGCATTATCCTTGCCGCTGGTGCATTGCGCGAGATGCACGTCCACAAGAGGATACGCGCACTGCGCATCCATAGGAATGCATGGTGCAATCATAGTGCGTGCCATAGCGTACCGTAGCGTATGCAAACACGGAGAATCACATAGCGTGATGCGTGCGGACATTTGTGGCGTCATCAGCCTCAATGTAACTGGGCGCATCTGTATGAGTACTAAAAATGTCCGTGGTTTCCCTGTCCTTCCTTTTTTGATGTTAGGTTGATAATTTTTTGTCTGGAGAGAAGGGGCCTGATTCAGACTTGGGAATAGTGAGAGATATCTCAACTGATCATCTTGGTGAAACCATGCTGCACTGCAGGTGGGGCAGATTGAAAATGTGCAGAGAGATTTAGATTTGGGAGGAGTGTTTCCAAACTGACATCTAAATTGTAGAGTAATAATAAAGCTGTGCAATATTTGGGTGCTACATGCAAATGCAGCCAGTATTTACCCCACATGTAAAAAAAATTATGTATTTACACCCCGTGCATTGCAATATGGTTTGTTCAGGTTCAAGTTCACAGTTGAGAGAGATATCTTACTCTATTCCCAAGTCTGAATCAGGCCCAAACTTTGTACTGTTAGTCAACTAGCAAGACCCCCTACAGCTAAATACTGCTCAAAGTATTGAGCATTGAGGACCTCATTCAGAGTCGGTCGAAGCGGCCGCACGGTCGTACGGAAAAAGGGGCCGGATATTCAAATGATTCCCTCGCAAGTTGCGTCCCTAAGTTCGGATCGGTAGCTGGCCGACCAAGGGGAGGAAGCGGTCGGAAGACAAAAAAATACGCCCCCTTCTCGTACGCATTGCACGTCATCTCCGGGCATATAAGGATTAATCGAGACCATCGGGAACCATCGGCACTGGTCGTAGAGCTTAAGGTTGACCATACCCTCTCTTAAGCTCTACGATCATGTCAGTGTAAAAACCTCCCATGTCACATGTGCCATGACGCTACTTTGTTAATTATGCACTCCCATAAACCGTATGCACTCCCATAAAACGCCGTTCGCATAATTAGGCACGCCTGCGTTCGGATCTCCACTCCCCCGTTTTCAAGCACCTTCCCCTGTTACCACCCACAAACGCCTCAATCTGTCACTCAAACTACCGACCTGGCTGTGTTCAAGGAGAGAGAAATTTCTGATCGTAGCGGCTAGTTTGCGCACGCGCATTGCGAACTTTACGCATGCGCAGTATAGCGAACATCGGTGGCGTACGACCATGCGTCCGCTTCGACCGACTCTGAATGAGGTCCTGAGTGTGAGCAGGACTAACTGTGACAGGGTCAATATATAGCGGCTTTAGTTGTTATACAAGCCACACATGGGTTCTTTGTAGAGGATCTAAGTGCATAAATAAAAGTCTCTTCTGGAGCTATGATATAGAGACACTTGGTTTCAAATATTCCTCTTCAGCCTCCTCGCCCCTAGTAAAATGGAGACTGTGGTCTGACTACTGTTCTGCACTCATTGCCTCACCGAGTTCCTCCTCCAGGATAAGATGTCTGTATCCCTTTGTTGTATAGGGCATTGTAATTGGTATATTTCTGCCTTCCCTTCGTTTCTTAAGTATAAATTGTATAAATGCCAGTGTCGGCTGTACTCTAAATTCTTCAATAAATACCTAACTCTTCTGTGAGGGAAGGAAGTGCAGCTGACTCTGTCAGTCTAAGTATCCTTGAGTGTCACCTATATTGTACTAGTGCCAAAGGTTGCATACCCCTGTTCTTGTGCATGCTATTAAATGTAAATGATAACATACTGTGGGGTCTATATATCAAGCACTGAAAAACGTGGAGAAGTGGACCAGTGGAGAAGTTGCTCATAGCAACCAATCAGCTCCTACCTATTATTTTATAGACTGTACTTGATAAATGCTACTTCAAAGCTGATTGGTTGCTATTGGCAACTTCTCCACACTTTTCACTGCTTGATAAATAGACCCCTGTACGTCATATTTATTTTGAGCAGTATTTAGCTGCAGGGGTCTTGCTAGTCTCTGGCTCCCAGGTAACTGATTCTTGAGTTTCAAACACACAGTGGCCCTGATTCAGAGCCGGACGCTCTGACAGAGCGCTCGCTCTGAATCAGGGCCGGTCTTTTTTTTTTAAGAACGGTCTCCTGGCCGCTCGCATAGCTGTGGGTGACCAGCCACAGCTATAGCGAGCGCCCATGATGATGGTCGCGATGGTCAAGACCATCGCGACCATCGGGCTTGCGATGAGACCCTTGTGGTAGGGTCTCATTGCCGCAAGCCCCAGAGAGATTTCGGCTCTAACAGAGCCGGAATCTCTCAACTGACATCACTGGTGATGTCAGTGGGGCCGGCCCCAAACGTTAGGCGTTCCCATGGGAACGCCTCCGTCTGGGCAGCCACCCCCTGACCCGCCCACCAAAGGGGGCGTGCTGTCACTCAACATTGACAGCACGCCCCTTTTGGTGCGAGACCCGAATAGTGACGGATTGCCCGTCGCTATCCGGGTCTCACGCATGCGCACGACGGAGCCGGCTCCGTTGTGCGCATGCGCTCTGGGCCATCATCAACCCTGTTGCGAGCGCTCAGTGCTTGCGACCGGGTCTGAATCAGGCCCAGTGTTATTTTTTTTTTTACATAGATGTTTTTGAATTATGGGCCTGATTCAGACCCGCTCGCGAGCGCTGAGCGCTCGCAAGCGAGTCGATGGTGCCCTAGTGCGCATGCGCAAGACCCAGATAGCGACAGCCAAGCTGTCGCTCCGAGTCTCGCACCAAAGGGGGCGTGCTGTCGATGTTCAGTGACAGCACGCCCCCTTTGGTGGGCGTGCCGGGGCGTGGCTGCCAGACGGAGGCGTTCTCATGGGAACGCCTACTGTCTGGGTCCGGCCCCACTGACATCACTAGTGATGTCAGTGGGAGTGATTTTGGCTCTGATAGAGCCAAAATCACTCCAGGGCTTGCGGTCACCGAGACCCTACCGCAGGGTCTCGTCGCAAGCCCGATGGTCGCGATGGTCTTGACCATCGCGACCATCATCATGGACGCTCGCATAAGCTGTGGGTGGTAACCCACAGCTATGCGAGCGTCCAGGAGGACACTCCAAAAAACAAACAAAAAAAAAACGCCCTGATTCAGAGCGGGCGCTCGTTCAGAGTGTCCGGCTCTGAATCAGGCCCTATGTTTTTATTTAACAGTTCATAGTGTATTTTGTTTAGTGACACTTGTTTATGTGGCTTCTATTAGTGTCACTTGGTTTTGGAAAACCTATCAGGGTCTCTGCTAATTTATTTACTGTGAACATCTACTTATATAGTGTCAGCATACTCTGCAGGGCTTTACAATGCTCAGCTTAGCTCTTGTCAGATACAGCAACTTTGATGATTGGGATATTGACCCTGATGGCAAAGCTTATTCATAAAGTGCCAATCTCAAGTCATACCATGAAATAACATGCTTTCATTCTGATACAGTTGTTCAATGCTTAACTCAGATGGCTGTTTTTGATGGTTTGTTTAACAATAGTAAAGATTGCGTTAAATTAAAATAACACTGTGCATGTCACACTGCAATGACCTATAATTGCTTATACACATCGTTATTGTTCCTTTCATAGGGTCCTGGAGGCGCTCTGGTGGCTCCTGTTGAAATTCATTATTGATGCTGTGGACTCCAACAGAGGAGTGTCTGTAGAGTTCTATGGGCGATTTTATTATACACTTGAGGTAAATAAGTCCACAATACATGATACTAAATCAAAACAATAGACAGATCTATATCCAGTTTGGTCCCACATATACATTTAAATACTATGTGGCATAATTTCCATCCCTAAAAAGGAGTGGAAGAAGGGGCCAGACTATACATGTTGTGTGCTGGGTGCTGTCAGCATGCACACTGGGTTTGTGGGAGAAAGGGAATAAATGAGAGAGGGGTGCCCAAGCCACAGGCCCCCTGTGTCCCTCTTAATCCAGCTCTACTGACACCATTGATCCAAACTGCAAACTAAAGATTCACAGGCAAAGTGAATCAGTAGCAGTTTACAGGTGTGATCATCGGTGCTGGCGCCAGGGACCTGGGCCCCTTACAAGTGTACCTTCCTGATGGCGTCCCTTCCAAGGTGTAACAGGTAGTTACGCTGCTGGGCCAATACAACAAACAACTGTGCATTCCCAGTGTGCACATAAATGCAAGAGTCTATGAACTATGGGCCTGATTCAGAGCCGTTCGCTATTTGCGGTCGTTCGTTCAAAAACAAGGGGTGGCTATTCAAATGTTCAGTTCGCAAATTGCAGTCTGTTCACACCTCTAAGTCTGAATGAGCGAGCAAAACATACGCTCGTTTATTTGTTAAAAACGCCCCCTGGCCGCACGCACCATACGTCATGTCCGCTATTTATTAGATTAATCGAGTACATCGACCAGCGTATGAACTGCTCGCTATTCTTGTGGTTGGTTTTTGCTACCACAATCTTGCGAGCAGTTCTGGCTATAAAATAACCCAGTGACGTGGTCAATGACGCTGCTGTATTAATTATGCACACCCATAAAACGCCCGTTTTGACCTTTAAGCACGCCTGCGTTCGGATCTCCACTCCCCATTTTCAAGCACCTTCCCCTGTTACCACCCACATACGCCTCATTCTGTCACTCAAAATAGCAGGCATTCGCTATATTGCGAGCACATGAATTTCGGCCGCACTGACTGGTTCGCGCATGCGTATAACGACCCGTACGCATGCGCAGATGTGCGAACATCGCTCGGAACGAGCGTACTGCCGCTAGCGAGTGGCTCTGAATGAGGGCCTATATTCCCTATTTACAATAGGTACAATTCTGCCCAAATACTGTACTGCTCAACGTATATATCGCTCAAAGCCAATTTGTGAAACAGTAGATTGTTTCATATGTATTATAAATCTTCGGATAAACTGGTCATACTGCTTCTAAGTCATCTATTCCATGAAGTGATACTGCACTGACCCATTAGGCAGCGAGCGGGTTAAGGCACCTGTCTGGAAATAGTTGGGAAACTGACAGAACTGTACAGCCCATCTTACTAATGAGTGTTTTGTTTCTGACAGGCTCTGGTAGACTTTTTCCATGCAGAAGGACAAGGGTTACCGCTGGACACCTTGCGGAACGGAGATTACCGGGTGATTGACTTTAATTACTGTCTTTATAACTCAGAAGTCAGAGCTTTAGAGGAATGGACAGTGCTTGGCAAAAAATCAAGTTTACTTAAATCTCACTTCCTGCAGAGAAAAGCCATGATAGTTACTGACTAACCTGTGTTCAAACTGAAACATCTTTAAATCCTGATCTCTTGCAATTCCTTTTAGATGAAACTTGAATATTTCTAACAGTCACTCAACCTTTTGTTTCATGTAAAGAAGCTCCATTGTTGCTGACCATCAATTGATGCAAATAGATTAGACATGTGCGCTGATCCACGTGTTTTGGTTTTGGATCTGGATTTTTTTTTTAAAAAGATGATAAAAAGTTTTGGTTTTTTTTAAAAAACAGCTAAAATGATGTAAAATTTTGCAAACCAAAAAATGAGGTTCCAATTTAAAATCCGAATTCCGTACCACTGGAAGATCAGAACTGTGAATCAGATTTATCCGGATCTCCTCAGGAGCTTAGAACTGCGACTCGGATCTGTCCAGATTCACGAAATTCGGGTGGATTTCGATTTCTGGAGAACCAAACTGCACATCTCTAAAATAGATAAAATACAGAACAAGCTTCTTTCTTACATATAGTGCCTCTAAGACCCAAATGTAAGAGGCTCCGATTTGCTGGTCGTGGCGTGATTCCGGCAAAATAACTGCTAGATTTAAAGCGGCAATTGGTTTCATGGCAAAAACAAACTGATGGATTCTAGTGATATAAACAAAGGGCCGGATTCAGCAGCGTACGCAATAGTGATTACGGACGCAGACAAGTGATTGTTTGCCATTGCGCTTGCGTACAAGCCGCACTGTGTGGGCGTCTTTATGCCGGCTATACTTTGGCAAGCATTAGCATATTTTCGCAGTAGCGTTGCATACGATATCATAGCTGCGATCGCAATTGCGTTCGCTGCAGAGTGAGGACCAAAGAGCTATGGCCGACAAAACGGAGCCTATTACATTTGGGCCTAACTGGGTGCTTGCCTTTGATGACTGTTCAAAACATGATAGAACACATTTTCCAATCAAATAACATCACACAACAGTGAGAGGAGCCTGCTCCTGAGTGCATAGAGACTGACAGACCAGGCAAGCTGAGTGGCTATTTGTTCATTTTGGTAAACAACTCTCGGAAGGTGTATGGACGTTTATAGTTTTTGTTATTATTTAAATTGTTTTCGATGTTGTTAGAGATTTGTGATTACTTATGCTGGCCATACACGCTACAATTATCGGGACGATCCGCCCGATATCGACGGATCGCCACGATATTTGTATCGTGTGGGGGGGCGACCGAGGGTTAAATATTGCTCGGTCGGGCATGCAGGATTGTCCAGCACGCCCGTCCGATGCGATATTTAGCGGGTAAACTGTCGGCCGCATCGGGCAGTGTATGCCCAGCGCAGCCGACAGACAGACATTTCCTGTGTTCCTTCCTAAGGAAGGAACAGGGAAATGTCTCCGCCCCCGGGGGCGGAGCGCGGATGTCGGGCTATACACTGTGAGATTTCTCTCACAGTGTATGCCGGCGACTTCTGCGGCTGGCAGCCGGCCAGATAAAATGTCTGTCGGTCTGACAGACATTTTATCTGGTAGTGTATGCCCAGCATAATATGTGGCCAAATATAGTAAATATTATTAAGTGATCTTTTATTGATAGGCTCAAATGGAGATTAAGGACCGTATTCAATTAGCCGCGAAAAGTGCTGTTTACAGAAAAGTTCTCAGATTTGCATTTTTCGCCTGTTTTCCATATTCAATTCCCCGGAGTTTCGCCTATGCAAAAACTCCATAGGCAAAAACAGGGGAAAAAGTTTCTCCTGCAAAAGGAAGGAGAAAAGAAGTGTAAAATCTATATTGGAGTACAAACGAGGGGACCATTTGGACCCCCCCCAATGACTAATTAGGCAAAAATAAGTGGGGAGCCTGTTACTTTGGGGGCCTTTATGGTTGGGACAGGTGTTTTTGGGATTGCAGGAGGCTGCAGTCGGTGTATTTTTGAGATTATTTAAATCTTCATTTTAGAGACATTAAAATATACTAGTACCCATTTTCAGTTACCCCAAATTTAACTACAGTACTTATTTTTCCCCAAAAAACATTACTTTATACCATTTTTCCACACATATGTAAATATGCATATAACAGCCCATTGCAACAAAATAAGATCACTAAATACTTTTATTAGGGCTACTACTACTATTCTCTATTTATTTCCAGGGTCACTGAAGCTTTTTATAGGGTACAGACTGATTTCCCCCCCAAAAAAACAAATGTCCTTTTCGCTTTGTAAAACATTAGCATATCTGCGTTTTCACGTATTTTACAATTGAATAGAGCGAAAAGCAGGGACGCGCATGGAGAAAACATTGCGGCAAAACAGGCGAATTAGTCAAATTCAATCCGCTTTTCAACAGACTACACTTTTCGCGGCTAGTCGAATTCGACCCTAAGACTGATAAGCAGAGACAAGGGGCCTAATGCAGAAGCGCACCCTGATCCCGTCACCACTGTGTACCTATATGCAGCAGTACTGTGAAAATATACAAATGCTGCAGCCGACCGGACTTGTGCAGAAATGCCGCCGGCGGCAATTCTGATCAGCCACTTGCATACAAAGACACTATTGGTTGCACCATTGAACATCTGAGCAACCTGATGAGTGCTCCGAATGTCCGTCGGAAGTAACCTGCCAGAGCCAATGCAACTGGGCACACAGCACAGTCCCTGGCAAAGACACACCCATGAAATGATCAGGACATGCCTGCGTTCATGTAGCAATCCCCCTTTTACCTCCCATAAATGTTCACGGTCAGTCACTCTGCGTCTACATTCTTACTGCAAACGCTATCAGTAATCAATCCCGCCACATGCGCAATGCGGCCATGGCCGGTGCAAAGTTTCTTGGCACCTTTAAACATAGCTTCAGCCTAGCACCCGCCCCTCATCTCTTCCCTCCTCCCTCATCCACACTCCCAGTTCCACCTCTATGGCGGTAAGGGTCCAGAGACATCTTTAGTTTTTGTGCTGGCGACCTCAGTCACCTCAACTGCGCCCCTCAGGAACAAGCGCCCTTAGGCAGCTGCCTAAATCTGCCTAATGGTAGCATCGGCCCTGCGAGCGACTTATACACATGCGCAGGACAAAAACAATCGCTCAGTCCCACAAACACCAGCATTGCGGCCACCACTGAACCAGGCCCCAGGTGTGGCGCTATGTATGCAGATTTATAGTAACACACTAGTAAATGATTGAGCTTTCTTATTACTTCAATTTATGTTTCAGTTTTTGGAAGAAGAATTACGTTTAAATAAATGTTCTACAAGTGAACTTATTGAAAAATACTACATGGATAACATCAAAGAGCAGGTAACTAAGTTATAACAAATACTCTTACATTTACCATATACTGTATATCAATCAGTTTTATAAGCCACTAATGTTACTATACAGATTGATCCAAGATGAACTGGCACAGATGTACCCATAAAAGTCACCATACAGTGAGAGCACTAGACTGGCACAGATGTACCCATAAAACTCACCATACAGTGAGAGCATAGACTGGCATAGATGTACCCATAAAAGTCACCATACAGTGAGAGCACTAGAGTGGCATAGATGTACCCATAAAAGTCACCATACAGTGAGAGCACTAGAGTGGCATAGATGTACCCATAAAAGTCACCATATGGTGAGAGCACTAGAGTGGCATAGATGTACCCATAAAAGTCACCATACAGTGAGAGCACTAGAGTGGCATAGATGTACCCATAAAAGTCATCATACAGTGAGAACACTAGAGTGGCATAGATGTACCCATAACAGTCATCATACAGTGAGAGCACTAGAGTGGCATAGATGTACCCATAAAAGTCATACAGTGAGAGCACTAGAGTGCCATAGATGTACCCATAAAAGTCATCATACAGTGAGAGCACTAGAGTGGCATAGATGTACCCATAAAAGTCATCATACAGTGAGAGCACTAGAGTGGCATAGATGTACCCATAAAAGTCATCATACAGTGAGAGCACTAGAGTGGCATAGATGTACCCATAAAAGTCATCATACAGTGAGAGCACTAGAGTGGCATAGATGTACCCATAAAAGTCACCATACAGTGAGAGCAGTAAAATGCAAGTCGGCATAATTTATAAATATATAAACTAATGTTTTAACTAGTTATCAGAACTGAAGAAGAAGAAGATGGGAGTACAGGGCAGGGGGTGAGTCTATAGAAGGGCTCTGACGTCAGTCACCATAATATGGAAAACAGTGAAAGATTAGCATTAACGTGGTCTTTAGAATGGATTGTATGACGAACAGCAGCCAAATAGTAAGAAGTTACAGTAATGAGAGCAGGATAATGTACTGAGTGAGCTGAGTATTCTAGCCAAGGAGGCGACAGGAGAGTACAAGAGACTGGATGTGTGGAGTAAAGGTGAGGATGGAGTCATGAATGACCTCAAGGCTGCAGGCATGCAAGACAGCAGTCAACGTGATGAAGACTAGATGGAGGATGTTGACACTGAGAGCTGGGACATATTAACGCCTGTGGGAACTCCCTCCTATGAGCAGCACCCCCACCTCCCATCCCCTTGGCTCCCCATGTGCACCACACACCCTGCACCCATTATATATATGCCTATGACTGGCAGCCAGGAAAATTAGGAGATCAGTTTTGGTCATGTTGAGCTTAGGATAGTGATGTTGCATTTAGGTGGAGATGCCGGTGAGGAGTTAATAATAATAGATAACAGAGGAGAGAGGTGAGGGAAAGAGCAGTAGATTTTGGTGTCACCTGCATAGAGGGCGTTCTGGTTTGAAGATAAAATGACACAGAATAATAACTTCTAGGGGTCAATCCAATTAGCTGCCAATTACACGCACTCGTCAGCAAGTGCAGCTGTATGCTAGCAACAACATTTGTCATTATCAATATTTTTAGATTTGTATCCAAGCCAGCAAAGCCATGTGACTGTATACTAGCTCTGAGAAGTTAGTCTGATTGGTTACATTTGGGCTTTATGAACATTTGTTTGGTGAAAACCTTAAAACATGTGTCTTGTAAGGAGATAAGTGTTCCCAGTGTGACGCTGCTGCATTGTTCTGTGTTTTCCAGAGATCAGCTGAGCATAGTAAATACGGACGAATTAGTGTAAAATGCTATTATGAGACCTCAGAGCAGAAACTCTACGTGGAAGTGCTGCACGCTGCAGATCTTATCGCACTCGACGCAAATGGTGAGAAACATTAAACATGAACTCATTACCGGATGCATTGGTCGTTATACCTAATCTTACCACTTGGAAATGATAACTTTGTCCTGCACAGTAATGTGCAGAAAACAGGATTCACATTTAATTAGCTGAATTTTAAAGACTTAGGAGAATCTGAACCTTTGTAAGCAGCCAGATACTGAATTAATGGATGGATTTAGTGCATTGCTAATTCTGACAACAATGAGGGCGCATCCACATTTCCGTCTGCCTGCGGATGCTTGCTTACTACATTATGGCAATGCGAGACTCCACCTTGTATAGCAGAAATCCGTACACCTGTATGTGGATGCCTGTCCCGCCCACTGTTCTTGCATGCGCTGCCGCAGACATCATCATTAGTATCGGCCCACCAGCCTCATGCGATCACATGGCCACCGTCCAATTACTGCCCAGAAATGCCCATTTCATGGATTGTGTGGTCCCGGCCTGACCAATACATACACTTTAGCAATCTCTGTGTGTGCGGACACCTGTTCCTGTACCTGAGCCGACTTCTTTTGCACATGCGCAACCATGTGTAATCTGTGTTATCCACGCAATAATGCAGATGGATGCAGAAGAGGCTGCGTCTATTGTCAGTAGCCTAGCAGCAACCTTATGCAAATACCGCTACACAGCCCTTCCCTGGTGTACATCCATGTGTATGACTGTGCAAGGACTGAGAAGCCCACTGTGAGCGTCCTTATACACTGTAATAGAGATTAGTGCGTCTTTAGATACATCATCAAACCTTGTGAGCGGTTGAATGTCTGTATATGCAACCACTGCCACACCAACGACACTACTATAATACGCCCCTTATACGGACCATCTCTGTGCGTGCGCTAAGACACCTTCCTGTCACCGCCCAGTTCATTACTTCTACATGTCTACATCTGAAACTGCAACTGTGACTCTGTATGGACAAAATGGTGAGGCATGAGCAGTGTAACTTAGATGCATACGTAGTAGCAGAAAAATCACTGCAATGCATCAAACATCGGCTGTGCTTCCACTTCTGAATCAGCTCCACAGTGTATGACCTTTACAAAATAAATAGCTGAAAAAAAAATGGAGCTAATCGCCAGTTTGTAAAACCACAATTAGTAAATACACCCCTAGGAGATGCCTATCTTCATGTTTCAATGTCTTCTTATATTACTAGCATCAGTCAATATACTCTTTGCAGAATCGTTATATTTAAACTATACATGTTTCCCCAAATTTTTTCCAAAGTTTACACTACTGTACTCTGCATGGTTAACTTTGCTGCCTTACAGCACACGGGATCATAGTTGCAAATCCAGTCAGCACCCTATCTGTGTGTAATTTGTATGTTCTCCCCATGTTTGCATGGGTTTCCTCTGGGTGCTCTGGTTTTGTTCCACAATCCAAAACATACAGGTAAGTTAATTGATTTCTCACAAAAATTAACCTTTATGTGTGTGTCCATGTGGTAGGATATATAGATTGCACGTTCCACTGGACTGACACAGAGACTGATGTGAATGGCAAAATATTATCTGTAATAACTCTCTGCTGACAGTTTGATTTAGCTAATTAGATCTAGGACCACCCAGACTACCCAGACCTGTTCACGTCACATGCAATACTTTCTCTATACTCTAATTGACCAGTCTTTGCATATATGTATGTATCTATACACTTTTTACACTATCCGAATTCAGCACTCAAGTACCCTGTCAATTATCTCAGGGAGAACTTGGTTCCAGGTTTGATAATGATGGGACAGAATTAGGTTAAGAGATTTTATATGCTTTTTCCAATCTACATGATTAATTACATCAGTTTCAATTATGAGCATACGGCTGCTATGCATTTCATGTGTTTACATTAAATCCCAAGTGGAATAAAGATATTATGGAATATGAGCACAATGATTCAGTTATAAAATACAGTTGCTCTGACCTTTGAAGTGCTTGAATTGGTCTCTAAGATATTTAATGAGATCATCTAAGTACTCTATATCCTATAAAGGTGGTGTATCTACTCTGGTTCCCTGACAAATTAATTTCATTTTATGATCATACAAGGGAACTGTGTTAAAAATACTTTCGCCATATTTATGTAATATTGTATCAATTGATTTGTATTTTTATGATTATTTTTTTTTTTTTGTGATCCCGGGTAATAAAAAGTGTATCTATCGTACACTCTTTTTACTGGATAATTATTAAAGGTTAAGTACTATCATATATTATTTTCCTTTTTGACTTTTTCTCTATTTACCAAAGAGTGCACCAGTAAGACTATGGGCCTGATTCAGACCCACTCGCGAGCGGCTGTCCACTCGCAAGTGGGTTGATGGTGTGCACTGAGCATGCGCACGACGGAGGGAGCGCCATCGTGCGCATGCGCCAGACGCGACGAGCGAAGGACTTTCCTTCGCTCGTTGTGTCGATGTTGATTGACAGCACGCCCCCTTTGGTGGGCGTGCCGGGGGCGTGCCTCCCAGACGGGGGCGTTCCCAAGGGAACGCCTACCGTCAGAAGCCGGCCCACTGACATCACTAGTGATGTCAGTGGGAGTGATTTTGGCTCTGATAGAGCCAAAATCACTCCGGGCCTTGCAGTTGAGAAACTCAACCGCAGGCTCCGGCTCGCAGTGGCGATGGTCGCGATGGTCAAGACCATCGCGGCCATCACCCTGCACGCTCGTATAGGCTGTGGGTGGTGACCCACAGCTATACGAGCGTCCAGGAGGACGCTCCATTTTTATGGAGGACGGCCCTCATTCAGAGCGTGCGCTCTGCTCAGAGCGTCCGGCTCTGAATGAGGGCCTATATTTGTTCTTCTGCTTCTTCGCAAAAACAGCTGATATTGTGATTATGCAAATGTTATCTGGTGCACCACCAACCAAATAATTCTTACATTAATTTTTCTAGCTAAGACCGGTATCTTGGTTCTCAGAATTTACTTATTGACATTGTGTATAAATGGTTCTGATTGACTAGTGCGGACTCTACAAATAACTTTTTTACAGAATACTCTTGTGGTCTGATTACCTTATATTGGGATTGCTTCCCCTAGCTCCAGGCACAGACAATCAGCTGTGCAGTCTACATCTGCTGTCAGGAAATTGCACCTTCTTGCTGAATTTACAAGAATGGAATGCACATTTACATTGGGCCTTTTGGTCCCAGGCTTTGCAGAGAGACATGCAATCTAATGACCTACAACATGGGCTAACCAAGGTTTTCCTGTATCTGCTCCCTCTGACTGTTAATGAACAAAACTAGCTCCCAGAGTCATAGGAATTAACAATCTAATAATTTGGCAGAGTTTGCTAATATCAACAGAACATAACCAGACATTTCTATTACCTGCCCTTTGTGTGAGGCAGATTTACAACAGTACAGCAACAAGAAAACATAATTCACCATATTTATATCTATATCCTCTACAATTTGTTATAAAGGCTGTATAAGTCATGTATAGAATAGTAGCAGGAAGCTAAACATACCTCTCTTCCACCATATATTACTATAGTACTGTACATTTATGCAAACATAAATCTCACATTTTTTTCTAGGTCTAAGTGATCCTTTTGTCATCATTGAGCTGTGTCCCCATCATATTTTCCCGATGGTAAGGGGTCAGAGGACACAAGTTAAAGCCAAAACCTTGCACCCAGTGTACGATGAGCTGTTTTATTTGTGAGTATATGGGCAACAATATTAGTTTCTATGGCACATTTTAATGTTTGGTATATACAATTATTTTTTTTTTCTTTAATTACACACAGATACTTCTATATTTATTAGGAATTTGCCTGTCAGACATTAATCTCTATGTACTTATTTAGATATAATGTATTTGTATTATTTTATTAATATTAGGGGTGTGCACCGGCCACTTTTCGTGTTTTGGATCTGGATCTTTCTTCGTGTTTTGGATCTGGATTGGTTTTGCCAAAACCACCCTTTTGGGTTGTGGTTGTGTATCTGTATGTTTTGGAAAAAAGCATAAAAACAGCTAAAATCACAGAATTTGTTTTTTATTTGTTCCTACGCTATTATTAACCTCAATAACATTCATTTCTACTCATTTCCAGTCTATTATGAACACCTCACAGTATTGTTTTTAGGCCAAAATGTTCGACCGACACAAGCGGTTGCTAAGCGACACAAGTGGGCGGCACACAGGGCACGGGGCAGTGTACCCCAACACCATACAGGGCAGCCCCTGTAAAAATTATTTGGATGAATTAAATAACCCCTGTAAAAATTATTTGGATTAATTAAATCATCCCTTTTTATATGGAGTGAATATACACAGGGCACAGGGCAACATACCCCTATACCACACAGGGCAGCCCCTGTAAAAATGATTTGGATGAAGGGCAGCGTACTCCACACAAGACAGCCCCTGTAAAAATTATTTGGATGAAGGGCAGCTTACACCACACAGGACAGCCCCTGTAAAAATTATTTGGATGAAGGGCAGCGTACACCACACAGGACAGTCCCTGTACAAATTATTTGGATGAAGGGCAGCGTACACCACACAGGACAGCCCCTGTACAAATTATTTGGATGAAGGGCAGCGTACACCACACAGAACAGCCCCTGTCAAAATTATCTGGATAAAGGGCAGCATACCCCTACACCACACAGAACAGCCCGTCAAAATTATTTGGATGAAGGGCAGCGTACACACAGGACAGCCCCTGTAAAAATTATTTGGATGAAGGGCAGCGTACACCACACAGGACAGTCCCTGTAAAAATTATTTGGATAAAGGGCAGCGTACAGACAGGACAGCCCCTGTAAAAATGATTTGGCTGAAGGGCAGCTTACACCACACAGGACAGCCCCTGTAAAAATTATTTGGATGAAGGGCAGCTTACACCACACAGGACAGCCCCTGTAAAAATTATTTGGATGAAGGGCAGTGTACTCCTACACCGCACAGGGCAGCCTCTGTAAATATTATTTTTATTTTTGAGCAGCAGCCACTTCACAGACAGGAGCACAGCACCCCTGCACACCTACGCCGTTGACAGGTGTGGCTAAAGCACACAGAAAAAAATAATTATTTTTTTTCACACTGGGGTTGGGTGAAGAGAGCACCCATGAAGGACAGAGCACCCCCTGGACAACACAGCACTACAGCCAGCCCCTACGGACAGGACAACAGCCAGCCCCTATATGGACTACAGTAGCCAGCCAGCCCCTATGTATATGGACAACAGTAGCCAGCCAGCCCCTATGGTCAGCAGCAGCAACAGCTCCCAGCTCCCTCCTTCTTCACAGTAGCCAGCCAGCCCAGTATGTAATGTATATAATATAACTACTTTATTATAAGTTTGTTTAACACAGTGAGTGACACAACAGTAGCCAACAGCTCCCTCCCTCTGCACGCTCCACAGCCGGAAAATAAAAATGACGGTGATCACGGGACCTTTATAGAATCCAAAACCCGTGAGAATCCGACAGCGGGATGATGATACTTTGCCTCGTTCCGGGAACAGAGTCTGGTGGGAAAACCCGAGCCGGACTCGGTTCCCGATTCGAGGGGGTTTGGATATCGAAAATCCAAACCCGCTCATCCCTAATTAATATACATATATTTTTATTATTACTGCCATGTGTCCTATACCCATCAGTTATCTATCCATGTAGAAATGTGTGTATACTGTATGTACATCATATACCTGTTAGGGGAAGAAATCATTAGCACAACATGTAGATTTTAGGAAAGAAAAGATGGTAGATACCAATACTGTACATGAAACTGACAAATTGCAAACAAATCAAATAAAAATACATTTACAATGTAATCGTTTCACAGTATTTAGTCAACTTGGGCTTCACTCAGCCTCTGACATATGTGGTATTAATATATAAGCTCCCTTATCTTGCTTCACTCTGAAATGAGGAAAGGGAGGGGTAGGGAACACAAGTATAAATCCTTTATAGATCTGAGTGACTGGTTTGCAGTCTCCAAGGTAATGGAAATGCGTTGTACATATTGCTGTATTGAAGCATGGGGCTACGGTCAGTGATGTCACTACCACTTTGAAGAGACGTAACTGACAAGCTAGGCTTTGCTGTTTGAGGTTACTGGTCTGTATTAGCAATCCCTTAGTGGCTGGACACAAGTTGCGGAATATGTTACATTCTATTTGTGGTGATTGGGAAAAAATATTTTCTGCCACTTTACTTTTTAGCAAAGCTGTAGAGGAATGAGGGGCAAAGGCTGAACATTGCATTTTAATATCTATAGACCTGACTCCACGTTGGGCGCCAAGTGCCGACATATTGTATGTGAACATCATTGGCTGCCAGAATCTTATGCTAATGCGACCGTCTATGTAATTATCCGTGCGGATTTACATGCATGCATTGCTCCACCCATTATCTTGGATTTCAGATGACATGTAGTGATAGAAAGTAATGAGGATGGTAATGGTAAGAGCTGTAACATGTAGGTAAATGTGTCCCAAATATTGGGGCTCATGTAGAGATACTGTAGATGCAAATGCTATTTTAGTTTTTAGCTTTGCACATGCAACAAAAATATATACGTAACCCTAGTTATGCT
The DNA here is from genome assembly GCA_031769625.1 of Taudactylus pleione. Taxonomy (NCBI): domain Eukaryota; kingdom Metazoa; phylum Chordata; class Amphibia; order Anura; family Myobatrachidae; genus Taudactylus; species Taudactylus pleione. The sequence continues at coordinate 33,270,579 of JAUIMM010000031.1, read as the reverse complement.
GGCTGAGATGCATTTTGTTCTTATGTACCCATGCGCTAAGGGGGGAGAGAACGGGGTGTGGAGAGGGCATATAAGCACGCACAAAGTACAGTAAGTGTACGTTTATAAAAAGTGCATCCCATGCTGACCAAAAGAAAGATGCAGGCAAATGCATAAATCACACTGCTCAATATTAAATGAGCTAAAGCAGAAAATAGAGGCTTACGTAATTCATGAGATAAGATACAATTTCTAGGACAGCAGTGCGGGCCCCTCATAAATCTAAAGCCTTAAATATAAAAGCAGTAAGGAGCTCCTGTGGTAAAATGCTCTAGTTAATAAATTATAAATGAAGAGTTCAAACTCCACATCACTGTAATAGAGCTCTGATTCCCAATTGTCTGTCACATGGCTCTAAATCAGGGGCGTTTCTAGTGAGGAGGGGGCCCGTGTGCAGTCTCCGTCATGGGCCCCCTCCTCTCCGTTCGGCAGCCGGCAGCGCTCTGAGGGCCCCATTTACTAACGAGTTTTATCACCAAAACGAGTGATAAATTTCACTGTGTAAATGGTGCTCCAGCCAATCAGCTCCCAACTGTTATTTTTCTAACAGTTGACAGTTGGGAGCTGATTGGCTGGAGCACCATTATCATACACAGTGGAATTTATCACTCGTTTTGGTGATAAAACTCATTAGTAAATGAGGCCCTGAGTCTGAGCTGTGCGCGGCCAGCGCCGGAGTTATAGACTCTGGGCACTAGAGTGTGCCCAGAGTCTATAGTGCATGCACAGGTCACCGGGAAAATGGCCACGGCGGCCATTCTCCCTCTACTGCGCATGCGCAAGCGACGAGAAAATGGCATCTGTGGCCATTTTTACAGCTCCGGACCCCCGCGCCGACATGGGACTCTGGAGAAGTATATTATGGGTGCAGGGTGTGCACTGCGGGGCCCCCCTGGACCCAGGGGCCCGTGTGCCCTGCACACCCTGCACCCATTATAGATATAAAGTATCAATATCATGTTCTCGGTTTGTTGAGTGGTATTCTTAGAGCTCTGGGGAACAGTTGAGAGGGGTGGACACCCGTATGTTGATAATGCCTAAATACAGCTTGTTATGAATCAGTATAGAACACAGGTTCTCAAACTCGGTCCTCAGGACCCCAAACAGTTCACGTTTTCCAGGTCACCCAGCAGGTGCACAGGTGTAGTCATTACTCACTGACACATTTTAAAATATCCACAGGTGGAGGTAATTATTTAACAGTGCATGTTTTCCAGGTCTCCTCACAGAATCACAAGTGAAATAATTACCTCCACCTGTGGATATTTTAAAATGTGTCAGTGAGTAATGACTACACCTGTGCACCTGCTGGGTGACCTGGAAAACGTGAACTGTGTGGGGTCCTGAGGACCGAGTTTGAGAACCACTGGTATAGAAGATGGACTTACCTCATAGAGTATATGGTTCCATTGAAGCCGGCTGTCTGCATGCTGTAAGTCAACGGTGGCCAGACTTTTGGACTTGGTGATCTACTTATAGCTAAAAATCTTCTGTGATGTACAGAGTACCTACATTTGCTTGCGCTGTAGGTGCTCGCCTGAAAAAGGGGGCATGACCTCGCAGCAAGGGGTGTGAGGACTGTCCTGTCGAATTCACTCATTGGCCCCCACAGTAAAAAAAATTACACATATTGGCCCCCCAGGACAAAAAAAATGCACACACATTGGCGCTCACAGCAAAAAAAACCAAAACACAATGTCTCCCCTCAAGAAAAAACAAAAACAAAAGATTGTCCCTCTCATAAAAAAAATAAAGCATACATTAAATTGCCTCAGCCCCCCACAGAATACTGACCTGCCCTCAGCCATGGGTAACACCAGCAGCCACAATGTAGGCCCCTTAGTCTTGATTGGTCCAGTATGCAGCACTGTGCCCCTTTTTGGGTTTGGCGCCTCCGAGACAGTCTCAGCCAGTGAGAATCAGCCTGATTCTTTTTGGCTATTGCTTTCACAGTGACAGTCAACAGAGATAGTTGTGGCTTCAGTTCGGTGCATCTGAGCTAACCAATAAGAATCACCATGATGTACACCTGACCATAAGTAAACATGGCAGCCGCAGCTTCAACACACCACCTGTGATTTCGGCACAGCAGCCAATAAGAATCACAATGATGGGGTAAATTGTAAGCATAATAAATTATTTAAAAAAAATTTAAATAAAGATTTAACTTCCCTACATGTGGAGTCATTTGAACTAGCTTGGAAGCAGGACCTTGGTGTTACCTTGGACTAGGAAGCATGGTCGCTTATCTGCTGCTGCATTGCAAAACCCTCAGTTAATACTTCTAAAATATACGTCGACGGGTACATGGTTCCCACAAGATTACAGTCTATCCTACACCTCTGACCTTTGTGGGTGCAACTGTGGGCATAGAGGATCCTTCCTTCACATCTGCTGGGAGTGCCCACTTATATCTAGGTATTAGGATGACATATTGCTACTCATTGCACAGAATATATAGAGCGCTTGTATAATAAGTTGTAAATGTGTAAACGCAATACCTGTGGGAATAAAATTATGGTTAGTATAAAACAATGTTTATAGCTCTCTTGAATGTTAAAAGTCCATAGAGATGAGAAAAGGGTTCCAATGATTGCCATGCAGTGTGGTGTATTGGTAGAGTCAGATCGGGTGCTCTAACTGTCTCTCCCTAATACTGCCTACCTTGTTGGCTCCCGCTTAGTCCTGTTGGTACCCTGTAAACGTGCCCGTCTTCTTCGTCCGTGTCCAACGGAGCAATGCTATGACGTCACTGTCAGTACGGTGTGCCCTAAACCAACGCGTTTCAGGCTCCTGGCCCTTTGTCAAGGATAGTGCTCCTTGCTTGTGATCTTAACTTTATTGAGAAGTTTAATTGGTTCAATTAAAAACTATTAATGAATTAAGCATATTTTTCTTTCTTTATATTATTTAATTCTGTGGTATTGCTTTTTCAGTACATGTAAATGTATTTGTAATTAAAATGTATAATGGAAGAAAATAATAAAATAATGTAGATAAATGAATCTTTCCTAAAACAGCTAAGTTGGACTAATTGACCTTGTGTTAGAGGAAAGCATTGATCTCCACATCTACATTTAAACCTGCAGGTTGCAAGGTTTGCATCAAGAAAATCCATTTTGTTTCTTTTTTTCTTAATTCTTGGGAGATATCCCCTCCTCTCCAGTTAGGACAGACTTTCTGGATGCACATAAATAAAAGTCCGATGGGATTCTGTTCATGGCAGTCCAAAAAATGTTTGGACACACTGTGGGTCTGCAAACCTTTTTTCATATTAAATATGTGCACAACAATTCTTGTTTTTAATTTCCTTTTTGTCAGTCCAATGTATTGGAATACACAGGGGCACTCGAGTAGATAAACTACTCCCTCTGTGTCGCATGTAATAGTAACCATAATTTTGTAGCTTTTTTTTGATACATTAGACTTAAATTCTATTGCTCGTAGTGTAGATGTCTTTTTTAAAGTTTTGCATGGTAAACAGTTCAAACAATAAAAATTCCCTCTCTTTTTTGTCAAACGATTCTTTTGAAGATTATTTGAATGGTTATGACTTTTCACCAATTGATATTTAAATTGTGAGCTTTCTTGTAGATGATTTGGGATTTATCTGGAATGTATGGTTTTAGCTTGTTGTCCAAGAGGAGTATGTAAATATACAATATTGCACAGGCAAAATAAAAAAGGAAATTCCCTTTTTGGGGCACTCTTTATAAAGATACAATAATATGATTGTGAAAATTAAAATTATAACTTTTAATAGATACCTGCTATAAAAGTATTACGTGATGTGTGAAATATGTCACGTATGGTGCCAATTGGCAAAGATATTAAAAAAATAATAATAATAATAGGCGAAAATATTAAATATTTATATTTTCACCTATTATTTCAATTTTTTTTATATTTTTGCCAATTGGCACCATACGTGACATATTTCATACATCACGTAATATTTTTATAGCAGGTATCTATTAAAAGTTATACTTAAAATTTTCACAATCATATTATTGTATCTTTATAAAGAGTGCCCCTAAAATGGAATTTACTTTTCTCTTTTGCCTGTGCAATATTGTATATTTGCTAGTAATATATTTATTCCCGGGAGCACCACCAACATAATTATATTCTAAAAAGAGTTCACTCCAGTGATTTCATTTTTATTGTTGGTTTATTTACAATCTCTAATTTATCACCTTGTTTATATTATTCCTGTGCATTAATCTCTTCCCTGATCCCTTTTTCCTACCCTTCAAACAAGAGGAGTATGTGCCAATGTTTATTCAATATGGATTCAATCACATGATGTTGGCTATTAAACTGTGTCACAAAAACTATACTGAAATCTTCCTGTGTATTACGTTGCTTGTATGAGAGTATTTCTTTCCTATCTGTAAGGGATATCTTTTCTAAATCTTCTTGTAGTTTTCGCTCATTATATCCCTTTTTTAAGAATTTATTTTTCATCACTTCACTTTGTTGCAGAAATGTCTCATGCTTTGAGCAGTTTCTTTTCAGTCTGCAAAATTGTCCATTCGGAATGTTTTGAATCCATTTTGTATGATGATTGCTGGTGTTTGCCAAGGTGTTTTACAAATTATTATACAAGCGCTCTATATATTTTATTACATTATTGCCATTTTATTAAGAGCTGCTATATAGTAACATCCTTAAACGCATATTCTATTGTCTTTTCACTCATTGCACAGGTGACAGCTGTACACATACCTAAAGACCCACTATCTATTTTACTGTGCCAATATATTGGAACTGTAGCTAAATCCTCTGATAAGCTTACCGGCCACATGCACAGACGGTGTAATGGTTAGCATTACTGCCTCACAGCACTGAGGTTGTGGGTTCGATTCCCACTATGGCCCTAACTGTGTGGAGTTTGTATATTCTCCCTGTGCTTACATGGCTTTCCTCCAGGTGCTCCGGTTTCCTCCCACACTCCAAAAATATACTGGTAGGCTAATTGGCTCCAAACAAAATTGCCCCTAGTGTGAGCATGTGTAGGGAATATAGGCCCTCATTCAGAGGCACTCGCAAGAAGCGAGTGCTCGTTCTGAATGAGGGCGGCAGCTTGTATTTTTTAGTGCGGCCTCCTGGTCGCTAGCTAAGCTGTGGGTTACCACCCACAGCTTTATCGACCGACCAGGTTGATGGTCATGATGGTCAGAACTATCGCGACCATCGGGGCTTGCGACGAGACCCTAAGGTTGGGTCTCGGCAGCCGCAAGCCCCAGGGAGCTTCCTGCTCTGATCGAGCAGGAAGCTCCCCACTGACATCACTGCTGATGTCAGTGCGGCCGCCCACAAAACGGCAGGCGTTCCGTCCATCAACATCGACAGCCGCCCCTTTTGTAGTGAGCTGCGGAGCGAGAGAATTTTTCTCTCGCTCTGGGGCTTGCGCACGCGCAGTGCGGCCGCTGCGCGTGCGCAGGACCTTAACAACGACCCGGTTGCGAGCGCTCAGTGCTTGCGACCGGGTCTGAATGAGACCCATAGATTATAAGCTCCTCTTGGGCAGGGACTGATGTGAATGTCCAAATATTCTCTGAAAAGCTCTGTATAATATGTGTGCGCTATGTAAATAACTGATAATAAATAATAATAAATGATAAACGCAGACAAACTTCAGAGAGCCAGTGATTGGAAGAAAGCCCTGCAGCCCTCTAGAAATGCTGTCATTAAAAGAATTTGGTTCGCTGCCCCTATGGAATATATTACGAGCCTCCTCCATGAAACTGTCTCCGTCTTTCATGCCACTTCCCAGGAACGTCCCCGCTCCGCCCCCCAAACGCCGCAGCATGTCAATCATGCTGTGACTTAAGAGGGTCTGCGGGCAGTATCGCAGGACCCGTTCTACACATGCGCCATGGGAGATGTACACTAACCATCGGATTAGCATACATCTCTGAATTAGGCCTACAGTCCAGAAAATATACTGGTAGGTTAATAAGGCCGCTAGTGTGTGCCTGTGTTTGTATGGTGATGAATCTAGACTGTAAGCTCCACTGTGACAATGACTGATGTGAGTGATAGGAGAGTCTCTGTAAAGCGCTGCATAATATGTTGATGCTATATAAAGATAATACAATGTATAATTGTGTTACAGGTATAAAATCTGATTGATCAAAGATTAACTGGTGAAGGGAGAACAGAATTTAAATCTGTACGTAGTAGGGCCTGATTTAGAGATGGACGCAATTCCGATATTTATTACAGTTGAGCGATTATTGTGATCCGCGCATGCGTTCCTACGAGTCGCACTGCGCATGTGTCAACTTTCATTACCGTTGTCGCTCGCAGTGATGATTTATTTGCAAAGTGATTGACAGGCAGTGACCGTCTGTATGTAGCGAGTGAAACACAGTCGTGTCATGACCATTTTCGGTGAGTGTCTCAATATAAATTCCAGAGGCTGCGATATTTGCATATTGTCGCACAGCCTCTGTGTACAAATAATATATGGGTGCACCACACACCCTGCACCCATTATAGAGATGCCAATGCCTGGATATGACCACAGGTTGTACAAACTATGTCCAGTGTCAGGACATAGAGAGTGTTTCCTGGAAAGAAACCATATGGATTAGTACTGTCCTTTATTTATAAATTGCCTACAAGGAGTAAAAGCACAAGTAGATTTTGTAAAATTACATAAAACAGAAGATAAAGATGTCCCTGCTTAAATGAGCACAATTTAAAGGTGGCCCTGGGGCCGCTTGTGGCCCCCTGAATCTTTATCTGTGGCCTCCAGCTTCTTCCTGTAATGCTGGCCATACACTATCAGATAGAAGTAACCATCAGACAGACAGACAGCCTAAGGGGTATATTTACTAAAGTGAGAGTTTTTAGAAGTGGAGATGTTGCCCATAGCAACCAATCAAATTCTAGCTATTATATTCTAGAATATTGCTGGACAATAAGTGGCCCCCGAGATGTTGGAAAACTACACATCCCAGCATGCCCTGCCACAGTTTTGCTATTTTGTCATGCTAAAAATGTTGCAATGCATGCTGGGATTTGTAGTTCAGTAACAGCTGGAGGGCCGCTTATTGCCCACCCCTGTTCTAGAAGGGGCAAGTTAAATGTTAAGTAGAATCTGATTGGTTGCTATGGGCAATATCTCCTTTTCTAAAAACTCTCAGTTTAGTAAATATACCCCTAATTATATATCAATGTCACAGCAGCATCACTGGGGTCTGTGTAACCCGGTACGCCCAATGCATTCCATGCACTTCTGAAAAAAGGGGGTAGCCTCGACGGGAAGGTACATGGCCTCGCAGTACACCCCTTGTTTCATCACTCAAGAGGGCGTGCCCAGCACTCCCGAAGATGCCGGTCTGCCCTCAGAGATATTTCCCTCAATGCTGGCTCCTCCACTTGTGACCAGGAGCCAGGCGCTGCACAATAACATCACAGTGCCGCGTTAGGCTCCCGGTCACTGAGGAGGAGTCGGCATATTTAGTATCACCTGGTGTGGTCCACACACCCCTAGTAACACTACTGCATTAGCATTAGAGATGTGCAACGACCCCCGTGTTTTGGTTTTGGATCTGTATCTCCCCTGGTTTTGGATCTGGATCTTGTTTTGGATCTTTTTCCTTGGTGTTTTGTTTTTAGGTTTAGGTTTTAGATCTGTATTTTTCCCCAAAAATTATATAAACAGCTAAAACCACATAATTTAGGCCTGTTTTTGTTCCTACAGTATTATTAACCTTAATAGCAATCGTTTTCAGGCATGCCCAGGCATTTTTAACCACCTCACAGCTCACAATATTGTTTTCACTATTTTTCACCAATACAGGCCAAAGGCTACAGCGAGCTGGCTGGCTGAAGTAAGCAACAGAGCAGCGGCACAAACGCACGGCAGTTTAAAAAAAAATATAGGACATCTATGAAACATTGCCACACAGCAGTGGCAGACAGGATGGCAGTTTAATAAACTATAATAATGTCAGCCGGCAATGCCGCAAATTGTGCCAAATGTAAAGGAAAGAGGTGTAAGATGGAATTGTCCCTCCCACCCACTCTTATGTGGGATCTTAAAAAGGACGTGCACAGTTTAACAAACCAAGCACTTTAGCCACTAGGACTGACACTTTCGTAGCTGAACTCCTTGGTTTTTTTGGGCCCCTACAAAACATTTTTTGGAAGGACTACCTTCAATTATTAAGGAGGAGGTTGATGATGAGGGTGTTGGTGGTGGAGATTACATGTGCTGGTCCAAACTGCTGGTAGCTGATACTGGACTGCTTGTTATTAATTTACAAATTATTATAATTTAGTTAAACAAATTGCATGAACTCGCTGCAAATGACGTAACAGGAAGGAGGTACCTAGATAGTTAACATCCCTTCCTCCTAACTTTGGCTTTACAAATGGAACAGATGCCTTCACAACTGTTGTCAGAATTTAGATTAAGATAATTCCACACCCAAGACGTGGCTTTTCTGGCTTTCCTTTTATCACCAGCAAGAACTGCTGCCACTGGTGGCTGATTTACGCAAACATCCTCATCATCAACATCAGATAGGACACAAATTTCCCCCTCATCCTCCTTTTGCACTTCCTCCACACTATCATCCTCATTTTTTATTATTTCACCATCTAATACTAGCACAGCCGTCATGGCATCAGTGATCTGCTGTGAAACTAGGTGACAGCTGTTATACTTACTTTCTCTATCAAAGGACTGTTTAATAGTCAATTGTTTTTTTTTAATTACTACTATCAGTAGTCTTCTTGGTCCCTTTGTGGGACGAAGATCCACCCCCGGCAGCTGCAACAGGCCTAGCACTCAAGGATACGTCTGAGGAATCACGGATAGGAGAGGAGTCAGTCATGCTTATGAAATTGGAAGCAGGACTACTTCCGATCACGAATGAGGATGTTGATGATGATGCAGGTGTTGGTGGTGGACATTGCAGGCGCTTGGATCCAGATAGAAGGGAGCAGCTAGGTAACACTGGACTGTTTGTTGTTCAGTTTTTGTCCCCAAAGTTTTAGAATTTGAAATACCCTTTGAAATTTGATGAATGCGCTGCAAGTGATGTAACAGGGAGGAAGTTCCAAGATGGTTAAGGTCCTTACCTCTACTCACTGTTACTTGGCAATGGTTACAAATGGCCTGGCAAAGGTTGTCCGGATTTGGGTGGAAATAATTCCACACATGAGAAGTGGATTTTTTGGTCCTTTGCCCAGGCATGCCAACAATGGGATTTTTCCCACCATGGGCAACAACTGTTGCCTGATTTACAGTTTTTACACAAACATCCTCGGCATCAACATCCTTGTCATCATCCTTGTTGTTATCGCCAACTACATAAATATCCTCCTCATGCAATTCCACTGAAGCATCCTCGATTTCTACGTCAGCATGTTGACTTGTGCTGCTCATCCCCATATTTGCAGAGGGCACACAAATGGTGGAAGGAGGATCCTCTTCAATTACAGTATTAGAAATGTCAGGCTCACACATGGCAACCGCAGACACACTTGGACTCTCTTCGGATATTTGTGATTTTTCGGAGCACACAGTTGGTTCCAGTGTCTTACTCGTCTTAACAATGTTAATTTTTTTTGTACCTCTCCTACAAGCAGAGGGGCTTAAATCATCACTAGAACCAACAGTCATAATTAATCAAGGCCAAGACCTTATTCTTTCCTTGCCACTTTGTCTAGTGAATGGCATATTGCCAATTTTTTGTTTCTCTAAAGCTCACTTAGCTTTAGATTTTTTTTTCTTTAACAGGGTAAAAGTTGATTTTTTTAGCCTGACTTTTTGGTCTGACTTAAGCCCTGGTACATCGGCCTTCATAGATGACGTTGACAGCCTTGCATCGTCATCATGACTGCTGCCGGCAGCTACAAGACTGGTATGTGGATCCTGCTCTCCTGTCATGTGACTGTCCTCCATACTCACTGTGGTCTTACAGCAGTGTCACCAAGCAATTATAGCGCAGCTAAGTTGCGGCTAACGTACACAACCAACCACACACACAAAAAATGATTTTTATTTTCACACTGGTTGTGTGTGGCAGGCTAACAAACACAATTTTTTTTTTTTTATTTTAACACTGGTGGTGTGGCAGGCTAACACGCACACACAAAAAATGTATTTTATTTTTTTCACACTGGGGGTGAAGAGCACCCCTGAACAAGGCAGCAGCCCCTTGTTAAATAAGCTACAGGCAGCACAGCACCCCTGCATACCTACATTGCTGATAACAGGCGCACACACATACAGAAACAGAAATAAAAATACTTTTTTTCAAACTGGGGGTTAATAGCACCCCTGATGGACAAAGCACCCCCTGGACAACACAGCAGCACAGCCAGCTCCTATAGACAACAGCCAGCCAGCCCCTATGGAGTGGACAGGACAACAGCCAGCCAGCCATAGTATAGTGTATAACTATATATGGATATTATGGACAACAGCCAGCCCTATGGAGTGGACAGGACAACAGCAAGCCAGCCCCAGTATATGGACAACAGCCAGCCCCGCTTCCTATGGACATAAGCAGCCAGCCCCTGACACAACAGTAGCCTAGCCAGCCCCTATGCACATATGGACATAATAAGCAGCCAGCCCCTGACACAACAGCAGCCAGCCCCTATGCACAGCAGAACTGCCCAGCAAAGCTCCCAGCTCCCTCCCTCTTCAATCTCCACAGCCGGAATTAAAAATGGCGGCGAGCGCGACACCTTTTATAGAATCCAAAACCCACAGAATCTGAGAGCGGGATGATGATGTTTTGCCTCATTTTCAGATCCAAGTCAGGCGGGAAAACCTGATTCAGATCTGACTCAAATCACCAAAGTTCGGGTGGGTTTGGATCTCCGAAATCCGAACCCGCTCATCTCTAATTAGCATACATTGCAAACACAGTGATAAGTTCACTCACTGGTTAATATAGCATCCAAATAATCAATAAGAATAAAACAGTACATATATCTTTCCTATAGGCATACTTGCTGACAATCAGCTCCAGCCTTCCGGGAGGGAGCTGATTGTAGGCTAACAACGGAGGGCGGGGGTGGCCATTGTCGGCACATTGGGGGCAGGGGCGGTCATTGACGTCACATTGTGGGCGTAGCTGTTATTTTCGGTATTGTGAAGCAGGGGGCGGGGCCACAATGACGCGATTCCGCGCGAATCGCGTCACTGCCCCCCCTTCCCTGCTGCGGGGGTTTTTAGTTTATTCTGGGGGGAGATCGGGAGGGTCGCAGGCTTCCGGGAGGCTTGTCTGCCTTTCCGGGGGCCGGGAGCGGCACCCGAAAATCGGGAGGCTCCCGGCCAAATCGGGAGGGTAGGCAAGCCTGCCGATAGGCCAAATACTTAAGACCTATCAGGGTATTACAGAAACTGGTGATGCACCCCCCGATTAGAAGTATGGAAACAGGAGAGGAGAAAATACTACTCCTGGGCTGGGGCACTCTTATAAACAAAATACAGTTTAGGAAATATAAAACATAACTTTTATTAATACATTTAACACACTATTGTGGGTCACAGAACAATACAGACAAACTGAAACATATAAGTGTGACATAAATTCCAACAAGAGAAAGCAGCTTGTGTTATGGTGCGTACACACGGTCAATCGGTCATTGATAACGATATCGCTGACTGATCGTCCTGCACCTTCCCGGAGTGATGAATGATCAATATCGATCATCCAGCACACCACCAACCCACCAAAGATGGGCAACAACCCGTGATCAACGATCGCGGGTCCCTATAGTAACCTGGTCGATATCGACTAGGTTGGCCTGCATGCACGGACGATGGACGATATCGTTATCGTCCATACGTACCCGTGCATCGCAGGTCTTTGGTGGGTTGGAAGGGGCCAAAAAATGCAAGGAATGAACGATATGATCGATATCGTTATTGTTCATTTTAATTGTCTCGTGTGTACGCACCATTATGTGTTTGTGTTTCTCTGAGAAAATGGCACCTGTACATTTAAATACTGAGTATATTTATATGCTTCACACAAAGGGGTTTATATACTAAAATCAGAGTTTTTAGAAGTGGAGATGTTGTCCATAGCAATTAATCAGATTCTAGCTAATATCTTCTACAAAGTGCTTGTTTAGACTGTACCTGTATACAAAGGTCATATCTTGCATACAGGGGCAGATTGGGCCACCGGGAAGGTTGCCGCTGGGCCTGTCCCCTATCCCCACCTGCTGGGCCGCTTTAATCAGACTGACCAGTCGGCTGCTCTAACGGCCGCTACCACGACAGGAGCTCAGCTGTCTGTCTATATCAAACAAATAGTGCACCAATTCTGATCCTTGCAAAATGTCAAAATGGAACAGGTCCCAGAATTGATTGCTTTTGGTGTGAACAACTCTCTCCTTCAGTTGAAACCACTGTATCAGTCCTAGACCAAAGAATTTTGTGGCTGGTGTCTTTCCCAGTAATTTTCCCGAATCCACTAGCGTCACAGGAACGTCACTGCTCCAAGTGTGGCTTGGTGTTGTGATATTGATGTGTTTGCCCAGAGAAGCCTGGTGTATTGTTGGTGGTATCTCTGGTTGCTGGTATCTCTGGTTGTCTAACACTGACCCCTTATCTTCCCCCTAACCCAACTTTCCCGCAGCCTAACCCTGATCCTTCCGCCCGCAGCCTAAACCTAACCCTCTTCCCCGCAGCCTAACGCTGGGTACACATTAGACAATATGCACCCAGCACGATCTCGTAAGCAATGGGACCCTGCGGGAGTGCCGGCATGGGTAAGTGCAAACACACTTGCCGATGCTTGCAGCGACAGAGCAATGGCAGGGGGTAGCGGAGGCAATGCTGCATTCGGCAGCATTGCATCGCTAGCAACATCTTCAGATCTTTCTGCATGGACAAAAGATCTGAGGAATGCGACGGATGACCAGAAGAGCGCGCATCAGCAATGATACGTACACACTGGACAATATGAATGGTTTGTTGTTCCGATAAGGTGGAATCGGCAAAATCACTTAAGATATTGTCTAGTGTGTACCCAGCTGAATCCCAGCCTCCCTCCGCAGCCTAACCTTAACCCTCCCCCCTGCAGCCTAACCCTAACTTTCCCCCTAGTGCCTAATCTTAAAACTATCCCTCTCCCTAAACCTAACACCGTCGGGATTGTGGCGGTATTATGAGCGCCAGCATTCTGACCCCCAGGATGTCAACTACATCCCCTCTGTATGAATTTACTATACTAGTTGTGTTTTCAACTGGCAATATTGGTACGCATGCCGTTTTTCAGTGTTTTATGATTGCAATAAATTATTTTACTCTTTGATGCACAATGTGGCGCCCGCGTCTTGTGCTTTGATTTTAGAATATATAATAGTTGCGTCCAACTCAGAATCAGGCTGTATGAGGAGGAATCTCGCCCCCCTCAATAGTACCCGCCCCCTCATCAGACCACGCCCCAATTAGGGCTGCTTCCAGAAATTTCCCGGGCTGGTTTTCCATCCCAATCCGCCCCTATTTGCATAGTTAAGAAATTAATATAATCTTAGGCAAAAAATATAGTAAGAATAACAGGATAATTTTTAAAATGAATACTGACAAATGATCATATGTATTTATTAATACATTTTATAATTAAGTAATTTATGATATGGCCATGCAGGTACAAGCAAAGGTAAGTAAAGTGTGAAAGAAATCTGTTCTATAGGTACTAGGCTTTTACTTCCCGTGTGTGCCAAATGGCAGTGAATGAGTGATGAGAGCACCTGTGTGCAACTATAACAAACGGATGTAATAGGTTTAGTCTACATCTGCTTTGAGGCAGGTTTTGTGAGCCTAAATGGAGAGAATGCACCTGTTCATGCTGATGAGAGTATCGTAAAATGAAAAAAGTTAAAGGTACCTGCTACGAAATGCATGAGGAAATGAAGGGACCATGAGAAAAATATACATTCCAGAATAGCGTCAAATCAGGTCATGTAAAATCAGGATGTGACTGTAAATAGTATTACAGGATGGTTATACTCTTTTCAGCGTTAATAACTTTGGATCACGTCATACAAAAGATGGAACCTTAATTTTTGAAAGTAATTAGATCTTTCTTACCCTTCTATATATCCGCCATCATTTGTGATTCTTTTTTTTTTCGATTTTCTGCATTTTTAATCAGTTTAAGGATTTGTAAAGAAATAAAAAGGATTGAATTACCCCTAAATTACTAACACTAACCAGTGGTAGGGTCTTTGCTATCACCTCCACTGGCACCGTCTATCAGAAGATATCACCGGAAAGATGGTTCCGCCGGCAGATTGCATAGCTAGAACTTGCTGCATGGTACACAGCAGGGTCTGTCCTGGGTGCAGGGTGTGCGGTGCTACTGGACACACAAAAATAGCTCTGTACATCTAATATCCTCTATGTAATATCTCTCACAGCTCCGTGTCATCAGAGCAGTGTCGGAGAAAATCTGCCTGCATCCTCTTCACGGTCATGGATCATGACTGGCTGTCCACCAATGACTTTGCTGGTGAGGCCGTCCTTCCCATGAATGTCATCTATGGGCTGAACAGGCCACACATCACCGGTGGAGTGAAGAACGTCCAGCCTACAGTATTGAAACTGACAAGACCTAAAGCCAACGGTAAATTTATATTATTAAATAAGTTGGGAATGTTATAAAAGAACATTATAAACCTACTGACTGATTACAAAGAGTTATAATTAAGTCATATTTTTTATGAAAAACTAAAAAGATAAAACACATTGTTAATGTTTGCTGTATAACTGGACAAAATCTATAATCAAATAAATGGACCAACCACCTTCAGGTGACTTTTAATTTGTTGATTTGAACATGCCTTCCTTATGGTGCATACACACGGTCAGATTTGTCAGATCATCCATTTCGTTGAACGATAACGATGAACGATTTCATCAACGATTTTAACGATTTTATCAACGATGAACGATTTCTGACACTAAAATGAATGAAATCGTCCAAATCTTACTGCAAACACAGCCGATGTCAGATATCGTTATTTGACATGCAGGAACGTGCATCGTTGGTCGATGCATGCCCAACATGTCAAAGATATGAACGAATTTTACAATCGTTATCGGTCAAATCTTTAACAAAATCTGACCGTGTGTATGCAGCATTACAGCTATCTGGCTAATACAATGACAGCTATATCCTGAAAGCAGCTTTTAGTGACTCAATGCAGTAAGTAATATGTAAACCACTGAATAAAGCTAGCCAGAAAAGGCAATGCATCTAGTGGTAATTCCACAGTCATGCTCATGTTTTATAGGACTTATGACAACTATCTAACATGATGGATTAACCAACTAATGTGGAACATTATTGCATTTGGTATTATCTTATATGTAACAGACAGGTAAGGGAGGCTTTACATCATGGTGGTCACACACGGTATCACATCTGATTTGTATGTGGAGATTGTTTTGTTGGAGAGCTGCCAATATGTTCCATGAATTTTGGAAATGGTACTGTCATCAGTTTACAGAAGTCTTAAATCCCATAGCGGTATATTTACTAAATGGACCAATCTTGGCAGTTCTGACCTCCAGATTCAAAACGGAAATAATATTAAATGCAAAACATGCCTGGTTTTGCATTTCATATTGTTGCCATTTTAAATCCGATGACGCCAGTTAGTAAATATAACCCCATAGACTTGGATATCGTGTCTTACAGCAGGTATGGATATTATGGTAAGAAAGGATTTAGAGGTAAAAAGAAACCAATGGGACTATATAAGAATGTATAGGGAAATCATATGGGAAAAATGCATTTTTTAAAGTGTTAAAAATAAAAGGGACTAATGAGACATTAAGGGGCAGATTCAATTGGGCACAAGGTTTAGTCAGGAAAAAACCTTGCGCCCAATTTTGGAATACTGCAGGTATGCACGCTCCAGATACCCGCAGTATCCAATTTAAAAAATAGTGGCGCGTAAAAAAAAAAAGTATTCTTCACTTACCTGCCCGGTGGTCTCCATGGATCCCAGTGGCCTCCCCTCTATCTTCTCACTGGAGAGGGGGCTTCTGGGAGTCCCGGGGGCTGCTAGGCTCCAGGGGCTGGTGGGAGGGGCAAGGGCTTCTGGGAGATAGAGAGGGGGCCACACTAACACTGGGGGGGACACACATACACCGGGGGTCACACATATACACGCACACTCACTCATACACACTTACAAACACCACACACACTGACATACTCACCCTGCTGCAGAAGAGTCGGCTCCTGATGCTGGATGCAGAAGACAGCGCTGCAGAAGGTGAGTAAGTAAGGACTAATTAAGCTAATTGGAAACTTCAAATTGCTTAATTAGACCTAAGGGGGGTGCCGCTGGGGTACCAGAGTGAGTCCCAATTATTTTACCTAAAATTAACGATTTTAGGAAAAATCACACTTGCTCTGGAGATGCGAGGAAAAAACCTCCCGGCTCTCAAAAGAAAAACCCCGCCCCTTATTGAATAGCAAAAATCCTGCCCCTACAGGAAAAACCTCGCAGGTGCAGGTATTTTGATATTCTTGCACCCAATTGAATATGCCCCTAACTATAGAAGTAAATTAAACATATGAAATAGAAAACATCAAAAATGCATGAAAAATTTCAAGAAGAAAAAAAGTTATTTTGGTGCATTTTTCATTTATTAACCAAAAATCTGTCAGTTGGAAAAAAAGCAAGTTCATTGATGAAATATACAGCATGCGGAGCTGGAAGATGGAAAGCAACACACTGTCCAGGTTTTCCCAAACTCAGGGCCTGATTCAGACCCGCTCGCGAGCGCTGAGCGCTTGCAAGCGGGTCGATGGTGCCCAAGTGTGCATGCGCACGACGGAGGCGGCTCTGTCGTGTGCATGCGCAAGACCCGAATAACGACGGCCAAGCCGTCGTTAAGGGTCTCGCACCAAAGAGGGCGTGCTGTCGATGGTGATTGACAGCACGCCCCCTTTGGTCGGCGTGCCGGGGACGTGGCTGCCCAGACAGAGGCATTCCCATGGGAACGCCTACCGTCTGGGCTCGGCCCCACTGACATCACTAGTGATGTCAGTGGGAGTGCTTTTGGCTCTGATAGAGCCAAAAGCACTCCTGGGCTTGCGGCAGCAAGACCCTACCGCAGGGTCTCGTCGCAAGCCCGATGGTCTTGACCATCGCGACCATCATCATGGCCGCTCCAAAAGGTAGGAGGGACGGCCCTGATTCAGAGCGAGCGCTCTGACAGAGCGTCCAGCTCTGAATCAGGGCCTCAGTCCTCAAGCCACTGTAACAGGCCAGGTTTTAAGTATTTCCATGCTATAACCCAGATGATTAAATCAAACTGACTATGGTAGTAATTGTCACCTGTGTTTAAGCATGGATATCTTTAACCACTTGCCTGGCTTGGTTGCATCAGATGCGACCACACCAGGCTGGGCTTTCCCTGACATGGTCGCATCTGATGCGACCAGTCAGAGACACCCGTTAAACTGCCAGCAGACGCCCATATCAGAGGGACCTCCCAGTCACTATGCACCCGCGGCTCCACCTCCAACTTTTTCCGATCACTGCTGACCACAGTGGTCATGTAACCCCGCGGCACCCCCGTCCTTCACTCAGCCCTGCACTGCAGCGACAGCTACCTCTTCCCCCAGTGTCCCGATCACTTTGGCCAAAGTGATCGGGCAGCTCCACGGCACACCGAGTCCCCCACCCAGCCCTGCAGCCACGTAGCCACGTCTAGCTGGATATCTCTGCCCCCAGCATCCCGATGAAACAAACTACTCCCCACCTGGTGCTGGCCGTGGCTCCGCCCCCTGAGTTTCCGAATCATCACTGTCAAGCACAGCCACAGCCCAGCATCTCCCGACAGCCGCAGCTCCACTCTGCCCTCAGTGTTACAGCGATCGGGCACCCAGCAGCCCCACTCCCCTGTAAATATGTATATATGTGACATGAATGTTTGTATGAGATTATATATATATTATAATCTCACACCCATAGAATGTATACATTTTATTATATATTATATATATATACATATACTCGTATAATATAACTGTCTGTCTCTGTCCCCATTCCACCCTTCATTCTGTCCTGTCCGCCACCCCCCTTCCCGTTTTGCCACCTCTCCCTCCGTCCTTGCAGCTATATCCTGCCCCTCGCTCCATCTCACCCTCCCCTTGCTCTGTCCCACCCATTCGCCTCACCACTAACCCAGTAAAGTATTTAGTTTGTTTAAACTATAAAACTATTTTTTATCAAAAAATGTCCCCAAAATTGTAGTTTTTTTTTCATTATCATATTATGTAAATAATAGCTACTTAAACTTGATTTCCCATTTTTGTTAAAAAAAAATTATGTTGAATCAGGTTTAAAGAGCTATTATTTACATAATATGATAATAAATAAAACCTACAATTTTTTGCGACATTTGTGGCAAAAATATTAGCCAGTTAAGTGGTTAAAACCTGGACTGTCAGGGTATCTGGAGGGCCAAGTTTGGAGTTTGGGAAACACAGGTTTATACTGCATGATAAGATGTGAGGACATCATGGAAATCATGAAAACTGGTTGAATAAAATCAAGTACTGTAGCTGTAGATATGCACTAACCATAAGAAATACTTGCTTAGTTGGCATGTAACAGGATCATAGAGATAAGAAACGCTTGGTTGGCATGTAACAGGATCATAGAGATAAGAAACGCTTGGTTGGCATGTAACAGGATCATAGAGATAAGAAATACTTGCTTAATTGGCATGTAACAGGATCATAGAGATAAGAAACGCTTGGTTGGCATGTAACAGGATCATAGAGATAAGAAACGCTTGGTTGGCATGTAACAGGATCATAGAGATAAGAAACGCTTGGTTGGCATGTAACAGGATCATAGAGATAAGAAACATTTGCTTGGTTGGCATGTAACAGGATCATAGAGATAAGAAATACTTGCTTAATTGGCATGCAACAGGATCATAGAGATAAGAAACGCTTGGTTGGCATGTAACAGGATCATAGAGATAAGAAACATTTGCTTGGTTGGCATGTAACAGGATCATAGAGATAAGAAACGCTTGGTTGGCATGTAACAGGATCATAGAGATAAGAAACGCTTGGTTGGCATGTAACAGGATCATAGAGATAAGAAATACTTGCTTAATTGGCATGTAACAGGATCATAGAGATAAGAAACGCTTGGTTGGCTTGTAACAGGATCATAGAGATAAGAAACGCTTGGTTGGCATGTAACAGGATCATAGAGATAAGAAACACTTGCTTGGTTGGCATGTAACAGGATCATAGAGATAGGAAACATTTGCTTGGTTGGCATGTGACAGGATCATAGAGATAAGAAACACTTGCTTGGTTGGCATGTGACAGGATCATAGAGATAAGAAACATTTGCTTGGTTGGCATGTGACAGGATCATAGAGATAAGAAACACTTGCTTGGCTGGCATGTAACAGGATCATAGAGATAGGAAACATTTGCTTGGTTGGCATGTGACAGGATCATAGAGATAAGAAACACTTGCTTGGCTGGCATGTAACAGGATCATAGAGATAGGAAACATTTGCTTGGTTGGCATGTGACAGGATCATAGAGATAAGAAACACTTGCTTGGTTGTCATGTAACAGGATCACAGAGATTATGATGCATACACACGGTCAGATTTGTTGTCAGATATGAACGATAACTATTTTAAAAATTGTTCAATCGTTCATATCTGAAAGAAAATCTGACACGCGGGCCTGCAACGGTGAACGATGCGCGTTCCGCATGTCAGATAACGATATCTGACATCTTATGTGTTTGCAGTCCAATTTTGCGATTTCATTAATTTTAACTATTTTAATCATTGAATCGTTCAAGTCGTTGGTAAAATCGTTCATCTGACAGATCTGACTGTGTGTTTGCACCATAAGACATTTGCCCTCATGAGGTGCCACCATATTTTAAGAGAACTTGACATTATGTGCATGTTTTATGTTTAATTAACAATATACTCATAAGAATATAATAGGTAAAGATGTTTCTCCTCCCTCTTTTTGTTTGGGAAAGGATCTAGATAGGAGAGAGACCAGCATGCTAATTAGTCTGACTAATATGCTAATCATTCTGCTAGTCAGCTCTCTGTCTCTCCATAGCCACACACCTGCCTCCACTGCTGGGGGTCAGTCATTATTTAGTATACTGGGCATGCTAATCAGTCAGTCTCCAGGCGAATGAAGGTGGCGGGGAATTTTTAGCGTACATGTCTTATGAATATCTAATTACTACAAAACAGCCAGAAACAAGAACTGGAACCGTTGCATCCTCTATTAAACTGACTTTGTGTTTCTCTGATTTAGTGAAGTCAATACTGAAGATGCTGGACGGACGCATGGACAAAGAGGCACAGGATTTTGTGAAGAAACTTAGGGAACTGGAAAAGTATATGGAAGATGACTAAATTACTATTTTTACAGTGAAAAAAAAATATTTGTATATATACGTAACCCCTTGTCTGCCAGGGGAGGCAGCACATTCTTGCTGTATTGTGTCTAAAGCCCCTTTGGAAGGGAAGAGATTAATCTTAAATAACTTTGATATAACTTTTATTTGTTATCTATTGTTAAGTTTTTGGTCCGTTTATGAGAACTAAAGTTTTGACTATTAAGTGTTAAATGAATATTGTAATGATCGGCGTATCAAGGAATTTGTTTCTGTTCCACCGACTGACATTTTTTTTCTTAACTCTATTCAAAGGAAATTCTGGAATGCATTGAGTCCATTTAGAAAATACAAAGATGCTGCATATCATAAAGGGCATAGTGCCACCTGCTGGATGTTATAGTAAATGACTATTAATTTCAACTTCCAACAGCATAACATATTTTAAACAAGATTTTAAGATATTTGGGAGAAGCCTCACTTGCATAACTTCCCTCAAACTAGCAATGGTTGTGTCCACAGGCGGAACCAGCAGTGCTCCTGAGTAGAGAGTGGAGCAGGCCATTATTTATATACCCAACAGAGTGAGACCCCCCCCCAGGTAGATAACCACCCTCTGCTACATCATATTTCCCCCGCATGATCTAGGGAAATGTAAGTTAGGTGTCAATATCCATAAAATAATAATGAAGAGTGTGACATAATTTGTAAATAATCTTGATTATATGGACATAGCTTGCTTCAATATTGCAGTGTGTGGGGGCTCAAACTCAAACACAATGCCAGATCATTATCTAAATCTATAGGATAAATGTCTAGTGTGCAGCCACCCACTGACCACACAAACAGGCTGTAATACAGCTAGCTGTGATCCACCTTCGAAAATAAAACTGCTAGATCTAGGTTAATGTGGACACTCACATCTGTGGCCATATTGAATGATGAAGCTATAACCAACAGGACCAACCTGCGTGTAGTCACTTTAAGCTTCGGTGTGATGGAAAATGTTTTCTAAGTCGCCTTTACAGCGTGTTGGTTTATACGTCGTACCCCCTAATGTGTGTAAATGTACTCATAGCCACCTGCTTATGGATTTAAATGTTCTGATAAGTTTTGTACATATTTGTTATTATTATTTACTATTAAGTGTGTTATTTTCAGTTATATTTAACAAAATGAAGTACCCTTGCATGTTCCATTTTCAGAACCTAGGATGTAGGTCAATGTTCTCTGTAAGCGTTGGGATGCAGTCACCATGCCGACAGTGACAGAGTCAACATACATAATGTCGATACCGGAAGGTCGACATTCATGATATCAACATGGTTCAAATTAGGCTTAGGGTTCCTATTAGGGATACACTGACATTAAAATCAGTGTCGGCAGTCTCAGCATGTCGACATTTCATCAGTGGCAACTTTATGAACATGCCGACATGTTTAATATTGACAAAGTATACCAAACCCTTCATTGTTCTTTTGTAATGATACCTGATTGGTTGGCAGCAGCTATCTACTCAGGTGCCACATTCAGCACACGCCGCCCCTGACGGAGCTTTTGACTGAGGGCCTGACTCAGCAAGGAACGCAATTGCTTATACGCACGCAATCGGTCAATTGTTGCGTACTGCGCATGCATCGCAGTGCGCGAACTAGCCACATCGATCGGGACTGCGATCGCAGAGGCCATGCAGACGGATGGCAGAGTGGTTGACAGGAAGTGCCGTTTGTGGTTGGTGACGGGACGGGGGGTGATCGGGGACACGCAGGCGTGCCAGTGCGTTGGGACGGCTTTGCATGGGCGTGCATAAATTAGACACTGAGATGCCCTACGCAGTCTGTAGTCTCATAGTGTGCGCTGAAGTAAGCAAATCCTGAGTGAGGTCTGACCTGCCTTAACAGTACGTATGGGTTCGATGTTACCGATTATATTGCTATGTTGTGAAAGTGTACAGATGTAAGGGGAAGTGGGCGTCCTTATGTCAGGCTGCGATCGCAATGCGAATGAACACATTTACATATCACCACTGATATTATCAACTGCGCTGCGTGCGTATAAGCAGGATAGCGATCCGTAGTGAATCAGGCCCTGATACCGATGGCTCAAAGTCCTTCATTAAACCCACAGCTGCAACACAGGGGCAACGGTCAGCAATTACTAAGTAACTGCAGGTGCCAAAAGGGGGAATAAAAAACATCTAACCTCTGTTAGAAGGGGGGCACAGAGGTTGAATGGGAAACAGGTGCCTGTATTAAAGTAGACATATCTTTAAAACGTTTAATCTTTACATTCCAGATAACTCTAATGCAAATATTCAGGAAGTGCACACAGATATTTTAGGATATAGACTTTAGCTTCCTAAAGCACTAAATCATTAATTTCATGGCTAATAGCCATACACTGTAAGCATGATAAACACTTAAGCCACACACACTTAACTTATGCTCGTTAAGTATTTTGTTAACGACATTGAGCATACACACTGACACTATCATCAGGTTGCCCTGCAAATACGGACGATGAAACACATTAACGATCCGCGGGAGCGCGCATCGTTAACGATGTCTTGCATACACACTGGATGATATTGAACACTATAACGATATCGTTCATATCGTCCAAATTATCATCTAGTGTGTATGCGGCATTGCCATTAATACTGCAACCCATATTTTTGTTTATTTTTTAACACTACATGCAACACAGACACTTATTAAAAATAGTCTTCAAAAAATACTTGCCACGTGGAAGTGAACGGCGTGTTTTAAGCTTGGTACACACTATGCGATATGTTGATCGTACAGCCGCCAAACAACATATCACTAAGTGCATCTGTCTTTGAACGACTTCATTCACAGACATATCAGGTCGGCCCTGCAGCACAGCCGATGTATATATATCATGCAGATATATCGGTGCATCTGCCTGTGTGTGCGTGCGCCCCGCTGACCGAACGTACACTGGCTGCAGGGACCGCCGACACCAACATCACAACTGGGTGGGCAAATTTAAATGCCTGTCCAGTTTTGATGTCAGGCCAGACATATTGTGCAGCCAATTGGTTATGCTGGCCATACACGCTACAATTTTCGGGGCAATCCGCCTGATATCGGCGGATCGCCCCGATAATTATAGCGTGTGTGCGGGCGACCGAGGGTTAAATATTGCTCGGTCGGGCATGCCGGATTGTCCAGCATGCCCGTCCGATGCGATATTTACCCAGTAAACTGTCGGCCGCATCGGGCAGTGTATGCCCAGTGCGGCCGACAGACAGACATTTCCTGTGTTCCTTCCTACGGAAGGAACAGGGAAATGTCTCCTCCCCCGGGGGTGGAGCGCGGATGTCGGGCTATACACTGTGAGAGAAATCTCACAGTGTATGCCGGCGACATCTGCGGCTGGCAGCCGGCCAGATAAAATTTCTGTCGGTCTGACAGACATTTTATCTGGCCGTGTATGCCCAGCATAAGTGAGTGTACCTTACCAAATCGGTCGGCGTGACGGTGGTTCGGTCGGGTATGTACCCAGCTTTAGGGTGTATAGAAATTGAATATGTTGTAATGGGAAACATGTTACTAATCACCAGCATGAATATACATTAGATGCACGGATGGTTATCACTCACTTCAGGCATTTGAAGCAGAATTTATATTTTTATAAGTTAGGTAAAGAATATATTAGTGCATACATCCCTGTGATATAGGCCCAGTTGGGTTTGACTTGTACCTGAGTAAATATGTAAATTTTCACATCTCAAAATTAAAAAAAAAAAGTTTTTTTTTGTTTACATATATATTTTATTTCAACGTTTGCACATAGTGGTTTGTAGATTCTGATGCAATTTGAATGTTTGTTCTGGGGAATATTGGTACAGAACACAAATATGTCTACTTACACAGAATATAAGCAGCTGTAATTGTTTAACATGGATGGTGACCTGCACCAGAATATCCCTGGAATAGATTCTGCGTTTGTATTTTGTTTGCTGACTGCTGATACAAAAACAAGTGTTCTGTATAGTTTCCTTAGTGTTATTAATGAAAATGTAAGGTATTATTTCATACCAATTAGCTTTCATGAACCTTGAGCCTTTAATGTAGTGTCCATTTCAGCTATGTGGCACAATAAACCCTTTTTTTTTGTTTAAAAAAAAGAATACATATATAATCGCACTTGTAATGTGACTTTTATCTGCTCACAGTTCCTACATCATGGGCTATAAAATCTAGTACACGGCACGCGTTTCATCCGACCCTCTTAATGAAATGTCATTACTCCGATTATTTCTAGGTATCTGAGTATCTTGCTGTAAGCTGTAGAGAATGTCTATAACACTTATGTTTGTAAGAGGTCAGTATGACAACGTTCAGTACATTTTACATGTTGGATTAAAATGTTTTATATTTGTATTTTACATGAAATTAATAAAATGTGAAATGATTAAAATCTCTGCCTGAAATAATGATATAGGTCTCGCAACCAATGAATACACCACACTGGCTCAGACCATCGCCTTTCTTTGCGAGTGGTGGTCCAGCTACTACTGTTTCATGCCCTAGAATGCCTATTGCGGATACTGAAACCAAACACAATCAGTCATCTTCTGCAACCTCACATGCAACACCTTCTTGCTCTAATTCTAGAGGTGTCACCTTTAAAACAGGCAAATCACTGCACAAAAAGAACAATAAGGCTGAAGAACAAACTGTGGGCCTGATTCAGACCCGGTCACAAGCGCTGAGCGTTCACAAAGGGTCGATGGTGGCCCAGAGCGCATTCGCACGACAGAGCCGGCTCCGTCGTGCACATGCGTGAGACACGGATAGCGACGACCAATCCCCCTTTGGTGGGCGGGCCGGGGGGGTGGCTGCCCAGACGGAGGCGTTCCCATGAGAACACCTACCGTTTGGGGGCGGCCCCACTGACATCACTAGTGATGTCAGTGGGAGAGCTTTCGGCTCTGTTTGAGCCGAAAGCTCTCTGGGGCTTGCGGCCACGAGACCCTACCACAAGGGTCTCGTCGCAAACCCGATAGTCGCGATGGTCTTGACCATCATCTTGGCCGCTCGCATTAGCTGTGGGTGGCAACCCACAGCAATGTGAACGGCCAGGTGGCCACTCTATAAAAAAAAAAAAAAAAAAAGACGCCCTGATTCAGAGCGAGCGCTCTTTCAGAGCGTCTGGCTCTGAATCAGGGCCTGTGTTCACAAATTTCTGTGTGTGCTATGTGTGAGTGTGACAATCCTCGCACTGTAATCCTAGAATAGCTTATTTCCACTACTTCTGCACCCTCTGCAAATGTGAGGATGAGTAGCAGTAAAAGTAAAGATTGTGACATAGAAATTGAGGATTCTACAGTGGAAGTGCAATAGGATGAGGGGGATATTTGTTTATCTGACTGTATTTGTTTATCTAAATGAGGATGTTGATGCTGAATGTGTTGGACAAGAAGACATTGATAAATTTCAGGAGGAGGATGTTGTTTGTGTCAAAGTAAGTCAGCCACCAGTAGCTCTTGCCAGTGATAAGAAAAAAAAAGCCACTGTCTTCATATGGAATAATTTTTTCCCAAATGTTGACATTTATCAAGCGATCTGTGCCGTTTGTGAGGCCAAAGTAAGTAGAGGACAACCAGTACTGGTCAAACTAAATGTTACATGACTGTTACAACCCACTGGGTGGGTGTATCACCTTCAGCAGCAGCAGCATCTAACACACAACGCCAGCTCATTCACATGCAGGCTACTCTGTATCACCGACTTCACTAAGAGGCATACCGGTGTCAATCTGTTGGAGAAACTCAGGGATGCGATAGCAAAATGGCTTACCCAGACTCTCCTCGGGATTTGTCATTTCTGATAGCGCAAATAAGATTGTATGAGCATTACAACTGGGTGATTTTGAACACTTACCATGTTTTGCACACACATTAAACCTGGTAGTTTAGAATTTCTTAAAAAAATGACAGGTGTGTGCAGAACATGCTGACTGTGGCCCAGAAAATTTTCTGCCCATTTTTGGCATTCAGCAACCGCATGTAGAAGATTGCATCAGCTACAACAACAGTATGCTTTGCCATGCCACCCCAACTGAAGCAAGAGGTAGTAACTGGGTGGAATTCCACCTTTATAAGCCTCAGCAACTGGAGGAACAGCAACAAGCCATACTAGCCTATATATCAAATTATAAGATAGGGAGAAGTGGTGGTGGAGGGGGGGGGCATGTTCCCTTTGTCCAGCACTGTGGAGAATACTCAGTTTTATGCAAGCTACTGCAACCATTTGATATTGTAACCAATTAAGTTCAGGCACTGCCAGTAAGTCAGGGCATACTCTTAAACTACTGGAAAAGCAGCCTGAGAAGCTGAAGGAGATGAAACTAAGCAATTCTGCTAAGTATGTTAGACTTGTAGATTACGTTTTTTTTTTCATTACACCAGGGCCAAATGGTTTGCAACATCTTGCAATTGGATCAGTACATTTTGGCAGAGTGACACATTATAACATTAGGTCAGGCTTAAAATTGCCCACAATTATTGACATCTCTACCATAATATAATCTGATACAGTAAGCATCAATAGAATGGTGGATGATTGGTTTGATGATAATGTCCAAATGAGTATGTCACACAGTCCCTTTGATTACTAGGAGAAAAAAACTGCCCACCCTATCCCCAGACCCAGGGACATACATACACACCTTACCTCATCCAGCCCTGGAGAAATAAACTCCCCACCCTACCTCCGGCCACAGGAACATACAATACCCACCTTACCCCACAGCCACAGACATACACTCCCCCATCCCCAGCTTTAGTGACATAAATTCCCCCCCCTACCCAGAGACATACATTACAGCCCTGGCCCAAGGATATACACTAACCACTATACCCCCCCATTTTTCTGGAACATACACTACCCACCCTCCCTTCTGGCCACTGGGATATACACAACCCATCCTAGCCCAAGGGACAATCACCTGCCCTGCCCCACATCACCCGAGACTTACAGTACACTATCCCCCTGGCCTCCAAGATATACACTAAACGTCATAGTGGATGCTGCCCTTCCTGTACACATGCTGAATCTCAGCCCCACATGCTGGCTATTCCCAGTCCCCACACACATATCTGTACTGGAGGAAATAGCATGTGCCTGCTCGGGGAGCTGCAGCTCTTCGCTACGTCTCTGGCCAGAAGATGGTCCACCCAGGAGCCTTGCAGTTGCCTTTATGACAGTGGCCGGCAGGCTAAATGCGGCCCACAAGGCAATTGGGCCTGACCTAATACATTCTGCAGCACCTGTGTTGGTACTGTTGCCAGTCCGGGCATCTCAGTGATCATAATAAACTACAGCTCCCGACAGCTCTTGTGCCAGGAGCTAAACAGTGCTCTCCGGGGCAGAGCCAAGTATGTCAGCAAGTACTGCAGACCAGTAGCGGATTTACCGCTAGGCAATATAAGTGGTCGCTTGGGGCCTGGCGGGATCCAGGGGGCCCGTTGACAGGGCTGTATGGGGGCCTGACTTTATAGTTCTGTGCGGCCCCTGTAGACTGTCAGCAGCAGCTCATGATTGATTGGACGGGTGCCACTCTGTCTCAATCAACCCTCCACTGCACTGTACTGATGCATGTGACCTGTTACGTCACACGCTCAGACTCAGGGCGAAGAGCCAAGAAGAAGTTCAGCCGCGGTGCCACACTACCATCCAAAACTTCAGAGAGAGGGTACAAGAAGAAAAAAAAAGAAAGGTGAATGTCAGCACTGTTGGGTGGTGGATCATCGCACTTTAGTTCAGCTGCAGCAGCACTCCCCACCTCTATAGTTGCCATGTGACGGAAGGCGGCCACGGCGCAGGGGGGTGTGGAGTCGGGCCGCAGGGGGAGGCTGCCAGCCGTGGGGGGTGCCGATGGGTTGTGGCAGTGTGGTTCATTAGCTTCACCCGCTCTAGTAGACGGGGGTATCTGTATGGATTGTTTGAAATACTGTGGAGGTGCCCCCAAATCGGTGTCTTGCTTAGGGCCCCATGAGGTCTAAATCTGCCTCTGTCTGTAACTAATGTGTAAAACTATGGCTGGTCTAGATCTGGTTTCTGTGTAGCCTATACCACCTAACCACCTCTTCTAGGACAGAATTTTCTGCGTGGTACCAATAAACCAACAAGATACAAACCAGGAAAATAAACTGAGAAGATGAATCTGTTTAAGTGACCTACGAGGCTCAGTTAAGCAATTCTGATATTAAATGAAAGTATGCAGATTACTATTATTTGTAGGGTAAAGATATATCTGCAGATTATGGTTCTTCATTCACAGTGAACAACCATCTTCTCTGATCCCCCTGGCCGGGGGTCGCATTGCCACTATATATATATATATATATATATATATATATATATATATATATATATATATAATATTTTTTTTTTATTTATTTTTTTTTTTTTTTTGTTACATTACAACCTGTAATTTATTTATTTTTTATATCTGAATTTTATGTGCTGGATCAAAACAGTAAATTTAGTGAAGTGAAATGAGAAAAATATACATAAAAAAGAATCTTTATAAATAAAATTCAGAAAATTGGCATGTGCATATGTAATCACCCCCCTTTGCTATGAAGCCCCTCAAAAGTTCTGATGCAACCAATTACCTTCAGAAGTCACATAATTAGTGAAATGAAGTCTACCTGTGTGAAATCTAAGTGTCACATGATCTGTCAGTATAAACACACCTTTTCTGAAAGGCCCCAGAGGCTGCGACACCACTAAGCAAGAGGCATCACACCATGAAGACCAAGGAGCTTTCCAAACAAGTCAGGTACAAAGTTGTTGAGAAGTACAAACCTGGGTTCGGTTATAAAAAAATATCCAAATCTTTGATGATCCCCCAGCGCACCATCAAATCAGTCATCAAATGGAAAGAACATGGTATCACACCAAACCTGCCAAGAGAGGGCCGCCCACCAAAACTCACAGACCGGGCAAGGAGGGAATTAATCAGAGAGGCAGCACAGAGACCAAAGGTAACCCTGAAGGAGCTGCAGAGTTCCACAGCAGGAACTGGTGTATCTGCGCATGTGACCACAATAAGCCGTACACTCCATAGAGCTGGGCTTTATGGAAGAGTGGCCAGAAAAAAGCCATTACTTAGTGATAAAAATAAGTAGACATGATTTGAGTTTGCCAAAAGGCATGTGGGCGACTCCCCAAATGTATGGAGGAAGGTGCTCTGGTCAGATAAGACTAAAATTTTACTTTTCGGCCACCAAGGAAATCGCTATGTCTGGTGCAAACCCAACACATCCCATCACCCCAAGAACACCATCCCCACATTGAAACATGGTGGTAGCAGCATCATGCTATGGGGATGTTTTTCAGCAGCAGGGACTGGGAAACTGATCTGAGTCGAGGGAAAGATGGATGTCACTAAATACAGGGATATTCTTCAGCAAAACCTGTTTCAGTCTGCCTGTGACTTGAGACTGGGACGGAGGTTCACCTTCCAGCAGGACAATGACCTGAAGCATACTGCTAAAGCAACACTTGAGTGGTTTACGGGGAAACATTTAAATGTGTTGGAATGGCCTAGTCAAAGCCCAGATCTCAATCCAATTGAGAATCTGTGGTCAGACTTGAAGACTGCTGTTCACAAGTGTAAACCATCCAACATGAAGGAGCTGGAGCAGTTTTGCCTTGAAGAATGGGCAAAAATCCCAGGGGCAAGATGTGGCAAGCTCACAGAGACTTATCCAAAGCGACTTGCAGCTGTAATTGCCGCAAAAGGTGGCTCGACAAAGTACTGACTTTAGGGGGGTGAATAGTTGTGCAAGTTTTCCGTTATGTTGTCTGTGAATGCACACCTTCAAACAATCCATTTAAATTCCAGGTTGTGAGGCAACAAAACATGAAAAATGCAAAGGGGGGTGAATACTTTTGCTAGGCACTGTATATGGGAAAAACGGAGGGCACTCCACAGGTCTCAGCAGCAACAGTAAAACAAACCAGACAGAGCCGGTAGTATATGCCAACGTTTCAGTGCACGTTGGCATTTACTACCGGCTCTGTCTGGTTTGTTTTACTGTTGCTGCTGAGACCTGTGGAGTGCCCTCCGTTTTTCCCATATACATGTGCAATTTTGTTGGACTGGCACCCAGGCACATTGCGTTTCTCATTGGTGAGTGCCGGACTATTCTGTACATACATACATACATACAGTCAGGTCCATAAATATTGGGACATTGACAGAATTCAGATTTTGGCCTCTATTCACCACCACAATGGTTTTGATATGAAACAAACAAGATGTGTTTTAATTGCAGACTTTCAGATTTAATTTGAGGGTAATTACATCCAAATTGGGTGAACGGTGTAGGAATTACAACTCCCAATCAGGTCAGCAGGGTTTAAGATTAATAGATTTCCAATACAGGGTTACCTGGCCAAACTAACAGGGTCCCTGCTTTAAAGATAAGTGATGATATAACTCACTCTTCAATTTCCACCTTCTAGACCTATAGTAAATACCAGAATCCTTATCTTAGCCTCTATAATAGTCTTTTGAAGTAGGGCACTGAAGTAACTGGAGGTCTGGTTCTGGGATTATGATATAGGACACTGCCTTCAGGGGTCATAAAAAGGGAGAGTTGTTCACACATGGCCTCACACTGTGAGGGATATACATCATTTGGTTACCTGAAAGCCATTCACTTGCTAATTCCAGCCCTTTCTGACCTGCACACCAAATAGCAATGGACATACCATGTTTATACAGTCTATAGAACTAAAGGACACACAGTTATATAACACTCCTCAAATCACAGTACATAGATTATCAACCCCTCTTCCTGGAATGCCTATCTTCAAAAGAGGTGGGGTAATACCTCAGCCCTTCTAGGTACACACAGTTCAATTAAAGGACTTCATAGTTCACAAAATATTATTTCTGGCGATTATTCTTGCGATTAATCGTCACAATATATATATATATATATATATATACACACACACATTAAAATATATATATGGTATATATACATACACATACTGTATGAATCTATATACACAAAATATATACACACACACATATATATATTTACACACACACAGACACGCATACATATACAGTATATGTATATATATACCTATACACACACACACACACATATATATTTCAGTGCCACAGCGCTGCCCCTCTCCCAGCCTGAGCTAACTTACCGAGAGACTCACTCTTGTTGGTTGTCTCTGGTCAGCCAGGCTGGAGTGGGAGTTGACGGGGCCGTCCTGGGCTGTGCAGTTACTGCCTACAGTGCCAGGTGAAGTGGTGCCTGACTGGTCCGATGGGCGCTGGGCCAGGAAAATGGAGACGGAGCTGTGAGTTGTCACTCACGGCTCTCCTCCGCAAAGGATGATGGGAGAAGTGGCCGCGGCCGGGCATGCACAGCATCCCCGGCCTCCAGCACCAGCCGCCATCTTCCTTGTCCTTTGTAGTCAGCATGAGCTTCTATGCAGAAGCTCATTCTGACCTGGCTCCCACCTGACCGCTGCACTGCTGGATCGGACGCGGTGGCGGCGGGGGGGCAGCTGCAGAGCCGTGGAATGCCCTTAGGCATTCCAGATGCCCTAGGCATTTGCTTAGAATGCCTATGCCTAGGGCCGGCTCTGAGCACCTTCCTGGGTTTTTATGTGTTTATCCATTTCTAGATCTGCTGGTGGCTTGGAACACCTTGTAGTAGGAGAACATTCATTGTTGTTGAAATAAGTGACTTAGGCCGGGATGTACTAAAGGAAAAATGCGGTAAAAACCCTGTTTTCCGTGTTTTTACCGCATTTCCATATGTACTAAGCCCCGGCCGCACTTTTATCAGTGCAGAGGGGAACGCCAGAAAAACCTGACGTTACCCTATAATAGCCTATGGGTTATTACCGCACTCTGCTCCCGATGCTTCATTGCCCCACCGTTGCTCAGTGCTGGCCCCCACTCACCTGCTCTACATAGTCGCCGGACCTCCTAATCTTCTTCCGGGTGCAGGGAGGAGGAGCCCGGGGCTTCCTGCAGATGACCAGCAGGAAGCTCCCGGGACTCGGAGAGGGCGGGGTCCCACGGAGGCCACGTCACCTGGCGTCGGCTGCTTCGCAAAGGGCAGCTCTTATTGCAAGATATGCGATTAGTAATGTTGGGGTGACTGGCAGAATGGTCACCGTGACCTTAGTACTTCCCTGCCTTAGCGGTTGATGTATCAAGCAGTGAAAAGAGTGGAGAAGTGGGCCAATGGAAAAGTTGCTCATAGGTCCAATCTGCTTTGAGGAAGCATTTATCAAGTACACACTATAAAATGTTAGGTAGATGCTGATTGTTTGCTATGGGCAATTCTCCACGCTTTTCACTTCTTGATACATTAGCCATTTTCTCACTAGTACAAATTTTGATTCTTTGTATAATTTATTTAGTCCTTGTGATCGGCACTCTCAATAATATTATTAATATATAAAATCTAAGACCACAGGGAACCCCCATATGTTTAGTGCCTCAGATCCCCCCGAAGCCTTAATCCAGCTCTGTACTTTGGGTGAGGTACTTCCCATCACTACACCCTGACACAGACTGAGAAGTATATACAGTCTTCCCTCTGTATGCTGATTTATGGGATTATAAATAAACCAGTCACCTGTATACTGAAACTATTTAAAGACCTTTTAATTTATAAACAGCTAATTAACAAAAATACTGTATAAATAGAACCATGACATAGAGTGTCAGTAATATTTGAATGTGCAGAACTTTAGTCCCGGAGTCGCTTTTTGACTCCTTTCCAAATAACAGAATTACTAGCGGCTGCCGTGTCCTCTTCATCATCATCATCATCATCATCACTCTTCTCTCCAGAGTGCGGCTCTTCCCCATCTTCACCTGTAGCATCATCGCTGTCCTCTTCATCTTCATCACTCTCCTCATCATTGATCAATCTGAAACAAGTCATTGAAGTTCAGTTTTCAATGCAAACTCTCATCAGTATGCAAAAGAAGTGACCACAATGTACATAACCTGTTGTCAGACTGGAGGAGCTTTGTGTTGTTCTAGAGATCAATGTTCATGTAACATATAGGGGGGGACTGGGTAAGTATAGTTATAGGAAGCCACACAATCTGTATGGCAGTTTTTTAGATTTTATATGCAAAGCGCATAACTGTACTGGATGTGGTACAATCTGTTACCTTAGGTTGTTTCTATCACCCACAATTCAGCAAAACAGGTTCTCTTTCCAGCAATGCTCCTTCTTATTGCTGCTGGTGACATCACACCCAACCCTGAGAACCCTGCAATCTCAACGCTTCTAGTTCCACACCGAACCTTCTCCTCCACCTTGTACTGTGCTTCCAATCCCTCCAACATTTCCCATATTTCTCCAGCACCGTTTGTAAAACAACTCGCACAAAACCATGACCTATTTATTTCATAATTCCCCAACCTCCTTGTCATGGCATTAACCTGGATGACCTCCTCCAATACTACATCTCCTGCAGCTCTCTCTTACAGGGGACTCTAAGCTACATTCCCTGCCCCAGAGAAGTGCAAGATGCACCTTCTGAGTCATAGTCCCAGGCTCACTCTCACACCGTATATCCATTCTCTCCAATCCACCTTTGTGCCATCATTTATTACTCACCCAGCAAGCTTAGCTTCCCAGTTCCTTGGGATCGTTGCTGCCTGGACCTGCCTACGTTCATACGCAACTACTTCTCCTACTTCCTCCTTTGGTCTGTCACAATTTACGTCACCTTATAACTGCTGTGATGGACAATCCCTTGACCTTGTTTTCTCTAAGCTTCTGCACCATTTCTAGTGTCACCAACTTGGCCTTCCCTCTCTCTGACCACATCCTCCTTTCCTCATGCTAAGCTCGCTGAACCCAAATCCACGTGAACACTAATTCTCAAGTTAGTAAAATTACTCGTGTCTCATATAACTACCCTGTCCTGTCCCAACGTGACTTCCTCTTTCTACAAAACACTTTGGCGTACACAAAGCAGCCTCAGCCACAACATACAGTCTCTGGTGAGACCTGCCACCTGCACGTGTTCCATATTACTGGGCGCCACTGGAGGAAACTGCTCACACTGGCACACCCTGACAGCTTTTAGACAAAATAAACACCCCAAGGCTTGTACGACAAAATGCAAACACAAAATAGTTTGAAAAAAGTTGTACCTTAAAAGTATTAAACCCCAAAATTGACATTTTTAGATAAGATCTATGAAGGTAAACATGTATTACTCGGGGTTACCCTTACTGTCCACTGCAACTCTGCTAAAATACATAGGGGTCTTTTTACTAAGCAGTGTTAGGAGACAGAGTGAAAAGTGATAAGGTGCCAGCCAATCAGCTCCTAACTGCCATCTCACAGGCTGTATTTGAAAAATGACAGTTGGGAGCTGATTGGTTGGCACCTTATCACTTTTCACTCTGTCTCCTAACAATGCTTAGTAAATAGACCCCATAATCTTCTTACTCTATTTCGGCCGATA
The DNA here is from genome assembly GCA_031769625.1 of Taudactylus pleione. Taxonomy (NCBI): domain Eukaryota; kingdom Metazoa; phylum Chordata; class Amphibia; order Anura; family Myobatrachidae; genus Taudactylus; species Taudactylus pleione. The sequence goes on along the minus strand of JAUIMM010000031.1, from coordinate 33,235,597 downwards.
AGACTTAGCTTTACATTAGCCACACACATGGCCAAAAGCCACTACGGACACCTTAAGCCCCACCCACATCTTGCAGAAAGTGACATAACGGTATGCAATAAAGTTTAAAATGAGAATATGCAGTCATTTCAGTTATTGTGGGATTACTGCTCACCAATGCAATGCCTAGGAGCAAGGCAGCAAACCTATGTCACTGTGTATCTGCTGTGTTACAGAAGCACCACGACCTACCTCGTAACACAGTAAAGTAGAAAGGAGGTTCACATATCTATTTAGCTCAGACATACACAGCTTCTCATATATATTTAATGGCAAATGGTGGCTCTTCTTGTTCTTTAAGAAATTGTAACACATTATATTTATACAGAACTAGTGCCATAAGATGGCATGTGTATTCATATATGCCCCTGTCGCGTTTTGTGTGTTGTGCTGCCTGGCACTACTGCTTAAGGAGCGAGCCTGCAAGTGTGTACAGTGTGGCATACTGGCGATGTCTCCATCTGTAGTACCGCTGCCATGGGTGTTACTGCCATGGGTGCTCTTACATTACATTGTATAGACGTTGGCTGATAGAGGCTGTGTATCAGATTAAAATAAACCATTTTACTGTTTTGAGCTGATGACTCTGTTGAGATTGGAGAATTCTCTTCCAGACTCCACATCGAATGGATCTAAAATGATACAAGAAATGATGGATTATTGTACATTGTATATAAATAAGAAATATTTGAGAAGATAACTTGTAAAGTACTAGTTTTAGACATCAGACTTCCAGCATTTTATAATGTACAGCAATCGAGGGGCACAGAAGGGAGTCCGAAGGCTATTATTTGTTAATTAGCCAGTAACATTACATAGACTGCAGTTAATATTAACTAAGAATACATATGCAGTAGCACCACATAGAAATCTCTCTCACACACACACAGTATACACATACATACATACATACACACACAGACACACAATACTGTGTAAAAGTTTTAGGCAGGTGTGGAAAAAATGCTGCAAAGTAAGAATGCTTTCAAAAATAGAAGTGTTAATGGTTTATTTTTATCAATTAACAGAATGTAAAGTGAATGAACAGAAGAGAAATCTAAATCAAATCAATATTTGGTGTGACCACCCTTTGCCGTGAAAAACAGCATCAATTCTTCTAGGTACACTTACACAAAGTCAGGGATTTTGTAGGATTATAGTCAGGTGTATGATTAACCAATAATACTAAACAGGTGATAATGATCATCATTTTCATATGTAGGTTGAAACACAGTCATTAACTGAAACAGCTGTGTAGGAGGCTTAAAACTGGGTGAGGAACAGCCAAACTGTGCTACAAAGGTGAGGTTTCTGCAGGCAACAGTGAAGCATGGTGGAGGTTCCCTGCAAGTTTCAGGCTGCATTTCAGCTAAAGGAGTTAGGGATTTGGTCAGGATTAATGGTGTCCTCAATGCTGAGAAAGATGGATATATGGTCTTACCCTGTTAAATCCTTTTCTTCGACTGCGTAGGGGGCACAGGGATCACTCTGGGGTATAGCCTGGAAAGGGAGAATCTGGGCACCAAATAGTTACTAATTCTTCCGAGCAGCCACCTGGCTCCCTCTCCACTATACCTCGCTCCTAGCCACCGGCCAGCATCTTAAGTTAGCGAGCCAATGGCAGGAGCGACTAGAAGAAAAGGGAGTAGGAAGACCGGCACACACTCAGAACCCATGTCAGAGAAAGGTGCGCCAAGAACCGGCAGCAGAGGAATAAACCCCGCAAACCAGGTGCGTCAGGGTGGTTGCCCTGTGCCCCCTATGGAATCAAAGGATTTAACAAGGTAAGACCATAAGTCCTCCTTTCTTCTTCCTCCACTAGGGCGTACAGGGATCATTCTGGGACGTCCTAAAGCTGTCCATCAATGGAAGGGAACGCTCCTGGACTCCACTGGGAACCCCCTTTTTACCCTGCAAGCAGGGAGCCACTCTTACCTATCCCCATACGTGTCCAGCTGCGGGCTCCAGGAGCGGTGTGCGTTGTTCCCCGAAGTCCGGCGGTTTAATTCACCGACCCAGTCGCCGGTGCTGCCACCACTGGCCCTGGGGTTGTTGGAGCGGAAGTGATATCATCCTATAGGACGCCCTTCACTGCCCGCTCTGTATTGGACATATAGTCAGATTATAATAAATAAAAATAACAGTAACCAGGGGCCACTTAAAAGCAGCCCCCACAACCTGGTGTCCGCTCCTGCTCAGCACCAAAACTATAAACTGCTGGCTGGGGGCGGGAGAGGAGCCAGGTGGCTGGTGGGAAGAAATCAGTAACTATTTGGTGCCTAGATTTTCCCTCTTCAGAGTGATCCCTGTGCCACCTAGTGGAGGAAGAAGAAATACAGGCAGGTACTTCTCTATCATGCAATTCCATCAGGTAGGTGTCTGATTGGCTCCAAATTTATTCTGCAGCAGGACAACAAACCCAAACATACAACCAATGTCATTAGGAACTATCTTCAGTGTGAAGAAGAACAAGGAGCCCTGGAAGTGATGGTATGGGCCCCACAGAGCCCTGATCTCAACATCGTCGAGTCTGTCTGGGATTACATGAAGTGACAGAAGGATTTGACCAAGCCTACATCCGCAGAAGATCTGTGGTTAGTTCTCCAAGAGGTTTGGAACAACCTCCCTGCTGAGTTCCTTCAAAAACTGTGTGCAAGTGTACCTAGAAGAATTGATGCTGTTTTGAAGGCAAATGGTGGTCACACCAAATATTGATTCGATTTAGAGTTCTCTTCTGTTCATTCACGTTAAATTTTGATGAAAATAAACTATTAACACTTCTATTTTGAAAGCATTCTTACTTTGCAGAATATTTTTCCACACCTGCCTAAAACTTTTGGGGAGAGGGGGGAGAGGGAGAGAGTTACCTATTTCTTCCTCCTCCTTATTGTATGCACCAGCCAGGAACTCTGCTTCTACCGTCTTTACTTCATCCACATCCTGGCACTTGCTGTATCTCTCAAGTAAATCCTTATTTAGTTCCAGAAAGACTTTTCCCCATTTAAATTTCCTCAGTAGAATTGTGGCCAAATCTGGAAATCCTGAACATAAATCATAAAGCAAAGTAGAGAGAGAGTGCGAGGCCCTGGGGTCATCCTGCCACTTTCCCTATTGTGCAATGAGACGGCTGTGATGGCCTCACACATACACAAATCATTATAAAACGTGTTTTTTCCCCCACGGCCCACTCAGTTGTTCTGCATGAAATGTGATATGTTCTATATGTGACTGTACGACTGGGGGCATTTGATCTGTGAATGACTCGAGGACCATAGATGCGAATCGCAATCTTAAGGTGTACCCATCTGTTGCCTATAACAGAGGCAGCCATTTTGCAGACTGAACCGATATATAGCCTATCAATTAAGTAGGATCTAGTGACATTTGCGACCTATTCAAATGAATAGACTGCTTTCTCATATCGCTTCAGCTCACAAAACGACTACCTACAAGTATACTGTCACATATCTATGGGCGTTAGTCCAGGGGTAAGAAAAAAACAGCACACAGGCAATATGCAGCCCGCCAGGCAATTTGGTCAGGAGCACGATTATTATTATTTATTTATATGGCGCCAAAAGTGTTCCGCAGCGCATTACAAAGTACATAAACAAATAGGTGACCAGTGACTTACAGTACAATACAATACAGGACAAGGACATGGATAATATACATTGCTACATTAGCAACCATAACACCCACATAAGCAGCCGAGCATAAGCAACCAAGTGTTAGGTGCCCTAGTGGTGAGCAAAAAGTAAAGTAGGGAGAAGCACAAGAGGGTAGAGGGCCCTGCTCTTAAGAGCTTCTATTGGTAAGGACCTGTGCTCGGAACACCCTAGTGTGTGGCTAAGATGTAATGGAGTGCTAACACAGTGTCCACAAAGAGGCTGATTTAGCAGCAGACGCTAATGCGATCGCAGCTACGATTGTGCACGGAACGCTCAGCTGACGCCCACTGCTGCTTTCTCATATCCGTCCAATGTCTCTCTTCTGCGTAAACATTGGTACAATCGACGCACATCGGTGGCTCAAGCAGCTCTGACCAGCTGCAAACACTGCACGTCTCCTCGCACGCCCAGAGCTCTCATGCTGCGTATACAGTCCCAGTGGCTAATTTATGCACGCCCATGAAACGGCATTTAAACGGCTAGAAATGTCACCCAGAGTTCCAAAATGTTTCTTCCTCATAACTGTGCTTATTCATTTGAAATATTTGGTATGCGCCCCTCAACAGTTTACGAAAACTGGGTAGGTGAACCCCCGTGTGAAATAAAAAGCCCAACCCCTGCTCTAGACTCATAAGTCAGAATAAGAGGTGGCTACTCATTCCCTATCTAGGCCATATCAGCATATACTGCATTAGCAGTTTTAACATGTCTTAGCAACATTGCAGCTAATTATCCTAGCATGTTGTAATATCACTGTTATTATAGAGAATCAGAACCCAGATTAAAATAGGTGAAATCAAAATAACAAACAAAAAGAGCCAACTGGAGCGGTATAGATATAGGCAGTATTGATCAAAAATGGAAAGTAGAAAAACAAAAACATATAATGATAGGTATAAACCGACTTGAAAAAAGTTAGATGATAAATGCAAGTTTAACAGCAGACTCTATTACTGGGCAGTAAGTCACTGAGCAGGGCCGTAGCTAGGGTAGTGCGGCCGGTGCCATCGCACAGGGCACCACAGGTCAGGGGGCGCTGTTTGGACCTGTCAAATTTCTGATTATTATCATTCTTCCTTGTAGCTTCCTCTTATTTCATCCCCAGCATATCCTGGCCTCTCCTATCTCTTCCCTGGCCATTCTCCATGAAGCCATGGACCTTTTTTGGGTGCATTATGTCCCTTTGAAAAATGAGGGGGGCGCCAATGCTCTTTCTGGCACAGGACACCAAAATGTGTAGTTACGGCTCTGTCACTGAGTGAGGACAATTTTGAAAAAAAAGTTAAGAATATGGAAGCACAGACTGCATAATGTATAGTGCAAAGGTATCCAGATGACTTCCTCTGATGAGGTTTTAGGACAGGATGTACTAAATGAAAAATGTGGTAAAAACCCCTTTTTCGGGGTTTTTACCGCATTTCCATATGTACTAAGCCCCGGCCACCCATTTTTCCGTGTGGAGGGTAACGTCAGAAAAACTTGGTGTTACACTATAGAGGCCTATGGGCTTTTTACCGCACACCGCACCCGAAGGTTCGCCGCCCCGCTGTCTCCCAGCGCTAGCCCCCACTCACCTGCTCTCCATGGTTGCCGTTCCGTGCTCCTGCTGGGTCCTCCGCCTCCTCCTAATCTTCCGGGTGCAGGGAGGAGGAGGAGGAGCCCGGGGCTTCCTGCACAGGTGACCAGCAGGAAGCTCACGGGGCTCGGAGGGGGGAGGGTCCACAGAGACCCCGTCACCCGGCGTCGGCTGCTTCGCAAAGGACAGCTCTTATCGCAAGAGCTGTACTTTGCGATACTAATCGCATATATACTAACATATGCGATTAGTATCGCAGGGGACAGCGGTGACTGGGCGGAGTGGTCACCGCAACTTTAGTACATCCTGGCCTGTGAAGTGAAATGCATAAAGGATTTATTCAAGCATTGTACTATCCATATAAGCAGGCTGACTTATTATCCGGACTCATCTGGATACCTTGGCACTTATACTGACATCACCAGAATTCCTCACCTGATCCTAACGGCATTTTCAGAGCTCTGCTCAGGGCAGTTTAGACTATTGGCACCAGATCATTGTGTGGCCATTACCACCATCGGCAGTAAGGGGCTCCTGACCCTGCTACCACTCACCTGCCCTCACTGGACCATTGGATCTATTAGTAAGTTATTGGTCTAGAGGTACTTTACACTGTGCAGTACATACTTACAGATTCTTCACTGTTCCATAATTTCCCACAATCAGTAATTTACTGGCCTGGTAATATATTCTGCTTTATTTTTTATTTAGTATTACCAGACTTTTTATCTATGATTATGTATGTATTTTTTTCCCCATTTCATTTTTATTGTTTTTATTTCTTGATTTCTTTTATTGTTCAAAAAATGTGTAATTCTAACGAGCCACGCTCCATTTTCGATCAGTGGTAGCTTATATCAGATATACAGTATTTCATTTGGCTGCCTTTACACTATCAGTATCACAAAACAAATTAACCAAGCTATGTTATTTTGTACATAGCACTGCATAATATGCTTGTTCTGTATTACTGTAAGTTTGCAGTACAGGAAACATGATTATGTAATGTAAAAGTTACAAAACAGCATCCACACAATATATAGTAGGGGCATGTTTGCTGGGATAAGGAGACATGCTCAATTCATTACTGTAAAACATTTCCAGTTTTACCTGCTGCGCAAACTGAAGACTCTTGCACATACAATACATTCAGCCCATTTCCTTACCTACTATACAAAAGGTTGCAGCAAAAGCTTCCACACAAGACAGTTTACATGGACGCCCATAATTCACAGGGTTTGCGGCCACGAGGTACGGCAACAAGCGAGGATGGCTGCCTTTCATTTTGGAAAACGGAGTCTCGTCCAGCTTAGCCCAGGAGCAATCAATGACTGCCACGCCATTATCTGCAACGATCTGTCTGATTAAAGTACAGTCAATGAGTGCAAAACATGTATTTACAGCAATTCAGTATTAATCAGGTGTTTTATTTAATGGCTGCTCCAATTCGCAGATGGTATTAGGTCAAATATTTTCACAGAACAAGAACTTGTCTCAGTTGCAGATTAACAAGATGACTGTATGCAATCATTTATTTTCTTACAGAATTGGAATTCTCACTGTAACTAGAATCTATATCAAAATTAAAGTTAGTGATCAACCAAGAGGGCGACCTCCTTCTATAATGTCACTGTTTAAATTTTCTCCCCCAAAAAACTCAACCCTTAAGTTTATGATAATTCTACATCTCAAGCCTTAACATAAATTTAGCAGTATTTGCTAAAACGTAAGGTAAGCACGACAGTATAGGGCAGTGTTGGCTAACCTTGACACTCCAGCTGTTATGGAACTACATAACCCAGCATGCACTGCTACAGTTTTGCTATTAGGGCATGCTAAAACTGTGGCAGGGCATGCTGGGATATATAGTTCCATAACAGCTGGAGTGTCAAGGTTAGCCAACACTGGTATAGGGGGCATTAGGACTGTTGTTACTATTAAGTCATTTTTGTGTGTTTGAAACTTTTTATATTAGTTGAAGTGCACCTATAGAATTTTTTTTTTTTTTTTGCAGAACGCAAGTGGAAGGTAAAACGTTTCTTCAAAAGTAAAAGGGCAAAACCAAAGTGATGCACCCACTCGCCCAACAGGGAAATCTCTGCCTGTGCTCCAGGGTGAGATGATATGCCCACATTCTAAATTTCGATATGAGAATGTTGACAAGGACATTATAGGGCCTTGGTGGGAATTGAACTCAAGATTCAGTTCTGTGAGACAGCAATGCTAACCACTACACCAACCATGTACTAGACAAATGAAAGCAAATGCTAAATTGGTCGCTAAGAACGAGCAATGTTAGTGACCCTTGCCGTGATTCCTGACCTCTCCAGGAAGCTAAATGCTGCAAATTACAGACGTATTGCATCAGAAAGTTGCAACATTGCAGCTGAAACTGAGCAAACAACACTTTATTGTAATCGCCCCAAAAGTAGCTTGATAATAAACCAACTATCATGACTGGTCATGTGGGAGAATATGGTCTGAAAATTATGTCCATTACACAGCGTGTGCGGTGACCTTCTGACCATACTAACTGGCCCCAATGCCTGCAGAAGCAATCTGAGCGAGGAGCTGGATCTCATACAATTTGCTCATAGACGTGCTTGTGGCCAAAGCAGACACTAGTCTGGTTGCACAGTATTCTGGCCTGAGAAGCAGACTCAGGGGTCAATTCAGACCCAGACGCTAAGCTGATCTCTCTCGCAGCCAAAAGGGACCGTGAATGCAAAGTCCGCGATCGCACTGTCTGGTGTAAGGACGCCCTCTATGCCTTAGAGAGCGACGGCAGAGCGAAAGCACGCCAGTAAAAAGACGCCCACTTTTCTTTCTTAACGCACGTCATCTCCAGGAAGTGTATGATTAATCAGAACCATCGGAGCTGCATGCAGCACTTGAGGTAGCCCCTAACCCACCGCAAGCACTCCGATCACTGCAGGTTGAAATAGAACCAAGTGATATGTACAATGACACCTCCATGCTCATTATGCACACCCATAAAAAACTCTGTTTTGACGCCCAGACACTCCTGCGTTCGCAGCACCACTCCGCCGTTCACAAGCACCTTCCCCTGTTATCAGCCACAAACGGCGCTGTCACTCAAAATAGCGTCCAGTCTGTGTACTACGAGCGCACTATTCCCGGATGCAGTGACTGGTTCGCGCAAGCGTATTTTGCTGCATACACAGACGGGCGATAATCGCCCATAGCGTGCGTCCGCGGCTTAGCGAAAGGGTCTGAATTGGGCCCTCAGTCCCTTTATGGCAAGCATAATTCACAGGACAGTCTTGGGAATGACTATGGAGTAAAGATTAGTCCTCAGCAAGGGCTCTGCAGTTCACAATATAATTTATGCTGGCCATACACGCTACAATTATCGGGGCGATCCGCCTGATATCGGCGGATAGCCCCGATAATTGTAGCGTGTGTGCGGGCGACCGAGGGTTAAATATTGCTCGGTCGGGCATGCAGGATTGTCCAGCATGCCCGTCCGATGCGATATTTACCCGGTAAATGTCGGCCGCATCGGGCAGTGTACGCGGCCGACAGACAGACATTTCCTGTGTTCCTTCCTACGGAAGGAACAGGGAAATGTCTCCTCCCCCGGGGGCGGAGCGCGGACGTCGGACTATACACTGTGAGATTTCTCTCTCAGTGTATGCCGGCGACATCTGCGGCTGGTAGGCTGCCAGATAACATGTCTGCCGGTCTGACAGACATTTTATCTGGCTGTGTATGCCCAGCATAAGGAATAATGTATATAATAATACAATAGTGCAAGTAAAAAGTGTTACACAAATAACAAACAAAAGGTTTTACAAAATATAACTCACTTGTCAGCAGGGGAGACACACATAGTCCCCATAGGGCTTAGAATGAGTCCATTGAACCTCTGATTTAGGCGAATGCTCCTAACTAGACCTTTTCGAACCAGCTTGCGGCCTGTACATCTCTTTGGATCACAATGTCCTAAATCCCACATTGCCAGCGGGCAGGGGAACTTCACTTTAGCCTCTCTGTCTTCCACGTCCTCTTCCCTCTGTATACTAGCTTCCATGGCCAAAAATAAGAGAGAGGACAAATAGTGAAAAGTGACATTAAAGATTTCCAACAATAATAAAAAAAATATTTCTTCTCTTAACTACCCATAGTTTGCTGTGTATGTGGGGGATTTTATACTCACCATTAAATAATTTTTACTGATGCTTGTAGAAGAACACAAACAGTGGGTAAGCTCCACTATCTAAGTGGCAGGAAGAAAAGCTGACCCAAACACCAGGAGTACCTGTGGGTGAGGGGCAGCAAGTCTAACGCTCCTAGCAGAAATAATAAAGGGAAAAGTCAACTCAAGGTCACCATGCAAAGACAAGCAGCTTATGGGAACGGAGGCAGATTTCTTACGGAAAACCCTGTTCCTCATCTATGGTTGGTCAGGTAAGAAGTCTCACAACCACAGCATGTCCCTATGATTGGATCAGTGAGACCCTACCCGTTAAGGATCATGGCTTCAAGGGTCACCCTGAGGAAAGTTGGGGGTCCTCACTGATGGTCCTGTGGAAGTATTAGTCTTTCACATGCAGAGATGCCAAAAATCCCCTTGTCACCTAAATATTCACCTACAGCAACTTCATTGTAAAGCTCTCTTCTGGAAATAACTAAAGATATTTAAATGTTTAATCCAACACGACCCATCCTTCATTGGGTACCAACAAACGTGTAAACTTTGAATGGCAGTCTGGAAATCTAGTCTTCATAGATGGGAGTATCGCTTAAAAGGATATTGGATACACTTGGTTTACAGTTCTGAGAATACATGGTATGGACAAGTAGCGAGATCATTGACCAGCAGATGATGAACCCCACAAGCCCCTGAGTTCAAAGGTTGTAGACAGAAGAATTTGGCATTAGAAAACTTTTGGCACAATTGCTTGTCAAGAAGGACCTCTTCCTGCATCTACTCTCCCCTTGGTGAGCTGAAATGGACCATTATAGTGGAACCCATTAAATTTTGTTTTACTTTGCTGTAGGAACTTTTTATCAAGTTTAAGTCCAAAAAGAACTCTCACTGAAGACTGTAAAATTAGAAAAGAAAGCTACTCAGATTCCAGGTGTCAGGGTCCAGAACTGTGGGATAGAACAAAAAGTATAGCGCAAACCTGGTTGTACCAAGGGAAAATACACTACATCTTGCATTTAGCACAGACTTGGCCATGCGTCAATAAGCTGGCGGGTTTGGGGTTCACCTTGGGCTTGGCTTTTTGAGAATCAGGTGTAATGCCCAGGAATACAAGAGGGTCATAGTCACATTGCACCAAGCAAAAACGATCAATAAATTGGAGCAAAACACTAGCACCCATCTGAATAACACAAAGCAGAAAAAGACACTTCCCAGATGTGCAGGTGGATGCTTTAGAAAAATCCGCTTCTTGGGGAAGAGTTGGGGGAGAAGTTGTGCTGGATAGGTTGGACTAGATGTAGGAGGCTGGAAAAGGCTGCTCCACAGAGGAGGAAAATCTGAAGTTGGACAGGACTTACTGGTTGTCACCCAAAACACGTTCCCATGCCTTCAAAACGCACCATCTCAGCACCCTATGAAGTTGATGAACTACTTGTAGCAATGCTCTGTGTTGTATTTCCAGTTAACAATCTTCTGCCGCCTGCTTGCGATCTCAGGTTAATGAGTTCCAGATCATTGTATTCCAATCAGCCCCCCTAATGCACACACACTACTTGGGGACAGATAATTCCTCTCCTCACTATAGACAACTAAAGGTCCACCTAACCTACAGCTGTGGTGAGTAAAGGTGGGAGGTGACAAAGTCTCACAATGGAAGCAAGGGGCACCTAGTACCCTTCAGCCCTGCTGTCAAGAAATTTAACAGAATACAAATTCAAAAAATAAATACAATATTCTCACATACAGGACACTGGAAAAATATGGACCAGGAGGGATGGGATTTATAGGAAGAGGAGAGGTCAGCTTTTCATCTAGTGCCCAGAACCTAAGACAATAGCGGTTATCCACTGTCTGGGTGCCCCTACTGCACAAGGAGAAAAGAGGGCTGAACATTTAGTGCAGAAAATTAATATTTTTATATTCAACTAAACAGATTTGATGGTATCATTTGTTCTATGTAATAACAGCACTACATTTCCCAGCTCCTGAGCAGTTACATACTTGAAAAAGTATTTAAATGAAAGTTAGTCTATAAACTAGGTTCAAGCGGGATGTGCTAAAACATGGGAGCACCACTTGGACAGATGGCAGAGTGTTATATACAGTATGGGTACCCTGCAAGTGCTTCAGCTCACTCTCTAGGCTGACATTGGCTAGCACAGGAATGGCCAACCTGTGGCTCTCCAGCTGTTGTAAAACTACAAGTCCCAGCATGCACTGCTTCAGTTTTGATATTAGGGAATGCTAAAACTGTGTCAGGGCATGCTGGGATGTGTAGTTTCACAACAGCTGGAGAGCCACAGGTTGGCCAGGCCTGGCCTAGCACTGATGCCTCACAGCGCTTGGGTCATGGGTTCTATTCAGACCAGGGAATTATCAGTATAGAGTTCTTATGTTCTCTTCATGCTTGCATGGCTTTCCGGTTTACTCTCAAAGTCCAAAATAGGTAAGCAGGTTATTGTGTGTGTGTGTGTGTGTACGCTCCACTGGGGCAGAGACAGGTGTGAATGATGAAGGATTCTCAGGATACATTGTTGGACCTATATAATAATAACAAAGCAGCAGTCTGCAGACATTATAACTATTATGCGTAAGGTTGCCAGCTGCAAGCAGATAGGGGCATTTTTACATCAAGATACCCTTTAACTTAGGTAAAAAAATACAAATCTATAAAGCATATAAACTCCATCATGTCAACTGGGATTTACTGGCATATCAGCTGTTTGCGCTACCTTTCTGCCACACCTGCCCCACCTATTATTTTTATCTACTCTGTTCTGCTTTTGTTGCCTCAAGTTACCGAGTTTTTGGTCAGTCCTTCTAGTTTCCTCTCCCTCCCATTAGTGCATATGTAGCATCCCTGGTTATCTGTTTAACATTTCCAGGAGCAGAATAATGTACCTGCAACAGCCAGGTCCATGCTGGTAATCCCAACCTGACCAGGCTAAGAGGTGTGTAATTAATGAGACAGCCAATTGGACAGTGGCCACAGTCCATAAAGTCAAGTGCTATATAATTATATACTGTACTCTCACTCAACAGCATACATTGCTATACACAGGCGTAGAGAGTGCTGGAGCCCATCCTGCTGGCACTGTGACAGCAGACAGATAATGGCAGGGGATACTATTAGTTTTGCTGTTATATGATTTCTTATGTCTGCTTAATTTATTCATAGTAATTCAAAATTCAATAACCATAAAGAAGTTAATATTATTTGTCCATTTTACTACCTAGGTTTTAAGTTTCTTGTGTTTTTTTATTTTTATTTTCTGTATACTTATTCCCTCTCTGTACATAAGTGCCACTCTGTATAACATATGACGGCTAAGTAAATACCCATCTCAGGAACAGTTCTTGCCTGGACTCCGCAATCCTCTCTCTCTCCTTCTCTAACATTTCATCCTACTACTTGTAATTACTCTGCATGCATGTAATACAGTGGTGTCAAACTCGGGCCCTTCAGCTTTTGTGGAACTACATATCCCAGCATGCCCTGCCAGTTTTAGCATGCCCTAATAGCAAAACTGTGGCACTGCATGCTGGGATGTGTAGTTCCACTGCAGCTGGAGGGCCCGAGTTTGACACCACTGATGTAATACATAAGACACGTTACTGGGTGCAGAAATTACCATGGAGAGCTTCATGGACTTCACAGGTAAACGTCTCCAGACTTTTAGAGGTTTTCTTAAACCTGGATTCCTTCTGTTTAGGCCTGCCAGCCTTCTGTGGCTTCTTGGGTCCCATTGTAGTCCACTACTCAAACCCAATAAAGAAAAAAAAAAGTCAGTATTCATAATAGTTATGACAATTAACATGCTGGCAGTAATAGTGCTAATCAGAAACTCTGTGGTCAGCAGTAACAGTAATCAGGGCCGAAACTAGGATATCTGTCACCCGATGCAAGGCAGCAATTTTGCGCCCCCTCCCTTCCCGTACCTGGATTTTGTCCTTGCTCCTCCATAAGGAAGTGCACTAGTCAAACGTCCCTGGTATAGTGACTTACATTATTCCACACACCATAATGCCCATTACACATTATGCCACACACTGTAATGCCTATTACCAAAGTGCCACTTACATATTTGCCCGACACCATTTTATGCCCCACAGTAAGGCTTATAATTACTTTAAGATTACAGGCTCATTGTCAGGGGTTTTATGCTCATTGCCAGGGGGTTCCATGCTCGTTGCCAGGTGGATTCATGCTCGTTGCTATGGGGTTTATGCTCATTGCCATGGGGTTTATGCTTGTTGCCAGGGGGTTTCACAGAAGATGCAGCTTTCAGCATCTTCTCCCGGCACTTGCGCTGGCCTTGCAGACACTTTTTCACCCCCTGCATTCTGGCACCCGGTGCACGTGCACCTCTAGCCCCCTCCTAGTTGCGGCCCTGCAGTAATAAGCTACCAGGTAATACCAGGTAATACCCAGTAATATGGGGATCAGTACTTCCCTCATCTCCCTCCTCCTGGCTTACTGCAATTGTGGTGCTGCCTAGGTAGCCCTGTGTCTCATCCTGATTGGAGGATGCAACAGGGTTCTATTTGGTTACCACCAGTTAATAATTAGGTGGTGGCACAACATGCCATGTGTCATAAACACTGAGAACTAATTCTGATTCTACCCTCCCCAAAATTTACCCGCATTCAGCTAATGGAAATTAACTGAGACTGAATTATTATTTTATTTTTTTAAAGAAGAACATCTTTCCCCTACTGCTTTGTGCCATGGGCTTCGAGTGAAGTACAAGGGGGCCCAGTACGGCTGTACTGGGAATTAAATTAGATTTATTAAAGTCTCGGGCACAATATCTCTATGCTTTGTCTGTCTCAGTCTGTTTCCAGTTATCAACTGTGTAGCCGCAGTGTAATCAACAGACTTTGTAAACAGTGGGCTACCATGTGCATCCATATTACGTGGTACATGGGTGCGTGGCATACATGCAGTCGTGGCGTGTGTCAGATTCGGGAGGGTTCAATCTGTAGTACAGTAAGTCATTTAATTACTGGGTACTGCAAGGTGTGTGACAGTCCCTACAAATGTCCCTGGTGTCAGTGGGAGCTGTGAGCAGGGGGCACTCACACGCCTCTCCCTGTGCATGCAGTAGACAGATATTCTGCAGGATTATATAATAGATGTTCATTAGGTACTCCTTGAAATATACAAAGTATATGTTTGAATTTTCTCTCTATACCCTCTTCATGTCTAGTCGTACCATACTATCCCTTTAAACTGAGACAATCATGAATTACACAGGTTCTGTGGCTGGCTGACCTCAAGCCTGCATTTCACCAGGTTTTAATCAGACACAGAACCTGTGTAATTCATGAGTGTTCCGGTTTATATGGGTAATATGCTAATCGTATGCGTGTCGTATCTCTGCTGGTGTCAGTGCAGCCTCTTCTATCCCTCTATACCAGGGGTTCCCAACCACTGTCCTCAAGTTACACAAACATAGCAGGTTTTAAGGATTGTCATAATTGAGCACAGGCAACTTAATTAGTACCTCAGTGATTTTGATTAAACCATCTGTGCTTTAGCATGGATATCACCAAAACCAGGACTGTCATTGTGCCTTGAGGACCGAGGTTGGGATCACTGCTCTATACTCTCTGCATGTCTCATTTCTGCTGGTGTCTGTGCAGTCTCTGCTACCCATCTACAGGTCTCATCTCAGCTGGTGTCAGTGCACCTCCTATACTCTCTGCATGTCTCATCGCTGCTTGTGCCAGTGCAGTCTCTTCTACCCCTCTACACTCTCTGCATGTCTCATCTCTGCTAGTGTCAGTGCAGTCTCTTCTGCCCCTCTATACATGTCTCATCTCTGCTGGTGTCAGTGCAGTCTCTGCTACCTCCTATACGCTCTGTATGTCTCATCTCTGCTGGTGTAAGTGCAGTTTCTATACTCTATACATGTCTCATCTCTGCTGGTGTCAGTGCAGTCTCTGCTGCCTCCTATACTCTCTGCATGTCTCATCTCTGCTGGTGTCAGTGCAGTCTCTGCTACCTCCTATACGCTCTGTATGTCTCATCTCTGCTGGTGTCAGTGCACCTCCTTATACTCTCTGCATGTCTCATCTCTGCTGGTGACAGTGCACCTCCTATACTCTGCATGTCTCATCGCTGCTTGTGTCAGTGCACCTCCTATACTCTCTGCATGTCTCATCTCTGCTGGTGTCAGTGCACCTCCTATACTCTCTGCATGTCTCATCTCTGCTGGTGTCAGTGCACCTCCTATACTCTCTGCATGTCTCATCTCTGCTGGTGTCAGTGCACCTCCTATACTCTCTGCATGTCTCATCTCTGCTGGTGTCAGTGCACCTCCTATACTCTCTGCATGTCTCATCTCTGCTGGTGTCAGTGCACCTCCTATACTCTCTGCATGTCTCATCTCTGCTGGTGTCAGTGCACCTCCTATACTCTCTGCATGTCTCATCTCTGCTGGTGTCAGTGCACCTCCTATACTCTCTGCATGTCTCATCTCTGCTGGTGTCAGTGCACCTCCTATACTCTCTGCATGTCTCATCTCTGCTGGTGTCAGTGCACCTCCTATACTCTCTGCATGTCTCATCTCTGCTGGTGTCAATGCACCTCCTATACTCTCTGCAGTCTGCATGTCTCTTGTACCTCCCCTTCCTCCCATGAGAGTGTAAAAATTATCAGACCTGCTCAAATTCTTCTCTCCCACTCACCTCCTATGTATGTATGCAGTAGTCTCTTGCACACGTGTTCTTTGCAACTACCGCTAGATTAACATCCCCGCCTGACCAATCTTTCTTGGCATTTCTGATTGTTTGCTAGAGTAGATCGTCTACAACTGAAATAGCAGCTCTGCTGCACGTCATTCTGTACGATTAATCTCTTAATTGAATAAGTATAGGTCACCACTACCATACCTCAGCTGCACGAACTATATACACCCTGTAACTGTGAGCTATGCTAGAGAAAATAAACAAAACACCCTCCCGCTTCTAACCAGTGCACAATCCTGTCTGAGTCACAGAAAACTGACCCCTCTGCAAGTACCTGAAGGGGTGGGCTAGATCCTAGTGGAAGCTGCGCGGTGCTAGTTCCGGGTTGTGGAGATGTCATGTGACACTGAGGATGGAGTTCCTGCTGTGGCTGCTCTTGTTGCTGGGTAAGTCACTGTATATAACTAAATATATAATAACTATAATGCTGAGCCCATTTACTCTGCCCTTCCCAGGGTGGCACAGGGAGCTCACTTGAAACTACATGCCCCAGCTTGCATGACAGAACATTATGGGATTTGTAGTTCCACAGCAGGTTAAAGCTGCGGTGTGCCCAAACCTAGTGTACAAATCAGTGTGCATTAGTATTATACCAGCATTATTACAAGGAGCATTGTCTGTATCCCTTTCATAGACAGGGAATGCTGCCTAGTGATCACTGGTGCTTTGTATATGTGATGTGTACCACATACCCCCAGCTGTGCCTACTCTTTTATCTTTCAGCGCACAATACTGCAGCAACAAAGATGAAGATTGTAGAGGAACCAAACTCATTTGGGTAGGTGTTTATAGGCGCAGAATTGCGGCATTTACATAGTAACACACACTGATTACACCTAGCACTAAAGTGCATTGGGGGGGGGAGCAGGGGATCCAATGGGCAGCCAGAGAACAGGGAGGGTGGGCCAGCCTACATTAATCCCCTCCCAGTGGCTGTGTGGTCTGTAGTAATAGGCCGCATAGTCCCAGTATCCCCCTGCCTGTCTGTTCTTGGCCCTACCTCCTCCTCACTGACAGCAGCAGCGTTCGAGGGACCTGCTTGCCAGTCAGCTGCTTTCTGGGCACTGCTGTGTGGCTACTACAGGAGAGGGACAGACTCCGCAGACAAGATATCCAATAGGTACATTAGGGTATGGGGGGGGGGGCATAGTTTATGGTACTTAAGGTAGTGCTAAGAATAAGGAGGTGGGTTAATGATTTAATGGGTTAACGATACTGAATTAGAACCTCTATACACTCCTTCCTATACCTTCTAATATCCTGCCTATACCTTCTAATGTCCTGCCTATACCTTCTAAGGATAACGCTAATTTGCGTATGCAGTCATACAGTAAATAAAGACTTCAGACCTAGAATCTGTGGTTCCAAAGCACAAAGTATTATTCAAGTAAAAGTACAGTCAGTTACACGCTATTGATCCAGACACAATTCGGCGCAAAGGAATTATACAGACCCAAGTACAGTATACATACGCAGCGCTTCCGGACCAGATGTTAGGCATCAGCAAGAAACCCCTCGTCAATCAACATTCAGCACGAAGACTAAGACCCAGTGTTGGAGCACACTTATTTATACCCCCCAGGAATAGACAAAACAATAGAGAAGTTTGTTGCTGATGCCATTTGGTTCCCAAGGGGGATGCATCTGTTACAGAGCGTTTAACAGGCTGATTCAAATAGACACAACCCAGCCTCCAACAACTGGGGGTCTCTGGTTTCCCGCCTCGTGCAACATCCTAACAGTTATTCATATAATATACATTTTGTTGCTTGAAGTCTCTGCGGTCCATAAGTTGAGAATGCATGATGCGATCTCTCCATCGATATTACCGGAATACTGTTGAGAGAGTACGCATCAGTACAATACCAACCATGGCTAACGTATCACGTATAAAACCTTAGTTATGAAATAATCTTTATTTCCTAACAATTATAGTAAATGTGCATACTTGAATCTTATACCTTAAAGCTTATGGAACCTTGTATGTGAATATGTAATGTGTGAGTATGTGGGGTTTGATGTAAAGACGCTAGTTAACTTGGGGCAGATGCGTGCGCAGAAAGCTAATAAACAGCGTTTTCATATAGGATCTTATGCATTCGCTAATATGCGACTAGTTAACAGCGCAATTGTGCATGTTAATGTGTATATGAGGAACGGTGAAAGATGCAATTGCATGGTGCTAATAGTAATATCGCCATATGTACTTAAATGTGAATTTATCTAAAATAGCGCTTGGGCGGCCATTCGCAAAATGGTGTCTTGCGATCTCATTTCCAAGATGGCGTCTTGCGGCCAGTCGCAAGATGGCGTCGCTGCGATTCAATTTTAAACTGATTTTGTCTCAGCCAATAATCCAGCTTCGACAGGGTGAATTAGGATTAAGGTTTTTAATCTATGAGACTGGGCGCCATGATGAGTCTTTGCCCCTTGTGATAGGCTAGCTTCACCCCTGGCACTAGATGTCCGTAGCTGAACATTAATCAATAATTGCAATGTATTCATGTCACAAAAGGCAATGCTGACTTCTAATAAACATTTATTTATCTCTCAGGTTAAATAATCCGTTTTTATCACAGATAAATAAGCTGCAACCAAGGACGGAGCCCTCTCCAGTCTCAGGTAACAGAGGTGTAGTGGGAGGGTTGTTATATTAGTGTGGGTATCTTTATGATGTTTTAGTGGTGTTTGTATCTATATGTATATTTAAAGCTGCGTACACACTGTGCCGCTGACACAGTGACCGATCAGGTAAGCTATACAGACTTACCAGTGTGTGTTGAATTTATCCACCCAGTCGAGCTGTCAGTCACTGGCAGTTCCCGCAGCAAGTGTACGGGCAGTCGACTCCTACCAATGGGTTATCACCTATTGCAATAACCCATTGTGGCATGTCAGCTGTTGTGGAACTACACATCCCAGGATTCCCTGTCAATTTTGCTGTTAGGGCATGCTGGGATGTGTAGTTGCACAGCAAATGGAGTGCAGCAGGTTGCCAACCACTGGGTTATTGCAATAGGTAAAAGATCTAATGCTTTTACAGTAAATACTATTTTAACACAGAGTTACCTTCACCCTGACAATTTCATATCTTGGTTTCTTATGCTGCGTATACACATGGGCGATGTCATTGCGATTTGGCCAAGTTGTAACAACATATTGTGCTTATCATGCAGTGTGTTTGCACAATATGCGCAGTCACATGCGACATCGTCAGGTTTGATGTGCTGCACACCAAACCTGCTAATATTGCATACGGCCCCATTCATGTCAATGAAGGACGGAACGAGTGATCATTTTGTCGTTCATTACAATGTTCTGATGTGTACCCACAGTATAATATATTGGCCTGACGGGCCAACATACCGTCCAGTGTGTGCCCACTTTCAGAGTATTTAGAAACAAGGTTTAGCGGTAGACTTCCAGTAAAGTTTAGAGAGAAGGAGCGTTGTACATTGAGTAATTTCCCTTCTGCTCCCTGCCATGTGTCGTAAGTGAACGGCAGATGATGATGATAGAGATATATTTACTTATGTCTGCAATGCTGAAGTAAGGAAGTAACATCTGTTGTCAGCTTTATTGCTTAGGTAGGTAACCAGCTCTGTGGTAAAATTAATTTGATTGGTATTAAAGCTGAACTGATGAGTGCAAAGGAAAATGAGTCAGAAAACTATATGGTAGAGTATCGATTATATTCCAAAATTAAAATGGTTTATAAAAAAGTATAATGGCTTTCCCTTTATAGAACATATACAGTTTGTGTCAGTAATATGTTCTGAGAACAGTAGTTATAAGTATACTGTAGAGATATGAGATATACCAGTAACATAGAAGGATGATTACCATTTGCCATTTTGACGTAACGTGGAGTGAAAGTAGGGAGGTAGACACCTGATTTCCTATGGATTAGAAGCTACTGTAGCATGGTAAACTGTGGCGATGTGGGATGCCCGCTGTGTGCACAACAGTCGCCCCATGGAGGAGGATGTGCATTTTGCAGTACCTGGCCTGATTACAGAGAGAAAGTCGGCTCGGAGCTGCAATGTACTGGGCTGAGTGACATTTTATCAGCTTTGTTTATTTAGTATTGGAATTGACGGAGTAATTTATGAGGAGTTACAGCAATAAGAATATTAGGGCCTGATCCTGCAAAAACAGTAAGTAACTGTACCTGGACAAATGAAATATGCAAGGGGTGCAAATCCTTCTTCTTCCTTTTTTTTTTTTTTGTATGCAGAGTAAATACCGGCGGCTGCTTTTGCATGTAGCCCACAAATGCTGGACAATTTTGGGCCTGATTCAGAGCCGGACGCTCTGACCAGAGCGCTCGCTCTGAATCAGGGTCCTCCTCCATTAAAATGGAGCGTCCTCCTGGACGCTCGTATAGCTGTGGGTGACCACCCACAGCATATACGAGCGTCCAAAAAGATGGTCGCGATGGTCTTGACCATCGCAACCATCGGACTTGCGAGGGAAACCCTGCGGTAGGGTTTCCCAGCCACAAGCCCTGGAGTGATTTTGGCTCTATCAGAGCCAAAATCACTCCCACTGACATCAGTAGTGATGTCAGTGGGGCCGGCTTCAGACGGTAGGCGTTCCCATGGGAACGCCTCCGTCTGGCAGGCACGCCCTGGCACGCCCACCAAAGGGGGCGTGTTGTCAGTCACCATCGACAGCACGCCCCCTTTGGTGCGAGACCAGGAGCGACAGCTTGGCTGTCGCAGTCCGGTTCTCGCGCATGCGCACGACGGAGCTCCCTCCGTCGTGCGCATGCGCAGTGGGGAACATCGACCCACTTGCCAGCGTCCTGCCGCTTGCGAGTGGGTCTGAATGACCCCCTTTGTTTCCACACTGCACTTTAGATTTCATTCTGCTCCCAAATCTAAATCTCTCTGAAAATTTTGGAGCTGATTCTGAGTTGTACGGATCTTTAACGGACGGAAATGGCGAGTTTTTGCATACAATGCATGCGCAGATGTGAATTTACACATCTTGGTGGAGTTCCGTCCTATTGTGAGTTGGACGCAACTTGACCAACTCTTTATGTGAAAGAGTGCGTTGCGGGCATGAAGTGAGCGGTGACAGTGCGATCGCATGTAACCACTCTGACTTGTGAGAGAGTCCTGGGCGTATATAAAAAGGTTACCGGGAAGGTAAACCTGTCTCAGGTGTATCTCGTGCACATAGCCTGGGGCTGGTGGCAGTGCAGATATTAATCATGATGGGCGCGGCAGCTGGGGTAAAATTATTGGGCACTACGGGCTTCTGCTTGCACACATGATCCCCCGCATTAGTTGAATGGACACCCGCATTAACACAATATAGTAAATCAGGCTACCGCTGCAGTTTAGCACATAGTAGTACATAATGTTTGCAATGATAATGTGGCATACTACCAAAAAGATCTAGATTTTCTTCAGAAGAAAAAAATATATATTTTAATCTAATCCTGATGGAAGCAACACATTGGGCCTGATAGAGGTGTACGCACTACAGATGTCAGATGTAGTAGAGCAAATTTTTATTTTTTTTTGTACTGCGCATGTGTAATTCCAGGCGCACACAGGGAGAAATATATTGAAAATGTAGTGGGCATTAATGGGCAGTCACAGGGAGGTGGCTTAGTGCAGGCACTGGGATGGAAAACCTTATGTGTGTGTTAGTGAAAGTGGTTATGTACACAGACGCTTGGCCACTCGCATAAGAGGCCTTAGGGCTGGTGCAAGTTTCAATGGTGCAACTGATGGTAGCGTCTAAGGATGCACTAATCGGTATTACTGCGTGTACAGACGCTGACAGTGGGCGCCTCAGTCCATGCACATCACATCGGAGGCACAGATGTGCACAAGGGAAGGATTTTGTAGCGGCATTTGCAGAGTTGCAGATGGGTGACCTCCAATAGAAGCATCTGCAGGCGGTTCTGCTCTCACCTCAGAATCAGACCAGTTATGTGTAAATATTGTTGTGGTTTGTCTGGAAGGGGCGATTAGAGAAACAGTCATTGTTAATGATGGCCTTGATTGAGCATAGACTTCTCATTATGGGGGTGATTCAGACATGGACGCAGGTAAAGCATGTGGGCATTCTTCTGAGATGCACTGTGCCAGCAGACGCAGATGGAAATTCCATGTCACTAACTGGGGGGGGGGGTTTGCTGGCTAACAGTCTAAAGACACACCAGCGGCCATGGCAGGTGCAGTGTCTGATGGCATGGCCGGTAGTGCGTCTTTGTATGGACATAGGCCACAGCATTAGCATAAAGACGCAGTAGGGCAGACGCTGCTGCAACTGCGCCCGTCTCTGTATCGCCCCCCACCTTATGAGCTGTTGAATAAAAGATGTTGTCGTGTTTTTTTTGTGCGGTTTATGGAGAAAATGATTTATATGGACTTGTCTTCATTTATTGTGTTACAGGCCCACCGCACCTTTTCAGGCTGGCCGGAAAGTGTTTCAGTTTTGTGGAATCCACGTAAGAGGATAACATTACCAAGAGAAGGCAGCACTGCATACAGAGCCTGCCTGGTTTTCTTTAGGGGTTACATTAATAATGAGAGTGTGGGACCTAGGTCCTGTTTTATCACAAGGGGCAATTGTGGGTATGTGACTATATATTACATTGCTCAGAGTGCTCCTAGGAAAGCGTTTCTCTGCTGAACGGCAGCACGGAGGAGCAAAACCGGTCCCATTAAAAGTATAGAACGAGGCCCATTTTGGAGACTGGAAATGGCTGTGCGTGCCAATTACACTTCATCCACAATAGGGAATGTCATCTCAGCACTGCTCTGCAAATGTAGGTGCACTCTGCCTCTCTCCGCCTCGCTGTCTGTGCAAGTGTCCTCCACAAGCGTCTGCGTCTCTCTTCAAACCTGTGTGGCATGGTGTAAATCTAGGCGTACTTGCGCAAATCAAGGCTCATTGTGTGATAACATTTTGCGCTGTGTAGTGTAAGTTTTGCTCTTTATAAATGACTATTGTCCTGCAGGTGGATAGCCGTTACTGGCCAGTATAGCTACAGATGTTTCCTCACTTGTCTTTGCTGCAGTCTCGCGAAACATCCCCTCTCAGCGTGCTTGGTCCCGTGAGGCGCTGCTAGCGCCCTCGACTATTTTGCCGAAAATGCGTCTTAAGTTGCGATGCGACTACGACACACCAGGAGACTTTGCTGATTAATTTGATGTGTGACACTTGTATTTCGGTGTGCGACTGACTCTCTCAATCCGCATGCAAAGTGCTATGATGCAAGGACCACAGCTTTTGTCCTCGCCAAGTTCCATTTAAAGTCTCAATCGCATACAGAGCTACAAGTGTCACAATGTCATGACGATTTGCACATGGCTATTCAGGTGTTGTGATACTACAACTCCCAACTTACCCTGCTAGCTATGAGCTATCTGCCACATCATGCTGGGGCTTGTTGACTCACAACACCCGGAGAGCGACTGGTTGTCTGGGACTGTGGACTTGTACAGGCCAACTAGGAAACCTATTGTAATGGTCAGCCTCTGTCTTGTGTAGGTGCACATTGCATGCAGTATAGAAATGCAAAAGTATGTACAATATATTTCTATAAAGCGATAGGGTCACCTTTTTGTGGACCACGTACAAAATATTCAGCTTTGTTTTCACTGAAATGTTTATATTTACGAGAATGGATTTGTACATTAACATCCACTAACCGGAATTTATGTCTTGTCTCCACCATGCTAGGTATAAATACGAGTTCTGCCCATTCCACAACATCACCCAGCATGAACAGACATACCGGTGGAACGCATACAGTGGTATCTTAGGGTAAGGGCTGATAATGACGTGGTCCTCACCTTCCTTTGTCCTAGACTTGTAAAACAGTTGTTCTTTGTTTTTTGTTTTTTTAAACTTGTATTTTATTGATTCAAAAGCATCTTTTGACAAGAAAAAACAAAAAGCAATATCAATACAGTGTAAAGTATTATAGAAATACGAGCAGGAATATAAATATCATAGAATATACAAGACAAATGACAGAATGTCATTAAATCAATCAAACAAATGTAAAATAAAACAATGTAAAAATAAACAAAAACAAAACCATAGTACGTAGGACATAATAGTGCTATGCAGACTAGGGTTCCCCAACTAGTGTTATGGGAGGGTCATTATCTATTAAGCGCCTCAGATACCATTTGTTTTTTGTTTATTCTGTTTTAGGATATGGCAAGAATGGGAAATTACAAATAATACATTTAGCGGCATGTGGATGAGAGAAGGGGACACTTGTGGAGCCAAAACCCGTCAGACAAAGGTCTAGATCGATTCAGTGGTATCACTTCAGTTATTCTGTGTCTGTAGGGAATTGAATCTGTGTGGTTATAACATCTATCATATACTCTAGTGTTACATCTCCTAAATCTGGGTTTCTCACAGTCTTTCCTTTCTCTAATCACTTTCCTCTTAGGTTAGCGTTGAATTGTATAACTGTGTCATATCTTATCTTGTATAGTTACAGAATTTATATAAGCACAGGGACAAAATCTGCAAATGAAACTGGTTGATGCACATCTTGTGTTTATGGGCGTTGGGCGTAGGTATAGAGAACAGGATGGGGGACACACAGAGCAGCTTACCTGTAACACTAAAAAATAAGATCAGCAGCAATCCTGTACATACTTTGCAGGCACAATGTGTTGTATACTACTTACCTATGATTAAGCAATATAAATCAGTTATAATACACCAAGTGAGTAAGCTACACACTTAAAGGCTGCCATTGCCCCTGTTTTTGGCCTTGATATATCAAATACTAAATAAAATAGATAAATGAATCTCTTGTCTGTATTGCAAAAGGGGCATTCATACAAAGTACAGCTTGTAACATTTAATGTAGGCTACCTCCCCCTTCAATCAGGTTATTTGACAATGTGGATTGCAGATAAATGGTTACTGGGATACAGTATGGAGATGCAGAAAAAGCTTGATAATTCGCCTATTTGTACAATACCAGCCTCTCTCCATAGTGATCAGTGGTTCTTATGCAAGTATCCATATTTCCTGCTTTCACCTATCAATAACCAATAACAATGTTATATGAGAGTCAGTTAACCATTTCCCAGACAGTGGGTGTGGAAGTGCCTGTACAGCTCACAATACCTGAGTGTATTGGGCTCGTTTCTAGTTTATTTCATGTTTTATGGATCATATTTTTTTTTAAGTTCCATATAGGCCAGATTGTTCAATCTGTACCTCTGTGTTTTGTGCACCAAACTAATAAAGGAGCCATAAGTCATTTATTCTTTTAAAAAAGGGGGCAGTCGTGAAGCGTTGACCTTAATTCGCTTGGTGCCCATGTTAAATAGTTTTTCTAGTTGGCCTAAAACAGACAGGACAATCAGTCGCTCTCCGGGTGTTGTGAAACTACATGCCCCAGCATGCTGTGCCAGATAGCTTATAGCTAGCAGGGTAAGCTGGGATTTAATAGTTTCACAACACCCGGATAGCCATGTGTAAATCGTCACAACATCTAAGGCACCAATACACTGTGAGATTCAACGTTGGTAAGATCAGTTGTACGATATCCCTTGAAATTCTGCATAAGATGTGGTCAAATAGTGTACGATTAATCAATAAGATCATAGGATAAGATGCATAGAAGTGTATCACATCATACACTATCAGTTGAGATCTCTCTGCAAAACCATCTGATCAGCGATCCGACTAGACTCAAAATACAACTATTTGCAAACTACTGGTCTGACCAACCTGTAGAAAATGCCAAAATTGTGTTATAAATCGTCCCGTGTATGACCTGCTGCCAGACAGCACAAGTTCCCATAAAACTAAAATTTGGGACTGATGTAGAATAATGGTTATATATTTTTCTTTCACCCGTTATGGAATTTATTTACTGAAGACCAAATCGTAAAATGTATATACTATTTATTTCTACTAAAAATAGGGCACGTTTCTGTAAGCTGCTCTACAGGCAAATCTGTAACACATTTGCCCAAACAACTCCTCAGATATGTTTTCATTTATTAAACTGTACTATTAGAAAATGAGAGAATCTGGTTGGTTACTGTGGGCACCTTCCACAGCGCTACCTATGGAGCAGGCTTCCTACATTTCCGTGCATTTATGAGGGTAATACTTTTCATTTAGAATGATTGGTGCACTGATTTACTCCTTGGCGATAGGTTCTGTTGGTGTGCGGAAAACGCAACAAGTTGTCTGAGGTGTCGGAGCCGAGCACATGTGTCTATTCCATGACATTCCAAACCCCTCTTGTTTGCCACCCGCATTCACTACTAGGTAGGTTCGCCGAGACGAGTTGTGCACGCATCAGGTTCCTATACCTCTGCTTAGGAAGTAATGGTCGTTGTTTTGGTTACAGTGTACCCTACTCTAAGTGAGGCATTGAGGAGGCAGTGGGACGAAACCGAGCAGTCTTTATATGATGAGCTAATTACCAAGCAGGTAGTATTATTACAGATTAGTATAACGTATAGATACCTCTTATGTATTTGATTGTGGGCACGCCATAATACACACACGTTGTTTTGACGTCTTACAAAATTAAAGATAATACATAGGAGACAGACAGCTACAAAATGTTTCTATTTATAGGCTCATTTTTATCTCTCCCGTGTGAGTCTACATAGATTATAATGGTAGGGAAATGCCGAGAATTCTACATCTATTTAGCTACAAAACACTGGCATATTGTAATCCCATCTATAGTTACTCTAAAGGGGCATTCCACCTTCAGGTAACTTTGATTATTTAACATTTACATGCCCTAATGGAACTTTTTTCTTTTAAACATCCTTGTGTGGCTTCCAGCCACATGTTTGTATAATCAGGCAGACCTGAATACTTGCTTGCCCCAGGATAAGAACACACAGCTGGTCTTTCTCTATATCTATCTATAGGCCATTTATTGTGCCTGTAGTGTGTATTCATGGAGTGAGGGGTTTGGGGAAGCGTGTAGAGACCTGTGTCATACGGCTGCTTTTCACGTGCAGGGCTATACGAAGCTGCTGCAGGACATTTTTCGGGAAGCCGGGTACTATAAGTCGTCCAAGGGAAATGAACGTGAAGCAAAACAGAACCAGACGGAGTCTAAGGTGTTTGAGTCGCTGGAGCAATGTATCACGGTATGTTGTATTCACTAAAACTGCCCGCAACAGCTCATACATTGCCAGTACTGAGAGCTGTACTTCCCTATACCCCACATAAAACCAGGGATCTATCCACTTGGGGGTGCTGGTTTATTACCTAATGTGGCAAGTAATGCTTGTTTATAGCATATGAATTACACTGTGATTTGTCTTTCAGGCTCACACTGAATTGTCTGAGGAAATAAAGCGACTTCAAGGCATTCTAGACAAACATGCCATTTCCTATAATAAGAATGGTCAGTAAAAGCTTTCCACCATGCATTGCTGGGGAGAATGTCTTGCTTATTTTTTTTTTTGTTTGTTTTTTTTAAACCAAAAACTGTTCTGTGATCATATAATACTGACATGGTTTTATACTAATTATTCATTTATAATGCACAAGTAATGACATGAAAACTCACCAATTTATTACCACTGATTTCTATAGATCTTACTTTACAGCAATGTTATACATATTAACATCACTTGTGTATTATATATACCTCTTGAAAAGATATGCGAGCTTTGTAATTTATTCTGTTTACTGGTACAAATTCCACCTCACTGTTCTATTTAGGGAAATGCTGACAGATTCTGATATAGGTAACTATAATTTGTTATATCAAAAATAATATTTTTGAAAGTTGACCTGTAATGCCATATTGAGTGGTTTTACTACCTCAATTAAATTGCTTAGATCAGCCTACTGTAGTAGGGTTTATGAATCTGTCCATTAGTGTGGCTGGCCACTGACTGCACACACATGGTGATAACAGCTAAGTGTCTTTTCAGCTTGGAACGATGAAAATCCAGGCTGATGTCATATAAACTAAAAATAAATCCAGGCGCAATAAACGTATAAAAAAAAATTAGTGAACTGTGGCCCTGATTCAGCAAGGATCGCTATTCTGCTAATATGCACGCAACGCAGTTGCTAATATCAGCGGTGATATGCAAATGATTGCATTAGTATTGCCGTCGCAGCCTAACATAAGGACGCACACTTCCCCTTACTCACATCCGTATACTTTAGCAATATAATCGGTAACATCGGACCCATACGCACATTTGCACAAGCCCAGACCTTACTGAGAAATTGCTAATTTTCATGCACGCTACGAGACCTCAGACTGCGTATGGCATCGCAGTCGCTAATTTGTGCACGCACCTGCAATGGCACTGGCACACCGGCGTTTCTCCGACCACCCTCAGTTACCACCCACAACCCACAGCTTATGCGAGCGGCCAAAAAGATGGTCGCAATGGTCAAGATCATCGCGACCATCAGGCTTGCGACGAGACCTTGCGGTAGGGTCTCGTCTGCCGCAAGCCCAGGAGTGCTTTTGGCTCTATCAGAGCCAAAAGCACTCCCACTGACATCACTAGTGTCCCAGACAGTAGGCGTTCCCATGGGACCGGCCCCAGACAGTAGGCGTTCCCATGGGAACGCCTCCATTTGGGCAGCAATGCCCCCAGCACGCCCACCAAAGGGGGCGTGCTGTCACTCACCGTTGACAGCACGCCCCCTTTGGTGCGAGACACATAGCGACGGCTGGGTGGCGTATAAACCTAGGCGCAGTGCTGGTGAGACTCCATCTCTTTTTCATCCTTTTGTCACCAGTTCCCCATACTAGGTGAGACTGCATGCCTGTGCACATTTATCATTACATGATCTGACCTTTTAACTCTCTGTGACTGTATACAATTTTTGGGTGTACAGCCATGGCCAAAAGTTTTGAGAATGACACAAGTTTTGGTTTTCACAAAGTTTGCTGCTTCAGTATTTTTTGACCTTTTTGTCAGATGTTACTATGGTATACTGAAGTAAAATTACAAGCATTTCATAAGTGTCAAAGACTTTTATTGACAATTACATTACATTAAGTTTATGCAAAAAGTCAATATTAGCAGTGTTGACCCTTCTTTTTCAAGACCTCTGCAATTCGCCCTGGCATGCTGTCAATCAACTTCTGGACCACATACTGACTGATGGCCGCCCATTCTTACCTAATCAATGCTTGGAGTTTGTCAGAATTTGTGGGTTTTTGTTTGTCCATCCACCTCTTGAGGATTGACCACAAGTTCTCAAAGGGATTAAGGTCTGGGGAGTTTCCTAGCCATGGACGTAAAAGCATCCTGAGACCATTCATGTGTGGGGTTGCTTCTCAGCCAAGGGAGTGGGCTCTCTCACAAGTTTGCCTAAGAACACAGCCATGAATAAAGAATGGTACCAAAACATCTTCCAAGAGCAACTTCTACCAACCATCCAAGAACAGTTTAGTAATAAACAATGCCTTTTCCAGCATGATAGAGCACCTTGCCATAAGGCAAAAGTGATAAGCAAGTGGCTGAGGGTACAAGATATTTAAATTTTGAGTACATGGCCAGGAAATTCCCCATGGCATGGACATCCTTGAGCAATCTTAGAACATTTTGTATTCCCATTTTATCCCTGCGTCAACAGGGAGGATGATTAGTAACTAGTGCTAGAATTGAAAATGTCTTGGATTAATACGTCTTCAGCTATACAAGTAGATGGGTTAGACAGAAGGCAACAGAAATAAGTCATTTTCAAAACATGACCTGAATTGGGCACATGTATTACACAGTCTCCAGCATTTCCTCTCTTGGATTTAACTATTTAATCTTGTCTTTCTTAGGCTCGACTGGAGAAACGACACATCCAGCCAGTTTAAGCACGCATATTGCAAGAACGGAAAGATATCATCTACGTGGCGATACTGGTGAGCGAGAGGCTTTGTAGCACCAGCATTGCACTTTGAGGACGGCAACACCAATCAGTTGTACTTTCAGTATTAAATAGTTGCCTAAGTCATCAGAGTAGATTCAATCAGGAAGACTCTGGATGCCATCATTTAATCTAGGCCACTGAGCGTATGCTGCTGACTGTGGGTGGTTACTGTCACTCCGTACAAATAAAGACTGTCATTAAGTGTATGAAGTGTCTGGCTGTGGAATCTATATTGCTGCAATTTTCTGGCTGGAGAGCACTTTGTGTTTTGAGACACCGGTGTGCCCATAACCAAGCAGATTATATTCAACCAAAATAACTGCACATTGTAGCATGTTACCATTCTGAACCTAAAATCCACCCAGCTAAGGCTTGATAGGAAATCGGGTCACATTAATCTGCATGTCTGTGAGGTCATCTATAAAGTTTTCCGTAACCTAATCCTTTACTCTGTGCATTATGTACACCTGTCACTGCCAGATGGGATGTGTGCAATTTGGTTCATTTGTTAGTCTGTTGCGTGGTACCCAGTGCCCATGCATGTGTGGGTTCCGGTTGTCGTTGCACTTGTCAGATGATAACCACACACAGTAAGTTCTAGCATGTACTGCCAGGCCTGGTCTCCATCTGAAAAATCCTGCTCTGAAACAATTGTGCCACTTTAGCAGGGGTGACAGTATAAAAGAGGGGATTATAACTGGTACGTTTAGCACGTTGTTAGATGATAAGAAGGCATCTTGTGTAAGAAGATAGCACGGTGTGTTCTACTAGTATTTTGGGGACCTCATTCGTCTGGTCTTGAGCTCGCAAAATAAATGAAATATTGGAACTTCATAGGTAGTTGCTGTGCCTGGTGTGCTCAGGCTTTATTTTTATTTGTCTTCCTATCTCTCTGGAATAAGAGAGCGCTCTCTCCCCCCTCCCCCCATCTCTGTTTTTTTTTTTTCTGTTTTCCCCCCTGCTTTCAATGCACCCCCCCACCCACCCATCTTTCATCTTCTATATCTCCAAAACTCATAATTATTTTAAAACAACAGATTACAATATGTATGATTTTGTACATTTTAAACGTAATACTTGTCATTAGCTTCTCACTTCACAGTACAGATACCTAAGAATAGCATTGCATGGCACTGAATGCATCACTGTCGCCTGACAGTCTGTATGATCTGTCCAGCAGGGATATGAACATGCAGGTTCCTATAGCGAGAGCAGGAATTACATTAATTCAGTCCACGCAACCTTTTCCATAAAATCTGGAACACTACATGGACTGCATATACACACACACACACGTTGACCTCTTGATCTGCCCATCTAAGTAGCATAAGTGCTTCATCCCATTATCTCCCAGTTCTAAGCCATGAAAGGTCCACCCAAGAACAAGGACTTGGACCATTTCAGAGGGTGTTTATGTTTTCCTGGAAGTCCATGCATGACCGACATGCTTCCTACATTCCTCGCCTGTCTTAAAAGTAAATTATTATTATTAGCATTTATTTATATGGCGCCACAAGTGTTCCGCAGCGCCTTACAAAGTACAAATGGTTTCCTACTTCATAATGCTAGTGTGGAATGCTTTGTGCACGCACATATATTATTCCTAGGAACTCTCCTTCTTACTAGGGATGTGCAGGCTCGGTTCTACTCGGTTCCGTTCGTTTTTTTTTTACCGATTCTTATTGGGTTTCAGCTATCACGAGTTTTGGATAGCCAATAAGATTCTGTAAAAAAAAACGAACGGAACCGAGTAGAACCGAGCCTGCACATCCCTACTTCTTACAAACTCTGGGCCTGATTCAGCACGGATCGCAGCTGCGTAATCGCACACACTGCAGCTGTGAAAATATGCTAATGCCTCCCACCGCTTATCCAGCATAGAGACACCCACTACTGCTTTGTCACATGCGTGATACCTCGCAGTCCTGCATATACATCGGTAACATCGGAGCACATCAGCCAGTCACGCACAATTACAGCAGGTCTGACCCGTCGCAGAAATTGCAGGGCTCGACGCACGCAGTGAGTACTCAAGCTGTGTAGGCAATCGCAGTGGCTAATTTATGCATGCCCATGCAATGGCATTCAAATGGACAGGTATGCCTGCATTTCTCCAACCACACCCCTGTCACCACCCCCAAATGCTCACTGCCTGTCACTCACTCTGCAATGGCTTCCTGTCTGCATGGTTAATTACAGTGCAATCGCCGCGCAGTGCTGTGCATATGCATTCACAGTACGCAACAATCGGACGATCTGCGTATAAGCAATAAGCAGTGTAAAATCTGACTTCCTGCTACATGAGCACACATGCCCCTATGAGTATTGCCCCCCCTGCTCTGGGCAAGTATAGACACAGAGTTCAATACATGGACTCATAAACAGTCCAGGTACTAGCCTATGCAGTCTGTGGCCAATACTTTGTGCCTGCTTCCATTGCTCATAATTCACCACCCTATTGGTCACAGCACATTTACAGAAGAAATATTTGTATGATCGCTGCTACAACCATTCTACAACCATTTTGCTAGTATGGCTCTTTGGATTAAGGCAGGATCTGTACATTGGCCACCTAGGCCGGGAATGGCAGTAGTGTGGGGCAGCACACTGATTTAAATTAATGCCTTCCCCTCACCCATTAGTAACTGATTGGAGCCAAGATGGTGTTGCTAAGGGGAAATGAGTGGTGGATTGTCTGGTCCAGGTTGGTGAATTGGTACCAGCAGGATGTATGGACAGCATGCTGCTCATGACTGAGACTTGTGCTGAAGTTCCTCTTTACGATTGGCCGGTGTAGGCAGTAAGTGCACTATCACACCCATAACTGCATCTGTGGCGGCTAACACATATGAACAAGGGGAGTTTCTTCTTTCAAATAATGCAGCCCCTTAGCATCCATTGTCTAATGATCACCAGGCAATATCACCCAGTGCTACAGAAAAATGTTTTCCATAGTGTGAGCCCTATCTCCTGGCCCACACATACATGTTTCAAAGAGGGTAACCTGCTCTTTGAATTGGTGTGCTCCTTTAGTAGTCATTGACAGGTGCGGTCACCAGACAATGACAAACAGTACACACACACAATTAAATTTTCCAGTAAGCTATGGGTTCACCTAATTAATGCTGTCAAACTCTTGATAGCCACTGACTGGAAGCAGTCTGATATTTCTGCTTTAATAGGGTTTGGTATACTACTTCCATGGAGTACATTACTGCCCTTCTCCGTGATAAAATAGTCAAGTTTCACAAATTATGGGCCCCCTGGTTCTCTCATTATAAACGGACATCTGGACTACTTGTGTACTGTTCTACACTTGTGGACGGCTTCTTGGACTGTGCTCTCTCATATACTTTCCGCATTTACGAGACTCCACTGCCTCCCCCCCCTTGTTTCTCATTGTTTTATTTTTATACATTTTCTCTACAGTTTAATACCATAATCGGTGGTTTGACAATTTTTAATTTTGTTAGTACGAGTTTTATTTGCTCTGATTCTTTAGTATCATCTTTTGTACTGTTTGTTGGTTACAACATTTTTTTTTTTTCTTAAGATACGTAATTCTGACTCTCTTTGGAAATGTATTGCTTATTTCCAGTAAATGTAATTTTTTTTGTCGTCTACCTCCATAAATAAAGAGATTTAAAAATTTTCTAGAGCTGAAAGAGTATCTAAGGCCCCGATATCTGCCATTTTGTGACCAAATGAAAAAAAAAATGGTGTCCTATCATTTAATGCGATAGATTTTCCAGTTTAAAAAATGGCAGGCCTCGTTGAGTTACAATATTACTCAAAAAATGAAGGTGTTACTGAAAACAAAGCTTAGTTAGTCATGAGTAGGGAAGCCAATCCCGGGATCTCAGATTATTTTTAGTCCCAAACATACCTGGGATTCTAATCAATTAAATCCCAGGTATTAGGAGCTTCAAAACACACTGTGGGTTGGTCCAGGGGCAGTGGAACAATACTTATCTTCTCGATTCTGGTCGCCTCAGGCTCTCCCAGCCGCTGTAGAATAGTTGTAGTCCCTTGATGCAGTTGCCCTCAGTCATGGATATGCTGGGAGCGTAGTGAGCTGTGACATCGTCACTATGCGGCATGCTCCCAGCCAATTGGTGACTAAGAGCAGCTGCATCACAGCATTCCAGTACTGCAGTTGAGCCTGGGAGAGGACCGGACAACGCACCGGACTCATTCTTCCCTTTGGTGTCTTTGAGAAACTTCCCAAGTTGCCCTTCAAGACAGACAACACATGTAAATGGGCTTGATATAAAAGATTGACACTGTAATGGTCAACAGTCAATGGGTTAACAGGTACAAAAGGTAACACAAATAGTCAACACAAAAATGGCTTAGACTTTTTTTTTATTTAGTCATTTAACCTTAATCCTAACCCTCCCCCAAGTGCCTAACCCTAGCCTAACTAACCCTCCCCCTAGTGCCTAACAGTCTCCTCCGACAGCCTAAACCTAACACTCCCCCACGTGCCTCACCCTAACCTTAAAAATCTTGAAAAACTATAAAATACAGAATTATGGTATAACATACCTTGGATAATATTTTTCTTCGAGGTCCATAGGATCCACAGGATCTACCTTGGGGTATGTAGTTGGACCGCATCCAATGCACCAAACAGCAAAGCTTTGGAGCTCCCAGCATGCATTGATCCTCCTCCCTATATACCCCACCTCCAGCCACAGGCACTCAGGTTGTAACCAAGCTTAACGGCAAGAGACGGGGAGTGGAGAAGGAAGAAAAGTTGCACAAGAAACACTCCACATACGAAGAGGGAATCTGTGAAAAAAGGCTGATGAACAGATCCCAACTGAGGCCAGGTGCGTCAGGGTGGGTGCCCTGTGGACTTCGAAGAAAAAGAATTATCCAAAGTATGTTATACCATAATTATGTATTTCTTCTTCGGATTCCATAGGGTCCACAGGATCTACCTTGTGGACGTCCTAAAGCAGTTCCCTTAAGGGTGGGGATGCTCCTGAGCAGAGAGGAGAATCCGCTGCCCAAAGGAAGCATCCTGGGAGGCAAATGTATCAAAAGCATAGAATTTGATAAACGGAAGACCAAGTGACTGCCTTACAAAGCTGTTCAGCTGAGGTGCCATTTCTTTCTACCCACGATGGTCCAACAGACCGACTGGAATGTGCTGTCACCTTGTTAGGAACAAGGAGACCATCCTGTGTATAGACATGAGAGATAGTCATACGAAGCCAGCGAGCCAACATTTGTTTGCTGGCCACCCTATTTTGTGAAAACCATATACCGCAAAGAGAGACTCTGATTTCCTGATGGAACAGGTCCGATCTACGTAAATACGAAGTACTTGAACCATATCCAAGGAGGTTTCACCTGGAGACTTTAGGCCGGGACTACAATTTACTCATTTATATGTAAGCGGAAAGCCACCTTTGGGAGGTACCCCGCCTTGGTACGGAGGACTGCTCTATTTGGATGAAAGATCAAATATGGAGAACGACATGACAATGCTGGCAAGTCAGAAACTCTGTGGGCTGAAGAGATGGCGAGAAGAAAGTGTCTTTGCAGTCAGCCATTTCAAGTCCACCTTATCCAAGGATTCAAACGGATGCAACTGCAGTGACCTGAGACCAAGAGACAAACCCACGGTGCCACCGGTGGGAGAAAGAGGTTGCAGCCACAAAACCACCTGTAAGAATGTTAAAACATTCGGCAGAGGTGCAATCTGGCGCTGGAACCAAACTGTCAAAGCCGAACTTGGACTCTAAAGGTATCCAGGTGAAGATCTAAGCCTGAAGAAAACCCAGTATTCTTGAGACCCTGAAAACTCTAGGGTCAAATTTTCTGTGGGAACACCAAAGAAAAAATGACCGCCAGCAGGCATCCTTGCTCTCAGCATCGTCTGAATCACAGAAGCAGAGAAGCCCCTGGCCTTAAAGATGGATGACTCACGAGCTATGCTGTCAAAGCCAGCGGAGGTAAATCCTGGTAAAGACAGGGACCCTGCATTAGCAAATCCTGTCTTAGAGGCAGTGGAAGTGAACTGTCTACAGATAGACATGTCAGATTAGAGAACCAATGCCTCCTGGGCCAGGCAGGGGCTATTAGTATCATCCTCCCTCCCTTGTTCTTGAATTTTCTGATGACTCTTGAGAGGAGGGAGATTGGAGGAAACAGGTATGCCAATCTGAAGTTCCATCTCCCCTTAAGAGCGTCCACAAAGGCAGCTGAGGGGTCCCTTGTTCTGGACCCGTACCTGGGGACCTTGTGGTTTTGACGTGATGCTGTGAGATCTACGTCCGGTAACCCCCACCTGTCCACCAAGAGTTGAAACACCTCCAGATGAAGAGCCCATTCTCTGGTGTGTATGTCCTGGTGTCTTAGGAAGTCCGCCTCTCAGTTGAGAACACCTGGGATAAATATTGCCGAGATTACTGGAAGATGACCCTCTGCCCACAGCAAAATCTTTGCCACATCCCTCATGGCTGCCGGACTTCGTGGACCTCCTTGATGATTTATGCAGGCCACTGCTGTCGCATTTTCGGACTGAACCTGGACAAGCCTGCCCTGATGAAGGTCTTGCTCCAGATTGAGTGCTCTGTGCACTGCTCAAAGCTCCAATATATTTATTTATAGGTGACTTTCCTGGTCTGTCCATCTTCCCTGAAAGGTGTGATGACCAGTCACTGCTCACCATCCTCGCAGAGTACCCATTCCGGGATCCATAACAAACAACCCTTGTCCAAATGAGTCTTCTCCAGCCACCAAGCAAGGGAGAGCCGAACCTCTGATGAGAGGCAAATCATTTGATGCTTTATCTGATGATACTGACCATCCCACTGGGCCAGAATCCACAGCTGTAGAGACTTGGAGTAGAACTGGACATAAGCCACCATGTCGAATGGGGCTACCATGGAGCCCAGTACCTGCATAGCCAAGTGAACTGGCACTGTTTGCTTCCAAAGTAGATTGTGCACATGAGACTGTAGTGCTACAATCTTGTCCTCTGGCAGAAGCATCCTCTATCCCAGAGAGTCCAGCAGTGCCCCCAAGTGCACCATCTGCTGAGTTGGAGAAAGAAAATACTTTTTTTCAATTGATTACCCAGCCGTGCTCCTGTAGGCAGACAATGGTCATGCACAGATGACATTGTAACATCTCCTGAGGTTGTGCCAATATAAGGAGGTTGTCTAGATATGGCTGTATCCTGACTCCTTGTTTTCTGAGACAGCCGTCATGACTGCCATTATCTTGGTAAATACCCGAGGGGCTGTTGCCAGACCAAAGGGTAGAGCTTAGAACTGGTAATGTTGCTGATCCACCGAGAACCTGAGAGGCCTGGTGGGATCTCACAATCGGGACATGCAGTATCGATTCCTGCCTGTCTATACCTTTATAAAATTGTCGCTATTTAGCGTTATGAATCGCACAAGAAATAAATGCTTTCAGACTTTGAGTGTGGTTCCAAAGCACAAAAAGTTATTATTCAATATAAAAAAAACAGATGGTTACACGCTGTGATCTAAATACAATTAGCGCAAATAAATCATACAGACCCAAGGTACAGTTGTTACATACACACGCGCTCTGGACCCAGATACCGGCATCAGTATAGAAACCTCCGTCAACAGCAAGGCAAGAAGACTGGCATCCAGGTTTAGAGAGCCCACATATATACTCTTACAGAGATAGGCAATACAATAGAACAGTGTGGCATGATTCCATTGGTTCTTCTTCCTGGTTCTTCTGTTACAGTACAGTTCATAGGTCAATTCGTATGGACACAATCCAGCCTCCAACAGCTCTTTGTGTCCTGTTTCCCGCTGCATTATAAATCTAAGCTGGCTACATTACAAAGTACATTTTAATGTTTAACTCTCTATAGTCCATAGTTTGCAGACACATGTTGCGATCTTCTCACCGATGGTACCGGAAATCTGCAAAGACACAGTGGCTCAGTACAACACCAAACACGGTCTGCTTACCCTGTACTAAACCTTAGATATCAAATGACATTTATTTCACAA
Source organism: Taudactylus pleione (assembly GCA_031769625.1). Classification (NCBI taxonomy): domain Eukaryota; kingdom Metazoa; phylum Chordata; class Amphibia; order Anura; family Myobatrachidae; genus Taudactylus; species Taudactylus pleione. Next base: position 33,197,485 of record JAUIMM010000031.1, on the reverse strand, counting down.
CATTAATAATACTGAATAAACCTTGAATATTACATTTTAATGCTAGGGAACCTTTTATGTAAGTGTGCAGTGTGTAAGTATTGGGGTTTTGGGAAAAGACGCTAGTTAGCGTTGTGCGACTACATATTTGTGGAGTACACCATGGTACGTGTTTTGCAGGGTTGATCAGTTTATATGTTTTAGTGACTGTCTGTATTTACAGTCAGGTGCATAAATATTGGGACATTGACAGAATTTTCATATTTTGGCCTCTATTCACCACCACAATGGCTTTGAAATGAAACCAACAAGATGTGCATTAACTGCAGACTTTCAGATTTAATTTGAGGGTAATTACATCCAAATCAGGCGAACGGTGTAGGAAATACAACGGTTTCTATATGTGCCTCCCACTTTTTAAGGGGCCAAAAGTAATGGGACAAACTAAACAATCCTAAATCTAACTTTCACTTTTTAATACTTTGTTGCAAATCCTTTGCAGGCAATTACAGCCTGAAGTCTGGAACGCATAGACATCATCAGACGCTGGGTTTCATCCCTGGTGATGCTCTGCCAGGCCTCTACTGCAAATGTCTTCAGTTCCTGCTTGTTCTTGGGGCATTTTCCCTTCAGTTTTGTCTTCATCAAGTGAAATGCATGCTCAATCGGATTCAGGTCAGGGGATTGACTTGGCCATTGCATAACATTCCACTTTTTAGTCTTAAAAACTCTTTGGTTGCTTTTGCAGTATGCTTCGGGTCATTGTCCATGTGCACGGTGAAGCGCCGTCCAATGAGTTCTGAAGCATTTGACTGAATATGAGCATATAATATTGCCGGAAACACTTCAGAATTCATTCTGCTGCTTTTGTCAGCAGTCACATCATCAATAAATACAAGGGAACCAGTTCCATTGGCAGCCATACATGCCCACGCCATGACACTACCACCACCATGCTTCACTGATGAGGTGGTATGTTTTGGATCATGAGCAGTTCCTTTCCTTCTCCATACTCTTCTCTTCCCATCACTCTGGTACAAGTTGATCTTTGTCTCATCGGTCCATAGGATGTTGTTGCAGAACTGTAATGGCTTTTTTAGATGTTGTTTGGCAAACTCTAATCTGGTCTTCCTGTTTTTGTGGCTCCCCAATGGTTTACAATTTGTGGTGAACCCTCTATATTCACTCTTGTGAAGTCTTCTCTTGATTGTTGACTTTGACACATATACACCTACCTCCTGGAGAGTGTTCTTGATTTGGCCAACTGTTGTGAAGGGGTTTTTCTTCACCAGGAAAATAATACTTCTGTCATCCACCACAGTTTTTTTCCGTGGTCTTCCGGGTCTTTTCGTGTTGCTGAGCTCTCCGATGCGTTCTTTCTTTTTAAGAATATTCCAAACAGTTGATTTGGCCACACCTAATGTTTTTGCTATCTCTCTGATGGGTTTGTTTTGATTTTTCAGCCTAATGAGGGCTTGCTTCACTGATAGTGACAGCTCTTTGGATCTCATATTGAGAGTCAACAGCAACTGATTCCAAATGCAAATGTCACACCTAGAATCAACTCCAGACCTTTTACCTGCTTAATGGATAATGAAATAACGAGGGAATAGCCCACACCTGTCCATGAAATAGCTTTTGAGTTGATAGTCCCATTACTTTTGGCCCCTTAAAAAGTGGGAGGCACATATAGAAACTGTTGTAATTCCTACACCGTTCACCTGATTTGGATGTAATTACCCTCAAATTAAATCTGAAAGTCTGCAGTTAAAGCACATCTTGTTTGTTTCAGTTCAAAGCCATTGTGGTGGTGAATAGAGGCCAAAATCTGAAACTTCTGTCAATGTCCCAATATTTATGCACCTGACTGTATGTGGTGAGGACTTAACTTCTTTCTATTGCGTGGGAATCGCACAATGCTAAATAATAGCATCGCCGTATGTACTTATAATGGGCGAGATTCACTAAAATGGCGCTGGGAAGCCAGTCGCAAAATGGCATCTCATTGCCATTCGCAAAATGGCGTCGTGCAGATTTAATTTTAAACCGATCCCTTTGATTGCAAGCAACATGCTATCATACTCTGATTTTAAAATTAATTTAGGCTTACATTATGACATTATTTAATGTTATATTTTGGGATGGCACGAGGTGGTTCTTAATCCATCAATAATGTGTCTCTAGGAGGGGACATAAAACTACCCTTATACACACACCACGGATCTTGGGAGATCATGGGAAAGATGTGGGGATGCACCAATCCTATAAAGGAAGTTTTGAGGGGGAATATTGACTTACATTATTTAATATGTTTTGAAATAACACATTTTATGCATGTCTAAATCTTATACATCATATGATGGTACCTTCTAGTTCAGGGTTGTAATGCAGTCCTACATTTACCACAGTATTCATATTGTTACTACTGACCACCATCATAATTTCATTCCTTTGATTCACCTTATCTTTACATTTTCCACATTTCAACACAGTAGGAACACACCTGACACATAAGCCAATTACTATGATGACAACCAGTATGAGGATCAGGAGTTTACCTATACTCGCAATCATTTCCTGGACCCACTCTCCTAGACCTGAGAACCATTTCACTGGGTTCAACCAAGAAACCCATTCCTCTACCTTCTCCTCTACTTCAGCCACTGAAGCATTATGGTTCTTTCGAAATTCCCATTTCAGCTGCAGAATTTCATCCATCTTCCGGTCTATCACCTCCTTGGGATCGCTGGTATAGTTTGTAATGTAAGTGCAACATTTTACTCCAAATTGGGTGGCCAAAGTTACGCAATACCCTCCTGTGACAGCTGTTAAATAATTTAACACTAGTCTGTTGCACGAGTTCTTTCTTGTAAGCTTGCAACTCCCTACCTGAATGTGTCATCATACATCTCGGTGATATTATCTATTAATTTAGCAAGATCTTGGATATATCTAAAATTTGGTGTACGCCGAGCTATCCTGGTGGGATCCAATGCTACCAAAACTTGAAAGCCAGTTGTCTCTCTAATTAACTGTGTGGCTTTATGCACGTCACCAGGTATCATATTTCTTTTGTCTGTGTTCATACTGTGTGTGAAGATATGGTGATGGTGTGTTTTTATGAATACCTAGCATTTCATCATGTGGGTGGGGTCATAACTTCTGGAACTACTCTTTCTAAATAACACAAACCTTCGGAACTCGGAGAGAGCCACTTATACGCTTTCCTTCCACATATAAAATATACAGTCAGGTGCATAAATATTGGGACATTGACAGAATTTTCATATTTTGGCCTCTATTCACCACCACAGTGGCTTTGAACTGAAACAAACAAGATGTGCTTTAACTGCAGACTTTCAGATTTAATTTGATGGTAATTACATCCAAATCAGGTGAACGGTGTAGGAATTACAACGGTTTCTATATGTGCCTCCCACTTTTTAAGGGGCCAAAAGTAATGGGACTATCAACTCAAAAGCTATTTCATGGACAGGTGTGGGCTATTCCCTCGTAATTTCAGTATCAATTAAGCAGGTAAAAGGTCTGGAGTTAATTCTAGGTGTGACATTTGCATTTGGAATCAGTTGCTGTTGACTCTCAATATGAGATCCAAAGAGTTGTCACTATCAGTGAAGTAAGCCATCATTAGGCTGAAAAATCAAAGCAAACCCATCAGAGAGATAGCAAAAACATTTGGTGTGGCCAAATCAACTGTTTGGAACATTCTTAAAAAGAAAGAACGCACTGGAGAGCTCAGCTACACCAAAAGACCCGGAAGACCACGGAAAACAACTGTGTGGATGACAGAAGTATTATTTCCCTGGTGAAGAAATACCCCTTCACAACAGTTGGCCAAATCAAGAACACTCCAGGAGGTAGGTGTATATGTGTCAAAGTCAACAATCAAGAGAAGACTTCACAAGAGTGAATATAGAGGGTTCACCACAAGATGTAAACCATTGGTGAGCCTCAAAAACAGGAAGGCCAGATTAGAGTTTGCCAAACAACATCTAAAAAAGCCATTACAGTTATGGAACAATATCCTATGGACAGATGAGACAAAGATCAACTTGTACCAGAGTGATGGGAAGAGAAGAGTATGGAGAAGGAAAGGAACTGCTCATGATCCAAAACATACCACCTCATCAGTGAAGCATGGTGGTGGTAGTGTCATGGCGTGGGCATGTATGGCTGCCAATGGAACTGGTTCACTTGTATTTATTGATGATGTGACTGCTGACAAAAGCAGCAGAATGAATTCTGAAGTGTTTCCGGCAATATTATATGCTCATATTCAGTCAAATGCTTCAGAACTCATTGGACGGCGCTTCACAGTGCACATGGACAATGACCCGAAGCATACTGCAAAAGCAACCAAAGAGTTTTTTAAGACTAAAAAGTGGAATGTTATACAATGGCCAAGTCAATCCCCTGACCTGAATCCGATTGAGCATGCATTTCACTTGATGAAGACAAAACTGAAGGGAAAATGCCCCAAGAACAAGCAGGAACTGAAGACATTTGCAGTAGAGGCCTGGCAGAGCATCACCAGGGATGAAACCCAGCGTCTGGTAATGTCTATGCGCTCCAGACTTCAGGCTGTAATTGCCTGCAAAGGATTTTCAACAAAGTATTAAAAAGTGAAAGTTTGATTTAGGATTGTTTAGTTTGTCCCATTACTTTTGGTCCCTTATAAAGTGGGAGGCACATATAGAAACCGTTGTAATTCCTACACCGTTCACCTGATTTGGATGTAATTACCCTCAAATTAAATCTGAAAGTTTGCAGTTAAAGCACATCTTGTTTGTTTCATTTCAAAGCCATAGTGGTGGTGAATAGAGGCTAAAATATGAAAATTCTGTCAATGTCCCAATATTTATGCCTCTGACTGTACATCATCGGGGAGAACATAAGGAATAGAATGCATCATGATCATCCAACACATTTCCCTCACAAAGGATCCTATCTCAGGTTCTCCCATCAGGCTAATACATGTTTCTGGTTGTATAACCCTAGCACAGTACCCTTCTGATATTCTGCCAACCATTTCCTTGGTGTTACTTAGTGTATATTTATACCGGAAGTGTCTTCCACCTGACCTAATTGTGCGTAACAGTTCATAATTCATAGGCTCACGGTCAGCTCTTTGTGAGAAGGTCATCGTCTGGTTATTCCCAGTCACCTCCCAACTTCCTGGTTCATTAGAGTTGGTGATGTTTAAACATAACAGTGTTTTATCTGCTTGGTACTGGTGGAGTTTAAAATGGGGTGGTTTGGTATTAAGAAATTTTCCATCCAGTGTCTTCCCTTTTTGTAATTCTAAAATTTTAGAGACATTTAATGGGAATGGCATTACATTATGCTGCCCTTGGGGCACGTGAGAGCACACCCAACAGTCGGTTTTATTTCAAAATTTTGCCCACCATGGTGTGATAATCCTCTAAAGGATACCCACCCCAATACTGGTTTACTTTGGTTGGCACTGTTGGGTGCATGTCTCGTTGACTACAGACCCACAGAACTCACACATACAATAATCCTCAGACGATAGACCTTCGCACTGTCTCCGAGTATCCAGAATAGCAGATCTCTTAACAATTACTGTACTAAGATTGGTCAGACACTCCACTGATTGGCATAGCACTCCTCCTCTCGACTCCACTCCATCAATACTGCCATTAGCTCCCATCTCCTCTATCGGTCCCCGGTCACAAAAAACAGAAATCCCCGAACAAACCAGGATGATGGAAACTCTGGAAGATAATACAAAAATGAACACAGCAGACCGGTCCATTGCCGTAGCAAGGATCTACAAATTTCTTTAGTTCAGATATCTCACTGCAACCTTAAAACCCTCCCGGACTTATAATCACATGAGGCTGTCTACCAAACAGTATTTCAAAGGGGGACAGATTAAGAGGAGGCCTAGGAGTTGTCCTGATACTATGAAGGACAAGTGGTAGTGCTTCTGGCCAACCTAGTCCAGTTTCCGACATGATTTTACTTAATTTGTTTTTAATAGTCCCGTTCATCCTCTCCACCTTGGCACTGGCTTGCGTTCGGTAGGGGGTATGAAGTCGACTATTAATACTCTTCAGCTTACATATATTTTGGAAAACATCACCTGTGAAATGAGTACCCCTATCACTCTCAATAATTCTAGGGATACCGTATCTGCATACAAACTCCTGAACAATTTTCTTGGCAGTAAACGCAGCAGTATTAGTGGCAGCTGGGTATGCCTCAACCCAATTAGAAAACACATCAGTGCACACTAATACATACTTGGGATTCCTGCAGGGTGATAATTGGATTAAATCAATTTGTATTACCTGAAAAGGTCTGTCAGTCGGAGGAATGTGGGATGGTTCGGTAGGGATCATTTTCCCAATGTTTTTCCTCAAGCAGGTCAGACAGGACATTGCTCTCTTTTCCGCTTGAGAAGAAAAACCCGGTGTGCACCAGTATGCTCTCACCAATTTGCACATACCTTGCTTTCCCAGATGAGTCAAACCGTGCACTGCCTCAGCCAGACTTGGGTAGTACGCCTTGGGAGCCACTGGCTTACCTTGTCCATCTCTCCAGCATCCAGAGGACTCTTGCCCACATCCCTTGGACTTCCAGACTGCCTTTTCCTGAATGGAACACAAATCTTGCATCTCAATTAATTTCAGCATATCAATTATTTGAAAAGTCATCATTTGTTCAGTTGGTACATTCATTTTTAACCCTGCTGTCCATTTTGCAGCTTCGTCTGCCATGTTGTTGCCAGTGACACCGGATCATCCTCACATGTATGGGCTTTACACTTAATTACCGCCACTGTTTTAGGCAATTGGATTGCTGTCAATAGTCCTTTTATATGTCTGGAATGTACAATTGGTGTGCCTGCTGCTGTCATAAATTTTCTCAGACGCCATAGAGCGCCGAAATCGTGTACTACTCCGAAGGCGTACCTAGAGTCAGTGTAGATATTAGCAGATTTACCTTCTGCTAATTCACACGCCCTCTTTAGTGCCACCAGTTCTGCCACTTGGGCCGAGTGTGGTGGGCCTAAGGGTTCGGCCTCTATGACGACCTTGTCATTTACCACAGCATAACCTGTACATAACTCTCCAGTGTCAGTTTGTCTATGACAACTCCCATCCGTGTAAAATGTCACATCTACATTTTCTAAAGGTGTATCCCGTATGTTAAGTCTTGCAGTAAAGGTTTGATTCAGATATTCCATACAATCATGTGCATCAATATACCTGCAGAACTCACCTTTTGCCAGTGACTCACCTCTCTCCACCCTTTGTGCATCATGTTGCACATATGGTAAATACGTAGCTGGGTTTAACGTACTGCACCTTTTGATGGTGATGTTTGCAGGTGCTATTAAGGCTAGTTCCCATTTTGTAAATCTAGCTGAGGAGACATGTCTGGTTTGGGCAGAGATTAGTAAAGCAGATAGAGCATGGGGAGTATAGACAATCATGGCCTAGTACCACATCCTCACTCTTACTGACCAATAGAGCAGTTGCTGCTACACTTCTTAAACACGTTGGGAGTGATCTTGCCACAGTGTCCAATTGTGCACTGTAGTATGCTACATGCCTACTGGCACACCATGTTTTTGTGTGAGGACACCTGCTGCACAACCATCATCTTCCGTACAATATAAATCAAAAGGTTTTTCAGAATCAGGTATTCCCAATGCAGGTGTTCTTGTCAGACTATCCTTAAGATTAAGGAAAGCCTGCTCTGATTCCTCAAAGCCCAATCGTGTGTATGACACGATTGGGCTTTGAGGAAGAGACCAAGTCCTGTAATGGCAAGGCCAAAATAGAAAAACCTGGGATCCACATTCTGCAGTATCCACACATTCCCAAGAAGGTACAAATTTGCTGTTGATTCTGCGGCAGTGTCATGTTCTGTATGGCTTGGATTCTGTCATTTGTCAGATGACGTAACCCCTGGGTTAGGCAATGTCCCAAGTATTTAACCCTGGACTGGCATGGTTGTAGTTTGTCCTTAGCAACCTTGTATCCTGTTTGCGAGAGATGAAGCAATAAAAGTTTAGTATCATTTAAACATGACATAAACGAATCAGAACATAACAATAAATCGTCCACATATTGTATTAGAATAGATCCATTGGCAGGTTGAAAAGATTGTAAACAGTCGTGTAAGGCCTGGGAGAAGATACTGGGGCTGTCTATGAAACCATGGGACAATTGTGTCCATGTGTATTGTACACCCCTGTATGTAAAAGCGAATCGGTACTGACAGTCAGGATGAAAAGGTACCGAGAAGAAAGCAGAACAGAGGTCAATGACAGTGAAATGGGTTGCATTTGGTGGGGTCTGCATAAGAATGACAGCTGGATTTGGCACTACGGGAAACAGGCTCTCTACCACCTTATTAACCCCTCTAAGGTCTTGTACCAGCCTATAACACCTCCCACCACTTTTGGCTACACTTGCTGTACGGACTAAAATTCCCTGTTGTAATAATCGCTCAATTATGGGATAAACCCCTAATTCTACCTCCTGTTTTAATGGGTACTGGGGAATTTTTGGAGCTTGCCTACCGCTTTTTAGATTTACCATTACGGGAGCTACATTTGCCATTAATCCAGTGTCCTGTCCATCCTTGGTCCAAAGTGAATCTGGAATTTGGGATAGCATTTGATCTACCTGAGATGGATTTTTACCTGAACCAGTAGAGTGATACATTATGTATGGGGAGTGTTCAATATATCCCTCACCTCGTGCCCAACTCTCTCTGGGATATCTAGAATTATACCATCAGGGGTACAATATATGACACATCCCATCTTACATAACAAATCCCTTCCCTAGTAGGAGCCGCTTTTGCCAGGAGGAAAGAATGCCTGGTATGTAATGGCCCGATATTGACCTCTGTGGATTTGGTTAAAGGATAATGTTGCACTTTACCCGTTAGACCCATTGCTGGTACTGTCTCGCTGGTCACCTGTAAATTAGCTGGAGATTTTATCACTGACCTGGTCACCCCTGTGTCTACAAGAAAACGATATTTAGTACCAGCTACATCAACCATCATTACCGGTTCTTCCCTAGTACTTCCCGTTAACCTGACTATCTGTAGACTACAGGTATGACCTGACCCTAGCGTTGATTCTCACTCTCCAATACAGCATTTAAGGCCACAATTGGAGCTGGTGACTGTTGGAAATTTCCTGTACTCTGTGTATATCCCTTATGAGAATATCCAGGTACTCCCTGGTTAGGGGTCCTACCTTCTTCACCTTACAGTTCCTACTTACTTGGTTGCAGTTAAAGCACCTTCGTGAGTGGGGTGGGTGAAAGGGTTGCTGTGTGGGTTGAGCAGTAGGGAAAGATTGTGGGTGTGGATAAGGATGTTGAGGGTAATATGGTGGTTGTGGATAGTATGGGTTTTGAGGCTGTGTGTGATAAGTTGGGTAGGGCTGTTGTCAGGGTTCAGCCTAGGATCGGCTATCTCTTACCTCCGTGCTGGCTTCCCCTGACTTCCTTGTGGTCAGACGCCTGGTGCAGTGAGGGGTGAGATGCTGAGTATTCTACCTTAGGTGCTTTTGCGGACTTCCATGGTCTGCTGTGTGTTTTGGGGATCGGAGTTCCCATCACGGGTGCCGCCATGACAGTTCCTCTCATGTGACAGTCCTCCTAACCAATGGTAGCATGATCTCAGTCAGCTGACGCTGTGCTCCAATAATCTGCTACCCCTGGGTATAAATCCGCCACCAGAACTTCAGGAAGATGCTGTTCAACTTCGTTATTCCAAGTGCCTGTGTTACTCCCACTGTTGCTCTGTGCTAAATCCTTCAGCGTGTTGCTTCAGCCTGCTCACAGTTTCCTGTATTAGCTTCCATGCTAAACCTTACTCTGAGACTTTAGCTTTCTCACAGTCCTTCAGTGTTTCATGTCCCTTCCCTGTGTGTCTTTGTATATGTGCTGCTAATTCTATTGCAGCTTTCCTGTGGCTATTACCCTGTATCACTGAAGTGTCAGATTACCTGCTGGTATTAATTAGCTCACAGCTGGACCCCCCAGCACATGTCTGTGTCAATCTGCTCTGTGTCTTGTCAGTGCAAATCTGCACTTGCAGTTAGCACTCTCCCAGTGTATGCCTATCTTCTCTATATGTCTTGTCTGTGCAATCTGCACCTGCATATATAATTATTCCCAGTATTTTGCCTTTGCCCAGTACTAGCATTTCTAGCTCTCCCAGTATTTGGCCTTTGCCCAGTACCAGCATTTCTAGCTCTCCCAGTATTTGGCCTTTGCCCAGTACCAGCATTTCTAGCTCTCCCAGTATTTGGCCTTTGTCCAGTACCACATTTCTAGCTTTCCCAATATATTCCTTGAGTCCACTCTACTCTTGTATGTGCAATCCCCAGTATATGTTTGTGTTTTCCTGCATATTTAGCAAACTCCAGTACCTCCACATCTCCCTGAGCTGCTGAGCTAGTCAGCTCCTGGATTTCTTAGTGATTCTTAGTACATTCTCAGTAATCTCATGCTAGCTGGTGATCAGGATTTCTAATTGTGTTCCAGTGTATCTCCAGTGTTCTAGCAATAACTTAACGTAATATAGTTTCCAGTCTTCTGCCATTCCCAGGTACCTGTCCAGAGGGCCGCGACCTGCTCACTTGGTGCAGCAGAAAACCAAATCCCAATTGGAGGGGTCACTGGAGAAAACCACCAAGTGAGTTAGACTCCGCGCCTCTGGGCAGGTCTAGCCAAACCTGGGTTCGGCCGCAAATAGGAGACCTAGCCACAGTCACTCCGATAGTCACCTGAACCGCCCCGGCTCACCGTCCTCCACAGAGGATCACTTTCACCGGATTGTGCAGCTGTGTTTGTGGTGGTGCAGGATTGGTGAGGATGTGTAGCTGTGCAGGTGCAGGTGTGTCTGGTGGCTGTGATGTTACAGTCATTCCTTCTAGAGCTTGAATACTAACAGCCATTAGCTTCTCGCTCTGGGTCTCTCTCTTTTTGAGGATGTTTTTATCATGTTCAATAGCGGATTCTAAGAGCGTGTCTACAGTAACTTCTCTCCAGCCAGGTAGTGAGGTCTGAACTCGGGTCTAGATTCTCTTTTAGACCATCCATAAGTACAGTGATGATCATTCCCCTGTGATGAGTGCTATCTTTAATATCCTCTATCCCAGTGTACTGGGTGATAGCCTGCAGAGCTCAGTTACAATAATCCTCTGCAGATTCACTCTCTTTTTGTTTTATGGTGAAAATTTTACTCCAGTTAACTACTACTGGAAAATATACAACCAATTGAGTTATTATGTGGGTAATGTTACCTTGGTTACTCTCGTCTGTTATGGGACCATCTCCATCCAATACGCAATCCGTGATAAACTTTTTCACGCCGGTATTGTGTGGAAGACAAGCCCTTAAAACCACTCGCCAATCTTTATTGGTTGGCTCGTGAGCACTACCCAAATTTTTCAAAAATCTTTAGCATTTGGCTAAATCCTTTTTAGGATCAGGGAAATAATTCATTATGGAATTTAGCTCCGCTCTTGTCCAAGGACAATGCATTGCTACCTCCCTTGTGGGCACTACACCATTGGCATCTGCATTCCCATTCGGAACAGTTATTGTCCGGATGGGATGCAGACCGGCCGCACTGCTACTTTTGACCTTGTTACCTGGCTGGGGATTTAGTCTATTACTGCTACGTATGTGGTTAACAACTTCCTCTACGGGTGCAGTGGATGTTAGCACTTCCTGTACTATCACTGATGAAGATGGGGCCACCACTTGTGCTTGTTGTGAAGGAGCATCTAACGTGTACAGCATGGGAAATGGCAGACATAACAACAGGTTCATCATCTGTATCATAAACATTTTCTTTGTGATTACTCAAGAGAGGTACAAGTTACTTGTTACATTTTTATGGGTTTTTACAACAACTGTACCTGCACCCCCATCCGCATAGGGCGGTAGTGGTGTACGTGAACCACTGGCAATACCTTACGCAACGCTACCTTGTTACACGTGCGCAGTATCTCGCGGTGCGCACGCACGCACCGCAGTTTAGTGCTGCACGTGCACTCTCCTGTAACGTGCTCACGACGCTAGTGTGCGTTGCGTGCACTCCTTTAAGCCACGCACCCCCCACATGCTGCCAGAACTTTAAACACTCGTTATAATTTACCTTTTTCATTCGAGAATGCACCCTACAGATGCTATCTCGGACATTGTTCAATACCTCCTTATCAAAGCTGCCAATTCTGGGGAAAGGTCTAACACTCTTCATCGTCATTTTAAACCATACATCACAGTACCTAGTCGCATAAGCACCGTACTTAGTATGCATAATATGCCGTGCCGACCCAAGCGGCGCTTCCAACAGCAGCACATCATCTAACATCTCTACCGTTTGCTTGGCTCCCATTCTGGGAGACCCCTAAGCTTTTCAATAGAGATTTAGACTGGTGAAAGAAAGTCAAGATACTTTAACTTTACCTGTGGACGATATTAACAGGATGCGCCCACACACCTATGGAAGAATAACCAGGCTGCTTCCACGCACCTAATCCCTTTTTGACTACCGTTCAACTGCTAGCATGTAGGCATTCCAATAACACCTACCCTTTTCAGTGATTTTGTGCACCATCTACTCAGTTCACAATCACAATTTAGCCACAACTGTGCGGTTCAATTACAATGCTCAAATAACCCTAACTGACCACTGAATACTGTAATCACACAGAGAGCCGAAACTACAACAAAGACAACAACTACACCTGCTTAAGTGTATAGACTGCGGTATCGACTACCGAGCCACTAGGCCGACACCAGGCGCCTAGCACTTAAGGGTCATACGATACCCTTAACTAGGGAACATGTTACCCCTACCAACAAATATTCACTGTTACACACACTTTTCCTGCACAGAAAATAACACGTTTTCCCAGACTATGGCAACACTGATCAAGATATTTACAATAATGCTATCCATCAATGCAATCTCAACGGCTTTGTTTAAAACACGTGGCAGCAATACAAATACCTATACGCTATTGTGCAACTAGTCGCATACACAATAATGTGACTACTACACAAAACGTATTATTATCCTTACGCTATTGTGCGACTTCCCCTTTTAAACACAAAAATCTATCAATGAAGGAAAACAAACTTTTTCCTCCCTTGTCCCTGGATTCTTAATCAGCACTCCTTAAGCCACAATAACGGGTAGCGGACTCTCAGCAACAAAGTGGTAGCAGATTTTCGAGGGCACAATGCGTTCTCCTGCTATGGCGCCTCCACCCTTTTGCTGAGAGATCGCTGACCGAGTGTTACTAAGTGACCGGTAGCGTGATTCACACTGCGAGCCCCCAACTATCGATTCCTGCCTGTCTATACCTTCTAAAATTGTTGCTATTTAGCGTTATGAATCGCACAAGAAATAAATGCTTTCAGACTTTGAGTGTGGTTCCAAAGCACAAAAAGTTATTATTCAATATAAAAAAAACAGATGGTTACACGCTGTGATCTAAATACAATTAGCGCAAATAAATCATACAGACCCAAGGTACAGTTGTTACATACACACGCGCTCTGGACCCAGATACCGGCATCAGTATAGAAACCTCCGTCAACAGCAAGGCAAGAAGACTGGCATTCAGGTTTAGAGAGCCCACATATATACTCTTACAGAGATAGGCAATACAATAGAACAGTGTGGCATGATTCCATTGGTTCTTCTTCCTGGTTCTTCTGTTACAGTAAAGTTCATAGGTCAATTCGTATGGACACAATCCAACCCTCCAACAGCTCTTTGTGTCCTGTTTCCCGCTGCATAATAAATCTAAGCTGGCTACATTACAGAGTGCATTTCAATATTTAACTCTCTATAGTCCATAGTTTGCAGACACATGTTGTGATCTTCTCACCGATGGTACCGGAAATCTGCAAAGACACAGTGGATCAGTACAACACCAAACACGGTCTGCCATGAAGTCTCCAGGCTCCATTGCCAGCATAATTGACCGTAGAGTTTCCATATGGAATTTGGGCACATGGATGAATCTGTTGAGGGACTTAAGGATAGAGCGGTGAGACCCATTGGGTTTTTGAATAAAATATTAATTTGAGTAATAACCCCTTTCCTGTTGCATCACAGAAATGGGGACTATGACTCCTGACCTCAGGAGTGCCTCAATAGACTCCCAGTAGGCCGAAGCTCTGACCAGGTCTGCAGGAAGGTTTGTAGCAACAAACCTCTGAGGGGGATGTCTTAGGAATGTGATGGCATACCCCTGAGAGACCAGCTCTCTCACCCAGGCATCGGTAGTTGTCTGCTGCCAGGCCTGAGAGAACTGTAAAAGTCATCCTCTAACCCTGACATCCTCAAGGGGATGGCCCACCCTATCAGCCAGTACGCTTATCGTCTGGCTTGGCAGCCGAGTGTTTAGTAGACCAAGGTTTTTTTGGGCTGTGGTTTCCTGTGGGACTGACTTTGTCTGGCTGAGGACTGTTTCTTTATCCTACCTTGTGAACAAAAGGACCGAGATGAAGACTGTCTCCTAGAAGTATATGCAGATGGCAATCCAGCAGACTTCGGTGTTGCCAAAGAAGTAATTATGTCACCCAATCCCAGCCCAAACAGTACCTTCCCTGCAAAAGGCAAAGATTCCAGAGCCTTCTTAGACCCTGTGTCCGCCTTCCAGTTCTTTAGCCAAAGGGTTCTACGGGCTGCAATTGAGTTAGCCGAGATCCTAGAAGCCAGGATGCCTGCGTCAATTCCCGCTTCCCCATATGCATAGCTGCTTCCCGCATCTGGCCGAAAAGGGACTGCTGCTCTCTGGTTGGATCAACTATAGTAACCTACAGAGATTTTGTCCACTCCTCCATAGCCTTGGCCACCCAAGCTACAGCTGCCCAGACTGAGGGAAATAATACTTAGTCAACGTCTGACGCCTAAAGATTGGCTCCTTAGATGCCAATGACACCTCCTCTTCCTCCATACTGAGGACAGACCTGACCGCTCTTACTAGAGAGGGAACATCCACCAGGGACTGATGGTCCTCTTTCACCAAGACAGACCCAGAACTCTGAGTATCAGAGTCTCATGAGAAGGTCGAGTCAGACTCGTGAGGCAACACAGAACGAGAATCTCTTTTATGCCCCTGCTTTTTTTTTTAATACCACCGGTCTATCCACCGGCATAGAGACTGCAGATGGCTGTATACTCTGACTAGAGTGAGCAGGCAAATTACCCCAACAGGTACACAAGCTGTGCGTACCCCATAGCATGAGGCGCTACAGTAGCCGGAGCCTGTATCTCCGTGGCCTTGCCTGTTAAATAGGATAAAACCTCAGGCGTAATGGCCATCCAAGACAACGCTGGTGCAGGTGTACCAGATATATTGGATAGCTGTTTGCAACAATTACTACATAATCCATACTGGTTAACATCCTGGTCCGATAAGCCTGCCGAACAGGACTTTCAGGATATAAGCACTGGAGGGCTCTCATCCTCACCTTCAGACATGACAATGTATAAATGGTATAAGGTATACAATATAAATGCAATGAAACACCCCACACAGAGGGATGAGGAGAAACAGTGACAGATGTACCCGACAGTTTTGAAAACATAGGCAAGTGTACACACGGTAGCTTGCATACAGTCACAAACAATGCATAAATACTCATATTTGCTACAGCAATATGGACTCTCAATCAACTGACCAGCCCCGGAGGGGTAATGGTAGGATATAGAGTGTGCTATATTCCAAACCCCAGTGAGAATTATATAGAGAGACAGACCAAACCTCTGTGACCAATCGCTCCAGCAGTGCACCAACAAACACTGAACTACACGCATCTCACACATTAGGTGGTCAATTCTAGCAAGCCAGACGTGGGAATCCGTAACTGGAAGTTTGCGTCTGAGGTGAGGAGCGGCCGGGGGAGCTCCTATCTCCCCTAGGCTGCGTTTTTGACGGCCGTGTACGCTGACCTCACGGTAGCAAGATGTTGACTAGTGCACTCTAGTGACGATATGACTCCGGCCGCCTTAGTGAGGACACGTTATACGAGGCCTTCACTCGCAGCCGCCTCCGATGAGTCTCAACACCGGAGGTGGGGGACTACTTCGCGCACGATTCCCCAAGAGGAATCGCTTACTTGCCATCTCTGTGACCCGACTGCAGTTCCGGACCTTAGCTAAAGCCGCTAGCTAAGCCACGCTGAAGCCTGCAGAGAACCTCAGGGCATATAGCAGTGCTGGTGTTTCGGCATCAGCGGAGGTATTAGGAGTCGCGGTGCAAGCGTCTTTCACGGCGCCTAGTACCGCTAAACTCTGAAGTTCTGAAAAAAAACTTACGGTAAAGCATAAAAGAAAAAAGCCTAAGGAAACTATATTTGAACCTCTATACACTCCTGCCTATACCTTCTAATGTCCTGCCTATACCTTCTAATATCCTGCCTATAAACCTCTACGCTAATTTTGCGTATGCAGTCATACAGTAAATAAAGACTCCAGACCTAGAACCTGTGGTTCCAAAGCACAAAGTATTATTCAAGTAAAGGTACAGTCAGTTACACGCTATGATCTAAGTACAATTTAACGCAAAGAAATTATACAGACCCAAGTACAGTATACATACGCAGCACTCTGGACCAGATGTAGGCATCAGCAAGAAACCCCTCGTCAATCAGCATTCAGCACGAAGACTAGAAACCCAGGGTCAGAGCACACATATTTATACCCCCCAGAAATAAACAACACAATAGAGAAGTTTGTTGCTAATACCATTGGTCCTAAAGGAGAGGGCATATGTTACAAGGCATCTAACAAGTTGGTTCAAATAGACACAGTCCAGCCTCTAACAACTGGTGGTCTCTGGTTTCCTGCCTCATGCAAATCCTAACAGTTGGTCATATAATGTACATTTTGTTGCTTGAAGTCTCTGCGGTCCATAAGTTGAGAATGCCTGTTGCGATCTCTACATCGATGTTACCGGAATACTGTTGAGAGAGTACGCATCAGTACAATACCAAACATGGCTTACTTATCACGTATAAAACCTTAGTTACAAAATAATCTTTATTTCATAGCAATTATAGTAAATGTGCATACTTGAATCTTATACCTTAAAGCTTATGGAACCTTGTATGTGAATATGTAATGTGTGAGTATGTGGGGTTTGATGTAAAGACGCTAGTTAACTTGGGGCAGATGCGTGTGCATGACCTAGGCATTCGCTAATATGCGACTAGTTAACACCGAAATTGTGCGTATTAATGTGTGTATGAGAAATGGTGAAAGACGCAATCGCATGATGCTAATAGTAATATCGCCACATGTACAAAAGTGTGAGTTTATCTAAAATGGCACTTGGGCGGCCATTCACAAAATGGCGTCTTGCAATCTCATTTCCAAGATGGCCTCTTGCGGCCAGTTGCAAGATGGCGTCGCTGCGATTCAATTTTAAACTGATCTTGTCTCAGCCAATAATCCAGCTTCGACAAGCCTAGGACTGCCTAGCAGTCCCACTGTTATAACAGGTGCGTCTTGCCGCGCACCAAACAAAAAAACTGCCTGTGGCTAGGGGCGGTGTATTTAGGGAGGAGGACCAGTGCATGCTGGGAGCTCCAAAGCTTTGCTGTTTGGAGCATTGGATGTGATCCAACTACATACCCCAAGGTAGATCCTGTGGACCCTATGGAACCCGAAGAAGAAAAATGCGTCGACCTTTTGTACCTGTCGACCTATTGCATATCGACCATCTAGCGTCGTCCTTTACATTGTCGATCTATCTGGATACCTTTGTAAATGTATGGTAGCCATTCAGTAGTCCAGGTAAGGAAATTATCCAGTAATAATTTGCTTATTTCCTTTACACTTCATGAATGAATGAGATGTGCAAAGCTACATATGTAATAGGGTGGGTAAGTATAAACCACTGGCAGCGTGATCAAAAACAGAAGCACCGCTGTGACATCCACGGCTTCTCTCTCATCTTCTGCAGTGTGCAGGCAATGAGGAACGGGAGGAAACATATCCTAGGCATATGACATTTATAAAGTATCTATTCCCTCATTCTTCTTCCTCCGTAGGGGACACAGGCTTTACACTGGGTATAGGTTGGTGGGTTGGGCACCATGTAGTTAATACTTGATATCTATCAGCCCGGGGTTCTCTCCCCTATACCCCAGCCACAAGCACTTCAGTTTGTGCAGACAGCTTCTTTTTTTTTCTTTTTCACTTTATTATTTTATTTTAAACTGAATAGGCAGCGCTGGCCGTTCTGTAGGACACCTGCACTGCCGCTCCCTCACCACAGCGCTGGCGGCTGGGTCAGCGTCTTTGGCCAGAGCTCCACAGATCAGGGGGGAGCCGCAGCAGGGGGGACAGGTAAGGCAGCTCCCTTCTTGCTGGAAGCCATGTTGTCGCAGCTTTTCACCGCCAGTTAGGGAGACACCAGCGTTGCTGGCTGTGGGGACCTAGGTCCTCTTCGCATCCCCAATAGACCAGCTGGGTGACACGGTGTAGGCAGACATTTGCCTTGGGGCCAATGCCAGAAGAGGAAGGCAGGCTCTCCCCATTAGCTGCTCCCCCGCCCCTGGGTACTATCTCTCAAGAGGCATTCCGTCCCGGGATCACTCCTCTTTCCCCTCCTTCATAGACCCTGGGCAGCCATTTTCACAGGGCCTGCTAGTGCAGCTTGTCTCCGGAGAGTGTAGGCTCCTGGTCTCCCTGTATTCCTCACCCTCAACGGTCAGGTTATACTATACAGCTCCTTCCTCCTTTCTTGGGGCTGGTTTGTTGAGCACTTATTGGGTCTCATTCAGACGTTAAGGCCCTGCGCACGCGCAGCGGCCGCACTGCGCGTGCTCAAGCCCCGGAGCGAGAGAGAAATTCTCTCACTCCGGAGCTCACTACAAAAGGGGCGGCTGTTGATGGTGATCGACAGCTCGCCCCGTTTTGTAGGCTACACAAACGGAGGTGTTCCGTGCCGTTTTGTGGGCGGCCGCACTGACATCGGCATCGAGCTCCCTGGGGCTTGCGGTTGCCGAGACCCATCCTTAGGGTCTCGTTGCAAGCCCCGATGGTCTTGACCATCGCGACCATCACCCTGGTCTGTCGCTAAAACTGTGGGTGGTAACCCACAGGTTAGCCAGCGACCAGGAGGCCGCACTGGAAAAGGCACGCAGCTGCGCTCATCCAGAGCGAGCGGTTGCTTCTTGAGACCGCCTCTGAATGAGGGCCATTGTATTTTTCTATTGCATTGAATGTTCTGTGTGTGTGACTATTTTGTGCATTTTGTATAGTCTTAGGTCTCTGCATAGCCCCATTGATTCTTTTATTTGTGGTGCATTAGCAGTCATTGCTCTACACCTTACTGGCACATCACAGTTCCTTGCTCTTGGATTTCTATACTATGTCTTCCAGGGAGGAGGGTGCTTCTGTGCTGCGTAATTGTAGGACTTGTTCTGCTGTGTTTTCTTCACAGGTTCCAGACCATGATGGCCTCTGTGTTAGCTATTTTACAACTCCACAGCAGGAAAGTTCGTTAGCTTCACCTGCCAGTCTGGAAATTTTTTTGTGTTTACTCGCATCACCCCAGGTAATGGTGCAGGTAGTGAATAGGCTCACATCCACTGGGCCCGCTCCTTCAGCTGGTGTCCCTTCAACTGTGGCCCATATATCCAATGTGATGCCATCCCATTTGCTGCCTTCAGTTACAGAGCCTCCTTGGATGCAGTCCTTTACGCAGTTAGTTCAGGGTTTAGCCCACGTGTCAGAATCTTTCAAACAGATACTGGACAGGGAATGCGCTACTAAATGTAAGCCCCCTAGAAGGGACAGCTCTATACCCTTGTTTGATATTGATTCAGACTCTGAAGTTTCCCCAGACCATGAGGAAAATATATCCATAACCTCTGATGTGGAGTCTTCTTCTATTCCGGAGGATTCCCAGCCTCAGGTAGATGTAGTTTCTTTGATCAAAGCGGTTAAATCAGTACTGCTAACCAAGGATGCTGAGCCGGCTTTTATGTCCAATGCTTCCAGTGTTAAAGTGTCAAAAGAAGGCAATTTCAGAATTTCCTTCTTCGTCGCAGCTTGAGGACCTTTTGGCGGAGGCATTGTTCCATCCTAATAGGCGCTTCCAGGTTTCTAAGTGCATTACTTCATTTTATCCTCTGCCTGCTGCCGATCGGGCTAAATGGGAGTCTCCTCCCCGGTTGATGCGCATGTTGCCCACCTAGTTAGGAATACCACTCTTCCTCTTCCTAACACGGCATCCCTTAAGGATCTTACTCATAGGAAATTGGAAACTTTTCATAAATCTATTTATTCTAATGCAGGTGTGGTAGCTCGTCTGACTCTGACATCTGCCTGGGTTGCTAAGGCCATTGGTCGCTGGACAGATGCCCTGGAAGATGGCCTCACTTCAGGTACACACAGAAATTAGCTTTCGTCTCTCGTGGAGCATTTCCGAGAGGCAGCTATTGACACAGGTATACAAACTTCCAAGGTATCAGCGTTGTCAGTGGCAGCTAGGAAAGCCTTTTGGCTTTGTTCCTGGCACGTGGATGCGGACTTTAAGAAGGCCCTTGAAGCTCTTCTCTTTTCGAGAGATATTTTCTTTGGACTGGAATTGGACAAAATAGTGGCTATGGTGACACATGTAAGACAGCTCTTCTCCTTTCTGGGGCAGCCCCTAGGTCGGATCTTCTCATTTTCGCTCCTTTCGTCTGCAGAGAAAAGCCATGGGCTTGTCGTTTTCTAGGTTTCAGGGATCCTCCGCTAAAAGTTAGAAGCCAGCAGGTAGGTCCGTTCGCTCTACTGGCCTCCAAAGTCATGTAATTTTTCCGGTTCACTCATCTCAGCGGGGCACGTGCTTCTATGCCAGTCTCTTCCTGGTACGGAAGCCGAACGTATCCTTCCAACCAATTCTCAACCTGAAGTCACTCAACAGGTACTTGAGGATTCCCAAGTTCTGAATGGAATTGCTTCGCTCCATTATACTAGCTCTGGAAACGAGGGACTTCATGGTCTCCTTAGACATCCAGGGTGCCTACAGTATTTGCATATTTCCATCCATCTCAGTCACCGATTCCTCAGGTTTGCTGTCCAGGAGGAACATTTCCAGTTTCGAGCTTTGCCATTTGGACTTTCCACGGCCCCTCGTGTCTTCACAAAGGTCATGGCGGACCATCTTCGGAGCAGAGGAATCCAAATATTTCCCTGTCTGGACAACTTGCTTCTACTGGCCCACTCTGGAGGCCCTCAAGGAACACATTCAGGTCACGGTGAACCTTCTCCTGGCCCACGGATAGATCAATTGGAAAGAAATGCTTTCTGATCTCGTCTCAGGAGATGGTGCATTTGGGGGCCCCAATTTTCATATTTTGGCCTCTATTCACCACCACAATGGCTTTGAAATGAAACAAACAAGATGTGCTCTAACTGCAGACTTTCAGATTTAATTTGAGGGTAATTACATCCAAATCAGGTGAACGGTGTAGGAATTACAACGGTTTCTATATGTGCCTCCCACTTTGTAAGGGGACAAAAGTAATGGGACAAACTAAACAATTCTAAATCTTTCACTTTTTAATACTTTGTTGCAAATCCTTTGCAGACAATTACAGGCTGAAGTCTGGAACGCATAGACATCACCAGACGCTGGGTTTCATCCCTGGTGATGCTCTGCCAGGCCTCTACTGCAAATGTCTTCAGTTCTTGCTTGTTCTTGGGGCATTTTCCCTTCAGTTTTGTCTTCATCAAGTGAAATGCATGCTCAATTGGATTCAGGTCAGGGGATTGACTTGGCCATTGTATAACATTCCACTTTTTAGCCTTAAAAAACTCTTTGGTTGCTTTTGCAGTATGCTTCGGGTCATTGTCCATCTGCACTGTGAAGCGCCGTCCAATGAGTTCTGAAGCATTTGACTGAATATGAGCATATAATATTGCCCAAAACACTTCAGAATTCATTCTGCTGCTTTTGTCAGCAGCCACATCATCAATAAATACAAGGGAACCAGTTCCATTGGCAGCCATACATGCCCACGCCATGACATTACCACCACCATGCTTCACTGATGAGGTGGTATGTTTTGGATTATGAGCAGTTCCTTTCCTTCTCCATACGCTTCTCTTCCCATCACTCTGGTACAAGTTGATCTTTGTCTCATCTGTCCATAGGATGTTGTTCCAGAACTGTAATGGCTTTTTTAGATGTTGTTTGGTAAACTCTAATCTGGTCTTCCTGTTTTTGTGGCTCACCAATGGTTTACATCTTGTGGTGAACCCTCTATATTCACTCTTGTGAAGTCTTCTCTTGATTGTTGACTTTGATATATATACACCTACCTCCTGGAGAGTGTTCTTGATTTGGCCAACTGTTGTGAAGGGGTATTTCTTCACCAGGGAAATAATTCTTCTGTCATCCACCACAGTTGTTTTCCGTGGTCTTCCGGGTCTTTTGGTGTTGCTGAGCTCTCCGGGGCATTCTTTCTTTTTAAGAATATTCCAAACAGTTGATTTGGCCTCACCTAATGTTTTTGCTATCTCGCTGATGGGTTTGTTTTGATTTTTCAGCCTAATGATGGCTTGCTTCACTGATAGTGATAGCTCTTTGGATCTCATATTGAGAGTCGACAGCAACTGATTCCAAATGCAAATGTCACACCTAGAATCAACTCCAGACCTTTTACCTGCTTAATTGGTAATGAAATAACGAGGGAATAGCCCACACCTGTCCATGAAATAGCATTTGAGTTGATAGTCCCATTACTTTTGGTCCCTTATAAAGTGGGAGGCACATATAGAAACCGTTGTAATTCCTACACCGTTCACCTGATTTGGATGTAATTACCCTCAAATTAAATCTGAAAGTTTGCAGTTAAAGCACATCTTGTTTGTTTCATTTCAAAGCCATAGTGGTGGTGAATAGAGGCCAAAATATGAAAATTCTGTCAATGTCCCAATATTTATGCACCTGACTGTACATCATCGGGGAGAACATAAGGAATAGAATGCATCATGATCATCCAACACATTTCCCTCACAAAGGATCCTATCTCAGGTTCTCCCATCAGGCTAATACATGTTTCTGGTTGTATAACCCTAGCACAGTACCCTTCTGATATTCTGCCAACCATTTCCTTGGTGTTACTTAGTGTATATTTATACCGGAAGTGTCTTCCACCTGACCTAATTGTGCGTAACAGTTCATAATTCATAGGCTCACGGTCAGCTCTTTGTGAGAAGGTCATCGTCTGGTTATTCCAGGTCACCTCCCAACTTCCTGGTTCATTGGAGTTGGTGATGTTTAAACATAACAGTGTTTTATCTGCCTGGTACTGGTGGAGTTTAAAATGGGGTGGTTTGGTATTAAGAAATTTTCCATCCAGTGTCTTCCCTTTTTGTCAATGTCCCAATATTTATGCACCTGACTGTATGTGTATATATATATATATATATATATATACACACACACATATACACCATCTTGGGTGACATTCTTGTTCATTTTTAGTATATGTGCTACGGAAGTGAGCACTAACACAGTACCACTGAATAAAAGGGATCAGTGGCAGATCTTATCTAGTGGCTACGAGGTTGCAGCCCCCCCAGTAAAATCCACCACTTCAGTGAGCTTCCCATTGGAAGTGCCACCTGGCAGTCATGCTATAGACAGGCAGCCACGGGGAGGTGTATCCTCACCCTGGGACTGCCATTCCGGGCTGTGATCAGCAGAGAGTGGCTTCCACTGAAAGCCACTGCTCTGCCTTTCGGGCAGCCCTACAGGGCTTCTCGGGTCTGCAAACAATGCTGCCTTGAGAAGCTGGTGTTAAGGGTGCGCATGCACAGTCCCGATGCCTGCCAGATTCATTGAGCAGGCTTCGGGACCCAAGCGAGCAGCATCGGCAGCCCCCCTTAGGTAAGAGGGCAGGAGCCGCTGCTGAAAGGGATTCAAACAGTAGAATACTGAACACATAACTTAACCCTTTATAAGGTAAAGCAGGTTACAACCTGTTCATCTCTGGGGATGCTGAACTCATGGGCTGTGCAGCAGGACTCTTATGTATTGCAATTCCCACTAGGTCTGAACGGGAATCTGAAGAAGCGGGCATCTGTATACAGCGTGCTGTACTGTGAGGTGCCCTAGGAGTCACTTGGAAGCCTGGCAGCTACTGTCAGCCGGGAGACCTGTGCAAATCGGGAAGCTCTCTGTAAGACAGGCTCCCGGTCTAAGTTGGGAGTCCGCTTGCCGCTATAAGTGGCTATTCCCACGCTACCTACAGGGCAGGGACCTAAGCAGCGGCGGCCTTCTGTGCTTCACAAGCACTAATAATAGTATGAAAGACGTGCTCCACTCTGCAACAGAGAGGCAGCGGTGTCCGCGCGAGCGTGTCTCTGCATGCAGAGCGAGCTGCGTTAAGTGGTGGGCAGAGAAGTCTCAGGGCAGGCCTGGCAGGTGCCTGTGACCACGGCACAGCCGATACTCGCCCTGCCTTCCTGTGCAAGTCAGGTAGTGAAAATAATTATTTGTGCTAAGCAGTTGCTCTATCTCTGATGGCCAGGCTATTGGGGAGCTGCAATACAATAGATTTCACCCATCCTGGTCCTCTTAAGCAGGGAACTGGGAGAAAAATGCACTACCGTTAAGCTCCTCCCCCAGCCTAAGCAGTCAGCTCTACTAAAGCTGGCCACACATCTAAAGATTATCTGTCCAACCAGCCAACTAGTTGATTGGTTGGAATGAAAATCTAGTAACATATGGGAGTAACTGATGATCAGCAATTTGCTCTTACATGCCAGAAAACAGATGAAAATTTTCGTCAGACAAGTTTGTTAAATGTTTGATCTAAACAATTTGTTTAAACAACAGTTTTTGTCCATTTTCCGGCATTTTTGGAGCAAATTGCTGATTGTCATTTGTTTTCATATCTTACCAGATTTTCATTCCAACCAATCAACTAGTTGGCTGGTTGAACAGATAATCTTTAGATGGGTGGCCAGCTTAACTCTATGGAGAGTCCCTTGGCAGAGCCAGAAGGACTCTGCAGCAGCACATGACAGCATATACTGCTGTTGTCTAGGGAGCTGTGAATAAGCTTCTCGTTCTGCTGGGCTGGTGATATCCGCGACTTCTAGAGTCCCCAACACCCCTGCTACTCAAGGGGGATTGGGAATACTCACCATTGTGTGGCCGACCGGTGCACAGTGGGCATGTGGGGACCCGGACACAAGCAGCTGTGGCGGGGCTACTCAGAGTCTGTTGGCCCTGTGCCCCGGATACTAGCTGCGAGAAGTTGTGGCGGGTCCCACCAAAAGCTCCCACGGTGCAAACACACTGGCACAGCCAGCAGTCTGCCTGTTGATGTGAAATTAAAAATAAATGAAGAAAAAAAATGGCTGAGGACAGCCCTGGAATTGCCTTTCGGCTCCCTCAGCACTTAAATTAAACTGAGTCGGGTGGGATATAGCGGGGGAGGAGCCAGCTACTCTTCTGAAGAAATTTAATAGTGCCAGACTCCACTCATCACTCATCTATACACCATTGTGTATACTCCAGTGTCCCCTAGTGGATGAAGGAGAAAATGCCCAAGTGCCGTGGAATCTGTAGCCATACGACTATGGCCGATTTAACCACAATACCTGAAGAAATATGCATTTCCTTAAACCAGCTTTCCAGCCTTTTATCCATATTGGACCACCACATTTTAAAATAATAATTGTTCTAGTATATACTAGGCCAAGGCTGCATCAATGTTAAGCATTGAAAACCAATGCGCAGTACCCCACCATCGACCTGCTTGCGAGCACTATGTGCTCATGAGCGGGTCTGAATCAGGACCGTAGTCCTTTATATAAAATTCATTGGTTTGTTTGTCTGTCCGGTTATGCATTTGGACACTCCTGCACCGATTGGGATGAAACCAACGCAAGGTGGTCCAACTGGATCCTGGCTAGGTTTTAGTGGGGTTAGGGGCCCGGTTGGACCTCCTGTTGGTGTACGCTGGGCAGAACTTTGAACCGGGAGCCTGTACTGAGCCTTCCACTGGATGGATTTGGACAAAAACTTGTGGTAACATTGGATCCCAGGAGACATACTAGGGTGGTTGAGGTCCCAGTTGGACCTCCTGTTGGTATATGCTGGGCAGAACTTTGAACTGGGGAGCCTGTTCTGGCCATTCCACTGGATGGATTTCCCGAAAACTTCACAGAGGGGTGGCAATTGGTCTGGGATGCCTAACTAAATAACTTGAAGATTTAAACCCGGGCAAATACGGGTACTTAAGCTAGTATATTATAAAACTATACAGAATAAACAAAAGAAAATTACAGTGGATATTGAAAAGCATCAGAAGCCGGGGGTATCCTCCATACCCAGACCATTGTAAGCGTTTTTTCAATGACACATTAACCACTTCAGCATTAATTTACCTTGGCTCTTCCCCAACTTCTCCCATCTCATAACTTGCTGATGATTTAAGGCTCACAAAACATCCCAGTGGCACACAAAGACAAGGCTGTACTATAGCCCTTAGATAAGCGATAACCAAATCCAGTCCTACCGCACCAACAGTAGCTCAAGTTGTCAGGATTTCTTTATGCATTCATAAGTGACTTGGTCTACTTGTTTACATCAGTAATTATCCTACATATTTCTGCAGACAGAAATAACGAAAAGATGAACTGTTGGAATTTGGGAAACGCTGCTCTAAATCTGCAGCTTGTGTATAAACAAAAAAATAATAATCTCCAAGTACTTTTAGAGATGAACCTCTCTTGAATAGAAGTCAGTACCCTTAAATAATTTAATATGTTCATGGGGCTGACCAGGGTGTTTTTAGGCTTGAAAACACAGTTTGTACATACTGGCTCCCACATAATCAGATAAACAGTGCTTTATCACGTATGCCACAGGCAGATTGGTGTGTCTCACGTGTTCTTCTTCCTCCAGAAGGTTCTACAAGAGTACTGAAGTGAATTGTAACAATAAAATATACATTCTAATAAATGACCTAGTTCCAATCCTTATAGGTTTTGTTTTGTGTGGTTCCACTGGGGCAGAATTTTGAGTTACAACTTCCCAGCACATGCAACGGTACCATTCAATCTTCTAGTGGTCTGCACAATGGCGTGACCCGGGTGTAACCTGGCTATGCACTGCTCTACGTCTGGTGTGCTTCTCCCAGCTAGAAGCCAACGCTATTGCTATATTAAATGTAGTGACAGCGCTTCTCCTAAGATCTACCCTCGATGTCCTCTGAATTTTCAGGCATCACAGGGATCATCTGGCACCAGTACGTATAGCATACCTAACACTACACTACATATGCAGATCTCAGTCATCTGATACTGGGGAAAAAAAAAACACCAACAGGAAGGAGGAGAGACAGAGATGGACAGACTTTTGGGCTTGTCGATCTACTCTAAAGGCCGAAAATGTTTTGCGATCTAATACATAGAGACATTTGCACGTGGCTGAAAAAGGGGACGGGGCACATCCAAAAAGCAGGAATAGCCTTGCAGGTCCTGGGGACTGTCCTCCCAAAAATCGGGACGGTTGGGAGTTATGCTCTTTAGGGCTCTGAGCCAATGAAACATGAACCATATACATTTTATCATTATTAAAGGGTGTTATGTGGCTGGATAATGTACTAAATACCCACAGATACTCCATGCCTGCTCTGCAGTCACTTCACCCGTCTGCCAACCTGTCACTCGCATATCATCCCTGTCACTCACATGTTCCTCCTGCCCACTAGCCTGTCACTCATTGCCAGTTTTCGCTCTAATGTCACCTCCTGTCCCATCAGTGTGCCCCACAATGGCCATTACATTAACCTGAAAAACTGCTCAGGAAACATCTGCCCTTGTATACTCTATGACTGCTGTAGTCCATGACGCAGACTCTGAAACAAAACAGCACACCAGCTGTCCTTCCACCACTGTAGCTGTCAGGCGGCTCTTCCAGCGCCAGACCAGCGGTATGTTGTACAGATTTTCCTATCAGGGGGTGCAGTCAAGCCATTCAAATAACAAGTTTCCCAGGGAAATTGACAAAATGGATGGGAATTCAAGGTATCAACCTGATTGGCTGTACAGGATAAGGGGAAGTAAATGGTAGCCAGTTTTATTTTTGCCCATCTCTCCTCCTAAATAGAATGTCTGAAAACGGGGCAGAAAGTCAAGAGGTAGGGGACAGGCTGTACAATGCGTGCACAGCTGCAATAAGTTTCATTACTCCAGCCTGCTAGCCCAATATTTATTTTTTTTATTATTTTTTGGTAGTGCATAGGGCGGCAGTTCGTACCCCTATGCCCCTCCTTTATCTGGCTCTGGTAACAGCCCAATGGAGGCAGTTACATGTGACAGTCTCAGCCAATAGTGTCACGACCAGGGTTTCTCGGCATGGTGGTCGGCGGGGTATACATGTGAGGACGCTATGGCGAGGGACATCTGGTGGTGGCGCTGGTGCCTGGCGGGGAGCATTGGCTGTGCGTGGTTCTGTGTGGGCATACTGTCACTCTGGTCTGGTTAGGCCTTGTGGTGCTTCCGTTCCGTTCTGGCATGGGCGCCATCTTGCCTCCTGACATGTGACCTAGTTGCCCTATCCAGGTGTGTCACGTGCTCTCCTCTGACCAGTCACGGCTGAGCACTGGGGATTTAAGGGAGTTCAGAGCTCCCTTGCATTGCCAGTGCAACGTGTTTCTCAGCAAGAGCTGAGAGAGAGAGTTCACGTGCTTTCACCTGTCCTGTTGGATTCATTGCCTAAGCCTGCTTCACCTGACCTGCTCCAACCCTGCTGGATTCCCCTGCCTCCTTCAATTACCATCCCTATTGCCTGAGCACCTGTGTCAGCTAGACTTACCCTGCACCCTCCATATACCTTCTTACCTGCCTGAGTACCTGCTGTTTCCCTGCAACTTGCTTCATTTCACTCCCAGCTGGACTTCACTACGTCTGCCTGCATCAGTTACAGCTCATCAAACCTCGATTCAGTTACAGCTCATGATACCTGCATTCTGTTTTCAGGTCACCATACTTGTATACTGGACTGTTCCTGCCTGTCTATTAACCCCCACTACAGTCATCAAGTGCACTTTAGTGCTATACCTGGACTTTTTCTATTGCCATTCCCATGTCCCCTAAGTCCCTTATTAAAAACTCCACTTTTTAATTTAAATCTGCTTCTATCACCACCCGGGGTCCACAACAAAATCAGAACCTTACAAATAGTAATCAACCTGATTCTTATTGGCTATTGCTGTCACATGGGATAGCCGTGGCATGTCAATAATCAGCCTGATTCTTATTGACTTCAGCTGGACGTCACAACAATCTACGAAGATTGCCTTGGCCACCCCCTGCTATACACATGCCATGGGGTGTTTCTTTTTTTCCTGTCTCTAGTCAGCTGACTGAGCTATAATCTTCTAGAAGGTGCTAGATAAATGTTGGGTAGAATCTGATTTTTTGCTATGGGCAACATCTCCACTTCTAAAAACCCGAACTTTAGTAAATATACCCCATAAGAGTCATAATTTTTACCTTCCTAGGTACATGATAATCCATTATTTTTAGAAACGTCCTTTTCAGTAACCCTTACTATGGCTGCCCAATTAAGCAGGCATTTATATACAGTCACTAACTAGCAATGAAAGGATATCTTGGAAGTGGTTCCTAACATCTCAATGTGCTCTAAAGATAGTCTGAGCCCATAGTTATATAATAAGGTGACTTATTATACCTGCCACTGGTCTATGCACAGTTTATATCCACTGATGCTGTAGCTCATTTCTGCGGGGAGGCTCTGTACTTGCTCTATGTATAAGTACCTTTATTTACATTTATTTTTGTGATTTGAATTGAGGTCTTTAGGCCATACTTCTATTTCTCTGCCCAGACCCTGTAAATCTTGATTATGGTAACTGATGTCTTTTAGTTAAACAAAAGCTAGTGTCTGAAAACTCAGTAGAACTAACATTTTGGGAATTGAAGAGGGAGATTCCAATATAGCACTTCTGCCGCATACTATCCTTTTTCAGATGTTGTTTATAAGCGATTATTTGCTCAGGTGTGTTTGTTTGTATACTACTACTGAAGTAAGCTATACAATTTATTTAAAAAAAAGCCACACACACAAAACAATTAAAGATCAAAATTTTAATTCCCATATTGATAATAAAAATAATTCCATGAATTTTGTAAACCATTGCATAAATGCTATAGTGTAAAAGGTTTTTTTCTTAAAAACAAGTGTTAACAATTTAAAACGATTCACTATAAGTAAATGATTATGTCATTATAAATAATACCTTCTTTATCAGCAAAAAAACAAAAGAAAATCTCATTCACAAGACCATTCTTTTTGATACAAGCAAACCAGATTAGCTTCCATAAATTAAAACATGTAAAATCTATAATATTTAGGGCCTTATGCTGACCACAGGTACACAAATATACTGTAACAATATTACTAATATTTAAACACTTGTTAAAATGTTATTTTAATGTCAACAGATAACCAAAAGGATATGTATCAGAAATTAATTTAAAAAAACACAATTTAAAAAAGCTCTACAATGCAGCTTGAATTCCATCATAAACCCTCCAACCTCTGCAAAACCCTGAGAAACCCCAAAAACTGTACATTTTATTTATCCCCAGACACTGTTATATGGCAACATCCACATATAATTCAAGTGCTACAAGCACTTCGAGAACCTGTTACACAGGCAGCAATACACTAGCAGAAGAGTGCACTAAAATAAAGCACATTCATTGCACTATGCAATCTGGGCTTAGCTCACCAGAGAATAGTTTCTTCTAAATGCAAAAAACAGTATTAGGAATTAACAAAAATCTGCAATCTATTCATTTTTATTTATAGAAATCTATAGATTGTGTAACAAAAAACTACTGTAGTACAACGAATGTATTATTTAATGCACAATTGTGCCTTGGTACTGCTGAGTAACATGTCCTCTAATTATTTGGTCAGGTTCCTTTAAATTCACACTGGTCATTGACATTTTATGGTTAAGAAAAACAATGCATTTGATATATTTAACAGAGCACCTATTTATTTATTAATTTCATTTTATAGCTTGAATTTGTAATATTTGCATAAATTATTAAAGTAGATTTATTAAGATCATAAAATTATTTGCATGTTAATTTTTTTTGTTTGTTTTTGCATATAATACCACCACATTATAAGGATTTCTCCTAATTTGGAATCAAACTGAACTACGACCTTTAAAATATGGATGAAACTGCATACATTTAAAATAAAATAAATAATAATAAAAAAGAAAGTTCACCATATGCTGCTTAGGTGCCAGAGTCGTAAGATACTCATCCAAGGGGCATTAACATTTTATATGAATGAACAGATGGTACGAATATTAACCCAGGGTTTCTGCTACAATAAAGAAAAAAACAAGAAACACGCAAATGAGCTTCTCCTTCAGATAGTTTCACATCTTGGTACATTTCTTTGGTCTGTTACTTTTCTATAAAAAACATACGATAAAGAATATTTTTGATCAACCGGAAAAAAGCGAATATATTGTAGGATTCCTTTTTTTTTTTTTAATAACAGCAGCACCCAAAAGGTGCACAGATGCACACGAATACAGTAATAATGTACCCCAGCTATGGATCAAACTGATCCATAACTAACAGGTTGTTTTTTTTATTAACAGTCCGCTCAATTTTAATAAGCAGTGTAGAATAGGTTACTTTATGACAGTGATGATTGTTATTATGTCCTCCCTTTTTGCATTCAGTATATCCTCTAGGACTCATCTTCTAGTAACTGAACTACGTAGGTCTGGCTCCAAAGCTCGTCACAGCATCTTAACCAAGTACCTGGACCGCTGCTTATACCCACTGGAACATAAAAAGCCACCTACAACTGCACCCAGTATAGCAACTTCTTACAAACATGCAAAAGACCTAATTTAAATTAATGAAATTTCAATCCAAGGAATCTATAAATACAATTTCTATGCTCAAATGCCAAATATGTTTCATTGCATGGTTTATACAACAGTCAGAGTTTGTATATCAGTATGCGTTTGCGACGCTGTGTATGTATCTCTGGTCATGTGTTACCGTCTGGCCATATCTTTACATTATGGATCCTTCACCCACAGCAGTGTCCTGACGACTAACAGGTTGTTGACACAGGGTCATTAATGTAGCTTTGTTAACGACTGCCAAGGATGTATTTTTTTCTAACAATTCTGAACGTTCCAATGTTCTGCACTATCAGGCATCTGCTAATAAGCTGCCAATATCAATAGAACAGCACTGATTAGAAGGAATAATTTGTCACAATAAGCACAGGATGGTGAACATGGTGAAGACACTGAAAACGGATAATGGTGAACAGCTGGCGTGCAGCACTACAAACACCAGAGTGTACTGAAGTTTCACAAGGAGTTTTTGCAGAGAAATTCTCACAATTATACAGGTCAAATTTTAAAAAGTTAAAGGTAAATTATCTAAAACTAGGAGAGTCAATAAACTAGCATTTACATAAATATTTCATAACATGAAGCAACAACAATGTGCCCAATATGAATGGAAGATGGGAGGCACACAGAGACCTCAAATTGCAACCACTTGCATAACGCGGCACCGAAAACAATTTATGGCATAAGTGCATGTCAAACATGTCCTCAAAAGCCGCACACAGGCCAGAATTCAGCGGAGGACCATCACAGAATTGTTTAATATCTCCATTCAGATGTAGAAAAATATTAGTATTCTGATTTTATATATAGTCAATGTCTACTACAAAATGTAATAGAACACAGAACCTATTAGTTCACTGATACTATCTTTATAACCTACAGTACAGGGATATATTATACCTTATAATATAGCTGTGCTTATAATTAATACTGCAATTACATGTACAAGTTATACTGAACAAAGGCATTTTGCAGAGCTAATAGGAGAAAATACCCAGACCGCCGGTGAATGTTGCCACAGAATATAGTAGAATATTTGTTATTCATTTTGTCAACCCTTCTAACCTCATATGTCAATCATATAACATTGCAATGGTCACTGACACAGTTTGCAGGGCAAGTCTCACAATCCAACTACAGCTGCAGGTCCTACACCTCTTGTCCAAACACATACAAGCTCATAGCTACACAGTACAGTATTCCGTACATCACTAATACAGTATAACACAAGTGTCAGGAGAAGTGCCGCACCAACAGCAGTAGCAGATGAGTCAAGTTAAGCTGGGTAGTACACACTAGGTCAATTTGTCTGCCCGATGTGCCGGGCTTGACAGCTCAAATGGGTGGGCATTTTCGCTCGCCCATTTCAGCTGTCAATCTCCGCAGGGTGCCGCAGCAAGTGTACGGGCGATCGGCGGGTCACCTGTACACACCAGCAGATGACTGATATATCTTTCAGATAGGTTGACCATGCTGCTGTGCAGCAAAGCAGATCAGATATGTCTATGAACGACGTTGTTCACAGACGTATCTGCTGTATACACCTGACGATGCACTACAGATAAATCGCCCGTTCAAACAAACAGACAATATATCAGTGTGTACCCAGCTTAAGACTACTAAGAGGATTGTAATATGACCCCAAGTTGGAGGAAAAGTTATAGAATGTTTTTTTATACAGGTTACAAATAAATTGTGGCTTTAATTCAGCCAATTGAAATGCATAATAAGGGGATCATGAAAACAGAGAAGATCCAAAATAGTGTCTTGACTGTCTTCCAGAAACTGTAGGTATACCATGTTTATTCCACATTCTTACCTCCAGTTTTGCTTTTAAGGTGTGAAGTGACCTGGAATACACTACGGCTCTATTATTAACATTGCATTTAGATGTAACATGCTGACCAAACCAGATACATCCATATAGTCTGTAACTAGCTGATTGGTTGCGGTAAGTCACTTCATCTAAATGCTGTGTACTCAATAAGCACCACTGAGTACACTTTTGCAAATGAATAGTAATAAAAAAAGTAATGAGTTCATAAAGCATACATTAATACAGAAACACTACTGTAAGAGCACAAAAGCTCATATGGTTTCTTGGCTAAGCCATGACATGTACTCCAAATGTCAAGTGACAGTTAACGGTACTAACATGCTACACAATAGAACTAGGGCAGCCATTTTGTGCATGTTCACCAATATTTTATTCTCTGTGAAAAGTATTCAAGAAAGAAGAAAACCCTGTAAAATCTATTGATTTAATTCTTAATGTGTTCCAATATTAAAAAGTAATGGGTTTAATGATTAACTAAATGTCAAATATAATTCCTGACACATGTTTAGCTGTTTCTGTATAAATAGTAGAGGACATGTATTTAAACCTATTTGAAATGGTAACAGAACTAGCAGTACTGTAAGAGGTTATACATAAAGCTGCGACTAATTAAATCACTAGGGAGGGTATGCGTCGGTAGTTAAAATAAGGCTTAGGAATGGAGGTAGTATTGATGGGTGGGTTTCCCTATGGTTTACTGAGTAGATGGAACTGGTCGGTCACATAAAAGTTTACATCAATATACAAGTTAATCTGTTAAAATGTCCTAGTCTGTGGTGTGCTGTATTGCTGACAGCCATTAAAGTCTTAAGCTGGGTACACACTATATGATCTGTCGTATGATATAGCGTTCCGTCTTGGATCGGAACAATATATTGTACGGATCATGCAGAGTGAACGCCTGATACACCATTCATCGCATCGTCCCATCTGATGCTCTGCACAGCAGATGGGATGATGAAATGAACAAAGCCATGCTGCTACATGCGCTGTCGTACACCGGATCTTTTAGTGCGTACGGCGCGTGCAAAGTATCGTTACATCGTGTAATTCCGTTGCTGGGGACACACATCGTATAGTGTGTACCAAGCTTTAGACAATATGTTGTGTCTCAACTAATAATGCATAAGAAAATCATACATGTTTTGTCGCATGCAACAAAACACTCCCGTTCATGTAAGTGGGTGCAATCTGGTGCATGTAACCAGCCCAACACAATTATTTAAGACAATTTAGAGGGCTTAACTCAGAAATTACCAAAACTGGGACAGAGACTTTACATCTCACGTCTGTTACAGATATTTCCCTACGAATAACATGGATACATAAAAATTAAAAAAAATTGTTTATCGTTATATAGTATATATAACTGAGGCAATGTATAATTTATAATGGCGTTTCTACCATGAAAAAAAAAATTATAGTTTGTGTTGCAATATTCTCAAAATGGATGAATCATTTTACCTATTCTACAATGCCTTGTAAATCTGCAATACAGACACATGTAAACAATGCTTCAGAGAACAGTGTATAGCATGCAAATTATACATTTATTACAGAGGATACCACCAGTTGGAGCCTTACTTCCTAATACATTAAGGCCCAGGTTTCTGAAAAAAATATTATTTTTGTTTACTATTACTTTAACTGGATTTCACATTAAAGACACCATAATATTTATTTAATAATAATGTATTTTTTTGATAGGCACAGTGCATCACTTCACAGGTGTAAATGTATTCCTAAAAATGTCTAACAACTTACAAGTAGTATACCTTATTTCAACTTCATTAATTAAGCAGAAGCCTATTTGTCAATATTAAACCTAATTAAACCATTTTTTTTTGTAAATCCCCTTTAACACCAATAATTACAGTGATGTTTTAGGTATAAAAAATGCCCCATTCATTCCCACTCTATTCCCAATTCCCAGTATGACCGCTACTTGACATAATTAAATTTGGAAATGTGTGGGGGTGTGCCCTCTCAGGAGAATGGGCCCCAAAAGGATAGACTAATAATGCTTTCATTTTTAATAGTGTTAAAATGTAAATACAAAAGAAAGTGTTAAGACCAAAGAAAAGCACCATAATTTTGGTTGGTGATTCCCAAGTGCATAACAAGCATAAAAGTACTAAATTAAATATTTCCTAAATATATTGACTATACTAAAAAAAGAATACTTCTAAATGTTTCAATAAGAAAATAAAAGTAAATGCATATGGTCACTTCTCAATCTAATCTTCTCATCCAAGTGTTTAAATTGTAGAAAAAAAAACAAGCAAAAACATAACAAATGCTACGTATATTGGTTATCTCTTAAACTAGACAACTAGAGAATGTCATTCCACATTTGAAATCCTCATTACCTATTGTCTAAAACCAACAGCAATTATCAATGATTCTAAAAATAATAAAGCTCATCATACTACAATACTTCTCTAATTTGGTCACCATTAAAATAATAATAATAAAAAAAAGTTACCAAGTCACTTTGTACATGTTTTGCCTATCAAAATGCTAATGTTCAAATGTCTTTGGCCAAAGACTACACAAAAACACACACACTATCTTCACAAAATAAACAGCAGAAGTCCACTGATATTTATAGCAAATTGTGGAGTTAATGCAACTATTGCGAGTCTGCACTAATGAAAACTTTTTGAAAATGTAATTTTTCAGAAAAAATATGTTGCCTGTTCACCTGGATTCCCATGTATTATTTTATAAAATAGGTCCAATAAAGGCTCATGTTATATTTTTCTGCAAATTTAATAGACAGCCTTTTTGACAATTGGCAGCAGAAATTAGCAGTAGTGACTTAAATATGGTTGCAATTGGGTCACAACTTTGCTGATCCTATGAATGAACTTCTCTGAAATACATACATAATGCAACACAGTAGTTGGTCATTTACATTTCTGGATGTGTATCAGTCTGTATTTAAAACAGAAATAAAAAAAAGCAACACCGCATTTCTTTTTCTACATATAAATCAGTTCCATTAGTAAAATGTGACTAAATACAGTGCTAAATACATTATTATATAGTCCTGAAGTGCATCTGCCTAACCATCTAACTTCGAAAAACAACACAAAACAGCCTTGATCTTTTGACCATTTGGCAATTAAAAGTTATTTAAAAAAAAAAAAAAGAAGTGATCACAGACACATGATAGTTCCCCTTTAAGTACAAACATGGTACCTAATAAAATGCAATATTTTTTAACAGCAGAAGAGATTGCAAAAATGAAAAAAAAAA
Organism: Taudactylus pleione; assembly: GCA_031769625.1. Taxonomy (NCBI): domain Eukaryota; kingdom Metazoa; phylum Chordata; class Amphibia; order Anura; family Myobatrachidae; genus Taudactylus; species Taudactylus pleione. The sequence continues at coordinate 33,160,405 of JAUIMM010000031.1, read as the reverse complement.
TAATTAGGAACTACAGAAAAGCACCATTGCCAAATTCAATTTTAACTCTATTTGAACATTCTTGATTGGTAACTATAGCCTAAAATTTATTTTAAATTTCCAATATTCAAGCATGCCCAGAATAACTTGTAGGGAAAAAAGTTGCAAAACATCTATTTTTTAAGAACTTATCTTTAGCTGCTGTAAGGTATAGGCACTTGATGAAAGTGGCCATGTGACCTCATTTCACATCTCCAAAAAGCTTATAAATGCATGATATCATCAGGTTAGGATACAAACAAGGTAACTATGAAAAAGCTATTAAAATACAGGAAAAAAATAAATCATAACACATTGCCATAAATGTGATTTTTTTTCTTTATGCAATAAAAAAATGTAAATAAAAAATGGTTCCTTCGATAGAATTTTTTAAAATGTTTTGTAAATATGTGCCTTATCATCCATCTGCTGGTATTAATTATAAATACTATTAGTTTGCACTTACCTGAAAACTGTAAAAATCCTAAGCTACATTGTCCACTACTTGGTATTGTTCATTTAATAAAGTACTAAAATTCAGCATATGAAAACTAACAAAATTTACCACACTAATTATTTTAACAGTAATAAACTGACATGAAATATTTCTTTTCCGTTCACAGTACACACGAACAAGCTCAATATTATCGCATTATATATAAAACCAAAAAAGATCTACAAAGCAGCTTAAAGCAATTTATAATAACCTCTAAATAGAATCCCTGGTTAACAAAGTGCTTTTATAAGAATTAAACTTCTTTGAAATAACCTAGTAAAAAATAGTGCTAGACTGATTCCAAGCTCACAAGGTTTGAAATTCATGTTTTCAGGATGCCGTACACTCTACATCACAAGTGAGTATTCCCCAATTTAGGGAATAAATTTATTTCAATAAATTTGATCACTATTGACCAAATTTAATAGTTGCATTTCTTTTCTTTAATTACAAGCATTCCAGAACAAATCATGTTTAAATGCAAAAAAAATAATTATATATATATATATATATATATATATAGCAGTACACGTCACCAGACTCAGGCTATTCATTTCTACCACATTCATGCAAAAATGAGATAAGCTCAAAGATGTATGTCGGTGCATTTCGCGCCATACTATTCTTACATATGATCATATGTGAAAGCAGTCCATTTCAGCCCAATTCTGCATGTTTTTTTAGATGGACTTTGTTTGGTTCTCAAAGAACTAGCATTGTAGTTATCTCAATCAGTGTCTTTGCAGATAATGCTTTTACAGAGGTGTCTAGTCAGCTGCCTGTGAAGATACTTTAAAAAAAAATAAAAAAATCCTATTATGATTCCTTGAGAACCAGATTTAATAACGGGTTTGCTAACATAGAACCTTTTATTTCTTTCACATTAATACTTGTTGAACAGCTTTCCTTATTGATCCTAGGCCCGTTCGTGAGTGCCCACTACAGTGAGCTAGAAATCCTTATCCACGTTAATCTGAAAGAAGCTGATTAAGTTTGCAGAAAGTCAAAATACATGTTAAGAAGCAACAAGGAAACCTAGTTTTTCCTCATAAAGGCCCGACAGATCAACATAAGCAATTTATCTAATAATCCTTGGTGCCCTCTGAGTGTAGAGATCAGTCTATCACTGGTGAAACAATTTTTACCTATAGTTTCTAATTCATTTAACAAATGCAAAAAAAAATAATTAAATATTTTAGCTTCATTACAGGATACAGATGTATTTCTCAATGGGTTGGTAAACTGCTGTTTTGAAAGGCTTTTCACCATTTGATTATTTTGGTCTTGCAGTAAGGACATTCAGGTTTGCTAGATGCAGACTGTTTACATAGTACATAATGCTGGCAGGGCTGCAGGACTACACTTCTGTCATTTTCATGGCAACACATTACTTCTGGGAATGTGGCTGGAATATCAACTGTGGAAAGAAAAAGAATATACACACATTTAAATAAACATACAAACTTCTCCCTATAGCAAAAAAAATATTTCAATAAATTAATTAAATTAGGCTCCCAAACTTTCTTGAATCATGGCGCCCTACCGTATCAGCATTTTTTTCACGACAGCCCCTAGGCCAAAAGTTTCTTATTGAGAAATTCTGGAAAAAATTTAAAATTAAGAAAATTGTGCCTATGTATCATCCTTCGGTTCAGGTATGTGTCGCAAAAAAAAAACAGTATTCTAGCAGCTGGAATTGAAGATTTATTCTAAACTGCCCGACAATCATGTTGATGCCTCAAACCCACTTTTCTGAAGGGCTGTTGTAAGCAAACTACAGTTTAAATAACAATAAATGTTGGGAAAACATTAACATTTATTCAAACCTCTTTAAGCATAGCAACCAAAAATGCTCAAATATAATAAGAGCAGGTAAACGCTCAAATATAATAAGAGCAGGTAAAGAATCACCTGTGAGGCTGCCAGGTGAAGGTTTGTTTAGCTCATGTGTCGTGCGGTGACTGGCTTCGGTCACATGACTAATAATGTGACTATTGTTATTTTGCTAGATCAGTCTTCTCCATTGCCATAGTGATGATATACAGATTTAGCAATTGTTTGGTTGAGTCAGATGTCAGGCCAATTGGTCGCAGTCAGTCCAAGGTGTGTGCTGGCAGTCTACAGTTTAATAGCCTCCTTGGTCTTCATCAAGAATCGCCGCCAGGTGGTATGGGCTTCGCTGCTAGGAGACCAGAGGCAGGGCTGGATTAACAGAGAGGAGGTCGAGGTGGTCTCTCTGGTGCCCCCAAATATTGGGAGCCTCCACGCGGGGTCGATAGAATGTGAGAACAGAGGCACCTGTTCCCGGACACGGCGGCATGCAGTGGGACTGACTCAAGCGGCTCCAGCGTCTCTACATCACATTCTCCATGCTTAAAGGGAGCTGACAGTTGCTCTGTCTGCATACTGCAGCAGCAGATGTCTGGACTCCAGGGTCACAAAGGCATCAGGAGCCCGCCAGGACTCAGAGGTGCTTTTAAATAATGGGCATAATGGGGGGGCTGTGTGACATAATGGAAGCACTGTGCAATATGTTATACATGTGGTCCTGTTTGGCATAAAGTAATTTTATTGGCAAGGGCCCGACAAATTAGTTGCCATGGGGTCTCCGCAAACCACAATTCGGCACTGGCCGAAGTCACGGCCCACTAACCGACCCCCAGGGAATGACTTGCTGTGAGTAATAGCAGACTGGTGAATTACAGAATTGCTAAACAAGAGAATGGTCAGTCATAGTCAAAAATCAGGATCACTAACACAAGTTCAGAAGCAGTACCACTGGCTAGGATCTGGGTCACTGGCAAAGGTGCAAACGAAACAGGCTGTGGTCAAGTGCACAAGCAGAATATGGATAAACAGGAGAAAGCCGGGTCTGATACACTGAAATTCACTATGAGGAATCATAATGCTTGAGCAAGCTAGAGACCTTATACTCTGGCACCGTTTAGTGCTCAGAGTGGCCTTAAATAGACAGGCTGCTTAAAATTTGGCGCCAGTGTGAGGTCACTGAAACTCGCGGCTGTATCTTTAAATTTACCATAAAACTGTGCACCCAACCCCTTGGGGAAGCGGCACAGCCATGATGCCAGAGAAGTTACATTGATGGGAAGGAAAAGAGACCCAAGGACAAGACTGCTGGGAAGACCCAGAGACATAAAGGCTACATCACCGGACTCGATAAGTTGGCACCCAATGCTGTTTGTGACAGGATACCAAGCAACGAAGTGTTGAATAGGGATGGATGGATAGAGATAGATAGAATCATGACGCACAGATGAATCTGGAAAAGAGTCTGTTCCTAAATGTTTATTTTTTTCATGATTTTTTTCTTAATCATCAGTGTAATAATCACTTATACGGTTTAGTGAATTGGTTGTTTCAATTTTAGTTACCAACATAAACAATAGATTTAGAATTTATTAGCCCAATCAACATGATGACATCGCCGTGGGGAGCCCATGATAAAGTGAACTGTATCGCCACGCAACCGTACTTGTCTACAAATTAGTGGTAGATCCAACTGGCAAATTTACTTATATTCACTGGCGTCACTAGGGGGGGTGCGGGCCGCACCGAGTGACACCATCCGAGGGGGGTGACAACAAAATAGCAGAGCAGCTCTATTTTGGTGTCACCCTGTCGGATGGTGTCACCGAGCAGCCACAACGCAGAGAGAGGCAGAGAAGAAGCTGTGAGCTGCCCCCAGCAGCTGCCAGAGCACTGGGTAAGCCCACTGTGTTCTGAGAACGGGAGGCGTGAATGCGGTCACGCCCTGAAGACTGTCACATGCACAGGGGCATGGCTTAGCAAAACAAGGCCCCGCCCTTCCGTGTGCACCTTCGGCATGCGAGAAGAGTCCTGCTAGTAGCACCGGGTGTCACCAAAGTAATTGATGCCGCTGCATATATGTGATAACAAAAAGTGTTTTGGTTAGATTCAGTGTTAGCTAGTTAAGCAAGGCTGTCTGCTGAAACAGGTGATGAAGGCTATGTAGTGAGTGAACAAGAGTCTACAAGGCAATCTTAAAGTCACTTTGGTTTATTTAAAGAAGAAATTCACTGAATTATGTGGCAGTAAACCACATTTACATGCAGAGTTAAGCTGCACACAGACTATACGCACTGAGAACAGTTTGTTCCTGAAGCTAAAATGGAAGCTTCAGGAAACATAAGTGAAGTTTGCAAAAGAACTCGGCCAAACTCTTACCCTGTCGATGGTTTCCAAGTCAGAACAAAGCTGGCTTTTTAAAGTATGTAGCTTTGGTAAAGGAAGCTTTTCTATTTCACCATATTTTCTCAATAAGGAAAATGGCGAAGATATTCGTAGGTTATCATATTCTTCTTGCAGCTTCTTCAGTTTGCCTTCCACAGCTTCCTTCTGTAAAAGTGCTAGCTGTCTGTCCGCATCGGCTGCCTTGGCGCGTTCCTTGGCCTCTTGAGCTTCCGACTGCCATGCGTCACATGCCTTGGGAATAAAATACAAGACTTATAGTCCATGTGTACCCGAATACATGTGACAAAGCTTCACAACAGCGATTTCTACTTTGCTCTTCTTCAATCACCACCCAGTCATCTGGCCTACATCAGTTATCTGCTGTGTTCTCCCCATGACCAATTTCACATACGCTCCACCTGGCTTTTTTTACATGCCACTAGGCACTATCCTGCTTGAGGGGCCAAAATCTGAGTTGCGCTGTGCTTCCGTTACTGTAATAGAGAACCCTCCCATCAGTGATCCCTCCCCCGTCATTAAGAGGCAGGGCACGGTCTGGATGGTGGGTACATTGCAGAGAGGTAGATGGAGAATGCGGATGTGCACTTTGACTCTGCCTGCATTGCTGGACATAATTATATCTGTGTCAAGCCAGCAAGTGGACAATATCTACAATAATTATATGTGTACAGCCAGATTACACTACCCCAACCCTGTAACTTCTTAATGCGACCAGGCTGGAAAATAATTCTGGGAAGAACACGGATTTGACTTGATTAGCGAACTAAGGGCTCGATTCAGACCCAGTCACTAGGATGCGTTCGCTCGTAGGTGCCGATGGTTCGCATTGCGCGCATACATCGCACTGCGCGTGTGCGACCTAGTCCATGCGATCGCAAAGCGATCGCTCCATGACTAAAGACGCCCCCGCCAGAATGAGGGACAGTACAAGCCATTTATGGGTGGTGACAGGGGTTGGTCTAGGAAAACGAGGGAGTGGAGGTGCGAAAGCAGGCGTGCCTGAGCGTCTCAACGCCGTTTCATAGGCGTGCATAATTAAGACGCAGTGTCATAGTACACGTTACATGGCTGAATTTTACACTGAAGTGCTCGCAGTGCTTGTGGTAGGGTATGGTCAACCACAAGCGCTGCGTTCGCTTCTGATGGTACTGATGGTTACATACACTTCCTGGAGAAGACATGCGTAGGCTGGTGGGCGTCTGCATACACAGGACGATCGCACAGCAAGACATAGTGGGCGTGCTTATGCCTTGCTGGGCGATCGCCTGCCTTGCTGTTAGTTGGCCAAATTTGCATACACATCGGGCGAGTGTACCCATCTAGCGATCTACCTAATCTGCTCATACCAGAAGACTTTAGTCTTGTATCACACCAGTGGGGTTGCACATACATTGAGATATGCATGCTCACAACCCAAAAACTAGTTCATATTGTACTTTTCACATGTATTCTACAAACAAACTCAGATATAGGATTGGTACTTTTGCAAAATAGACTCTAAACCCTTACAGAGTGTATCCTTTATAGGGTGGTATGTACTAAGCATCGTATAGAGGATGTGATACATCCTGCCACTTACCTGTTACATACCAGTGTTAATAACTCCAGTATGTACCTAGAAAAGCGATTAAAATCGCAAAGGTCAGGTCTACCGATAAGAGCTGTCCTTTGCGATACACAGACTTACGGGGTTTATGCCCCGGGAGTCCTTCTGCACATGCTCAGAATAATTTGCCGGCTTCAGGGGACACTGGGAGAGATCCGATTGGATAGATTTCAGAAGGAAGTGCGAAAAGAATCCCACAGGCTTCCATTTGGCAACGCCGCCCATCGGGTCCAAGCTCCAAAATGTATCGCGTTCCGGAGCTTGGTACATATGGGAATGCAGCCAAAACTCTGAAACCTTCATTTTCAGAGTTTGGGACGCATTTCCAGCTTAGTTCATCCTGCCCATTATGTTAGTCTAACAATAAAGCAATGAATTACGAGCACATGAAATATCTTGCCTGTTTTACTTGCTGCCAGGAATCTTCCCATCTTTTTATTTTTCGCTTGGCATCATCAAGCTCTCTCCTAATGCGAGACAGCTCATTCCCATTTGAGCTTGTACTGGTGGAACTGATAGTACCACTGCTAAACACCGGAGAAGGGCTAGGAGAGAAACTCCCGCTAACAAAGTCCCAAATACTGCCAGTCACTCCATTCAAACCTGTCAGGAAAAAAAAAAATTGTTAGGACGCTAGAGGTTACAAGCACGGATTGCTGCCTAGCTTGCATAATAACTATGTCACCTGGTTAAGCTTAGAGACATTGCAAGACCGATATATTGCATAGTCTAGAAGGCGCCCAAACCACTGACTTAGCACATTTCTGATCGCCACTATTCAGGAGGTTGATGTTGTATGGATACACAATGGTGTCTTTTATAGTACAGTTATGGTGCCCACACACATAACGATGTCCTCATGATACGATTTTATGGCCAATTTCCTCATGAACTTTCACGGGAGCTCCCTTGCCGTCGTGATCACGATTTGGAGTTAAAAATGTCCAATCTGACTAAAGATCCATCTTGCAGCCAATGCATTGTATCCCAGATTGGCTAATCTGCCCTACAGCACGGCAGATCAGAAGATGCGATGTACGACGAGCGGGGACGCGCATCGTCATCGTGCTCGTGAGTATAAACTCACGATTTGTACTTTTTTTACCCGATTCGTCGTCACGATTCGTCAAAATCGGCCAAATCGTGTAAAATATCGCTATGTGTGTGGGCACCTTTAGTGTTTAATGCTTACATACCACAATCAGATTTAAAAAGGTGTTTTGCAAGAAAGAGCAAAGATCATACAGACAAGTGTTTAAGTTGCCAAATAATTCAATATAGTAAACCTAGTCTCTTATCTCGGTACACAAATTGTAAATTATATGCTTATACCAGTGGTTCCCAAACTGTGTGCCATGACACCCAGGGGTGCCTCAGGGCACTTTCAGGGGTGCCTTGGGTTGGTGGCCCAGTACCAAATAAAATTAATTTTATTCAGTGTGATAGGCAAAATCAGTGCTAATGGCTGCAAATCCAAGAGTGTCTGGACAAAAGCACAGCCCTGTCAACCACCACATAACAGAACCTAAGTCTGACATAGAAGCAAAATTTACTTTATTTTTTTTCTGAATTTCTCAATTTCTCAAGGGTGCCGTGGAAAAAGTACTGATACTCTAGGGCGCCGCGAGTCAAAAAAGTTTGGGAACCACTGGCTTATACCTATTGAAACAACACTGCCCCCTACTATCTATTAGTATTAATGTATGTTTTCTATAACATGGGAGAGTTTGGGACATGTATATACACATATTGAACTTTCTACCTTTTCTCTGCATGTGAAAATTAGAGTTATGGTAGACTTACCTAGATAACTCCTTGTCTTCGAGGTCCATAGGGTTCACAGGGATACCATGGGGATATTATGGTTGGAGAGATCCAGGCACCAAACAGTTAAAGCTTCAGCGCCCAGGATGCCATGGGTCCTCCTCCATATATACCCCGCCCCTAGCCTCAGGCCTTCAGTTTCGTTAACAAGCCTCAAGGCAGGAGAAGGAAGAGCAATCGTACACCAGAAACACTCATACACAAGATGAGGGAATCTGTGATCGAAAGAAAAAATTAACTATACAGCTAGGTGCATCTGTGTGGGTGCCTTGTGGTTTCTTTGGGCCGCGAAGAAAAGGAGTTACCTAGGCAAGTCTACCATAACTCTAATTTTATTCTTCAGGTTCCACAGAGATCCACAGGGATACCATGGGGATGTCTTAAAGCAGTTCCCCTAGTGTGGGGGACGCTCCTGAGCTTAAAGGAGAACTCGTTGCCCAAAAGGATGCATCCTGAGAAGCAAAAGTATCAAAGGCATAGAATATAAGAAAAGTGTGGACAGAAGACCACGTAGCTGCCTTACACAATTGTTCAGCAGAAGCACCACGACTAAATGCTCACGATGGCCCTACAGAGTAGAATGTGCTGTCACCGTGTTTGGGACAGGCAGACCAGCCTGTGTGTACACCTGAGAGAGTCATCCGTAGCCATCGCGCCAGTCTGCTTATTAGCTGGCCATCCTCATTTGTGAAAACCATATAATACAAAAAGAGCATCTGATTTTCTAACATAGCTTTTACGCTCCACATAAATATAGAGGGCACAAACTACATCCAGGGAGGCTTCACCTACAGAAAGATCTGGAGCCTGAAAAGCTGGAACAACAATTTCTTCATTCACATGAAAATGAGACACTACCTTAGGAAGTTAACCCTCCCTTGTACAAAGAATAGCTTTATCCTGGTGAAAAATCAAAAATGGGGAGAGACAAGAAAGCGCTGCCAAATCAGAAACTCTGCGTGCAGAAGAGATAGCGAGGGGAAAAAGTGTCTTCGCTGTCAACAATTTAAAATCTACAGAGTCCAGAGGTTAAAATGGGGGAGCTTGTAGCTCTTTAAGAACCAAAGACAAATACCACGTTGCTACCGATGGAACAAAAGGAAGCTGAACTCGCAGAACTCATTGAAAAAAAATTCTGATATCCGGTAATGAGGCAATCTTCCTCTGGAACCAGACTGACAGTGCAGAAACCTGCACTCTCAAAGTGGCCAGGCGGAGACCACGGTCTAAACCAGTCTGTAGAAAAGCCAGTACCCTGGAAATCCTGAACACCTTAGGATAATACTTCCTATGGGAACACCATTGACCAAAAGAATGCCAAACTCTGTGATAGATGCGGGTAGAGGCAGGCTTTCGTGCCCTAAGCATCATTTTAATTACAGAACTGCTAAAACCTTTTGCTCTTAAGATGGAAGATTCACACCGTCAAAGCCTTCCTGCTTGAATTTCCTGAGAACTCTTGGGAGGAGAGAAATCGGAGATAAAAGATACGCCAGCTTGAAGTCCCATCTTACTGCCAGTGCGTCCACAAAGGTTGCTGATGGGTCTCTGGACCTGGACCTGTACCTGGGGATCTTGTGGTTGTGACATGACACCATGAGATCTATTTCTGGTAGACCCCACTTCTTTACCAGGAGCTGAAACGCTCCCGGATGGAGAGCACTCTCCGGCGTGTATGTCCTGAAGACTTAAGAAGTCTGCTTCCCAATTGAGTAATCCTGGTATCAATATTGCCAAGATAGCTGGAAGATGACGTTCTGCCCAAATCAGAACCTTTGTCACTTCTTTCATGGCTGCGTAACTTCTCTTGCCTCCTTGATGATTGAGGTAGACCACTGTAGTCGCATTGTCAGACTGGATCTGGACCGGCTTGCCCTGGAGCAGGTCCTGTGCCATGAAAAGTGCTTTGTATACTGCTCGTAGTTTCAGAATGTTTATTGGCAAATGACTTTCCGGATTTGTCCACGTCCCTGAAAAGGTGTGATGACCTGTCACTGCCACCCAACCGCGAAGACTGGCGTCTGTGGTGAGAAGCACCTAATTTGGAATCTCAGCCACTGCAGAAGGAAGTGACGAACATCTGGAGTGAGAATGATCCTCTGGGACCTTATTTGATGATACTGTCCGTTCCACTTGGAGAGAATCAATCTTTGCAGAGGCCTGGAATTAAACTGAGCATACCCCACCATGTCAAAATGTGGATACCAGTGATCCTAGGACCTGCATTGCTAACAGAATGGATACCCTTCTCTTGTGTAGCAACTTGCATACTTGCAATGATAGGGCCACAATGTTGTCCTCTGGCAGAAACACCTTTTGTGCCCGAGAATCCAGAAAAGCTCCCAGATGTACCATCTGCTGTGTTGGAGAAAGCGATGATTTCTTACCAATTGATAATCCAGCCGTGCTTTTGTAGACAGGCTATGGTCAGTTGAAGATGGTTTTGTAAAAACAACCAGAGTCTGTGCCAATATCAGAAGGTCGCCAGATAGGGAGTCAGAATACTGCCCCCCTGACGCCTGAGATAGGCCGTTATGACTGCCATTATTTTGGTAAATATCCGGGGGAGCCGTAGATAGGCCAAAGGGTAGAGCCTGAAATTGGTAATGTTGCTGAAGGACAGCAAACCTTAAAAATTGTTAGTGGGATGGTGTAAGAGGAACATGCAAATATGCATCCTGAATGTCCAGGGAAACCATGTAATCCCCCGGCTTCATTGCCAAAATAATTGACCGGAGAGTTTCCATACGAAACTTGGGTACAAGGATAAACCTGTTGAGGGTTTTCGGATTTAGTATAGGACAATGAGCCCCATTTGGTTTCTGAACCAGGAATAGATTGGACAAAAAAACCCTTCCATGTTGCGACACAGGAACCGGGACTATTACCCCCGCCTGCAGCAGGGAGTGAATGGCTTCCTGAAGGGCTAAGGCCTTGACTGCATCTGTGCAAAAAAAAAAAAAACTTCTGGGGAGGATGCCTCCTGAAAGTGAGGGCATACTCCTGAGAGACCACTTCTCGGACCCAGGCATTTGTTGTTGTTTGATGACAATAATCCGCAAAGTGAAGAAGTCGGCCTCCCACCCTGGGATCCCCCAGGAGGAGGCACACCCTATCAGGCCGAGGGTTTGTCATCCAGTTTAGAAGCTGGACACCTTGCTGGGGCAGACCTTAGTTTGTCGCCTTGTTGTCTTGCGAAAACTAGTCGGCTTAGAGGAAGACCCTTGCTCATCCCTGAGGACGGAAGGACCGAAATCTGCCTAGACTTTATAGTTGCTGTAGATGGCAGACCTGCTGACTTTGAAGACGCCAGAGTATTTATTTTATCCAACTCTGCTCCAAAAAGTACCTTTCCATAGAAAGGTAAGACTTCCAGAGCCTTCTTTGATCCTGTATCAGCTTTCCAGGATCTAAACCAAAGTGCCCAGCGTGCCACTATTGAAGCTGCTGATGCCTTAGAAGCTAAAATTCCAGCATCTACTGCAGCTCCTCCCAGATAGGAAGCCACTACCCATATGTGGGAGACATACATCATCTGCTCTCTGGTAATATCTGGTAGATGCTGATGGAATAGGCAATGTAGCATTTCTGATTAAATGCATCACATGAGCATCAACAGTAGGAGGTACCTCCCACTTAGTACATACAGAAGCTGGGAAAGGATACAATGATGTTATTCTTTTATTCACATAAAACAGTTTGTCCGGGTTACCCCATGCCTCATCCACAAGCTCAGTGAGTTGTTCAGATACAGTAAACTCCGTTATGGCCACCTTCCGGTGGTGATTAAACACTGGAGCCTTCTTACTATGAGCTGGTTCATCATCCTGAATATCTAGGATTGATTTAACCACCTTCACCAAAGAATGAACATTCATTGACGAATGGTCCTCCTCCCCCGAGCTAGACCCTGGAGAGGAACCATGCGCATCATCCAATTCATCAGATGATGCGTTTGAATCCATATGTTGGGTAGACTGAAAAAGAGATAACTTGCACATAGGCACCTAAGTAACTACTGGTCTGCTTTCAACATTAGATGGTGCCTTGCCCTGACTAGAATGGCCATAAACATCCTTCCTGGAAGGATGCATAGGAGGTGAAAACAAAGCATGCTGTGAACACCCCATCCAAGGAGGCATTGTGGGAGAAGCCGTACAATCCACAAACTGCTTCATTACCTGGGACAAAGAGGATACCCAAGACGGCTCTTGTCCAGGGACAGGTAAACTGGACTGGTGAGGAGACTCTTTATAACAGACAACACACAAATCATCAATTAAGTCAGCGGTGGGGAACCTTTTTTCTGCCGAGGGCCATTTTGATCTATATCTATCTATCTATCTATATATATATATATATATAGAACAGTATTCGCGGGCCCGGTGCAGGCCACAACCCTCCATGTGACATCACATGGGGGCAGGGCCACAATCACCAGTGATTGCAGCAATGCCTGGAGCATCCTGAGGATGCTCCGGGGAGCTGCGAAAGCTGCACTGCTGCATAGATTCTGGCTGCAGGATGCCATTTTAGGCACCCAGCTAGCCAAATGAGGCTAGCAGAAAAAAGCTCAGAGGGCCTTAGGTTCCCCATCCCTGCTTTAAGGGCCTGATTCAGAGCCGGACGCTCTGACCAGAGCGCTCGCTCTGAATCAGGGCCCTCCTCCATTAAAATGGAGCGTCCTCCTGGACGCTCGTATAGCTGTGGGTGACCACCCACAGCATATACGAGCGTCCAAAAAGATGGTCGCGATGGTCTTGACCATCGCAACCATCGGACTTGTGAGGGAAACCCTGCGGTAGGGTTTCCCAGCCACAAGTCCTGGAGTAATTTTGGCTCTATCAGAGCCAAAATCACTCCCACTGACATCACTAGTGATGTCAGTGGGGCCGGCTTCAGACGGTAGGCGTTCCCATGGGAAACTGGGGGGCGTGCTGTCATCCACCATCGACAGCACGCCCCCTTTGGTGCGAGACCCGGAACGACAGCTTGGCTGTCCCAGTCCGGGTCTCGCGCATGCGCACGACGGAGCTCCCTCCATCGTGCGCATGCGCAGTGGGGAACATCGACCCACTTGCGAGCGTACTGCCGCTTGCGAGTGGGTCTGAATGACCCCCTAAGTCCTGAGGGGACAAACAGGCCATACATGATTTACATGAAACCGGCACAATACAGCAGCTAGCAAACAGTCACATACAATACATATGTAATATAATTACAATCGACTGTAAATCAACTGCACAAATGGTAGGATATAGAGCACTTTTTTTTTTTTGCATGTATGGTATACACTGATTGCTTTTACATGTAGCCCACAAATACTGCACAGCTTTATTATTACTCTACAATTTAGATGTCAGTTTGGACACCTCCCTCCCAAATCTAAATCTCTCTGCACATTATAAATCTGCCCCACCTGCAGTGCAGCATGGTTTCACCAAGATGATCAGTTGAGAGAGATATCTCTCTCTGGGCCTGATTCAGACCCGCTCGCGAGCGCTCGCAAACGGGTCGATGGTGCCCTAGTGCGCATGACGGAGGTGGTTCCGTCGTGCGCATGCGCGAGACCCGCATAGCGACAGCCAAGCTGTCGCTATGGGTCTCGCACCAAAGGGGGCGTGCTGTCGATGGTGAGTGACAGCACGCCCCCTTTGGTGGGCGTGCCGGGGGCGTTGCTGCCCAGACGCAGGCGTTCCCATGGGAACGCCTACCGTCTGGGGCCGGCCCCACGGACATCACTAGTGATGTCAGTGGGAGTGCTTTTGGCTCTGATAGAGCCAAAAGCACTCCAGGGCTTGCGGCAGCGAGACCCTACCGCAGGGTCTCGTCGCAAGCCCGATGGCCTTGACCATCGCGACCATCATTTTGGCCGCTCGCAAAAGCTGTGGGTGGTCACCCACAGCTATGCGAGCGGCCAGGAGGCCGCTCAATTTTTAGGTAGGAGGGCCCTGATTCAGAGCAAGCGCTCTGGTCAGAGTGTCCGGCTCTGAATCAGGCCCTCTATTCCCAACTCTGAATCAGGCCCTATATACCTTAACCAAGGGAAAGGTATACAAGGAGACTGATCCAAACCCTCCTGAGGCAAACAGCTACAGCAGCGCACTGGTAGAATACCGTGAGAGTCTCATACACGTGGAGTGCAGGCGGAGCAACCCAGACGCGCGAAACCCTTCATAAGGACTGCGTCTGGGTCGGAGCTGCCGTAGTCCCTACCTCCCATAAGCTGCGTCAACCAGCCGGATATGCGTCTGCTGCTGATCCCCGGCATCAGACGATAAAGCCCCGGCGGTCTAGTGAGAATGCGGATGATCCCGGGCCGTGACTGCAGCTGCTTACATTGCGTCTCCGGCATCGGAAGCAAGGACTGCCGCGAGAAATCGCCTTACCGGCCATCTCAGTGCGTCCAGTTGCAGTCGGGGTCCCAGCATCGCTGCTAGCATGCTCAGCCAAGACCCGCCAGAATCACCAGCCCTGTTACTGGTGTTGCGGCCCGGCGGAGGTAGATGGAGTCGCAGTACATGCGTCTTAATTCAGACACTTAGTACTACTAACACAAAAACATATAAAACATAAAATAAAAAGCTTAGGACTGCCTGAACAGTCCCCTGTTACAAAGGTGCGTCTTAATCCTGCCGCACTAAACGAACAACTGAAGGCCTGTGGCTAGGGGCAGAGTATATATGGAGGAGGACCAGAGGCATCCTGGGAGGCGAAGCTTTAACTGTTTGGTGCCTGGATCTCTACAACCATAATATTCCCATTGTATCCATGTGGATCCCTATGGACCCTGAAGAAGAAAATGTTTGTACAAGGTGTTCCATACAGTCAGCATTTGGTTAAGGGTATACTATCTAGCTCATTGCAAGTAAAGGAAACCTCCCTTCGAGACAGAAGTAGACTGTCCCGTATACCTAAAAGTGATTCCAAACACTGAAGCAAGTGGCGGTACTCTTTGGAATACCAGACTAAATATTACGCTGTCACTCAGACCAAGCTAAGTATATAGATTGAATAATTTTTTCATTAAACTATATTTGTTGGGACTAGTGCCTCCTTGTGTGTCTCATTACTAGGTAAGAATAAAAAAAAAACAGGTAAGCAAATCTAGTTGACACAATAGTGTGTGTGTAATATAGTGCAGGCTAGTCTAGGCTGCCAGTACAATGTGGGTCTGGATACTCCACAGATATATGTAAACTAATAAAAATTTAGTAGAGGCGCCTGTAACCAGCTGCTGATTTAAAATATTTAAACTTCAATCAATATCATATAAAAAAAAATATATATATATATATATATATATATATATATATATATATAAATAAATAATACAGGTGGAAAAATAGCTTCTTTGAATCACAATACCTACAACAATTATTAATACATAAGCTGCATAAACACACAACGATTTTGTAAATGAACGATTTTATTAAACGATTTTCGTTCATTTTTTCAAGGGAAAAATGAACGAAAATCGTTTACCAACATCGTTCATTTACTAAATGTAATGAACGATTTTTTTGAACTACAAACGATTTTTGCATATTCCCATAATGAAAATCGTTGAGTTGGTCAGTCTGACTGAACTACAAACGTGAACGCACATGAACGATAATCGTTCACCGTTTTAACTGAGAAAGTGAGCGATTTTTTCAATGATGAACAATAATCGATTTTGTTTATCGTTACTCGTTCAAAAACTCTTTGTGTGTGTATGCACCTATATACTTAATAAAGTGGCATTAATTCCTAGTAATTTAGTATGCAATGATATTGGTAGCACTGCACAATTATTATTGCCAATAGTGCAGTTCAGCAGTGTGTTAGTAAGCTGAATGAGTTAATAAGCCAGCATTATTGATATCATGTTTATGAATTAGAGGGTTTATTAGATCCAGAATGTATATTAGTATAATGATGTAGAATGAATGGGATCACAAAATAGTATAGTAACGGAATGATGTAGAATAAATGGGAATACAAAATAACAGACTGTAATAAGATCCAAGAACAATCGGAATTTATATTATATATTATAATTAAAAGAGATATGTAATTATATATATGGTTTTTACACCTCCGTGTCGTATATACATTTTTTAATAATTTTGTTTAAATGTTATTAATGCCAATTTATTAAGTATATGTATTAATAATTGTTGTAATTATTGTGATTCAAAGAAACGATTTTTCCACCTGTATTCTGGTTAGAGGAGCCTTTCCTAAATTTTTATTTGTGTCTCATTACTATACTACCTGTGTATCCAAAGTACCTGGTTCCAACAAGAACAGCTAAAAGTAAAAAACAAAACAAAATCGTGCCCGTTACATACTAACGTCATCAGCAGGGACTAACTAATTTACCAACATGCCTGCAACGGTTTTACCTACCAGTGCCCAGAACATACCAACAATACCAGAAGCATATTGGCAAAACTGCTAGACATACTTCCCTACCTCTTCCCTTCTGCTGGCTGCAGCACTTTCCATAAGCCTTTACTGTCTGCGGAACTAGGAACTATATGTAAGTAGGCGAAAGGATGACGCCACGCCAGTAATTCTCCAAGAAGCCACCACAAAGTGATGAAGTAAAGTCTGGCAATCTTGTATCTTCGCGACTCTGATCTACATTAAAAGATCCTGTGCTCCAATTAGCAGAGTGCAATTTTGTTAGCCGCCAAGGAGATCATACATGTTTACCCATGCTTTTAGATCATACCTAAAGAGTTGTGTGAAGAAGTTGAAGTGCCTACGGTATTGTGCTCCGACTTCAGTGACTGTGCCTGTTGCTGGCGTGGAGCCATACTGGAGGCAAGGTAAGACTGCGACAAAGACTGAGAGAGGGAACTTAGAGGAGAGGTTGAGAGAGAAGATGATGAATGGAGAGAAGAGGAACGAGCAAGAGAGCCTGGAATATTTACTGGTGCGGAACTTCCCAGTAACCTCTGACCTAAAGGAAGAAGAAAAAAATTAGAACTTAAGAATAATAAGCTAGTCATGTAATAGAAAGTACTTGCAAGTATGTAATTTCACTTTGTATCAGTAATATATTAAATTGCTGCTTAGATTAGTTCCATAATATGGGATTTGTGCCGTGATCATGGGAGAGCAATTGTCATGGAACTATTACAACCCAAAGCCTCTATGCCACAATAAAGTGATTAAACAAATCAAACTCCAAAAACAGTAGAAGTATACACAGCAGGATATTACTTTTCTTTCGTTCCCTAGTTGCCAATATAGTCAATGAGAGAGTAGTTCCCAGTTTCGAAGGAGAAAGAACTTGTTTAATGCATTAGTCAAGCAAGGCTTAAAAATATTTAGAGTAAGAAGACCTGTTAGCGAACACCTCACCACCACCAACATGCCCCATGTTTCTCCTACAGAATAATAATACAGTGCTCAAAGCTCGAGAGGAGCCCTGTAAAGCTGGGTACGCACTACACATGATTTGAAATAAATTTGCCAATAACCACCAATCGTTACAACAAATTTTTAAAATCGTTCAGTGTGTACGCTCTATGGGCCTGATGCATAGCGCTCACAAGTGGGTCGATGGTGGCCCAATGCGCATGCGCGGTTCACGCCATGCGCGTCTGCAAGCCCAGTAGAACTTCACTCGCTCCGGGGCTCGCAACAAAACATTTTATAGGCGGGTAGGGGGGGTGGATGCACAAACGGAGGCATTCCCGGAGGAACGCCTACCGTTTGTGGGCGGCCCTACTGACATCACTCGATTAGAGCAGGAGGTCCACTCGACATTGCGAGTGCTGAGACCCTACCTTAGGGTCTCCTTGCAATGCTGATGGTCGCGATAATTGCGACCATCGCCAGGCCGCTCGCACAAGCTGTGGGTGGTCACCCACAGCTGTGCGATCGGCCTGGAGGCCGGAAAAAAAAAAAAAGAAAGCCTTGATTCAGAAAAGCAGCAGAATGAATTCTGAAGTGTTTCGGGCAATATTATATGCTCACGTTCAGTCAAATGCTTCAGAACTCATTGGACGGCGCTTCACATTGCAGATGGACAATGACCCGAAGCATACTGCAAAAGCAACCAAAGAGTTTTTTAAAGCTAAAAAGTGGAATGTTATGCAATGACCAAGTCAATCCCCTGACCTGAATCTGATTGAGCATGCATTTCACTTGATGAAGACAAAACTGAAGGAAAATGCCCCAAGAACAAGCAGGAGCTGAAGACATTTGCAGTAGAGGCCTGGCAGAGCATCACCAGGGATGATACCCAGCGTCTGGTGATGTCTATGCGTTCCAGACTTCAGGCTGTAATTGCCTGCAAAGGATTTGCAACAAAGTATTAAAAAGTGAAAGTTAGATTTAGGATTGTTTAGTTTGTCCCATTACTTTTGGCCCCTTAAAAAGTGGGAGCCACATATAGAAACCGTTGTAATTCCTACACCGTTCACCTGATTTGGATGTAATTACCCTCAAATTAAATCTGAAAGTCTGCAGTTAAAGCACACCTTGTTTGTTTCATTTCCAAGCCATTGTGGTGGTGAATAGAGACCAAAATATGAAAATTCTGTCAATGTCCCAATATATATGCACCTGACTGTATATCGTTTGATCTTTTGTAAACTCACTGAGTGTGTATGCACAATATCGTTGGTCCGGGTGTTCAAGGGAAATCGTGAGCGACATCGAATCGTTTGCAAATCATCTAATGTTTACCCAGCTTCACTGTAATGCCAGCTCCATGCCAACATCCCCACACTCCGCTTACAGGGCCTGATTCAGATTAGCACACAAACCTGATGGTTTGCGTACTACTACTACTACGATGTTAGAAGTTCAGCGCATGCGCCGGTCTTCTACTGAAATATTGCTGATAGTTCCCCAGGCACTGGCTGTCTGGGTTGGGGGAGTGTGTAGGGCCGGGAAGCATTCCCAAAACGAGGGCGTGTCGCCCCAGTTTTTCTGGAGATGCAGAGGCCAGGATCTGCGTATTCCGATGTAGATTTCCTGCCCTTGGCTATGCATGCGAGGCGGCCCATCTGGGCAACCTGAGGGTTACTTAGATGGCAGATGGTCTCGCAAGTGATCTAATAGCTGTGTCCTTGGACGAAGCTGCTGATCAAGCAAACAAGCAGGAGGCATCTATTTACGCCAGACGCCTCCTGCTGCATTCGAATATGTTAGCATCGCTGCTGCGGCCAACAGTGTACAACTCTGAATCAGACCCGTAGACCAGAAAAGGGGCAGGCTGTTGCGAGTGTTAGTGATTATGTAAACATGGGGCACAGCCACTGGAGTAGGATGAAGAGTACATTTTATGAAGGGAGTTTCAAATATAAAAGTAATATTTAGGCTCAGCCATTTTAAGGCAGATTTAATTTGCTGGGTCAATTATAAATCCAAGATCAACCAGTGAGCATCCCCAAAGCAGCAGTTAACGCTCATTTCTGTTCGCACCATCTGGAGGTGCAAGAAGTGAGCATTAACTCGGGGATGCTCCCAGGTCTGTAACTGAATAGCTCTGGGCACTTTACCCACAGAAACAGGCCCGGCAACTCCACCCAAGACTAAATGAATCTGCACCTAACGGAGATGCTCATCTTTTGTAGTGCCTAGAGCACCTTAAACTGGGTACACACAGGGCGATATATCGGCTGATCAATCGAACGGCCGATATAACGAGAGCAGGTCAGCGGGAGTGTACCCCAGATATGTTTGTGAATGACATTGTTCAGACATATCGCATCTGCTCTACAGCACAGCAGGTGGCCAATATGGGATGTAATCACGATGCCGGCGGTTAAATGCTGACCGCCAGAATCCAGACACTGAAAGCCCGCTATGGGACTAGAGATAAGCGTCTAAATACAGACGCCTGGCATTCTGAACGCAGATTAGCCTGGCACCGCGCTGTTAGCAGCTTCTGGTTAGGGTTAGATTTAGGCACCCCCCCCACCAGGGGGACTTGGGTCCTCATTCAGAGCCGTTCGCAAAAAGCGAGCGCTCACTCTGAATGAGGGCAGCCGCAATTGTTTTGAAAGCCGGCCTCCTGGCCGCTCGCTAAGCTGTGGGTTACCACCCATAGCTTTAGCGAGTGTCCAAGTGATGGTCTCGATCATCGGGGCTTGCAACGAGATCCTTGCGGTAGGGTCTCGTCTATCGCAAGCCCCAGTGAGCTTCCGGCTCTAATAGAGCAGGAAGCTCCCTACTGACATCACTGGTGATGTCAGTAGGGCTGCCTACAAACGGCAGGCGTTTGTCCGGCCACCCCTCCCCCCCATCCCGCCTACAAAACGGGGCGAGCTGTCGATCAACATCAACAGCTGCCCCGTTTGTAGCAAGCCCCTGAGCGAGTGAATTTGTCACTCGCTCCGGGGCTTGCGCATGCGCACTGCGAGCGCTGCGCGTGTGCAGGCCCTCACCATCGACCTGCTTACGAGCGCATAGCGCTTGCAAGCGGGTCTGAATGCGAGACCTGGTGTTAGGCCCCCCCCCCCGGGAGGGTTAGGTTTAGGCTAGGGGAAGGGGGGCTAGGGTTAGGCTTTTAAGCTGTCGGTATTTCATACCCAACCCGGCCGATATAACTGCAGATACAGATGTGCCCTTATACATCTTTGCTGCAGTCGCGCTAAAAAGCCCCTCTTGGCACGCCAGATCCTGTGAGACTCTGCTAGCACCGGGCATCTTTTTTTGCCAAAAATGCATCTAGGTCGCAATGCAATGAGACTAGGACGCACCAGCAGACGGTGCTGATTAATTTGATATGAGACACTTGTATATCTGTGAGCGACTGAGTCTCTGAATCTGTATACGTAGTGCTACAATGTAGCAGCCGCAGCTTCATTCACTCCAAGTTCTGGTGTGGTTCACAGCTTAACCTGGTTTACGGTGCAAAGATAAACCATTGCAGGGCTTATTTATGCCCGTTAATATACCAACATGTCACCCGGCGTGTAGATACTAAATTCCCAAATGCCTCATATACACTGGCTAAAGCAAGTGTGCTACCTGCACTGCAGATCACTGACCACCAGGTGGAGAATTTATCAGGCCTCTGAAGACATTCTCTGTATACACTGAAGTTCATATGCTACGTTTCATGTTCATCCAATACACACATACAGTTCTCCATAATAATGGGCACTGCAAATTATTTACCATGTGGTGAACTCTACTATATGCATCCATTGTAAAATACTGGCTTACCGAACATACATATGCTATAATATACAGTGCATGTGTGTACATTATATATATATATATATATATATATACACACATACACACATACATATATACACACGCACACATACATACACACAGTATATATTACATATACATACATCCAGAGGTGCGGCACTCTCGATAATGAATTCAAGTAACACCAATGTGTAATAATCAACGTTTTGGTATTTTATATACCATCTTCTGCGAATGGTATACAAAATACGAAACATTGATCATTACACATTGGTGTTACTTGAATTTATTATTGAGAGTGCCGCACCACCGTATGTTTTATATATTTCTGTAAGGGCACCTCTGCAAGTAAAATTTTGTTGTTGGGAGTGCCGGACCTCTTATATATCTATATCAATATATATTTCCCCTTGTGCCCCCAAAGCAGTTCCGATCCGTCAAGGCCTGGACTCCACAAGACCTCTGAAGGTGTCCTGTGGTATCTGGCACCAAGCCATTAACAGCGGATCCTTGAAGCCCTGTAAGTTGCGAGGTGGGGTCTCCATGGCTCAAAGTTGTTTTTCCAGCACATCCCACAGATGCTCGTTCGAATTAAGATCTGAGTAATTTGGTGGCCAAATCAACACCTAATACTCTTTGTCATGTTCCTCAAACCATTCCTAAACAATTTATTGCAGTGTGGCAGGACAGTTTATGCTGTTGAAAGAGGCCACTATAATCAGGGAATACAGTTGCCATGAACGGGTGACTTGGTCTGCAACAATGTGTAGGTAGGTGGTACGTGTCAAAGTAACATCTCCATGAATGCTGGGACCCAAGCTTTCCCAGTAGAACACTGCCCAGTGCATCACACTGCCTCCGCCAGCTTGCCTTCTTTCCGTAGTACATCCAGGTGCCAACTCTTCCCCAGGTAAACATTACACACGCACCCGGCTGTCCACATTTTGTAAAAGAAAATGTTATTTATCAGACCAGGCCACTTTCTTCCATTGCTCCGTGGTCCAGTTCTGACGCTCATGTGCTCACTGTAGGCACTTTACCATTTGACAGGAGTCAGCATACACTGTGTGTTCTGACACCTTTTTATCATAGCGAAGTACAAGGTTCTTACTGTGCAAAATTTGATTAGGAGCTGCTCTCACCTAGGGTATACACTTACCAGTATTGTATTTATAGGACTTTTTAGGTGTTATGTATTTTTAGTATGCTTACTCTTTCCCAAAAGGAAGCGCTTAGGCAATTTGCTTTTGTTTACCTTTCTATTATAGCCAGCATTACGTTTTTTCAGCAATCTGTGCTACAGTAGCTCTTCTGTGGGACTGGACCACATGGGCTAGCCTGCGCTCTCAACGCGCATCAATGAGACTTTGGCACCTATGACACTGTAGCCAATTCACCAGTTGTCCTTCCTTGGACCACTTTCAGTAGATACTAACCACTGCATACCGGAAACACCCCAAGAAATCTGTTGTTTGGAGACTGTCTGACACAGTCATCTAGCCATCACCATCACAATTTGGCCCTTGTCAAAGAAGCTCAGACACTCCTGCTTGCCCATTTTACCCCTATCCCAAGCCCCCTCCCCCCTAGTGCCTATCCCTATACATAATGAGAAAAGCAGGGTGTCTTGGAGACCCTGAGGGAAGCCATTGTGTTTGAACATATCTGTTTAATGGACAATGCTCTCGTTGGCTGTACTGGCATCTCTAGGCTCTGTAAGACATACAATGTTGCTACAAACAGAACCACAAGAAATGGAAAGGAGAAAGGGAATACGTGGCTACTATTGTGAAATGAGGTCTATGTATCAGTTAGAAAACACCAATCTCAAAATATATGGAATGTACTGCAAGTAAGTATAAGGCAAAACCTTACTTGATAACCCCAGGTCACTGTTCTCAGTGTCGTCTAATTCTTTGTCTAAGGATGCAACATTTATATTGCTAAAATGAAGATCTAGGGCAGAACCTGTTAAATAAAATATCATGTTAGTGGACATTTCATACTGATCATTTCAATAAAATGGCTACGGCTGTATATAAACTCACCAATACACGTCTTTAACTGAATTGTATGTCATTACGTACAATCAATATTTAGTCTTTAGAGTTAAAAAAAAAAAAAAACCTCGGTATAATGGGAAATACTATGGCCACCAAGACCATAAAAACACTTCTGGGGCCAGATTTGGAGGTTTGTGCCTGACCGCAACACATGACCTAAAAACTATCAGGTGCCACTGATATTACAATTGCGGCAGGTCTAATCTTAGGTCTTACTATTTGTTTTTAAATATGGTTTTTGTTAGTGACCAGGACAAAAAATAAATAAAAATCTATTGTGCTTGCCATGCCTTTACGTAAATCAAAAAGCAGAGTGAAATGGAATAAGGACCTCATCATGTTTAAAAGGGTCCCACAGTGGAATGTATGACAGCATTAATAGTGGAGGGACATAGAAAGCACAAGAAAGAACACAAAAGCTTTGGCAGTAGATGGATAGATTGTTGTAAAAAAGCAGCTTTCATCAGAAGCGTTCACACGAGTCACTGCAGCATGTGCTTTACACAAAATGCATCTCTCATGTGCGGCTTTGTTTTATCCAATGCTACCACCTTTATGTACAATAAGGGTACACTCTGCACCAGCCATAACACATTCTATTCACATGGTAAATACATAGGTCATATGTTACAAATCTCTCATTCAGCAAATGCCCTTAGAGAGTATGCATCAGAAAAGCAAATAAATGACATAAGACCTCAAATAAAAGTACATATAATCTATGCATATGGTCACAATACTGTGTACTGGTGTGTGTTAAGTGAACAGCTCATTAATGCAAAATGACTGGAAATGTAGAAGAGAAACCAGACATAGCCCTGCAAAAATCTGGTATGATTTTTTTTTATTTTAAACCTTTGTGTCATGTTCCCTTATATCATAGGATGCAAGTTGTGCAAGTGTAGTGATCATGCAAAGTTTGATGCATTGTTGAACAATATACAGCATATGCCTGCTTATAAGATGTATAAATAAAGGAGTCCCTAGATGAAGAATGCATGGCCGTGTGTGACCACAGCTGTGACGGAAGGACAGCCATGGTGTTGTGTATTGAAGTGAGAAGCAGGAGGAATGAAGACGTAGTTATGCTTACCAGCTGTGTAAGTGCTGACTCACTGCCTGCAATGCCCTGCTCTGCTCTCACACACACGGTACCCAGGCAGCTAATCGCAGCAGCTCCCCGGTCATGTGATCACAGTCACATCGGGAGCCCGTCACAGGTTCCCAGGCAAAAAGGAGGACTCACAAACTACTGCTGCTCATTCCCATACCTTGTACACTGTCTGCAATGGTCAGGGTTATTACCTGCTCAGTGCTATGGCTTGTCTTTGGGCAGATCTACAGATGAGAAATAGCTGTACGTAGAGGTACCCCACTGTTTAGTCAACACTAATTAAAGACTTGAACAAGTCTGCATAAACAAAAATTGCATCAAATCTGTATTTAATATTGATAACAAATGCAGGAACTACAAAAACTGTATTTATTAGCAATGTTATTGCTTTTGATCAATTAATAACTGTGTGATGTTAAAAGAGAGTGGGGTTAGAAGCGTGATTTACTGCTCCATAATTATAACAAATTGTGCACATGAATTGTTGAGAAAAGTGCTGGACAGTACGTTTAAATTTGGGTCAATCACACGTACAGTAGGTGCGAGATGCCAGCCCCGCGCATACAGCTGGAATTATGGGTCGCGGAGTGGAAATTTCATTTCTGCCACATGATGGTAGGTGTTGTAATCTTACATGGTCATTAGAATTACAGTGAGCGGGCTGCAATTGCCACTAATTGTGAGACACTTAAATGATCTGCATGTGTCCAGTTTAAAACTTTTTATTGTAGAATTTCTTTATTTGCTCTAAGCAGCTATCAGTCAATCAGAGAACAAAATCACACACACGTTATAGCTATAACCTCACTACACTACAACACACAGTCACCCCGCAAAGACTGCTTTACTAAGTTCTAATTAGGAGCAAAAATAGGTTCAGAAATGAACAGAAGCAAATACAGAAAGCATTTTCACCCCATAGGCTAAAATTCAGGGAATATCATTGTTTTATGCATATTAAACTGAACACTACTGTACCCAATGGTAATTTGTGTGCAATGTAAATTGAATTACAGAAGAAGTGTCTCTCTTTACAAATGATGGCATATAAAGCAGTACAATAAGGTTACTTACATTCATGCTGAATTTAGAGAAAAAATGCTATGAAATCGTAAAAAAAAAATAGAGCGTGTGAATTTGGCAGCAATCAAAACTTACAGATGTGTCCTCATACACCTGTCCGCAATACGCCGCGTGGACGCCAGAATATGCGACTTTGTTGCAATCAGATGTGACAAACCATGTCAGGGGACTGCACTGATTAAGTTGATATAGGACACTTGTACATCTGTGTGCGACTGAGTCTGCATCTGTATACAAAGACCAGCGGAACTTGGTGTGGAAAAAAGCTGTGGCCGCAGAATTGTAGCACTTTGTGCAACTGAGACTGGGTCTGAATACACAGATATACAAGTGTTGCACATCACATTAATCAGACCTATCTCCTGAAGCTGGTTTGTGGCATTCGAAATGCGACTAAAATGCATTTTTGGGTGAAAAAAAAAAAAAAAGACACGGCACAACGGGCACGGCTCACTCAAGCTAGGCGTCTTGGGCCGCATGGTGTATTGGAGGTATCGAGATGCACAGGACCTGGCCGAGAGGGTCTGTTTGACGCGACTGCAGCAATAGCGTATGAGGTCACATCTGTAGCTGTGATGTCCTGTAGGTAGATGAATGGAGCAATGCTGCAAAAGATCCAAGGGTCCCTAGTGTTGCTGTATGGAAGAGGAGTGTAGTTGTGAAGGTGGCAGTGTGTCTGGAGTGGTCAGTTTGTGTAGAATTTGTTCACAGTGCATTTTGCTGCCATTTTATGGCTTCCGAAACACGTTCTTTTGCAAAAGAACGAATGCTGGGTACACACTAGACGATATGTCTATCGGGCACATTGGCAGATATCAGTGTGTACACGCTATGTCGCTGACTATGCGTGCTGCCGCGAGTCGTCGGCAACATCGCCCGTCGGACGGAATGCAGAATGGCCCCCGCCGTCGTTACCGGCAAGTGTGTATGCGCTTGCAGATGCAGCACCCCTGCCGGGTCCCATTGCGACTGACATCGTGCTGGGTACATATCGTTTAGTGTGTACCCAGCTGAACTGTGGAAGCCACCGTGCAACAATAAGCTAAAAATCATTAATTTTAGCTATACTAACTGAGAGGACACTATAGAGCACAAACAGGCCACTTCCCACTACAGCATGAGTGAATATGATAATGTCATGTGAAACCTTGCTCACTTTTACTATTTTGCATCACTAAACCAAGTATAACAGGAATGTGATCCAAATAAATTTTCAGTGACTTTAACATCATCATTTTTAAACACAATTTTACAACTCCACGATTAGAATGGTCCGTGCAACTCCATAGAAGGAAACCAAAATCACCTGACAAAGCATTTACACCAGCAATGCACAACGTGCACATAATACTGCTCTTTTGGCAAGCGGATACAATAGTTAACAGATTTAAAATCTGTTTTGTTTGATAAAATAATTGTAAAATATATATCACAGTGATTATTCCCATCAGATACATTTTAAGATGCCATTTCATACCGTAAGGTCTAGCAGTATGTATAGAAAAGATAAAAAAAAAAAAGAAAAGAAAAAAGAAACCAAAATGTCACAGGGATGCAAATAAAATAAAACTCAATACAAGTTGGCCATACTGAACAGTAAAGACGAAACATGTAGGCTTACCTATTACTGATTCAACAGTATTACTAGCAGGGTAGAATGGGAGTGCTTTGGCATTTACACTTGATAGCGCAGTAGGGGATGAACTATCTGAGCCAATACTGGATGCCAGACTAGAAGTTATACTGGACGTTATACTGGAAGCCAGTGGGTTTACCACTGAAAAAACACTGAGATGGCTCTGTTCAAAAAATATATACATGAAATAAGCAGAGGTGCATTTTTATTTTTTTTGCATACAAAATAAATTGTAACTAAAACAAAAAAAAAAAAATAAAATCTACTAACTAGAAGAAATATGTAGTACAGTGTCTCTTTGCCAACACGCTAGTGGCAGGCATTTTCTTAGACAGACCAATTTTGTACCTGTGTCACTAGTTCCTAGTCAATTGACAGGCTGCATTCCAATGCAATGTTTGAGGCTACAAAATGGCTGCCGTCAATGAGTGTTGGCAAAGAAGACACATCTATTTTGAGATGTCACCTTGTCAAGCACACATGATCGATGCACACAACTTTCTTTATAATAACACAGTCGACACAGAGCAACTTTAGGGTAAATCTCCCACGTCGGGAAAAACATGTGATACAAAAGGGTAGATTTAGAGGACATTGTGACCACCAACTGCGAAGGCTCATACTAGAGATATAGGCCCACAAAAAGGTCAATCATTCATTAGAATTGTGACTTGCGAATTTGAGCAGCATACGGCCACCTCCGTTCCCCCTCTGTATCATATGTTTGTGCCACATATGGGAATGGTGTCACAAACTCAAATGAGTTTAAAGTACATTACTATGACTGGGTTATGTCAACTATTATTTTAGTCACTGAAGAGTAATGAAGGTTATGTAGAAAGAAGACAGTACGTCAGCTGGAATAAAAAGGACGAAAGTACAATAACAATTGGAATGAGTTGGAAGTTCACATGTTACAGTGAGCCCATCTCCTACACAGAGGTAGCAGTCATGTGGGTTAAGCCAAATAAAAGGTGCAGTCCATCACAAACTACATACTGTACATGTTGTGATTGTGCAGCCCCCTAAATGGCTGCCTCTACTTTGTGTAGGCAAAGGGGTACACTTTAAAGGGATTTTTTTTTAAGAATGCTTGATTATGGTCTGAGCACCATATCGCGGTCCATCTCGATCTTGAACATGCCTGGTGTCTTCAGTTTTGAAGTGAGCAGGGAGAGAACAACCTGTAGCTAGATCTTATGGGAGGCAGTGACCAGCCCACTTGTGTAAGTCTGTTGTTAAGGACAGGGCAGTGCCATAACGGGAGGGGGTTGGGAGTAATGGAGGTTGACAGTAGAAGGACCAGAGCCCTCCAAAAGCAGAGTAGTGATGTGAGGTTTCTAAGGCGGGAAGATTGAGTAAGGAAACATTTCAATGACACAAAGTCATACACCAAATTTGCTTTAATAATATTTTGATATTTTGACTATTCAACATATTATGCCACATAAATAATATTAAATTGGTTATCTAAGTGGGAGAACAAAAGTAAAAATATTCCAAGAGACACTATTTCATCAATGTTCCAATCAGACATATGAATCCTGTCCGAGGTGCCACCTTTCCAGCACACGTACAGAGGTTAGATATTCATTCTCCTAATGCGGCAATTGCAAGGTAGGGGGCAGGAGGCTAGACCTGAGGTGGCCGACAGTTTCAGTGCTGTTGTAACAAACACTACAAAGGGTTTTGTGCTTATATAGTTAACT
This sequence comes from Taudactylus pleione, assembly GCA_031769625.1. Classification (NCBI taxonomy): domain Eukaryota; kingdom Metazoa; phylum Chordata; class Amphibia; order Anura; family Myobatrachidae; genus Taudactylus; species Taudactylus pleione. The sequence goes on along the minus strand of JAUIMM010000031.1, from coordinate 33,131,450 downwards.
CATCGGTGACTTCTGTTATAAAACATGACCTCAAAGGTTATGTCAAAAAATAAACATTTAAACAAAAATTCAATATAAAAAATTTGCTACATTACGATGGGGTCTCTTAAGAGATTTAGAAACCTGGGACTAAAATTGAATACAACTGAAATTAATGCTCAAAAATTAAGTAAATAAGCAGAATAGTTCTGTGTCCTTAGAAGTTCCAACTCATCAAGACATTTAGGGATAAATGTATCACACCTACTAAAATGTGGAGAAGTGGTGGTGTTTCCCATAGCAACCAACTAGCTTCTGACTACCATTTAACAAGTACATGTTATAAAGTGAAACAGCTGATTGGTTGCTATGGACAATTTCTTCACTTATCCACTTTTTCGAAGGTTTGATACATCTCCCCTTTAATGTACTGGCGATACAGAAAGCAGAACTAAAAGTAGCTAAATGACATAAAACTACATTACAGCATGCTACAACATTTAATATCAGAACCGCACATTGTCATTAAGGAAAAACATTTATGTACTCTGTAAATTTCTAAATCACTAAGGGCAGGATTCAATTAGCTGCTTTAATCATGGGCCAATGCGGTGGTGAGGGCTATTCAAATGTTGCCCGCAGGTTGCACTTAACTCGGATTTCTGTTACACCATGAGGGAGGTTTGAAGAGAAATCCGCCGTTATTGCGGGTGGCGCGAACGGGTACTTATGCCAGAAACTATGGGTTAAGACGCGTTAGCTGTGGATTTACTGAGCGAGGAAAAGGGTTTACACTTCTATAGCTCTGGGTGTAAAATCTGAGGTTACTAGCACTTTTCCTCTCGCTGTAATTTTCGTGGCAAATTGAATCCGGCCCTAGGTGACAATTTTAAAAGACTTCAGGACGTGAGAAGCATAAAAAACACAAGAAGTTTGGACAGACTAGATAACACGATGCACATTAGTGTGGACCAGTCATTTTGTGAGCTGTAACCAACAATCAGCCAATCAATTCACTAGGACGTAGTGACATCATTAGGCACAAAATGGCTTAGTGATGTGTTTCCTGGAGAACTGATAAGCTACATATCATTATTATATGTATGTGTTAGACATATTTTTATAAAAGCAGCCTACTCCAGTAGTAAAGGCTACAGAGAAATCCATATCAAAGGATGTATAAAGAGTGCTGATGTTTTTCCTCATTGCAGCGTGAGAATAGATATGTAAACCACACATGCCGACGTCGCCCATGTCAGCTAGCAGATTTAAAGGGGAAAGAAAATAACAAAACAGAGAAAGAAATTTGCTTGGGTTCCCAGAAGAATTTTCCATCTACATTTTAGTTGATGCTGAAAGCAGCGTTATTCTGTAATTCAACACAGGTTATTTATGACCCACTTGGCTGTATAAGGTGATGTTGGCGCATGTGGAATACACACTCTGGGGCAGCAAGGTTTTCGCACTGTAAATTGTAGGTATACCATAAAAGATAGATTCATCATACCTGTTTGTTTTCATGGTCATTCATTTTATGATTACTCTCCAAAGACAGGCACTTGTGTTTTGCCTACAAAGCAAGGGAAATGTGTAATTTCAGGGTTACTCACTGAAGTCTGCTCACAAAATCTGATTTGGCTATCTGTGCATTATCCATTTCTACTATAGCTACAAATGTCATAGTGCTAAAATAGAACTTTTCACTAGAAATACCCACCCTACCAGCACCCCCACCTCCTGCTGACAAGTAGTAAACCTGCCGCTGCCAACAGTACAATTTTTCGAGAACAACATCACAAATGTAAAAAAAAAAAAAAAAACTACGTAACGGTTAGATTTTCATTTAGAAACATGGACCCCTAAATGTAGTACAATCACGCAGATGTATTGGGGTAGTTGTGATATTAATGCACAATTATAGTTACAAGACAATAAAGAATGCGTTCACAATAACAGTTAAGGAATAAAACAGAATATATTGAAAGTATTAACAGAGGTAAATGTGGGCATAGGTAAAACATGTTACAGGACAGGAAGAGTCATTTTCACATAAATATTCACATTTGAATGCATCATACAGGGTTAATCTATTAGACAAACTCTTGACAGTGATCTAGTGAGTGTATATATAATATATATATTTATAAGATTGTAACAAGTAAAAGCTAAATATACCTCCCACTCCCGCAAAGCTTTTATTTTGTTGTTTGTTACTAAGTAAGAAATACTTTGAAATAAACAATTGTTATTCTGTTACTCTAGTCTACAAGAATAAAAATTAAAAGGAAAACATATGGGTATATTTACTAACGCTTCTAAAACAGATAATTGGAGGAGATGCCCACAGCACCCAATCAGATTCGGTCTATAATTTTCTAGTATGCAAGAGAAATGATAGCTATAATCTGATTGGATGCTATGGGCAACACCTCTGCTTTTCATTTTCAGAAGCTTTTGTAAATCTACCCCATAATCTCGAGTTGTAAAATGTTTACATATTATTTTGTAACAAAACACATGCTAAACTCATGTCAGATAATATGCATTATGCAGGATCTATATAGTTTGAGATGCATTCTCGCAGTTCATATGAAAATACGAAGCATGTCCAACCCACTTGTGTACTGTACTCGGGAGCTGGCAAAGTGAGTAACCTCACACTCATGACCCCCCCTTCTGTACACAAGATACCCTAATAATTCCATGCACTGGTAATGTAAGTGAGCAGATCTTCTCTAAAATCCCAGAGGAAGCAAAAATTGGCTGTGAAGAAACAATGTGTAAAAGTAGAATAAACATTGTATAAAGTATAACATGTCACCACCAATGGCTTATTTTGTATATGAACTCAATGAACAGATATGTCTGCATACATCTTACCTCCGAGCACTACAAGTGTTGTTAAACATAGCTTGTGAGCGTCAAGTGGCTCGATAACACCGAGCATCATTTTGTATGACCTTTTACATTCAACATGTTGATTAAAATGATATGCGGCATGCCTATATTCTGTGTGTGACTGTATCCCCATGTGAAATGCTACATTACATTGTCAGCGGCTGTGACACTAACTCAGCATGTCGTATGCGAATACAGTCACAGTCAGACATAGAATATAGGCATGTCGCATATCATTTTAATCAGTAGAATCTGCATTTCCTTCGCTTTACGAATAAGATGCATTTCAAGGTAAAAATCTGCACAAAAAGACGCCCGGCGCTACTGAGTTACGCCATGACATTGCACGACTAGAATGGCTGTTAAACGCGTAAGGAAGTAAAATATATGTGGACACATCTGTAGCACTATCTAGGTCACAGTGTACAATAGCAGGGCCAGAAGCTACGGTAGAGCGTTAATAGTTTATCTGATTTTGTATTTCCAGAATTATTTATGACCTGAGCTCATACATGTCCCCCTGAAACTTGCTATATACAAAGTGCGGCTGTCTTTTCAACAAGCAGAGTTATTTATTTTCAATGTGATGAGGCACAAATCTGGTCTCTGAAAACTACTATATTCAATACAGAAAGCACACCATGGAGAGGCATATCCGAGAGGCAGGACAGCACACGGCTCCCCCGTGATGTGTTTCCATCATTGGGCAATGGAAAGGTAAGTAGAAAGAAAAAAGTTGCAGGAGGGCACATGCAAACCAATATATGAAAAGGTAATCTGAAGGTGGATAACCGCTTTAATGTTAAGATCGGTATTACGTTAATTATATCTGACATGGAAATTAGTTAGAAAAGATGCATAAATGTTAATATGTTTTTATTCACCCACAAACATTTATAGCAATCCATTTAGAAGTTTAGGAATCAGTCATAAACGTTGGTATATACAAATGGACTAACAATGCACTAACAGTGATCCAAAAAAAGGCTTCTAGATCAGAAGTGTTCTGGGGACCATCAATTAGAAAGTACTTGTTTTTGATTTTTGTTTTTTCAAAAAAACTGTCTAAAGTGCGTTGAAGTAGGAGTATTTATACTGTAAGCTCCAGAGGCCCAGACTGATCAAATGGTTAAATAGTTTGCTGTAAAGCTCTGCGTAATGCAAACGCTATATAAAGAATAAATTAATAAATACCCGTTCTTATTGCTAAAAGTCAATTTAGTGATTCTAAACCAGTGCATCAGGATGCCATATGAAAAGAATATGAAGATAATCAATTAAGGGAAATAATAATTATAAGAGGCCCCAATAGTGCTTCTTAAATATTCATTTATTATCAAAACACTAATAAGTACTACTATTATTTTAGAATTTTACTATACTTATTGATATCAAAATAAGTCAGATGAAAATGGTCCATGGCCTTCCAATTAATTTTAAAAAGTTAATTCAACCATTATTTTCCATAAAAAATTAATGAGAATTTAAGAATTTAAAGAATATGTTCTCCCTTTGTATAGAAAATTGGTAAAACTGAAATACTTAACTCAGGTCAGACGCCTGTAAAATAGAACGACAATCACGTATCCGAACATATCCTCACTATCCTTTAAAGTTTAAGCAACAACTTTAAACTAGCACAAATAATCCTAAATTCATTATGGAAACAGAGAAAGAAAGGCCGTATTGAGTGCTACTAGTTAAAAATTCCACAGTACAGATATGTGATACTATAACTTTTAATTAAGTTACAGGACCTACATTGAATAAAGCTTCTGTACAGCAACTTTCTAAAATATGAATGTGTAATATATGAAGGTGTAGCTGCAGCAACAACTCCTGGATGCGTTCCTGATATGGAAGCAACATAATGATTCAATTTTGCAAGTTATTTCTTTATTTTATGAGGTGGGGGTTTCAAAAAGCTAATATGAGAAATGTGAAATTTTACCAAAAGAAATAATGATAATAAAAAAATTAAACCTGTAAACAGAAAAACACATTTATTATAAACAAGTAAAATAATGTGTGTGCATCATGCTGGTAAACCATTATAATTAAAAAAATGTATTATATCTCGGATGCAGTCGTTTTATGTAAGGCTACAAAGACAGGAATATGCACAAACCTAACCATAGAACTAATTTTGCGAACTAACTGCATATTGTAATCTCATGTCATTAGATTGCACAGTATTATTCTATTTGGAATTGAATAATTATTGAATCATTAATGTTTAATAAATAAGTTATTTTCAATCTTTAGGTAATTTTTTTTTTTTTTTTAAATCAAGCCTGATTTTTACCTTTAGAAAGAAATCGCCACTTTTGCACTGATTTTTTTATTTCTAGCAGAACACATGAAATAAGCATTTTGACTTGCATATATCACTCCCTTTCTAGTATACCCCCCTTTTTATAGTTTCTCCTTCTCTTTTTTAAACTTAAAAAAAAAATAATAATTTGTAGCGCCACCAAGGTTATTTTCTGTCCGTTGGTTAAACTCTAAAACATGGAAACTACTGACACTTCAATCCGATTGGGGGATTAAATCCATGCTAAAAACTCAATGATAAAAATGTCATAATGAAAAAGTCTTTCCAGTTAAAAGACAGATGGGGGCGCAGTTGATAGAGAAAACCCTTACAGACATTATACAAATCATACTCCAAGCTGTAAAGAAAAAGAAAATAAATAAATTTAGATCTCAATGCCCATTGTGACACGTACCTGGTCCTCTCGTTAAAAACCTGGTGCATAGTTACAGCCTGGAGAAGAGACACCTGGGGTGGTAAGACTCACAACACAAACCATTTGCTAATGATTTTGGCCTGCCTATGGATCCAACAGGCGAGAAGGAGCTACTGCTCCCTGAGCTTGAGGTAACTGTTGGACTACTACAGCATGAAATCTGTAGAAGAAGAATATGAATACAGAAAACAAATAATAGATATGCCTGATGTTTTTGTGTAACTGTACATAAAAAAATCATAATAAAGGCCAGTATGTTGCTTTAAAGTATGAGCAATATTTACTAAAATACCCACTAAAATGTATGTCAATTATGTGTAAACAATATGTGCACACAACAAACAGATTAAGGGGGAGATTCAATTAGCCGCTGTAATTTACCATGGGCTAATTGATCGCCGTGGGCTATTCAATTAGTCCCACTTTACAGGGAATTCTTTTCGGGTCTCATGAGACCCGAAAATAAATCCTAGATAACTGTGCTATTATCGTGTGATAGCATCAAGTAACCACACGAATCCGTGAACTTTTCACAGATTCGGTACGTTAACGCCCGATAAATGAGTGTGTTAAAGGGTGTTAAACACAGGTATCGGGGAAAAAAGGAGCCTAATTGAATAGCCTCGGGCGATAAAGCCCGAGGCTACCTCTGTTTTTCAGCCTCTGATAATTTATCAGGGCTAATGGAATTTCCCCCTTAGTCTCTAGTTCCAATAATCAAATATTTATTCCTCAACTCATAACTCATTGAAACAACTGCAGCTTTAATTTAAATAAAATGGGAAAAATCTGGTGTCATCTGAGTTTGTTAAGTTTTTTATAATATATATATATATATATATATATATATATATATACATACATACATACACACACATATATATATATATATATATATATATATATATATATATTTTATTTGATTATGTAAAAGGACAAAGAACACCCACCACTAAACGGAAAGTTACCTGTATATAACTATTCATGTGGGAGATGTACTTAGCCTTAAATAAACACTTAGGAGCGGTTTCTGAGTTGAGAGCAAAGCAAGTAACTTCAGACATGGACAAAACCATATTGCACTGCAGGTTGGGGCAGATATAAAATGTCCAGAGAGATTTAGATGTGAGAGGGGCAGTGTAAAAATAAAGCTGTCCAGCATTTGTGGGCAACATGCAAAAGGAACCAATATTTACCCTGCATGAAAAAATAATGAATGTATTTACATCCCTTGCAATGCAACATTGTTTGTCCAGGTGCAAAATTGCTTGTTTTTTTATTTTATTTTGCTTATAAAACTTAGAATCAGCCCCATAATAGTGCAAGTAGCCACTTTTACATCAAACTAAATTATGCATTTAAGAAAACTGCTAGAAAACATATGTATACTATAAAGTCTCAGCTGTACAGTTAAGATTTCATACGCATGGGACTTGATTTTAAATTGTTTAATCACTATTCCTAAAGCCTTTTAACGGACACTGATACTCTAAACACATTATGGCTTTGCGTTAATATAGAAGTCACCTGCTGCATTCTGAAGTTGCAGTGCTCTGTACAATACAATGGAGGCCTATGGGACCACTCATTAGCTACATAGTATGCTATGCTGCAGGGAAGCTTTGATAAAACGCACGGTTAAAAGTGGAGACAAATTTAAATATTTTATCTACACTTTTACGAACACGGTTTTCAAATGCCCACATATATGACCCAATAAAAAAAAAATTGGAAATAAAAACACAAATATATCAAAATCAAACTGACCTCATGGGTTATTCCCCTATCATCTCTGACATTGTTCTAGCAAAACTATTGTTGCATTGGTACCTGCAGGAATTTGAAAAAACAAAATATATATATATATATATATATATATATAAAATTTTTTATGTTCTATGCTGAGGTCACTGGAAAACATCTTGAACAGAAGAAAAACAGGGATCAACAATCCCTATGTTATACAAATCAACCACGTGCTGGTCCACCAACCGATTTTAAGGAGACCTATGTTCTTACCTGTTAAGTCTGGCTATCGCCTGGAGAGGAGAGTCTGGACACCAATATTATGAGTCTTTTGATTAATTAACCAAGGCTCCTCTCCTCTATACCCCAACCCCAGCCAGAGGCTATCAGTTTAGTTTGTGAACCCACGGCAGGAGCGAGGCAGAGGAGATGGAGAAGGATGGCCGGCATACATACAGAAACATACACACCATGGAAAGTATAGCCGAACAAGTTACCAAGGAAACACCCCCCGGCAGACAGGTGCGTCAGGGTGGGCGCCCTATGTCCCTTATGGAGTCTAAGAAAAAGACTTAACAGGTACATAAATCTACTTTTCTTCTTCCTCCACTAGGGGGCACAGGGATGACACTGGGGTGTCCCAAAGCTGTCCCCTATGGGTGGGGACGATCCTGAGCTGCAGTGAGCATAGAACACACGAAGGCGGTGTCCGGGGATGCAAGAGTATCGAAAGCATAAAACCCGATGAAGGTATAAGCAGACGACCATGTGGCAGCATTACAGAGCTGTTCTGCAGAAGCCCCACAGCATGCTGCCCAAGAAATCCCCACTGCCGCACGGAATGGGCTGTCACCACGGAAGGGGTAGGAAGGTTCGCCAAGGAGTAAGCTTGGCGAATGGTAAAGCAGAGCTAGCGGGCCAAGGTCAGCTTAGTAGCCGGGCAGCCCCTCTTATGAACATCATGTAAGACGAATAGAGAATCAGACTTGCAAATCTCCCTGGTCCTCTTGACATAAACCCGGAGAGCCCTTACCACATCCACCGAAGTTTCTGGCTGAGAAGAATCCATAGTCTGGAACGCAGGTTCTAAAATTTCCTGATTAATGTGGAAGCTGGGATACCACCTTGGGAAGGTAGCCCAGGAGAGTCGGCAGTACAATCCTGTCTGAATGGAAAACAAGGAACGGGGAGTGACACGATAGGGCGCTCAAATCCGACACCCTCCGGGCCGACACGATGGCTAGTAGAAACACAGTTTTTCACGCGAGCCAGTGCAAATCCACCATCTGTAACGGTTCAAATGGGGCCGCCTGGAGAGCTTGGAGAACCAAACAAAGGTCTCAGGAAACCACAGGAGACATGAACAGTGGCTGAACATGGAGAACCCCCTGGAAAAAGATTTGCACTTCCGGCAGCAGAGCTATCTGCCTTTGGAAGAGGACAGACTTGGACCTTCAAAGACGAGAGCCGGAGGCCCAAATCCAGACTTGTTTGCAGAGAGGAAAAGATACGGGAAAGGTGTTAAGACCTGGAGTTAAGACCCCAAGTCAAACACCAAGAAAAATAGGTACACCAAACCCGGTGATAAACTCGTGCCGAAGAAGGCTTCCTAGCCTGCAGCATGGTCCGAACGACCCTCCTGGAGAATCCTTTTGCTCTTAGGATGGATGTCTCAAAGCCACCCCGTCAAAGCGAGACGGGCCAGATCCAGATGGAAACATGGATCCTGAGGCAGAAGATCCGGCCGCAATGGAAGACGCAGTGGGGTGTCGATGGAGAGGTCCAGGAGATCTGCATACACGAGCCGAGGCCAAACAGGAGCCACCAGGATTAGAGTGCCTCCCTCCAGCTTGAACTTGCGGAGGACCCAAGGAATCACTGAGATCGGAGGGAAGACATATATTAGAGGAAAGGTCCAATAACCGCTAGTGCATCTACCAGGAGAGCCTCTGGATTCCTGGTGCGGGAGCAATACCTTTGAAGTTGATGATTGTAAAGAGACGTCATCATGTCGATGTCCGACAGGCCCCAGCGACAGACTAATAGCGGGAAGACGTCTGGATGCAGCGCCCACTTGTCTGCATGGATGTCTTGACAACTTAGAAAGTCTGCCTACCAATTTTGAATGCACGGGATGAAGACGGTGGACAGAGCTGGAAGATGATGTTCCCTCCAACGAAGAATTCGGCTGACTTCCTGCATGGCTCCCTGACTGAGTGCCGCCTTGGTGGTTGCATTGTCCGACTGTACCTTCGGACATCCCTGAAGAAGATGCTGTGCCGGACACAGAGCCCTTTACATGGCACAAAGTTTCATGATGTTGATGCAAAGCTGGCTCTCCCGACACGTCCAGCTGCCCTGAAAGGTATAACAAGTTACCACTCCCCACCCCCGAAGGCTTGCATCAGTGGTAAATAGGACCCAGTCCTAGATCCAAAAGGGGCATCCCATGTCCAGATGTGAGCACTGAAGCCACCACAGCAGGGAGAGAAGTACCTCCTGGGGAAGAATAAGAGTCTGAGCACCAAGGTTTGGGTGAGACTTGATCCATCGCTTCAGAATTACTTTTTGGAGAGGCCGTGAGTGGAACTGACCTACTCCACCATGTCGAACGTTGAGACCAATGACCCCAGAATCTGCACGCACGAGTGTATGGACATCCGACGCTGACTGAGAAAGGTGCGTATTCTGGCTTGTAGGGTCAAAATCGTCCGGAGGGACGAAGACTCTCTGAGCTCTGGAATCCAACAAGGCTCCCAGGTGGAGCATCTCCTGGGACGTAGATAGCATGGATTTCCTCCAATTTATTACCCAGCCGCGAGACTGTAGGAGCTCTACTGTCAGATGTATATGATCCATGAAAACTGTCGGAGACTGGGCCAGGAGAAGCAAGTTGTCCAGGTAAGGCAAGACTCTGACGCCCCTGTGTCGAAGATGTGCTGCCATTACCACCATGACTTTCGTGAACACGCAAGGGGCCGTGGACAGACCAAAGGGTAACGCCTGAAACTGAAAATGGCTGGTTTGTATTGCAAACCTGAGGAAGCATTGGTAACTGGGTTGTATAGGGATATGTAAATAGGCATCCTAGATATCCAACAATGCCATAAAGTACCCAGGTTCCAACGCTAGAGTGATGGACCGAAGAGACTCCATGCAAAACTTGGGAATCCGGAGAAATTTGTTCAGGTGTTTCAAATGGAGAATGGGTCAAAAAGGGCTGTCCAGCTTCTGAACCAGAAACAGATTGGCGTAAAAGCCTAACCCTCTCTGGGAAGGTGGAACCAGAATGATGACCTCTGAAGCCATGAAAGAGCGAATAGATGCCTCAAGAGTTTCTGCCTTTTCTGGTTAAAGAAGGCCGCTGGAAAAGAAACGGGAAGGTGGACGCTGTCGAAAAGTGAGAGCGTAGCCCCAAGACAAGACATCTCTGAGCCAAGTGTCTGTTGTTGTCTGCATCCACACTGCCGAAAAACGAAGAAGCCGGCCTCCTAATCAGAGGTTCCTTGGGAGAAGGCCCGTCCCATCATGCAGTAGGCTTGTCCGTTGACTTGGCAGCTGGACGTCTAGTGGACCAGAGTTGCTTACCTCTGGACTTGGAGCTCTTAAGAGGCTGAACCCTGGCTTCTGGGAAATAACTGACATCTAGCTTTGCCCTGTGGTCAAAAGGAACAAGATACTGAAGCTTTAGGCCTCGGGGTTGCAACAGATGGCAAGAAAGCAGATTTAGATGCTGCCAACGTGGCCAATATCTTGTCCAATTCTGGACCGAACAGAACATCATATAATTGCTTCGGAGAGATAAGAAGCTGCCTCTCTAATGTGTGTTACCATAGTGATCAAGTCACCTCTGTGTGCGCCAGAGGAAAGCCCTTCCCCCAAAGCGTCTGCCCAGTGGCAGACTGCTTTAGCCACCCAAGCCGATGCAAGGGCAGGACGAGCTGAAGCTCCTGTATTCTCAAATGGTCTTTACAAAATTTTCCAGTTTTCTATCCATAGGATCTTGGAGAGATGCCATGTTAGAGCTAGGTAGGAGGGATGGACTAATAAGTAATGTGGGCATCCACTGGGGGAGGAGACTGTGACATTACCTGGGACAGCCATGACACCCAAGCTGGTTCTTGCCTAGAATCCATAGGCGAAGTCACCTGTTGTAGGGGCCCAAATCAACTGACACAGAGGCAGTTGTGCTCCGGATCCTGAGGAGAAAGGACAGTAAGACACTTTTTTACAAGTGCGCATTACTGGAGTGCCTCCTTAGTAGTCTTATTTCCGGACATGCTGCAAGTCGCAGAAATTACCACACACCAACCTAACAAGGTGTAAAGCAAACAGAGGTCGAGAGAGAGAGAGAGAGAGAGAGACAGACAGGGAGGGGGAGGTCGAGGGAGAGATAAAAAAAAAAAAAGCAGGCAATGTGATAAAATGGCCACTCGGCATCTAGGAGGGGGAGGAGAGAAGGGAGGATCTACCTGGGACTTACTGGCTACAGAGGGAAAGCTTGCCCTAGGGTTAGCGGGACACAGGGAGGCCCCACTACAAGCACCGCCAAAGGTATTCTGTTCCGGCGCTAAGACCCGTGAACTTGCTTCCCTAGTGAGCCCAGCTGCGGCTTGCGGCTCCAGGTGCTCTGGAGTCCGTGGCCGAAGTCACTGACCCAGTCGCCAGTGTTGTGGCCATCGGCGCTAGGGCAATGGAGCGGTAGTGGGAGTGTACCACTCGTATTAAACACTAATATAAAATAAAATTAAATAAAATGTGTGGGACCATCTAACACAGCCCCCCTGAAAATGGTGCCCAGCTCCTGACGGAACCAAACTCAAATTGATGGCATCTGGCTGGATGTGGGGTATAGAGGAGAGAAGCCAGGGCTTGTGGGTAATTTCGTTATCGATAAGCTATATTAATAAGTAAAACTAGAACCTTTATTAATCTTGATTGCCAATAAAAATCCTCACAGTATTACACTTAAAAATTACTACGGTATTTAATTTTTCAATCATACAAAAAGGAGAAAATAAAGGGCAGCTACTTAAACTCTATACTCTAATCATGCTATAAATTACAGGTTATACGATTATAGAGAAATAGCATCTCATATTATGAATGTATTTAAGGAGCTAAATTATACGTATGGAGTTGGTAAAGGAAGTGTAAGACCGCCAAAGCTCCTTGTACTCTCCAACAAAATGCTGGAGATTTTTATTTATACATTTATTCTTAATTTTTAATATGTGTCTACCATGATCTCTTCAACGTAGTTTACATAGTGTCTAGAGAATAAGGTAAGTGTACAAAGAAAATTAAGTAAAACAAACAGTGGTTGCGAGTCAATTCAAAGTGATGCAGAATAGAGCTCCTGAAGCTATTCAATTTAGAGTGATGTTAAGTCTGAGAAAGACAATTCTCGCAACTTAACCTGGGTGTTTAGTCACGAGAACCAGTATTCTCAGACTAAAGTGCCTATCGCAAGGCTGTTAGCGATATTTACCCAGTGCGACATCGCCGGCGACGGGACCCGGGTCCGATGGAGGGAGGTATGTGTTATGCTACATTCTGCAGCATGGCATCGTTAGTGACACCCCCCATCTGCTGTAGATGTCGCTAGCGACCCGCGGAAGTGCGCATATCATGGGTACACACTAGACCAGGGGCCTTCAACCTTTGGCCCTCTAGCTGCTGTGAAACTAGAGATCCCAGGATACCCTGCGACAGTTTTGGCATCCTGTTATATCAAAACGGTGGCAGGGCATGCTGGGATGTGTAGTTCCACAGCAGCAGGAGGGCCAAAGCTTGAAGACCCCTGCACTAGATGATGTACCCGATATGTCGCTCTAATTCGCGGGATCGGGCAACCCAGCTTTAGGAACGGACCACCATACAAGGCCCCCTCCAGGACCCTAACACTTCACCAAGATGTAGAAGGAAAAAAGGCAGCCATTGCAGAGTATATACCACTCTCACATCTAATTAACAGATATATCGCTATTGGATTCTTCCTGCTAAATTTTGATCAAGTCTTCCTGCTGGAGCTCAGTGACCAGGTCCAGATGCTAGCAAGGGACACATGGAAGGTTACACATGTCTATCAGCAGCATATTGTAAAGAATGGCCTAAAGCCCTTTGGATTCTGGATGCATAATGTTTTCAAAAGAGGTCATAGTAATTATGTCCTTGTCAGAATGAAGGTCCTTCAGAGACTGCAGGAAACAGCAAATAGGAGAATGTGCTGGAGTGTTAGGTTTGTCCTGGAAATAAAATTACATCTATTTTTTTATTTAATTTAAATCATTAAACCCTGGTGTGTTCAATCAATAAAAATGTTCAAATGCAAAGCTTTGCAAAACTTTTTAGAAACGTAACATGGAGATCCTAGTGACATACCTTCATCAACTCATGAGAAAAGTCACTTTGCATTAAATCTAATTCTGAAATAAATGTAATTATAAATCGTGCTCCAACCTAGCTGAAGCAGTTTCTACTTTTTCGATCTGCATGGGAGTCTGGGCACCCGAAATAGAACAGATCAGTAATGAGATACACATTTATTTTCATCAAGTGCCATATGTTCTGTAATTGCTGCTACCATAATGACATAAACACTCCCCAAAGGAGGTAAAACATGGCCAGCATAGCAGCAACCTTTATCAAATGGATTTTCCACATGGTAATACCTAATTTCACATTAGAGCCACTAATAATAAACAGGGCCGTAGCTAGGGTAGTGTGACCAGTGCCATGGCACAGGGCACCACAGGTCAGGGGGCGCTGTTTGGGCCTTTCAAATTTCTGTTTATTATCATTCTTGCTTGTAGCTTCCTCTTATTTCATCCCCAGCATCTCCTAGCCCCTCCTATATCTTCTCTGGTCCTTCCCCATGAAGCCATGGCCCTTTTTTGGGTGAAATATGTCCCTTTGAAGAATGAGGGGGGTGTCAATGCTCTTTCTGGCACAGGGCACCAAAAATTCTAGTTACGGCTCTGATAATAAACCATACATAGTGGGTAGTGGAAATATAGTTAATAGAAATAAAAGAGAGACTCTTTATCCACTGACATTCATCAAATATGATTTTTCATTTTTTTGCATGTTAAGAACAGCGTGGAACTTATGTAAATGTTTCCATTACCCTAACCAAGCCATTAACTCAATGAGCAAAATACCACCTCCTCTTTGTTTGATACAATGTTACTGACAATGTACATTTATCCTAACAGCAGATCATTAGAACGGGTTGGGTATGATATGCCGATACATTAGATGCCAGCGGTTCAAGTACCGACGCCGGAATCCCGATCGGATCGTGCAGAATCCAGGCAGGGTTCCCCTGGTGGTGCCACCCCCCCCTTCCCGCACCCTAAACATAACCCTCCCTGGGCGGGTTCCTAACTTTAGCCTCCCCCCGGTGGTGCCTAACCCTACCCACCCTCCCTGCAGCCTAACCCTAACCCACCCGGTGAGGTTCCTAAACCTAACCCCCCCATCCTCGGGCTAAGTGTAATACTTACCCACATCCTTACGTTCGGGATGCCGGACGTCGGTATCCTAATGTGTTTGGCATGGCGGCGTCAGCATAATGCCGGGCGTCGGGATTCCGGCGTCTGGAATCCCGTCCGCCGGCATCTTAAACGTACCCCAATCAGTACATATGTGCGATGAGCTTACAGGATATGAAAAAGAGACAAATCCATGAAAATATGGGAAATTAAATAGGTCTGTACCCAGGGGAAAGAAAAGTGCTTAATTCTACAATCTATAAATAGGGAATGTTTGTAAATAGTTTCCTACAGTTAATGGGTCTTCAGATGCAAGTTTAAGTTACATCAACATAAAATTGTGTAAGTGTAAAGCTGGCCACACACATAGCAATATTTTACCCGATCTGGCCGATTCCGACACATTGGAACGACAGAATGTGTAAAATATGGCCAAACAGAGTAAATCGTGAGTCCCCACTCACGATCACGATGTGCGTCCCCGCTGGTCGCACATCGCATCGTCAGATCTGCCGTGTAGTAGGGCAGATCTGACAATCTAGGACACGATGCACTGTGAAAAGTCTGGATGCAGGAGAGATCGTTTGAAGATTGGACACCAAATTGTGTGCAGATCGTGTAGAGATCGTGTGCAGATATGCCGGGGAGAGTTTCAAGGGAAATCATACACATCGGCAGATCGTCATGTGTGTGGCCAGCTTTAAAGACATCAGTAACTGTTTCAGGAAACAAGACTGATTATTAGGACTATAATTGGAGCAAACATCCTACTTAAAAAAAAAAAAAAATTATCACACCGTTAACATTAATCTTACCACAATGTGGACATAGAAGGACAAATTGTCACAATATTGTGTGGTTGTAGGTTTATTAAATATATCTACACAAAACTGTAGTTTGAGATTATGAAAACACCAAAGGGTCAAGTTGTACATTACTCTCGGTTATCATTTAAGTATCATACCTCCGTATTTGAAAGATCTGACAGCGGAAAGTAGTATCCCTGGAGAGGAATTACTATGGTAATATAGGAGTTTGAAAATGAAAAAGTTACATTATAACCTACTGAAGTAAATCTGGTGATAACATGCATTGTAGTGCACTATGAACATTAGACTACAATGTACATTGTGTGCGGAAATGCTGCACAGTAACTAAGTAGCACAAAACAATACTCCTCTTTGGAAAAGGTGAGCAGGTGCCCTCTTTAGTTAGAATATTTATTTTGTTGGCGTATACGACTTTAGTTCCAAACACGGTTGAAGAAAGGAAAGACAGCAGTTAGCCGAACAAGGTGGGGATCAAGACCCTTACACCCAGGTATGTACAAGTCGAATGTACCGATGCTCACATACAGTTTTGAAAACAAGCAGGACCTCTGGATGGGACATGGCATGCTGCCGCTAGTTCCCTGAGCAACCTCCATTATTAAAAAAAAAAAAAAAAGCCAGTGGGTATCAAATGCTTAAAAGGCAAAGCTCCCGGGTAAAGGACACCAGCAGTTCACTAGCTGAGAGGAATTGTAGGATTTTGTTTTGTTGACCGGAGTTATCCATTAACCTTTTTAACATTTTAAATTAGAGCAAAGGCATCAGCATACCCAGTTACCCTCAGAGGCACTAATAGGTCTTCTCATTGCAGTAAAAAACCATGCTGACAGCATTTTTAAATATGGTCCAGACTTTCAGAACCTTTATGTTCTTTTTCAAGGATACAAAGAAGAAAAAAAAAAAAGAATAAATGATCTGAAACATCGGAGCATATTTAAAAAAGCTGTCAGCGTGTTTTTTACTACAATGATGAGATCTATGAGTGCCACCAGTATTGTTGGTTATTGAACTTCATACATTATATATATATATATATATATATATATACATATATATACACACACACACACACACACACACACATATATATAGCAAACTGTCACAGTGCACCATGGAAATCCTCAGAATGTTTACAAAAGAGATACAGTGCTTGTTGAACAATGATGAAGACATTTACAGTAATACTTACATTTGCGGTTTGTTCGTTGTGGTTTAAGATGCTATTTGTACAACTCATACTAGTGTTCCAGTCGCTGGAAAGGCCTATGCTGTCTGACGAATACAGGGAGGAAACGGGCTTTAAATGACAACCCGACTGCATCATCACATTCATGGTCTCCTCGGCAGAGGGAATTCCTACAGGACAAATTACAAGGGTCATTTCTCTCATCGCTCACAACGGAAAGGCATTCATTTACACAGCATTGTAGAACCAAAGAAGTAAAGAATGCTACGAACAGACGTAGGAAATTATGCCGAAAAGAATCGAAAAAAATATGCAAAACTGAACTATGCCTATGTAAATTTGATTTTACCTGAAAGAAGTCGATACTCAAATATGACCCTCCTAAAAATATAGGCATAAACTTCCCATGTCTGGTTACGAACAATAAGGAGATGCAGTGGGGACATTTATAAACAGTTCAAAAGGTAAACACATCAAAAACAATAAATCAATAGACATTCACAGCCAAGAACATTCATGTGAAGATTTCCAAAGCTAAACTCAATACAAATGGTGACTGATTAATTAAATTGAAAAGCCTTTTATAGGTGCGTGTAAGGATGGAGTTAATCTAGACAAGAAAAAAACAGACAAATAAATTCCCCCCAGCACTCTGTACATAAAAGTCAGTAAAAAGATTTGCATCCTATATAATAATAGTGATTGCAGAGATCTATTTGCAAACATATGGTTAAGCAGGGCTTGACAAATCCTGGGGGCCAGGTCGCCATGGCGACCAGATTTTGGTGCCTGGCTACAAGATTTTGCAGGGAGGGGGCGCAAGCAGACCCTCGTCAGCCCCAGTGCAGATTAGTGTCTGTAGTATTGCAGCGGTCATTTCATGCACAAGAGTGCATGTGCTGAGAGTTGTCAGCGGTGACTGCGGTTCCTGTGTCCGTCCTGGCCTGCGCTGGCAACTCCTGTACGTCCCATCCTGCACTGACTCCTCCTCTCCATCCCGGGCCTGCTGTGACTCCTGCTGTCTGTCCCAGTCTGTGCTTAACCTCCTGTACATCCCAGCTGTCTGCTGTATCCTAACTCCAGCTGCATAGAGCTCTCCGGTAAGAGGGTCTATGTGTGGCCAGCAGTGGCGTAACTAGGGCAGGGCGGGCGGGGTGTGTGCCCTGGGCGCCGTGGAACCGGCGGCGCGCGGGGGGGGGGGTTGGGGGGCGGCGCCGCCGGCCACGGTACCGGCCCGCCCTAGTTATCCAGTGTAGCGCCGACCGCAATGAGTGCGGTCAGCGCTACACAGTTACACAGGACCGCCGCTAGGCTTCCAGCTCCGGTCCTGTGCTGCACAGCTGAGCCCGTTCCCTCCCCCTGAGCGCTTGCCCAATAGCGCTAGGAGGCGGGCTCAGGCTGTGCATAACACACGCATCGCCGCCAGCGCTGGTGGCGATGCGTGTGTTAAACAGCAGACAATGAGAGTCAGATAGACTCTCATTGACTGCTGCAGCACCCACTGCAAGAGCCGGGCTTCCATCCGGCTCCTGCAGTGGGTAATGGGACACACTTCATGACGTCTGTCACATAATGCTGAGCGCGCCAGCCCTGGAGGACTGGCGGGCGGCGGTGGGAGCGGTGTCGCGGACCGGAGCAGCAGCAGCGTGGATTCATGTAAGTATATTTTTATATATATATTTTTTAAACCTATCTGCACTACTGGGGGCACAACGGGGGAGAGGGGTGGCTACTACTGGGGGCACCATTATTAGGAGGACCTCTACTGGGGGGGGGCTACTACTGGGGGCCACTGAATCGGGAGGGGGAACCTCTACTGTGGACTACTACTTGGGGGGGGGGGGGAACTACCACTGGGGGCATTATAAAAGGGGCCTACTACTAGAGGCACTGCACTGGGGGGGACCACTACTGGGGGCAAT
Source organism: Taudactylus pleione (assembly GCA_031769625.1). Classification (NCBI taxonomy): domain Eukaryota; kingdom Metazoa; phylum Chordata; class Amphibia; order Anura; family Myobatrachidae; genus Taudactylus; species Taudactylus pleione. The sequence continues at coordinate 33,112,643 of JAUIMM010000031.1, read as the reverse complement.
AATAGGAAGGGCCACTACAGGGGGCACTGGATAGGGGGGGATAACTACTGGGTGCCTGCATAAGGGGACCACTACTTGGAAAACTGCATGGGGGGGGGGGGGGGGGACTACTACTGGGGGCACTATATAAAGGGCACTGCATAAGGGGATACCGCCACTGGGCACGCTGCATTGTGGGGACTGCTACTGGGGGCACTGCATAAGGGGGAACACTACATAGGGCACTGCATTTGGGGGGCCACTACTGGGGGTACTGAGTAAGGGGAACTAATTGGGGGCTGTATAAGGGGGACCACTACCAGGGATACTGTATAAGGGGCACCACTATGGGCCTGCATAAGAGGGACCACAACTGCATACTGGAGTACTGTATAAGGGGTACTACTGGGGCTATAAGGTGCATATGGATAGGAAGGTTCAGTGTGAAAATAAGGGATGTGTCATGTTGACACGCCCCATTTTTAAGTGCGCACCCCTTCGGTGCGCACACATCGAAGGGGGGGGCTCCCTTTTCAAATTTGCCCTGGGCTCCAAATAGCCTAGTTGGGCCACTGGTGGCCAGGGATTGCGGAGCGGCTTCAGAGGGATAGTGGTGTGTCCACGAGGGGGGCGGCATGGCTGCGGAGGAGTGGTTTGCCAGCGGAAACCTCCGTAGTTGTGTGGCCATTGGGGGGGGGGGGATAACTGCTCAGTAATGTGACCACGTGGGGGGGGTGGCATTGTTTGCCCGGGGGGAAGCTGCACAGCAATGTTGCTGCAGAGCTGTGGTTTGCTTGGGGGTACCCCCTCAGTACTGTCGCTGTGGGGGTTGGTTGCCTGGGGGGTAGGTGCTCAGGAATGTGGCCCCGGGGGAGCTGTGCAGAGCAGTGCGACCATTTTGTGGACTAGTATAGTGTGTATAACAGTTGCATAACACACAGAGCTGTGCTCCTCACTCACTCCTGTAATTTTTTTGTGGGGACGGCGGTCTGGCTCCTACACTTTCATCCTGGATCCTAGATTTTAGAAAAATTTGTCAAGCCCTGGGTTAAGCCACCAGTGACGCCAAGGTGTCTCCGCTTGTGGTGGTTCTAAAGCTACATGATAATAGCATTCACTCTGGGTCATTTTGCAGGTTCAGGGGGTGCCTCCAGGTGGGTTCACTCTCAAGTTGGATAGATATATATATATATATATATATATATAAAATCTATGTGTGGCTATCATCATGCAGCATGAGAAAATGCGTAAGAAAACTCATCCCGGTGTTGTCTCATCGGGCTCAATTTTGTTTTCTGACCAGAGAATAAAGAGGTGACCATTGATCGCTATGGAGAAACAAGGGCTGTGCAATAGGTACTTCAAAGAAGCAGATGACAAAGTAGGGAGTAAAGAGACTAAAACATGCTCTGCTCTTCCCCTTATCTGCTCCATTATAGTCTCCTGTAGTTATCAATGATCGCTTCATTCCATTTTTTGATAGGAGAAAGTTGAAAATTGATATAAAGTGCTCATGTACAAAACACCTAGTTATCACAAAAGAGTAATAAATCTCCAATTACGCTTAACGATTCAACGGAACGCCTGTTATTACAAATAAAAAACTCCTTTTTGCAATTTTGCCACCTTCCAATCGCCACTTGTGAAGATCAGAATGTTTTTTTAAATTGCATTTATAAGAAATATTAAGCTTTATGCCGACAACAACACAACAGTAGAACAGACATGAACAAACAAGAATGGAAGTACATGATGAAAGCATGGTCCCAGCACATATGAGGGAAAAATATGCATGTATGTGAAAAAAATTCAAGGTCCCAGTGAAATAGTAACACATGAAAAAGAAGAGTGGCCAGGTGGTATATAGACAGCCAGTGTCCACAAGAGCTAGCAGTCACTACTGTCAATATTGAAAACAGCATCAAAAGAAGAAACTAATGCAGTCTCTCCCGAACCAATCAAATGTGAGTAAAAGAGACTTATCACTATGTAAAATGAAGGAATCACACTTACAGTAAGAACCACAGAGCATCCTAATGGTAAATCAAGTACCCGAAGGCGGCATTCAGGTAGAAGCCGAGGGTAACAGGTGGTTCTGTAATTCTTCAGTCTTCTAGCAAAAGGTATATCTGAACAGAGAGGGTCACCAAGGTCCACCCTAGCGCCCAACACCAAAGCAGGCCATCCTAATACAGACCCAATTATTGTAAAACCATTATACAATAAGTAAGTGCCGGGAGAGTTACAGCATAAATATCAAAACCTACAGCAGCCAACATTTCTAATACAAAGACAGCACCAGCCACCATTATACATCCTCCCCCACCCTGTATACCACACCCCAAACATGGCACGCCGGGATCACTGAAAACAAAATAACAGCTACACTCCACTACCTTAATCCCCCCCTCCCACCCTCAACGCAGTATTACTATAGAAGAAAAAAAAAAAGGCGATAAGAGCTATGCTTTATATGACCATATAGATCAGTTAGAAGCAAGGCATAGCTGGCCGGAGCTACTATGTAAATGGCCATAACGCCTTGGTAAAAAGTTCTGCAGACTGTGCAAGACAATAAAAGGTAATCTCACACAATCAAAGAAAGGGTACACATGAAAAGGACATTGCAGGATCAGACATGGTAAACACAGAAAAGCATAGCACAGTGCATAACTACGGAACAGGAGGGGATAGTCGCCACTCGCCTATCCAGCCGGTGTCCTCTAGGGTCATTACAGGACAACCACAGGATAAGCTCTCTAAAGAAAATTGGAAGCCTGTCCGTGAGCACAGAAATCTGTAGGTGATGAAGAACAGGCATAGTAGTCATTTGAAATGGTTTCAGAAGAATGCCCCACTTTTTGGAAGTGAAAAACCTTTATGGGGTTGCCTGAGAGAGAACAGGGAAACAGTATGGTGGGGACACTTTGCAGCAAAAGATGTCACAAAAACTTTCACGATTATATATCCCAAACAGCAACATGTTCAAGAGAAAGGGAGTGACAAGGTCAACTGTACCTTCTCAATTTTATCCAGGATTCTGTGTTTATAGTTGCCCACAGGCCATGGGCACCTTCTGTATACCGACATCAGGCAAAAAAGGAACAATATGATCCAGCAGGGGGTCTGCCAAAATGAGGGTAGTATATATAATGTAGCAGGTAAAAGACAGTCCACCCTGTTGAGCTCTGTACCATGATCCAAGAGCAGTACACAGACCTCAGCACAGAGAGGACTCAAGCCTCAGGGATCAGGAGTACCTGGAGCACAGCGGCGGCAGATCTGCAGACAACCAGTGAGAGAGCCAGTCCTAACAGGAGAGATCCACGCACCAGAAGGACCAGATATCACCCAGGAGGCGCACCACACCGCTGACCGTAGCGAGAGACCCACAAACAGGTTCACAAGGGAAAGTAATAGTGCAGGCTGCGAGCGAGACCCCACAAACAAGGTATAATCACCAAGGAGGATAAGTTATTTTAGATAATTCTTATGATCAGAATTTTAACAGCATCACACAAAAAGTGTACTGAACGCAGAGTTTGATGTACAATGGACGTCAATTATTATTAAAAGTTTACCCAAAAAAGGAGATTTATGTGCTTACCTGTTAAATCCTTTTCTTCAATTCCATAGGTGACACAGGCATTTATGCTCGGTATAGGTTGGTGGGTTGGAGTCCAGGCACCACACTGTTAAACTTGTTGAGTACAGCCCAGACGCCCCCTACCCCCAGCACCTCAGTTTAGTTAACAAGCCTAAAGCCAGGTGCGAGAAGGAGGAGAGGGAAGACCGGCACGCACTCAGGTCCATACACACAAGAAATGTGAACAGGAGAACCGGAAGCAGAGCATAGCCTTGGCAGGCCAGGTGCATCAGGGGGGCGCCCTGTGCCCCCTATGGAATCGAAGAAATGGATTTAACAGGTAAGCACAAAAAACTCCTTTTCTTCCTCTTCCATAGGGACTCAGGCTTTACACTGGGACGAGTCCCAAAGCTATTCCCCTAAGGGAGGGGACGCTCCTGGGCTGCGCCGACAACTTTTTGGCCAAAAGCATCATCAGGGGAGGCAAAGGTGTCAAAAGAATAAAACTTTAGAAATGTATTGGCAGAGGACCACGTGGCCACTTTACACAGCTACTCCGCAGAAGCACCACGCCACACTGCCCATGAAATTCCCACAGACCGGGTTGACTGAGCCGTCACCATGGCAGTGCTGGAATATCCGCCGCCGCATAAGCGTGGCGAATAGTCAAACGGATCGATCTGGCCAGCGACTGCTTAGTAGCCGGCCAGCCCAGTTTGTGAAAATCATACAGGACAAAGAGAGAATCTGTTCTACACAAGTCCTTTGTCCTGTCCACATAAATTCGGAGAGCTCGTACGACATCCAAAGAGGCCTCCTCCGGTGAGGAATACGGAACCTGGAAAGAAGGAACCACAATCTCTTTACTGATGTGAAACTTAAGCCGCATTATCCACTTGCCGATTAAACAGAGTGATTGAATGATTATAACGTCGTAATCGTTCAATCGCTCATTAATCGTGCATGAAAATGTCGAAAACGACCAGCGATGCGCGCTCCCGCTGGTCGCTTTTCGACATCAGTCATCGCCTGAACATGCCGGTCAATCTGCCAATAACGACAGATTGGCCATGTTCAGGGATGAGGGAGGGTGCCTGCACTGAACAACATATCGTTCAGTGTAGGCACTAGAGGGGATGAGGAACGATTGTACGATTAAGATGTTGTAATCGTACTGTCATTACCCCATCGCCTAGTGGATACGCACCTTTAGAAACAACTTTAAGAAGGTAGCCTAGTCGTGTTCGAAGGACAGCTCTGTCCTGGTGAAAGATTAGAAACGGAGAGCGACAAAACAATGCGCTCAAGTCAGACACCCATCGGACAGAAGCTATGGCAAGGAGGAAGACAGTCTTCCTGTTAAGCTAACAAATGTCTACAGTGTCCAAGGGCTCAAAAGGCGAAGACTGAAGGGCCCTAAGAACCAGAGACAAACTCCAAGGAGCCACAGGCGGTACAAACAGAGGTTGTACGTGTAGGACACCTTGAATAAAGGTCCGAACATCAGGCAACAGCGCTATCTGCCTCCGAAAGAGGACCGAAAGAGCTGAAACTTGCACTTTTGGTGAAGCAAGGCGGAGGCCCAAATCCAGCCCCGCCTGAAAAAGGAGAGAACTTGAGAGTCGGAATGACCTGGGTTTAAGATTCCTTGCCGAACACCAGTCAAAGTAAGTCCTCCAAACCAGATGGTAAATCCTAGCTGAAGGGGGCTTACGGGCATTGAGCATAGTGTTAATGACTGACCTGGAGAACCCCTTAGCTCTCAAGATGGATGTCTCAAGAGCCACGCCGTCAAAGCAAGACGGGTCAGATCTGGATGAAAGCACGGGACCTGAGATAGGAGATCTGGCCGCAGTGGAAGACACAGTGGAGCATCAACGCAGAGGCCCTGTAGATCCGCCCCCAATCGGGAGTCACTAGGATCATCGTGTCGCCCTCCAACTTCTATTTGCTGAGGACACACGAAATTAGAGAGCATTCGGAGGAAAGATGTACAGGAGCTGATAGGTCTACTGATCCCCCAGAGTATCCACCAGAAAAGTCCCCGGATCTCTGGTGCGAGAGCAGTACCTCGGAACCTGGTGATTGCGTTGAGACGCTATCATGTCGATGTCTGGCAAGCCCCAACAAGGAGATGAAAGATGTCCGAATGTACCGAATGAATGTCCTGGCAGCTTAGGAAGTCTGCTTTCCAATTTTGTACTCCAGGAATGTAAACCGCTGATAGGGACGGAAGATGCCTCTCCTCCCAAAGAAGAATGCGACTGACTTCCCTCATGGTGGCACGACTGCAAGTACCTCCCTGATGGTTTATGTAGGCGACAGCCGTCGCATTGTCGGACTGTACCTGGGCAGGACGACCCCGAAGCAGAGGGAAAGCCTGACACAGGGCCCTGTAAACTGCTTGGATTTCCAGAATGTTGATTGGCAATCGGATCTCCCGAGCCGACCTCTGTCCCTGAAAAGTCTGCTGACAGGACACCACCCCCCACCCTCGAAGACTTGCGTTGGTGGTTACGAGAACCCAGTCCTGAACCCAAAAGGGACAACCCCAGGTCAGATGGGACTCCTGGAGCCACCACGAGAGGGAGTGATGTACTTCCTGAGAGAGCGCAATCGTCTGAGACGTTGAAGGGATTTGTACCACTGGGACAGAGTCTCCAATTGGAGAGGTCGGGAATGAAACTGGTCTCCACACTCGACATGGTGGAGTATGCCCAGAGAGTCCAGAATCTGCATGCAACAGTGAATTGACACCCGGGGTGATGCAGAAACAAACATATCTTGAACTGTAAGTCCCGAACCTTGTCTGCTGGAAGGAACATCCGCTGAGCTCTGGAGTCCAGCAAGGCCCCAAATGCACCATTTCCTGAGAGAGAGTCGGAGAGGATTCCCTAAAATTGATGACCCATCCGTGAGCCTGGAGAAGATCCACTGTGACCTGGACGTGCTCCCTGAGAATCTCCGGGGATTGGACCAGGAGAAGCAAGTCGTCCAGATAGGGAAATATTCGGATTCCCTTGTTCCGAAGATGAACCGTCATGACCGACATGATTTTCGAGGAGCCGTGGAAAGTCCAAATGGCAAAGTACAAAACTGGAAATGATCCTCCTGGACCACAAACCAGGAGAACCGCTGGTGACAGACGGATGGGAACATGCAAATAGGCATCCTGAATGTCTAAGGAGGCCATGAAGTCCCTCGGCTCCATGGCTAGAATAATGGAGCCATTCAGAACTTGGCAATTCTCAAGTACCTGTTGAGAGATTTCAGGTTGAGAATCGGTCGGAAAGACCCATTTGGCTTCCGGACCAGAAACAGATTGGCATAGAAGCCTGTGCCCCGCTGAGACATGGGAACCGGAATAATGACCCCGGAGGTCAGTAGAGAGCGAATAGATTCTGTTAAAGCTTCTGCTTTTTCCCGATCCAAAGGAAGACCTGTGGAAAAAAACTGGGTCGGAGGATGCTCCTGAAAGGTCAATGCGTACCCCTGGCAGACCACCCCTCTTACTCAGGCATCCTCCGTGGTCACCTTCCAAATTTCTGAAAAAAGAAGAAGCCGGCATCCCACGCTGGTGACCCCCAGGTGGAGGCCCGCCCAGTCATGCTGCAGGCTTGTCGGCTGGCTTATCATCCGGGCGTCTGGTAGACCAGGTTTGCTTACCTGCTGGCTTAGACTCTCTAGTAGAGGAACCCTGATACCTGGAGAACGACAAGCCCTTGGCCTTACCCTGCGGAAATTAGAAGAGCTGCTCCAAAAGGCAGACAGGCAGTCTTCGATGCCGCCAGAGTAGCCACTATTTTATCCAGTTCCAGTCCAAAAGAGAACATCCCCCTGAAAAGGGGAGAGCCTCATGGGCCTTCTTAGAGTCTGAATCTGCCCGCCAGGAACTAAGCCAGAGGGATCTTTTAGCGGAGACTGAAGAAGCCAAAACTTTGGAAGTTAAAATACCAGTGTCTATAGCCGCTTTCTCAAGATAAGAAGCCCCCTCGCGGATATGCTCCAGCAGCAACAAAAGCTCATTCCTATGGGTAGCTGAAATAAAACCATCTTCCAGGGCGTCTGCCCAGCGACCAAAGGCCTTAGCTACCAAGGCTGATGCAAGGGCCAGACGTGCTACCGCACCTGCATTAGAATAAATAGACTTAAGAAAAGTCTCTAGCTTCCCTTAAGGGATGCAGTGTTAGGAAGAGGAAGGGTGACATTTTTAACAAGACAGGCAACATGCGCATCAACCGGGGGAGGAGACTCCCATTTAGCCCGATCTGCAGCAGGCAAAGGATAAAAGGAAGTTATACGCTTAGAAACGAGGAAGTACCTATTAGGGTGGGACGAGGCCTCCGCCAAAAGGTCCTCAAGCTGCGCAGAAGAAGGAAATTCTGCAACTGCCTTGTTTTGACGTTTGATCACTAGCGCATTGGACATAGGGGCCGGATCCACAGCTATGATAGGCAAAACTGACTTAACTACTTTAATCAAGGGAACGAAGTCTACTTGAGACTGAGAATCTTCTGGATAGAGGAAGATTCCACATCGGAAGCTACAGAAACATGTTCTTCATGATCTGAAGAAACTTCAGAGTCTGAATTAATATCAGACAGGGGTGTAGAGCTGTCCCTTTTAGAGGGTCTACGCTTAGAAGGACGAAAGATTCTAACACTTGCACTAAACTGTGAACTGACAGCGCAAAAGACTGCTTCCAAGGAGGCTCTACGGCAGAAGGCAGTATATGCGTAACCTCACCGCTGAAGGCAAGGAACACAATGAGACAGGAACCTGCATTCTCCACAGACAAACTGCACCAGCGGGCACCTAGAAATGGCTGTCCAGCCTCTGTGAGGAGGGAAGAGAGGAAGAGGAGTGAGCCCGGGACTTAGTGCCTCTAATGAGGGAAAGTGCCCAGAGGTGAGGGAGGAGCCAATGTGGAAAGCCTATCTTCCCCTTCTGGCATGGACTACCGCGGTGCCCCGCTGTTTATAAGTGCACTGGTGGTCTAGTGGGGATGCGGAGAAGACCTGGTCCCCCCTGCCAGCACCACCGGTGTCTCCCATACCGACAGTGTAAAGCCGCCTTACCTTGTCCCCGCTGTGGCTTACAGCTCCCTGCACCTCGGCCGCCGGGGTGATGGAGCAGCAGCACGAGCATCCTATAGAACAACACTAAACTGAGGTGCCGGTGGCTGGGGACGGGGTATAGGGGGAGGCGGGAGTCTGGGCTGTGCTTAACAAGTTTAACAGTGTGATGGCCGGACTCCAACCCACCAACCTATACTAGTGCTCCAGCTAGGTTGTTTCAGCGGGGCGCCGCGCCCTGACCTATTTCTGAAGGGCAGAAAGCGCCCTGACCTCCAGTGCGGCGCCCCGCTGAGACAGCCTGCGGGATCTGTCTCCACCCACGGGTGGCATTGTCCAGCGGGTGATCAAAACGGCGGCGTGACGGTCACCGCCGGTGCACCCAGCATTCATTTACAGTGACCACAACACTTGGGGGCTGCCCGGCATGTCCCCCATGAGTGCCTTTTCTTTGGCCACACCCCCTTTTCGGGCGCACACACGTGCAGAAGTAGCCTATCTCTAGGTCCGGCGCCCTGCCTCCTGCCGGACCTAGAGTGAACACTATATTCCCAAGCATAAAGCCTGTGTCCCCTATGGAGGAAGAAGAAATTTCTGCTTTTTACCCCTATACAATGCTCAAGATGTGTTCCGGTTGGCAACAGTAGCATAAGATCCTGGTTTCCACAAGGCACACGTCACATACACTTATGTCTCACTTGCACGTGCATTGTAAACCATATACTTTATGTGTAACAAACGCATTTGCTATTAGGCACCAATAAAGCATCTCTAATACAGTAGAAACAACTTTTCATCTCAAGTACGCCCACAAAATACAGAAGAGAAACAATAGCTCACAAAGGCATAGTCTGTACTCAGGCAACAAAGAAAGCACCAATCAGTGTCAGGGGAGTGTCGCGAACAGCCAATCACAATCTGTTCCATTAGTGCCAGCAACATAATTATCATCAGGTATTTGCCTGCCCTTGCCCACCTTAAAATAAGATGGCTCTCTCAGGCATGTGTGTCTTTTGCGTGAACACATCCGTACACCCCTGCTCTGCCTTCACATACACATGCACGTGCTAGATGTGTGCAGGTTTGGAAGCATGCATTTGCTTTCTGTGCATAGGACGAGCAGGACGGATGGTGTAATGGTTAGCATTACTGTCTCACAGCCCTATCTGTATGGAGTTTTGTATATTCTCCCTGTGCTTGTGTAGGTTTCCTCTGGGTGCTCCCGTTTCCACCCACAATCCAAAAATAAACTGGTAGGCTAAGTGGCTCCCAACAAAAAAGACGAACCCTAGTGTGTATGTGTGTGAACATGGCGGTAGGGAATATAGATTGCAAGCTCCACTGGGGCAGGGACTGTTGTGAATGGCCAGATATTCTCTGTAAAGCGCTATGAAATATGTGTGCGCTATATAAATAACTGGTAATAAATAAAATAAAATTATGCACTGAAAACTCTTGCATGATACGATACACCTTCTAGTGTACACTTTTTGCATCAGTCCCAGAAAGTCTATTGGTGATAGTTGGAATTATAAAACTAAAAATATTTAATACACAGTGCATGTTTTCCATATCTCCTAGTTGGTGCACAAGTTCATTCTCATTAATGGCTGACACATTTTAAAAGATTTATAATTATTATTAATTATTTGAAATGTGATACTGAGGATCTCTGTAAAACATGCCCCGTTAGGGCTCCCTGAGGATGAACACATATGACTATAAGGATTGAAGCAGGATATACCCTGCCAATGTGTATGGATTTGGTCATTTTATTACTTACGTTCAACATGTGCAAAAGCACAAAAAGGTCCTCTTGGACAGTAACCAGTTTGTCTCACATCATTGCATTTTGTAGACTTATAAATCTATAGGGAATACAGAAAAAAATCAAAGACATGGCATGTGGTAGGGTCATTCTGAAAGAGAAGACATATTGCAGAAAAACAGAAGAGACAACATTTGTAGATTGTAGGTATATATGTGAACACTATAGTAAAACAAAGTATATAAAGTAAAATGAACATATGCAATGCAGAAAAAAGTATATATGGATGATACATGACAAAATCCGAGTCACTGGGACGACAAAGCGGTAAGATTTGCAGATGGAGAAGTCAGCAGTGACAGGATACAGGGAAGGCCGCTCACCTCTGGATGGAACTGTTGCTCAGTCCGGGAATGGCAGTACTGGCAGCTGTCCCCACTGTCACACTTGGAGGGCTCTCCCCACTCATCTCCATGTTTAACACTTGGGCATGGTGTGGATCTGAGATGAAAACAGACAGGTCAGCAGTATTACACGTTACAAACAAATGTCACACACATGTGCAGACATTTTATTTTTACACCAACACCAAACTGAGGGGCTGAATAAGAGGCGGACGTCTATTCCATTTCCACGCAGTTTTCAAATCTCTTTTGACCCGAGCATGAGCCGCACTGTGCTTGTGCAGATCTGGTCCGGCACCATTGGAAGAGTTCGGCTGCAGATGTCGGGTGAGTGACAGTCTGCAGCCGTTTGGGGCGGGAAGCGGTGCAGAAACCAGGGACTCGTCAGCCCCATCTTCTGGCCGTGCTGAAGCCAGTCACTGACCCCAGCAGTGAAATTTTGCCAGACGTCCTGATTAACCTGAGGGTTATCCAGATGCCCGATGGTCGTCCTATGTTCACGCAGTGAATCAGATGCTGTGTCTTTGGATGCAGCCAGCGGATCTGAGGAGGTCAGCAGAGGACTTATTTTCACAAAAAGTGATGCATATAAGCACAGATCCGCTGCGTCCAAAGTCGCAACACCGATCCACATGGCATCCACGTCTGACTCAGCCAATGAATCTAGTATAGCAGTCACCTTCAGAAGTGCTATTCTCAGCGTCTGAAGAGGACAGGTAGCTTTCTGAAGTATGGGATGATAACATTTAGGGGAGTCGAGGGGGGGGGGAATTAAATTAGACTCGTTAATTTAACGGGTGTTAACACATAGGATGCGTGAAATGTTCATTGACCTATGCGTTAACGGGGTCTTTTCAGCCATTAACATGCTAACCCCCTTAAGTGCAGCCTACAAGCTGCCTTCGATGCTAATTGAATAGCCCCGGGGGATCATTTAGCACACAGTAAATTACCGCAGTTAATTGAATTCCCCCTTAGTCTTCTAATACTGTTGCCAGACTACATCTTAATAACCATCCTAATCCCTAAACAAAGTCACACACTCTTGCCTTGTTTCAGATGTGCCCTTTTCCCACTAGATTGTAAGCTCTCATGAGCAGGGCCCTCCCTTCCCATTGTTTTCACATCTGCATTTACTGGATCTACCTTGTAAGCCCCCTTTCTATGTATGCGCTGTCCTGTATGGCGAAACACTGCGCACCTTACAAACCAACACCAATAATAAATAGATTAATGCATAGGTCATTTACTTGGGTTGGGTACGGGATGCCGGCGGTCAGAATCCCAACAGGATTAAGATACTGACACCTGTCGGTAAGTATCCTAACCTTACCCCTCAACCTAACCCTAACCCTGCCAGTGTGGGAAAGAGAAACAAGGGTACAGTATAAACCATTAATCCAAATCATTTTAAATCCCAAGCATTCTAGATAACAGATTGCTTGTTAGAGTATTAAACTAGTATTATATGAAAGATTAGCAGAAATCAGGAATAACGCTATATTTCAGCCATGCTCCTTGGTGTCGTGGACTGTCACAATCTGTAATAATCTGAGCACCTGTATTTGAATTTCCTGGGATTGCGCCTCCGGTCTCTGCTATTGTGGTAATGTGGGCAGGCATATCCCTGGCGACAGAGTCTGGGTGGCTTAGTACACTGCTCGGTTTTATAGCTGGCTAGTACAAAATTTGTATCTGCGGGGGAAAAAAAACAATTGTTAGTTCATCAAGATTACTTGAGCTACTTAAAGCATTTAAACAACTTGCACAAATTGGAGAAGAGAAAGTCCTTGTTGACTGATTAAATGTGAATAAAAACAAATAACAGTTACAGTGCTTATCCACCAGGTGGCAGAGTAAAAACCTGGCATGTATCCACAAAGATGCCAGCTTAAAGAAAGAGGCATGGCTTACTACACAAACACTTAAATAAGTCACTTGCAATGTTTCCATATTTTGCACAGATATAAATGAATGGTTTGTTGAAACATGTCCTCATAGGGTTAAAACATTGATTATTATATTGGTGGCTAGTTTGACCTTTAAATTCTCCACTGCTAAAGGGGCCTGTAGTGTACGGTAAATCCATTGTCATCATGTACTGTTAGCAGACCACCTCTGATACTGCACTATGCACATAGAAGGCTGTGTAAGGTTCCAGCTGTTCCTTCATGCACCTTCTTCCCTGCATACGGCAGTGGCTCAGTTGTTCTCAACACTGCTCAATCAACTTCTTAAAAGTGGCCTTTTGTTCATTCCATTAAAACAACGACTGCTTAGATTAAGGCAGAGGTTCCCAAACTCGGTCCTCAAGGTACCCTAACAGTCCATGTTTTAAGGATAACCATGCTTGGGCACAGGTGACTTAATTAGTACCTTTTTATTTATCCATCTGTGCTCAACCATGGATATCCTCCAAGCCTGGTCCGTTAGGGTGCCTTGAGGACAGAGTTTGGGAACCTCTGGATTAAGGAATCATTCAATTGCAGGGCAAGTAAGTGTGGCCAAATTCTGTACGCAAGGGAGCCCCCGACGATTTTTGTTTCCAGGGGGAGATGGTTGCAAGGACACTTCGCCCCTTTCGCCCTAATTGATGACCCCTTAGTTTAAGGCAAGTTATCTGTGCACTCAGTGAATTATGTAGGGACAATATTAACACTAAAAGTGGATTATTTTTGCGGTGTAAAAAATAATGCAACTAAGTATTTTCTGTATAACATTCCTTTTGCTTACACCAGGGGTAGGCAACGTGTGGAACTCTAGCTGCTGCGAAACTACATATTCCAGCATGCACTACCACAGTTTTATCATGTCCTAACGGCAAAGCTGTGACAGGGTACACTGGGATGTGTAGTTCCACTGCAGCTGAAGTGCCACACGTTGTCTACTCCTGGCTCATACAATCATCTGAGCAAAAGGAAGGACAGGAAGTCATGTTTAAGGGTCCCCGAATAGCAAGGTCTCTGACAGTCTTTTATAGCATTATCTATTACCAGAGGATGGATAACTGTATTGCTGAAAAAAAAAATGTATCCATTCTGGATTCTGTAATTTTGGTACGTTTTAGGTGTGCTTCATTGGGGATGTAGTCAGCATCCTGGCATTCCGACTGCCGACTCGGGGGTTAGGGGAGGGTTAGGTTTAGGCACTAGGGGGAGTGTTAGGGTAAGGCACTAAGGGGTGAGGGTTAGGCTTAGGCATCGGGGAGGGAGGGCTAGGATTAGGGTAGGGATTAGTGGTAGTATACTTACTTACGGGTGTCGGGATTCTGATTGGCGGGATGCCTTTGTCGGTATTCTGACCCGAGGCATCCCGACCGCCGGGAACCCATATACCCAACCCTTTCATTGGGGCATGAGCTGCGAATTCGTTATTCCTGTCACACAAGCACGGATGTGCTCAATTAAAGCTGCACTAGGGGGTCAATCCCATTAGAAGCGATGTTCTCGTCCCTGCGAGTAAGTGTGGCTGTACAGATGTGTCCACATCCATCTAGCCTCCTTGTGCGTTAAACAGCCCTTCTAGCTGTACCATGCCGTTGCATGACTCGGTAGCGCTGAGCGTCTTTTCATGCAACTTTTTCCCTTAAAATGTGTCTTTTTCGCAAAGTGATGTAAATAGGACGCACACGCAGCTTATGTTTATTAAAATGATAAATGGCATATGTATATATTCTGTGTGCGACTGCGGTTGTAACTGCATGCAAAATGCTACACTACAGTGTCACAGCCGCTGACACTGTGACTTAGCATTTCGCATGCAGTTACACTTGCAGTTGCACACAGAATATAGGCATGCTGCAATCATCTGCTTGTGTGTCCTATTCACATCGCTTGCGAATAAAACGCATTTGAGGGTATAAAGTCGAATGAAAAGAAGCTCAGCGCTACAGAGTCACACGATGCTTACTCGTTATGTGTAATGCGACTTATAGAGCACAGAGGATAGATGTATGTGGACACATCTGTATGCCACACTTACGGTACCTCTGGACTTGCACATTTCTCAAAATGTGCGAGTCCGGGTGAGATCGGGCAGCGATGTGGGCGAATTGCCACCGCCCCCTTCACTCCTAATTGGATTGACCCCTAGGAGTCCATTACAGTGGGCGGGTATAAAACCAACCTGAAGCCAGAACACTAGATAATACCCCTTTTACACCGGAGCTAAAACCCGGGTTTTTGAAGGGTTAACCCGGGCAGCTCCCTGGTGTAAAAGGGCAGAGGGTTGGATCGCCGGGTCGAGTGACCCGGCAATCCAACGCAGGTAACTAGCAGGGTTTAACACGGGTGTAGCCCGTTAAACCCTGCTATGATAACAGCGCACTCCGGGTCACGATGACCTGGAGTGTGCTGCTAGCCGGCCGATTGGTCCGGCTTCAGTGGCGCTTGGAGATGACGTCATCTCCAAGCGTCCACTTTCACTCCGCAAAAGCCGGGTCTATGCAGACCCGACTGCGGTGTGAGCGGCGCTGACTCGGGAATATCCCGAGTCAGCGCCGGCAAAATTCCGGGTCTGATCCGGATAGGAACTTTGTTTCAACTCCGGGTCAGACCCGGAATTTAGGTGGAAAAGGGGTATTATTCACACGATCAGACCAACTTCTAGTCAAAGAGAACATCTCAAGGTTCATAAAACAAAAATTAACGTGAAAAACAGAAACAAACTGTGTGGAACAGACCGGTCTATGAAAGAAAAGTGTATGCATTAATGTGCCCATAACATGGTGAGCAGCCCCAATATGATAAACAGAAGTGTGTATATGTAGGATCACAAGATGAAATGAGCAGAGCCAAGTACATACGCTTCCTGGTTCCTTTGGCACTGAAGTGTTAAAGGCTTTTGCAGGCTTACCTTGCCATCTAGGATCCTCTCCTAGGATCTTCTCTATCATGGCCTGGCTAGCTAAGACTCCTGGCTGCAGGTCAGGAATCCCTTCACCACTCCCAAGTTGCCCATTTTGTAAGGCTTCCTGTGCTTGGATTTCCCTATACAAACAAACCAACATATAATATTTCAGACATAATGGACTTAAAGCAGCTCCTTTTTCCAAGCTATACACCAGAAAGCTGCAAAGCTCTCTTTTCTTTTCTCATTTACAGACAGCTGATGCAAGAGAAAATCTGATTATTATAACTAGGAATGGTAGTAAAAAGCATGCGCAATTTCGCACTGGGGTTGATTCGGATGGATCTCTTTGTACACATGCATGTAGCAAACTTTAGCATATGGTGCATACACAGAAGGAAATTTGCACATTTGCGTTTCTCCGTCCGATTTGGACAGATCTTTGCTGGATCTCACTTTGCTTTAAATGTGCATTTCAGGACGGGAACCGGGCAAGCGACCATCCGATCACACGGAACCGTTCTGTCTTGCAGGACTGTCATGGATGTGTAGCTATATTTCCATGCTGTTTCGAGTCATGCGTATGGAGAAGGAAAGCCTAATTCAGGCAGATCTCTCGCACCTAGCATAGGGCCTAGAGGAATGATGACGGTTGCGGCTGTAGACAGTGGGCTGAACGGCTTCTCGATCCCTGCATTAGCCCTCTGCAGCTTGAACAGTTGATAATATACAGATCATTGATCTTGGACAATAAATAAATACGGATTTGGGAAGGGATCCCGGTGGTTACTGGAAGTCAGAATACATACAGTGGCATCCCGAAAGTCAGAATTCCGACATAAGTTTGTAAGTATCCTAACCCACCTTTCCTGCAGCAAAACCCTAACTCTCCCCTCCCCCCCGCAGACTAACCCTAAGCCCCGAACAGCCTAACCCTCCTGCCCCCGAAGCCTATCCTTAACCCTCCCCCCCTGCAGACCAATCCTAACCCTAATACTTACCGTCGGGATGTCAGCGGTCAGGATTCTGGAACCAGGATTCCGACTGCTGTCGGGATTCCAGCGCCAGGATCCTGACCGCCGACATCTCAACCGCCGGGATGTCGACTACATCCCATAAAAACATGCTGCTCATGTGCACACACATTGCCATCACTAGGAATGCCAATAATCTTTATTTGTCCAGTTGTCCAAGCGGACTGTGCCAGCAGTACAAAGCTAATGCCGGTGTGTGTATATGTGACTGTATTCATTCTGCTTGAAAGTTCTGTCCTTTGCTTGCAAACCTTTGAGTCAAAATTGTTTTGTATAGTAAACAGGATTTGCTATAAAGCTGAAATTGCTGACACAAAAGGACTCACTGTGTGGCATTTAAGCACAAAGAGTATAGAAAAATTGCAACAGAAGTGGCTGTATCCAATAATTCAATAAGGGAAATTTAACATAATTCTATATTTTACTCAAGTTTTAATTGGTCCAACTTTAAAATCATCCATTAAGGCTAATATATGATCAAACAGGAACAGCCAACCCAGTATAACCCTCCACTGAATTATAAAAGTGAGCCAGGGTACACACTATACAATGTGTGTACTCAGTGACGGAACGACGCAATGTAACGATACATCTCGTGTACCATACACACTACACAATCTGGTGTACGACACCGAGGTGTGTCATTACATGCTGCATGTAACAGCACCGCATCATTCATTGTATCATCCCATCTGCTGTGTAGAACAAAAGATGGAAACTATTAGATGAACGACCATCGATGACGACGGATTGGTCGTACACACTATACGATGTGTACGATATATTGTTCCGATCTGATGATGTCACATACAATATATAGTATAGTGTGCATCCAGCTTAAGTCTGCAGTGATATATATTTTCTTCTCTCACCACATGATAGAGGCAGGTTCAATTTCTTTTTCAGCTACTAGAATGCTGTAGATCACACATAAGCGATAATTAAGCAGGACGTGTGAGCCGGAAGACTGATAATAAGATCTAATAACTGAGCAACAAACGGCAACCATTTACTAGGTTCTTATACACTACTATGGAAGTGTTAATTAATCGTGATGGGTACACATCAAAATGGTTACTGTTCAAGGCTTAAACTAGTTGGCCCAAATGTAACAGCCTGTAAGATGCGAGTAGCACCAAGATTTCATCAGTGTAGCAACAGATTTAAAAGCAAATGTTTAAGGTAAAACCAGGTTGCCCTTTAAATCTAGCGTCTACATTGCCAAAATCTTGCAGACTATTTGGGCTCTTGTATATTATTTTGGTATGCACTGTTACATTACAATAAATATGCATTAATTCCATTACCTGATTTACTTCCATTTGCCTCCCTCACTATGATATAACTTTCGTCTTGTATTTTAGGAGAAATATATTATATATGTATTTATTTATTTTTTATTACCTCTCATGGTCAGACTTAAACCCTGCTGAATTCGTTAAACTTAGGACATAAAACAATGCTAAATATAGCTCTTACTGATCAAACTATTTTAAATTCCTAAAATACAGACTACAGCTGGAGAAGGTTTTTTTGCCATATATAGCCTGAGGCCGTGATAGATCAGACATTAGCAATTGCTTACCTTATATCATAGACAGGAGGTCTAAGGTCATGTGGACCATGGGCAAAGGCACAATGGGGTCCATTCTTCACACAATGCCCTCGGGCATCTGTTTCATGAATACAAGTACCGGTCTTGTAATAACGTAGATGATACTTTCTTTCTGTGTCGCCTGTTGTCCTATGCAAGTATGGACAACTGAGCGGGAATGAAGATAAAATGAGACATAAGTGATATATAATAATAGAAACACCCAAGACACACACACACACAAAAAATGGCAAAAACACATAATTATAGGTGAAACTAGTTTTATATTATTTTCCCCCATATAGATTGCAGAGGCTACATTTTTCTGAAGCTTTGCACAAGAGAGAAATAAATATTGCAACATCAGATTGCTAATAATTAACATTAAAGAGTGTTATAACTGTATGAAGTATACCAGGAAAAGTCAGAATATGACATTGTTTGGGAGTATCTGTTAAGTATTAAGGGTTTTGCAAGCAGTAAAGAGTTATACAGACAAGTCTTTGCACTCATTGAGAGTAATGAAAAGAAGAAGGAGGCGGCACTTTTGGGTAGTGTGATTTACATGGCAGCCATTTCAGCGGATTTGGTTTTCAGCGCAAGAGACAGAACACCCACTTGCACATAGATTGGTTATGGCATACTTTGGTCAGCATGTAAACGGTGGAGGTAATTATATTCCGACATTCACAATGACATTGCCGGCAGTGTAATGTCGAGCACAGCATGACGACATGGTACTAATGTTAATTAAAACATTGCAACCGGGTCGGCACTATAAAGCTTTAAACATGACGCTTTACCAAATTAAAGTGCCGACCGTTACAATGCTTTAACTAGCATTAGTACTGCGTCTGCAAAACTATGCTCGATATTATGCTGCCAGCAAGGTCACGGTCAAGAAAACAATGTAACTGGGCAGCTATGGGGCATTTGCAGGTGGTATTCCCAGGCTCCGTTTGGTCTCTAGCACCAAATATAGGGGAAGGTACAAATTTGCTCTGCTAGCGATGATAACTACTTTCTCATGCGAAGGATTGAGGCAGTGTAACCACATAAATGAATACAATGGAAGATCATTCATTCTTTCCAAGCACACAGTATGGTCGTATCTGTGGGCGAATTATATTATGGCTCATTTCTGGATGCACCAGCAGGTTACCCCTATAAGACGTTACAGGTCACATCTCTCTCTCTCCGGGCTACACAGATGCTCAGCATCCCAGGTTTTTGAAGATTTCATCATATAAAGATTTCAATATGAACACGGACTAGACAATTGAGTTTTTCAACATTAACCAACTAAACTGAAGCACATTAATCCCTTTATGTTCAGAAATGTTACACAACATGAGAAGAAAAAAATGTTAACTTCTATTACATACATCGCCACAATTAATAATCATCTAGTCCTCACTTAAATCATCTTTGGCCTTGTCTGTATTGAGGACATAGCTACAGAATATAAAGGCTAGTTTGCAAACCTAAACTGTGCTGCAATGTTTATTTTGTGTGTGTAGAGAGGAGTGGCTTTCTCCTGACTTACAATAAATTCAGACTTTATTTGATGGTAGCCATAAACATTTACATTTAATGCACTGACAGTGGCCTGCAGATGCCTCTCGGGATCTCTGCAACTGCTCAGCGCATAATACTGCCTGATCTTAGTGTATTTGCTGGGAAGATTAGCAACAGTTATTTCTCAATAATATTTATCACTGAACTGACATCTTCCATCTCCTTCCGCCACCTGCCTTCACACGACATGCTGAGAGTTCAAGCAGCATCTGTGTCTGGCAGCCATACCGGTTTTCCCTTCAGAGAGATTTTGAAAGGAGATAAGATGCATGCTTAAACAAAAATATGGCTTTAACATAACTTAAAGTCAGTGGGACCAAAACTAATTCCACCCAACAACTTTGATTTTTCTATCCAAGCATCAGAAAGGCAGGGTCTAACTCCTGGCGCAATTTACCGCTTAATAAGTTAGGCAATATTCATTTTCTTGCCCGCCTCTATGAGCGAAGATATTGGTTATGCTGTGACTTCACCCGATCACTCTGGACGCACATAGTGGCAAATTAAATTCCCCTCAAATTGTAATCTCACCAGCTGATTTAAAACACATGGGGTTCAATCCGATTAGGTGCGAGTTGAATCCTGTGAGCCGTTCTCATGGTAAACTCGCACCGCAAATTTAATCTGCAATTCAATTTCCTTGCATTGATTTTTCAGAGAAAATGCAAGTTTTTTTTGTGAGCAGGTGAAAAGGTAGGGGAAATATTTATTTTAAAAAAGGTAAAAAAAAGTTGTGACACAATGCAGACCCTTAGATATACCACTCCCAATAAATAATCATGCACTTGGAAGGGTTTATATAGCATTATTTGCCCAATAAAGATCACAGTTTTGAAGTGAATTTTATAAAAGCTCAATAATGGGTTAAATGATGTGGGATAGGTAGGTGGTGTAAATGATGTGGGACAGGTAGGTGGAGGCGTAAATGATGTGGGACAGGTATGTGGAGGCGTAAATGATGTGGGACAGGTATGTGGAGATGTAAATGATGTGGGACAGGTACGTGGAGATGTAAATGATGTGGGACGGGTACGTGGAGATGTAAATGATGTGGGACGGGTACGTGGAGATGTAAATGATGTGGGACGGGTACGTGGAGATGTAAATGATGTGGGACGGGTACGTGGAGATGTAAATGATGTGGGACAGGTACGTGGAGATGTAAATGATGTGGGACAGGTACGTGGAGATGTAAATGATGTGGGACAGGTATGTGGAGATGCTTTATTGATGCGAGAGGGGATTCTGAGCTTGCAGATGCTTGCAGCACAAACACCACTTTTACGTGTTTATTCCAACTTTTTACAAACCTGTACAAAAACACTGAAAAATTACTATACTCAAATTACATTTTCTGTACCACAAAAACGCTGTTGAGACTTTAATTTGATGAAAAACACTTGCTTGCCATCATTTTTCAACAATAAAAACAAAGTGCAAGGATCAGCCATTTGACAAATTTTAAAAACTTCCAGTACTTTCCTTATGGCCACTATTAGCCTTCTATATGGTCTTGCTATCTCAGTTATCACTTTTTGTGGTCCAGGATGGTTTCCCCACTTTTTCATGCACTTTTCCCAATTTGCATTTTGTAGAAAAGTCGCGCAACCTCGACGAGACTACTGCAAATTGGCATTTCTAATTGGATCTTTGGCGTTTCGGGTGCGCGCATTCCTGCAATGTATGAGAGTTTCATGAAACAAACTCGCACCTAATAGGATTGAGTCCAATAAGTGTTAAAATGACTAGTCTATCCAATAAGTGGAAAGTTCCCTTTAAAAAAAAAAATTAAATGATAACTTCTTTATCTGTTATGAGGAACCATACACATATGATCAGGCCAAGCTGCAGGAGGAAATGAAACCCCAATAACGCCTTTTCAACAGTAACAACCAGCATTTCCTAACAACTGGATGACTATGGCTGATTTCAGTACAAAGCCCTTGTATCTTGATTTTTTTTATTTTAAAAACACAGGTTATTTTTAAAATTAAAAAATAAAGCTACAAGGAAATAACCATGCCAACATATATGCAATTCCACCTCCTTCCTTTCCATTCTCCAATGATGTAAATTAAACTATAATGTATAACAGATAGTATAATTTTTGCTACAAATACCAATATATATTTAAACTGGGGGGAATTCAATTGTTTTTGGGCACCTGATCTCCTGTCTAAAGTGACCGGGATCTATTAAATTGTTTATGCTAATGAGCGCAAGAGCCACAAGTGCCCATTATGTCTGCTCGCACCCTCCTGAGGCAGCGAGCAGATATCCGCGGAAAGTTAGGATTTTGGGCACCAGGCACTGCGCCCATTACTTTGCACGGTTTATCCACTTTACTAGTCTAAACAAGGTGCACTTGGGCGTGACATGCGCGATGAATAATGGGAGCCCACAGCACTCGCATCCATTGGCAAGCATTAAATATTGCCCGTCGGGCGGTTATTACTTACGGGTGCGAGAAGACAACCGAATTGGCCCCAAATCATAATTCAAATAATCAGTCACAAAAAAATATTTAGAGGGGGAATTCAATTGTTTACTCAAGTGGAGGAACGGGAGCTGCAGGTACGAATAAA
Source organism: Taudactylus pleione (assembly GCA_031769625.1). NCBI lineage: Eukaryota > Metazoa > Chordata > Amphibia > Anura > Myobatrachidae > Taudactylus > Taudactylus pleione. The sequence goes on along the minus strand of JAUIMM010000031.1, from coordinate 33,090,192 downwards.
CGATTGAATTTCCCCCAAAATGTCAATTTACTTGTGATATTTCCCAAATTCCTCTGCCTTTTTAAGTTCAGCAAAGAAAATAAAAAAAAATCTAATGTCCTCAATCATTTTTATTCATTTCATATCCAGATAAAGTTGAACAGCGCAGAACTTATGGTGCGTACACATGGTACGATAAAAATGCACGATATGAACGATAACATATCGTTATCGCTCATATCGTGCATTTTGTGTTGCCTTCCAACCCACAAATGACCAGCGATGCGCAGGCACGTATGGCCGTTAACTATATCAACCATCGTCCATGCATGCAGGCCAAGCTGGTCGATATCAACCAGGTTACATCGGGAACCAGGATCGTTGATCGCGGGTCGCTGGCCCGCCGTTGGTGTGCTGGATGATCGATATCGATCATCCAGCACTCCGGGAAGGTGCAGGGAGATCGTTCAGCGATATCGTTATCACTGACAATCGTCCTGCGTGTATGCATCTTTAGTCCATCTGTAATCTTGTGCCAAATACCAATTCATTTCTTTCAGGAGACCTAACAGATGTGAAGACACCAACTCCTCATGGCTTCTGTGCTGCTGCCGCTGTCCAGTTACCACTACTGTTGGCATACATGGTGCGCACATACATGTGGGCTTTATATTCTCAGCAGTGCACAAGACATATAGAAAAGTGGACCTTTAAAATAAACTACATTTTGATATTCAATCACTGCCGCATAATCTAAGCAGCGAGTCATCTCACCAAATGTAGCCTTATGCTGGGCATACACTCTACAATTATCGGGCCAATCTGCCCGATATCAGTGGATCGCCTCGATTATTGTATAGTGTTTGTGTGGCCGACCTAGGGTTAAATATTGATCGGTCAGGCATGTTTGATGGTCCAGCATGCCCGACTGACGCGATATCTGCAAGTTAAAATGTCCACCACATTGGGCAGACATGGAACAGGGAAATGTCTCCTTCCCAGAGGCAGAGCGCAGATATCGGGGGCAATACTCTGTGAGATATCTCACAGTGTATGCCCGAGATATCTGCGGACTGACAGATAAAATGTTGGTCGGTCTGACAGGCATTTTATCTGCCAATGTATGCCCAGCATTACATACAACATGAAAGGTGGAAAATTGGTAAGGGCATTACTGAATTTCTGCCTTCTAAAAATTTTCCAAAAAGTTAGACTAGCAGTTTGGATAATCCCCCACATAGCCAGTAGCTGGTTGCCTGACCACCTCCAACCACTCCACTGGAAAAATGTACACTGAAGTAGTACCAAAAGTCATGGGATAGCAGTATGTAAAGGTAATGGCAGGTGGTGTCACTGTACTTGGACATCTTCGAAATACCCAGACCTGCATCAGTTGTAATCTGACATTTTGTGAGTCAGTTTGAACACCGGCTAGGCTACTCTTGGCAAGGTGACGTGAATTATCGGAGTTCAAACGAGGCATGATAGTGGGTGCCCGACAGATGGGACAATCCATTTCTGAAGTTGTGTGGATATTCAACATTCCTCAATCTATGGTGTTACATGTTTTCCCAGGAATTCCTCATGGAAGGCAATACCAACCACCATGGATGACCATGGGTTCTTAATTATAGTGACCAGCGGCATCTGGCCAGAATTTGTCCATGGTAACAGACAAGCGACACTTACTCAAATCACATCCACATTCAATGCAGGAGATACTACTGACTTGCATATCCAGCATGTGAGTGCAGTGTTCTTTAGCTTCCGTGGCACATGGGAGCAGAAGACCCACCAGAGTACCCCTATGAACAATACGACACCAGACAGTGCCTCACCTAGACTCGTGATGTCGCTAATTGGACCCTGGAGGACTGGTAACATGTGGTGTGGTCTGATGAGTCATGGTTCCAGTTGTTTTGGGCTGATGGTCATGGACCCCAGTTGTCAACAAGGCACTGTGCAGGCTGGTGGTGGGTCCATAATGGTGTGGGGTGTGTTCACGTGGCATGGGTTGGGTCCGCCTGAACATGTCATTGACTGGTAACCGCTATATTGCATTGCTTGTTGACCATTTGCAGCCCTTAATAGACGTCATATACGCTTCATATAATCTAAGCAGCGAGTCATCTCACCAAATGTAGCCTTATGCTGGGCATACAATCTACATATAATCGGGCCGATCCACCCGATATCCCCAGATCGCCTCGATAATTGTATAGTGTTTGTGTGGCCGACCTAAGGTTAAATATCGATCGGTCGGTCATGTTTGATGGTCCAGCATGTCTGACCTACTACGATGGAATATTCCAGCAGGATAATGCATAGTGTAATCGGTCCTAAGTTGTCCAAAACTGGTCAAGGTGCATTCTGGAGAGTTCCGACAAATGTAGTCACCACGTTCATCCAACATGAACCCAAACGAGCATTTATGGGATGTGGTGGAAAGGTCCATTTGCACCCAAGATCCTGCACCTACAAATATCTGTGGGAAACTATCCAGATGACATGGGTCAACATCTCTATAGTGGTCTTCCGTAGACTTGTGGAATCAATGCCATGTCGAGTTGCTGCACTTCACCGCGCTAGAGGGGTCCTACACGATATTAGGCACCTATTCCATGACTTGGCACTTGAGTGTATAATGGGTCAATAACTATCTAAACTATTTTACAAGAAGAAGAAGCCAAGCAGCAAGTGGCTGTGCCCGCAGGTGCCAGAAACGTCAGTTTAGTTCTAACAGTTCTTCCTTTACAGACAAGCAGCAAAAATGTTATGGCTTAGACTTCCCTTAAGGCCCAATTCCAATGCTAAATCTGATATTGGAAGACAATGCTACTAAATTCCAGACCATAAAACAAAAAGCAATATCATATTGCAGTTAACAAGACAAAAGGCCCAATTCTAAGTAGGACGAAACAGCAGGCGATTCTCCATCAGGCCCTAGCAGCCTACTTATTACCTCATGCTATTGCGATTATCCGGCCGTGTTTGCAGAACATCCATGCATATGAATGTAGAAGTCTTGTGCACCAATTGATTATCTGTCTGCAGCCATCATCACTTGTATTGGACTTGCATACACTCCACATCGGGTGCAGAGATTCAAAGTCCCATCTCAGTCCTTACAATATGAACAAGCACGGAAGTCGGCTTACCAGCCCACAACACTCCCACAAGATGGATCAGGTCCTTACGATCATCGCTGCCCTGTTACTGCCGATAAATTGCCAATTTTACGGAACCGGGGCCGTCAAAGGACGGACAAACCCATCTGCACTTGCAATCTCTGTCCGTAAGCGTATGCATTGGGCGGCACGGTGATTTCTTTCTACAGTGCCTGCACAGTTTGTGGATATCCACAGGATCTGTCTGCATTTCCCCCTGCAACCAACCCAGAATCAGCCCCAAAATATGTATAATGAAATTCCAAATTATTGCGGAACAATAGTTAGCTTTGGTTCTAATTGATCCAGGGCACCATCTGTGTGGAGCTTGTATATTCTCCTCATGATTGCGTGGATTTGCTACCAAACACCAAAAAACATACTGATGGGTTAAATTGACTCTAGAGTGAGATAGTGAGTGTTATAGAATATAGATTGTAAGCTCCGCTGGGGCATGGGATGAAGTGATGGATTCAAATATTCCCTGTAACCCGCTTCGTAACAATATGTAGATGATATACAGTCAGGTGCATAAATATTGGGACATTGACAGAATTTTCATATTTTGGCCTCTATTCACCACCACAATGGCTTTGAAATGAAACAAACAAGATGTGCATTAACTGCAGACTTTCAGATTTAATTTGAGGGTAATTACATCCAAATCAGGCGAACGGTGTAGGAAATACAACGGTTTCTATATGTGCCTCCCACTTTTTAAGGGGCCAAAAGTAATGGGACAAACTAAACAATCCTAAATCTAACTTTCACTTTTTAATACTTTGTTGCAAATCTTTTGCAGGCAATTACAGCCTGAAGTCTGGAACGCATAGACATCACCAGACACTGAGTTTCATCCCTGGTGATGCTCTGCCAGGCCTCTACTGCAAATATCTTCAGTTCCTGCTTGTTCTTGGGGCATTTTCCCTTCAGTTTTGTCTTCATCAAGTGAAATGCATGCTCAATCGGATTCAGGTCAGGGGATTGACTTGGCCATTGCATAACATTCCACTTTTTAGCCTTAAAAAACTCTTTGGTTGCTTTTGCAGTATGCTTCGGGTCATTGTCCATCTGCACTGTGAAGCGCTGTCCAATGAGTTCTGAAGCATTTGACTGAATATGAGCACATAATATTGCCCAAAACACTTCAGAATTAATTCTGCTGCTTTTGTCAGCAGTCACATCATCAATAATTACAAGGGAACCAGTTCCATTGGCAGCCATACATGCCCACGCCATGACACTACCACCACCATGCTTCACTGATGAGGTGGTATGTCTTGGATCATGAGCAGTTCCTTGCCTTCTCCATACTCTTCTCTTCCCATCACTCTGGTACAAGTTGATCTTTGTCTCATCTGTTCATAGGATGTTGTTCCAGAACTGTAATGGCTTTTTTAGATGTTGTTTGGCAAACTCTAATCTGGTCTTCCTGTTTTTGAGGCTCACCAATGGTTTACATCTTGTGGTGAACCCTCTATATTCACTCTTGTGAAGTTATCTCTTGATTGTTGACTTTGACACATATACACCTACCTCCTGGAGAGTGTTCTTGATTTGGCCAACTGTTGTGAAGGGGTTTTTCTTCACCAGGGAAATAATTCTTCTGTCATCCACCACAGTTGTTTTCCCTGGTCTTCCTTGTCTTCTGGTGTTGCTGAGCTCTCTGGTGCGTTCTTTCTTTTTAAGAATGTTCCAAACAGTTGATTTGGCCACACCTAATGTTTTTGCTATCTCTCTGATGGGTTTGTTTTGATTTTTCAGCCTAATGAAAAAGAATTGCTTCACTGATAGTGACAGCTCTTTGGATCTCATATTGAGAGTCGACAGCAACTGATTCCAAATGCAAATGTCACACCTAGAATCAACTCCAGACCTTTTACCTGCTTAATTGATAATGAAATAACGAGGGAATAGCCCACACCTGTCCATGAAATAGCTTTTGAGTTGATAGTCCCATTACTTTTGGCCCCTTAAAAAGTGGGAGGCACATATAGAAACCGTTGTAATTCCTACACCGTTCACCTGATTTGGTTGTAATTACCCTCAAATTAAATCTGAAAGTCTGCAGTTAAAGCACATCTTGTTTGTTTAATTTCAAAGCCATTGTGGTGGTGAATAGAGGAAAAAATATGAAAATTCTGTCAATGTCCCAATATTTATGCAGCTGACTGTATGTATGTATGTATGTATGTATGTATGTATGTATATATGTGTATATGTATATATGTATGTATGTATGTGTATATGTATATATGTATGTATGTATGTGTATAATATATATATATATATATATATATATATATATATATATATATATATAATTATTATTACCAGTTATTTATATAGTGCACACATATTCCGCAGCACTGTACAGAGAATATTTGCCCATTCACATCAGTCCCTGCCCCAGTGGAGCTTACAATCTATGGGCCTGATTCAGAGCCGCTCGTAAGCGGCCGCTCGTTCGTTCCGAGCGATGTTAGCCCAACTGCGCATGCGTACGGATCGTTATACGCATGCGCTAACCAGTCAGTGCGGCCCAAATTCATGTGCTCGCAAAATAGCGAATGCCTGCTATTTTGAGTGACAGAAAGAGGCGTATGTGGGTGGTAACAGGGGAAGGTGCTTGAAAATGGGGAGTGGAAATCAGAACGCAGGCGTGCTTAAAGGTCAAAACGGGCGTTTTATGGGTGTGCATATTTAAAACAGCAGCATCATTGACCACGTCACTGGGTTATTTTATAGTCAGAACTGCTCGCAAAATTGTGGTAGCAAACACCAACCCCAAGAATAGCGAGCAGTTCATACCCTTGTCGATGTACTCGATTAATATAATAAATAGCGGACATGACGTAGGATGCGAGCGGCCAGGGGGCGTATTTTTCCAAAAAACGAACGCAAGTTTTGTTCGCTCGTTCAGACATAGAGGCGTGAACAGACCGCAAACAGCGAACGGTTCATTTGAATAGCCACCCCTTGTTTTAGAACGAACGACCGCAAATAGCGAGTGGCTCTGAATGAGGGCCTATGTTCCCTATCACATGCACACACACATACGCCCTAGGGTTAATTTTGTAGGGAGCCAATTAACCTACCAGTATATTTTTGGAATGTGGGAGGAAACCGGAGCACCCGGAGGAAACCCACGCAAGCACAGGGAGAATATACAAACTCCACACAGTTAGAGCCGTGGTGGGAATCGAACCCACGACCTCAGTGCTGTGAGGCAGTAATGCTAACCATTACACCATCTTTGCTATATTAGTGGGCAACAAATAAATGAAAGTAGCCTACATGGACTATTGACTACGTATATCAAAGGGGGGAATTTAATTGATGTTTGGGCGCCCATAAGTAATGGGTGCCCGACGGCAGCTATTCAATTGTTTTCCGATCAGGTGCAAAGGCATGATTTCTGCTCACTGCCTCCTGAGGTGGGGAGCAGAAATCTGTGAAAAGCAAACTGTTTGGGTGCCCTAACCAGGACTTTGTACGGATGTATCAGCTTTACACGGTAAATCAGTTGCATTTGGGCACAACAAGTGTGATAACTAATCTGTGTCCCATTGGAGAAATAACTGAATTGCTCTGTCGGGCCCCTGTTACTTATCGCCGCCTTAAAATCAATTGAATTCCATTCTTAGAATGTGTAAAGGCTGCGTAAAATGCAGAGTAAACTGTTAGACAGGAATTGGTATGAAATACCGTCGGCCGCACGGCCGGCGGTTCGATTCCCGTCAGCGGCAGCCCGACAGAAGCAGAGTGCGACACAGCGGAAGCCCGACAGCGCTGGAAATCCCGATCGTGGATAGGTAAGTATCCAATAACCTAACCTAACTCCCCTAACCCTTCTTAGGGGTGCCTCCCTAACTTCCCCCCCAAGTGCCTAACCCTTATCCCCCCTCTAAGTGCCTAACCCTAACCACCCCCTTCCCCGCTGCCTAAACCGGGGGGGTGCCAAACCCTAAGTCCCCCCCGGGGGTGCCTAACCCTCCCTCCCCCTAGCCTAACCCTCCCGGGGGGTGCCTAACCCTTAGTCCCCCCCAGGTGCCCTAAACCTAACCCTCCCCCCCGCGGCGCCCGGCATCACTACGATCGTGATGCCGGGCGCCGGTCTCCCGGCGTCGGGGAAATGCGGGCGTCTACATCTAGACGCCCGGCAATTCACCCTTGCCAGGATAAGACAGTCGGGAAGCCGGCTGCCGGTATTTAGGCAGTCGGCTTCCCGATTGCCTCCCGTTAGACATACCCAGATAAGTCACATTGTCAATGGGATATATTTTTCGTTCTCTCACAACTGATGCAATATGAGAATGGAACATGCCAAGCATCCATCCATCCATCATCAGCTTCAATCTCAATCTCTTTTAAAAGAGCAACATAACCCTTACCATCCATAAATCAGTCACTGGTAACCTGTGGCTCACCCGCTGTTGTGAAACTAAAATCCCAACATGTACCTGTATGAACTGTAGTCCCACAACAGTGGGGAAGAAACAGACTAAAAACCAAATACACATAAAACCATTGTTCTTTACCAGTATATAGCTTATCACAGTAATGGGAGAATCAGATGGGACCACTTTAACTACTTGCTAAGTGCTAAACAATTGTCCTAAATTCTCGCAGCACCCATTCAATCATCTGTTTATGTGATGTCTAATTCCGTTGCTTGCATTCCCTTCCAGGAACTCTAGGCTCTGAGTAGCTTTTTGAAAGCAATAGAAAACAAAACAAAAAAAATGTTTGCAGATAGACAAAGTGTAAGTGGTTTGCATAATGCATGGGATTTAAACAGGTGAGTGTGTAGCCTGCACGGTATTTTATTCTCATCACATCAATGCTGTCATAGCAACAGAGATCAGCCAGCGGATGATAGGCCTCCAAGCATCTTCCTTTTACTTAGCAGCCTGTGGAAGTAGAAATAAAGGTGAACGCTTTCTAGAGGCTTTGGCAATTTCTTATTGTGGATCATTGTGTTTCCATAGCATTAGACAATACGGTAAGCCAATTGGATCTGAGCTTGGCAATCTCCGTTCTATTTTTGGGTGCTTTATGAAAATGCAAAAGACAAAAATAAAGCTACTAGAGAATTGCCTACTTAGGTTAGTAATTAAACCTGTACTTGCAGTAAACATGAATATCAATTATTCCTGAAGTGCTGAATATGGTGCAGTCAAGAAAATATTGTGGGCTAACAAGGCAAAAGCCTCATAATTACTGGCACTAAAACATGTTTACTAATGGTTTTCATAAAACTAGTATTGTGCATGTAAAACAGTCTGACAATGGAATCTCTTTTTTCCCCCACATGTTCGGGAGCATTGACGTTTTTTCCACTCTCAGTTCAATAGGCGTAGCTCCAAACAACTGCACGGAGGTCAATGAAGCGCACTTTTCTAACCTCCCGAAAGCCAGTAAAAACCAATAAAACCACATAAACTGCATTGCGTTTTTGTATGTGTATGTATTTAAAAGACTGAATAATTTTGAAACATGCATCTGTGACACAGCGGGAAGTCATTTTGTCCAGCCAAGCACAGGCATAATTCTCAAAATATAACCCGTAAAGAAAACTTGGGGTGAGAACCCCAATACAATGAGATACAGATATTTATATTTACCACCTACTTCAAAAGGCAAATATTGACACCATCCATCATGAAGCCTCTCACCAGAACCATCATCTCACACACTCTCATAAAACTTAGAAAAGGGGTGGGGAACTATGTTTCTGGCAAGGGTCATTTTGATATATATACCATTATTTGTGGGCCTGGTGCATGCCACACCCCGCCCCTCCGAATGACGTCACACGTGGGCAGGGTCACAATCACCAGTGATTACAGCAATGCCCGGAGCATACTGAGGATACTCCAGGGAGCTGTAGGGGCAGCACTGTGACAGTCTGAAGCGTCCTAAGGACACCCCAGACGGCACTACTGTATAGAGCTTGGCTGCGGGGTGCCATTCTAGGCACCCTGCTAGCCAAGTGAGGCTAGCAAAAAAAAGCTCAGACAGCCAGACTAAATGATTCCATGGGCCTTATATTTCCCCCAGGCAGGAGGTTCCCTATCCCTGACTTAGAACAATGTTTTCACACTCCTCTCTTCCATCTTAATCCAGTTACCTCCACTCCTGTCAACCCCATGCTTGTCTGCACACAGCTCCCCTCTCCAACCAGTCTCTTCATTTTTAGCTTGCCTTCCATCCTGGAACATGAACTCTATGGAATACTCAATAAACATTCTATCAGCCCTACTTCTCTCTGCAGACCATTTTCGCACTCAATTCTCGACACTATACTATTTGAGGCAGCTGAAAGAAATCAACAATTTACTCATGGTGGCGTTGAAGAGTCACGTCCCTCCTCATCCTCCTTGACCACTTTGCCCTTAAACATAAAATTAACCACTCTGTTCTCCTTTCAACCCTTTGCTTCCATTGCTTTTGCAGCACTTTCTCTTGGTTTAACTTCCAGCTTGCCAAGCACTCTTTCATACTTCATTCTTCTGACACATGCTCCCCTCCATTTTTTATGGTGTCTCAAGGCTCTGTTATCTGCACTCAGCTTTTCTCTCTGTGAACCAATATTCTCCTTCAACCTCTACTACCACCAACACTACGTCCCATTCCCTGAACTCGCTACTTTTCTTTTATTCTGCATGCTCAACTGCTGTTCTGCCACTTCCACCTTGATGTTCAAATGCTACCCAACTCTCAACATGTCCTAGAGCTTAATGTCTTCCCCCCCCTCCGAGCGTCACTAGCCCCCCTCCCTGATGTTTGACAACTTCCCCAAATACCCAAGGGCCACTACCCTAGTGTCATCCTTGACTCTGCCCTCAGCTTCCCTCCACTCTGTCTTATCACTGCCTTCTTCCAAACATTATACAGCTCTCTGCTCTGGTGCTTCTAGCACACTCTAGACTGTATCTCAACAGTTTGTTGCAATAGCCATCGTAAGCCAAAGATACAATGTGGAAAATGCAAATTGGAAAAGAAAATACAGTATGCAGATGAGATTCTCTCTAGAGTGTTAACGGTAAACCCAGACTATGTGTCTTAGGCCCAACAATGGGCCTGATTCAGCATGGATCACAACTGCAACAGCGTACGCAGATCGATCGATGGTGCGTACGGTGCATGCGCAGAATAAAAGCCATCGCAAAGTGAGTGACAGGCTGTGAGCGTTTGGGGGTGGTGACGGGGAGTGTTTGAGAAATGCAGGCGTGCCTGTCCGTTTGAACGCCGTTTCCTGGGCGTGAATAAATTAGCCGAGACAGCATATGCAGCTTGAGTACTCACTGCGTTCAACAAGACTTGTCGTTTCTGCGGCAGGTGAGACCTGATGTAATTCTGCGTGAGGGGCCGGTGTTACGATGTATACGCAGGACTGAAAGCTATTACGGATGAGAGATAGCAGTAGTGGGCGTTTCTATGCTGGTTGTGAGACAGCTTTGCGATTGCATTCATTAGCATATTTTCGCATGAAGACCTCCGTGCGAATACAGAGATGCGATTGCAAAAGCAATCCATGCTGAATCAGGCCCAAAATCTGCAGCATTGTGGCTCTGCTGACTGGAGATTGTTACTACAAACCAAAAGAACCCAAAACATTACCTAAGTTTTTATACCAGACCATTTACACTACAGTTGTGTTGGCAGCACAGTTGGTAGAATGGGTATCAATACTGTCTCACAGCACTGAGGTCTTGGGTTTGATTCCTGTGCAGGGGCCAAAACTGTGTGGAGTTTATATATTCTCCCTGTGCTTGCGTGGGTCTGTCCGGGCAATGCAAGCGAGCTTGCAGAAGGAGGAGATCTTCACATGTGCATACCTTCAAACATCCAAGTTGTACGCAAACCATCGGTTTTGCGTAACACTGAATTAGGCCCTAAGTATGAATTTAAATTAGCCTATTGGGTAAAAAGTGGGGTAAATCACACCTGCCAACACGTAGAGATCCCATAACACAGCTCAGTCACTCAATCAACCCTGCACAACAAAGTCACACACAAACGTTTATGCATCTTGAGAACTTAGGGCCTGATCCAGAGCCGCCCGCTCTGAATCAGGGCGTTTTTTGTTTTTTTTGGAGCGTCCTCCTGGACGCTCGCATAGCTGTGGGTTGCCACCCACAGCTTATGCGAGCGTCCATGATGATGGTCGCGATGGCCAAGACCATCACGACCATCGGGCTTGCGACGAGACCCTGCAGTAGGGTCTCGGTGACCGCAAGCCCTGGAGTGATTTTGGCTCTGTCAGAGCCAAAATCACTCCCACTGACATCACTAGTGATGTCAGTGGAGCCGGACCCAGACGGTAGGCGTTCCCATGGGAACGCCTCCGTCTGGCAGCCACGCCTCCGGCACGCCCACCAAAGGGGGCGTGCTGTCACTCAACATCGACAACATGCCCCCTTTGGTGCGAGACCCAGAGTCCCTGGGTCTCGCGCATGCGCACAACGGAGCTCCCTCCGTCGTGCGCATGCGCACCATGGCACCATCGACCCGCTTGCGAGTGGGTCTGAATCAGGCCCTTAGCTCCTGAACCAGAGGTGCATGCTATGCCAATGCCGCATGCAAGCGACCAATGTTACCATTCTGCAGGTGTCTGCGTCGCTTTGCGCATGCCTCCCTATGGTTACCGCCAAAAGTCATAGAGAGGCAATTTTAGTGGTAACAGGAGGGTAGCTAGTCAGGCAGGTGCATCTTAAGATGCAATTACACTGACCCCCGAAAGCCATGTTCAGGTGGGGAAATTGTACCTGCCATTGGGTTGGTGCAATCCCTGATGGTGTGTCTTAATACGTACAGCGGCAGATTAGCGCCACCATCTCTGTACGAATCTCATCGGCTGCAGTATTAATAAAAAGATGCAGTCACTCTGAGGCACCTCTAAATCACGCAGTTATTCTCTCCCATATACTAATGTAACAGATAAATGACTGCCCTGCACATACTGTACCCAATTAGCGCCATATCAATGCAGCCAAGTATCCTATAAACAACCAGGAGGGTTATTGTGCAATAAAATGCTTAGAGCAATCACATAAGGCAGACAGAACAGCCTGGGAGATAGCAGGGAATTTATTACAGCACTACATTAGAACCATGTGACCCAAGCACAACCAATAGAACGCAGAATTGCATGCATTACTTCAACAAAGGAATTTGTCTAATGTAAACAAAGGCGAAAGAGAAAATGAGACCGGAAATAATATGAGATGATTACAGGGGGAAGTTAATAAGCAGCAGTGAAACTCAGTGACAGCAGTTCACACAGTGGACCAACAGACCCATCATTTAGATCTGGAAAGGCCACTGATGGTGAAACCTGTAGCAGTGACAAGCAAAGATGCGTCTCTGCAAATGGGTCTAGTCTCCAGCAGTCAACATACAATACACATTATGAATGTTTCCACAAGCCTCTGTAGTATTGTTCATTTAGCAAAAAAAGTAAAGAATTATACAAATAGAAACACACAACAGGCTTTTAGATGCATTAAGGGCATATGAAAAATGTAAAAAAACAAGAAAAATAATGACAGGGAAAACGGTTCTCAAACTTTGGCACAATATAAGTGGTTTTTAGCATGTTATTCGTATGTGATGCAATCAAGCTTTATACACAAAGGTAACCTGAAAGTTATGTACTTAAAAGCACTACCCCAAACGTTAAGTTTTTATATAACAGCTTTGATGGCAAAATACTTTGTTAAAAACCCTTTCAGACAGAGAAAAGGACCTGGTAATTTGCCGTGGCAAGCCAGGTCGAAATTCCCGGGACTTTGACCCTGGTCACCACCAGAGTTATTTCCTGGGTCCGACCCGGGTTGCCTGCTGTCTGAAAGGATGCAATCTGGGTTATTTAGCCAGGGTTACAGTAAAAGCTTCTCATTGGCATTGGCAGTTCAGGAGTGCTGACACCCACTTTTCATCTTTGTGAGCCTGTTACAAAATATCCACTTCTAATGACTCACACATTTGGCAGGTTTCACAGGGGTCGACCTGGGAATAACCCGGGAATAACCCGTGTCCAAGTTGCAGTGTATAGGGGGGGGAACGGGGGTAGGAGCTGTTAAGGTTGATGTATGAAGCAATGAAGAGAGTGAAGTGGACCAGTGGAGAAGTTGTCCATAGCAACAAATCAGTGTCTGACACTGTAACGTAGCATTTCGCATGCAGATACACCCGCATTCGCACACAGAATATAGGCATGCCGCATCTCATTTTATTCAGCAGAAGCTGCTTGTGCCTTCTATTCGTACACTGTGCGAATAAGACGCATTTGAAGGAAAAACGTCGCATGAAAAGACGCTAGACGCTACAGAGTCACGCCACGGCATGGCGCAACTAGAAGGGCTGTTATACTGATGTGGACATATCAGTATAACCTCCTCCCATATCGTATGATGGGGAGTCCAGATGGCATATGGTACATTTAAAAAAATCAGAGACTGAATTCCTATAACATCAAGAGCAGAGCGCGTGTATATGAAATAACTAATACACACTTGGGCATTTCTGTAAAAGCAACTTTGCTTGTCAAACACAGGGGGAGATGTATCAAACTGTGTAAAGAGGGCATTTGGTGAAGTTGCTCATCACAACCAATCAGCATCTAGCTATCATTTTATAGAAAGTACTTAATGATAGCTGTATGACTGGTTGATAAGTGCAACTTCTCCACTTGTCCTCTTTAATAACCCCTATCGTTTGTCAGTTCAGGGCCTCATTTATTAACGAACGACTTTTATCACTCACAACAAGTGATAAAACTCCTTGCGTATAAAAAAAATAGTGCTGCAGCCAATCAGCACCCAACTGTCATTTTTCAAACAGATGTCAGTTAGGAGCTGATTGGCTGGAGCACCACTATCATACGCAACAGGTTTTATCACTCATTGTGAGTGATAAAACTTGTTGATAAATGAGTAATCACTGCACGCTGAGCAATGTTGTCCCAAGTTGATCTAAAACACCAGGTACGCATTTGTATGTGGCTAGCTTTTGGAGTCTTAAATGTAGTCATGTAATGCCAAGGTGTAAACTGTATTTAAATGGCTCCGATTGTGACCCACAATTGAATGTTATAGCTCTGTGTAAATTGTTGGTATGGAGCACAAACAGAGTGGAATTACATCGGGCAATTGCAGGTACAATCCCTATGGTTACCCCAACTTCTTCCCACCGATGTTCGACTACAGTGAATACCGGTGCAGCTGCTGTTTCTAGTTTCCGTGTTTCAAGCGGTGTGATTAGCGTGGCTGCTGGCATTGCGTGCGCTATATGGGGGATGGGGAGGGGCCAGCTCTTGGAACAGTGGGGTCCACTTGTATCTCCAGCACGTTTCGTACTTTGTCAAAGTAGATCAGTATGTTGGAGACACAAGCGTACCCCACTGTTCTACTAGCCAGCCACTCCTGGTCACCCACATTTGGCACGCGCTCACGAAAATGGGGCGTAGTTGACCAAGGAGGGAGCATGTCCTCATGACATGTCACCAATTTGTCACTCTTGTGGGGCATACCCAGCACTTACGGGGCTTCCCCCAAACTCTCTCCTCACTGTGAATAGATGACGTGCGCACAGCATCTATTCACCCGGCGGCGATTGGAAACCACAACTTGTCCCACCCGCGGGATGGCAGAGGGCAGACTGCTTTAACTGGGGTGCCGCTACAAAGGTCAGGGCGCATTTTGCCACTTTAATATCGGGCAGGACGCGCTGCCTCGCTAAAACAGCCTAGCGGAAACACTCATTTATGAATGGAACATTAATCAAATCAACCAATGATTCTGCTGCTGGTTTACACCTTTGATTGTCTGGAAACCTTAGTGTGTACAAGTAAATGAATTTTACTTGGTGCCCAGCAAGTTTAAAAAAAAAAAACAAACAAAAAAAATTTATTATGTATATCTATATTTCCACATTTTGTTGAGACTGTGTTTTTATAATTTTCAGTAACAATATTTTCATTATTTTAATAAATTGCATTACTGATGTTACATATTTTCCCCATGGCTCCTTTTGTTTTAATTAAAGTTGGCAACAAGTGCAGCTTAACCATTTCTTAATTCATTCTCTACTAGGGAGTGCTTTTATCCCTACCCTGTGACTTCTGCTGTTACCAAAATTACATATACACATTCAGAGATGGACGGTATGGCACAGCCGCAAGATGCAGCTGTGCAACACCGTAAAACTCAAATGAAATGCAGCAGAAGGCGTCTGCAGGAAATAGACACCTCCTTGCTGCACATCTGCGATCTGAGTGCAGCGTCCGTAGATGCGGCCTTGGATCACCGACCGAATAGATAGTCGTGATGGTTGCTCCTTTGGCCGGACTGTGTAAGCTGAGACTTACTCAGCCTAGCCTGGCCTAGCAGTTTGCGAGGCCAGGAAATCTGTATCCACTGACAACCCTGGCCTTGTCCCTCCTGGAAAACGGGGGCGATATGCCCGTTTCCGGGAATGCTGGCCAGCAACGCTACGCGCTCCCAAATGCTGCAGCATGTCAATCATGATGCGACTTGGTGGATCTGCAAGTGAGATTGCTGGACCCGTTCTGCACATGCACAGACTCCAAAATATTTGGAGATGTACGCAGACCCAATGGTTTGCGTGCATCTCTGAAACAGGCTCATAGACAGATTTTTTTTTAGTCACAAAACCATCCTATGCCAACGAGATAATTCTTTTTTTTTCTTTTTTATAGATTTTTAAAGAGTCCTGCAGGCAGGTGGCAGAGAAGGCTTTGCTGCCTTAGTGAATTTGAGGTGTGTCCTATGCCTGCATCACTTACTATCTAACTCAAGGCTTTATTATCAAATACATAAAAAGCATGGCTGAAGGGGGTGTGTGCACAAGGGGGCGTGTACGTTTCCTTAAACTGCAAACAAAGCAGTGATCTTTCATAGAAGCACCAAGTTTACACAACTAGTAAAATCAGTAGCTCGGGCCAAAACTATGAAGCAATCTAAAACGCAGACGCCAACTGCAAAAGCATTTTAAAAAGGCCCCATCATAAACAGTACAGTTCCTGCATGTCGAGAGTATAAATAACCTACTAAAGGATACTTTAGGAACTTGATAAGGCTTCATGAGAAAAAGCTGCAATTTATTTATAAAAGGGCAATTGTCGGAGCCTACTATATTCAGGATTGATAAAAAAAAAAAAAAAAATCCAATTAAGATTTATGCTAAAAATCCTTTCTTGGGGGAAAAAAAAACAACAAAACAAAACACGAACTAGTTACTTAACTGTGTAGTATTACCCTGGACAAGACATCTAAATTATTGGGAGGCCTAATGTAAAGCTCGATTTTAGCCCACCATACATTGAAGTGTTAACCATGTCATGTTGACTGCAGGCAAGCCATATGTAAACTAACCTAATAATGTGCTCAACAGTTGTTCAGTACATTGCCATTTATAGAGCTTATACTGTTAGTTTTTGTGCATTCAACCATTAATACATGTTGGACTTTTCCAAGGATTAAGATGTGAACAGGCATTAGTGACAGATGATCAATGACCAGTACGACAGCTGCCCTTTGCAAGCAGATTGCCCATAGCGAACACACCACAGTCAACACTCAAATGTAAATAAACATTACAGGATGCTTTTTAGATGAAAGTATTATGTTACCAAAACTTACACAGTGTCCCTTCACAACTGTTATGTGTCATCTGACTTATGTAAAAATACATGCAATCACACAAGCTATCAGATATGGCTAAACAGTGCTGTATGTGAGGAGCGCATCCCATTTAAATAAAAAGTCACATCTTTTCATCTGCATGAATAGAAACACAACATATGGGTAAATAGAGTCATTATAGAATGCTATTTATAGTGTTAAACAGTAAATTTCACTTGCTGCTGTAGCGTCAAAAATATTTTAGGTTTATTGCAGAAATAAATAACACACTCAAAATCTAAAATAATCTCTGTATTTCCTTCCCGTAAGAAAATAAAACAAATACATCCTAATTTTAGACCCTAATTGTAGTGTTCACATGTTTTCCCTATTTAATTGTGGCACAAAAAACACTAAACTAAAGTGGCAATTAATTTAATTGCCAACACAAAACACTTATCAAGACTTATTTTACAAAGCCATAAATGCCAAGCACATAGTTACCATGGAAAGGTTTACGAAAGAACTGTAATCCACTTTAGGTGCAAATCTGCCAAGGGGCTGAAAGCAATATACACAATAAAAGGGGCTCATTTGCTGACAGTATCAGGTCTATATCAGATAGTAATTTGACTGTTAGCCTTTATGGACACTGTAAATTGTAGGCAAATTTAAAAAAATGTTGAGACAGATTTATTGTTGAGATAAAAACTTTAAATTTACAGACAGAACATGCTAAACAAAAGTTGCAGTTAAAAACACAATACAAAAAAAAGAAAAAAAAAAAGACATTAGCGACGGATTGTCGCAATGCAGAGATGCCGGAATGAAGGATCGGTGAAATCCAACACCGATTTGCAGATCACGATCAAAATATGATATGATAACAATTTGCAAAATGGTGAAATTCAACATATATGACTTCACTGATTCCCTGATGTATAGTGTAACATCGATGGCCACCGGTCAGCATTTCCGATCCATTTGCAGAATCTGCCAATCTGGTCGGCTAATGTATGGGGGCATTTACCCTTGAATTTAATTTGCATACATGTTGAGTAAGACAACTGGTAAATCTAAATGGATTGAATATAAGCAATTCAGCCACATAATAATGCATATTTAAAGCAACAGTACACATCATCCACGGACTCATAGTTTTGACAAACTACTATAAAATATATTTCAAAGAACAGGGGCCATTATTCAAAGCGCTGGTATTCAACTCAAAAGTATACAATTCAATATTACAAATGGTAATGAAGTGAATCAATGAGAAAAAGTGCCAATAAAAGAGAAAAAAAATAAAAAATTAAGGATATAAAAAAAAAAACAAGTAAAGTGAGAAAACTTACTCATCTCCATCTGGACACATTCCTGTGGTTTCATCGTATTTTGTACAATAAACATCTGGGCTATAGTTAAATGTCCCATCTCGTCTTCGGATTGGTCTGCGACGTCGTTGATTTAAGAAGTGCCAGTGAAAACAGGTAAAAGGTCTATGCTGAGTACATTTGTGCTGCAAAAACAGCGGGCACTGCTCGGTCCGAAATTCTTTAAGATACCTAGGTAAAAAATATATATATTTCTACTATATAGAAAGAGCTAAGGTGCGGCATGAGGTGTTCGTATCATAATTTTTTGTGCTTCAAGTGAGAAAATTCAGCAGGCGTTATCACACAGTAAATATACTTTAACACACAAAGGGCACGATTAGGGGTGTAAATATACTAAGTTTCAACTTTCTAAGCCGTTGCGTCTTCAGCAGTTTTGGACTCAGGACTCAGGGGTTTTGAGTTTAAAATGATTGCACATTTAAATCCAGTGTCTGCAATGGCTTAAGCTGGGCATCCACTATACAATTTTCTGTCAGATATCTGTCCAATCTGGCTGGTTGGAATGAAAGCCTGGTAATGATTGGGAGCAAATGACAGTCGATCATATGGTTTTAAACACTGAAAAAAGGACAAAAAAAATTGTTCAAATTGGTTAAATTCATGTGTTTTAACCAATTTGTCTGAACAACCATTTTTGGCTATTATCCAGTGTTTGTGAGCAAATAGACGATTGTCATTTGCTCCCATACATTACCAGGTTTTCATTCCAACCAGCCAGATTGGACAGATATCTGACAAAAAAAACTGTACAGTGGATGCCCAGCTTTAGTAAATTAACCCCAAGATGTCGAAATAAAAGAGCAGTAGCAATTACAGCTCTCTTGCCATAAAACGTCAAATACACTGACGTTCCAAACGTCATGGGATAGCAGTATGTAAAAGTAATGGTAGAAGTGTCACCGTACTGTGACATCTTGGAAATGCACAGACCTGCATCAGTTGTAATCTGACATCTCATGAATTCACGGAGTTTGAAAAGGGGCATGATAGTTGGTACCTGACAGATGGGAAATTCCATTTTTGAAGTTGTACGGACATTCATCATTCCTCAATCTATAGTGCCATATGTAGTGTTCCCACTAGGCTGCTTTAGCGGGGCATCAAGCCCAATTTAAAAATGCTCCTTGCTCTTATGGCGGTGCCCTGCTGAATCAGCCTACTAGGTGCCGTCGCCATCCACAGGCTGCAGTGCCCGCTGGGAGTGAAAAGTTGAGGTGAAGCTGATGTCATGAGTGTGCACACGGCATTTGTTCACACTGCAAGAAGAGCTTGGGGGCAGCTCACCATTTCAGTGAGTGATGGGCACGCCCCCACTGTGATGTAAAGGTGGTGCGTCTCAAGTACACTCCCCTTTTCAAGTGACCATAGCCCTTTTTCAGGGGCACACATGCACCCTGCCTGCACAAAATGAACACCAACGTGTGTATCAGGAATACCTCATGGAAGGCATTACCACCCACCATGGACAGTGCAGTGGCTGACCACAGGTGCTTATTGAATGTGACCAGCTTCACCTGTCCAGAATTGTCCGTGGTAACAGACAAGCGACACTGCCTCATATCACATCCACTGTAGGAGGTACCAGACGCATATCCAGCAGGTCAGTGCAGTGTTCTTTAGCTTCCATGGGATATGGGAGCAGAAGACCCAACCAGACGCTTCACCTGGGCTTGTGATATCGCCAGAAGATGAACTTACATTAAACGCACACTCTGGGACATAGATTCCGACACTTGAATCGGAATGTATGCGTTAGCGTGTGTTATCAAGGAGTTTGCCGTGCAGGGAAATTGACTAATAATTGAATAGCTCCAGGCATGAACGCTGCAGGTAATTGAATCTGCCCCCTTAGTAATAACTCCATATGGTAACATTTTAAGACCTAGCAATGGGGGAGTGAATTTCTGGCAACCGACTGGTATATTGAAGCAGAAAGTGTTAGCCTGCACCTTGTACCACTGCTGATATATATATATACATATATACATACACACGATTGATACTGTTTTCTCTGTGTTGGAATATGTGCAGTGTACACACAGGGACATGATGGAAATGTATGGCTCCAGCTGCTACAGACGAGGGACCGCTGGGCATCTCAGTGCCGATTATATGGATATGACGACTTGAAGGAAACCTGATGTTTACATCGATGGAATTTTGGCATCAGCTTGGAAACCAACGGGGAACGCAGGCAGCTGGTGGCAGGGTCCCTAGCTGTGGAGGGGACGGGCAGAAGCCGGGAGGACTGTTGCTGCTGGGAATAATGCAGATATTTGGAAGGAGGGAACGGGTTTTATTTAAAGGGAGAAGCTGTCCAGGAATGAGCAGGCAGCGCTATTCTCAGAGGCGACTTGCGACATACTGACGTGTAACAGGAGCGTTGGAGAAGCAACTCTGCGCTACGCAAGGAGCGCAACGCCTCTGCAAGCAGCGGCGAGCGGAGAAGGCTAGCGGCCGGCTAGGGCGAGGAGCGCGCCCACACCCCCCGCACCGGAGGGTTGTGACCTGCACACGGGAGGGCTCGGGAACCCCTGCTGAGCGATTAGGTGACGCGATAATTATAACAGATACATGCAATGCAGTTCCTGATATAACCCAGCGGTGCACGCCGGTGTCTAAATCCGCCTCCCACCCCGTGCCTGTCACTTACGTGTAGTGAGTCGGTTTCTCGGTCTGCGGGGAGCCGTTCAGCGCCGTTTTCGAAACCGACGGCATTTTCAGTCAAAACAAACATGTGCGCATGCGCGGGAATCCGGGAGCCAGCACTGGCTACGCCCACCTCCCTGACTGACAGCTCCGGCCCTACTCCCACCATCCCCACTGAGAGGAGCGGCGCCCATGCCCCGCCCCGCCCCCGCCCTCAGTGGCCGCTCCGCCCAGCCTAGCCGCAGATATTTCCTAACAGTGAGTGACTTCCCTCAGCCCCTCCTTCCTCTGACAGCACTACCGTGCCCGACTGGCAGTGAGAGGAGTGTGGCTCCGCTGTCTGATGTAGTTGTACGGAGCCAGTGAGGCTCATCCCATACTCGTTCATACTTCCCCTTGTTACCCCAAGCCTTTCCTGTAATAGAAACTACCGTAACCGCGCCTTCATTTACTGCTGTTACATTCCCGTCACTATTAGCCCCCATCCCATCGTTACATTCCATCCCTTCTCCGCTGTTCATACACCCAGCCATCAGTACATATGCCGTAACCACGCTTTCGTACCACTCCCCCACTGTTACATACACCCTCCTTCACTGCTATGTACACCCCCTCATTGTTACATACCACCCCCTCAACTACTATATAAACCTCTAATTGTTACATACACCCCCCACCACTGCTATGTACATACCACCCCTTCCCCACTGTACATACACACACCCCTCAACTACTATGTGAAACCTCAAATTTTCTACTTCAGGGTCCATAGGGTATCCACAGGATACCTTGGGGGTATAGGTGTGACGTCAGTCGCAGGGCACCAAAAAGTTAAGCTTTCATCCTCCCAGGATGCACTAGGTCCCCCTCCTATACCCCGCCCCCAGGCCAAGGCACCTCAGTTTAGTTTGGTGCCCGGCCGGAGTCGGGTGCACCTGTTGGAGTGGGGGCTAGAAGAGCCCCTGAAGCTTATTCTTCATGCAGCTGTGGCTGCACAACTGGATGAACAGCATGGACAGTCAGTCCTGACGTCCATGCTGTCTTCCCTACACCCCGCCGGTACCAGAACGCCGGTACTGATCCGGGGATGCTGGTGGGCATCTGGGGTCACAGCTAGCGGTGACCCCAGATGTTCCGGACCATGGCCGGATTCAAGGGGGACAGAGGTAAGCAGCGGGGTCCCGCGGTGGGTCCCCGCTGATCACATGGTCCTAAGTCCCCAGGCAGGGGGCTCCCTGGGGACTGGCTGCAGCGTGGAGCCAGGCGACCAACCTGCGCTTCCACTACCCCCTGGGACAGCGGACCGCAGCAGAGCGGTAGCGCTGCGGCGTCCCAGGGGTTAAATGCATGCCAGGGGAGCGCGCCTTCCCTGTCTCACAGCCGGCGCCTCCCCCGCTGCACACAGCCCTCTCTGCACTGTGCTGACTGGTCCTGTGTCAGCGCTCCTCCCCCAGGCCAGCTTCTCTCTGCTCCTCGGCGGCCATCTTCTCTGCAACGCATGGTGAACGCTGCTGGAAGTCTGGAAGGAAGCATCGTGGTCTGGGTCCCCCCGCATACCTCTCCTACGCTGTGGCTCAGGTCTGTGTATGCAGCGCTGTGTCCTACCAGGCCCTGTGTCTGTGTAGTTGAGTGATCAGCGCTGTTAGTGCAGGAATTGTTATTTCTCTGCATTGTATGTGACTGTGCTAGCGCTGCTGCCTGTAACTATTCTTCACTAAACTGTCAGCTTTATTACTGTCCCTGTTCTTTCTGCTAAAGCCCTTGCGGTGCGGTGCTGCAGGGTGGTCTCTCGCCTATTTAATACTTAATTGGTGAGAGAGGTCACATACGTGGTGCCATCATGTCTGAAAGTGATTTTCCCCTCCGGCTACAGTGTACCACGTGCAAAGTACCGTTAGCGGAGGGGGAGGGTAGCGCGGAGGGCCTTTGCCGGCAGTGTTGTCCATGGCGCGGCCTATTACGGTTACAGCACCGGTACAGGAGCCGCCCTGGGCTTGTTTCGCTCAGGCGTTAACAGCTTTAGTGGGCCAGTTAGCTCCGCAGCCCGCGTTTACTCCGATGGGTTTGTCCCAGCAGTCTGTGGTGTCGTCACCCATGCAGGGGTTCCCACGACAATTGGTGGTACCCCACAGTCTCCCTATTTCCCCGCTCCCGGGTTCTCAGGAGCCAGCGTGGGTTAACTCCCTGACGAGTTCTTTACAGCACTTGTCGGATGTATTGCAAGGGGAGTCTGTGATGCGGCCTCATAAAAGGCCGGTGGCGTCTCTGTCCGCTCCTTATGAGGATGACGAAGGGACGTCTGATGATGGGGAGATTCTGGATCCTTACGATCAGGAACCTTTCCATACTAAGGACGCTGATGCTAAGTCCAAAGTATATATTCCTGGACTTATTCGGGCGGTCCGCACAGCCTTGGTGATTGAGGACGAAGTTCCCCCAGCGGCTAAATCTAAGTAT
The DNA here is from genome assembly GCA_031769625.1 of Taudactylus pleione. NCBI lineage: Eukaryota > Metazoa > Chordata > Amphibia > Anura > Myobatrachidae > Taudactylus > Taudactylus pleione. The sequence goes on along the minus strand of JAUIMM010000031.1, from coordinate 33,066,891 downwards.
GCCTTTTTCAAAGATGTGAAGGGCGATGCCACAGTCTTTCCTCTTTCGGGTCAGTTGGTGGACCATTTAGAGGAGGCGTGGAAACAACCTGGCAAAAGATACCAGCCGCAGAGACGCCTGGCGGTGGCTTATCCGTTCGCGGATAATTATTTTGCTAAGTGTGAATCCCCTCCACAGGTGGATTCTCATGTGACCCGTCTTGTCCGTAGTGCCACATTGCCGATGCCATCCATGTCCTCCCTTAAGGATGCTACGGACCGCAAGGTAGAAATCTGCCTGAAGTCCGCTTATTCCCTTGCAGGGGGGGCAGCACGGCCGGCTATGGCCATTTGCTGGGTTGCCAGAGCGATGGAGCGCTGGGCGGATTCATTAGAGGCTTCTTTTGAATCCGACTGTCCGGCCGAACAAGCGGAGTTGATTGGCAATCTCCGTGATTCGGCCACCTACATCAACGAGGCGGCTCTAGACATTAGTACTCTGGTGTCTAGAATTTCTTCAGCAGCGGTAGCTGCTCGTCGCACCTTGTGGCTGCGATCCTGGAAGGCGGACGCAGATCCAAGAAAGGTCTGGAAGCGTTGCCGTTTACCGGAGAAGTTCTCTTCGGTCCGGATCTGGATAAGATTGTGGCCACGCTGGCGGCAGCCAAATCTGCTTGTCTCCCGTCGGCCGCTGCTCCTTCTGGTTCTGGACCATCGTCCTTTCGGTCATCTAGGGCCCAGGGCAGGCCCAAACCACAGTCGTTTCCTCGACAGGCTGGCCCTAAGAAATCGGGCAAGCCCCGGAAACAGGCATGGAGTACCAGACGTCCGGCCCCCAAGCTAGATGACAAGCCTGCGGCCTGACGGTCCGGGTCTCCCCTTGGGGGATCCCAGGGTGGGAGGCCGCCTGCTGCAGTTCTCCCGGTGTTGGTCGTTCACTACGACAGACACTTGGGTTCTGGAGGTGGTCTCTCACGGGTACGCCCTCTCCTTCCGGCACAGACCCCCGGCTCGATTCTTCACCACGGGTCTACCATCAGACCGGAACAAGGCTACGGAGCTGCGGAAGGTATTGCACACTATGCTCCAGGCTGGAGTTATAGTGCCTGTTCCATTCTCCCAGAGGGGCCAGGGTTTCTATTCAAATCTATTTTTGGTACAGAAACCCAATGGGTCATATCGTCCGATTCTCAACCTCAAAGCACTCAACAAGTCTTTGCGGGTCCCGAAGTTTCGGATGGAGACCCTACGGTCCATCATTCTGGCGCTGGAACCTGGGGACTACATGGTGTCATTGGACATACAGGACGCTATGGCGGTCATGGCGGCTTCTCTGCGGCTGCAAGGAGTCCGCATGTTGCCGTACTTGGACGACCTGTTATTGGTGGCAGGATCTCCAGAGCTCCTGTTACACCACTTGGACCTGACCATTGCACTGCTGCAACGGCACGGCTGGCTAATTAACTGGCAGAAGTCCACTCTAATCCCGTCTCGGAGGATTCTGCATCTTGGAGCCTTATTGGACTCGGGACAGCAAAGGATCTTCGTGACGGAGGACAAGATCTCTGCTTTACAGTCAAGGGTGCGCAGTTGTCTGCACAGCCGCCGGGTGTCCTTACACTCGGCGATGAGGTTACTGGGCTCCATGGTGTCGGTGTTCGACATGGTGGAATACGCCCAGTTTCACTCTAGACCTCTGCAGCACCTGATCCTGTCCAAGTGGAACGGGCTGCCTCAGTCTCTGAAGTTCCAGACGATTGTGCTCACCCCGGAGGTTCGCCTGTCCCTTGCGTGGTGGTTAAAGATGACCCACCTCAACAAGGGACGTCCGTTCTGGGTTCCAAATTGGGTCCTGTTGACAACGGACGCCAGTCTTCGAGGCTGGGGAGCAGTTTCGGGTCCACACTTGTTCCAGGGCAGGTGGACACCGACAGAAGCGGAGCTTCCAATAAATATCTTGGAACTCCGTGCGGTCTTCAATGCTCTCCTGCAGGCACAGCGGTTTCTCCAGGGTCACCCGGTGCAGGTCCAGTCGGACAATGCTACCACCGTGGCCTACATAAACAGGCAAGGAGGAACTCGCAGTCGGGCGGCTCTCGTAGAGGTCTCTCGGATCCTGGTTTGGGCGGAGCGCAATCTTCCGGCCATATCAGCGGTCTTCATCCCGGGAGTGCTAAATTGGGAGGCGGACTTTCTAAGTCGCCAGGACGTTCATCCAGGGGAATGGTCCCTGCACCCGGACGTTTTTCAACTACTGGTGGACAGGTGGGGTCTTCCAGAAATCGACCTCATGGCGTCCCGGCACAACAACAAGTTGCCGGTGTACGGGTCTCGCACAAGAGACGAAGGGGCGTCTCTGGTGGATGCTCTGTCCGTCCGGTGGACGTTCAGGTTCGCATACCTGTTCCCTCCGGTCTCCCTTCTTCCACGGGTAATCCGGAAATTCAAACAGGAAGGAGGGACGCTCCTGTTGATAGCTCCCGCGTGGCCCAGACGGCACTGGTTCTCAGACCTTCAGGGTCTGTCCGTGGACAGTCCTCTGCGGTTGCCGCTACGACCGGACCTTCTGTCTCAGGGTCCTTGTCTTCACCCGGACCTGACTCGGCTGTCTTTGGCGGCGTGGCTGTTGAGACGGCCATGCTGAGGTCCTGGGGGTTTGCCAGCTCTATGCTGTGTACCATGTTACGAGCTCGGAAACCGTCTTCCGCGAGGATATACCATCGCGTGTGGCATACGTTCTTCCAGTGGTGTCGACCGAGAGGTTATGCACCGCGGGAGTTTCGTCTGTCTCGGATTCTCGCCTTCCTGCAAGCGGGACTAGATCATGGGCTTCGCCTTGCTTCTTTGAAGGTACAGGTTTCGGCCCTATCTGTCTGGTTTCACCGTAGGATTGCTACAATCCCGGATGTGCGCACCTTTATGCAAGGTGTTCTCCGTATTCAGCCGCCCTTTGTTCCACCTGTGGCGCCTTGGGATTTGGCTGTGGTCCTGAGGACTCTCCAAGGACCGCCGTTTGAACCACTGGGCTCAGTGGATATTAAATGGCTAACAGCTAAGACTGTTTTCCTTCTGGCCGTTGCTTCAGCCAGACGTGTTTCTGAGTTAGGGGCTCTTTCTTGTAGACCCCCTTTCTTGGTTTTTTTCATGGGAACAGGGCAGTGCTCCGCACTCGGCCCGAGTTTCTCCCCAAAGTTGTTTCCCAGTTTCAGGTTAACGAGGAAATAGTTGTTCCGGCCTTTAACTCACCGGGTCTTTCCGTGGGTGAGGCCTCTTTGGATGTTGTGCGGGCCTTAAGGACTTATGTGGACCGCACTTCTTTGTTTAGGAAGTCGGACGCTTTGTTGTCCTCTATGGCTTCTGTAAAAAGGGTTGGCCTGCTTCAAAGCAAACTTTGGCAGCCTGGATCCGTATGGCTATTTCTGAAGCTTATCTTCATGAAGGCCTACCGGTCCCTCCTTCTCTGAAGGCTCATTCCACTAGGTCTGTGGGTCCTTCGTGGGCAGCTTGACGTGGTGCCTCGGCAGTTCAGATCTGCAAGGCTGCTACGTGGTCTTCTGTCCATACCTTCGTGAGGTATTACAGGTTTGACACCTTCGCCTCTCAGGATGCTTCCTTCGGGCGGCGGATTCTCCTTTCTGCACAGGAGCGTCCCCACCCTTAAAGGATACTGCTTTGGGACATCCCCAAGGTATCCTGTGGATACCCTATGGACCCTGAAGTAGAAAATATGAGATATGGTAAGAACTTACCCTTGTTATCTCTATTTCTACGAAGTCCATAGGGTTCCACAGGACTCCCGCCCTGTCGCACCTGTGCTGCAGATGGGCTTTGCTCTGGTCACCGGTTTTCCGTCTCCCTCTGGTGAGAATGTGATTCTTGTATGTGTCCAGATCTTTGTTCTCTCTCTTCCTTCTCCTCCTCCGGCCTATGGCTTGGTAACTAACTGAGGTGCCTTGGCCTGGGGGCGGGGTATAGGAGGGGGACCTAGTGCATCCTGGGAGGCTGAAAGCTTAACTTTTTGGTGCCCTGCGACTGACGTCACACCTATACCCCAAGGTATCCTGTGGAACCCTATGGACTTCGTAGAAATAGAGATAACAAGGGTAAGTTCTTACCATATCTCATATTGTTACATATACACCCCCTCCACTGCTGTGTATATTCCCTCATAGTCATATACCACCCCTTCTCCACTGTATATACGTCCCACTCATTGTTCCCTAAGTTCCAGCCCTTCATCAGTGTTGCACCGTATACAGCCTCCATTATACCATACCACCCCTCCACAACTGTTATATACACCCTCCCCTCAACATTGCATACCATCTCTTCTCCACTACATATACACCCCATCCACTGCTGTGTGCACTTAGTTTCGATGGGGTCCGACAGGAGCTGGGTCACCATTTCTAACAGTGGGGCTGCTTCAAGCAGGCCAAGCTTATTTTTATGATTTATTTTTTTATTTCTAGTGTTTTAAACTGAGCAGCAGCAAAAGACTATCCCTTGGTCGTCTGTGCTGCTGCTCCATCACCCCTCCCCGGATAGGTACTCCCAGCGGGACTCTTGGGGGGACTAGCTAGCAAGCTCCCCAGACTGCAGCCCGGAATTCAGGGGACAGGTAAGGCGGGGGCCCGTGTCTTTACTCAGTCTAGCCTCTGGTCTCAGGAGACGAACCAGAGGTGCACCCACAACTCCACTAGACAACCAGGGTATTAATATACTGGTGCAGAGAAATATTTAAAGGGCAGGGGACCCGGTGGTTAACGTCAGCAGGGGGAGAAGGCGTTCTCCCTGCAGCCCCCCCCAGCTCCGGGCGCCATTCCACTGCGGTCTAGCAGTTCCCCCTGAGCTGCTCCTCTCTCACTCTCCGTCCCCTCAGAGATGTGCGGCAGCCATTTTCTGCTTCACAGGTCTCCGGGAACGCTGGGTCCAGTCTCCCTGTATACCTCTCCTAAGGGCATAGATTATACAGCGCTATATTCTACCAGCTACTGCGGTCTGTGTAGTTGACTGTAGTGCCAATGGCATATTTATACAGCCATGGCCAAAAGTTTTGAGAATGACACAAGTATTGGATTTCACAAAGTTTGCTGCTTCAGTGTTTTTAGACCTTTTTGTCAGATGTTACTGATATATTTGGTTCAATACACGGTACCACATACGTATGTATTTGTGACTGGACGCCTTTCGCCTTGGCCGTCCCTGGTCGTGGGTTAGCGCTTTTGGAATCCCACTCACAGTCAGTGACCGCCTGTCACTGACTCCGCCCACTGCACCGTGGGCGTGTAACGATGCTGCCACCACCAAACTACCATCGGCGTTTGGAACCGCTTTTTACGTTACTCTCAGGCTCCTACCTCGACACCTGGAACCGCTTCTGCTGCGTATGCGTTTGACTAGCTGTGGCCACACCACCTGATTGGTGTCGGCTGATTCCTCCTGATCCCTTGCAATGGACCAGGTCTGCACGGTAGCTTGGCAGAGGGCTTCAACTTGGAGACACGGAGCTCTTACCCAGAACAGCCGGAGAACGGAATAGCGTTTGGCGCAATTCTGATGGTCACAGGAATGAGATACAATTGAAGTCAGGCAAGATGTTTATTGCTCAAAGTCTTGAAGAAGACTCGTCCTTCCGTATGAAGGGGTACATCGCATACAAGAAATCTTATCAAGCAATTCTTCTCCTCAAAGAAGTTACAGGGTTGTACAAAAAACACAGGCTCACAGGCCCTGTATATATAGTCAGAACACATAATACAGCATGGTGAAATCCACCCACAGTTGGTCTTGTAAACCAATCAGACCATCTATCCCAAATGTAATTACAACTCACATCCCAAAGAAACTGGTAATTTAATCTCATCCTTTGATACATTTATCACACAGTGACAAAATATCTATGTAGGGTAACCAGCAATAATATTCGCTTTGGTTTTCCTGCAGTAATCATGAAAAAAGCACACTTTTTTCCCCAGAAGTGCACACACACACAGGAGAGATAGTCTCAGGCCATTTCATCCTCTTCACACCACACAGAAACCTTCCAGCCAGGTCTAATCTGGAATGCACTTCAAAGAAAGCTTTGTTACACAATGGGTCTGACCACTAGCATAGGTCAGGACAATTAACATATCACTTCCTATGTCAGGAGGTGAGTGTCTCATAACGATTTGATTTACAGTCAGGTGCATAAATATTGGGACATTGACAGAATTTTCAAATTTTGGCCTCTATTCACCACCACAATGGCTTTGAAATGAAACAAACAAGATGTGCTTTAACTGCAGACTTTCAGATTTAATTTGAGGGTAATTACATCCAAATCAGGTGAACGGTGTAGGAATTACAACGGTTTCTATATGTGCCTCCCACTCATCTGGGGAGGCAGCGCCGCCAGTAACAGTGCCCCCGCACCCCCCCTTCCCATACTCCGTGCCGGCAGCACTGAGAGTAGCGCCCCCCTGTCCCTATAATTACCAGCGGTAGCAACGCCGCTGGTAACAGTGCCCCCCGCACCCCCCCCTTCCCATACTCAGCGCCGGTAGCACTGAGAGTAGCGCCCCCCTGTCCCTATAATTACCAGCAGTAGCAGTGCCGCCGGTAACAGCGCCCGTACCTCCCCCTCTTCCCATACTCAGCGCCGGTAGCACTGAGATCAGCGGCTCCTCTGTCCTCAGCCCCAGCGGGGGAAGTTTCCGGCTGTCACCAGGCAGAAGTGGAGGGAGAGATTACAGCCTCCCCGTATTCTCACTGCTGCACGGAGCTGCGCTGGGAAACTACAGGTACAGTGGGCCTGATTCAGAGCCGCTCGTAAGTGGCCGCTCGTTCGCTCCGAGCGATGTTTGCCCAACTGCGCATGCGTACGGATTGTTATACGCATGCGCAAACCAGTCAGTGCGGCCGAAATTTGTTCGCTAAATAGCGAATGCCTGCTATTTTGAGTGACAGAATGAGGCATATGTGGGTGGTAACAGGGGAAGGTGCTTGAAAACGGGGAGTGGAGATCCGAACGCAGGCGTGCTTAAAGGTCAAAACGGGCGTTTTAAGGGTGTGCATAATTAATACAGCAGCGTCATTGACCACGTCACTGGGTTATTTTATAGCCAGAACTGCTCGCAAGATTGTGGTAGCAAAAACCAACCACAAGAATTGCGAGCAGTTCATACGCTGGTCGATGTACTCGATTAACCTAATAAATAGCGGACATGACGGATGCGAGCGGCCAGGGGGCGTATTTTTCCAAAAAACGACCGCAAGTTTTGTTCGCTCGTTCAGACCTAGAGGCGTGAACAGACCGCAAAGAGCGAACGGTTCATTTGAATAGCCACCCCTATTTTCTGGACGAGCGAGCGCTAATTGCGTCAGGCCCAGTGTCCCTCTGTCACTTTCCCCACCTGTCCCTCTGCGCCTTACCGTCCACTTTAATAAAACTGTCTAAAACTCTCAAAAACCCTGCTCTTGTCTGAAAGGGGTCTACCTGTGAATTTCCCTGGTAGACAGTGTAGTGTGAAAGGGGGGTCTAGACCAAATACCCGGGATTTTTCACAGAAGAAATTCCCGGGTCTGAGCAGGAAATTTCCCGGGTTCTATGTCTGAAAGGGGTATAAATGAATTATACCTGCTCTTTTGAGAGCTGTAAACTCTATTTTACAAATAGAAGAACCCACTCCTGAGAAAAAAAAAAACAACACTTTTTAAACAACAAAAGGTAGTTTTACCAGTGTCCCCTCACTCTGTGAAACATGGAATATGCCCGGTAAAAGGTTTTAAATTCCAAAACATTTAAGTTCCTTTTACCCTTTTCCAGCTACTGATTGCACCAAATGGGAAGTTCCCCCAGCAGTGAATTCTCATGTAACAAGTCTACCTCCTTCACGGAGGTTACAGATAGGCGTATAGACGCTTGTCTCAAATCCATATACTCTCTTACAGGAGCTATTACTCATCCTGTTAGGGCTACGGCCTGGGTGTCAATAGCCATTGAGAGTTGGACAGAGGCCCAAGAAGAGACATTCCCCGCTGATGCTTCAAGGGAACAAATATCCTACATATCTCACATTAGAGATGCAGCCATACTTGGGAGAAGCAGCTATGGATATGGCTATCCTGGCCTCCAGGATATCTGCCACTTTGGTGGTGGCTCGCCGTATTGTTTGACTCCGTTCCTGGAAAGCAGACTTGGGTTCAAAAAGGGCTCTGGAGTCCCTTCCTTTTCTGGAGATATCCTATTTGGTCCAGAATTAGTTAAAATTGTGACTACTTTGGCAGCCTCCAAGACGACTTTCTTGCCTTCTACATATAATACAAAGCCTTGGACGTTATCCTTTCGCCCTCAAGGGTCAGTCCTTTCCACGGCAGCAGGCATCAGCCAAGGACTCCAAGCCTAGGTCTACTAGACATCCACCTGCCAATTCTGAGGACAAGCCTACAGCCTGACGGGGCAGTCCTCTCCCTGGGTGGGAGGCCGACTTCTTCAATACGCCTAGTTTTGGCTTCAGACCACATCAGATGCCTGAGTTTGAGAAGTGGTCTCCCACGGTTATGCGCTATCCTTCCTAAGGCGACCCCCTCCTCAGCAATTATTTTGCACAGTGCCTCTATCAGACCCAAGCAAGGCCCGCTGCTCCAAAGAGCCATTCATTCCTTACTGAATTCAGCAGTAATAATTCAGGTCCCCTTCTCACAATGAGGCACGGCTATTATTCTACCCTTTTCCTGGTTCAAAAGCCCAACGGGTCTCATCGGCCTATCCTCAAATCTCTGAACAAGTTTATCAGGGTGCCCAGGTTTCGTATGGAAACCCTCCACTCTATTATCCTGGCTATGGAGCCTTGGGATTTTATGGTGTCTCTGGACATTGAGGACGCTTACATACATGTACGTATAGTGCCTTCTCATCAACAATATCTTCAGTTTTCTATCCTACAGCAGCATTACCAATTTCAGGCTCTACCATTTGGCCTCTCAACGGCCCCTCGGGTCTTTACCAAAATCATGGCAGTTATGGCTGCCTCCTTTCATCGTCAAGGGATCAGACTACTACCGTACTTAGACGACCTCTTGCTGTTGGCCAGCTCTCCAGAGATTCTTCACTGCCATCTGCTGGTAACAATTGACTTTCTACAAACGCACGGGTGGCTGATCAACTGGAAAAAGTCTTCCCTGAAACCTCAAAGAATGGTACATTGAGGAGTCCTCAGGTTCAGAGAATCTTTCTAACAAAAGACAAGATCTCCTTGATACAACACACAGTGTGCAGACTGCTCCGCAGTCGCCAAGTGTCAATTCACGCTCCTATGCAGACATTGGGATCAATGTTGCCTACCTACGACATGGTGCAGTTCGCTCAGTTTCACTCAAGGCCCCTACAACACCTGATCCTCCCCAGGTGGAACGGCCTACCCCATCTACTTTGAACCCATATTATCCGTCTCCCTCTGGAGGTTCGCCTGTCCTTAGCCTGGTGGCTACAGACATTCCACATAGACAAGGGTAGCCTCTTTTGGATCCTGGATTGGGCTCTCCTCACCACGGACGTAAGCCTCCGAGGGTGGGGCACAGTGAACGGCTAGCACTACTTCCAGGGCCCCTGGACCCCAGTCAAGGCAAAGTTACCAATCAATGTCTTGGAACTTTGAGCCATCTACAGAGCTCTCACTCTGGCTCAGGATACTCTTCAGGGCAGGCCAGTACAAGTACAGTCCGATAACGCCACGGCACTGGCCTACCTCAATCACCAAAGAGGTACTCTGAGTCGGGCAGCAATGGCAGAAGTGTCCCACATTCTCACATGGACTGAACGCCATCTTCCAGCCATCTCCGCGGTATTCATCCCTGGAGTTCTCAATTGGGAAGTAGATTTACTCAGCCGTCACAACATGCATGCAGAAGAGTGTTATATACATCCAGAAGTGTTTCAAATCCTGGTGGACAAATGGGGTCTTCCAGTATATGGAACCAGGACAAGGGACCCCGATGCAGCCTTTGTGGACACATTGTCAGTGAAATGGACCTACCATTTGGCATACCTCTTCTTCTCCCCCCCCCCCCCCCCGCAATATCCTTGCTTTCTCGAGTTCTTCAGAAGTTCAAGCAGGAAGTGGGCACAGTCCTGTTGTTAGCTCCGACTTGGCCTAGACGCCATCGGTACTCCGCTCTACAGAGTCTCTCCATAGACGTTCCTCTTCAACTTCCTTTAATCTTTCATCGGGACAGGGCGGTTCTTAGAACACGTAGAACACGCCCGGGCTTCCTTACCAAGGTGGTCTCGTTTCCACCTACATATGGAAATTGTGGTTCCGACCTTTCAATCAACCAGACCTCTCGGCTGGTTAGGCCTCTTTGGATATGCTCCGTGCTCTAAAGATCTATGTGGACCGTACTACTTCCATCAGGAAATCAGACTCCCTCTCCTATATGGATTCAATAAGATGGGATGGCCAGGTAACAAACAGACTCTGGCCAGATGGATTCGCAATGACTACTACTCTGTGGGTCCCTCGTGAGCAGCCTGGCGTGGTGCCTCAGCTGAACAGCTATGCAGGGCAGCCACCTGGTCATCTGTCCACACCTTTCTTAGGTTTTATGCCTTTGATACATTTACCTCTTCGGGTGTAGGGTTCTCCTATCAGCTCAGGAGTGTCCCCGTCCTTGAACAACTGCTTTGGGACATCCCCATTGTCTCCCTATGGACCCTGAAGAAGAAAAGGAGAGTTATGGTAAAACTTACCTTTAACTCTTTTTCTTCGAAGTCTATAGGATCCACAGGGCACCCGCCCTGACACTCCTAGCTTCTGTGGGTTTCTTCTCTTGGTTACTTGTTTCCTTCTCTGTGTGAGAGTGTGATTCTTCAGTGTACCAGTTTTCCTTCTCTCCTCTCCTGCCTTGGGCTTGTTAACAAAACTGAGTTGCCCTCAGGCTGTGGGCGGGGTATAAGGGGAGGAACCAGAGCATCCTGGGATTGAAACGCTTTGCTGTTGGTGTCCGGTCCTCTAAGGTCCCACCTACACCCCATTGTCTCCCTGTGAACCCTATGGACTTCGAAGAAAGAGAGTTAACAAAGGTAAGTTTTACCATAACTCCCCTTATTAAATACCACCCCCATTAATCATTCCTCCACTGTCATATACACCTCCATTGTTGCATATTATAACTTTCTATCCCAACAATTTCCATGACTCCTTCACTGTCATATACATCCCCTCTCTTTATTGTTAAATACCATTCTTTTCCACCACTGCATTATTTTATACAGTCCCCCAATGATACATTCAACTGATACATTATTCCATTGCCATTAGTAGACATTAGACAGTACTTGTCACTATTAACTAAAGATGTGCGGTTCAGTTTTACTCGGATATGTTCGGATCTCAAAAACGGCATAATGTTGGCTATCAGGCTGTCACGTGTTTTGGATAGCCAATAAGAAAAATCTTGCGATAATTTTGTTGAAAAGAACCGCGTAAACCGAAGCCGCACATCTCTACTATTAACCAACTCTCAAAACAAAAGGATTTTTGCACTTAACTCCATCTCTTAAAGTCCATTGGGGAAACTCGGAAAACGTTTGAAAGTAGTGAGTGAGTGCAGTAGGAGTATGGGCTCTTAACCAAAGTACAAAATCCTATTTATCTTAGTCTTCCAATTGGGGACACTAGTAAAAAGTTTGGGACATCCAAAGCTACCTATAAGGGTTTACTTCTCTCAGCGGAAGCAGAGCAAAGCACTTTTTCTTACAAAACTAACATCCTGGATACAAACACATGAAACCTGTAGAATATATGAACAACCAGGTGGCGGTCCTATACAGCTGTTCAGCCGAAGCTCTGTGCATCTCCATACAGAAGTCACTCGCCAAACTGGTGAAATGTGTTGTAGGATTTTCAGAAACTGGCTACACCTTAAATACGTTGAAATAAAACCCTCTTCTTCTTTCTTTCCATCTGGGAATGAAAAGACAACCCCTGTAAGTGAGTTGTAAGACTAAGGGGTATATTTACTAAGGTGCAGGTTTTTAGAAGTGGAGATGTTACCCATAACAACCAATCAGATTCTACTTATTTTTTTCTAGCACCTTCTAGAAGTAAAATAGCTAGAATCTGATTGGTTGCTATGGGCAAAATCTCCACTTCTTAAAGCCTGCACTTTAGTAAATTTACCCAGAATACTACGTAAGACTGGTGACTGCTTGCAGAGCAAGGTGTTTTGCCTTGTCTATGGGAGAGGATCCCAGGACAGCTGTTTGGAAGCTGATCACTTGCAGGTGTTTGACCCCTGGTGCAAAATGCGAATTTATGTTGATGATTGGTATGTGCATCTGATTGGCTGAAAATGTCTGTATCCCTCCCACTAATGCTAATATATTTGTAATGTGTTGCTGCAATCTATTAATATCATGATTGTTATCAATCCACAGCAATGAAGCAGATTTCTATTTGATCTTATTAGGGAAAAGCAACGTGTATTGATTTGAAGTTAATACATTCATTTTGTCTTAGTATCTCGTTCCAATCAGGGGTGGATCTAGACTGATCTTTTAGGGGGGGGCGATTTAACGATTATTTTTTTCTTGTACTGGCTCCTCCCCCTTTCTGGTCCCAACTCCTCCCCTTTACAGGTCTTTTTTGTGTGTCCACATTGATTATTACAATTTGTATGTGTATGTATTTAGTGTGTGTACATGTACTGTATAATGCATAGTATGCTAAATGCATGTATACAAAGTTACAGTCTACACTAGGGAGGAATTATAAGCGCAGAGCTGCCCATCACTGGCACACTGCAGGGCACCCATGCATTGGCACCTCCTCTCCAGGACATGTGCAAGCAATTCCCTCTACACATTGCCTTCAGATGGCGTTAGCTGCGGGGGCCAATATCAGGAATGCATCTCATTCCGGATATTGGTAAATTTGGCAGCATCGCTTCCCCCACAGAAACCTATGAGGGAGGCGGCTGCCAACGGTAATGGAGGGATTACAGCAGGTATCAGGGGATACTTTGTATTTGAGGTAGATCCCCAAAAACAGGTGTTTTCGGGGAATTTACCTCAAATACATTTTGATAAATGGGCCCCTTAACCCCCACCTCTGACTCTGCACAGCCTCATCATGCACACAGCAGGCTGAATAAGGACTCGGAGGTGGTGTACAGATAAGAAGAGGGGAGGGCACGCATGCAGCCCGTTCAGTTTAGGAGAGAGATGGACGAATTGTGCTGGGGGGGGTGGCGATTGCTACAATCGTTCCAATCTCCATTTACACATGGGCATACCCGTATGACTGCGGCAGCCTGCTTACCAGGCTGCCCACTGTTTTTCTATCTGCAGCTGTCATCATTATTACGGGGACTTGCACCTACTAGGTGCAAAAGATCTGTCAGAAAACGGCGTCTCGTCTGAGCTACAAATGAGCATGGTTGGCCAACAATCCCATACGACGGACCAGTTCCTTGAATAACCATGGTCTCTGCCCAGTAACCTCCCATAGATGCCCATCCAGCTGAAAGAGTGATCCATTGGTGGACAGAACAATCCGTACACATTTGCTAAAGCTAGTTACACTCTATGCGATTTTATTTATCATAGCGATAAATGGGAAGATTTTTCGGCAATATGAGGTTCCGATATCTGTGCTAGACACTATACAATTTAAATTAAGTGCATGTCCGTCCACAAGGATGATGGGGTAATCAGCAAAAAGCATAGGAAATATGGGCAGATTATCGAGTACGCACACACTGCACGATATCAAGAAACTGTGGCCGAGATTTTTGGTCTTGATCGTCAGATTGGATAAGATGTTTAATAACCATTTTATCAGCGAAATGCTGAAATGATCGTTCATACACACTATACAACAAATAGGGCTGGGCACCCGATTATTGGCAAATTGGCCCAATAATTGTATAGTGTGTAGGTAGCTTAACTCTGTCTGTGTGTGTCCGCCTTGCACCACGCATCGCAGTCAGCAATTTATTTCTACAATGTATGCTCAGTATGCAAATGTACATGGGATACGTCCACATTTCCATTGTGCCTGACTCAGAATCAGGCCCTAAATGCAACTTTATTAGTAATCAATAACACTGGGCAGACATGCTACTGATTCAGAGTAGCACGCTATGCCAATATAAGCACAGTTGGCCGATGTTAAAGTACTGCGCATGCGTCTGAGGCGCACTGCGCATGCGTCCCAATTGTTACCACACTGAGATGCAGACAGGCGTGTGGCTGGCATGTGCTAAAAGTGGCTGCATCTGAAGACGCAAAGATGCTCACACAGGGTGCCATACTCAGATGGAGAAACTGCACCTGCCGTAGGGCTGTTGAAAGTTTTGATGGTGCGTCTTAAGACTCACCGAGATGGATTGCCACAGGTGTAAGGTGCTGTGCCTGTGGAGCCTCAGTTTTAAACAAATTGGCTGCGTCATTAGTATAAAGGTGCGGCTGCCGCAAAAGAAGCAGCCAGTACCGTGTCTGCATGCATCACTGAATCATGCCCATATTGTGTATGAATTATGTACTATGATTTCAGCGTTTACTGCTACCACAGTGCAGCCGCTTCTCCGGTGGAGCATGCTCTTCTCTGTGGAAGTAACCCAGGCGCATATACTGCTCTTCTCTCTGGAAGTAACCCAGGCGCATATACTGCTCTTCTCTCTGGAAGTAACCCAGGCGCATATACTGCTCTTCTCTCTGGAAGTAACCCAGGCGCATATACTGCTCTTCTCTCTGGAAGTAACCCAGGCGCATATGCTGCTCTTCTCTCTGGAAGTAACCCAGGCGCATATGCTGCTTTTCTCTCTGGAAGTAACCCAGGCGCATATGCTGCTCTTCTCTCTGGAAGTAACCCAGGCGCATATGCTGCTCTTCTCTCTGGAAGTAACCCAAGCGCATATGCAGCTCTTCTCTCTGGAAGTAACCCAGGCGCGTATGCTGCTCTTCTCTCTGGAAGTAACCCAGGCGCGTATGCTGCTCTTCTCTCTGGAAGTAACCCAGGCGCGTATACTGCTCTTCTCTCTGGAAGTAACCCAGGCGAGTATGCTGCTCTTCTCTCTGGAAGTAACCCAGGCGCGTATGCTGCTCTTCTCTCTGGAAGTAACCCAGGCGCGTATACTGCTCTACTCTCTGGAAGTAACCCAGGCGCGTATGCTGCTCTTCTCTCTGGAAGTAACCCAGGCGCGTATGCTGCTCTTCTCTCTGGAAGTAACCCAGGCGCATATGCTGCTCTTCTGTCTGGAAGTAACCCAGGCGCATATGCTGCTCTTCTCTCTGGAAGTAACCCAGGCGCGTATGCTGCTCTTCTCTCTGGAAGTAACCCAGGCGCGTATGCTGCTGTTCTCTCCGGAAGTAAACAAGGTGCATATACTCTTACTTCTGGACAGGACAGTAGTATAAGCTGGTTTACTTTTGAAGAGATCAAGAGTATATGCACCTTGTTTACTAGTATGTGTGCCTGGGTTACTTCTGGAGAGATCAGAAGTATATGTGCCATACGTGCCGACTATCTGGCTGCCCCTTCCGGGAGGGAGCAGCCAGATCGGCATAACTGGGGGGCGTGGCCAGCAAACGGGGGTGGGGCCGGTCAGATGACAATGATTTGCGGGCGGGTGGCGGAGCCACGCGATCACGTCATTTTGGCCCCGCCCCCGCTACACACTGCCGATATTACAGGCAGTGTGAAGCAGGGGGCGGGGCCAAAATTACGCGATTCCGCGTGAATCGCGTCACCGCTCCCCCCCCCGCTGCGGGGGTTTTACATGGAATTGCGGGGGGGCATGAGGGGTGGGCAGCAGCCGGGAGGATTGCCTGCCTTCCCGGGAGGTCGGGAGCGGCACCCGATTTTCGGGAGGCTCCCAACCAAATCGGGAGGGTAGGCAAGTATGATATGTGCCTGGTTTACTTCTGGAGAAAACAGCAGTATATGTGCCTGGTTTACTTCTGGAGAGAACAGCAGTATAAGCACCTGATTTACTTCTGGACAGGACAGTAGTATGAGTTGGCTTACTTTTGAAGAAATCAAATCAGACGCATATACTGCTGTTCTTTCCAGAAGTAAATCAGGTGCATATACTACTGTTTTCTGCAGAAGTAAACCAGGCACATATACTTCTGATCTCTCCAGAAGTAACCCAGGCACACATACTAATGTCCTCTCCAGAAGTAAACAAGGTGCATATACTCTTAGGGGTAAATTTAAGTACAGGTACCAATGGGCCCTTAATGCCCTGCATGCTGGTACTTGTGGTTCTCCAAGTACCAGCATGCGGGGGAGGCTTGCTGGAACCTGTAGTTCCACTGTAAAGACAATGTTGAAAAATCTATTTTTTACACTACACCTAACACAATCAACCCGTCACCCACCACCCAGGGGTGGCGGGGATAGCCCCGGGCTATCAGCCTAGGCCAGGGGTGCCCTGGAGAGGGTGACCCCTTTATTGGGGGGGTCACCAACTCCCCAGGGATCCCTGGCCTGACTAACGGTCAGGGCTGATGCTGCGGCTGGGGGGCCTGGTGAAAGGGCACCCCTGGCTGTGGCATCAGTCCCCCGTTAGACAGGGTCCAGGGCTGGTTTCAAATATACGGTGGAACTCGCGTCATTTCTTTTCTCCGTATATTTAAAACCAGCTCTGTCCCTGCTGCCTTGTGCTGGTTCTTACATTACAATGGATCCCTACACATTTTTTTCCCTGTAATGTTAAGAACCTGGACAGGCTGGCAAGCTCGGGGCTGGTTAGTGTATTTGGGGGGGACCTCACGACATTTCTCTAATTTTTACTAGGGAAAACAAACAAGCAGCAGGCACATATCTCACTGATATGTGCAGGCTCCTAGCTCGGGAGAGATTTGCAGAGAGAAAACACTTCAATCTCGGGTGAGTAATCTCCTGCAAAACGAGTTACTCGGGAGAGATATCTCGTTCTGCTTCACATTTGGCAAACTCGTTTAGCCTCAAATCGCCTGTTGGTAAATTTGGTAAAAGAAAAGGGATTAAATCACCCGAATTTTGGCAAATTCCAGCGAGATAAATCACTTTGAAAATCGGGACCATCTCGAATCTTAGTAAATTTACCTCTAAATCTCTTCACAAGTAAATCAGGTGCATATACTACTGTTCTCTCCAGAATAAAACCAGGCACATATACTACAGATCTCTCCAGATGTAACCCAGGCACACATACTACTGTTCTCTCCAGAAGAAACCCAGGTGCATATACTAATGTCCTCTCCAGCAGTAAACAAGGTGCATACACTGCTGATCTTTTCAGAAGTAAACCAGTCGCATATACTAATGTTCTCTCCAGAAGTAAATCTGGTCATACATGCCGACTTTTTGGCAGCCCCTTCCGGGAGGGGGCTGCCAGGTCGGACCAGCAGAGAGGGTGCGGGCGGCTGTAATGGGCGGAGCAGGGACATGTCCATGCGTTCACATCATCGCGGCCCCGCCCCCGCTTTATAATGCCGATGTTACAAAGCAGGGGGCGGGGTTACGATGACGCAATTTTGTGCGAATCGTGTCATCGTTACCCGAACCGCCCACTTTTATATGCGGTCGCAGGGGTCACCGAGACTTGCCTCCGACAGTCCCAGGAGAGTAGTCAAGTATGAATCGGGTGCATATACTACTGTTCTCTCCTCAAGTAAATCTGGAGAAAACAGTAGTATATGCACCTGATTTACTTGAGGAGAGAACAGTAGTATATGCACCTGAAGTATAACAGGCACATATACTACTGTTCTCTCCAGAAGTAAACCGGGTGCTACCTTTGACGAACTGCACTAATCTTTCCAGCTAGATCTGCCTCTTTTCAGGTATATCTTTAGCTTGGGATCTAAGCACAAATTCTGTCCTATTCAAAATAAGCCCCTATGTGCATACTTGCCAACTTTTTATGTCTCCTCTGGTAGAAGCCCAGAGAGGAGACGCAGCTGGTCACTTCACGGGAGGATCTGGCCACTGTGAGTGCGTGGGACTACCCATTAATTCAGGTGCCTCCCGCAATTTCCAGGAGAGTAGGTAACTATGCCTGTGTATCTAAGCTGTGGAGGAGGTAGACAAAGCCAAAGTTTAGAGGTGATTACAGCAAAATTTGATAAAGCCTGGTCTCTTTGGCAGGATTCCCATTATGCTTTTGTTGTTCCTTCTCATGATTTGTTTTAAATATTTATTTATTCATTTATTATTGGGTTTATTATGACTCCGCCAGTTAGCATTATATTTTATTTAATATTCATTTTAATATTGTTTGATTATATATTATGTGACTTTGCCTAAAGTTTAAGTTATACTTTCCAATTTGGTTACTGAATATATTATTATTCAGATATATGTTAGCTATAGCTTTCTCAAATTAAAATTTTCTTATTGTGTTAATATGCTCGGCAATGTGATTTTTGTTGATTATATGATATTCAAATATGTTATATACTGTATATATTTCACAACTTAAAATGTTTTCATATTGTGATAATATGCTTCGCAATGTGATTTATGTTGATATTTGATAAAACTAAATTAAAATACTAGATTTAAAAAAAAAAAAATAGGCAACTATAGCAGCATATGTAACACGGTAATATTATATACAGCCATGGCCAAAAGTTTTGAGAATGTATTGGTTTTTACAAAGTTTGCTGCTTCTGTGTTTTTAGACCTATTGTCAGATGTTACTATGGTATACTGAAGTAAAATTACAAGCATTTCATAAGTGTCAAAGGCTTGTATTGACAATTACATTAAGTTTATGCAAAGAGTCAATATTTGCAGTGTTGACCCTTCTTTTTCAAGACCTCTGCAATTAGACCTGGCATGCTGTCAATCAACTTCTGGGTCACATACTGACTGATGGCCGCCCATTCTTACCTAATCAATGCTTGGAGTTTGTCAGAATTTTTTGTGGGTTTTTGTTTGTCCACCCGCCTCTTGAGGATTGACCACAAGTTCTCAATGGGATTAAGGTCTGGGGAGATTCCTGGCTATGTACCCAAAATTTAGATGTTTTGTTCCCCAAGCTACTTTGTTATCACTTTTGCCTTATGGCAAGAAGCTTCATCATGCTGGAAAGGCATTGTTCGTCACCAAACTGTTCTTGGATGGTTGGGAGAAGTTGCTCTTGGAGGATGTTTTGGTACCATTCTTTATTCATGGCTGTGTTCTTAGGCAAAATTGTGAGTGAGCCCACTCCCTTGGCTGAGAAGCAACCCCACACATGAATCGTCTCAGGATGCTTTACTATTGGCAGAGTTGGGAAGAAAAATTGTTGGAGAACATATAGAAATTTGGGTTGCACTACCATTTTTATCAGATTGATCCTGTCAGTAATTGTAAGAGCATGAGCTCGTTTTATCTTTTAAGTACGTAATGGTGGGTCGATATTGAGGGTTACATAGTCTTTCGGGGGATTAGTCACTCAAATGCCTAAATATTTAAATTGATTAACCCAGTAGTATACTATACTACTTCCCAGGAGGGGAAGTAGTATAAGAGGTACCATAGGACACATACCTCTGAGGGGACATATAAAGGATTTATCCCAATTAATCTTTAGATTGGAATATAAACCAAACTGATCAATATCCCAAAGAACTATAGGCATTGCAGACACATAATCAGACAAAAAATAAGATCATACGCATATAGAGCAACTTTATCTTCCTAGCTGCCACCTGTAAACCGGCAGTGTCTAAGTGTGCTCTAAGAATATAGGCCAACAAATCAATAGCCAAGGCAAAAGGGGTCAGGGAGGGAGCAACCTTCTCTAGTGTCCCGGGATACAGATAACGAGGGGGAAACTCGTTAACTGAAACTCTCGTACACGGACTCTCATAGATCAGTTGTACCCATTTTCAAAAACAATATCAAACCGGCGCATGACCTCCCACAAGAAGGGCCACTCTACAGAGTCAAATTTTGGCATGTGTCTTATAAACATAAACTGGATGCCATCCGATTCTGGAGCCTTATCTCCAGGGATGGAATTGATTGCTGCATTCACTTCTTCTAGAGTCAAGGGAGAGTCCAGATAGTCCCGGTTCTAGGATGGCAATCAAGCAAGCCCAGAAGAAGCAACTTAGGACCTGCAGGTCAGAGTCAGCATAAGTCAGTTGGGTACTGTAAATGGATTTATAATAAGACATAAAAACATCAGATATCAGGTCTAACAATCTCTGATACCACTAGTGAAGGGCATTCGGCATGAACTATGTTAAATAACTACCTGTTCTATCCACCTGCATATAGTGCACGTAAGAATTAAACATTTTGTTCTGTCCATCAGGTGAACTGACCAAGCATCTTGGGCCGCCAGCCATTGTACACAGGATGATTCAAATCTATCCTCAAAATACTGTAACAAGATCTCTACAGGCAGATTCTAAGGCAGCCTCCTTCTTTCTATAAAACAGTTTCAATTCCACCACCCTACGTATAAATGTTCCAGGAGCAAATGCCTTAAAGGCATCCCACAATACAGCTATTGGACTAGAAGCAATATTGTCAGCAAAGTAGCTCTCCCAGAGATATTCTAATTCTGACCCCGCACCCATTTGTAGCAGCCATGATGGATACAGTTTCCAGAACTGCTGACACCTAGGGCCACAGATATCCATACTCGGCAAATGATCCGAAACGCCCCTGGTTTTATACTCAATGTTGGAAATTTTAGGTAGCAGAGAGTGAGAGGCCAGGGCCAGGTCAATGCTTGAAAAGCAATGAGTGGAGGTAAAGCAGGAGAAATGACATACTTCAGGATGTTTAATCTTCCAAGCATCAGCTCAGCCTAGGCCTCCCACAAATCTGGGAAAGCCATCGCCTCCCTGCACAATGGACCCCAAGGACTCCGTACAACTGTCAAACTGAGGGTCCATAATGTTGTTAGTCCTGCAGGCAAAGTATCGGTGGATCCGGGTAGCAAATGACAAACATGGCCGCTTGTTTCAAGGCATATGAAAAATGTGGAATATATATAAAATTAGAATGAGATTACAGTGGACTACACAATCAAGAAAGACATACCTGCCATAAGGGTAGGTTTGTATAGCCTGAAATACGTACAAATGGGACGACTTATTAACAATAATGGAGACCCCCTTAGAGGAGGTATACGTGGCATGGTACCCCCAGCTCACTCAAGGATGCTTGAGGGCCAGAACCTTACTCCCAACCAGATGAGTTATCAGGCTGATACTGCCTAAGTATTTTATGTACCAACGAGAGTTTCCTTTCCTTCCCCCTCCCCGGACATTCCAGGCAAGGACATTCAGCAATACCACAAGAAGACGTAAACATAGCCAGTGCAGTTTGACTAAAATATATATATAGCAGAATGGAGTAAAATATCCATAACAGATATGACAAATAATGAATCCATTTAACATTACAGGCCATACTGTGTAGCTTATATCACATGGGTAGAAACATTCAAACAAATTGGATCAACGGTAATGGAGAATACAATGCCTTGGAACACTATGCGTGAATTACAAACATGGGTTTAATCCAACACGTAGTCACTCTGGCGCGAGCTGTCTACGACCGGGCATACTAGGATCCTTCCTTCCTACCTATATATCTGTCTGTTATTACCCAGTTTTGTTCTATCAATGTTGACAATTGTAAAGCGCAACGGAATATGCTGCGCTATATAAGAAACTGTTAATAATAATAATAATCCTGCCATGCAGCGGCTCCCGTGTGGAACGTTTTACTGATCCTTTCGCTTTTGTCTAAGATAAAGTGTAGATATGTGTGTGCCTATGGGATTAATGGGGTCAATACAATTAGCTGCAAAGGGTGCGAGTTGCAGTTGCCATGGCGTTAAAACGCCAGCAACAGCACCTCATCTTGCACCCTTCGCAAGTTGATCTCACTCCTATGGGACTGTGAGCATTTTTGAGCGAGTTTGGGCTGCTGTAAGTGCAGCTGTTGACACAATGACTCGCATCCACAAGTAAATCGTGGCTAATTGGATTGACCCCTAAATGTATACTATGGACCAGTTTATAGAAAGACTTAAGTGCAGTGTGCTCTAATGTAGTTATGCCCACAGCTCACTGCACTGTGAGGTACTATTGCGCAGGCACTTGGAAATTTTCTGGCAAAAGTTAATATTATTTGCTCTAGTTTTCTGGCCAAGTGAGATTTTTTTTTTTAATTCAGTACATAAAGATATAGGGTCAGTATGGCCATCAAGGTCCCATCCCCTGATGGTTGCTGCTATTTCCTAGTTGGAGAAAGGACCTCTGTGACGTATCCACCACGTGACCGCTGCAGGAGGCTGGACCGCTCCTGCGTTACCATCCACTAGGGCATAGAGGGGGAATAAATAATTGTGGCGAGCCACCGTGCCCGAAGCGTGGCGAGCGGACACTTTTAGTCCCCCGTTAGCATCCCCAACCCTCCCCCTTTCAGGCCGGGTCACGTGGGTGTGACGTCACAGGTCCATCTGCGCTGTATAGTCTAGTCCTAACCATCCCCTGATCCATCTCAGAAGATCGATTTCCCACTGTGTGGCATGGAAGAAGCTGGCGCAGAAAAAAAATATTGTACACAAGGTTTAATTTTCTCACCCAGGTGAACTAGGATCATAGAACCTTTATCTCAAGTTGCATTTTATTTGTGTTGTGCCTCAAGAAAATGCTTATGCCGGTGGATGAGCTCTCGTACTTGTTACTTCCTCTAGTCCACAGGTGACTGTGACTTAATAAGTTCCTCAGCCTTCCCGGACCTGCACCATAAGCACATCCACGGTCAGTTTGATTAACCATTCTGGACTCAAGCATGGATATCCCTAAAACTGTAACTGCGGAATTTGGGACCCTCTGCTCTAGTCTATTAAGACTATTGAGTAAGACTTCCCGATCTATTCAAGTAAAGGGCTGCAAGACCAAAATGAGGCATATTATCTGTACCTTCCCTACACCCTAATAGGTGTATTCCCCATGTATGCACACTACTGCCAGCTGGTATACCTAGCTGTGCCTTCCTTACACCCTGGGAGGAGTATTCCCCATGTATGCACACTACTGACAGCTGTTATACCTAACTGTGCCTTCCCTACACCCTGAGAGGTGTATTCCCCATGTATGCACACTACTGCCATGTGTAAATACTGAGCTGTGCTTTCCCTGCACCCTGGGAGGAGTATTCTCCATGTATGCACACTACTGCCAGGTGTAAATACTTAGCTGTGCCTTCCCTACACCCTGGTAGGAGTATTCCCCATGTATGCACACTACTGCCAGCTGTTATACCTAACTGTGCCTTCCCTACACCCTGAGGTGTATTCCCCATGTATGCTCACTACTGCCAGGTGTACATACTTAGCTGTGCCTTCCCTACACCCTGGGAGGAGTATTCCCCATGTATGCACACTACTGCCAGCTGTTATACCTAACTGTGCCTTCCCTACACCCTAAGAGGTGTATTCCCCTTGTATGCACACTACTGCCATGTGTAAATACTTAGCTGTGCCTTCCCTACACCCTAAGCACATCCCACACGACTGCAACGCATAGATTGTTGTGTTGTTATTAGCATTGTGCTGCTGTGATGAAGTAGAGGGGCGGAGTTGGGGGCTTGTTTGCCCGTACTCCCGCGATTCACCAATTACCGCTCTCCCCGCTCCCCACTAGCCAATGGCAGCCCGTTGACTGAGAAACAAAGACGTGACGTCAGCGAGGAGGCGTGGCGCGAGCGGTATATATAGGCGAGGCGGCGCGCGCAGACGGACGTTATTCTGTTACCGCGCTCGGAGTGTGATTTGTCGCGTTGCCCGTGACCTGTTGTCGGTAAGTGAACTCCACCACCCCGACCGGAGCCTTCATCCGGTTGGGTGTTAGGATTGTAAAGTTGGTGCTATAGACGCTGGAGAACGCAAACTTGTATCCTAATTGTCGTTACCGTGGCCGCTCCGGTGCTGTACCGGAGATTTCCGTTAAGTGTTTTTAGGCGTCGGTGCATGATGTCATGGGCGGCTAGCGGGCCAGTGTCGGCCGTTTGGCGGTTATGTCCCGTAAGCAGGGTCAGGCGTTAGGTCACCCCTCCCCCCCCGTGTTCCCGGAGCTCGCTGGGCGCCATATTGTCTGGTCGTTGGGGGAGGGAGAGCGGGGACGTGAGGGGAAGCCGCCCTGTGATGGATGACGGGGCCTCGGTGCTCTACGGACGATTGGTGCCCTAACCGTGAATATAAGGTCAACACAGCCTTACCGGCCACCGACTGCCCCCCCCTAACTCCCCACACCAACGTCCTTGTCCCGGCTGCAGCCGTTGTCTTCTCGCATGGAGGCATCGCGCGGTCCTGCTGCTGCCTCCGCTGTGGCGGCGGAGTCCCGGTCAGGATAGTGGTGTCCCGGTGATATATGATGCGGTGTATGTGTGCCGGTGCTTACGGCAGGGTGTAGTGTCTTCAAATCTGTTTTGTTCCGGCTCTGTGATTTGCTCCATGTTACAGATCACATAATGGCGGGTGTCCGGGGAGCTGCAGTGTCACACACCGGCCGCTAGTAGCGGGTACTATGTATAGCAGAATGAGCAGAGACACCTGTGCTGGGAGCTTCCAGTGATGATGCTGTAGGGAGGATGTGGCTGTGCTGGGCCCTGGTGTACTGCTCAGCGTACCTCCTCCTGTGTGACTTATTATATACTAATGTTGGTGTACTGCTCAGAGCACACCTCCTCCTGTGTGACTTATTATACACTAATGTGCTCTGACACTTGCTCGTCACTAAACTTTTTGTTTTTCAGGATATATTGCTGAGCAATGGCCCGTACAAAGCAGACTGCCCGTAAATCCACTGGAGGAAAGGCTCCTAGGAAGCAGCTGGCCACTAAGGCAGCCAGGAAGAGTGCCCCCTCCACTGGAGGTGTGAAAAAGCCTCACAGATACAGGTAACATTCAGACTATAATCATATGTGCAGTGACTGATGGTAGATTTCCCCCCTCCCCCCCCCCCCCCCCCCTGACTGAGAACAATTAAGATGGGGGTCTCTGTTTGGACGATGTGTTTACTTATTTCAAGTGACCCCTACAGTTTAAAAGTTGTGACACTGCATGTTTTTGGTGCAATGTGCACAAGTCTTGTACATAAGGTAGGCTCACATCATACATTCTCTTGCATACACCTATAAGACTAAAGCCCCATACACACTGGATGATTGTGAATGATATCGTTGAACAATAAAGCTTTCAGTATGTATGCAGTAAATGGACAATGTCTGCTCCCGTGAGTTAACTATATCCCTAGTTGCCTGAACATGCAGCTCAATCTGGGGATAGTGATGCCATGCTGCTGAATGCAGCATTGTCCCACCATCGTCCAGTGTGTGCCTTAAGGTAAAATGAGCTAGGGTGCGTTTGCCTTTAAATTCCATTACACTTTTCCTTAGGGCTGTTTTCAGGTAGCAGCATAAACATTATTTTTGACAAATAAAGTGAAATTTTCTTCATCCAAGACAAAAGGAAAAAAAAAATGCAGCGTCCCTATTTGCCTAAAAATGTGGGAATTTATTTCAGAACCCTTTGGCCATCCCCCCTAATTACCCAAAAAATGTTTAGTAAGTTGCGTACTTTGGCGAAAGGCTACAAGTAAAGTTTTGGGTGAAAAGAAAAATGAAAATGGGTTTAACGTATTGGGTCTGGTTTTTCGGGTAGTGGTATGGATGTCAAGAGATTAAACATCGCACGCAGTAGGCTATTTTTTAAACAGTTTTTAAAATTGCGCCTTTACGACTAAATATACTTGTACCCATTATAATGTACCTCCAATTTACATGCAACAGTAATTTCCTAGGGAAAAAATTGTATTCTGTCTAAATTCCCCCCCTTATATACACAAATTACCACCAAAGTACCCAAAAACTTCTAAATTTATGTTTTACGTTGGCTATTTTTTGGGGGGGTTCAGATGCAGTTTCCAGAGTTTCTTTGTTTTTTTTTGTTTGTTTTTTTTTTTGCCTTTTTTATTAATCACCTGGTTTTGCAGATGGTAGAAAAAAAAAAAACCTGCCTTTTTAATTTAATCCGGGCCTTATAGTGTGATTCAATGTGATGTTGAAATGCCCCGGGAGGGAGCTCCTGGAGCTATCAATGTCAACGTGCTGTTAAGTAAAAAAAAAATGCTGGTTCCCGTGACTTAACCTGGATGTTTAGTCACGAGAACCAGTTTTCTCCGACTAAAGTGCCAGCCGCATGGCTTAGTGCTGTGCTAAGCTGTAAACAGCCATGTGGCTGGCACTTTTGTTGGATTTGTCCTTGCATCCCTGGGGGCGTGAAAAGCAATCCCATTAGCCTGCCCAAACATCACGTTGAATTGCTGCGGGAGCTTCCCTCTCAGGACTATTTAATCACATTGAATTGAATTGCCCCCTTAGACACTGGCATCATAAATGCCCCTAGTATCTGTTGGGCTTTTGTTACAATTTAGATATTAAATGGTCATTACTGATTGCAGCAACATGAAGGCTGTTCTGGGGTGTGTTATATTGTCTGTGTCAACAAAGCATCCCTGTAGTGACTTTCCTGGCCCTATGGTGCTTCTGGTGATAAATATTGCTAATCGTAAACTCCCCTCCCGCAGTTTAACCATGCTGAGCATTCACATGAAAGCTTTATGAACATGTTGCCACACTGCACATGTCTTCAATGTTTCAATTATGAACATTGGCATGACTCATCCCAGCTGTTCCACTGGATCGTTTTGCTTGCTCTATACAAGAAAAAAAATCTGGATGGGGGGTGTGCAGTTCAAATGGCAGGGGTGGCTCAAGGTGTCAGTGTGCTCATTACTCACCCCATGGCTATCTACATCATTTTTCTTTACACACCTCAATGTGGTGCAAGAAAATCCACAAACTTTAGCTGTGGTCATGAAGTAATTATGTGCACCTCTGGTCCCTGCCACTAATTGAATTACCCAGACAGACCTGTGGTATAGACAAATCGAGGCAATGCAGTCTCTAACCTGGGACTTGGTGTCTTATTAATGGTCTAGGATTACTAGGTTGCTTACAGATGCGTTCTTGTAGAGCTTTAGTCCAAATGGCTGCCACTGTGGCAGGGGAACAAGTCTTGCATGTTTGTGCTAAAATCTTTGTTGGTGAACCGTTTCCCATTATACTGACAAGTCGTTTGTGTGGTCTTTAAATGTTAGGTTCAGGTTAGTTTAAATGGGACTGACAAAGGTGTGGAAGCTTGTTGCCATGCTGGTTTTAGCTTGTCTGAATAATGAGCGCTTGGGTATAATAGTCTTCTAATGTTTATGTAGTTTAACAATCCATTAACGTGCAAATGCTTTAGTTGCACTTATTTCATAGTTCTAATGGAGCGTACACACGGTCAGATTTGTCAGACTTGTCAGATTTGTCAGATGAATGACTGAACGATTAAAAGTTTTGAACGATTTGAACGATTTTTGACTGCATTAAAATGAATGGAATCGTCCAAGTCTGACTGCAAACCCGTCAGATGTCAGATATCGTTATCTGACAAACGGGAACACGCATCGTTGATCGTCCATCGTTCAGATATGAACGATTTTCCTTCAGATATGAACGACTGAACGATTTTTAAATCGTTATCGTCCATATCTGAAGAAAAAATCTGATCGTGTGTATGCACCACACCTTATATAGTTGGTTAAATCAGAACTTTCCCCTTCTCTCCCCAGGCCTGGTACTGTGGCTCTGAGAGAAATCAGGAGATACCAGAAGTCCACTGAGCTACTGATCCGCAAGCTACCCTTCCAGCGTTTAGTGAGGGAAATTGCTCAGGACTTCAAAACTGACTTGCGGTTCCAGAGTGCTGCTATTGGTGCTCTACAGGTGAGTAAATGCTGAAATGCTTGGAACACTCTGCTTTAATGAAAAGTCTATGGCTGCTTGTATTAATAACTTTTTTTTTTTTTTTTTCCTCTTTTAGGAAGCAAGTGAGGCATACCTGGTGGGTCTCTTTGAGGACACCAATCTGTGTGCTATTCATGCCAAGAGAGTAACTATTATGCCCAAGGACATCCAGCTAGCAAGAAGAATCCGTGGAGAGCGTGCTTAATTTTTTTTTTTTTTTGCTTGAAATTGTTTTGAATCTTAGAAATTTTTTTTACTTTACAAATGTACATAAAGTGTGATGTCCTTTTATTTTATAAAGGGTTTGTTAACTGTAGAGTAGTTGACAGTAAATCAGTAGTACACATTTTTATATGACATTCCCTTAATCCTCAGGTTTTTCAGAAAAATTTGTATCTGCAGTTAGTTTACTTCTGTTCCCCTTCCCACCTTACGAGTCTGCATGTTTTGGCTCCAATCTCTCCATACCTTGTTATCAGTGTATCTCCATTGTAAATAAACTTTCCACTACCTCAGTGATCTTTGTCTTAAGCAGTGATTGCGCTGAGTGAGCAAAAATGTGGGTCCCAGGGATCCCCACTTCAAAAAATTGGGGTCCTACTCCAGTTTCTGGGTCATATTTTATGACTCACTGCCTGCAGCGTGTAACAATGCGCTATATTGCATGTTTTAAGCTGAGAATGACATGGGGGTCTAATCACTAAACCTGTGTGAGAAAGAAGTCCCAGCCAATCAGCTCCTGTCATTTTTCAAACAGCCTGTAAACTGACAGCTGATTGTCTCTCAAAGGCTTAATGAAGACTCAATGGGGAGGATGGAACAGGGGGACACAGGGGTGGGAGGGGAGAGTACGCAGAAGGTACAGACAAGTGGGGGCACAGGAGAGCAGAAGGGGTACAGATATGGAGAGGGGTAAATGGGTGTACCAACATGGAGTGGGTAAGAAGGGTACAGGAGAGCAGAAGGCAGACATGTAGAGATATTGGGCGGTGCAAACTATTGACTAAAGTAATACTAAACCTTACTATCTGGGCATAATGTACCCTATGTTATATACTGTATATGAAACAGATGCTGCCTGAGCCACAAAAATAATCCTGGCAGTCATGGCTGTCATCTGGCAGCCCAGCAGAGATGTTGGGGGAAGTCAGGCTTCCTCCTCCCATACCACTTGCTATCCCACTCCCATGCCTGCCCTGCTGTGGCCCCTGCCCCCAATACCTTGTGTGGCAGCTGGAGGGACATGGGCAGCCGCAGGGTCTTCAGTCCATGAGGCGTAGGATGCTGCTCCTGGCCACAGGGCATGGTGCGCTGCTGCATGCACATCCAGGCATGTCTCCGGATGGTGGAGGAAGCCTCCCATTACTGCAACAGGCACACAATGCTGCTCTAACTCTCACTTGGGCTGGGCAGTTGCGCGCTCATTGGTTGACACTCAAGAGCAGGATTTGCTGACTTGCTGTCAATGGTGATTGGCTGCTCTGGTGTGCACACAGCATGTCCCTTGGGAACCTGGTCACTTAAAAATCTGGTCCCTCACCTGTATCGCATAAATACGTGCTATAGCGTGTATTTTGTGATCCCTGGTATCAAGATTGATTAGCTACCTGTCTTGTGTAAAATGGAGATAAATGAGGGGTGTCTAGTATTGTTGGTACTAAAAGCCTCTTAAAAATATGAGGTGGCTTCTGAAGAACAGTCTATAAATGTGCAGTGGCTGTATTATCACATCTTCTGGCACTGCTACAATTGTTTTTTTGTTGCCCTACCTGATTGCAAAAACACATACATGTGTGAACTGTGTGGTGAAACCAGTAAAGTACAACACATTTTGGGGAAAGTCTGTACCCCGTAAAAAGCACCTAGGAAATCAATACAGAATTGTATTAATAGCCCTAGCAAACCTATTATGATGTGTCAAATGACATGTTGAAAAATTATAAAACAAAGTAATATTTCTTCAGGCTCCACAGGGAGACCTTGCGGTGTAGGTGGTGGTTGAGGACCAGGCACCACGCAGTTAAAGCTTTCAGCTCCCAGGATGCATTGGTCTATACATAACCCCCAAGCCAGAGGCATCTCAGTTTAGTAGGTGCCTGGCTGGAGTTTGGTCACCATTATGCAGTAGGCTGCCCAGTAGATTTTATTTGTTTTTTTTTAGATTTTCCTGCTGAGTGTCCACAGGACATCTGCGCTGCTGCTCCAGGCGCTGCAAAGCCAGCTTCGGCAGGCATCCTGAGGTCTTTGCTAGCCAGACACAAGGAGACTGGTAAGGCAGGTCATCGCTTGCGGTGACCTGCGGATTGGGTCATAGCTTCGGTCTCGGGCCAGACCAGAAGCGCTGAGTGAACACAGGCTTTGTCCAAAGTGATCCACTAGACCACCAGGGTACATATGGAGCGAGAATCCAGTGTCCCGGTAGTCAAAAAATCAGCATTGGGAGGTCAGCTTTCCCCATTAAAGCGGCCCCTCAGCTCAGGGCACCATTCCTCTGAAGTCTCCTTTGACCACACTGCCTCAGGTCTCCGGTGGCCCTTTTCTCCAGGCTCAGCCACAGCTCTCAGGGAAACGCAGGGTCCTCCCCCCCCCCTGACATACCTCTCTGGAGTAAGGTTATGTAGCGCTATAGCCTACCAGATGTCACTGACCTCAAAATCTGTAGTTGATTGTAGTGCCTTTCTGCAGTTATATGGTATTTCTGCATTGTATGTAACTTGTGCTAGCACTGCCTGTCTGTCATTTCTCTATACTGTCAGAATCTTTCTTTTTTTTTTTTTTTTTTTTTTTTTCCTTACTTTGCTTTAACATACAGGTGTATTCAGGGTTTTTCCAGTGCCTCACATCTCTACAACAACTGTATTTGTGAGGGTTGTCACATAGTTGGTTACTGCACAGAGCCATATTTGTGCTGTGTGCTACTGCAGCTTGCCAAAGCATAAGACAGGATCAGTATATTGCTATCCTACATACCCATTGCCATATTGTGAACTATACTACTCTACAGCCATGTCTAGCAAAAGTAGCAAGCAAGCCTCTGCACCCATACTATCATGCAAATTATGTGCTGCAGGCTTAAGTGAGGAGGACAAGATGTTTTTTTACTCCATCAGATGACCCCTAGGCCACCCCCACCCCCCCACCCCCAAAGATCCTGCACAAGAGCCCCCCCATGGGCTTCCTTTTCTACTTCAGGGTCCATAGGATACCTTGGGGTATAGGTGATGATGTCAGGCATCGGGCACCATAGAGTTAAGTTGTAAGCCTCCCAGGATGCAATAGGGTCCCCCTCCTATACCCCGCCCCTGAGCCAAGGCATCTCAGTTTCGTTGGTGCCTGGCCGGAGTCGGATGCACCTGTTTAGAGGGGGGCTAAGGATAGCCCCTGAAGTTTTCTACAAGGCAGCTGTGGCTGCACATCTGGAGGTACAGCATGGACAGTCATTCTTGACGTCCATGCTGTCTTTCCTACACCCACGCCGGTACTGATCCGGGGATGCTGGTAGGCATCTGGGGTCATAGCTAGTGGTGACCCCAGATGTTTGGGACCATGGCCGGATTCAAGGAGGACAGCAGGTAAGCAGCGGGGTCCTGCGGTGGGTCCCTGCTGGAACATGGTCCAGAGTCCCCAGGCAGGGGGCTCCCTGGGGACTGGCTGCAGTGTGGAGCCAGGTTTCGGACCTGCGCTTCCACTGCCCCCTGGGACAACGGACCGCAGCTGAGCGGTAGCGCAGTGGCGTGCCAGGGGTTAATTGCATGCCAGGGGAGCGCGCCATCCCTGTACACAGCCCTCTGCGCTGCCGATTGGTCCTGTGGCAGCGCTCCTCCCCCAGGCCGGCCTCCTCTCTGCTCCTCGGTGGCCATCTTTATGGAAGCATGGTGAACGCTGCTGATCGGTGGCATCGTGGTCTGGGTCCCCCAGCATACCTCTCCTCCGTTGGAACAGGTCTGTGTAAGCAGCGCTGAGTCCTACCAGGCCCTGTGTCTGCTTAGTTGAGGATCAGCGCTGATAGTGCAGGGATTGATTTCTTTGCATTGTATGTGACTGCTGCTAGCGTCTGCTGCCTGTACTTTCACTTTCTACTGTCAGCCTTTTCACTGTCCCTGATCTTCTGCTAAAGCCCTTGCGGTGCGGTGATTGCAGGGCGGTTCTCTCACTATACTTAAGGCCCCCATACATCAGCAATCTGAAAACCACAATTGAACAATATGAAGATTTATTGCCCAATCTTAGGATTTCCCAATCGAGCAATCTGCACCCATACACTACAGATCTTTTTCAGTGATTTGCAGATCGATTGCAGAAAACACAGATCGGACAATCTTGAAAGGCCCATCATTTTACTGGTAACGGTCTGCTGATCATGGCCATACACTAGCAATCTACAGCCCCAATCCATCTGTGAAATCCAACATGTTGGACAATCTGATTTAACAATTCCCATCACTTTTTGGTTGCGATCTGTGAAGCCCATACATTGCAGATATTTATACACAATCGATTGCAAATTGCACGAATGCTGCAATCCATCTCTGATGTATGGGGGCCTTAACGCGTATCAGAGGGGTCACATATTTGCCATCATGTCTGAAAGTGATTTTCCTCTCCAGCTTCTGTGTACTACATGTAAGGTACCTATAGGGGGGGGGAGCGCGGAGGGGCTATGTCGGCCGTGTTTTTTATTGACGCGGCCAATTACTATCACGGCTCCGGTACAGGAACCGCCCTGGGCTTTGTCCGCTAAAGCGCTTACAACCCTAGTGGGCCAGTTAGCTCCGCAACCTACGTTCCCTCAAATGGGATTGTCCCGGCAGGCAGTGGTGTCGTCACCCATGCAGACAACTGATGGTACCCCACAGTCTCCCTATTTCCCCTCAGGTTTCTCAGGAGCCTGCGTGGGTTAATTCGCTGACAAGTTCTGTGCAGCATTTGTCAGACGTGTTACAAGGGGAGTCCGTGTTACGGCCTCACAAGCGGCCGGTGGCGTCTCTGTCTACTCCTTATGAGGATGACGGGACGACCGATGATGGGGAGATTCTGGATCTGTCGGACCAAGAACCTCTCCGTACTAAAGAGTCGGACGCTAAGTCTAAGGTTTATATACCTGGCCTTATTCGTGCAGTCCGCACAGCTTTAGTTATTGAGTATGATGAACCTCCGGTCTCAAAATCCAAATATGCCTTTTTCAAAGATGTTAAGGGTGATACCACGGTGTTTCCTCTTTCCGGTCAATTGGTGGACCACTTAGAGGAGGCGTGGAAACATCCTGGCAGACGGTATCAGCCTCAAAAACGTTTAGCAGTGTCTTATCTGTTTGCGGACAATTATTTTGCTAAGTGGGAATCCCCGCCACAGGTGGATTCTCATGTGACACACCTGGTCCGAAGTGCCACGTTGCCCATGTCCTCCTCAAAGGATGCCACGGACCGTAAGGTGGAAATCTGCCTGAAGTCCGTTTATTCCCTTGGGGGGGGGGGGGGCAGCCAGGCCGGCTATGGCCATTTGTTGGGTAACCAGAGCAATGGAGCGCTGGGCTGATAGTCTGGAGGCGTCGTTTCTTCGGCAGCTGTGGCGGCTCGTCGCACCTTATGGTTGCGATCTTGGAAGGCGGACGCCGATTCCAAAAAGGGTTTGGAAGCTTTGCCTTTTAATGGAGAAGTCCTATTTGGTCCGGATCTGGACAAAATTGTAGCCACGCTGGCGGCAGCCAAATCGGCATGTCGCCCGTCTCCTGCGGTTCCTTCCAGTTCAGGTACGTCGTCCTTTCGGCCTTACAGGGCAGGCCTAAAGCACAGTCCTTCCCCCGTCAGGCTGGCCCCAAGAAATCGGCCAAGCCCCAGAAGCAGGCCTGGAGTACCAGACGTGCGGCCCCTAAGTCCGATGACAAACCTGCGGCCTGAGCCTCCCTTTGGGGGATCCCAGAGTGGGAGGCCGCCTGCTGCAGTTCGCCCAGTGTTGGTCGGTTACCACGACAGACACTTGGGTTCTCGAGGTGGTTTCTCACGGGTATGCCCTCTCCTTCCGTAACAGGCCCCGTCCCGATTCTTCACCACGGGTCTTCCATCAGACCGGAACAAAGCCATGGAACTGCGGAAGGTTTTGCACACTATGCTCCAGGCTGGAGTTATAGTGCCTGTTCCATTCTCCCAGAGGGGCCAGGGTTTCTATTCCAATTTGTTTTTGGTGCAGAAACCCAATGGGTCGTACCAGCCGATCCTCAACCTCAAAGCACTCAACAAGTCCTTGCGGGTGCCGAGGTTTCGAATGGAGACCCTACGGTCCATCCTGGCGCTGGAACCTGGGGATTACATGGTGTCGTTGGACATACAGGACACTTACCTGCATGTCCCTATTCTTTTACGCCATCAACAGTTCCTCAGGTTTGCAATCCGCAACGATCATTTCCAGTTCCGGGCGTTACCATTTGGGCTGGCAACAGCACCACGTGTGTTCACCAAGGTCATGGCGGCTTCCCTGCGGCTGCAGGGAGTCCGCATGTTGCCGTACCTGGACGACCTTCTGTTGGTAGCAGGATCTCCAGAGCTCCTTCTACGCCACTTGGACCTCACGATTGCGGTACTCCAACGGCACGGCTGGTTAATAAACTGGCAGAAGTCCACCCTGAACCCGGCTCAGAGAATTCTGCACCTCGGAGCCTTATTGGACTCCGGACAGCAAAGGATCTTTGTGACGAGGGAAAAGATCTCTGCCTTACAGTTCAGGGTGCGCAGTTGTCTGCATTCGGCGATGAGGTTACTGGGCTCCATGGTGTCCGTATTCGACATGGTGGAATATCCCCAGTTTCACTCCAGACCTCTGCAGCAATTGATCCTGTCCAAATGGAATGGACTGCCTCAGTGTCTCAAGTCCCAGACGATGGTGCTCACTCCGGAGGTTCGCCTGTCCCTTGCAGACGACCCATCTCAACAAGGGTCGTCTGTTTTGGGTGGCGAACTGGGTCCTACTGACGACGGACGCCAGTCTTCGGGGCTGGGGAGCGGTCTCGGGTCCACACTTGTTCCAGGGCAGATGGACTCAGGCGTAAAAGGAGCTTCCGATAAACATCTTGGAACTCCGCACCGTTTTCAATACTCTCCAGTAGGCCCATTGGGGTCTCTACAGTCATCCCGTGCAGGTCCAGTCAGACAACGCCACCACCGTGGCCTACATAAATCAGCTAGGAGGAACCCGAAGTCGGGCGGCACTCGTAGAGAGGTGTCCCGCCTCCTGATCTGGGCGGAGCGCAATCTCCCGGCCATATCAGCTGTGTTCATCTCGGGAGTCCTCAACTGGGAGGCCGACTTTCTCAGTCGCCAGGAC
Organism: Taudactylus pleione; assembly: GCA_031769625.1. NCBI lineage: Eukaryota > Metazoa > Chordata > Amphibia > Anura > Myobatrachidae > Taudactylus > Taudactylus pleione. The sequence goes on along the minus strand of JAUIMM010000031.1, from coordinate 33,031,751 downwards.
GTTCATCCGGGGGAATGGTCTCTGCACCAGGACGTCTTTCAACTTTTGGTGGACAGGTGAGGTCTTCCAGAGATCGACCTCATGGCATCACAGCACAACAACAAGTTGCCGGTGTACAGGTCTCGCACAAGAGACGAAAAGGCATCTCTGGTGGATGCTCTGTCCGTACAGTGGACGTTCCGGTTTGCCCATCTCTTTCCTCCGTTTTCCCTTCTTAAACAAGTAATCCGGAAATTCAAACAGGAAGAAGGGACGCTCCCGCGTGGCCCAGACGGCACTGGTTCTCAGACCTTCAGGGTCTGTCCGTGGACATCCCTCTGCGGTTGCCGATACGACCGGACCTACTGTCACAGGGTCCTTGTCTTCACCCAGACCTGACTCGGCTGTCTTTGATGGCGTGGCTGTTGAGACGGCCATGTTAAGGTCCAGGGGGTTTTCCAGCTCTAGTACGCACTATGCTGAGAGCTCGGAAACCGGCTTCTGCAAGAATATACCATTGTGTGTGGCATACGTTCTTCCAATGGTGTTGACCGAGAGGTTATGCACCTCGGGAGTTCCGTCTGTCTAGAGTGCTAGCCTTCCTACAGGTGGGACTAGACCATGGGCTTCGCCTTGCTTCTTTAAAGGTGCAGGTGTCTGCCCTGTCTGTCTGGTTCCATCGTAGGATTGCTACAATCCCTGATGTGCGCACCTTTATGCAAGGTGTTCTTCGAATTCAGCTGCCATTTGTTCCACAGGTGGCTCCTTGGGATTTAGCTGTGGTCCTGAGGGCTCTCCAGGGACCGCCGTTTGAACCACTGGGCTCAGTGGATCTTAAATGGCTGACAGCTAAAACAATTTTACTTCTGGCCATCGCTTCAGCCAGACGTGTTTCTGATTTAGGGGCTTTCTCTTGTAGACCCCCCTTCTTGATTTTTCATGGGAACAGGGCGATGCTGCGCACTCATCCTGATTTTCTTCCCAAAGTTGTTTCCCGTTTTCATATCAACGAGGAAATAGTTGTACCGGCTTTTAACTCACCTGACCTGTCGGTGGGTGAGGCCACTTTGGACGTTGTGCGGGCTTTAAAGATTTATGTTGACTGCACTTCTTCATTTAGGAAGTTGGACGCCTTGTCTGTCCTCTATGGCTTCCGTAAGAAGGGTTGGCCTGCTTCAAAGCAAACTTTGGCAGCTTGGATCCGTATGACTATTTCAGAAGCTTCTCTTCATGAAGGCCTGCCGGTTCCATCACCTGTGAGGGCTCATTCCTCTAGGTCTGTGGGTTCTTCGTGGGCAGCTCGGCGTGGTGCCTCTGCAGTCCAGATCTGCAAGGCTTCCACGTGGTCCTCGGTCCATACATTTGTGAGGTATTAAGAGTGTGACACCTTTGCCTCTTAGGATGCTTCCTTCAGGCGGCAGATTCTCCTTTCAGCACAGGAGCGTCCCCACCCTTGAAGGATACTGCTTTGGGACATCCCCAAGGTATCCTGTGGATACCCTATGGACCCTGAAGTAGAAAATATGAGATATGGTAAGAACTTACCCTTGTTATCTCTATTTCTACGAAGTCCATAGGGTTCCACAGGACTCCCGCCCTGTCGCACCTGTGCTGCAGATGGGCTTTGCTCTGGTCACCGGTTTTTCCCTCTGGTGAGATTCTTGTGTGTGTCCAGATCTTTTTTCTCTCTCTTCCTTATCCTCCTCCGGCCTATGGCTTGGTACGTAACTGAGATGCCTTGGCTCGGGGGCGGGGTATAGGAGGGGGACCCTAGTGCATCCTGGGAGGCTGAAAACTTTAACTATATGGTGCCCGATGCCTGACGTCATCACCTATACCCCAAGGTATCCTGTGGAACCCTATGGACTTCGTAGAAATAGAGATAACAAAGGTAAGTTCTTAACATATATCATATTTTCTCAAGTGCTGACTACTATTGTGGACCACCTAGCAGTACCAGCTGTAATTCCCCCTAAGGGGTTACCACAACAGGTTCAGGTGATACAGGTACCTCCTGTGTCCCCCTCCATGGGTTGACCTATTCTCTAGCTCAGTACAGAGTCTAATGGCTACCTCTACAGCCTTTCAAACTATGTTGCAAGGTGAGAAGCCTCTACCCAGTAAGCCTTCTAAGCATCCTGTGTTATCACAGTCCACGCAGCTCTCAGATTCTGAAGTGTCATCTGAGGAGGCAGAAGATGCTGATCTCTTTAACAGTGACTCCTCTCTGGTGGAGGACTAGAGTCAGCCTAGAATTAATATTCCTGCCTTGCAGCGAGCTGTTAGATCCATCTTACTTATAGATGACGACCCAGCCCCTAAACCTAAGCACCCACTGTTTAAACGACAAATTGGCTTCAGCAGAGTTCCCTCTTTCGGATCAACTAGCTCAACACACTGTCTGGCAGACACCTGGTAAGAGGTTTCAGCCCCAAGAAACATCTGAACTCCTGTTATCCATTGTCTGTGGCTCATTGTTCAAAAAGGGAGACACTCTCTGCTGTAGATTCACGTTACGCGTTTAATTAAAAGTGCTACGTTACATAGCCCTACCGTAACCTCTGAAGGATCCTATGGATAGAAAGGTGGAATCTTGCCTTAAATCGATTCACTCTCTTTAAAGAACTGTTGCCCGTCCGACCATGCCTTTACATGGGTGGCTAAAGTTATAGAGAGCTGGGCTGACACTTGAAGACTCTTTCCCCAGATGCTTCTAGGGAGCAGATGTTTTTCATCACTCACATACAAGATGCAGTTTCCTATATTGGAGAAGCGACGCTGGATGCCAGTTTCCTAACCTCCAGAGTCTCGGCCACGGCAGTGTCTGCCGCCGTAGAGTGTGGCTACGCTCATGGAAGGCCTAGAAGTGTTATCCTACAATGGGGAGATCTTGTTTGATCCAGACCTTGACCAGATTGTAACCACTTTGGCGGCATCAGAAAGTGCATTTCTGCTTTCAGCAACTACTGCTCCAAAGCCTCGGACTACATCTTTTACGTCCTTACGGAAAGCCTAAAAGGTCAGTCCTTTCCTCTGCTTCCACTATGGCCGCCAAGCCAAGGACCAAGAAGGCCTGGACCACCAGACGCCCTGCGTCAAAACCCGAGGCTAAGCCCTCAAGCCTGACAGGATGGGCCTCCCTCTTGGGGATCCCAGAGTGGGAGGCCGGCTTCTTCAGTTTGCCCAGTGCTGGTGTCAAACCACCACGGATGCCTGGGTAAGAGAAGTGGTCTCTCACGGGTACGCCCTCTCATTTCTTTGACGGCCTCACACCAGTTTTTCTATTCAAACCCGAACAAGGCCCTGCAAATCCAGAAAGCCATACAGTCCTTGGTGAAGGTAGGGGTTATTGTGTCAGTCCCATTATCTCAGTGGGGGACTGGTTATTATTCTACTCTTTCTGGTTCAGAAGCCGAATGGGTCTCATCGCCTATCTGCAACCTCAAATCCCTGAACAAATTCCTAAGTGTACCCAGGTTCAGGATGGAAACCGTACACTTTATCATCCTAGCTATGGAGCCTGGGGACTTTATGGTATCGCTGGATATTCAGGACACATACCTATAGCACCCTCACATCAGCAATCTCTCCGGTTTGCTATACTACAGCAACACTTCAAATTTCAGGCTCTGCCCTTTGGACTCCATGGGTGTTTACCAAAATTAGGGCTATCATGGTGGCCCACCTGCTTTGTCAGGGTGTCTGACTGCTACCATATCTGGACAACCTCCTGCTCTTAGCAGGATGAAAAGTGTTTCACCGCCATCTGCAGCTAACCATTGCTTTCTTTCACAAGCACAGAGAATGATTCATCTGGGAGCCCTGCTGGATTCTCAGGATCAGATAATCTTTCTGACATCAGACAAGATCTCCACAATTCAACAACTACGAGTGCGCAGATGTGTCGATCCACTCAGTAATGCAGGTTCTGGGATCTATGGTGTCTACCTTCAACATGGTGGAGTATGCGCAGTTCCACTCCAGGCCTTTGCAAAGGCTGATCCTCTCGAGGTGGAACGGGTTATCCCATCAGATCAAAGCTCAGACGATGGTACTCTCTCCGGAGGTGCGTCTGTCCCTATCTTGGTGATTACAGACATTTCATCTAACCAAGGGTCGCCCCTTTTGGATACAGGACTGGGTACTCCTAACAACGGATGCCAGGCTCTGGGATTGGGGCACAGTGACCGGTCCACACACCTTTTCAGGGCCGTTGGACATTGGTCGAATCAACCCTGCCAATCAACAAATTGGAACTTTGGCTGTCTACAGGGCCCTCAAACTGGCCCAGGACATACTTCACGGAAAACCTGTACAGGTACAGTCCGACAATGCCACAACAGTGGCTTACCATCAAGGAGACACTCGAAGTCAGGCAGTAATGACAGAAGTGTCACGCATTCTCATGGGCCGATAGTCACCTCCCGGCCATCTCTGCGGTGTTCATTCCGGGAGTTCTCAATTTGGAAGCAGACTTAATCAGCTGTCAGGACGTGCATCCCGGGGAATGGTCTCTTCACTAAGAAGTTTCCCAACTCCTAGTGAGCAGATGGGGCCTCCCAGAGGTGGACCTCATGGCCTCCTGCCACAATCACAAACTGCCAGTGTACAGGTCCAGAACAAAGGATGCCGAGGCAACCTTTGTAGACGCATTATCAGTGAAGTGGACCTTCCAGTTTGCGTACCCATTCCCTCGTCTTCCTTCTTCCTCGAGTTCTTCGGAAGTTCAAACAAGACTGAGGCACTGTCCTGCTGGTGGCTCCAGCTTGACCCAGACGTAATTGGTACTCAGATCTTCGGAGACTCTCCATCGACACTCCGTTCCTGCTGCCTCAACGACCGGACCTGTTGTCTCAGGGTCCTTGCCTTTACCTGGACCATCTGTCTTTGACGGCGTGGCTCGAGCCATCCCTCCTAGAGGTCCAAAGGATTCTCTAGTTTTGTAGTCAAAACTATGCTCAGAGCGTGTAAGCCAGCCTCTGCTCGGATCTACCACAGAGTGTGGCATACATATTTCTAATGGTGTCATACCAGGAGCTACGACCCCCCAAATGTTTTGGATTTCTAGAGTCCTGGCCTTCCTTTAAGCTGGATCAGACCTTGCCTCACTGAAAGTGCATGTCTCTGCTCTATCCATTTGGTTCCAGCGTAGACTTGCTCCACTACTGGATGTCCACACCTTCCTCCAGGGTGTCCTCTCTATACAACCTCCTTTTGTCCCTCCAGTGGCTCCATGGGATTTGTTGGTAGTGTTTCGTGCCCTCCAGGGTCCTCCATTTGAACCCCTGGATCCTGTGGAACTCAAGGGGCTCACAGCTAAGACTCTTCTGGCTATGTATGGCGTCTGCCAGAAGGGTGTCAGATTTAGGGGCGTTCTCCTATCGCTCCCAATTTCTGATATTCCCTCAGGACAGGGTTGTGCTTCAGGCTCGCCCTGGTTTTCTTCCAAAAGTTACTAGGTTCCACATTAATGAGGAAATTGTAGTCCCTGCCTTTCAATCACCAGACCTATCGGCCTTCCCGGATGTGGTCTGTGCCCTCAGGTTATACGTGAACCATACCAGTTCCCTTCGGAGATCAGACTCCTTATTTGTGCTTTATGGATTTCAGATGAAGGGATGGCCAGCCAACAACCAGAAATTGGCTAGATGGTTTCGCATGACTATCTCACAGGCTTACACGCAGGAAGGCCTTCCCGTACCGGCTACTGTTACTGCTCATTCTACTCGCCCTGTGGGTCCTTCGTGGGCAGCTCGCCGTGGCGCCTCAGCGTGGTCCTCGGTCCATACATTTCTGAGATTTTATGCCTTAGATACATTTGCCTCAGGATGCTTCATTTGGGCGCCGGATTCTCCTCTCAGCAGAGGAGCGTCCCCACCCTTACATGACTGCTTTGGGACATCCCCAAGATCTCCCTGTGGAGCCCTATAGACCCTGAAGAAATGAGTTATCGTAAAACTTACCTTTGTTAACTCTTTCTTTGAAGTTCACAGGACACCCGTCCTTGTGCACCTAGTTCAAATATGGGCTATGTTTCTGGTCACCGGTTTCCTGTTTCCTTCTCCGTGAGAGTGATTCTTGTGTGTACCAGTCTTCCTTCTCTCTTCTCCTCCTCCGGCTCGTCCCAAACTGAGGTGCCTCTGGCTTGGGTGCGGGGTATAGGCCGATGAATCTCGGGAGCTGAAAGCTTTAACTGCGTGGTGCCCGGTCCTCAACCACCACCTAAACCCCAAGGTCTCCCTGTGAACTTCAAACAAAGAGTTAACAAAAGGTAAATTTTACCATAACATTCTTTTTTTTGGCCAAAATAATTGCTGTAGTTATTGGGGGTACATTAAAATGGGTGCAAGTATATTTGTGTGTTTATAAAATGCAGTTTTAGAAATGTTAAATACACCTGCTGCAGCCACCTGCAATCCTAAAAACTCATGTCCCATCCATACAGCTCCCCCCAACAAAATACCTGACCTACTTTAAACCCATTTTTCAACACTTTTTACATTCACTCCCCCCCCCCCCCCCCCCAAAAAAAAAGAAAGTCATTAGGAGTATTAAGTTAAATAAAAAAAATGAAAAACATTCAGCCTAATTAGTCATTGGGGTTGGTCTAACAGGTTCTGAACCACGTCCCGACATTTTTAGTCAAAAATAGGGATTTTGCTAATTTTTTTATTTTTTTTTCTCCACCTGCTCGGAGATGGCAAACTTTTTGCTGGTTTGTATGTCTGGTGTTTTCGCATATGTAAAAACTTTGCCAATAGGATTGCATGATACACACTTTTGTACTAAAAGGTCACACCTGCGAATAATTGAATCTGGCCCTAAATCAGGGGTTCCAAACTCTGGGCCAGATTCAGGTTTGGGAATAGAGTGAGAATTAGCATGTAACTGTGCACCTGGACAAACCATGTTGCAATGCAAGGGGTGTAAATACATAAAAAAATTTGCATGTAGGGTAAAATACTGGCTGCTTTTGCATGTAGCCCACAAATACTGTACAGCTTTATTTATTACTCTACAATTTAGATGTCAGTTTGGACACCTCCCTCCCAAATCTAAATCTCTCTGCACATTTTAAATCTGCCCCACCTGCAGTGCAGCATGGTTTCACCAAGATGATCAGTTGAGAGATCTCACTATTTCCAAAGCTGAATCTGACCCTCTGTCCTTAAAGTCCCCTAACAGTCCAGGTTTTAACTATAGCCATGGATGAGCAGAGATGGCTAAATTCAAACTGACTTAGGTACTGATTAGGTCACCTGTGCTGAGGCATGGCCATCCTTAAAACCTGGACTGTTTGGTAACCACAATGGATGGCTTTACAATACACTTACTGTGGTAAGTAACTTATGTGGGAGGGTATATGAAAAGCAATACAAAGGAAAATGTTGATTACAGATACCAGAAAAACAAATTTTAACCACTGATTAACATGACCATTTTTAATGTCTGCAAGAAAATTCATTTATTCTTGCCACATAAAGGCTTGCAGTTATTTACTTAAAACACAGTAAAGCAATGAAAATATGAGATATGGTAAGAACTTACCCTTGTTATCTCTATTTCTACGAAGTCCATAGGGTTCCACAGGATACCTTGGGGGTATAGGTGTGACGTCAGTCGCAGGGCACCAAAGAGTTAAGCTTTCAGCCTCCCAGGATGCACTAGGTCCCCCTCCTATACCCCGCCCCCGGGCCAAGGCACCTCAGTTAGTTACCAAGCCATAGGCCGGAGGAGGAGAAGGAAGAGAGAGAACAAAGATCTGGACACATACAAGAATCACATTCTCACCAGAGGGAGACGGAAAACCGGTGACCAGAGCAAAGCCCATCTGCAGCACAGGTGCGACAGGGCGGGAGTCCTGTGGAACCCTATGGACTTCGTAGAAATAGAGATAACAAGGGTAAGTTCTTACCATATCTCATATTTTCTACTTCAGGGTCCATAGGGTATCCACAGGATACCTTGGGGATGTCCCAAAGCAGTATCCTTTAAGGGTGGGGACGCTCCTGTGCAGAAAGGAGAATCCGCCGCCCGAAGGAAGCATCCTGAGAGGCGATGGTGTCAAACCTGTAATACCTCACGAAGGTATGGACAGAAGACCACGTAGCAGCCTTGCAGATCTGAACTGCCGAGGCACCACGTCGAGCTGCCCACGAAGGACCCACAGACCTAGTGGAATGAGCCTTCAGAGAAGGAGGGACCGGTAGGCCTTCATGAAGATAAGCTTCAGAAATAGCCCTACGGATCCAGGCTGCCAAAGTTTGCTTTGAAGCAGGCCAACCCTTTTTACGGAAGCCAAAGAGGACAAACAAAGCGTCCGACTTCCTAAACGAAGAAGTGCGGTCAACATAAGTCCTTAAGGCCCGCACAACATCCAAAGAGGCCTCACCCACGGAAAGACCCGGTGAGTTAAAGGCCGGAACAACTATTTCCTCGTTAATATGAAACTGGGAAATAACTTTGGGAAGAAACTCGGGCCGAGTGCGGAGCACTGCCCTGTTCCCATAAAAAACCAAGAAAGGGGGTCTACAAGAAAGAGCCCCTAACTCAGAAACACGTCTGGCCGAAGCAATGGCCAGAAGGAAAACAGTCTTAGCTGTTAGCCATTTAAGATCCACTGAGCCCAGTGGTTCAAACGGCGGTCCTTGGAGAGCCCTCAGGACCACAGCCAAATCCCAAGGCGCCACAGGTGGAACAAAGGGCGGCTGAATGCGGAGAACACCCTGCATAAAGGTGCGCACATCCGGGATTGTAGCAATCCTACGGTGAAACCAGACAGATAGGGCCGAAACCTGTACCTTCAAAGAAGCAAGGCGAAGCCCATGATCTAGTCCCGCTTGCAGGAAGGCGAGAATCCGAGACAGACGAAACTCCGGCGGTGCATAACCTCTCGGTCGACACCACTGGAAGAACGTATGCCACACGCGATGGTATATCCTCGCGGAAGACGGTTTCCGAGCTCGTAACATGGTACGCACCACAGAGCTGGAAAACCCCCGGGACCTCAGCATGGCCGTCTCAACAGCCACGCCGTCAAAGACAGCCGAGTCAGGTCCGGGTGAAGGCAAGGACCCTGAGACAGAAGGTCCGGTCGTAGCGGCAACCGCAGAGGAATGTCCACGGACAGACCGTGAAGGTCTGAGAACCAGTGCCGTCTGGGCCACGCGGGAGCTATCAACAGGAGCGTCCCTCCTTCCTGTTTGAATTTCCGGATTACCCGTGGAAGAAGGGAGACCGGAGGGAACAGGTATGCGAACCGGAACGTCCACCGGACGGACAGAGCATCCACCAGAGACGCCCCTTCGTCTCTTGTGCGAGACCCGTACACCGGCAACTTGTTGTTGTGCCGGGACGCCATGAGGTCGATTTCTGGAAGACCCCACCTGTCCACCAGTAGTTGAAAAACGTCCGGGTGCAGGGACCATTCCCCCGGATGAACGTCCTGGCGACTTAGAAAGTCCGCCTCCCAATTGAGCACTCCCAGGATGAAGACCGCTGATATGGCCGGAAGATTGCGCTCCGCCCAAACCAGGATCCGAGAGACCTCTACGAGAGCCGCCCGACTGCGAGTTCCTCCTTGCCTGTTTATGTAGGCCACGGTGGTAGCGTTGTCCGACTGGACCTGCACCGGGCGACCCTGGAGAAACCGCTGTGCCTGCTGGAGAGCATTGAAGACCGCACGGAGTTCCAAGATATTTATTGGAAGCTCCGCTTCTGTCGGCGTCCACCTGCCCTGGAACAAGTGTGGACCCGAAACTGCTCCCCAGCCCCGAAGACTGGCGTCCGTTGTCAACAGGACCCAATTTGGAACCCAGAACGGACGTCCCTTGTTGAGGTGGGTCGTCTGTAACCACCACGTAAGGGACAGGCGAACCTCCTGGGTGAGCACAATCGTCTGGGACTTCAGAGACTGAGTCAGCCCGTTCCACTTGGACAGGATCAGGTGCTGCAGAGGTCTGGAGTGAAACTGGGCGTATTCCACCATGTCGAACACCGACACCATGGAGCCCAGTAACCTCATCGCCGAGTGTAAGGACACCCGGCGGCTGTGCAGACAACTGCGCACCCTTGACTGTAAAGCAGAGATCTTGTCCTCCGTCACGAAGATCCTTTGCTGTCCCGAGTCCAATAAGGCTCCAAGATGCAGAATCCTCCGAGACGGGATTAGAGTGGACTTCTGCCAGTTGATTAGCCAGCCGTGCCGTTGCAGCAGTGCAATGGTCAGGTCCAAGTGGCGTAACAGGAGCTCTGGAGATCCTGCCACCAATAACAGGTCGTCCAAATACGGCAACATGCGGACTCCCTGCAGCCGCAGAGAAGCCGCCATGACCGCCATCACCTTGGTGAAAACACGTGGTGCTGTTGCCAGGCCAAAAGGTAACGCCCGAAACTGGAAGTGGTCGCTGCTGATTGCAAACCTGAGGAACTGTTGATGGCGCCAAAGAATAGGGACATGCAGGTAAGCGTCCTGTATGTCCAATGACACCAAGTAGTCCCCAGGTTCCAGCGCCAGAATGATGGACCGTAGGGTCTCCATCCGAAACTTCGGGACCCGCAAAGACTTGTTGGGTGCTTTGAGGTTGAGTATCGGACGATATGACCCATTGGGTTTCTGTACCAAAAATAGATTTGAATAGAAACCCTGGCCCCTCTGGGAGAATGGAACCGCCACTATAACTCCAGCCTGGAGCATAGTGTGCAATACCTTCCGCAGCTCCGTAGCCTTGTTCCGGTCTGATGGGAGACCCGTGGTGAAGAAGCGAGCCGGGGGTCTGTGCCGGAAGGAGAGGGCGTATCCGTGGGAAACCACCTCCAGAACCCAAGTGTCTGTCGTAGTGGTCGACCAACACTGGGCGAACTGTAGCAGGCGGCCTCCCACCCTGGGATCCCCCAAAGGGAGGCCCGGACCGTCAGGCCGCAGGCTTGTCATCTGGCTTGGGGGCCGGACGTCTGGTACTCCATGCCTGCTTCCGGGGCTTGACCGATTTCTTAGGGCCAGCCTGTCGAGGAAACGACTGTGGTTTGGGCCTGCCCTGGGCCCTAGATGACCGAAAGGACGATGGTCCCGAACCAGAAGGAGCAGCGGCCGACGGGAGACAGGCAGATTTGGCTGCCGCCAGCGTGGCCACAATCTTATCCAGATCCGGACCGAAGAGAACTTCTCCGGTAAACGGCAACGCTTCCAGACCTTTCTTGGAATCTGCGTCCGCCTTCCAGGATCGCAGCCACAAGGTGCGACGAGCAGCTACCGCTGCTGAAGAAATTCTAGACACCAGAGTACTAATGTCTAGAGCCGCCTCGTTGATGTAGGTGGCCGAATCACGGAGATTGCCAATCAACTCCGCCTGATCGGCCGGACAGTCGGATTCAAAAGAAGCCTCTAATGAATCCGCCCAGCGCTCCATCGCTCTGGCAACCCAGCAAATGGCCATAGCCGGCCGTGCTGCCCCCCCTGCAAGGGAATAAGCGGACTTCAGGCAGATTTCTACCTTGCGGTCCGTAGCATCCTTAAGGGAGGACATGGATGGCATCGGCAATGTGGCACTACGGACAAGACGGGTCACGTGAGAATCCACCTGTGGAGGGGATTCCCACTTAGCAAAATAATTATCCGCGAACGGATAAGCCACCGCCAGGCGTCTCTGCGGCTGGTATCTTTTGCCAGGTTGTTTCCACGCCTCCTCTAAATGGTCCACCAACTGACCCGAAAGAGGAAAGACTGTGGCATCGCCCTTCACATCTTTGAAAAAGGCATACTTAGATTTAGCCGCTGGGGGAACTTCGTCCTCAATCACCAAGGCTGTGCGGACCGCCCGAATAAGTCCAGGAATATATACTTTGGACTTAGCATCAGCGTCCTTAGTATGGAGAGGTTCCTGATCGTAAGGATCTAGAATCTCCCCATCATCAGACGTCCCTTCGTCATCCTCATAAGGAGCGGACAGAGACGCCACCGGCCTTTTATGAGACCGCATCACAGACTCCCCTTGCAACACATCCGACAAGTGCTGTACAGAACTTGTCAGGGAGTTAACCCACGCTGGCTCCTGAGAACCCGGGAGCGGGGAAATAGGGAGACTGTGGGGTACCACCAATTGTCGTGGGAACCCCTGCATGGGTGACGACACCACAGACTGCTGGGACAAACCCATCGGAGTAAACGCGGGCTGCGGAGCTAACTGGCCCACTAAAGCTGTTAACGCCTGAGCGAAACAAGCCCAGGGCGGCTCCTGTACCGGTGCTGTAACCGTAATAGGCCGCGCCATGGACAAACACTGCCGGCAAAGGCCCTCCGCGCTACCCTCCCCCTCCGCTAACGGTACTTTGCACGTGGTACACTGTAGCCGGAGGGGAAAATCACTTTCAGACATGATGGCACCACGTATGTGACCTCTCTCACCAATTAAGTATTAAATAGGCGAGAGACCACCCTGCAGCACCGCACCGCAAGGGCTTTAGCAGAAAGAACAGGGACAGTAATAAAGCTGACAGTTTATGAGAAGAAAAGATTACAGGCAGCAGCGCTAGCACAGTCACATACAATGCAGAAAAATAACAATTCCTGCACTAACAGCGCTGATCACTCAACTACACAGACACAGGGCCTGGTAGGACACAGCGCTGCATACACAGACCTGACCACAGCGGAGGAGAGGTATGCGGGGGGGACCCAGACCACGATGCTTCCGTCCAGCGCTTCCAGCAGCGTTCACCATGCGTTCTGGAGAAGATGGCCGCCGAGGAGCAGAGAGGAGGCTGGCCTGGGGGAGGAGCGCTGCCACAGGACCAGTCGGCAGCATGCAGAGAGGGCTGTGTGCAGCGGGGGAGGCGCCGGCTGTGAGACAGGGAAGGCGCGCTCCCCTGGCATGCATTTAACCCCTGGGACGCCGCAGCGCTACCGCTCTGCTGCGGTCCGCTGTCCCAGGGGGTAGTGGAAGCGCAGGTTGGTCGCCTGGCTCCACGCTGCAGCCAGTCCCCAGGGAGCCCCCTGCCTGGGGACTTAGGACCATGTGATCAGCGGGGACCCACCGCGGGACCCCGCTGCTTACCTCTGTCCCCCTTGAATCCGGCCATGGTCCGGAGCATCTGGGGTCACCGCTAGCTGTGACCCCAGACGCCCACCAGCATCCCCGGATCAGTACCGGCGTTCTGGTACCGGCGGGGTGTAGGGAAGACAGCATGGACGTCAGGACTGACTGTCCATGCTGTTCATCCAGATGTGCAGCCACAGCTGCATGAAGAATAAGCTTCAGGGGCTCTTCTAGCCCCCACTCCAACAGGTGCACCCGACTCCGGCCGGGCACCAAACTAAACTGAGGTGCCTTGGCCCGGGGGCGGGGTATAGGAGGGGGACCTAGTGCATCCTGGGAGGCTGAAAGCTTAACTCTTTGGTGCCCTGCGACTGACGTCACACCTATACCCCCAAGGTATCCTGTGGATACCCTATGGACCCTGAAGTAGAAATGGTATACAATCTATACTATATATTAATATAAACTAGCATATAGGTCAAAATGTAAGCCTTTTATATCTATCATTTTTGGTACTAGTTATGGTGCATACACACGGTCAGATATTTCTTCAGATCTAAACAATAATTTAAAAAATCGTTCAATCATTCATATCTGAAGGAAAATCTGACATATCTGAACAATGAACGATGCGCGTTCCCGATGGTCAGATAACAATATCTGACATCTGTGTTTGCAGTCAGACGTGGACGATTCCATTCATTCTAATGCAGTAAAAAAATTGTTCAAATCTTTGGTAAAATCGTTCATCTGACCGTGTGTATGCTCCATTAGTTTGCACAAATTATTTTGATTGAAATGAAAAGCATACAGTACTTTTCCAATGGTGGTGAGGGGGCTATTGTCAAGTTCCAACACTGGCACATACTAAGAGCTTAAAGCTGGCACACTCAGGCATATGAAGACAAGATTTCTTCAACATGTTGCAAAGTGTATTGACAATGGGGCATCTCTTGGTTCTATATGTAAGGGGTCCAAGATGAGCTTTGGGAGTATATTAAGATGAAATAAGCTTGTTAGATGGTGTAGATTTATAATTAGCATTGCAGAGATGTAGCTCTGAGATACATCAGCAATTGAGCAATTTGCAATCAATTGTGTATAATAATCTTTCCCTTTTTCAATTGATTCTGGCAATTCTGCAAACGATTGAAAAAAAGGGAAAGATTTTTATACACAATCGATTGCAAATTGCAGAATTTCTGCAATCAATTGCTGATGTATGGGGGCAGTTATTTCTGCTTACAGCCTCCTGAGGTTGGGAGCAGAAATCAATGCCAACTACTGCCTTGGAGCTAGTCGCTGTTCTACAGTGTTCAGTAACAGCATTATACCCAGCATTTCCCAGGATATGCATCTACCACGACTTAGCCCCGGGCATTAGTTGAGGTTAAGTGCTGGATATGATGCAGGTAATTAAATGGCTCCAGGCACTTAACCCAGAAACTACATGCACACAATTGCTAATTAATTCCTCCTTAGGTTTAATCAATTTTTCTCTGGTTATAGAAAACCAACATATTCTATTGATCACTGTAAAATCATGAGTAGGAGACCCAATATATTGCTTTATGTGCTACCATCACTGCCCTGGTTTTCAGCTGGAGCTACAAGACTAACCATAGTGCAGCCCCCCTGGGACTTGCGGTTAGGCCCCCCCCCCCACCAAGGGGACTTGCGGTTAGGCCCCCCCCCCCCCACCAGGGGGACTTGCGGTTAGGCCCCCCCCCCCCCACCAGGGGGACTTGCGGTTAGGCCCCCCCCCCCCCACCAGGGGGACTTGCGGTTAGGCACCCCCCCCCCCACCAGGGGGACTTGCGGTTAGGCCCCCCCCCCCCACCAGGGGGACTTGCGGTTAGGCCCCCCCCCCCCACCAGGGGGACTTGCGGTTAGGCCCCCCCCCCCCACCAGGGGGACTTGCGGTTAGGCCCCCCCCCCCCACCAGGGGGACTTGCGGTTAGGCCCCCCCCCCCACCAGGGGGACTTGCGGTTAGGCCCCCCCCCCACCAGGGGGACTTGCGGTTAGGCACCCCCCCCCCACCAGGGGGACTTGCGGTTAGGCACCCCCCCCCCCCCCACCAGGGGGACTTGCGGTTAGGCACCCCCCCCCCCCACCAGGGGGACTTGCGGTTAGGCACCCCCCCTCCACCAGGGGGACTTGCGGTTTAGGTAGCGGGGAAGGGGGTGGTTAGGGTTAGGCATCCCTAAGGAAAGTTATGGTTAGGTTAGTGAATACTTACCTATCTACAATTGGGATTTCCAGCGCTGTCGGGCTTCCGCTGCGTCGCACTCTGCTCCTGTCGGGCTGCCGCTAACGGGAATCGAACCGCCAGCCGTATTTCATACCCATTCCCTGCAAGCTACCCACATTGGACTGCCGGGTCACTCGACCTAAAAATCCAACCCTTGCCCCTAGCAGCAACCTGGGTTAACCCTGCAATAACCCAGATTTTAGCTGTGGTGTAAAAAGGGGCATTACTGACCCAGCAAAATACAGATATACCCAGCTACAGCCTTGCCTGTAGCGCAGCGAATCACGCCATGCGTGGCACAAGACAGACTCCTGTGAGCGGAGACACGCATTTGTGTCTCCATAGGAATGAATGGGAGACACACTCCCACGATCAGAGATACGCAATCACGTCTCCATAGGATTAAATGGAGACATCGTGATCGGGGACCCGCCCTAGCGTATCATAGCACAATGCGCAAGAACATTTGTGGCGCAATCAGCCACAACGAACTTGGACGCCTCTGTAGTTACATCCACAAAACACGACCTGTCGGTGGTACTGGAATTGCAAACCACTGGGTTAGGCTTCTATTGTGATGATAAACAGCAACAATGCAGTTTTGGAGAGCCCAAAAGACTTATTTTATAGTTATTATAACCAAAAAGATGGGTGCACAGGCTGAATCCCTTAAACCTCAATCCCAGTACAAAAAAAAAAAAAAAAAAAAAAAAACAGTGCATGACCTCAAACACTTAAAAAAAAAAAAAAAAATGGTTTGTGGCACTAGGGATATGTTGTATAAAAGTAATTAGTATGTGGTGATTAATACATTAACAAATCTATGCACAACCCAGATTTAAGATCTGTAATGCTGGACGTACACTATACAATTATATATCAGATATTTGGTTGGGATAAATATCTGGTAATGTATAGGAGCAAATGACAATTGATCATATCGTCTTAAGCACTGGAAAACAGAAAATATTCAAATTGGTTAAATCTGTTTGATTTAACCCACATGTTCTCAACTCGGCCCTCAGGACCCCAAACAGTGAATGTTTTTCAAGTCTCACAGAATCACAAGTGAAATAATTAGCTCCACCTGTAAAATGTGTCAGTGAGTAATGAGTACACCTGTGCACCTGCTGGGTGACCTGGAAAATTTGACCGGTGTGGGGTCCCGAGGACCGAGAACCACTGGTATAGTGTATGCCCAACATTAGACCGACAGACATTTTATCTGACAGCCTGAAACTAGCAGATAGCGTGGCCATACACCGAGTTCTCATAGTGTATAGGCTTGATGTCCCATTCCTCCCTTGTGAAGGAACATGGCAAATGTCAGCTGTGGCCAACCACTTATCAGACATGCTGGACGATTCTGCATGTCCGACTGACAATTAAACTTTGTATTGCCGCGACCGATCAGTAACTATCAGCTGATTGTGCCTACAAGTGATCAGTGTATGCACACCATAACTAATGTATGGGCAAAAGTTTTGAGAATCACACAAGTATTGGTTTTCACAAAGTTTGCTGCTTCAGTGTTTTTAGACCTCTGACAGATATTACTATGGTATACTGAATTAAAATTAAGCATTTCACAAGTGTCAAGGCTTTTATTGACAATTACATTAAGGTTATGCAAAGAGTCAATATTTGCAGTGTTGACCCTTCTTTTTCAAGACCTCTGCAATTCCTCTGGCATGCTGTCAGTCAACTTCTGGGCACATACTGACTGATGCCAACTCCCTTGGTTGAGAAGCAACCCCACACATGAATGGTCTCAGGATGCTTAACTGTTGGCATGACACAGGACTGATGGTAGCGCTCACCTTTCCTTCTCTGGACAAGTGTTTTTCCAGATTCCCAAACAATCTGAAAGGTGATTCAGAGAAAATAACTTTACCCCAGTCCTCAGCAGTCCAATAATAAAGAATGGTGCCAAAACATCCTCCAAGAGCAACTTCTCTCAACCATCCAAGAACAGTTTGGTGATGAACAATGCCTTTTCCAGCATGATGGAGCACCCTGCCATAAGGCAAAAGTGATAACTAATACCCCTTTTACACCGGACTTAAAACCCGCGTTATTGCAGGGTTAACCCGGGCAGCTCCCTGGTGTAAAAGGGGAGAGGGTTGGATCGCCGGGACGAGTGACCTGGCAATCCAACCCAGGTAAATAGCAGGGTGTAACACGGGCGTAGCCCGTGAAACCCTGCTGTGAGAACAGCGCACTCTGGGTCACGATGACCTGGAGTGCGCTGCTAGCCGGCCAATTGGTCCGGCTTCAGTGGCGCTTGGAGATGATGTCATCTACAAGCGTCCACTTTCACGCCGGGAAAGCCGGGTCTTTGCAGACCCGACTCCGATGTTAGTGGCGCTAACTCGGGAATATCCTGAGTCGGCGCCAGCTAAATTCCGGGTCTGATCCCGATAGGAACTCTGTTCCAACTCCAGGTCAGACCTGGAATTTTGGTGGAAAAGGGGTATAAGTGGCTCGGGGAACAAAACATCAAAATTTTGGGTCCATGGCCAGGAAACTCCCCAGACCTTAATCCCATTGAGAACTTGTGGTCAATCCTCAGGAGGCAGGTGGACAAACAAAATCCCACAAATTCTGACAAACTCCAAGCATTGATTAGGCTAGAATGGGCGGCCATCAGTCAGAATTTGTCCCAGAAGTTGATTGACAGCATGCCAGGCCAAATTGCAGAGGTCTTGAAAAGAGGGGTCAACACTGCAAATATTGACTCTTTCCATAAACTTAATGTAATTGTCAATAAAAACCTATGACACTTATGAAATGCTAGTAATGTTACTTCAGTATACCATAGTAACATCTGACATAAAGGTCTAAAACCATTGAAGCAGCAAACTTTGTGAAAACCAATACTTGTGTCATTCTCAAAACTTTTGGCCATGGCTGTATATTAAGAAGACATTACTACTGTGCATGAGTCCCAAAACTGGTCACACATTTAGCAATTTGGCAGCTGATTTGCACAAAACTGCTCTAAATAAAAATTTGCATTACCAGTCAAAACATATTCATAATTTATTCAGTAACCAGTATACAACTGGTTTGACATGAGATTTCCAGATATGTCACATTTTGCCACCCATTAGCCCAACTAAAATGGACATGCACCCTCCTATTTGATTTGAATGACAGACAGGTTAGTGGATGTACCCCAATCAACCAAGTGCAAACTTTTGTCTTTTTTCTGTTCTTTAAAAAGATTCTTGAAGTAAAAGCAACTGTCACATGTCTCTTGATGAAGGCTGGTATCTGCAAGATCTATGGTTCCTGGGTTATCGTTTATGTTGAATTGCATAATTTTAGTTTCCATTTCTCACTGGCAGCAGATGGGTCCTCAGATATACTAACCAGTATGGCTTTGTCCAGTAAAATATTACAATGTTACGGTAAACCTTGACCTTCCATGAAATAAAGCATCTCACAATTGTGTGTTTTGCTAGTCACTTGTATGTTTTATTAAAACCATTCTACACCTCGTCTGAAGTCACTGCATACATGAATTAATAACTCTGCATCTGACCTGCGGATGACTTTGCCCAACAATATTCCAGACCAATACCTACATCCATTGGTGCCAGCTGGGAATTGTAGTCCTGGGCGGATGACTCAGAAAGGGACGAGGTTCCAGCCACAGTATAAAAACACAATTTATTTGTTTTCACCATTTTCTGTCTCTTTCTGTATTCCTTCCATTACTTCTGAAATAGGTCTATATAATTTCTCATCAATCTCTGTTTCTTTCCTAAATGCTGCCCAGATTAATATAGCGCTTATAGACAAGCACAAGGGCAGCACTTTCCACCAGGGCTGCTTGTAGTCACTACCAAATGATTGTGCGACAGTCCAATGACGGTGACTGCCTTTGCTCGTTGAGAATATTAGAGGCTTTGAGGTGTCTTTCTCTGCTGTATAATCCGGGTGGCTTTTAAGATGAACCATTCGAGCACTGCATGAAGCCATGGGCGACTGTAAAATCCTGGAATATATAAATATATAACCAGTAAAAAAAACATTACAGCAGAAACAGCAGTTTGTTTAAATCGTAAATTCACAGATATTCTCTGCTGCGTCCCACATGTATTGTCCTCTTCTGGACACTCACAACACATGCACTGTCCTCTTCTGGACACTCACAACACATGCACTGTCCTCTTCTGGACACTCACAACACATGCACTGTCCTCTTCTGGACACTCACAACACATGCACTGTCCTCTTCTGGACACTCACAACACATGCACTGTCCTCTTCTGGACACTCACAACACATGCACTGTCCTCTTCTGGACACTCACAACACATGCACTGTCCTCTTCTGGACACTCACAACACATGCACTGTCCTCTTCTGGACACTCACAACACATGCACTGTCCTCTTCTGGACACTCACAACACATGCACTGTCCTCTTCTGGACACTCACAACACATGCACTGTCCTCTTCTGGACACTCACAACACATGCACTGTCCTCTTCTGGACACTCACAACACATGCACTGTCCTCTTCTGGACACTCACAACACATGCACTGTCCTCTTCTGGACACTCACAACACATGCACTGTCCTCTTCTGGACACTCACAACACATGCACTGTCCTCTTCTGGACACTCACAACACATGCACTGTCCTCTTCTGGACACTCACAACACATGCACTGTCCTCTTCTGGACACTCACAACACATGCACTGTCCTCTTCTGGACACACACAACACATGCACTGTCCTCTTCTGGACACACACAACACATGCACTGTCCTCTTCTGGACACACACAACATACTATAGATTCTGAGCTAAACTTCACAACATTAAAATGTCTGACAGTGATAGGTACAGGAGATTAGTGAGCGCTATCTGCTGGGACTAGAGAACCTCGTAGAGCAGTAATAGGCATCAGGCAGTCCCCCACCCCATCAAGCCTTCCCTTGCAGGCCCCCGCTAATGTCCTGCTTTTTGTTATAACTTGTATAAAAGGGATGTAGTTAAAATACAAACGGCCGGAACACCGTCTGTTTAAATCACAGTGTCGGAATCCCGACCCAGAATCGAACATAGCCGTCAAAATCCCTACGCCAGCCCACAGACAGATCGAAGGTAAGCCGGGGTGCCCTTAGCTGTTATTGAGGGTTAGCTTCAGGCACCACGGGAGTTTAGAGTTAGGCACCAAGGGGGAAGAGTTAGGTTTAGGCACTAACGGGGTGGGGGTTAGGATCAGTGGGCCTGATTCAGACCCGTTCGCAAGCGGGTCAAAGGTCCCCCACTGCGCATGCCGGCTCAGGCGTGCGCGAGGCCCGGCCAGCGACGGGCGCTCCGTCGCTACGGGTCTCGCACCACAACTGGGCAGCTGTCGATTTTGATTGACAGTTCGCGCCGTTTTGAAGGAGGGCAGGTGGGGGGTGGCTGGCCAAACGGAAGTGCTCCCGAAGGAACGCCTGCCATTTGGGGCAGCCTCAGTAGTGAGCTTCCAGCTCTATTAGAGCCGGAAAGCTCACTGTGGCTTGTGATGGGCGAAACCCTACCGCAAGGGTCTCGTCGCAAGCCCGATGGTCGCGACCACCTGGCCGCTCGCAAAAGCTGTGGGTGGTCACCCACAGCTTAGCGAGTGGCCAGGAGGCAGACACACACACAAAAAATAATGCCGCCCTGATTCAGAGCGAGCGCTCTGAAAGAGCGTCCGGCTCTGAGTCAGGGCCAGTGTGCAAGAAGGGAGGGTTAACATACTTACCCGACCCGTTGGGATTCCCAGCATTGGGATGCCGTTGTCGGCATTTTGACAGCAGGCATCCTGACTGCTGGGATTTCAAACCCAACCCATTTAAAAGACCTATCGTTAGGTTATTACAAATAAGTGGCTCATTGATTAAATATGTTCATTTAACTAAATGCTATAATTTAGAGAGTACGGTATATTAGGATGGCTGAGACCGTGGCAACATTCATAATGTAAACATAAGAATGTTGATAGATATGTCGACATGTTCACAATGGATCATTCAATATGATTCACTAAACTTAACGTCAACATGTTAGATTTTTTTAATTTTTAACCATGTTGACATCACAATTGCCGACATTCTGAATGTGTGACCCCTTGGAAGGTTAGAGGGCACCCAATGCAATGCCTACCCCCTAGAAGTGTATCAGGGAGCCTATCGCTGGAGAAGAGTGTACTTTATTCCAAAAAATACAACTAATTAAACCCATTGTGATCAGCTGTCCGCTTTGGGGGACCACAACTAGGTGCATGTGATCTCACAAAAGTGGACACAACTCTTAAAAGGAATACAACAATGAGAGGCGATCTTCTATACAGGCTACATCCTGATATGTTACTAGCCCCTGAAAGCAGGACAGCGCAGCTCACATGACAATCGATCCCCATGTTACACAGAGAAACCACACACAGAGGTCTATGTACTAAGCCATGGAGAGAGATAAAGTGGAAGGAGAGAGTACCAACCAATCAGCTCCTGTCACTTTACAGGCTGTGTTGGAAAAATGAAAGTAGCTCACTGGTTGGTACTTTACCTCTCTCCAACGTTTAATACATAGACCACATAGAGACGTTACAGAACACACATTATCTTTCCTTCAGAGCAGATTAAATGTAAATACCTCCCTCTTCACCAGTTACCATATAACTATAGCCCAGTATACACTGGACGATGTGTATTGAGCGATATTGGCAGAGGCGGGCCCGACGGCATCGGTAAGTGCATACACACTTGCTGATAACGACAAAGGGGGGGAGCGGGACCATGGTGCATTCAGCAGCATGGCATCGTTAATGATATCCCCAGATTGAGCTGCATGTACAGATGACTGGGGATATCGTTAACGACCTGTGGGAGCGCGCATCGTTCATCGCTTAGTGCACACCCACTGGACGATTTGAATGATATATTGATCAAAGAGGTCGTTATTGTGCACAAGAATCGTCCAGTGTGTATGGGGCTTTAGAATAATGCAGAGTCACTGAGGTTACACAATCTGCCATCAAATAGCACAGCGGGCATAATGGTTACCATTACTGACTCTCAGCACTCAGGTCTTGGAGTTAATGCCCACCAAAGCACTGTGTGGAGTTTGTATGTCCTTCCCCTGGATTACGTGGGTTTCCTCAGGGCACTTCAGCTTCCTCACACAATCCAAAAACTCACTGATAAATTTAATCTGATAAAAAAAAAAAAAAAAAAAATGAACCCTTGTGTGTAGGAGACCATGTGCTAGGGAATATAGATTGTAAGCTCTAATGGTGCAGGGAATGACTGATACATTGACTGTACAGCGCTGCATTACACATGCATTATATAAATAAATGTTAATAAATTAACTAAAATACCTGTGACTATTTCCTTTGAACCCTGCAATGTAATCATATTACCGCTGTACAAGGCAAACCTGTCATCTCCTACAAATCAGAGTCTGTTATTATACTACCATACACAGCACATAAGGGATACAAAGTAGGTAACGCAGTCAGTCCTGCCTGGGTCACACAGCTACTAATAACAATGCAAGAGAATGACATGCAATGTACACTATATGAGCAGAGAGGGCGGGTTACCTGCGGGCTGCCAGGGTGCACAGACCCCGCATCATGCTGCCAGATCCCCGGCGGCTACTGGGCTAATCCCAGCGCTGGCTGCAGCAGAATCTTCTTCTCCCACAGACACACAACACCAGCCGCTCCAGCTCAGAAAACATACACATGCTCTGAAGGTCGCCGGAAGTGGAAGTGACGTTGGATCAACATATTTCCTTTATGAGGCCGAGGGCGCCATTTTACCTTCTGGCACAAAGATATGATTCCGTTGAGCTGGAACAAGAACAGTAAGAAGGGTGCAAGCGAGTCATTTGCTGCGTGTTTAATATACAGTATAAGCCGTTATGAGTTTGTGGCAGACCGCCGACGGCGGCGGCCATTGTGCCAGGGGTGAGCCGTACAACGACACTTCACCTAAGCCTAGATCGCCCCCTGGCGGCCACTGGAACACTGTACTGTTTCATCCTGAAATTAAACAGCCAAACTATGGTTATTTAAATGTTATGTTTACATCTCATTTTAGTTATCTTTTGATTTGCATTATTATTTGTTACAATTAACATTACAGTGACAACAATGAAATAAAAAGAAAGGTTAATATGAATGAAGTGTGTCTGTGTGTGTAAATGAAATCGTACTAAATCAGTGTTTCTCAAACTCAGTCCTCAGGACCCCACACAGTTCACATTTTCCAGGTCACCCAGAAGGTGCACAGGTGTATTCATTACTCACTGACACATTTTAAAAGATCCACAGGTGGAGCTAATTATTTCACTTGTGATTCTGTAAGGAGATCTGGAAAACATGCACTGTTAAGGTCCTGAGGACCGAGTTTGAGAACCTGAGTACTAAATCATAGCAGGATCTGCAATATACTCTAGGGCACAGGTTCTCAAACTCGGTCCTCAGGACCCCAAACAGTGCATGTTTTCCATATCTCCTTACAGAATCACAAGTGAAATAATTAGCTCCGCCTGTGGATCTTTTAAAATGTGTCAGTGAGTAATGAATACACCTGTGCACCTGCTAGGTTACCTGCAAAACATGACCTGTGCGGGGTCCTGAGGACCGAGTTTGAGAACCTCTGCTCTAGGGCAGTTATTCCCAACCTCGGCCCTCAAAGCTCGCAGTCCAGGTTTTAGTGATAGCCTTGCTTGAGCACAGATGGTTAAAACAAAATAACTGCGGTACTAATTAAGACACCTGGCATCAAGAATGGCTGTCCTTAAAACCTGGACTGTAAAGCTGGCCATCCACTATACAATTTTCTGTAAGATATCTGTCCAATCTGGCTGGTTGGATGAAAACCTGGTAATGTATGAGAGCAAATGACAGTCGATCATATGGTTTTAAACACTGAAAAAAGGACCAAAAAAATGTGTTCAAATTGATTAAATTTGTGTGTTTTAACCAATTTGTCTGACCGACCATTTTTGGCTATTTTCCAGTGTTTGTGAGCAAATGGACGATTGTCATGTGCTCCCATACATTACCAGGTTTTCATTCCAACCAGCCAGATTGTACAGATATCTGACAGATAATGGTATAGTGGATGGCCAGCTTAAATGTGCCTTGAGGACTGTGGTTGGGAACCCCTGCTGTAGGGGGTCTATTCATGTAGAACAGAGTTTGCAGAATGGCAATTATCACTATATACAGGGGCGTCGAGAGGGTTGGGGGAGCGGGTACTAATTACCCAGGCCAGGGCTTGGTGGAGGGACCCAGGTCCAATGTTTCCCCACCCACCATCTTTCCTGTAAGTAGCCCAGCACATGCTGCTGTGGGAGATTGCTCGTTGCTGCTGAGCAGTAACAGTAGTCTCCTCTGCTAGTGAGAGGGACTGATCACACTGATCACACTCCCCCCTGCATTTGCGCTGCTGCTTTTTTTATCATAAGGGGGCGTGGCCAAGCATCCTGCAATTAGGCCACACCCCTTCTCTTGGGCTGGCTCTCTATGGCCCTATATATATATATATCTCTATCTATCTATCTATCTATCTATATATATATATATATATATACACATATACACATATACATATATATACAGTCAGGTCCATAAATATTGGGACATTGACAGAATTTTCAGAGTTTGGCCTCTTTTCACCAC
This sequence comes from Taudactylus pleione, assembly GCA_031769625.1. NCBI lineage: Eukaryota > Metazoa > Chordata > Amphibia > Anura > Myobatrachidae > Taudactylus > Taudactylus pleione. Next base: position 33,006,800 of record JAUIMM010000031.1, on the reverse strand, counting down.
CACAATGGTTTTGAAACTAAACAAACAAGATGTGCTTTAACTGCAGACTTTCAGATTTAATTTGATGGTAATTACATCCAAATCAGGTGAACGGTGTAGGAATTACAACGGTTTCAATATGTACCTCCCACTTTTTAAGGGGCCAAAAATAATGGGACTATCAACTCAAAAGCTATTTCATGGACAGGTATGAGCTATTCCCTCGTTATTTCATTATCAATTAAACAGGTAAAAGGTCTGGAGTTGATTCTAGGTGTGACATTTGCATTTGGAATCAGTTGCTGTCAACTCTCAATATGAGATCCAAAGAGCTGTCACTATCAGTGAAGCAAGCCATCATTAGGCTGAAAAATCAAAACAAACCCATCAGAGAGATAGCAAAAACATTAGGTGTGGGCAAATCAACTGTTTGGAACATTCTTAGAAAGAAAGAACGCACCGGAGAGCTCAGCAACACCAAAAGACCCGGAAGACCACGGAAAACAACTGTGGTGGATGACAAAAGAATTATTTCCCTGGTGAAGAAAAACCCCTTCACAACAGTTGGCCAAATCAAGAACACTCCCCAGGAGACTTCACAAGAGTGAATATAGAGGGTTCACCACAAGATGCAAACCATTGGTGAGCCACAAAAACAGGAAGACCAGATTAGTTTGCCAAACAACATCTAAAAAAGCCACTACAGTTCTGGAACAACATCCTATGGACAGATGAGACAAAGATCAACTTGTACCAGAGTGATGGGAAGAGAAGGAAAGGAACTGCTCATGATCCAAAACATACCACCTCATCAGTGAAGCATGGTGGTGGTAGTGTCATGGCGTGGGCATGTATGGCTGCCAATGGAACTGGTTCCCTTGTATTTATTGATGATGTGACTGCTGACAAAAGCAGCAGAATGAATTCTGAAGTGTTTCGGGCAATATTATATGCTCATATTCAGTCAAATACTTCAGAACTCATTGGACGGCGCTACACAGTGCAGATGGACAATGACCCGAAGCATATTGCAAAAGCAACCAAAGAGTTTTTTAAGGCTAAAAAGTGGAATGTAATGCAATGGCCAAGTCAATCCCCTGACCTGAATCCGATTGAGCATGCATTTCACTTGATGAAGACAAAACTGAAGGGGAAATGCCCCAAGAACAAGCAGGAACTGAAGACATTTGCAGTAGAGGCCTGGCAGAGCATCACCAGGGATGAAACCCAGCATCTGGTGATGTCTATGCGTTCCAGACTTCAGGCTGTAATTGCCTGCAAAGGATTTGCAACAAAGTATTAAAAAGTGAAAGTTAGATTTAGGATTGTTTAGTTTGTGGGATGCACATATAGAAACCGTTGTAATTCCTACACCATTCACCTGATTTGGATGTAATTACCCTCAAATTAAATATGAAAGTCTGCAGTTAAATCACATCTTGTTCGTTTCATTTCAAAACCATTGTGGTGGTGAATAGAGGCCAAAATATGAAAATTCTGTCAATGTCCCAATATTTATGGACCTGACTATATATATATATATATATATATATATATAGCTTCATATCAATGAGATGGGATGCGGACAATATCCTGAATGTTGGCACAGGAATCCTAACATAGGCCCGTATTTAGTTAGAAGTGAAAAGCCGAGATCCGCGAAAAAGTATCGCCGATTACCACTTTTCGCCTGTTGGAAAATTATCGCTGTATTCAGTTCCATCCGCTTTTCGCGTAAACGGAAAGTCAATGCAATGTAATAGGCGAAAAAGATTCGCCTCTGAATAGGTGGAGAAAAGAAGTGCAACATTTTTGTTTTTCGGTGCAAATGTGGGGAAACCACTCAGAACCCTTTGCGATTACAAAGGACAACTGCGTCAAAAAATTCCTGAAAAAATCCCATAAGAACACCCCAAAAAAGTACTTTGAATTTGGGGGCGAAAAAGTGCAAAGTGGTGGGACAAGTTCGCAAACTAGTGAAATAAGGTTCCCCTGGTGGTGCACTAAGAAGGGGTCAAGTGTTTTGGGGATTGCAGGTGCATTTTTTTGGGGTGAAATTTCACTTTATTTAAAAGTACACTTTAGAGACATCTAAAGATGCTAGCGCCCATTTTCATGTACCCCAAATTTGCCAGGACTACTTATGTTCACCAAAAAATACTGCTTTATGCTATTCTTCACCACTTGTGCAAATACGCTAATTAGTGGCAATTGTGCGACCTTAAGTACCCAAAACAGTTTTATTAGGGCTAATCGGGCACTACTACATTGATCCCCAATTTTTCCGGCAGCTTATTGGGGGGTTCAGGCTGATTTCCCCGATTCTGACACCATTTTTCGTCTGTTCTGACTTCGTGTATCTCCATTTTCGCTTCTTTTGGAATTGAACAGGGCGAATCACGGGTACGCGCACGATAAGTTTCCGCGGCTAAAATACGCAATGTAAGCGAAAAGTCCAGCAGGTGAAACTTTATCGCGTACGCAAAACTAATTCAATACGGCCCATAGTCAGAATCCCAGCGCCGGGATCACGACCGCCGGAATCCCGAAGGTAAGTAGCGGGGCTAGGAGGAGGGTTAACGTTAGGTTTAGGGGTTAGGTACTAGGGGGAGGGTTAGGCACTAAGTGGGGAGGGTTAGGTTTAGGGTGCGGGGAGGGGGAAGATAGATTCAGGCACTAGGGTGGGAAGTTAGCTTAAGGCACTGGAAGGAGAGTAAGAGAAGTGGAGGATTAGGATACCTACTAACAGGTATCGGTATCCTAACCATGTCGGGATGCCGGCGTCGGGATTCTGACCGCCGGGATCCCGAGTGCCGGCATCCGGTTCCCAACCCCAATAAGATATATAGTAGTTATCTGTTGTGATTCAGTAATACCTGCCCGGCGCACCCCTTTTGCGATCCTGGCAAGCAGCACGGAGAGTGAAATATTGTGAGTCTGGTAACTCTTTTACAGACTGCACATGAGCCTGCAGAGCCTTGCGCGCCAGCATCCGCTTACGTCACAGTGAGAAGCAAAACGGAAACAAGACGTTTCTATTCTTTGAATTAATCTCCCTTTACTATTGTATGAGGAAGCAATTCTAATACTAATCAGGGGAACTGCAGGAAGATGAATATATCTTAGACTTCTTCACGGTAAATCCCTTCTTGAAAATGAAGAAGAAGTGTAAAGCCCTATTTTTTTACAGGTTTTTTTTTTTACTTCTACATGAATAGACCCCATAGTCACTAGAGCAGGGGTCATGGAACTTTTTTACCTTTACCCCAAAATATATTTAGATACGCCGACGTTACCCCCTTGATTTGAAAGGAAGGAAATCATATAGTAGTGCCCCCATATAATGCCCCTGTAGTAGTGCCCCCATACAGGGCCGGATTAAGGTCTGTGAGGGCCACTGGGCAACAAACTTGTGGGGGGCCCCTACACACACACACATATACATATATATATATATATATATATATATATATATAGACACAGGCAAGGGACCGGCGCTCCTCTCCAATTCAAATATGCTTGGTTTGGTGCCCCCACAAAGAAAGCGCACGTGACCTCCAAAGGTGCGGCACTCGGACACAGATGCAGAGATGATGGAAGTACATCAGATGGGAATACTTATGATTGACCGGCGGTCGGGATGCCGGTGGGTAGAAGACTGAGAGCGGCATCCCAATGTTCAACATCCCGACAGTGGCCGGTTAGTAGCCAAACCCTCTCCCTGTCCCCCTCCTAACCTCCCAGTGGTGCCTAACCCTAACCTCCCACCAGGTGGTACCTAACCCACCCTGGGAGGTCCCTAAGCCTACCCCCCCATCCCCGGGCTAACCCTAATCCGCATACTTACCATAGGGATGCAGACATCGGTGTCTTGATCCCTTCGGGATGGCGGCGTTGGCTTTCTGACGGGCATCCGGATTCCTGCGTCGGTATATTGACGTCTGGCATCCTGTCCGGACGCATCTTAACCGCATCCCCATCAGATGTACTTCCTTCATCTGTGTCCGAGTGCCACACCTTCGGAGGTCATATACAGTCAGATCCATAAATTTTGGGACATTGACAGAATTTTCATATTTTGGCCTCTATTCACCACCACAATGGCTTTGAAATGAAACGAACAAGATGTGCTTTAACTGCAAACTTTCAGATTTAATTTGAGGGTAATTACATCCAAATCAGGTGAACGGTGTAGGAATTACAACGGTTTCTATATGTGCATCCCACTTTTTAAGGGGCCAAAAGTAATGGGACAAACTAAGCAATCCTAAATCTAAATTTCACTTTTTAATACTTTGTTGCAAATCTTTTGCAGGCAATTACAGCCTGAAGTCTGGAAGGCATAGACATCACCAGACGCTGGGTTTCATCCCTGGTGATGCTCTGCCAGGCCTCTACTGCAAATGTCTTCAGTTCCTGCTTGTTCTAGGGGCATTTTCCCTTCAGTTTTGTCTTCATCAAGTGAAATGCATGCTCAATCGGATTCAGGTCAGGGGATTGACTTGGCCTTTGCATAACATTCCACTTTTTAGCCTTAAAAAACTCTTTGGTTGCTTATGCAGTATGCTTCGGGTCATTGTCCATCTGCACTGTGAAGCGTCGTCCAATGAGTTCTGAAGTATTTGACTGAATATGAGCATATAATATTGCCCGAAACACTTCAGAATTCATTCTGCTGCTTTTGTCAGCAGTCACATCATCAATAAATATACGGGAACCAGTTCCATTGGCAGCCATACATGCCCACGCCATGACACTACCACCACCATGCTTCACTGATGAGGTGGTATGTTTTGGATCATGAGCAGTTCCTTTCCTTCTCTTCTCTTCCCATCACTCTGGTACAAGTTGATCTTTGTCTCATCTGTCCATAGGATGTTGTTCCAGAACTGTAATGGCTTTTTTAGATGTTGTTTGGCAAACTCTAATCTGGTCTTCCTGTTTTTGTGGCTCTCCAATGGTTTGTGTCACAAGCGTGGGATTTAGGAGCTGTGTTCCCGGACTGGGCCTTGGATCTGTATTACTTGGCGCAGGCGCTCGCTGGAGGAGACTTGGCTTAATGAAGTTTCTCCGCATGAGAGGGTGCAGCGAACTGACAGGAGTTAGAGGAATGCGGCAGTAACGTGGTAGCTAGGAAGCTACGTGGAGCGGCTGGATAGCCGTGGGTAGACGTGGGTAGCCGAGTGGCTACGTGGAGTGGCTGGATAGCCGTGGGTAGACGTTGGTAGCTGAGTGGCTACGAGGAGCGGCTGGATAGCCGTGGGTAGACGTGGGTAGCTGAGTGGCTACGTGGAGCGGCTGGATAGCCGTGGGTAGACGTTGGTAGCTGAGTGGCTACGTGGAGCGGCTGGATAGCCGTGGGCAGACGTTGGTAGCTGAGTGGCTACGTGGAGCGGCTGGATAGCCGTGGGTAGACGTGGGTAGCTGAGTGGCTACGTGGAGCGGCTGGATAGCCGTGGGTAGACGTGGGTAGCTGAGTGGCTACGTGGAGCGGCTGGATAGCCGTGGGTAGACGTTGGTAGCTGAGTGGCTATGTGGAGCGGCTGGATAGCCGTGGGTAGACGTTGGTAGCTGAGTGGCTATGTGGAGCGGCTGGATAGCCGTGGGTAGACGTTGGTAGCTGAGTGGCTACGTGGAGCGGCTGGATAGCCGTGGGTAGACATTGGTAGCTGAGTAGCTACGTGGAGCGGCTGGATAGCCATGGCTACGTGGAGCGGCTGGAGCGCAGTGGGAAGGCTTGCTTAGTTAAACTAAGAAACTAGTTGCACTGGCAACTTGTGTGAGCATAGGAGATCCTTTTGTAGTGGACACTGGAAGCTGACAGGCTGAGAGAGAAGGAGAAGGTTCCTCATTGGTGGTAGTGGGGTCACATGGGCAATCCAAGATGGCCGCGCCCATGGACCGGAGGACAGCGCTTCCTGGAGGTAGTCAGCGGGGACCAGCGGTCAGCAGGAGCCGGCGTGGGAGCAGCACAGCAGCGGGACCCTCCAGAGGACAACAGCGGAGACTGCCTTGAGAGGTGAGGAAGGAGCGTACAGCGCGGGAGCCGGAAGACAGCGCGGGTCAGCGCCCGAACAGGTAAGCGACGGGGTCTGATTCTGGGGTCTCCAGGCCGGCGTGTGACAGTACCCCCTTCTTCCAGAGTGGCCACCGGACACTTCCTTGGTTTATGAGGAAATTTCATATGGAACGCTTTGACCAGACAGGGTGCATGGACATCGGAGGCATTTATCCAGATTTGTTCCTCCGGACCATAATTCTTCCAGTCGATGAGGTATTGAAGACGGTTGTATCGACAACGGGAATCTAAGATTCTGTCAACTTCGAACTCCTCTCCCTGCTGTGTTTGAACACTAGAAGCTTTAGGCAGGACCTTCTGAAATCGGTTTAAGACTAGTGGTTTTAAAAGAGAAATATGGAAAGAACTTGGAATGCGAAGAAATGGCGGAAGCTTTAACTTGTAAGGCACAGGATTCAAGACTTTGATGATTGGGAATGGACCAATGAATCGCGGAGCAAATTTCATCGAGGGTACTCGGAGTCTTAGGTTTCGGGTAGAGAGCCACACCATATCCCCAGGTTGGAAATTTGGAACCGCTCGTCTTTGGCGGTCAGCAAATCTCTTGTACCGGGCTGACGTTTTAGTCAGAGAGGAACGAACCTTTTCCCAGATGTTGGAGAACCGTTGAAGGGACATTTTGGCCGCAGGTACATCTAAGGTTGGAAGAAGAGGGAAATCTGGCACTCGAGGATGTTGACCAAAAACTGTAAAAAAAGGAGTTGAGCTGGTGGACGTGTGATAATGATTATTGTGAGCAAATTCGGCCCAAGGAAGAAGTTCAATTCAGTCATCCTGGGAGGATGAGATAAAAGAGCGCAGGAACTGTTCCAGGTCTTGACTGACCCTTTCGGTCTGACCGTTGGTCTGGGGATAATAAGCGGTAGAAAATTTGAGTTTTACTTGAAGGGCTGAGCAGGGTGACCTCCAGAACTTCGCTACGAATTGTACTCCCCTGTTGGAGATGATCTCTTGAGGAAGGCCGTGAAGCTTGAAGATCCCTTTTATAAAGCTCTGGGCGAGTAGATGTGCAGACGGAAGCCCAGTAAGTGGTACGAAATGAGCCATTTTAGAAAAACGATCCACGATAACCCAAATTGTGTTGTGGCCCCGAGATGGAGGAAGATCAGAGATGAAATCCATAGATAGGTGAGTCCATGGCTTAAATGGAACTGCAAGAGACTGGAGTTGACCGTGTGGAACCCGCCGAGGTATCTTGTGTTGGGCACATTTGATGCATGAAGACACATAAGACCTGACGTCCTTTTTCATCGAAGACCACCAATAGGACCGCTGGATGAATTCTAGGGTTTTATCCATACCCAAGTGACCAGAGAACCGGGAAGCATGAGCCCACTGCAGTAACCTCTTGCGGAGTTCCGGAGCGACGAAAGTCTTCCCAACCGGGGGTATAGAAGATAATTGGGTAGAGGCGAAGAAAGCTGAATTCAAGATTGGTTGGGGCTGTTCCATGGGTAGATCAGGGTCGCTCGTCATGGAACGGGAGAGTGCGTCGGCTTTGAGGTTTTGAGAACCGGGGCGATAGGAGACTTTGAAGTTAAATCTGGAGAAAAACATTGCCCACCGGGCTTGACGAGGGTTCAAGCAATTTGCAGATTTAAGATAAAGGAGGTTCTTATGGTCAGTAAAAATGGTAATGGGGTAACGAGCTCCTTCTAGAAGATATCGCCATTCTTCGAGGGCTAGTTTCATGGCGAGTAACTCTTGATCTCCGATGGTGTAGTTCTTTTCTGCAGGCAAAAACTTCCGGGAAAAGAAACCACAGGGATGAAGTTTTTCATCTATAAATCGCTGGGAGAGCACTGCACCGACACCTTCAGAGGATGCGTCCACCTCCAGGATAAAGGGCCGGGTGGAGTCTGGTTGCTTTAAGATGGGAGCGGAGATGAAGGCTTGCTTGAGAAGTTGAAATGCAGAGGTAGCTTCGACGGGCCATATAGTCGGATCTGCTCCCTTGCGGGTGAGGGCTGTAATCGGAGCTACCAGAGTCGAGAAACCCTTTACAAACTTGCGATAATAGTTGGCAAATCCTAGGAATCTTTGTATGGATTTTAAGGATGAAGGAAGAGACCAATCAAGAATGGCTTGTAGTTTTGACGAATCCATTTGAAGGCCTGTTCCGGAGATGATGTATCCCAGGAATGGTACACTTGAGACCTCAAACAGACACTTCTCTAATTTGCAAAACAGTTGATTGGACCGCAACCTCAGAAGGACTTGTTTGACCTGGTCTCGATGAGTTTGGAGGTCTTAAGAAAAAATCAAAATGTCGTCCAAGTAAATGACCACACACTTGTACAAAAGGTCCCGGAAGATTTCATTGACGAAAAACTGGAAGACGGCCGGAGCATTACAGAGGCCGAAGGGCATAACGAGATACTCGTAGTGCCCATCCCTGGTGTTGAAGGCCGTTTTCCATTCGTCGTCTGGACGGATACAAATTAAATTATAGGCTCCTCTTAGGTCGAGTTTGGTAAAAACTGTGGCTCCCTTGACTCTATCAAATAACTCTGTAATGAGAGGAAGAGGGTAGCGATTCTTAATAGTTATTTCATTAAGACCCCAGTAGTCAATACATGGGCGCAAGCCACCATCTGTTTTTTTTACGAAGAAAAATCCAGCCCCTGCTGGAGACGTGGAAGGTCGAATGAAGCCTTTACTTAAGTTTTCCTTAATGTACTCCGACATGGCCTGAGTCTCAGGGAGAGATAGAGGGTAGGTTCGGCCTCGAGGAGGATTCTTCCCGGGAATCAGATCTATGGGACAGTCCCAATCACGATGGGGAGGTAACAGGTCTGTGCTCTGTTTGCTAAAGACGTCCTGAAACCCATCGTAGGCTTTGGGCAGGTCTGTAGAATCCCGTACGATGTAAGATCTGACAGGTATTACCCGCTGAAGGCAGCCTTTGAAGCAATTGGAACCCCAGGAGGTTATTTGCATGGTGGTCCAATCGATTTGTGGTGAATGTCTCTGTAGCCAGGGTAATCCGAGGACTAAAGAATGAGAGGCTTTGGGAATCACTAGGAAGGATAGTTGTTCAGAATGGAGCACCCCAATGGTAAGTTTAAGTGGTGTTGTACGATGGGTGATGGTTTCACTAGAAATGCGACTACCATCGATGGCGGTTAAAGTGATGACTCGAGGCAACGCTTCCATGGGGATTTGATGTTTCTGGACAAAGTCAATAGTGACAAAGTTCTCTGCCGCTCTGGAATCCAGGAGAGCTAATACAGCTTTGGAACCTCGAGGATACTTCAAATGAGTCTGGATGGTGGAATCAGACTTCCTTTGTGATTCAATGGCAACTCCTAACTTAACCTCTCTTTCATAAGTTAGGAGGAGGCGTTTCCCGGACGAATGGGACAAGTTTTAACTAAATGTTGAGGAGATCCGCAGTACATACAGAGGTTCTGCCTCTGCCTTTTCTGCCGTTCCTCAGCCGATAAATGAGAGCGGTTGACCTGCATGGGTTCTTTGCCCAGAGGAGGAGAGGGTAAGCGGGAAACTGGACGTGGCCTTCCACGATCAAATCTGCCTCTTTCCAAGGCACGCTCCCTGTGACGGAGATCCACCTTGTTGCAGAGAGAGATTAACCCATCCAAACTGGTTGGAAGGTCACGGGAAGCTAGGTCGTCTTTGAGCCTTTCAGAAAGGCCACTCCAGAAGGCAGCGATGAGGGCATCCTCGTTCCAATTGAGTTCTGAAGCCAGAGTCTGGAACTGGACTACGTATTGGCCGACGGTCCTGCTGCCCCGACGGAGGCGTAGAATATCAGCTGATGCGGAAGTGGTTCTTCCGGGTTCATCAAAGATTTTGCGAAATGTGGCAACAAATTCGGGGTAGTTGGAGAGCAGGGAATCCGACTTCTCCCAAAGGGGCGAGACCCAATCGAGTGCTTGGCCAGAGAGTAGAGAGATGATATATGCCACCCTGGTTCTGGCCGTCGGAAAGTTGGCGGATTGTAGCTCGAATTGGATTTCGCATTGGTTTAAAAAACCCCTGCATAATTTGGGGTTGCCATCGAACTTGCTCGGAGGGGAGAGCTGAATACGAGCAGGAGGTAGAACCAGAGGAGCAGGTGACACCACAGGAGGAGAGATGGCTTGGGAGCCAGCGGGAGCGGGATGAGCCAGTAAGGACTGAATGTTGTCCAGGCGTGACGACATATCTTGGATAAATTGGATCAACTGGGCCTGAGAGGTCTCCTGTCTTTCCAGACGGAATAGTACATCCTGCGAGGCCTCTACCCCAGATCCTTGACCACTTGCCGAGTCCATCTGGCCAGTGCAAACTGTCACAAGCATGGAATTTAGGAGCTGTGTTCCCGGACTGGGCCTTGGATCTGTATTACTTGGCGCAGACGCTCGCTGGAGGAGACTTGGCTTAATGAAGTTTCTCCACATGAGAGGGTGCAGCAAACTGACAGGACTTAGAGGAATACGGCAGTAACGTGGTAGCTAGGAAGCTACGTGGAGCGGCTGGATAGCCGTGGGTAGACGTGGGTAGCCGAGTGGCTACGTGGAGTGGCTGGATAGCCGTGGGTAGACGTTGGTAGCTGAGTGGCTACGTGGAGTGGCTGGATAGCCGTGGGTAGACGTTGGTAGCTGAGTGGCTATGTGGAGTGGCTGGATAGCCGTGGGTAGATGTTGGTAGCTGAGTGGCTATGTGGAGCGGCTGGATAGGCGTGGGCAGACGTTGGTAGCTGAGTGGCTACGTGGAGCGGCTGGATAGCCGTGGGTAGATGTGGGTAGCTGAGTGGATACATGGAGCGGCTGGATAGCCGTGGGTAGACGTTGGTAGCTGAGTGGCTACGTGGAGCGGCTGGATAGCCGTGGGTAGTTGTTGGTAGCTGAGTGGCTACGTGGAGCGGCTGGATAGCCGTGGGTAGACGTTGGTAGCTGAGTGGCTACGTGGAGCGGCTGGATAGCCGTGGGTAGACGTTGGTAGCTGAGTAGCTACGTGGAGCGGCTGGATAGCCGTGGCTACGTGGAGCGGCTGGAGCGCAGTGGGAAGGCTTGCTTAGTTAAACTAAGAAACTAGTTGCACTGGCAACTTGTGTGAGCATAGGAGATCCTTTTGTAGTGGACACTGGAAGCTGACAGGCTGAGAGAGAAGGAGAAGGCTCCTCATTGGTGGTAGTGGGGTCACATGGGCAATCCAAGATGTCCGCACCCATGGACCGGAGGACAGCGCTTCCTGGAGGTAGTCAGCGGGGACCAGTGGTCAGCAGGAGCCGGCGTGGGAGCAGCACAGCAGCGGGACCCTCCAGAGGACAACAGCGGAGACTGCCTTGAGAGGTGAGGAAGGAGCGTACAGCGCGGGAGCCGGAAGACAGCGCGGGTCAGCGCCCGAACAGGTAAGCAACGGGGTCTGATTCTGGGGTCTCCAGGCCGGCGTGTGACAGTTTGCATCTTGTGGTGAACCCTCTATATTCACTCTTGTGAAGTCTTCTCTTGATTGTTGACTTTGACACATATACATCTACCTCCTGTAGAGTGTTCTTGATTTGGCCAACTGTTGTGAAGGGGTTTTTCTTCACCAGGGAAATAATTATTTTGCCATCCACCACAGTTGTTTTCCGTGGTCTTCGGGGTCTTTTGTTGTTGCTGAGCTCTCCGCTGCGTTATTTCTTTTTAAGAATTTTCCAAACAGTTGATTTGGCCACTTTTTGTTATCTCTCTGATGGGTTTGTTTTGATTTTTCAGCCTAATGATGGCTTGCTTCACTGATAGTGACAGCTCTTTGGCTCTCATATTGAGAGTTGATAGCAACTGATTCCAAATGCAAATGTCACACCTAGAATCAACTCCAGACCTTTTACCTGCTTAATTGATAATGAATTAACGAGGGAATAGCTCACACCTGTCCATGAAATAGCTTTTGAGTTGATAGTCCCATTACTATTGGCCCCTTCAAAAGTGGGAGGCACATATTGAAACTGTTGTAATTCCTACACCGTTCACCTGATTTGGATGTAATTACCCTCAAATTAAATCTGAAACTCTGCAGTAAAAGCACATCTTGTTTGTTTAGTTTCAAAACCATTGTGGTGGTGAATAGAGGCCAAACTCTGAAAATTCTGTCAATGTCCCAATATTTATGAACCTGACTGTATGTATATATATATATATATATATATATATATATATATAGCTTCACAAATAAGGGTACCGCATTGGAGTGGACACCTGGGTAATTTAAATCAATCTCAATTGAGTGCCAGATATATATATATATATATTAGGGGTGAGCGGGTTCGGATTTCTGAAATCCGAACCCCCCTGAGCCCCTCCGATCCGAGGCTGTGGACAGTGAAGAGAGAGGGTGGGAGTTAGGGCTGGCTGGGCTGTGTAGTGTAGTGTAGTGCAGAGTAGTGTTGTGCTGTGCTGCTGTTGTCCATAGGGGCTGTGTCCACTACTTCAAAGTCCATAGGGGCTGGCTGTGTTGTGCTGTGCTACTGTTGTCCATAGGGGCAGTGTCCACTACTTCAAAGTCCATAGGGGCTGGCTGGACTGTGTTGTGCAGTCAGTTGTCCTAGGGGCCAAAGTCCTGTGCAGTGTCCCAGTCCTAAAGGGGTGCTGTAGTGTTGTCCAGGGGGTGCTCTGTACGTCAGAGGTGCTCCCCCCCAAGTGCTATAAAAAAAAATATTTTTTCTGTGTTTGTGAATTGTGTGCGCAGTAGCCGCACGTGCATCAACATAGTAGTGCCAAGCGTGCGCCTGTGTTATAAGTAAAGGGCCGGCTGGCTTGACCATTAAAGGGTGCTGTAACCCCCAAAGTACACTCCAAACCAAATAAAAAAATATTTTCTGTGTTTGTGAATTGTGTACGCAGTAGCCGCACGTGCATCAACAAAGTAGTGCCAAGCGTGCGCCTGTGTCATAAGTAAAGGGCCGGCTGGCTTGACCGTTAAAGGGTGCTGTAACCCCCAAAGTACACTCCAGTCCAAACCAAATAAAAAAATATTTTCTGTGTTTGTGAATTGTGTGCGCAGTAGCCGCACGTGCATCAACAAAGTAGTGCCAAGAGAGCCTGTGTCATAAGTAAAGGGCCGGCTGGCTTGACCGTTAGGGTGCTGTAACCCCCAAAGTACACTCCAAACCAAATAAAAAAATATTTTCTGTGTTTGTGAATTGTGTGCACTGTGGCTGCACGTGCATCAACAAAGGAGCAGTGCCAAGCGTGCGCCTGTGTCCCATAAGTAAAGAGCCGGCTGGCTCATTTCTTAAAGGGTGGTGTAACCCACAAAGAGCACTACTCTCCAGCAAAAATAAAAAAATATTTTCTGTGTTTGTGTGCGCCTTAGCCGCACGTATATATCAATATAACATAAATGGAGGACCAAACTTTCTCCGATAAAAATAAAATAGGGAAAGATCAAGAACCACTTCCTCCTAGTGCTGTTGCTGCTGCTGGGAGTTGTTCATCATCCCAGAGAGGAAGTAGGAACACCACTACTTTTACTAAACAATTGACCCTCCAACAGTCCCTAGCGATGAGGATGAAGTACGACAGCAGTCATCCTGAAGCAAAACGTATAACTGACTGCTATGTTGGTGTTAGACGTGCCTCCGTTATCCGCCATTAGTGCAGTGGGATTTAGACAATTGATGGAGGTAGTGTGTCCCCGGTTCCAAATCCCGTCTAGATTCCACCTGCATCCTCAAAGCAGCAGCGACAAGCGTGCGTCTGTCTGTTAAAGGGTGGTGTAACCCTCAAAGTGCGCTCCACAAACAATAAAAAAATTCTTTTTTTTTCTCTTTGTGAAATGTGTAGGCTGTAGCCGCACCTGCATCCTTAAAGCAGCAGCAACAAGCGTGCGTCTGTCTGTTAAAGGGTGGTGTAACCCTCAAAGTGTGCTCCACAAACAATAAGAAAATTCTTCTTTTTTTTTCTGTCTTTGTGAATTGTGTGGGCTGTAGCCGCACTTGCATCCTCAAAGCAGCAGCGACAAGCGTGCGTCTGTCTGTTAAAGGGTGGTGTAACCCTCAAAGTGCTCAAAAAAATAAAAAAACATTTTTTTTATGTGTTTGTGACTTGTGTGCGATGTAGCCGCACGTGCATCAACACAGTAGCAGCGCCAAGCGTGCGCCTGTGTCATAAGTCAAGGGCCGGTTTGGACATCTGGTCCGGACTGAAGGACGTGCAAACAATTTCTGACAAGTCTACTGTCACTGCATATGATACTGTCCTCAAAGCAGCAGCGACAAGCGTGCGTCTGTCTGTTAAAGGGTGGTGTAACCCTCAAAGTGCGCTCCACAAACAATAAAAATATTCTTCTTTTTTTTTCTGTCTTTGTGAAATGTGTGGGCTGTACCCGCACCTGCATCCTTAAAGCAGCAGCGACAAGCGTGCGTCTGTCTGTTAAAGGGTGGTGACACCCTCAAAGTGTGCACCACAAACAATAAAAATATTCTTCTTTTTTTTCTGTCTTTGTGAAATGTGTGGGCTGTACCTGCACCTGCATCCTTAAAGCAGCAGCGACAAGCGTGCGTCTGTCTGTTAAAGGATTACATCGGTGACAGCATCCAAGTAGGCATGTCAGACAGTCCATACCTGTACTGGCAGGAAAAAGAAGCAATTTGGAGGTCCCTGTACAAACTGGCTCTATTTTATCTGAGTTGCCCCCCCTCCAGTGTGTACTCCGAAAGAGTGTTTAGTGCAGCCGGGAACCTTGTCAGCGAAAGGCGTAGGAGGTTGCTTCCACAAAATGTGGAGAAGATGATGTTCATAAAATGAATTATCAACTCTTCCAGGGAGACCAGCCTCCAGAACGTACAGAGGGACCTGTGGTTGTAGATTCCAGCAGGGACGAATTAATACTCTGTGAGGATGAGGGTGTACACATCACTGAAGAGGGTGAGGAATCGGTGGATGAGGAGGATGAGGACGACATCTTGCCTCCGTAGAGCCAGTTTGTGCAGGGACAGATTAATTGCCAGCTTGTTTTGTGGGGGCCCAAACGAACCAATCATTTCAGCCACTGTCGTGTGGCAGACCCTGGCGCTGAAATGTTTGGTTTGTTAAAGTGTGCATGTCCTGTTTATACAACATAAGGGTGGGTGCGAGGGCCCAAGGACAATTCCATCTTGCACCTCTTTTTTTTCTTTGAATTATGTACTGTTTGGGGCCTAGTTTTTCAAACTGCCATCCTGTCTGCCACTGCAGTGTCACTCCTAGATGGACCACGTGTTTGTGCCGCCCACTCGTATCTCTTAGCATAGTCATCCAGCTACCTCGGTGCAACCTTTTGGATATAAAAACACTATTGTGAGGTGTGAGGTGTTCAGAATAGACTGGAAATGAGTGGAAATTAAGGTTATTGAGGTTAATAATAGCATAGGAGCAGAAAAACACACAAATTCTGTAATTTTAGCTGTTTGTATGCTTTTAAAAAAAAAAAATACAGATCCAAAACACAAAACCCAGAACCCAAAACACGGAAGGGTGGTTTTGGCAAAACCAATCCAGATCCAAAACACGAAGAAAGATCCAGATCCAAAACCAAAACACGAAAAGTGGCCGGTGCACACCCCTAATATATATATATGTATATATATATATATTAGGGATGTGCAGGCTCGGATAGGTTCGAGTTTGCACGTGGAGTTCGGATTTTTCCCTCCAAAAAAACGGAACTCAGAACGAGGCAAAACGTCATCTTACATGGACGAACATCATCATTCCTGGTCTTTTGTCCAGGAATGATGATGTTCGTCCATGTAAGATGACGTTTTGCCTCGTTCTGAGTTCCGTTTTTTTGGAGGGAAAAATCCGAACTCCACGTGCAAACTCGAACCTATCCGAGCCTGCACATCCCTAATATATATATATATTTATTTGTTTATTTATTCAAAACTAGGGGTGTAATCATCAAGTCTTCACAGAAATAGTTTACATGCATCATAGTGGTACAATAAGGTTACAGCAAATGTGTAAATATTTAACTTCACACACACACATATATATATATATATATATATATATACACACACACATGTAAAACACAGTATATATACACATATAAAACACAGTATGTACATACATATATATATATATAAAGTTAATATTCCAGTGATATTAAAGCAAACGTAATAAACACATATATATATATATATATATATATATACACACACACATAGTATATATGTATATATAGCAGTATCATAAAGAGCTATGATTACTATATATATATATATATATATATATATATATATATATATTAGGGGTGTGCACCGGCCACTTTTCGTGTTTTGTGTTTTGGTTTTGGATCTGGATCTTTCTTCGTGTTTTGGATCTGGATTGGTTTTGCCAAAACCACCCTTCCGTGTTTTGGGTTCTGGGTTTTGTGTTTTGGATCTGTATTTTTTTTTAAAATAGCATAAAAACAGCTAAAATCACAGAATTTGTAGGTTTTTCTGCTCCTATGCTATTATTAACCTCAATAACCTTAATTTCCACTCATTTCCAGTCTATTCTGAACACCTCACACCTCACAATAGTGTTTTTATGTCCAAAACGTTGCACCGAGGTAGCTGGATGACTATGCTAAGCGACACGAGTGGGCGGCACAAACACGTGACCCATCTAGGCGTGAAACTGCAGTGGCAGACAGGATGGCAGTTTGAAAAACTAGGCCCCAAACTGTACATAATGCAAAGAAAAAAAAGAGGTGCAAGATGGAATTGTCCTTGGGCCCTCCCACCCACCCTTATGTTGTATAAACAGGACATGCACACTTTAACAAACCAATCATTTCAGCGCCAGGGTCTGCCACACAACTGTGGCTGAAATGATTGGTTCGTTTGGGCCCCCACAAAACAAGCTGGCAATTAATGTGTCCCTGCACAAACTGGCTCTATGGAGGCAAGATGTCATCCTCATCCTCCTCATCCACCGATTCCTCACCCTCTTCAGTGTGTACATCCTCATCCTCACAAAGTATTAACTCGTCCCCACTTGAATCCACCACCACAGGTCCCTCTGTACCTTCTGGAGGCTGGTCTCCCTGGAAGAGCTGATAATTCATTTTGATGAACATCATCTTCTCCACATTCTGTGGAAGCAACCTCCTACGCCTTTCGCTGACAAGGTTCCCGGCTGCACTAAACACTCTTTCGGAGTACACACTGGAGGGGGGGCAACTCAGGTAAAATAGAGCCAGTTTGTACAGGGGCCTCCAAATTGCCTCTTTTTCCTGCCAGTACAGGTATGGACTGTCTGCCATGCCTACTTGGATGCTGTCACCGATGTAATCCTCCACCATTCTGTCAATGGTGACAGTATCATATGCAGTGACAGTAGACATGTCAGAAATTGTTGCCAGGTCCTTCAGTCCGGACCAGATGTCCAAACTTGGTCCTGCCTGCCCTGCATCACCGCCAGCGGGTTGCTTAGGATACCTAAGTTTTTTCCTGGCAGCCCCAGTTGCAGGAGAAAATGAAGAAGGAGCCGTTGACGTGTCACGTTCCGCTTCAGCTGACAGTGTGTTCACCAGCAGGTCTTTGCACCTCTGCAGGCTTGTGTCGGCCGGAAAGAGAGACACCACATAGGCTTTAAACCTAGGATCGAGCACGGTGGCCAAAACGTAGTGGTCTGATTTCAACAGATTGACCACCCTGGAATCCTGGCAAAGCGAATGAAGGGCTTCATCCACAAGTCCCACATGCCGAGCGGAATCGCTCCGTCTTAGCTCCTCCTTCACTTTCTCCAGCTGCTTCTGCAAAAGCCTGATGAGGGGAATGACCTGACTCAAGCTGGCAGTGTCTGAACTGACTTCACGTGTGGCAAGTTCGAAGGGCTGGAGAACCTTGCACAACACGGAAATCATTCTCCACTGCGCTTGAGTCAGGTGCATACCCCCTCCTTTGCCTATGTCATAGGTGGATGTATAGGCTTGTATGGCCTTTTGCTGCTCCTCCATCCTCTGAAGCATATAGAGGGTTGAGTTCCACCGCGTCACAACCTCTTGCTTCAGGTGATGGCGGGGCAGGTTCAAGAGTGTTTGCTGGCGCTCCAGTCTTCGGCACGCAGTCGCTGAATGGCGAAAGTGGCCAGAAATTTTTCGGGCCACCCAAAGCGTCTCCTGCACGCCCCTGTCGCTTTTCAGAAAATTCTGCACCACCAAGTTTATTGTGTGAGCAAAACATGGGACGTGCTGGAATTTGCCCAGATGTAATGCCCGCACAATATTGGTGGCGTTGTCAGATATCACAAATCCCCAGGAGAGTCTAAGTGGGGTAAGCCACTGGGCGATGATTTCCCTCAGTTTCTCTAAGAGGTTGTCGGCGGTGTGCCTCTTACTGAAACCGGTGATACACAGCGTAGCCTGCCTTGTAACGAGCTGGCATTTCTGAGATGCTGCCACTGGTGACGCTGCTGCTGTTGCTGCGTAAGGTGATACATCTACCCAGTGGGCTGTCACAGTCATATAGTCCTTAGTCTGCCCTGTTCCACTTGTCCACATGTCCGTGGTTAAGTGGACATTGTGTACAACGGCATTTTTCAGGACACTGAGGACACTTTTTCTGACGTTTCTGTACAGTCTCGGTATCGCCTGCCTAGTGAAGTGGAATCTAGACGGGATTTGGAACCGGGGACACACTACCTCCATCAATTGTCTAAATCCCACTGCACTAATGGCGGATACCGGACGCACGTCTAACACCAACATAGCAGTCAAGGCCTCAGTTATACGTTTTGCTTCAGGATGACTGCTGTCGTACTTCATCCTCCTCGCTAAGGACTGTTGGAGGGTCAATTGTTTAGTAAAAGTAGTGGTGTTCCTACTTCCTCTCTGGGATGATGAACGACTCCCAGCAGCAGCAACAGCAGCAGCGGCAGCAGTAGGCGTAGCAATGCAGGATCCTCCAGAGGAATCCCGGATAGGAGAGTCAGTCATGCCAGTGACATGGCCTGCAGGACTACTTCCGATCCTGACTAAGGAGGAAATTGACGAGGAGGGAGTTGACGGTGTGGTTTGCAGGCGCTTGGATACAACAGGACAACGGGATTTAGGTGTCCCTGGACTGCTTACGGTCTTAGCCAAAGTTTCTGAACTTGACAGTAACTTTTTATGAACGCGCTGCAGGTGCCGTATAAGGGAGGATGTTCCTAGGTGGTTGACGTCCCTACCCCTACTTATTTTACCTTTACATATGGTACATATGGCAAGACAGTTGTTGTCCGGATTTGGATAGAAATATTGCCAGACCAAAGAGGTGGAATGTTTGGTCTTCTGCCCAGGCATGACCGTGATGGGCTTTTTCATCCCACGGACAACAACTGTCTCCCCCGGAGCCTGATTTAAACAAACCACATCACCATCAGAATCCTCCTCGCCAACTTCCTCCTCAGCGCCAGCTACACCAGTATCCTCATCCTGTTGTACTTCAACAGTGACATCTTCAATTTGCATATCAGCAAGTGGACTGTGGGTGCTCCTTTCAGCACTTGCAGGGGGCGTGCAAATGGTGGAAAGAGCCACCTCTTCCCGTCCAGTGCTGGGAAGGTCAGGCATCGCAACCACCACCACACTTGGACTCTCCTTGGGGATTTGTGATATCTTCTTAGAAAGCACAGTTCTTCGCTGTGCTTTTGCCAGCTTAACTCTTTTGATTTTTTTAGTGGGAGGAGGGCTTCCATCGTCATGTGAAGCTGAACCACTAGTCATGAACATACTAGGGATCGACCTTAGCCGTTCCTTGCCACTCCGTGTCGTAAATGGCATATTGGCAAGTTTACGTTTCTCTTCAGCTGATTTAAATGTCTTTTTCAAGGTCATTTTCCTGAACTTTGCCATTTGGGATTGTATGTGCCCTCTACTATGACATTGGGCATCGGCCTTGGCAGACGACGTTGATGGCATGTTATCGTCTATGTCATGACTAGTGGCAGCAGCTTCAGCACTAGGAGGAAGTGGTTCTTGATCTTTCTCTATTTTATTTTTATCGGAGAAAGTTTGGTCCTCCATTTATGTTATATCGATTTGATATATACGTGCGGCTAAACACAGAAAATAATTTTTTTTTTGGTTTGGACTGGAGTGTACTTTGTGGGTTACAGCACCCTTTAACGGTCAAGCCAGCCGGCCCTTTACTTATGACACAGGCGCACGCTTGGCACTACTTTGTTGATGCACGTGCGGCTACTGCGCACACAATTCACAAACACAGAAATTTTTTTTTTTTTGGTTTGGACTGGAGTGTACTTTCGGGGGTTACAGCACCCTTTAACGGTCAAGCCAGCCAGCCCTTTACTTATGACACAGGCGCACGCTTGGCACTACTTTGTTGATGCACGTGCGGCTACTGCGCACACAATTCACAAACACAGAAAATAATTTTTTTTTTGGTTTGGACTGGAGTGTACTTTCGGGGGTTACAGCACCCTTAACGGTCAAGCCAGCCGGCCCTTTACTTATGACACAGGCGCACGCTTGGCACTACTTTGTTGATGCACGTGCGGCTACTGCGCACACAATTCACAAACACAGAAAATAATTTTTTTTTTGGTTTGGACTGGAGTGTACTTTCGGGGGTTACAGCACCCTTTAACGGTCAAGCCAGCCGGCCCTTTACTTATGACACAGGCGCACGCTTGGCACTACTTTGTTGATGCACGTGCGGCTACTGCGCACACAATTCACAAACACAGAAAATAATTTTTTTTTGGTTTGGACTGGAGTGTACTTTCGGGGGTTACAGCACCCTTAACGGTCAAGCCAGCCGGCCCTTTACTTATGACACAGGCGCACGCTTGGCACTACTTTGTTGATGCACGTGCGGCTACTGCGCACACAATTCACAAACACAGAAAATAATTTTTTTTTGGTTTGGACTGGAGTGTACTTTCGGGGGTTACAGCACCCTTTAACGGTCAAGCCAGCCGGCCCTTTACTTATGACACAGGCGCACGCTTGGCACTACTTTGTTGATGCACGTGCGGCTACTGCGCACACAATTCACAAACACAGAAAATAATTTTTTTTTGGTTTGGACTGGAGTGTACTTTCGGGGGTTACAGCACCCTTTAACGGTCAAGCCAGCCGGCCCTTTACTTATGACACAGGCGCACGCTTGGCACTACTTTGTTGATGCACGTGCGGCTACTGCGCACACAATTCACAAACACAGAAAATAATTTTTTTTTGGTTTGGACTGGAGTGTACTTTCGGGGGATACAGCACCCTTTAACGGTCAAGCCAGCCGGCCCTTTACTTATGACACAGGCGCACGCTTGGCACTACTTTGTTGATGCACGTGCGGCTACTGCGCACACAATTCACAAACACAGAAAATATTTTTTTTTTTGGTTTGGACTGGAGTGTACTTTGGGGGTTACAGCACCCTTTAACGGTCAAGCCAGCCGGCCCTTTACTTATGACACAGGCGCACGCTTGGCACTACTTTGTTGATGCACGTGCGGCTACTGCGCACACAATTCACAAACACAGAAAATAATTTTTTTTTTGGTTTGGACTGGAGTGTACTTTCGGGGGTTACAGCACCCTTAACGGTCAAGCCAGCCGGCCCTTTACTTATGACACAGGTGCACGCTTGGCACTACTTTGTTGATGCACGTGCGGCTACTGCGCACACAATTCACAAACACAGAAAATAATTTTTTTTTGGTTTGGACTGGAGTGTACTTTCGGGGGTTACAACACCCTTTAACGGTCAAGCCAGCCGGCCCTTTACTTATGACACAGGCGCACGCTTGGCACTACTTTGTTGATGCACGTGCGGCTACTGCGCACACAATTCACAAACACAGAAAATAATTTTTTTTTTGGTTTGGACTGGAGTGTACTTTCGGGGGTTACAGCACCCTTAACGGTCAAGCCAGCCGGCCCTTTACTTATGACACAGGCGCACGCTTGGCACTACTTTGTTGATGCACGTGCGGCTACTGCGCACACAATTCACAAACACAGAAAATAATATTTTTTTTGGTTTGGACTGGAGTGTACTTTCGGGGGTTACAGCACCCTTAACGGTCAAGCCAGCCGGCCCTTTACTTATGACACAGGCGCACGCTTGGCACTACTTTGTTGATGCACGTGCGGCTACTGCGCACACAATTCACAAACACAGAAAATAATTTTTTTTTTGGTTTGGACTGGAGTGTACTTTCGGGGGTTACAGCACCCTTAACGGTCAAGCCAGCCGGCCCTTTACTTATGACACAGGCGCACGCTTGGCACTACTTTGTTGATGCACGTGCGGCTACTGCGCACACAATTCACAAACACAGAAAATAATTTTTTTTTTGGTTTGGACTGGAGTGTACTTTCGGGGGTTACAGCACCCTTAACGGTCAAGCCAGCCGGCCCTTTACTTATGACACAGGCGCACGCTTGGCACTACTTTGTTGATGCACGTGCGGCTACTGCGCACACAATTCACAAACACAGAAAATAATTTTTTTTTTGGTTTGGACTGGAGTGTACTTTCGGGGGTTACAGCACCCTTAACGGTCAAGCCAGCCGGCCCTTTACTTATGACACAGGCGCACGCTTGGCACTACTTTGTTGATGCACGTGCGGCTACTGCGCACACAATTCACAAACACAGAAAATAATTTTTTTTTTGGTTTGGACTGGAGTGTACTTTCGGGGGTTACAGCACCCTTAACGGTCAAGCCAGCCGGCCCTTTACTTATGACACAGGCGCACGCTTGGCACTACTTTGTTGATGCACGTGCGGCTACTGCGCACACAATTCACAAACACAGAAAATAATTTTTTTTTTGGTTTGGACTGGAGTGTACTTTCGGGGGTTACAGCACCCTTAACGGTCAAGCCAGCCGGCCCTTTACTTATGACACAGGCGCACGCTTGGCACTACTTTGTTGATGCACGTGCGGCTACTGCGCACACAATTCACAAACACAGAAAATAATTTTTTTTTTGGTTTGGACTGGAGTGTACTTTCGGGGGTTACAGCACCCTTAACGGTCAAGCCAGCCGGCCCTTTACTTATGACACAGGCGCACGCTTGGCACTACTTTGTTGATGCACGTGCGGCTACTGCGCACACAATTCACAAACACAGAAAATAATTTTTTTTTTGGTTTGGACTGGAGTGTACTTTCGGGGGTTACAGCACCCTTTAACGGTCAAGCCAGCCGGCCCTTTACTTATGACACAGGCGCACGCTTGGCACTACTTTGTTGATGCACGTGCGGCTACTGCGCACACAATTCACAAACACAGAAAATATATTATTTTTTTAGCACTTGGGGGGAGCACCCCTGATGGACAGAGCACCCCCTGGACAACACTACAGCACCCCTTTAGGACTGGGACACTGCACAGGACTTTGGAGTGGACACAGCCCCTATGGAGAACTGACTGCACAACACAGTCCAGCCAGCCCCTATGGACTTTGAAGTAGTGGACACAGCCCCTATTAACAACAGCAGCACAGCACAACACAGCAGCCGCTATGGACTTTGAAGTAGTGGACAACAGCAGCACTACACTACACTACACTACACTACACAGCCCTAACTCCCACCCTCCCTCTTCACTGTCCACAGCCGAGTGAGAAAATGGCGCCGACGCGGGTACCTTATATAGGATCCAAAACCCGCGAGACTCGGAAGGCGGGATGATGACGTTTTGCCTCGATTTCAGATCCGAGTCAGGCGGGAAAAGTCGAGCCTGACTCGGATCGGACTCGGATCGGGGGGGCTCGGGGGGGTTCGGATTTCAGAAATCCGAACCCGCTCACCCCTAGTCTGAACCCTATGTTCCGAACTCCGTTCTCAGATGGCGTAAACTGCTTTATGCCTATGGAGGTATTCTCGAAGGAGAGGAATCTTAAGAGCCCTCTCCCGCAGCCTCTAACCAGATAAGTTACTAACACTGTGCACATGCGCAGTGTCAGATTCTTAGGAGTCTTTCGAAAATATGAAAAACTCCTCAGATAAGCCTGGGATGTGACTAGCAGGGATAGCGGTTATCACTACTGCTGTCTCTTCGAGTTACAGTTTGTACATTGCAGGGAAACTTGAAATAAAAATGTATTATGAATGCATAGGCCCCCTGGTCACTCCATGGTGGCACAACTGTAACAGTATAACAGCATTTATAGAACACTTCTTCAATGCATAGTGTAATATTCAGACTCTTTATAAATGTATAATATTATAGCCAGTAGCATTTATACCCTCTCTATATATAATCTACAAACACCACATACAGTATATATCAATCATACATCCTCCATCGGTGAGTTTGCACTATTAGGGGATTCCTGGTAAATGTAATCTACACTTGCGCTTATAAAATTCGAAACAAATTTTTTTCCTGGGTTTTAATAGTGAAGAAGACAGTAATGAATATAATGTTGATAGAGTATCACACTTGTAGGATATTGCTTTATCTATGGTATAGACTACATGCAGACTTATGCAAACTAGCAGTGACTGATGTTTAGTGCAACAACTACAACTAAAAGATTAAACTATTTTGATTAAAGCACATATATGTTATGGATCACTGCTCCTTAATATTTAACACAACCATTACCAGACTTATTTCAAAGTCTGATGGTATTACTATTACCCACTATACACCGCCATTACTAAAAATATGAATAGCAATGATATTGCAACCACATGGACATTTGCACGCATGCGCTAACAACCCCTCGCGCTTCGGCTTTAACATCCGCGCAAGCGCATTAATGGAAGAAATGTTCGCATGCGCATTGCATCCAACGTGTAACGCCAGGGAGTGGGCGTGGCTTAGTTATATTCCTCTCTGTCTGCAACAGCGTGGAGAAGGCGGAAGTGTCTGCAGCACAGTAAGCGACAACGTGGGTCACAGCCGGGATACATTGTTATTATTGTCCGTCATGTATTAATATATAACCCGTCTGTAAAATTGGGCATGCCGGAGGTGTATTAAATATCCCAGTGTCTCCTGGGGTTTTATATGTGTATCATGCTCTGGGTGGTGTTGTGACTTGATATCAGTGGCTGTTACACACTGTATTAAATGTTCATATAACTTCTTAGTGACTTCTACTAAAATAATCTAAGAGGTTTATATTACAGCCCATTATGTAGAAGACACGCAAGATACTTAAAAAAATATAAAAAAATTAACATCTATGGAAACTGGACATAACGTGGTCGCAGCCAATTGTGCCCCATCCTTGAACATTTGTGTGCACAGCACTATGGGTCTGCGAGCAGATATCAGCGAGGGCGAGCTACACATAGCGATGTGTTCCCGATCAGCCGATGTACACGATTTCCCCTTGAACTCTCCCCGCAGTCCTGCACACGATTTGGTCTGAAAATTCTGCCAATGTGACACACAATCTATAGTGGGTCCTAACTATTCCAGTGCATCCTGACTTGAGACTGTCAGATCAGAAGATGCGATGTGTGACCTGCGGGGACGTGCATCGTGAGTGTGAGTGGCATATTTTACACGATCTGTCGTTCCAATGCGTCGGAATCGGCCAGATCGGGTAAAATATCGCTATCTGTGTGGGCACCCTAAGTGAATGGACCCCATAGAACTGACCTGTCATCGGGTTCTCTATAGTTCTTTCTTTCCCATACTACAAAGGTCACTGAGTAGAGAATGTGCTCTATGGGAGAGATCATTCTATTCAGCACAGCTTTATGTCCCCTGTTCCCTCTAGGGCAGGAGTAGTCAACATGCGGCCCTCCAGCTTCTGTAGCACTACACATCCCAGTGAGCCCTGTTTTGCTATGAGGGTATGTTAAAACTGTGTCAGGGCATGCTGGGGTGTGTAGTATGCTCTAGTACAGTGGTTCCCAAACATTTTTGAATCACTATGCCCTAGAGTATCAGCATTGTTTTCACGGCACCATTAAGTCAAAAGTTTGCTATAGAGCATTTCAGAAAATGTAATAAAGTAGTAAATTGTGCTTACCTGTCATCCTTCGGTTCAGTTATGTGGTGGTGGACAGGTTTGTGCTTTTGTTTGTCCATGTATGTACATTAAATTGACCATAAATAATTAAATTTGGTGCTGGACCACTAACCTGAGGCTCCCCTGCAAGTGTCCCGAGGCACCCCAGGGCGCCACGGCACAAAGTTTGGGAGCCACTGCTCTAGGGCATGCTTCCTCTTGTTTGGACAACGGTATAGCAACAGAGGGTCTCATTCAGACCCGCTTGCGAGTGCAGGACGATGTTACCCCAATGCGCATGCGCACGACGGAGGGAGCTCCGTCGTGCGCATGCGCGAGACCCGGACAGCGACAGCCAAGCTGTCGCTCCAGGTCTCGCACCAAAGGGGGCGTGCTGTCGATGGTGACTGACAGCACACCCCCTTTGGTGGGCGTGCCGGGGCGTGGCTGCCAGACCGAGGCGTTCCCATGGGAACGCCTACCGTCTGGGTCCGGCCCCACTTACATCACTAGTGATGTCAGTGGGAGTGATTTTGGCTCTGATAGAGCCAAAATCACTCCAGGGCTTGTGGCCACGAGACCCTACCGCAGGGTCTCGTTGCAAGCCCGATGGTCGCGATGGTCTTGACCATCGCGACCATCATCATGGACGCTCGCATAAGCTGTGGGTGGTAGCCCACAGCTATGCGAGCGTCCAAAAGGCTGCTCCACATTTAAATAGGACGGCCCTGATTCAGAGCGAGCGCTCTGGTCAGAGCGTCCAGCTCTGAATCAGGGCCAGAGTCAGGTTGTCACTCTAGAGTGGGCCTGACCAACCGGTGGCTCTCCAGCCGTTGTGACACTATACAGCTGGGTACACATTACGTGATATGTCACCAGATCTGGCCAACAGTTTGTCGACATCGGACAGTGTGTATGCACTATGCTGGCCCATGCGCGCTCCCGCAGGGTCGTTCATCGCATCGACAGATCTGCCGTACATGGTCAATCTGTCAATGTGATGAATGAACCCATACATTTGGATGCGGGTGGTGAATGACATATCGTGCGGTCGGTCACCAGATCGTGTGGTGTGTACGGACCATACGATACGTTGTCCATCGCATCGTGGGTCTCCCGTTGCATTGCTGGTCATCTAATATGTACCTACCAAAAGTCTCGGCATGCTCTGCCACAGTTTTGCTATTAGCGAATGCTAAAACTGTGGCAAGGCATGCTGAGACTTGTAGTTTATTAACTAATAAAATGATTGAAGAAAACAGCATTAAAAGTTATTAACAAAGATTTTTATACCAATTGTAGAAAGGGAAAACATCAGTGGAGAGAAAAACAATCATAAAGGAACAAGGATAACATAATGGGGAGAGAGAACAGGAAAGGACATCAGTTGTATACAGTCAGGTGCATAAATATTGGGACATTGACAGAATTTTCATATTTTGGCCTCTATTCACCACCATAATGGCTTTGAAATGAAACAAACAAGATGTGCTTTAACTGCAGACTTTCAGATTTAATTTGAGGGTAATTACATCCAAATCAGGTGAACGGTGTAGGAATTACAACGGTTTCTATATGTGCCTCCAATATCCTTCGAGTGCTTCTTCCACACGGCACAACTTTCCTTTTGAAAACTTTTTTTCAGGAAAGAGCAATGAATGCTATGTTCCCTAATGACTGAGTGGGATCGGGGGAAACCCCTTTTTTTGCTTACCATTTAGTGCCTTATGCAGGTAGAAAAAAAATAATGCTAAAGCATTGGTTTACAGAACTGTTTTAAAAGTGGAAAGGCGTACAATCCGACACGTTATCTCCACGTTATATTTATCAGCAAACGTAAACGACGTATCCCAGTGGTTCACAAATATTTTTCCATCCTGTCAACACACACAATACATTCTTCATCTGTTTGTGACACACCAGTGCAACAAAAATTGTAATAAATAAAACTGGAATGATGGTTAAATCTCAGTGTGTTAAAAAATTATCTTTTATTAATATGATGCTAAAAGGGCTGAACATAACTGTAAAATAATCAGCAATTTACATCGGTACAGACTAATATAGACAAACATAACTAGAAATATACCTAATACAAAATACATAACATAATTATGTATAGGTGGGAGACTTGCAAGAGCTGAAAATCTTAAGGGAACTTGAGTGGACACATGGCCAGATTAAGGATGTGGGGGCAACAAACTTGTGGAAACCCTTACCAATAAAATTGTCAGCTAAGGTGGGTACCATTAGACGATATGTCGGCAGATTTGGCCGACATTGTCCACATCGGGAAATGTGTACTCGCTATGGATGACCATGCACACTCCCGCAGGTTGTCCATCGATATCGTTCCGTCGGCCTGCATGTAGTGCCGACAGAACGACCCAGCTGCCGACGCCAGGCAGGTGAATGGAGCTGCTGCCCGACATATCGCAATGGTCGGGCACCGGATCTTGTAAATGTGTACTGGCCGCCCGATATGTCGGATGTCACGTCGCTGGGTACACGCATCGGTAAGTGTGTACCCAGTTTAAGATATGCTGGTGATGTTATTGAAAAGTATAATGAGTATAATACTCCCAGCCTTAGAAATGTGTTTAACACAACGTAAGGTCCCCAGTTCACATTAAGTCATATGTAAACCCCAGTACACATTTGCCACAGTGCTCACACGCTGGTGATGTAAGCTATGCTAAGGTCCTGTGGGGGCCGCCCCAGCTGCCCAGTTGTAAATTAGGCTCTAGGTGGACACAAAGATGGAGAAGAGGCAGAGGCTAGAGAGTTGGCATGAAGTTATTCTAATTTGACAATAAATTGTAGTTTAGAAGCCTATGAGATTTTGTTTTCCAACTATATTTACTTGTGTAATTAATACAAATAATTTCTGGGCTCTATAATTAAATTGGTTTCAGTATAATGGAGGAGGAAAAAGAATGCACTTTGTGGCTCCATATACTATTAAAATAATAATAACGTATAGTTATAACATATATTTCATGGTCACGTGACCTCAAAGAACGTTCTTGCCACCCCAAATGGAGTTTTGTTTTCTGGATGTCCTGACAGTGCAGGCCTTTGCATGTTAATACATCTGTTAATCTGATCATTCCTGTTAGTGTTCCAAAGCCAATGTCATTTAATCAACTTTTCAGGTCACACCGTTTCTTTTATAATTTAGAATGGCCAAAAAAAGGGTTAAATCCGAAAATAATGAGCAGAAAAAGAAAATGCCAGAAAACGTAGCAGAAGCCCCTGTGTCAAAAAAAAAGAAATTGATTTGTGAGGTAAGTACAGTGTTTTATTTTCTAAGTAAGACTTTGTTTGATTTTTCTGAATATTAGCTTAGAGCAGTACAAATAGCTGTTAGTATGGAGTTAATGCTTTATTTAAAGATTGTGCTGCTGACTACAAGCCCTAAACCTGCAATGTTTTCCACCACAGCACACGGGGAAGGAAACTCTTTAACAGCACTCACTATTGTATAGATTTACATGTCACTGGCCATTAATCTTTGTTCCAAAAACAAATAGGCAGCACACGTTATGTAAAAAGAATTAACAAAGTACAAGCCTGTTCTGACTTCTTCAACAGCAGCAGCATTGTGTAATTACAGTAGGTACATCTTACAGCATATCAAATGCAGCCATGCCTCCTAAAATCTGTTTAACAAACACTACTGATATGATGTAAAGAACATGGGCAAACATTGGTGGAGTTTCCAGTTGCCTGGAATTCCCCCCAGCGGCTCGAATCATGGCTATAATAACAATAGAATGTAATACGATTTTACTAGAGCTGCGGCCACAACATACAGTATAAGGACGTAACATATCTGCTGTGCATGGCCAGTGGCAGCAGCTTCTCCTACCAAGTCTGCTGCATGTGTGTGTCTGAGCACTTATTCAGCGCACTGGACTAGAGAGCAGCTGCCAGCAAAAAGAGACAGGTGTCTCCTTATGAGATGGGAGAATGTGCTTAAAAAGCTTAGTTCTGTCTCCTGCTTTTTACATTATGTATGTATATTTATTATGGGTTGTTGAACCTGTTTCTGATCACTTATGTTAGTCATATGACATAAACTTGTTTGATAGAGAAAGTTAATATTTTTTTTGTAGACTCTCTATGCTAGAGACAATCTATAGCGCTATACTGTATTACAAACACTATCCAGTAAGGAGACCAATGTGAACCAGGGCCAGTGCTAGGTTTTTCTACAGCTCACCTGACTGTCTCCAGTGCTCTGCCGAGTAAGGGTCTTATTTTATGAAATGATGCCCTTATACATATGTGTATTTGTTTTAAAGGATTTCAGCCACTATTTAACAGTTATATATGTCAAAGGCTGTGAGTTAAATAATATACACAAAATAATGGGAATGTGCATATTTAAATAATGACCAGCATGCTTCTGTCACTCATTTGCTTCTGTAACTAATTTGGCGGACTGTGATTGGCAGGTAGGCAAAGTTGTGGTTCAGAAATGCTATGTGTGAATTGGTTGATTCTTAAAAAGGCCTGGAGCTAGGGATATCACAGAAACTCAATGTAATTTTTTTAAACTGTGTCAGTGTTTCACAAATCTGGCTCTCACACACTCCCGACAGCTCATATATTCAAGATTTCTCTCTGTGGAAACAGGGACCTGCTCATCATAGAGCTTAAATTGTAATTGGGTGAGGGGATAGATTATTTATTTGTTAACAGTTTCTTATATAGCGCAGCATATTCCGTTGCGCTTTACAACTGGAACATTAATAGAACAAAACTGGGTAATAACAGACAGATATATAGGTAGGAAGGCCCTGCTCGAAAGCTTACAATCTATAAGGAAATAGGCATTGATACACAAGGATAGGTGCTATATATTGCAATATGGTCCAGCCAGACTGCAGAGTTTCTTGGTGGGCTACATGATCCAGTCACACAGGAATGTCGGCCAAATGTCAGGAGGATGTGAAAGAAAGACAGTGTGTGAGATTATGTGTGGACTGTGAAAGGGGATGTAATTAGACATGGAAGCTATGAAGGTTATGTGGGCGGTTCTGGAATCTGATAAGCTTGGCTGAAGAGTTGGGTTTTCAGGGAACGCTTGAAGACTAGATGTAAGTCTTATTGTGCGTGGTAAGGCATTCCATAGAGTGGGTGCTGCCCGAAGAAAGTCCTGTAACCGTGAATGGGAGCAAGTAATGCGTAGGGATGAGAGACGCAGATCTTGTGCTGAGCGGAGAGGTTGGGTTGGGAGATATTTTGAGATGAGTGAAGAGATGTATGTTGGTGTGGTTTGGTTAATGGCCTTATGTGTAAGTAAAAGTATTTTGTATTGAATACGGTAGAAGACCGGCAACCAATGGAGGGACTGACAGAGCGGGGCAGCAGACGATGAACACTTGGCAAGGAAGATAAGCCTTGCAGCTGCATTAATAATGGATTGTAATGGCGATAGCCTGTTTTTGGGAAGACCAGTAAGAAGACTATTGCAATAGTCCATGCGGGAAATAATGAGTGCATGGATCAGAGTTTTTGCAGTGTCTTGTGTGAGATACGGTCAAATTTTGGATAAGTTTATTAGATGTATGTAACATGATTGAATGTGGGGAACAAAAGACAGTTCAGAGTCAAGGATGACACCAAGGCAGCAAGCTTGTGGAGCAGGATGGATTGTCGAGTTATCAACCGTGATCGAGAGATCAGGTTGGTAACTGTTCTTGGCCGG
Organism: Taudactylus pleione; assembly: GCA_031769625.1. NCBI lineage: Eukaryota > Metazoa > Chordata > Amphibia > Anura > Myobatrachidae > Taudactylus > Taudactylus pleione. The sequence goes on along the minus strand of JAUIMM010000031.1, from coordinate 32,975,129 downwards.
TGGAAATATAATTAATTCTGTTTTAGAAATATTAAGTTTCAGGTGGCGAGATGACATCCAAGATGAATTGGCAGAAAGACATTCAGTGACACGGACCAATACAGATGGTGATAAATCTGGGGAGGATAGGTATATTTTTTTTTAAACAATTTCTTTTATTGAGACACCGCACATAAGCACAATCAGATACATCAAAATAACAATCACGCAAAGTATAAATATACATAGAGTACAGTAGACATACAGATCATAATTGTTGTGAACATAATATAGTAACAGTGTGTCTACCAAAGAAGAAAAGAAACCCCCCCCCCCCAAAAAAAATAAAAATAAAAAAAACAAGTCAAAAACCACATAGACATATATATATATATAGCTCATGATAGCAGTACTCCACCATATAAACACTGCATATGTCCTAGTTATCAGAACATAATGTATATCAGATAATATTTAAAACTTTCAACATCTGACTAATACAACCAAAAACAAATAAATAATACTACAACAAACACAAAAAAAAAACTAAAAAAAAAAAAAAAAAGATCTCTCTCCCAATCCTCCCCCCCCACCCCCAAAGGATCCATAATCATCTGTGTCTGATGAAAACACATTAGGTCGTGGCAGAGTTGATGTCTATTGGTGTATTATTTCCAACAGCCTGGAGTAAAAACCAAGATGTATCCTTCACATTATAATATATTTGGCGTCTCACGTCGAGGGATAATGTAGATATATATGATTCCCACATATCAAAAAATTTCTCCACTTTCTTTTCCTTCTCTAAGACTACCTCTACCCAATCCATTCGAAATATGTTATATAACTTTGTCTTAAATAACACAAAAGATGGGGAGGTGGTCGAAATCCACTCCTGCAATAATGTTTTACGAGCAGCCGCGCTAATTGCCAATAACAGTTTTCTGCTTCCTTTGCTAGCTCTCGTATCTGTAGGTATAATGTGAGGATAGGTAGATTTGAGTATCATCTGCATACAAATGGTACTGAAATCCAAAAGAGCGGATTAGTTTGCCAAGAGAGGTGGTATAGATTGAGAATAACAGAGGACCTAAAACAGAGCCTTGCGGAACTCCAACTCATAGAGGTAGTGAAGAGGAGGCAAATCAGAAAAACGAACAGTAAAAGAGCGATCATGGATAGATGAAAAATGAGGAGTGAGTGTAGCACAGGGTGGAGATTGGGACAGTTGTGAGAGTACGTTAGTGAGGGTAGTATAGGTGGGAGTAGGATAAGTTTTAATAAAGGGTTTTCAGAGAGCTTTTAAAGAAAATCAGTCTTGCTGCAGTATTTAAGAGTTAGAAGTGGAACTAAGTGGGTGAGGGAAATGCTAGGTAAAAGAGGTTGCAGTAGTCAAAGTGGGAGATGAGTGTGGATAAGAGTTTTAATAGTGTCATGGTTAGAAAAGGGCTAATAGCAATATTTCTAAATTGGAGGCAACAGGACTGGGACAGACACTAGCTGTGAGGAACAAAGCAGAGGGAAGAGTCATATGTGATACCAAAGCAACTGGTGTGTGAGACTGAGGAAATTATAATGTGCTAGTGGATTGAGACAAGTTGAAGAGATGAGCTACAGGTCGGCATGCAGAGAGGGAGTTGAAAGGTTAGGAGGGATTAGGGTCGAGGGAGCAGGTTGTAGGGTGAGATAAGATGAGTGCAGAGACTTAATTTACTAAATGAACTGACGTTGGATTGGGGAGTGAAGGAGAAAGTAAGTGGGGTTTGTGGGATGAGGAAATATCTTGTTGAATGTTCGATTTTGTTTTTGAAGTAGGTAGCAAAAATAATGGGCTGTGTGGGTGGCAAGGAAGGAAGTGCATGAGGTGAATAAAGCCCTTTTTATGGTTTTCACAAAAAGTAGTGCAATTGCTATATTTATTATTTGGTGACTGTTAGAAAAAATTGTGATACCTCATATGAATATGCTGTAGAGCAGAGTTTCCCTTCCCATAAATAGGCTGTGGAGCAGAGTTCCTCTTCCCATGAATAGGCTGTAGAGCAGAGTTCCTCTTCCAAGAATAGACTGTAGAGCAGAGTTCCCCTTCCCATGAATTGGCTGTAGAGCAGAGTTCTCCTAGCCATGAATAGGCTATAGAGCAGAGTTCCTCTTCCCATGAATAGGCTGTGGAGCAGAGTTCCTCTTCCCATGAATAGGCTGTGGAGCAGAGTTCCCCTTCCCATGAATAGGCTGTAGAGCAGAGTTCCCCTTCCCATGAATATGCTGTAGAGCAGAGTTCCCCTTGCCATGAATAGGCTATAGAGCAGAGTTCCTCTTCCCATGAATAGGCTGTAGAGCAGAGTTCCTCTTCCCATGAATAGGCTGTAGAGCAGAGTTCCCCTTCCCGTGAATTGGCTGTAGAGCAGAGTTCCCCTTCCCGTGAATTGGCTGTAGAGCAGAGTTCCTCTTCCCATGAATAGGCTGTGGAGCAGAGTTCCCCTTGCCATGAATATGCTGTAGAGCAGAGTTCCCCTTGCCATGAATATGCTGTAGAGCAGAGTTCCCCTTGCCATGAATATGCTGTAGAGCAGAGTTCCCCTTGCCATGAATATGCTGTAGAGCAGAGTTCCCCTTGCCATGAATATGCTGTAGAGCAGAGTTCCCCTTGCCATGAATATGCTGTAGAGCAGAGTTCCCCTTGCCATGAATATGCTGTAGAGCAGAGTTCCCCTTGCCATGAATATGCTGTAGAGCAGAGTTCCCCTTCCCATGAATATGCTGTAGAGCAGAGTTCCCCTTCCCATGAATATGCTGTAGAGCAGAGTTCCCCTTCCCATGAATATGCTGTAGAGCAGAGTTCCCCTTCCCATGAATATGCTGTAGAGCAGAGTTCCCCTTCTCATGAATATGCTGTAGAGCAGAGTTCCCCTTCTCATGAATATGCTATAGAGCAAGCAGAGTTCCTCTTCCCATCGTTAGACTGTAGAGCAGAGTTCCTCTTCCCATGAATAGGCTGTGGAGTAGAGGTACCCTTCCCATGAATAGGCTGTAGAGCAGAGTTCCCCTTCCCATGAATATGCTGTAGAGCAAAGTTTCACAAACCGTGGTTCTACTGCTGTAGAATAATCAGCCTTTTAGGATAACTTTTTTTTTTTAATGAAAGACTGGATCTATTAGACTCATTCCATCTGCCTGTTTATATTTCATCAGGTCCCATTCACTTGTGACTTATCAATCATTTGGAAATTGTTGAATTTTTAGTATTACCTGAAGCAAACAGCTTGTTGTTAAGAGAAACGTGACCTCAATTTTTCAAATGATCATATTGTATTTTTTGTTAATTAGCCTTATTTTATGTTTTATTTATTTTCAATATTTTCAGTGCTTGTTGTGTTGAGCCCTCTCAAAAGATTTGCTCATGTAGATTTTCAAAATGCAACTAAAGAGTAGTGAGATCACTGATTTCCGCACCGACATGTCTGCTGTTCACATGGTAGCTTGTAAAATGTTCATATGTCAGTAAATATTCACTTTTATTTTCCCATAAATGTCCAGCATAATACTGGGGGCAAAAGTCACTTTTCAAAGACAACCTAATGTCCGTGCCTACTTAAGTCACTGATAGTCTACTGATAGTTTAAATTATGGCACACATTAAGTAATGATGACTTAGTTGTAATAAGGCTGGGAAGACACTGAAGAAGGCTAAGCTAAGAATCCCTTTGCTGCTTGGCTTCCCATGTACCAGATTTATTCACACAACAAAATATGTCAGCTATGCAAGTTGTCCAATCTTCCAGGCCAACGTTTTCCATCATATGTGAAGCCACCATTGTTTACATGTGGTTCACCAGTTTCCGCCTGCTGACACTAAACATTTATTGCTTGTCTGGGCAGAAGAGTCACTGTTTCATGAGCTTGTCACTACAGTACTTCCCCAATAACTCTTTCCTTATCTGCTAATTCCTCTGCCGAAACTGTTCACATCATAGAAGCATAGTGATGTAGAGTGCCTGTAGTCTATGCTGCTAGTCACAGGGTCCCCTTAAGTGGAGAATTCCACAGGGACTATTAATGTCTGCAATAATCGACTGCCGTTTGTTAGTTCTTATAGTAATACACAGTTTTTAAACAATAAAATAAAAAAATAGCAAAATGCACCCACATACAGAGACACTGGTACAGTGATAGGGGTTTCGGACTATAGATAGACAGTAAAAAGGTCGACAACGTCTAGATAGACACCAGGGGGTATATTTACTATGGTGCAGGTTTTTAGAAGTGGAGATGTTGCCCATAGCAACCAATCAGATTCTACTTAACATTTATTTAGTACCTTTTTTGGTTGGTTGCTATGGGCAACATCTCCACTTCTATAAACCTGCACTTTAGTAAATATACCCCCAGATGTTAGACAGTCAATAGGTTGACAGGGATAAAAGGTCAACACACTAAAGGTCGACTTGTAAGAAGGTTAACAAGTATAAATGGTTGACAGGATCAAAAGGTCGCCACACCAATTGTTGATACAAAAAATGGTCATCACATGTTTTATTTTTTTTAGGGATCAGATTAGGCACTTACTGGAGGCTTAGGGTTTGGCACTTACCCAGACGGTTAGGGTTAAGCACCAGAAGGGGGGAGGATTCGGGTTAGGCACTTACCGGAGGGTTAGGTACTATAAGGGACGATTAGGGTCAGACATCTACCCCGACAGTTAGGCTTAGGCACCAGAAGGGAGGGTTAGGCACTAAGGGGAGGGTTAGGGCAAAGATTAGGGTTAGAAATTTTTTTTCCTTCACGTCGACCATATTTTTGTATCGACCTTTTGACCATATCGACCATTTGTACCTGTCAACCTTCTACCATGTCGACCGTTTGTACCAGTTGACCTATTCACTGTCTAACATCTGATGTCTATCTAGTCACTGTCGACCTTTATACTGTCTATCTGTTATACCGCACACCAGTGATAGAAACACATTTTCTATAATACAAAATTTACATGATCTTTTATATATCACACCAGCATACACATCAGGGGACTGTGCACTGTGCAAGCTCCAGAGCCGGCTGTACTCATCGCCGGGAAAGTCGTAACCAACTCAGTTGTATCTCCACTTGAATGGGTAAACTGGATGTAACGGAGAGGTTCAGTACATATGCGCACTGACAATGCTCACAGCTATGATACCAAGCGCACAGATAGTGGCGGTGCATATGGGCACATATATACTCATTTAGTTCTGTGTATGCTGTGCGAGTCCAATGGTGTCAGACTTGTGTTTAAGCGTTTAAGACACTAGTCAGAGCTGTTTTCTTTAGTGTAAAATGGCAGCTGTATCTACTCACTATGCAACCATGCTCTCATGCTGCCTTAAAAACAGTGAGATTAAAGAAACCAGTGGAGCCCCATACATCTGATGGCAGCGAGCCGTAAGAAATCCTGACTGCAGTTTGCTAAAACACGCCAGAAACTAGCCATTGTGCTTCTGGGAGGAGCACCACATCACTATGTTTACAGAAAGCAAATTATAAGCTTTCCAAGAAAAGCTCATCCACAGGTCAAACGTAGAGGTGGGTCAGTGACGCAGTGGGTTGTTGTGCTGCATACACAGACTCGTACTGCATACACAGAACCATACTGTCCCTTTAAACCGGGACACTCATGAATTGCACACCTCTACGTTTGACCTGTAAGCTTATGCATGTGCCTATGGGTGCCTTGATTGTGTACACGGCATCATGAAATCTGGAGGTTACCAGGCCATTTTGGAGCACAGTGTTAAACCCGTCTGATGACGGTGACATTATTGACTTTTTCAGACACGAGCCCCTTAGTGCAAAGGAGGCGTAGTCTGGGTCTAAAGTCTATATACCTGGCCTTCTACGGGCAGTCCGTGCGGCTTTGGTTATTACATATCCCCCGTGGCTAAATCCAAATATGCCTTCTTTAAGGATAAGGGTGTTGCCACTGTAAATCCTCTATCTGGTCAGGTGGATCATTTAGAGGAGGCGTGGAAAATCCGGGTAAGCGGTTCCAGCCTCAAAAACGGTTGACCTTTTGCATACCCCTTTTGCGGATAAATACATTTCCGAATGGGAGTTACCTTTACGGGTAGATTGTCATGTTACACGCCTAGTGAGGAGTGCTACGTTGCCCATGCCCTCCAGGTCCTCTTTGAAGGAGGTTCCAGATTGCAAGGTGCAAATATATCTAAAATCCAATATTCCCTTGCTGGAGGGGCTTCCAGGCCGGCTATGGCCGTGTGCTGGGGGGCCACAGCCATGGAACACTGAGTAGGTAACTGGATCTCTGCACACTGACTCTCCAGCAGAGCAGGTGGATAGTGGCAAAATCTCAGAGACTTTGCCACATTCATAATGAGACGGTCTTGCATATAGCCTACTCCTTTCCAGAATCTCCTCGGCAGCAGTAGCGGCTTGCCGCTCCCTGTGGTTACGCTCTTGGAAAGCGGACGCAGATTCCATTTGGAATGCTTTGCCTTTTACGGGACAAGTCCTGTTTGGCCCTCGTCTGGACGCAATTGTGGCCCTGCAGGCAGCAGCTACGTCTGCGTGTCTGCCATCGGCTACAGTCCCATCAGGGTCTGGGGCTTTGTCTTTTCGGCCCTGTGAGGCCAGGGTAAGTCTAAAATACAGCTTTCCAAGACAGCCAGTAGCCAGGAAATCTGCTCAGCCATAAGAACAGGCTTGGAGTACAAGACGTCCTACTCCCAAGTTGGACTATAAGCCTTCAGCCTCACGGGACGGGCCTCCTCTCGGGAGCCCCCAGAGTTGGAGGCCGGCTTCTCCAGTTCGCCCAGTGCTGGTGTCTGACCACCACGGACACTGGGGTAAGAGAAGTATTTTCTTGAAGGTATGTCCTCTGCTCCCGGTAAAAGCCTCACAGACGGTTTTTCGTTACAGGTCTTCTGTCAATTCAGGACAAGGCCCTGTAATTTTTGAGGGTGTTACACTCTATGCTCCAGGCAGGAGTTATAGTACCTATTCCGTTGCCCCAAAGGGGAACGAGGTATTACTCCATCCTCTTTCTGGTACAGACACCCAATGGGTCTTACCAGGACATTCTCAACCTCGAATCCTTCAACAGATTCTTAAGGGTTCCTCGGTTCGGGAGGGGGACCCTGCATTCCATCATTCAATGGAGCCTGGGAATTTTGTGGTGTCGTTGGATATATTCAGGGTGACTACCTGAATATCCCTCTTTTCTTAGCACACCAGTGTTTTCCTCAGGTTTGCAGTGGTCGATAAGCATTTCCAGTTTCTGGCATTGCCCCTTGGTCTGGTCTCCGCGCCTCACGGTTTACCAGGGTCATGGTAGTTATGGCAGCCCACCTGCGGATGCAGGGGGTCCGCTTGTTACCCTATCCGAGTGACCTCCTGTTGTTACCACGGTCTCCAGAGATACTTCAGTGCCATATGCAACGGACAATATCTGTGTTGCTACGTTAGGGCTGACTGATAAACTGGAAATGGTCCTCTCTGATTCTTCACAGAGGATGCTCCATATCCCAACATCTGAGGATCTTTGTGATTGAGGAAAAGATCTCTGCATTACAGGCAAAGGTACGCAGTTGCCTGCAGAGTCGCCGAGTGTCTATTCACTTGGCAATGTGGTTCCTGGGTTCCAGGATGTCGCTGTTCGACATGGTGGAGAGTACCCAGCTTCACTCTAAAGAACTTGATCCTCTCCGGATGGGATGGGTTGCCCCATAGGATAAAGTCAATAGGCTTTCCCCGGAGGTTTGTCTCTCTCTGGCCTGGTGGCTGCAGAAAGCTCACCTAAACAAGGGGCACCCCCTTTGGGATTGCGGACAGGGTCCTTCTGACGACGGACGCCAGTATCCGTGGCTGGGAAGCAGTGACGGGTCCACACTTGTTCCAGGGCAGGTGGACACCAGTAGTTTTTGCGCTTCCCATAGACATCTGAGAACTCTGAGCAGTATTCAAGGTTATCCAGCATGCAGGACAGGTCCTCCACGGAAATACCGTGCAGGTACAGTCTGACAACGCCATCATGATGGCTTATGTAAACCACCTAGGAGGTTCCCGAAGTCAGGCGACACTAACAGTGGTGTCCCGAATTCTGGCTTGGGTGGAAGGCTATATCCCTGCCGTCATCGGCAGTGTTCATTCAGGAATCCTCAGATGGACAGCAGGCTTTCTCAGCCGTCAAGACGTGCATTCAGGGAAATGTCCTCTTTATCAGGAGGTGTTCAATCTTCTGGTGAACAAGTGGAGCCTTTCAGAGATGACTCTTCTGATAGACGTAGGTAGGTCCAGTGGACCTTCCAAGTTGTGTACCTCGTCCCTCCGTTATCCCTTCTTCCTCCAGTAATAGCAAGAAAGGCACGCTCCTGCTGATAGCTCCAGCGTAGGCCAGATGGCACTATTACTCAGATCTTCGGAGCCTCTCAGTTGACACTCCGAAGCTGTTGCCTCTACGCCCGGACCTGTTGTCTCAGGATCCTGGCTGATACCCAGACCTGGGTTGTCTGTCCTTGACGGTGTGGTGGTGGAGACTGCCCTCTTAAGGTCTAGGAGTTTTTCCAGCTCTATAGTTAACAGGGGCTCTGTCCATGCTAAGAGCTCGGAAGTTTTTATCTGCAAGAATTTACCATTAGGTATGGTATACTTTCTTTCAGGTGTCGCCCTAGAGGCTAGGCACCTCGGGTATTCCGGATATCCAGAGGTTGGCTTTCCTACAGGTGGGCTTAGATAACGGTCTTCGCCTTGCTTACCTGAAGGTGCAGGTTTCTGCCCTGTTAGTATGGTTTCAGTGTAGGATTGCTACTCTTCCTGATGTCCGCACCTTTGTGCAGGGTGTACGTTATATTCAGCATCCCTTTGTTCCACCTGTGGCTCCTTGGGATTTGGCTGTGGTCCTTAGGGCTCTCTGAGGACCGCCATTTGATCCACTGGGCTCAGTGGATTTCAAATGGCTTACGGCTAGGACTGTATTCCTTCTGGCTCTTAATTGGGCCAGTAGGATCTCAGAATGGGAGGCTCTGTCATGTAGACCTCCCTTTTTCTCATCTTTCCTAGGAACAGGGCAGTGCTTGCCTTTACTTCCCCAGTCCTGTCTGCTGGTGAGGCCTATTTGGCTGTGGTACGGGCGCTAAGAATTTAAGTTGACCGTACCAGTCCATTTAGGAAATCAGACTCTCGGTTTTGTCCTTTCTGGTTTCCATAAAAAGGGCTGGCCTGCCCTACGCTAACTTTGGCAGGATGGATTCACAGGTCTTCCTGTTCCATCCTCTATTAAAGCTCTTCCACTAGGTCTGTGGGTCCTTCGTGGGCAGCTCGACGTGGCGCCTCAGCGGTGATTGGCAGCCACGTGGTCATCTGTCCATATTTTTGTAAGGTATTATACTTTTGATACCTTCGCCTCTCAGGATGCTTCCTTTCGGCGGCGGATTCTCCTTACAGCACAGGAGCGTCCCCACCCTTAAAGGATACTGCTTTGGGACATCCCCAAGGTATCCTGTGGATACCCTATGGACCCTGAAGTAGAAAATATGAGATATGGTAAGAACTTACCCTTGTTATCTCTATTTCTACGAAGTCCATAGGGTTCCACAGGACTCCCGCCCTGTCGCACCTGTACTGCAGATGGGCTTTGATCTGGTCACCGGTTTCTCCGTCTCCTTCTGGTGAGAATGTGATTCTTGTGTGTTCCAGACTGTCTTCTCTCTCTTTTTTGCTCCTGCTCCGGCCTATGGCTTGTTACGAAACTGAGTGGCCTGAGGCTCGGGGGCGGGGTATAGGAGAGGGACCCCAGTGCATCCTGGGAGGCTGAAAATTTAACTCTGTGGTGCCTGGATGTCTGCCGCCATCGCCTATACCCCCAAGGTATCCTGTGGAACCCTATGGACTTCGTAGAAATAGAGATAACAAGGGTAAGTTCTTACCATATCTCATATTTTTTTAATATTGTTTATTTTCATTTGTTTGCTTTATAAAGATATATAATCAATTTCAATACAGTACAGTCCTCCGAAAAGCAAGGGCACTTTTCAATAATTAGTACAAAATAGCTTTATATGAAATAAATGCTGATCATGCTCCAATAAATATATGCAGTACAGCTGACGTTTCAGAGCCTTTCCGGCCCTTTTCTCAGGGCAAGCTTGGTAGCACAAGTAGATACAGATCAAACCAGTAACAATAGCCGGTCTTCCCTTAAATACAGCATGGACTGCACTGGGTTGAAGCAGGCCGGGAGGGACACGCGCTGAGCAGTCGCCCGGGTGTCCCCATCAGATGACGTCAGCACTGCACGCTGGGTTACCTTGGTAACAGCCAGCGTCGCCGCAGATCCGGCTCCTTGGCCCACAGTCAACATCACCTTGGGGAACCGGTGCACAATATAATATAAGTAAATGATGCAGAATAGAAGTGGAACTACACTCACAAAATAGTATAGGATGCACATAAGATTACATACGATTAAAGAAAATGGGATCATGTACAGTAACAGAAATTATCAGTAGCCTTATTTAGCAACTTCCTTATACTAAAGGAAGATACAATGATATATAGATTGTAAGCTTGCGAGCAGGGCCTTCCTACCTATAAAGTATATCTGTCTGTTATTACCCAGTTTTGTTCTATAAATGTTTCCAATTGTAAAGTGCAACGGAATATGCTGCGCTATATAAGAAACTGTTAATAAATAAATATAAATGTGTAAAGAGGAATGAAAAAACAGGAAATGCCGCTAATGCCATCTAACACATGATGGTACATACTATGCAAAGGGATATTTAAACTAACTCTGTAAAGGATAGTCTATATATACTGTATCCCCCCTATGTCCAACAACATGATACCAATTTCTAAAGGGCTATGCATAAAAGGGACCAACATATAGTAAATGTCACTATATAAAGTTAATATAATTAAGGATGGACATCCATGCTCATAATAAAAAGAAGTCTATAATGCTGACTTAATGGCTAATGAAAAACATTAAGCGGTAATTTCTCATTCAGTCCATTTTGTTGAAGAGTATCCAATCGATGTATCCAGATGCTTTCCAACTTTAATAACCGTCCAAACCATGTCGGGATTCTGACCGCCGGGATGCCGAGCGCTGGCATCCCGTACCCATCCCATATATATATATATTTCTACTTCAGGGTCCATAGGGGGTCCACAGGGTTGACCTTGGGGTTATAGCTGGAACAGGATCCATGGGCACCACACAGTTAAGCTTTTAGCTCCCAGGATGCACTTGGGTCCTCCTCTATACCCCGCCCCCGAGCCACAGGCACCTCAGTGTAAGCTGGTGCCCGGCCGGAGTCGGTCACCGCGCAGGGGGGCTGCAGGAGCAGCCCCCAGAAGCTTTTTATTTTAAGTTAAATTTTATTTATTTTTAATCTATTTTTACTACAGACGGCAGCGAAGGGCTGTCTGTACAGACGCCCACGCTGCCGCTCTGATCCCCGACTGGCGCCGCGACGCCAGTACTGATCTGGGGATCGCGGCGGGAGGACAGAGTCCGTACTAGCCGGACTCTGTCTACCTCCCAGGACTGCTGCCGGAGTCGCCGGGGATTCAGGTAAGCCGCGCGTCGCTGGCTAGCGGCGGCGCGCGGAATGCCTTAAATGCAGTCCTTTAGCCTCCGGTCCGGGGGACAGACCGGAGGCTGCTGGCAGTGGCGGCGTCCCCCCCCCATAACCCGTGGGACCACTAGACCACCAGGGATATATGGCAAGCGGGAAGCCAGCATCCCTGGGGTTAATGGCCAGCCAGGGGAGGAAGCCTTCCCTGTCAGCGGCTCCTCCCCTCAGCTCAGCGCGCCTTTCAGCACGCAGTCTGGCGTCGCTGAGCTGCAGATTCCTCGGCCACTCCTCCTCTGAGGTCTCCAGCGGCCATTTTCCCAGTGGCAGCGCAGATTACTTCTCCTACAAGCCCTGCAGGTGTGTGGGGGAGGGGCGTTTCTACTGACCTCACTTATATAGATCACGTATTTGTGAGGTCCGTCACATACAGTTGTGTGCTACTCAGTGCCATATTGTGGGCTGTTGTTCAGCACACCGGTGAGTGCGTTTTACTTCTATCCTGGTGCCAGATATATAATATATTCTGTCATGTCAGACGAGGAGGTTGAGCGCTCAGTGGCTCCGGTGTTGGCCTCCTGCGGACGCTGTTCTGCAGGAGTAGATAGGGAGGATTTGTCACAGGATGGCCTGTGTAGTCGATGCCAGGTGGCTCCTGGCCCATCCAGACCTTCTCTGGCGCAGGAACCACCGTGGGCGATGTTTTCTCAAGTGCTGGTGTCTATTGCGGACCGTCTGTCGGTCCCGACTGCTCTCCCTACTAGGGCGGTGCCCCAGCCGACCATCCCCCATTCCCCGGGTGTCCCGCAGTTATTGCGGAGTCCTCCTGGGTCTCAATCAGTTGGTCCCTATGCGGGGTTGCCTATGTATATACAGGCTTCCCCTGTGCCGCAGCAGCCTGTGGTACCTTTTCAGGCCCCTATGGCGACGCCTCCACCATGGGTGGATGTGCTCTCCAACTCTGTGCAAAATTTGGCGGCCGCTTCCTCGGCTTTTCAGTCAATGTTGCAGACTGACATGCCTTCTAGGTTTTCTAAACGCCCACTCATGACACGGGCTGCTCAGGTATCGGACTCAGAGGGTTCCTCAGATGATGGGGAGGTCCCTGATGACACTGACTCGGACGCCTCGGTCCAGGAAATGGATACCAAGTCGTCCATTAATGTGCGAGCACTAGTTAGGGCGGTGCGAGCTATTCTTCTTATAGACGATGAGGCACCGGTTCCAAGGTCGAAGTTTCCTAGTTTCAAAAAAACTAAGGTGGCTTCTGCGGTGTTTCCCCTGTCGGATCAGTTGACGGATCATATGGCGGTAGCTTGGCAGGCGCCCAGTAAGAGATTCCTTCCTCAGAAGCGGTTGGCTTCTAATTACCCCTTCCCTGAGGCACATTGTAAAAAATGGGAAACTCCACCGGCGGTGGATTCCCATGTCACCCGTTTAACTCGGGGCGCCACCTTACCATTACCGTCGATATCCTCGCTGAAGGATCCCACGGACAGGAAAGTTGAGACTTGCTTAAAGTCTATTTACTCCCTCTCCGGGGCGGTGGCCCGACCGTCCATGGCCATTTCCTGGGTGGCCAAGGCCATTGAGGGGTGGGCCAATGCATTGGAAGATACCTTCCCGGACGACGCTCCGGATGTCCAGCGGGCATTGTTGGGACAAATGAGGGACGCCGCTTCTTACATTGGAGAAGCTTCTTTAGATGCTAGTCTGCTGACCTCGCGGGTATCGGCTGCAGCGGTGTCTGCCCGCCGATCCTTATGGTTGCGGTCCTGGAGAGCGGACTCTGATTCAAAGAAAGGTCTGGAGGCCTTACCTTTCAATGGGGAATTACTATTTGGTCCGGACTTGGACAAAATAGTGGACACCCTGGCTAAATCCAAGTCGGCCTTCCTCCCTTCGGCGGCACTGCCTGCTAAGGTTCGGAGTTCGGCTTTTCGTTCCTTTCGGGTTCAGGGTAAGGCGAAAGGTCAGTCCTTCCCGAGACAGTCTGCGAGTAAGACGGCCTCTAAACCCAAGAAGCAAGCCTGGAGTGCTCGGCGCCCTTCTTCCAAGCAGGAAGATAAACCTGCGGCCTGATGGGACGGGCCTCCCTCTGGGGGACCTCAGAGTGGGAGGCCGACTTCTTCTATTTGCCCAGTGCTGGCACAATACCACCACGGATGCCTGGGTTCGAGAAGTGGTCTCCCAGGGGTACGCCCTGTCTTTTCGGCACAGACCACCCCACCAGTTTTTCTGCACAAGTCCTTCTCAGAACAAGACCAAGGCGTTACAGGTTCAGGAGGCTATAGAGTCCTTGCTGAAAGCAGGGGTCATTGTTCCCGTTCCTCTATCACAACGAGGGATGGGGTATTATTCGTCTCTGTTTCTGGTGCAGAAACCCAATGGTTCTCATCGCCCTATCCTCAACTTGAAGTCTCTGAACAAATTCCTCAGAGTTCCCAAGTTCAGGATGGAAACGTTACGTTCCATCATTCTGGCGATGGAACCGGGGGATTACATGGTGTCCCTGGACATCCAGGACGCCTACCTCCATGTTCCGATAGCATTTTCACACCAGCGGTATCTGAGGTTCGCTATCCTTCAACACCACTATCAGTTCCGGGCGCTACCCTTTGGTCTCTCCACGGCACCGAGGGTGTTCACGAAGATTATGGCAGTCATGGCCGCACATCTTCGGAACCAGAATGTACGGCTGCTGCCGTACCTGGACGACCTCCTGTTGCTGGCGAGCTCCCCGGAGGTACTGCTTCAACATCTCCACCTGACGATCGCTTGCCTGCAAGCACACGGGTGGTTGATAAATTGGAAAAAGTCCTCTCTGATTCCATCACAGCGGATGGTTCATTTGGGAGCCCTGCTGGATTCGCGTCAGCAAAGGATCTTCCTGACTCCGGAGAAGGTCGCCTCACTACAGCTGCGGATACGCAGTTGCCTGAGCCGTTGCCGCCTGTCGGTCCATTCGGCTATGAGAGTTCTGGGGTCCATGGTGTCGACATTCGACATGGTGGAATTTGCCCAGTTCCATTCCCGGCCCCTGCAGGGGCTGATTCTATCAGAATGGAACGGGTTACCTCACCGGATCCGCTCTCAGGTGCTGGTGTTGTCTCCGGACGTTCGGCTATCTTTGGCTTGGTGGCTTCAGACAGCTCATCTGGTCGAGGGGCGCCCATTTTGGATCCCGGACTGGGTCCTGCTCACGACGGATGCCAGTCTCCGGGGTTGGGGGGCAGTGACCGGCTCTTTGTCGCTTCAGGGTCGTTGGTCAGCGGAAGAAGCACTTCTCCCCATCAACATCCTGGAACTGCGGGCAGTATACAAGGCCCTGCAGTCGTCCGGCCCCGCTCTTCACGGAAGGGCGGTACAGGTGCAGTCCGACAACGCCACCACGGTGGCGTATATCAATCACCAAGGCGGAACTCGCAGTCAGGCAGCGATGTCGGAGGTGTCTCGTATCCTGTCTTGGGCGGAGGGTCACATTCCAGCGATCTCGGCAGTCTTCATCCCCGGAGTCCTCAATTGGGAGGCGGACTTCCTCAGCCGTCACGACGTGCATCCCGGGGAATGGTCGCTTCACCCAGAGGTGTTTCAGCTACTCGTGGACAGGTGGGGACTGCCGGAGCTGGACTTGATGGCCTCCCGTCACAATCACAAGTTGCCCGTTTACGGGTCAAGGACAAGAGACGCAGGTGCAAGTCTGGTGGACGCGCTGTCGGTGACATGGACGTTTCACCTGGCGTATCTGTTTCCTCCGATATCCCTGCTTCCTCGGGTTCTGCGGAAATTCAAGCAGGATGGCGGCATGCTCGTGCTGGTAGCTCCGGCGTGGCCCAGACGTCCTTGGTACTCCGATCTGAGGAGCCTCTCCATCAACGCTCCGTACCTTCTTCCTCAACGTCGGGACCTGTTGTCTCAGGGGCCCTGCCTTTACCCGGATCTGGGTCGGCTGTCTTTGACGGCGTGGCTCTTGAGACAGCCGTCTTGAGGTCTCGGGGCTTCTCCAGTTCGGTTATTGGTACGATGCTCAGGGCACGCAAGCCTGCTTCAGCACGGATTTATCACAGAGTGTGGCACACTTACTTTCAGTGGTGTGAGTCCAGACTTTATGATCCTCAGGTGTTCCGAGTTTCTAGGATCTTGGAATTTCTTCAGTCAGGATTGGATCTCGGCTTACGCCTTGCATCTCTGAAGGTTCATGTGTCCGCCTTGTCCGTGTGGTTTCAACGGCGGATTGCAATACTACCAGACGTTCACACCTTTTTCCAAGGTGTTCTCAGGATCCAGCCTCCCTTTGTGCCTCCTGTGGCTCCTTGGGACTTGGCGGTGGTGCTACGGGTCCTGCAGGGTCCTCCGTTTGAGCCTCTTGAGGCGGTGGAGCTCAAGTGGCTGACATTTAAGACGGTTTTTCTCCTGGCAATTGCTTCGGCCAGGAGGGTGTCTGAATTGGGGGCGCTTTCCTGTCGCCCTCCTTTCCTGATTTTTCACCAGGACAGAGCGGTGCTCCGCACTCGTCCTGAGTTTTTGCCCAAAGTGGTCTCGAAGTTCCATATTAATCAGGAACTTGTTGTGCCAGCTTTTCAGTCCCCTGATCTTTCAGCTGGTGAGACTTCCTTAGATGTGGTCCGGGCGCTTAGAATTTATGTAGACCGGACGGCTTCGGTTAGGAAGTCTGATTCCTTGTTTATCCTCTTTGGTTTTCACAAGAGGGGTTGGCCTGCCAACAAACAAACGTTAGCCCGTTGGCTTCGTTCCGTTATTTGTGAGGCTTATGCACAGGAGGGCTTACCTGTGCCAGCCTCTGTTAAGGCTCATTCCACTCGTTCTGTGGGTCCCTCTTGGGCTGCTAGACGTGGCGCTTCTGCTGTTCAGCTGTGTAGGGCGGCCACTTGGTCTTCAATTCAAACGTTTTTGAGGTTCTATGCGTTTGACACCTTTGCCTCTCAGGATGCATCCTTTGGGCGCCGGGTACTCCTTTCAGCACAAGAGCGTCCCTGCCCTTATTTGTACTGCTTTGGGACATCCCCAAGGTCAACCCTGTGGACCCCCTATGGACCCTGAAGTAGAAAACAAGAGATATGGTAAGAACTTACCTTTGTTATCTCTGTTTCTACGAAGTCCATAGGGTCCACAGGGCGCCCGCCCTGACGCACCTGGCTTCAAATGGGCTGTGTGGCTGGTCACCGGTTTTCCGTCTCCTATTGCTGTGAGTATGGTTTCTTGTGTGTTCCAGTCTTCCTTCTCTCTGTTCCATATTCTCCTCCGGCCTAGGCTGCTTACCAACTGAGGTGCCTGTGGCTCGGGGGCGGGGTATAGAGGAGGACCCAAGTGCATCCTGGGAGCTAAAAGCTTAACTGTGTGGTGCCCATGGATCCTGTTCCAGCTATAACCCCAAGGTCAACCCTGTGGACCCTATGGACTTCGTAGAAACAGAGATAACAAAGGTAAGTTCTTACCATATCTCTTGTTATATATATATATATATATATTATATATATATATATAATGCGTTTCTGAATCAGAAACAAATATTCTGTAATATTGACACAAACAAAAGTTGTGGGGACCAAATACTTTTGTTAATTTCAACCTGTTCTTAGCAGAAACTGTAAGCGCAAGGGCGCCAATATTATTGGTGAAGACTGCGATAGCCAGTATATGTACTTGTCTCATAAGAAAGAGGTCAAACTGCCCATCGAGTGACTTTAATGTCTGTAGCAATAACCAGTGACCTAAGCTCACGCAGCCGTATATATTACAATACGTTGTTCCTTCTGGTGTGTGGAAGTTGTCGATACAGCAAAGTTTAAATTTACATTTAGTGTATCACGTCTATGGCATGTGATGAAGTAAATGTCCATTTAAAGTTTGCTATATCGGCTTGTTACATAACAGATTGCCTGGGTTAGTCCCTATGCAGAAGCTCGATTTCCCAGGACAAAGTATTTGCAGCTGGGAAAACAGCTCCAACTTTGAAGATTGTTTTCCCATGCAGAAAAAAACCTTCCATCCCCAACTGTTCTCTGTGTCAACAAATTAGGGATACCTTGCACTGCTGAATTACTGTGGCATAATGCTTTGTAGTCGTTTAAAGCAGTCGCATTACAGGCCTGATATAAAGTAGTGCCATAACAAGCAGCATCCCATTCTTGTGTGTTGTTGATTGATGTAACACTCACTTCCTATACAGTACATCACTAGGCTCCAGTGGAATATGCACTAAATGTTTTCCTTCCACTCACAGACTTGAACAGACTGATACTCCCTGTTTGCAGGGATATATATATTTTTTTTGATGATTTAGAATATGACTTCAGGGCAGAATTCAATTTGCCGCGGTAATTTACCACAGCTAAGTGATCCCTCGGGAGCTATTCAATTAACCCCAAAGCAGGCAGTCATCTGGGATTTTCTTTCACAAAAATCCCTGATAATCAGCCCCTATATCGCGCTAGTGGCCGCAAGCAAAAACATCCTTTCCAGGAATCTTGGTGCTTTTGAGTGAATATAGATATTTTTTGGCCGCAAAAAAGGGGGATAATCGAATAGCATGAAAAAACACGAAGAACTGACGCTCCTTTTTCGTCCATCTGGGGGATGCTGTACATCTGTGTTATTCCCAGTGAAGGGTGGATTCGGACACTAACCAGGTGAAAAATGGCTCCTACCCCCTATATAACCCCTCCCCTTCCACCATAAACTCAATCTTGTTTTTAGCGCTTTTAGAGTAAGGCACTGGTTAGATAGGATACTAGCTTTTAGTTAGGTTTTATTTCTTTATTTTAATGTTTTTGGTTTGGGTGCATAGTTCCTGGAGACAGGCGACAAGCACTAACAGAGTGGGAGTTATATAGATTAGAGGTCTGTGTGAACGTGTATCCCACTCTAAAGATGACCCCTGAGGGAGTCACCAAACTACATAGTCCCTGGGTCTCTCTCCATGTCAGACACACATCTGAGGGGTCGCAGGCAAAGAGGTAAGCTTTGTTACAGAGTGTAAAGATCTTGTTGCCATCATATACTGCTTCCTGGCACACTGCTTTTGAGCAGATTGGCCGGTGCTTGATGTTACTCGCAGTGTACTGTAGATCCGACTTGTCTCACACCTCCATGGGCTGCCTCAGCACCACACTGCTTCAATCCCCGGCGGTTTTCTTTTGGACATCGGAGGGGTTACCAAGCAGCAACATGCTGCTGCCTTTAAAGGAGAGAGGGGCTTGCTGGGTTCCAGGACACCGCTGCATGTGCAGGCGCACTCCGGTGACATCAGGCTGGGCCACAAGTAGTTTTTGGGGAACGCCGGGGGCTAGGAGAAACAGGTGGACAGAGTCAGTGTGACGCCGCTGCGGTCACGCAGCAGGTGATGTCATCAGGCAGGTGGCTGGAGTGAGTAGACGCTGCTGAGCGTGTAGTCGCACAGCGGTTACGTCATCAGGTTGGGCCCCGAACGTTGGAGGCTATCATTTACACGTGTCCTGAATAAGCAGGATGCCGCGGCCAGCCACTCCTCCCCAGGTATTTATTCTTTATTAGCACAAGATGCTGCAAAGCCACAGCAGCTGACGTCTTTGTAGAACTCCTAGCAGACACTGGGGGATCGAGGCTGACAAACTAAGCAGTAAACTGAGATTATTACTATTCTGTATTTAACCTGGTGTTCTGGGCTTATAGATATATAAGCACATTTTTATTGCACTGTTTTCTCTGAAATGTAGGCAGTAACATACAGGGGTGTGTGACGTATTTACCTTTGGTTTATTGGCAAAGAATTTGGGCCCTCATTCAGAGCTGCTCGCTATTTGCGGTCGTTCGTTTTCTAAAAAGGGGTGGCTATTCAAATGAACCGTTCGCACTTTGCGGTGTGTTCTCGCCTCTAAGTCTGAACGAGCGAACAAAACATGCTAACGTAAATTTGGAAAATACGCCCCCTGGCCGCTCGCACCATACGTCATGTCCGCTATTTATTGGATTAATCGAGTACATCGACCAGCGTATGAACTGCTCGCTATTCTTGTGGTTGGTTTTTTCAACCACTATTTTGCGAGCAGTTCTGAGTTAAAAAAAAACCAAGTGACGTGGTCAATGACGCTGCTGGATTAATTATGCACTCCCTTAAAACGCCCGTTTTGACCTTTAAGCACGCCTGCGATCGGATTTCCACTCCCCGTTTTCAAGCACCTTCCCCTGTTACCACCCACATACGCCTCATTCTGTCACTCAAATTAGCAGGCATTCGCTATTTTGCGAGCACATGAATTTCGACCGCACTGACTGGTTCGCGCATGCGTATAACGATCCGTACGCATGCGCAGTTGGGCAAACATCGCTCGGAGCGAACGAGCTGCCGCTTACGAGTGGCTCTGAATCAGGCCCTTGTCTTTTAAGAGCCAGGTTTTTTTCTGCATTTAATCAGATGGGTGAATAAGAGTCTTGATTAACCGCTCTTCTTTCTATTCATTCAGGGCTACACTTTTTCTATGAGAATTTGGGTAGCTGTCTGTTTGGAGTAGACTTGTCTTTCTTTCTCAGTATGGATAAGCCAGACAAGGGCTCTAAAAAGCAAGTCACATTTTATACTTATACAAAATGTGAGAAAAAATTGGTTTTCCCAGAATTTTCGCATATTGGAGAAATATTAAAAGAAGCCTAGTTAAAACCTGATTAAAAATTTCGTATCCCGAAAAAAATTAAATGTCTTTATTTTTTTTCGGAAGAGGATACTAAACCTTGGGAAAGTCCACCCATGGTGGATGTTCCTATTATTGTTGGATTGGTTAGGAATACTGTCATTCTCACAACTCAATCTGTAACGCTTAAAGATCCTATGGATAGAAAGAATGAGGGTGTACTTAAATCTTTATTATTTTTGTCAGGAGTATCGCTGCGGCCAATTCTGGCCAGTGCCTGGGTGATAAAGGCCATCGGTCCCTGGATGAATCAAATGATTACTGGTATTCACTGCGACGCTTCCTGATCTAGCCGGTCACTGCAAACCTCTCTCCATTATATGGTACATCACTGGGACGCTCCCTGATCTGGTGGTCACTGCAAACCTCTCTGCATTATATGGCACATCACTGTGACGCTCCCTGATCTGGTGGTCACTGCAAACCTCTCTGCATTATATGGCAGTCACTGCTATGCTCCCTGATCTGGTGGTCACTGCAAACCTCTCTGCATTATATGGTACATCACTGCGACGCTCCCTGACCTGACGGTCACTGCAAACCTCTCTGCATTATATGGCACATTCCTGCGATGCTCCCTGATCTGGCGGTCACTGCAAACCTCTCTGCATTATTTGGCAGTTTCTGCAACGCTCCCTGATCTGGTGGTCACTGCAAACCTCTCTGCATTATCCGGCGGTCACTACGATGTTCCCTGCATTATAGGTTGGTCACTGCGGTGTTCACTGTATTATGGTGGTCACTGCAATGCCCTCTGTATTATGCGGCGTCCACTGCGATGTTCATTGTGTTTATATGGCAGTCACTGCAATACGCTCTGTATTATATGGCAGTGACTGCGATGTTCTCTGCATTATATAGCGGTCACTGCAATGCTCTCTGCATTATCTTGTGGCTTTTGTTATGATCACTGAATTATATGGTGGTAACCTAAATATTCTCTGCATTATATGGCTGTCGCTGTGATGTTCTCTGCATTATATGGTGCTCACCGTAATATTCTCTGCATTATATGGCCTTCACTGTGATGTTCTTTGCTTTATATGGCGGTCGCTGTAATATTCTCTGCATTACACTGCAACGCTCTCAGTATATTATATACCGGTTACTGGCCACTGTTTGAAAAATCTAAAGTCTCTCCTGTCTTTTGCTAGAAAAATAAATATGTTTATTTAAAGAAGAATCCATAAGGACAGAGGGCTTCATTCAGAGGCGGCTGTACGGTCTACGACCGCACAGCCGCCTCGATGTTTTTCCAGTGCGCATGCGCACGAGGGAGCCGGCTCCTTCGTGCGCATGCGTGAGACCCGCTACGACCGACAGCGCCGGTCGTAGCGGGTCTCTTTCCAAAGGGTGCGAGCTGTCGATGTTGATTGACAGCTCGCCCCGTTTGGAAGGTGGGCCGGGGGGGTGGCAGCCCAAACGGAGGCGTTCCCATGGGAAGCTCTCCGGGGCTTACGACAAGTGAGACCCTACCCTAGGGTCTCGTTGTAAGCCCCGATGGTCGCGATGGTCTATGCTGTATTATCGGAAACGGAATGATTTCTCCGGAGTCGGAAAGCGTAGAAATTGCCTGTATAAGAGCCGCCTTTCTGCACCCATCCACAGGTAAAGGAGTGGAAAAGAATCATTTTTGGAACAGGACCCTCTAAATACAAAATGTAACCCCTGGTTACTATCTGATTTACCCAAAAATCCGGATTGGAAAGAACCCAAGTTTCCCGGGACTTGAGTAACCAACCTCCCACCAGATATCTCATATCTCGGTGCTAATGGCTATGCAGAGAATGGGGAAAATGGTAGCCTCATTCGAAGCAGTTCCTTTTGCCAGATTTCACGCCCGTCCACGACAGAACCAATTGCTTCATCAATGGGTAAAACCAGACCCTCGATTAAACAAACAGATGTTCAGATTATCACAACAGACCCCGAGGTGGGGGCTGCAAATCTGAACAGTGGTTGCCAATTGTCAGTTAAAGACTGGACAGATGCCAGCCTAATAGGCTGGGGGGTGGTGGTTCTAGACAGACACTTACAGGGTCTTTCATCTGTCCAGGAATCTGTTCTTCCCATCAATATACTGGAATTGAGGGCAGTTCGATATGCATTAATTTAGGCTCAATGCTATCTAAGGAATTAACCAGTGCGAATCCGATCAGACAATACCACGGCAGTTGCTTACATAAACAAGCAGGGTGGCACATGCATCTGGCTAGCAATGAGGTAAGCTTCTTACATCCGTTATTTGAGCAGAAAATTGGGTTCCAGCTATTTCAGCAGTTTACATACCAGGGGCGGACAACTGGGAGGCGGACTTCTTAAGTCGCCACAGCGTGCACCCTGGGGAATGAGAATTATACCAGGAGGTGCTTGCAGAAATAGTTGCCAGAAGGGGATATCCAGACATTGATCTCCTGGCTTCTCATCTCAACAAGTAACTTCCAAGGTACGGCTTCCGGTCCTGTGGTCCTCGGGCATTTCTGGTGGATGCCATGACAGCACCTTGGGTGTTCCAGCTGGGTTACATCGTTCCTCCTCTGGTAATGTTACCAAGGGTAATTTAGCGAATTTGATTAGTGGCATGGCCGGTCATTCTGGTGACTCCAAACTGGCCACACCGTCATTGGTACACAAATCTTTGGTCTATGTTGACAGACGTTCCATATCGTCTGCCCCTGCCGTCACCCTGATTTGCCTCGCTTGGCTTTGACGGCATGGTTCTTGAATCCAATATTTTGAGGGCAAGAGGGTTTTCAGAGTCTGTTGTGAAAACCATAGTACAGACTCCCAAACCAGTTACTTCCCAGATTTATCATCGTATATGGAAGATATATCTTTCTTTGTGTGAACAGCACAAGTTTGAAAGGTTTAATGTTACCTGTCTCTTGTCTTTTCTACAAGACCGGTTGGTTAAGGGTCTTGGATTGTCCTCTTTTAAGGGACAAATTTCGGCCTTATCGATCCAGTTTCAAAGGAAATTGGAATATTTGTCCTCAAATGTGACGGTTCCTGCCTCAATTCTGGCTCACTCGACTCGTGCTGTCATGGCCTCTTGGGCTGTGTACGGCATGGTGCCTCAGTTGAGCAGCTTAGTAAAGCAGCTGCCTGGTCATCCGTACACGCTTCACAAAATGTTACTGCTTCCATACATTTGGCGCAAGGGATGCCAGTGTTGGACGGAAAGTACTTAGAGCAGCCGGTTCCGACGCACTCCCCCCCCCCCCCCCACCTTCATTGGCTTGCTTTGTTATATCCCAGATGTAAGGCATCCCCCAGATGAATGAAAAAGGAAATACGAGTTTTACTAACTGTAAAATCTCTTCCTTGTAGTCCATCTGGGGGATGCCAAGGACCCACCCTTGTTTGGTTTTTCATACCAGATACCTGTGGTCTCTGGTTTCTCAGTTCTTTCCGTGGCCCTCCTCCAGCTTTGTTCAACATTAGACTGAGCTTACGCTGAAAGGGGAGGGGTTATATATAGGGGTTGGGAACCAGTTTTCAACTAGCTAGTGTCCGACTCCACCCTTCATGAGGAATAACCTAGATGTAAGGCATCCCCCAGATGGACTCCAAGGAAGAGATTTTACGGTGAGTTAAAATCGTATTTTTTTTGCACCTGAAGAAGGTAACTGGGCTAATTGAATTATCTGTGCATGGAAAACTATTTTGTAACTCTGAATACTGGTTAAATATGAAACATGCAGCATATACAGGCTTTTCCTATCCCTAAATACTTGCATATTCTATATTCAATATTATTTCAGTAGTATTTCTGGAAGAATGTAGGTTATTTAGCGCAGGGGACATATCAGAGTGTTGGCTTATGCGCCCTCTGGTGGCTACATCTCTATGTACTGTAATAATAAAAATATGACCGCTATAAAAGATGGAATGACATACTGTATTATCAGAACTTCATTTTAGCTGCCAGTGAAGTAACTGACACTATCACCAAAGTCAAATTTAAAATCTAACTACACATTTCACGAGTGTACTGTTATCTATATTGTATATAAGATTTTGCGCTATATTTAAACTGCTTTGCGTTGAATGTCCCTCAGCTGTGGCTATGCAGTTATGATGTGGATTCTGTGTCTAAATCCTATTGATTGTCACTTCTCTGAAGAACAGTAGCTGGCTTTGTTATAACTAATGAGTTGATCATGTTTCCTTTATAGCCTTGGTAGCCTCAACCACACTAATTCAGTGAATATAGTAAGCGATACTGCCAAGTGGCAGCTGAATCCTTTATAATGCTCTACACCTATCCACATAGGTTGGCAGCTTTAAACACCTGTACCTGGGAGCAGTCTAGCCACATTGCGTACCTCCAGCTATACATGTGCCTGGCCGCACCATCTCATTCTTTACTGATTTCTACTTTTTGATCAGCCAATGAGCTCACACATGCGTCTGTGGATGTCATTACCTATATTATGGGACTTTTGTAGTTTGGCCAAGAGTGTGGATTGCTCACAGATCTGGTTGATGATGGGTCTATGAAGTTGAGTAAGTGATGATTTTTCTGTATCTGTTATAGTCTCATTCAACCGGATTGTATTCTGATTTGGCACAGTGTGGTCACTTACAGTATGGCGGTCAGCCTGTTTGTTTAAAAAGTACCAAACTAGCCAATCAAATTGGGTGGCGAGTCCATGTCTATTTTAGGGTCTGTGAACTTGGACAGTCCCATTAAAATGGGGACTGTTGGGAGGTTAGACCACAGGTGTTCCAGGTCTCCTCACAGAATCACAAGTGAAATAATTAGCTCCACCTGGTGATCTTTTAAAATGTGTCAGTGAGTAATGACTACACCTGTGCACCTGATGGATGACCTGGAAAACATGAACTGTGTGGGGTCCTGAGGACCGAGTTTGAGAACCACTGGGTTAGACAATCCTCTATGGTTTGCATCAGAGAGAAGTGCTATTCTATTGTGACTGTGTGGAAACAGCCAGAGGTATTATAAAGTCACAACATAAGGACATGTATCCCAATAATAGAATAGAAAATACAGAGACCACTGCGAGACATTGTGTTCACAGCAGGGCCTGCGCCACCATTAGGCAGACTAGGACGCTGGCGCTATTGAGGCTGCCTAACGCAAAAACCAAAGATGTCTTTGTTTGGAAGAGGCAGCCTTATCTTATTTTATGCTGGATTGGCCTCTTCGTATTTTATAGGACACCGTCCCGGCTCTGGCTGTAACTTCATGACTGACATGTTTGGAGCAGGAAGCTGCACCTGTAGCCGTCCCTCTCTCTTTCCTTTCTCTCCCAGCTACTTGTTCATAGAAGAAGCTTCGCCTCCCAAATGAGATGAGACGCTGAATCTCAGTGGAGCCTGGAAAGTAACATGTTTCCTCTGAATGGAAATAATAGACTGCTGCTCTAATTAAGGAAATCAAACAAGTTTTAACTGTATCAATAAGCATAGCACTAGTGTGAGGTATCCAATATGGAATACAATTTAATAATAACTATTAATAGTAATAGTTATAACTATTACTATTTAATAATAACAACTAAATAATAGTAATATATACACTGCCTCTATATGGAAAACCTTTATAAAATCTTGGAGAGAGATAAAGTGGGAGTTTTATCAAAGCTTGGAGAAAGTACTAACCAATCAGATTCTGTCATTTTACAGGCTGTGTTTGTAAAAAGACAAGAGCTGATTGGTTAGTTCTCTCTCTCTCTCTCTCTCTCTCTCTCCTCCCCCCCCCCCCCCCTATGTGCCAATTTTACCACACGCAACTCATTTATCAACGAGTTTTACCACTCACAACAAGTGATAAAACTCTTTGCGTATGATAATGCTGCTCAATCCAATCAGCTCCCAACTGTCATTTTTTTGAAAAATGACAGTTGGGAGCTGATTGGATGGAGCACCATTTACCATATTCAACAAGTTTTATAACTCGTTGATAAATGAGGCCCTTAATTCCTTTAAAAAAAAAAAATCAGACACAATTGAGACTTGCATATACACAGGTGCATAAATATTGGGACATTGACAGAATTTTCATATTTTGGCCTCTATTCACAACCACGATGGCTTTGAATTGTGCTTTAACTGCAGACTTTCAGATTTAATTTGACGGTAATTACATCCAAATCAGGTGAACGGTGTAGGAATTACAACGGTTTCTATATGTGCCTCCCACTTTTTAAGGGGCCAAAAGTAATGGGACTATCAACTCAAAAGCTACTTGATGGACAGGTGGGGCTATTCCCTCGTTATTTCATTATCATTCAGGTAAAAGGTCTGGAGTTGATTCTAGGTGTGACATTTGCATTTGGAATCAGTTGCTGTCGACTCTCAATATGAGATCCAAAGAGCTGTCACTATCAGTGAAGCAAGCCATCATTAGGCTGAAAAATCAAAACAAACCCATCAGAGAGATGGCAAAAACATTAGGTGTGGCCAAATCAACTGTTTGGAACATTCTTAAAAAGAAAGAACGCATCAGAGAGCTCAGCAACACCAAAAGACCCGGAAGACCACAGAAAACAACTGTGGTGGATGACAGAAGAATTATTTCCCTGGTGAAGAAAAACCCCTTCACAACAGTTGGCCAAATCAAGAACACTCTCCAGGAGGTAGGTGTATATGTGTCAAAGTCAACAATCAAGAGAAGACTTCACAAGAGTGAATATAGAGTGTTCACCACAAGATGTAAACCATTGGTGAGCCTCAAAAACAGGAAGACCAGATTAGAGTTTGCCAAACAACATCTAAAAAAGCCATTACAGTTCTGGAACAACATCCTATGGACAGATGAGACAAAGATCAACTTGTACCAGAGTGATGGAAAGAGAAGAGTATGGAAAGGAACTGCTCATGATCCAAAACATACCACCTCATCAGTGAAGCATGGTGGTGGTAGTGTCATGGCGTGGGCATGTATGGCTGCCAATGGAACTGGTTCCCTTGTATTTATTGATGATGTGACTGCTGACAAAAGCAACAGAATGAATTCTGAAGTGTTTCGGGCAATATTATATGCTCATATTCAGTCAAATGCTTCAGAACTCATTGGACGGCGCTTCACAGTGCAGATGGACAATGACCCGAAGCATACTGCATAAGCAACCAAAGAGTTTTTTAAGGCTAAAAAGTGGAATGTTATGCAAAGGCCAAGTCAGTCCCCTGACCTGAATCCGATTGAGCATGCATTTCACTTGATGAAGACAAAACTGAAGGGAAAATGCCCCTAGAACAAGCAGGAACTGAAGACATTTGCAGTAGAGGCCTGGCAGAGCATCACCAGGGATGAAACCCAGCGTCTGGTGATGTCTATGCCTTCCAGACTTCAGGCTGTAATTGCCTGCAAAAGATTTGCAACAAAGTATTAATAAGTGAAAGTTAGATTTAGGATTGTTTAGTTTGTCCCATTACTTTTGGCCCCTTAAAAAGTGGAAGGCACATATAGAAACCGTTGTAATTCCTACACCGTTCACCTGATTTGGATGTAATTACCCTCAAATTAAATCTGAAAGTCTGCAGTTAAAGCACATCTTGTTTGTTTCATTTCAAAGCCATTGTGGTGGTGAATAGAGGCCAAAATATGAAAATTCTGTCAATGTCTAAATATTTATGCACCTGACTGTAAGTGTGAATTAAGTATAACCCATACTTATTAGCATATTCATTACCAATAGGATTATAGCGGTTTAGCGGGGTGCCACGCCCTGCCTGATTCCAAAAGGGCAGAATGCACCCTGCCACCCTTGGCGGCACCCCGCTAAAACAGCATGCGGGTGCCGTCCCCAACCGCGGGCCACAGTGTCCCGCGGTTGGGGAAAATTGCCTTATAGCGATTACCAACCGTTATCTATTCAGAGACTCGAGTGCTTAAGGGCATCCTGGCACGCCCCCAAGAGTGATGAAAAGGGGGAGCGTCTTAAAGGCATTCCCTTTTCCCGTGGCCATGCATTTTTTCGGGCGCGTGCGCCCCTCCAGACTGCCCTCTCTCTAGGTCTGGCACCCTGCCAGGCGCCGGACCTAGAGTGAATACTAGGATTATATTATTGTATGTGGAATTCTTATCTTTTTTTTTCAACATGCATGCCTTGTATTGTTTTTCTTTTAATATTTATATGCTGTTTGTTTTCCCCAAACCAATTGTTGCACTTCCAACTAAGGGCTGTATTCAATTAGAAGCAAAAAGCCGTTTTCGGCAATACTTTTTTGCCGATGACGTCAATTTAGCCGATTTCATTTATCCCTATTTCTACTTCAGGGTCCATAGGGGGTCCACAGGGTTGACCTTGGGGTATAGGTTGGGAACCAAATCCGGGCACCACGTAGTTAAAGCTTTTAGCTCCCAGGATGCACTGGGTCCACTCTCCCTATAACCCCACCCCCAAGCCAGAGGCACCTCAGTTTAAGTTGGTGCCCGGCCGGAGTCGGGTCACCGTTAGCGCAGGGGGAGCTGATTAGCAGCCCCTAAGCTTATTTTATTTTTTTAGGGACAAAGTTTTTTCATGGACTTTGGACTCTTCAGAGCGGCAGCGTCGGACTGTCCATAGGACGTCTAAGCTGCCGCTCCGTCACCCCGCTGGCGCTGAGACGCCAGTACAGATCTGGGGATCTCAGCGGGACCCCAGAGTCTGTACTAGCCGGACTCTGCGGGCGCCCAGGACTGCTGCCGGATCCACGGGGAGCAGGTAAGGTCGCGGATCACCGCTTGCGGTGATCCGCGCATTTCAAATGCAGTCCTGTGCCTCCGGTCTCAGGGGACAGACCGGAGGCGCCGGCAGTGGCGGCGGGCCCCCCATACCCCGTGTGTCCACTAGACCACCAGGGACTTAACGATCGGTGCAGGGAGCCGGCGTCCCGGGGGTTAATAGCCGGCCAGGGGAGGCAGCCTTCCCTGTTACAGCGGCTCCTCCCCTCAGCTCAGCGCGCCTTTCAGTATCCATAGTCTGGCGTCGCTGAGCTGCTTCCTCCGCGGGCCACGCTTCCTCTGAGGTCTCCAGCGGCCATTTTATCTCTGTGGTGCAGCAGAAATCTCTCAGGATGGCAGTGAGTCCAGTCCCCCTGCGTACCTCACCATCAGGTCAGTGTACACAG
Organism: Taudactylus pleione; assembly: GCA_031769625.1. NCBI lineage: Eukaryota > Metazoa > Chordata > Amphibia > Anura > Myobatrachidae > Taudactylus > Taudactylus pleione. The sequence goes on along the minus strand of JAUIMM010000031.1, from coordinate 32,945,815 downwards.
CGCTGTAGCCTTCCCAGACACTGAATCTGGGCAGTTGAATGCAGTGTAATAGTGCAGTATATTATATGACATTTTTATGTATATATGTATATATCTGCATTGTATGTGACTTATGCTAGTGCTGACTGTACTTTATTCTCTCACCTGTCAGTGTATATCTATCCCTTTTCTTTATCTGCCCTAATACAGCTGTACTTAGGGTGGTTCTGAGACCTCACATTTATATACTTGTTAATATTTGTGTGGTTTGTCACATACTGTTGCGTGCTGCACGTTGCCATATTTTAGATGGAACTGTGTGTTGCATACGCTGAAAATGGGTCCCTGCAGCTAATTTTTGGCATCAGTCAGGACCAGTATAGTGCTGCTTAATATTTCCGCCAAGATTGGTCAGATATGTCTGACCAGGAGATAGAGCGTTATACTGCACCCATTTTTACTATCCTGCAAGTCATGTGCTGCAGGTGTTAGTGCGGAGGATTTGACTCATAAAGGGTTCTGTATGTGGCGTCATCTGGTGCCGGCCTCTTTCACGACCCCCTTGGGCGGTTTGTTTTCTCGGGATCCTCTCAATTGCGGATCGCCGGGCGGGCCCCATTGTTGTACCTCACTTGGGGTTACTTCACCATACTGCCCTTTTCATCTCAGGGTATCTCGCAGCTTCTTGCACTCTTCCCCTGTGACACAGACTACCGCTCCCTGCAGGGGTTTTTCGCAGTATATGAATTCCCCCTGGTGCCACAATAGTCTGTCATTCCCCTTGCAGGGATTACCACAACAGCCACCCTGGGTGGATGTTGTTTTCTACGAAATGCTAATTGGCGTGGTTGACGCCCTGTGGTTACTTCCCAGTTGGCTCTGCCGTGAACTGGGTACTGTTCGGGGCTCTTTCCCTCTTACACGGGGGGAAGCCTATTTCAGGTATTATTATCCCTGCTTTAGGGCTGGTAGCAGGTCCATTCTGGTTAGAGTGAATGTTGACCTGCACCTGTATCATACACCCTCAGTATTGCGTGCCTTCGGGTTACCTGTTGCTGACTAGCGGGTGGATCGCATAGCGGGACTCTGGCTGTTGCCAGATAGGAGGTGTTACAACAGTGTTTGGCCTCCTGTCCCAAATTCCCTGAGGGTCATCACGAGCCCCTCCTGGGGGGGATGGGCGTGTTACTCGTCTGATTACAGACGTTACTACGCCTCCCATTCCTGCGTGGTCGGATTCTTCGGATCCGTAGGTGGTAACTCTGCCTGAAATCAGTATACTTGCTTTCAGGAGTTGTTACCCATCCTACCATGGCTATAGCATGGTTGGTTAATACTAGTGCATATTGGGTTGATGCATTTGTAACGTTTTTTCCCCTCCAACACGTCGGGGGTTCAAATGTATTTGGTCGCTCACGTAATATATGCTGTTGTCATAGGTGGAAATGCCTATATTGGATACCAGTCTCCTAACTTTCAGAGTTCCGGCTGCGACTGTATCCTCCGTAATACCCTATGGCTGCGCTCTGGGAATGCAGAGGTGCAGATACCATCTTTAGGGTTGATATTGTTTGGTCCTGACCTTGACAAGATTGTAGTAACATTGGCAGTATTACTAACGACAAGTTTACCGCTTTCAGCTATGCCCACTACAAGGCCTCAGACTAAGTCTGTTAAGTCTTTTTTGTCCTCTGGGTCAGCCTAAAGGTCTGTTTCTTCGTAGACTGTCGGCATCTACAAGGGCCGACATATCCAGTACCGAGCAGGCCTGGACTGCCAGCCGATCCTGCTTCTGAACCTACGGATATCTCTTCAGTCTGACGGGACAGGCCTACAACTGGGAGATACCGATTTTCTCAGTTCGCCCGGTATTAGTGTCAAGTTGCCGCGGCTACGTGGGTAGGAGGGTACGCCCTCTTTACAAGGGCCTTACAGATCCAGAAAGCTATGCAGTTGTTGCGGTAAGCGGAGCTAATTAGGCCATCCCCACTATCTCAGTGAGGGACTGGTTGTTCTGTTTTCTTTCTGGTGCGGTGGCTGAATGGTCCTCTTTGGCCTATTCTCTGTCTCAATTCCCTGAACCAGTTCCTAAAGCTACCTGGGCTCAGGAGGAAATCCCTATGCTCCATCATACGATGTTTGGAACCTGGGGACTTTAGGGTATCACTGGATATACAGGATGCGTGCCTACGGGTACTTACAGAGACCTTTCCTCAGCATGGGCTGAGGTTTGCTGTATCACAGCAACACTTACAATTTTTCGGGCTCTGCCTGTTGGGACTGTCCTCAGCCCCACAGGGGTTTACCAGCGTTTTGGATTTTCTGACAGTTCTTCTGTTCAGTATATCCCAATGCTCCTGTACCTGGACGGCCTCCTGCTCTTAGCGGGATCACCGGGGTACTTTACGGCCAGGTCAGGATGACTGTGGCTTCTTCAGGGTGCAGACGTTTAATCAACGGGGAAAAAGTCCTCCCTGCATCCCTCTCTGGGTATTCTTCATCTAGGATCCCTGCTGGATTCTCAGAATCTGAGAATTCTTCTGGCGTAAGACGGAATCTCCTCTCTTCCATTAGGAGTACATGGTTGTCTGCGCAGTCGACAGATGTCTTTACACTCTGGGATGCATGGTGGAATGGGCTCAGTTCCATTCCAGGCCTTTCCATAATTGGCTCATCTCCAGATGGAATGAGTTTTTTCTGTCGGATAACTGTTCAAACGATGATGCTCTCTCCGGAGGCAAGTCGGTCCCTGTCCGGGTGGCTATGGCCATCTCGTCCAGGGTTTTCTTTGCTAGGGACAGTGTCTGGATCGAATCCTTTTCAGTGCAGTTGGACGTCTGTCGATTCCACCCTGTCAATTAACTTACTCTGGCATAACTCTTGTTTCCCGGTGAACCTGAAAAGGTTCAGTCCGACAGGGTCAGGACAGTGGCTTCCTTTTTAGCAACACTGTTCGTTGGGTGGCAATGACAGGTATGTCACATATTCGGACATAGTCCGAGGGTCTCCTCCCGACCATCTCGGCAGCGTTCATTTCAGGAGCTCGCCATTGGGAAGCGGGAGTCCTCAGCCGTCACGACGTGCATCCCGGGGACTAGTCTCTTCCCCAAGAGAGGTTTCATCTCCTGGTGAGCAGGGGGGGCCCCCCTGAGGTGACCCTCATGGCCTTCTGACTTTATCACACTATGGTGTTACAGTTCAGCTCTGGGGATTCTGAAGCAAACTTCAGCGACTCTTTGTCGGTGAAGTGGTCCTTCCACTTTGTGTACCTGTGTTCTCCGGTCTCCCTTCTTCCTCGAGGTCTTTGGAAGTGTTTTCAATCGAGACGGAGATGCTTTCCTGCTGGTGGCTCCTGATTGCCCCAGATGTCAGGGGTACTTGGATCTTCGGAGTCTCTACATCGATACTCCATCCCTGATGCTTCACTGCCCGGACCTGTTGTCTCAGGGTCCTTGGTTTTGCCTTGGACCTGGGTCGTTTGTCTTTGACTGTGTCCTTACAGTGGTCTTACGGCTTCCCTGGCTTTGTCATCGTTAGAATGATTAGAGCACATGGATCAGCTTTTGCTGGGACCTACCACAAACTGTGGCAGCCATAAATCTTATGGTATTGTACCTGTCGATACAATCCTCCGGTGTCCAGGATTTCCAGATATTCTGGCATTCCTTCCGGCTGGCTTGGGTTTCACACTTGGCCTGGTCTTCCTGACAGTGCGGATCTCTACACTGTCAGTATGGTTAAGATATGGAATTGCTTCACTCTGGTATCCAGTTCATCCTTTGGAGTGTTTTCTTGATTATGCCTCCATTTGTCCTCCCTAGGGACTCCTTGGGAGTAAGTAGTGGTTCTTCGTTACCTCCGGGGACAGTCAATGGAACCGCTGGTTGTGATAGCCATTACATGGTCTATTGCTTAGGCTCTCTCTTTCTCTCAGGGTGTTTATATCAACCAGGAGAGTGTCTGAATTGGGAGCGTTCTCATGTGGCTCCCTCTTCTGGAGGGCATCATGTCAGGGTGGGAGTTGCTCTCGCCCTGTGTTTCTTCTTAGTGGTTTTCAGGTTCCATATTATTCTGGAACTTATGGTACGGCCATTCTGTCCCCAGTCCTCTCGGCTGGTGTGGCCTCATTGACTGTGGTCTGGCCTCTTTGGATTTATGTGATCCGTTCAGGTTCCTTACGGAAATCGGACTCCTTATTGGTGGTCTGAGATTTCTGGTTTTCACAGGAAAGGATGGCCGGCCTATAACCAAATGTTGGCTTGGATGGCCTCGTAGGTCTTCCTCAGGGGCCTACCCATGGGTTGCCTTCCTGTTGTTGATGCTTGTTTTTTCTCGGGCCATGTGACCCTCGTGTGCGGCTCGCTGTGGCGCCTCGCCTGTTTTGCCTTACTAGGTGGCCACGTGGTCTTCTGTCCACACCTTTTTAAGGTTCTAGGCATTGGTTTCCTTTGCCTCTCAGGATGCTTCCTTTTTGGCGACGGATTCTCCTCTCAGCACAGGAGCGTCCCCACCCTTGGTTGAACTGCTTTGGGACATCCCCAAGGTCAACCCTGTGGACCCCCTATGGACCCTGAAGTAGAAAACAAGAGATATGGTAAGAACTTACCTTTGTTATCTCTGTTTCTACGAAGTCCATAGGGTCCACAGGGCGCCCGCCCTGACGCACCTGGCTTCATATGGGCTGTGTGGCTGGTCACCGGTTTTCCGTCTCCCATTTCGGTGAGTATGGTTATTGAGTGTTCCAGTTTTCTCTCTCTTTTTCTCTCCTCCTCCGGCCTTTGGCTACTTACAAACTGAGGTGCCTCTGGCTTGGGGGTGGGGTTATAGGGAGAGTGGACCCAGTGCATCCTGGGAGCTAAAAGCTTTAACTGCGTGGTGCCCGGATTTGGTTCCCAACCTATACCCCAAGGTCAACCCTGTGGACCCTATGGACTTCGTAGAAACAGAGATAACAAAGGTAAGTTCTTACCATATCTCTTGTTATTCAATTTCAGCGTCTTATCGCCGGCGAGATAACGCAATGCAATGTATGAACACCCGGCGGAAAAGAGTGTAGAATTGGGGTGTTGGGGTGCAGCGTTGCGGGAACCACCCTGCACCTTTTGGACACCCCTCCGACGCTAACTGCGTAAAAAAAATGCAAAAACCCCCACAAAGGACACCCCAAAAAGCACTTTGAAAAAATGGGCGAAAGAAATCAAAGTGGGGGTACAAATTAAAAAACTAGCGAAATAGCATTTGAGGGGGTCTGCAAGTATGGGGGAGGTGTATTTTTGATTGCAGGTGCTTGCTGAAGGTGCGTTTTTGGCGCTATTTAATGCCTGACTTTACACATTTTAAAATATGCTTGCACCCATTTTCATGTACCCCAAATTTGATGGGACCATTTAAATACCCCAAAAACCTTCAGTAGGGCTAATCGGGGGTACCCATATTTAACCCCCATGTCAGAGCATCTTTTGGGGGGTATCAGGCTGATTTCCCCAAAACCGACATGACTTCGCTTGTTTGAGTTTTGGCGCGTCCCGTTTTCGACGATTTGGAATTGAATGCCGGAATACTCGTGATACTTTATCGCGCAGAAAAGCGGCGAAGACTGCAACGGACTTTTCGCTCCTAAATGGATATGGGCCTAAGAATGTGCCTAAGTGCTATTTCAGTATTGAGTTTTATTTTTTCTCATAGTACTTTAAGCTAATGATTTAATAACATTGCATTATGTTTTTGTGCTTGGCAAAACATTCTATATGGAGAGCATATTTAGCACTAAAGCATCTTTGATTACAAATCTCAAAAACATTTGCCTTTTTAGATTTTAGTTTCTTTCCCCATATTACTTAATATACTACTTGGTGAGCAGCTGCAGTATGTAGATAAAGCAGAGTGTCGCCTATACATTGCTTAGGTGTCTTTATCAGATTAATTAACAATACGGAAATATCATTCTACAGTCTACTATGCACTAAATTTTTTCTTTTTTTTAGCAAAAATGTAAAATGCTTCATACATTTCCGAGTCATTAAATGGATTTTTCTTCTTTTACATCCTAAAATTGGTATGCAACCCAAGATACCTGCAATAATATGTATAATAATATAATATATATAGTACTACTGACCTGTGAAACAGCTATGTGTTTGCAATACTTTTTTCTTTTAAATAGACTACAATTCCTACAAGGTTAATGAAGAGATTATTTTCAGAGATCAACCACACAAAGGTGGAAATGATCTTTCGGGGGAAGGGGCTAAGCTGAAGCTTTGTATGGGGGGCCAGGACATCTTGCTTCGGTACTGGTTCATAGAAAACATAAAGCACTGTTCAATATATCCCATTATTTTAAAAGGCAAAAACTACAAATAAATCCCCCCATGATCCCCCAAAGCATGCCCCCATTCAGAATAGCTGCTCATACATTTCATGTGTCCATGCAACACCCTCTCTCAGCTGCTTTCACTGCTTGGTGAATTTAGCTTAGTTGGTTCTTCAAATAGGCATCATTGAACCCTACTACCCTGGCAGTACACTCAGGCGTTCAGCGTGAATGCTGGTTGGATCATTGACACACAGCCTTACAATAAATGTTTACATTTTTTGGTGTACAGGTTGAGTCTCTCATATCCAAATATTCCGAAATACTGAATATTTTTAGCATGACTGAGATAGTGTAACTTGCTTTTTGATGGTACAATGAACAGACACTTTGTATAAGTCACACAATTATTAAAAATAAAGTATAAAATGACCTATAGGCTGTGTGTATAAGGTGTATATGAAACAAATTAATTTCATGTATGTACATAAACTTAGTTTGAGCCACAAAATTATTGAAAATATTGTATAAACTTACCTGCAGGCTGTGTGTATAAGGTGTATATAACACATAAATGCATTCTGTGTTTAGATTTGGGCCCTATTCCTAAGACATTTCAATATGGTATACAAATATTCCAAAATACGGAATATTCCGATATACAAAATACCCCTGGTCCCAAGCATTTTGGATATGGGACACTCCAACCTGTATTATCAAATAAAGAACTGTTATCTCAGTAGGCATGGAGGGGCCTATCAACTAATATTACAAAATCATTCTTCTGAAAGGAATGTTGTTCTTTTATGAGATGCATGACTGGGAATTGTACGGAAATATGAGGTATTTTTCTTGTTGCTCTTAATTGTTTACCATTCATTTCTACATTACTTGTACCAGCTGTTGGAGCTCTCTGATTGGCAGACATTATATCAAGCTTGTGTTGTCGACCTTTTTTTTGGCGAGTACCATATAGCGACAATGGGAATATGTCAAGTACCACTTTGCCTTAAAGCTAATGGAAAGGTAAACTGACATCAATAACACACTTTGCTAGGCTCCTGGAGTTTAGATTCTGCTACTTCTCCAGCCTCAAGCCCCCGTCTGTCTGTCTCCAGCCTCAAGCCCCTGTCTGTCTGTTTCCAGCCTCATGCGCCCCCCCTGTGTCTGTCTCCAGCCTCACTGTGACGGTGTCTTCTTCCTTCTACGGGGGAAGTCTGGTTCGGGATCTCCTTCCTTCGGAGATGTGGGGGCAGGCTATATTCAGGCAGCCAGTGAGAGCTGAGAGTTGAAAGAGGGGGCGAGACACTAGACTCGTTTTAGCTCCATCTGTAATAGATTATCAAAGCCCAAGGAAGAAATTATTTTATTGTTTTCCTTCCACCTTTTCCCCTCCCTCATTAATTCCAATATGTGTAAACATAACAATATATATGAAATTAAGTATAATAAAATAAAAATACACACATGAAATTACAGAGAAAAAATGTATGACCTAGGTTAAAGATTAGTAACTTCATTGTAAACCTGAAACAGATTCTATATGTTTAAAATCTACAAAAATGATACAACACAATTAGAAGAAAGAACTAAAACTTGCTGATATCCAAAAATTTGTTATGATTTAGTGGGAAATTTTGGCATAATCCCGCTTTCTTATGACGCAGTAGCCGCTAAAAATGAGGAATATTTCTTTAACATTACTATGGTTACCTGAAAGAAGATACATAATAATGTTAATATTTCCTTAGGATTTTGCTCAAGCTGTTATTATTGATGTACAGTTTTGTGAAGTGTCACGTGATTGCCATGGTAACCACAGTCACATGACACGATAAAGTCCTTCATCTCCAATCACATTACCACATTGATGACTGACTGGCTCAGAGATTTCATTTACACTCTCCTGAAAAAACAAGAAATAGAAACAGCGCTTCATAATAACAGCTGTATGCATAAATCACAGTCAATAAAAATTGTAATCTCAAAGAATACACGAGCACATAATAATTATGGGGTCATTTTGCACTAGAATAGTCCCCTGTTGCACAGGTCCGGTCTGCTGGTAATGAGGCCGCAAGGAACACCGGTGTGTACAAGTTGAGAATAAGCTCAAGCTGGGCTGTAAGTGGTGTAGACGGTGAATCAGCCTCACTACCAGCAGACCGGACCTGTGTCACAAGGGACTATTCTAGTGCAAAAGCTCTGCCAGCTTGCTAAAATGACCCCATAATTTGTTCCTCTGGGTCCATAAGGGATCCACAGGGATACCATGGGGTGTGTGTGGTTGGAGAGATCTGGGCACCAAACAGTCAAAGCTTTAGCTCTCAGGATGCACAGGTCGTTCTCCACGTATATCCAGCCACAGGTAGATAGTTTTTCGTTTGGTGCCGGCAGGACCGGTCACACCTTTAGACGGGGACTGCTTCAGCAGCCCCAAGCTTTATTTTTATGAGTTCATTTATTTATTTTTTGTTTATCTGAGCAAGCAGTGAGGCATCCTAATGGGCACCTGCGCTACTGCTCCAACTACCTCCGCCGCAACACCGGTGAGCAGTCCTGTGTTTACGGCGGGTGCCTTCGGGGCTCTGCTAACCCCTCCACTGTGGACCCAGGGCTGCAGCCAGACAAACGGAGAAGAACAGGTAAGGCGATTCCCGATTCCCCAGTCCTTATCTCCAGCGATGGAGACCTGCCAGAGGACGCTGCAGTGGGGCGACTGGTTCATCCGCTCTCCCACTAGACCACCGGGGCAGTTAAATGCTGGCGTCTGGTATCATGTAGAGGCTCTCCCTCAGCAGCACTTCCCCCAGCTCAGAGCACAATCCCTAACAAGAGGTTTCCCGCCTCCTCCTCACCCTCCTCCCTATATGACACGCTCAGCAGCCATTAATCAGGGCTTTTCTGAAGCTACAGGTCTCAGGAGATTTGGGTCCAGTCTCCCTGTATATTCCTCCCTGGGGCCAGGTTATACAGCGCACAAATCCTACCAGCCCTTTGAGGCTTGAGTAGTTGATTCAGTGCCCATTATAAGTATATTTAAATGCATTGTATGTGACTTGTGCTAGCTCTGCTGGTGTGATATACTGTCTTAAAACTTCTGTCAGTTATATCTATCCCTGCTGCTCTTGTTAACCCTCAACTACCAGGTGTGTAGGGGTTCATTATTACTTCACATTTACCTGTATTTGTGAAGGGTGTCACCCTGCATTACTAGCCATACACTGATTGTGTGCTGCTGGCTGGTTGTCTTCTGTGGATAAACAGGAGCCTGAGGCCCCTATGCTGGTTACTTGCAGATCCTGTTCAGTGGGCTTGTCCCCTCAGTATTTCGTGCAGGGTGGTCTGTGTTATTTGTTATGTACCACCTCCCCAGTCCGCCGTACCAGCCCCTGTCCAGGAGCCACCTTGGGTGTCCTCCTTAACCCAGGTTATGATGCAGCTAGTGGACCGCTTATCAGCCCCCACGCTGCCTCCCACCATGGGGTACCCACAGCTGTTACAGCCTCCTATGTCTGTACCCCCTATGCATCCTCCTTGGATAGATGTTTATGCCCACTCAGTTCAGAATATGGTTCAAACGTCTGCTGCCTGTCAGCAAAAGGCGGACAGACAGTTAGCCACAAACCATATAGACGGACTGTATCATCCTCTCAGTCCACCCAGCTTTCGGATTTTGAAGCATCATCTGAGGAGGCAGATGATGCACAAGACTTTCTCTCCGGGTTGCACTCGGGCGAGGAGAACCGTCATTCCATAGTGGATGTCCCTTCTTTAGTGAGGGCGGTTAAATCGATCCTGAATATAGAGGATGAAGAACCGTCCCCCAAGCCTAAAACCCAGGGGCGTATCTATAATGGGTGCAGGTTGTGCGGGCCACTGAGTCCAGGGGGGCCCCGCACTGCACAACCTGCACCCATAATATACTTAGCTCTTCGCAGTCCCATGTCGGTGGCCACGACCATTTTTCCGGTGATCTGTGCATGTGCTATAGACGCTGGGCAAACTCTAGTGCCCAGAGTCTATAACTCTGGCGCTGCCGGCTGCTGATCGGAGAGGTGGGGGCCTGTAACGGAGACTGCACACGGGCCCCCTCCTCTCTTGAAACGTCCCTGCTAAAACACCGATGTTTAAACATCAAAAGGTGGTGAAGGCTGAATCCCCTCAATCGGAACAGCTCACTGAGCTCATGGGGGAAGCTTGGGGTAGTCCTGGCAAACGGTTCCAGGTCCCAAAAAGACTAGCGTCTTTTTACACTCTCCCTACTGGAGAGTGTACTAAGTGGGAAGCCTCTCCTACTGTTGATTCGCATGTGGCACGCCTAGTCAGAAGCTCTACGCTACCTTTACCGTCTATATCCTCCCTTAAGGATGACACGGAAAGGAAACCTGTCTCGTGTCAATCTACTCGCTTTCTGGCGCTATCACTAGGCCGGCTATGGCCGCGGCCTGGGTGGCTAAGGCTATCGAAGGATGGACAGAGGCACTGGAAGAGAGCTTGCTATCAGATGTTACCAGGGAACAACTAACGTGCATCTCTCATATTCAGGAAGCGGCCTCTTATTTGGGAGAAGCTGCGTTAGATACTGGACTCCTTGCCTCTAAGGCATCTGCGACCTTGGTAGTCGCCAGCCGGGTCCTTTTGGCTACGGTCCTGGAAGGCACTGAAATCCTTACCCTTCTCTGGAGACAGGCTGTTCGGCGCAGAGTTGAACAAAATTGTGGCTACCGTGGCAGCCTCAAAATCTGCCTTTCTGCCATCAGCAGCTGCCCCTAAGCCTATGCTGTCCTTTTCTCTGTCCTTTCGCCCCCAGGGTAAGGAGGACAGTCCTTTCCCAGGCAGTCTAGTTTTCACAAGACCACCAAGCCGCAATCCAAGCAGTCTTGGTCAGCCAGACGTCCAGCTTCCAAGTCGACGACAAACCCTCTGCCTTTTGGAGGATCCCAGAGTGGGAGGCCGACTTCCTCAATTTTCTGACTCTTAGTGTCAAACAATGACAGACACCAGGGTCCAAAAAGTGGTCTCTCAGGGGTACACCCTCACCGTCCTCCCCAGCAAAGTTTTTGTACAGGTCCCCCATTAGATCCCATCAAGACCCTGGCCCTCCAGGAAGCCATTCACTCCCTGCTGAGTTCAGTAATACTGGTTCCTTCGGTTCAGCGAGGAACTGGATTTTATTTCACCCTCTTTTTGATTTCAAGAGCCGAATGGGTCTCAGCGGCTTATTCTGCATCTCAAATCCCTCAACAAATTTATCAGAGTGCCCAAGTTCCGTATGGAAACTCTCTGATCAATTGTCCTGTCATTGGAGCCTGGGGATTTCAAGTTCCTCTGGACATTCAGGATGTATACCTGCATGTGCCTATTACTCAAACCCACCAACGGGTCCTACGGTTTGCTGTCCTGCAGCAACATTACCAGTTCCGGATGCTGCCCAAAATAATGGCAATTATGGTGGCCTACCTCTGGCGCCAAGGACTCAGAATCCTGCCATACCTAGACGACCTCTTAATCTTGGCACATTAACCGGTTGTGTTACAATGCCATCTCCAGCTGACAATGGACTGTCTGCAAGCACACGGCTGGCTCATCAATTAAAAAAAGTCCTTGCTATCTCCGACATAGCAGATGGTACATCTGGGGGCACTCCTGGATTCTCGAATACAAAGGATCTTTCTGCCAGAGGACAACATTTTGGCACTGCACTTGCGTGTGTGCAACTTGCTCCACAATCGGAGGGTATCCATTTACTCAGCAATGCAGGCCCATAGTGTCCACCTTCGATATGGTGGAATACACCCAGTTCCACTCCAGGCACCTTCAACAACTGATTCTCTCCTGGTGGAACAAGCAGTAGCATCTGATCCGGTCCCAGACGGTCCTCCTCTCTCCGTAGGTTCAGCTTTCTTTCTCATGGTGGCTGCAAACGTCCCATCTGGACAAGGGTCGCCCATTCTGGATTCCAAATTGGGAAGTTCTCACTACAGATGCCAGCCTTCACGCATGGGGCGTGGTAATAGGTCATCATACCTTTCAGGGACGGTGGACAACCCAGGAAAGTTGCCTGCCCATAAACATTTTGGAGCTTTAAGCAGTGTACAGAGCACTCGCTCTGGCACAACACCTTCTCTGAGGCAGGCCGGTCCAAATCCAGTCCGACAACGCGACTGCGGTAAACTTCCTCAACCATCAGGGAGGTACGCAAAGTCAGGCAGCCATGCTAGAAGTGGCATACATTCTGGTCTGGGCCGAATGTCATCTCTCGGCAGTGTTCATTCCCGGAGTCCTCAACTGGGAAGCAGACTTCCTAAGCCGTCAGGACATACACGCCGGAGAGTGGTCTCTCCACCCGGATGTCTTTAAACTCCTGGTGGACAAATGGGGCCTGCCAGAAGTAAACCTCATAGCCTCACGTCACAACCAAGGTCCCCGGGTACAGGTACAGGACCGGAGACCCCTCAGCCGCCTTCGTGGACGCTCTGGCAGTGAGGTGGGACTTCAATCTTGCATACCTCTTTGCTCTGTTCTCCCTCCTCCCGAGGGTTCTTCGAAAGTTCAAGCAAGAAGGCGGCACAGTGATGCTAATAGCCCCAGTCTGGCCCAGGCGACATTGGTTCAACAGCCTACGAAGTCTACCCATAGACACTCCTTTCCCATGTCCTCTACAGCAGGTTCTACTAGCAGAGGGTACTTGCTTGTACCCGGGCCTCCCTCCCTTTTTTTGACGGCATGGCTCTTGAATCATCCCTCTTAAGATCCAAGGGTTTTTCTAGCTTTGTGGTTCAGACAATGTTTAGGGCACGTAAACCTTCCTCAGCCCTCATCTATTACAGAGTTTGGCACTCTTACTTTCAATGGTGCTCCCCCAGAGGCTATGACCCTACAGTTTTTAGGGTCTCCCAGGGGCTTGCCTTTCTTCAGGCTGGGTTAGACCTCAGCCTCCGCCTAGCCTCCATTAGAGTTCAGGTTTCTACTCTGTCAATCTGATTCCAGCAAAAGATCGCTCCCCTGCCTGATGTTAGAAAATTTTTTCAGGGTGTTCTATGCCTTCAACCCTCCCTTGGTCCCTCTGTGGGATTTGTCCTTTGTTCTCCAGGCTCTATAGGCTCCTCCGTTTGAGCTGAGCCTTTAGCCTCATTAGACCTCAAGTGGCTGACAGCAAAGACACTCTCTTTCTCCTCACTATCTCTTCTGCCTGCAGGGTATCTGCTTTAGCAGCACTCTCCAGTCGCTCCCCATTCTTGATCTTTCATCCGGATAGAGCTGTCCTCCATACCAGGCCTGGGTACTTCCCTAAAGTGGTATCCCGGTTCCATTTGAATGAAGAGATTGTGGTTCCGGCCTTCCAGTCCTCGGATCTCTCTGCAGGTGAAGCTTCCTTGGATGTGGTTCGTGCTCTTCGGATCTACGTGGATCATACTATTTCCTTTAGGAAATCAATTGTGTTGTATGGCTTTCACAAGCGAGGTTGGCCAGCTAACAAACAGACTCTGGCTGTATGGCTCCACATGACAATCTCTCAGGCCTACACGCAAACTAATCTACCTGTTCCAAACAGTATTACAGCACATTCTACTCGGTCTGTGGGACCCTCGTGGGTAGTTCGACGTGACGCTTCTGCTGAACAATTGTGCAAGGCGGCCACATGGTCTTCCATCCACACCTTCCTCAGGTTCTACGCCTTTGGTACCTTTGCCTCTCAGGGTGTTTCGTTTGGGCGTCGGATTCTTCTTTCTGCTTAGGAGCGTCCCCACCCTTAGGGGAAACTTCTTTGGGACATCCCCATGGTATCCCTGTGGATCCCCTATGGACCCTGAAGAAGAAATTAAGAGTTATGGTAGACTTACCTTTGTTAACGCTATAGGTGCACACACAACGATTTTTTCAACGATTTAACTATAATTTAATTGTTATCGTTCAATCGTTTAAAAAAATCGTTCAGTTTCAGATGTACAACGATGAACGATAATCGTTCATGCGCGTTCACGTTTGTAGTTCATCGTCCATTCTGACTGTCCAACTGAACGATTTTCATTAAGGTAATTATCTAAATTCGTTTGTAGTTTACTAAAATCGTTCATTTACCAAATGTAATGAACGATTTTTACAAACGATTTTCGTTTACTAAAATCGTTCATTTAGCAAATCGATACGTGTGTATGCAGCTTTATTCTTTGAAATCCATAGGATTCACAGGGCGCCCACCATGATGCACCTGGCCTCATTGGGTATTTTTTCTTTTGATCACTGATTCCTTCATCTTCTGGGAGAATGTTTCTTGTGTGTACTGTTCTTCCTTCTCTTTCTTGCTCCTGCCTTGGGCTTGTTTACAAAACTGTCTGACTGTGGCTGGGGGCGGAGTATATGTGTAGGAGGACCGGTGCATCCTGGGAGCTGAAGCTTTGACTGTTTGGTGTCCGGATCTCTCCAACCACACACACACTCCATGGTATCCCTGTGGATCCTATGGATTTTGAAAAAATAGCATTAACAAAGGTAAGTCTACCATAACTCTTAATTTTTGGACACTGGATCTGGTAATTATAAACTTCTGCTGGATACAATCCTCTATTAACATCAAAAGACTCTTCTATCTAAACACCCACATATGAATATATGCTCCTAATTAGCTACACTGCTTGGGACTGATTATTCATTCATGTGGATTGGATGATTTTTACCTTACACTATTGTGCCAATATAGTTTTTATATATATATATATATATATATATATATATATATATACCGTGTTTCCCCGATAATAAGACACTGTCTTATTTTTTTTTGGGTTCCAAAAAACACCATAGGGCTTATTTTCGGGGTAGGTCTTATTTTAACTAACATTGACAGCCCCTTATGCAGGCCCCCCTGTAGCAGTGCCCCTTATGCAGGCCCCCCCCGTAGCAGTGCCCCTTATGCAGCCTCCCTTGTGTAGCAGTGCCCCTTATGCAGGCCTCCCCCCCTGTAGCAGTGCCCCTTATGCAGCCTCCCTTGTGTAGCAGTGCCCCTTATGCAGGCCCCCCCTGTAGCAGTGTCCTTTGTGCAGGCTCCCTTATTGCAGTGCAAGTACGGTACTTACCTGAGTCACCGCCATCCGGGATGTCCCTTTCACTTGCGCGCTGACTGGATCTAATATGATCCAGCAGGCGCGGCCGCACAGGATCCTAAGCGCGCGGGTGGCGTCATGACGTCACCAGCGCACTGCATGACTGGGAACGCTGGTCTCTGCAGCGTTCCCAGCTCAAAGAGAAAAAAAGGTAGGTCTTATTTTCGGGGTAGGGCTTATTTTAGACCAGGCTACAAAAGTAAGGGTAGGGCTTATTTTCAGGGTAGGTCTTATTATCGGGGAGACACGGTGTGTGTGTATATATATATATATATATATATATATATATATAATGTGTGTGTGTGTGTGTATTTTACTATTGATATTATGTGCTCATGAATTCTTTGAGATTATTTTTTTTTATTGACTGTGATTATGTATACAGTTGTTATTATAGAGCACTGTTTCTATTTCTTGTTTATTCTATTTCTATGTGAGGACTGACTATCCTCTTATATATACAGCTGCTCACTACAGTATTGGATATACACTCCACACAGTAGTGCCCCATCAGTAAGTTTTGGTTACTGTTTTCCCACTCTCCTGAAAAAGCAGAAACAAAAAATTTCCAGCATAAAGGCTTTTTTTTCCCTTCAATGCAGTGTTTCAAAATGTCATGGTGAGATACAGAAAATTCTCATCCATGTTTTGCATATTCAAAGTATATTCCCTAAAATGTTCTCTGTCTCATCGAGTAATTTGAGCCAGATCATGTACTATAAACTACATTTACAGGATATCAAATAAACAACACCCCTTGTATCACAATTAGGCAACCTCTTGATCTGAAATATTTTTCCTGTATTTGAACTTTTAAGGGATGTTGATTGTTTTACTAAAGGGAAGCTCGTACATATTTTGGCGCCACATGATCACATCCCAGTGATTCTTAGCCAAGAGTGGCTAGCAGTTTCCATCACTACGAAGACAAACATTAAGAGACAAAATGTTACCAGTGTTCTTCCCAGGAGCAATTTCACGGGTGCTCTACCCGGAATTTATTACATGCCACAGGGCACCATCCTACTGCAGGGGTCTGACTGCCAAAATCAGTGATATCTGCAAGAGTCTTTAAACAATATTTAATTTAAAATCGTTAATCTCAAATTCAAATCAATATAAGGATTTAAAAAGTTTTCTTTAGCGGAGCCCTATTAGAAGATCCCTATTATTGAAATTCATAATCCACCATTAATATTGGTAGATTTTTAATTTTTTTTCTCTTAAATATTTTGCACTAGCTGAAGTACCCGGCGTTGCCCGCATTTAAATCATTAAGTTATTAAGTTATCAAAGAGTTGTATGTAACTGTCAACATATTAAAAATAATTAGCAGCTCTTCCAACATACCCATGAGGAAAGTTCTGCCCAGCGCACTCTGCCATGAGGTCTGACCGGGACCCCAACCACTCCCATTAGGCGTCCCAGACCAAATGCCACCCCTCTGTGAAGTTTTCATCCAATCCATCCAGTCGAAGACTCTGAACAATCTCCATGGGTCAAAGTTCTGCCCAGCGTACACCAACGGAAGGACCCTAAACCCCCCCTCAAAACCTGTCCAGGATCTAACTGAACCACCTCGCTTTGGTGTCATCCCAATCGGTGCAGGGGTGTTTGAATGCATAACTTTACAGACAAACAAACAATTTTATATATAAGATTTCTATTGATATTCTAATGAAAATACAAAGAAAGTTTTAGCCAACACTGCCGTCAATGCAGCTTTATCACAAACCCAGCAACCATCAATCTTATACATTTACAAGAAAAACTAAATTAAAGTGATACCAATGGTCAACTAGGTCAATAATAAGTGTCCAAACAGAAACAAAATGTGTTTTTTTTATTTTTTGAAGATCAAATTGTTATGAAAGATTGAAGGAAAAAAAAGCATCATACAAGCAAGGACATACGAACAGTGGACTTGAATTGGACTCTAAGTGGTTGATTTACTAAAGCTTCTAAAAATTAAAAGTGGTGGGCGCTGCCCATAGCAACCAATTAGATTATAGCTATCAGTTTTGTATTGCATTCTAGATAATGAACAGGATCTGATTGTTTGCTATGGACCACATCACCACTTTTCTTTTTAAGAAACTTGACTTTTGTCAACTTGTGGCACACCTAAGAACAATTAGAAATTGTCAAGGCACACCATCAGGAGTTTATCATTAAATAAACTGGTAGCGTATCCTCCAACTTACATTTATTTTATCTAGAAATCTGCCCATGTCTAATAAGCTCTAAAAAAATAAAAATAAAAAGCAACTAAATTGTGAAAATAACTAAATAACTGACATTATTTTAAATTAGGTATGTTTGGTACTCTCATTTAGTCATTACCAGTTTGTGTGTGTGTATATATGAGACAGAGTCTCCTGTCCTCAGTGATGGCCTGGGTGCTTGCTACTGGCTGTGTCACACTCCTTACTTCACCTTTAAAGTGTCCACCCTCCTTCTTCCAATTAAACTCTGCGTTGCTGACCGCACTGATCCTGCTCAGTGTGTTCCCAAGACAAGAGTGTGCGGCTAATTGACTTGTCGCGGAGTGACTGGTGGTGGGGACAGAGGGGTGATGAGAATACGTGGGTCACTCTGCCTTCCCCCAAACATCAGCGGCACATCTGCTGGACATTTGTGGCGCTCTGTTTTCAAACTGCTGTTCTAAACCATAAGTTGTAATAAATTGTGGACAAGTTTGAACTTAAACTACTGTGCTAGTTTTTTCCCACTCCAGTCGTTACCTAGATTTATTTGCTGTTCTAGTTAAAGCTCTATATATATATCTATAACACCTTATCGCATCTCTCTGGGGTATCAGCCCTGAGAAGACCAGTCCCAGCTTCTGCATTTATTAATATATGAGATTGATTTTCTTTTCACCATGTAAATTAGGTCCAAAATAGCCACATTCTCAAGCCTCTAAGATTTCTGTCTTCACTATACATTGGGGACGAGTACTGTCAGGATTGATCACATTTTGTATCTAAAAAAAACAAAACTATACAAAAGCTATTTTTTCATCTGGTGGGTTTTTTTGTTATTACTTTTCCTCCACAGCTGTGTATAGACCCTGAGGGGGGCAATTCAGTTGTTTGAGAGAATTAGTTCCCGTCTAAAGTGTCAGTGAGCTAATTCAATTGTTTTGTGTGATCAGCCACAAGGCTGCACTTAAAGTAGGCTTGATGTGGTGGTCGTCAGTGCCGGATGCGCCCTAACCGCAGCCCTTGCCACCTAGCATGGAAGAAGCCGCTTCATGCGAATAATCCTGCACATTAGGGCGCATAAAGACGGCTGTTGCGGGGCCAACGCGGGGGGAATTCGCTTCCGGACACTTTAAACAGGAGCTAATTCTGTGAAACATTTGGATTGCCCCCTTAAAACATAACTCAAGGTGGTTTAACATCCTTTAGTACAGGGATCGAGACCCTCCGGGCCGCGCGCCATATGTGACCCGCAAGATCAATTTATCAGGCAGCAGAGAAGGCGCAGCGGACCTCTTCTCAAGTGTCGGTGCGCATCTCATAGGTTCTCAAAGGAACCTAGAGGCGCCCGTAACAATGAAGCTTCTTCTGGCTCCACTGCAGAGCCGGCTGCTCTTTCTGTACTGTAATTACAGGCGATGTCGGTCAGGACTTCCGCTTCCCATTGGTCCCACAATCATACAGTCAGTGTTCCCTGTTGCTGCTGCGCTGACACAGCAGCCAGACGGTCTCCCCTGTTTAAACAACAGGACCTGCTCTTTTTTTATGAATTTGTATATTTTACTATTTAGTCTGCTTTAGTGATGCTATACTGTTTGTGTGAATGTGTGTGTATAGACAAAGATAAATTTATTCAGCGCTCACCCAAGTATGAGACAATCCAATTTGACAATATTACAAGGTCAATAATCGTCTGACTGAAGTAAATCTGAAAGTATTTAGTCAATAAAAGTTACTGTATTCATAAAAAGTATCAATTTAAACAGAGATTATAAACAATTGGTTAGGACATACATGGTAAATAATTATGGCTATAATGACATTTGAAGTATAACACCTTTAGGTGTACTGGCGCTAGCAGGCAGATGTTTATGATGGTGATGTAAATAGAGTGCCTAATATCGGTATACAGCTTTAATTGGACACAGAGGACAAAACAAAATATACAATGTAAATAAAACACAGATTCTTTAAACTTCGGTTTCAAGAATGGGAGATAGTATTGTAACCCCTTCTATTGCGAGGTGATGTTTCTTCAATAGTCATTTAAAGCTGTCTTAATAGCAAATCCGTGTTGCCAAGATGGGGCACAATTACAACAGTCTGAGATGTAATAACAGGCGATACACCTGATTGGCGTTTTACTCACCCGTCCAGGCTGAGAGCGAGAGGCTATCTTCCATATCGGAGAAAGGCTCTGTTAGGTCTGATACAAATATTCAAATCAGCTGCTTGCAGGAGATCTTCCTGTCGGGAATGTGGAGGTCCGTCTGTGTCTTTGCTATTCTCCGGAATAAGGGTGGGCTGTGCAGGAGGTAAAAGTGTAGGACAAAGAGGTCTGCCGGCAGACTTGCACTATGCGGTGTATCCGAAAGTGTTCCCACAATGCAACGCGTTTCACCCGCCACAACAGGCTTCGTCAGGCTGTGGTTCGGATAATCCTTGACTACACTAAGTATCCCTTTATAGGCAGTTGATTGATATTTAATTGATAACTGAACACACAGGTGAAGAATGGATCAGTATTCAAAGCAGTATACAGACTATGCTGGGCTCTGTCAATCTCACACAGACAAACAAATAAACAAACAACATAATGACATTTGTTTAAAAAGGAATTAATTTGGAAAATGGTATTGTAACATTATACATATTTATATATGAAAATAATTAGTATGTTGTCTGGTAAGAGTATATAGAAAAGACATTGAAACAAGAGTATTTCTAGAAATGAATATTAATTAATTACTATATATAGAAGTAAAAAATATAAAATTAAATGCTGAAAATTTTAAAAATGAGTAAACTGCATTGATAAATGCATAGAATCATTAAAAGATGAATCATTGCATGCTGGAAAGAATAAGTAAGACTGTATAAAAAAAACGGTGCGTATAGAAACTCAAATTGTACTAGAGGCTTATTAGATTGTAATAGATTGTATCATATAAAGCAGCTACAATATAAGTGAACTCTGTTGGCTAAAAAAGATACTGTTAGAAAATCTCTTTCAAGATATCCTAACAACAATCTAAATAAAGTACAAAATCGGGGCTCCTCATAACTCATAATAAGTAGATCAGTTATAAAATGATATAAAATCAATATAGTTAAGACAATACAGATATATAAAGTAAAGTTACATATTGATGAAAATTGCCCTACAAATATTTTCTTATTGGAGAGAGGAGAGATTTGCATTAAAATGCGCTTCAGGGATATACATGCCAATAAAATAATACTACAGTATGCTAAAAATAGAATGGTTTTAGGAGTTACTTTAAAAAGGGTGCTATTTCAAAATCAATATTCAGTCCGTCAGGGTTAAGTGTTCCTAATTCGTAAATAGTTTTTGTCTCCTCTTTTATTAGCAAATTGTCAAAATCTCCTCCTCTCCATGGGTTCTTCATAACCTTTAAACCAATGAAGTCCAGAGCTGACAGAAGTGCCCTGGGATGCTGTGATTCTCTTTTTGGTTCTTGATATTACATAAATGTTTGTTAACCCTAACTGATAGTTTACGAATGTTTTTTTCCAATATATTTAAGGCCACCAGGACATTGAATTACATATACAGTACAACTCCTTTTGAATGACAGGTTATATTTTCTTTCATTGTATATTCATAGCCATTGCTTGTAGAGACAATCTTTTTGGTATTTTTCGTATTGGTCTTAATTTTACGGCAAGCTATACATTTTCTAAAGCCTGCACCTTATTTAGCAGCCTCTTCTCTTAATGTATTTTGATTAAGTTACAGCACAGTCTCTTCCCTTTCTATAAATTCTATTTTGTGTGTGTCTGTGTGTATAGAGAGAGAGAAAAAACGTACGAACACGCAGGCAAATTTTTAAGTTGATAATTTTGTATGGCCCGCAAATGATTTTATAGATATCCAAATGGTCCTTGGCAGAAAAAAAAGGTTCCCCACCCCTGCTTTAGTAGTAGCACAATGACTTATAATGGATGTTAACCCTGAATAGACTTTTTACAATTAGGAGCGAAGTGGAGTTTTCAAATGAATATATTGGTTACCACAAATACAGAACGGAACCTCATCAGTTATAGTGTATTTTGGCCACAGACATCAGCTAATGTTGCTCACTCATCATATATCACATTGTTCCCAAAAGTGGAACATGTGCTTATATGCTTAGTGATAAATAACTGCTGCTCCCAAGCCGCCTCAGTATATAAAGATGTTGTTGGTGCAAATTATTCTATATATGCAATATTTGCTTCATCTGGCCTATATATATATATATATTACCATACAAACTCGGCACTCACATGCTTTTCAAACTGCAACTCCTTTGAACATAGGGAATGTTGGTTCCAAAATATTGCAATAATTTGTTAAGCTGACCACCGCTTCACGGTCACTCCCATCCGGCCAGTCCCTACACTGATTCTCAGATAAATGAACTTGATCTGCCATCTTTGGCTCAAGCTGCATACATTTTAAACATGAAACTGGGTCCTGCCTTAAAGAGACAGGACCACACCCAGGGCTATCAGTTACTAAGCACCTGTAAAAAGAAAAAAAGTTTGTCTTACATTTGAAAAACAGGGTGCCCTAGCAAGTGTGACCACAAAATTTAAATAAACGACAGGCTTAATCCACGGCACTCAACCATCTGGGGTGCCCTTGGCATGTGACCACACCATCTTTTGTAGAGATCAGTAAATATATTTAATGGGGCTATTGTAATGAAATTTTCACCAAATGTCAGCAACAACCCATGCAATCCACACATGCAAAGAAATCAAACCATAAATGTCCATAAAGTAAGTTATGTGTAATAATACAAAATCACAAAGGGAAAAAGTATTGAACACATGAAGAAAGGGAGGTGCAAAAAGGTATGGAAAGCCAAAACACTAACTGAAATCTTATCAGTGAAAAATATTATAAGCTGGTTCAGTCCCAACTGATGGCCTATAAAAAGGTGTCTCATTACCAAGGGTGTCACACAAGAAACATCTCATGATGGGTAAAAGCAAAGGGCTCTCTCAAGACCTTTGCAACCTTATTGTTGCAAAACATACTGATGGCATTGGTTACAGAAGGATTTCTAAACTTGTGAATGTTCCCGTCGGCACTTTTGGGGCCATATTCCGGAAGAGGAAAGAACATCATTTCACTATAAACCGGCCACGACCAGGTGCTCCTCGCAAGATTTCTGACAGAGGCGTGAAAAGAATTATCAGAAGAGTTGTCCAAGAGCCAAGGATCACTTGTGGAAAGCTTTAGAAAGACCTGGAATTAGCAGGTACAATTGTTTAAAAGAAAACAATAAGTAATGCACTTAGCCTGTATGCACGCTCACCACGCAAGACTCCATTGCTGAAGAAAAAGCATGTTGAAGCTTGTTTAAAGTTTAATGCACAACATTTGGGCAAGCCTGTGAAATACTGGAAGAATATAGGCCCTCATTCAGAGCCGGACGCTCTGAGCAGAGCGCTCGCTCTGAATGAGGGCCGTCCTCCATAAAAATGGAGCGTCCTCCTGGACGCTCGTATAGCTGTGGGTCACCACCCACAGCTCATACGAGCGTGCAGGATGATGGTCGCGATGGTCTTGACCATCGCGACCATCGCCAGTGCGACCAGAAGCCTGTGGTCGGGGTTTCGACCACAAGCCCTGGAGTGATTTTGGCTCTATCAGAGCCAAAATCACTCCCACTGACATCACTAGTGATGTTAGTGGGGCCGGCTTCTGACGGTAGGCGTTCCCCCCACCAAAGGGGGCGTGCTGTCAATCAACATCGACAGCACGCCCCCTTTGATCAGATACAACGAGCGAAGGAAAGTCCTTCGCTCGTCGCATCTGGCGCATGCGCACCATCGACCCACTTGCGAGCGGGTCTGAATGAGGCCCATAGTCTGGTCAGATGAGACCAAAATTGATCTCTTTGGATGTCATAATACACACCATGTTTGGAGGAGAAATGGCTCTGCGCATCACCCCAAAACACCATACCAACAGTGAAGTTTGGAGGTGGGAACATCATGGTGTGAGGCTGTTTTTCAGCATATGGTACTGGCATACTTCATGTGATTGAAGGAAGGATGAATGGAAAAATGTACTGAGACATTCTTGATACAAATCTGCTGCCATCTACCAGGATGCTGAAGATGAAATGAGAGTGGACATTTCAGCAAGACAATAATCCCAAACACACAGCCAAGGATACTCCCAATTGGTTTAAAGAGAGAGAAAAGAAAGCTGCTAGAATGCCCAGCCAATCACCTGACTTGAATCCAATTGAAAATCTATGGAAAGAACTAAAGATCAGAGTTCACAGAAGAGTCCCACAGAACTTTCAAGATTTGAAGACTGACTGGTGGTGATTCAATAGTTTTTTTTGGTGTGCTAATTAATGAGCGCCCAGTTTGCTATTCAAATGTTCTGGGCGCTCATTAACTATCGCCCTCTTCGACGTTGAAAGACGAGGTTTAGCCGTCTAAATCGGCTAAACCTGTCTTAATTTCTGGTTAGGCCGTGCTATCTGCTGTTAGCGCGCCCTAACCAGGGTGTTTCAGCCACATTTCTGCTCGCACCCTCCTGAGTGCGTGCAGAAATGCTCTGTCGGGCGTCTAAAAAAACAAGCCGCCGGCTAAACATTTGAATTCCCCCTTTGTGTGAAGAATGGGCCAAAATCACACCTGAGAAATACATGCGACTAGTTTCTCCATACAGGAGGCGTCTTGAAGCTGTCATTACCAAGAAAAGCTTTTGTACGAAGTATTAAATAAATTTCAGTAAGCGTGTTCAGTCATTTTTCCTTGTGTCATTTCACATTATTACACATAACTTAATTTATGGACTTCTATGGTTTGATTTCTTTGCATGTGTGGATTGTATGGGTTGTTGCTGATATTTGGTGAAAATGTTATTACAATAGCCCCAATTACAAATCTATTTACTGAGAAAAATGTTGATGTATTCAATACTTATTTTAACCACAGCATGTATCATAGCGATAGTCATTTTGAACAAAATTCCTAACATCTCTGTTATGTTCATTTAGGTAAATAGCACTGGCTATAATGATGGCCTGAAATCCCCTCAGCTATGTAGATGTTTAAGTGGGCATATATACGGTGCCAAATTCTAAAACTTCATTTTAGCACACTCTAACCCTAACCCTGTGATGCCCACTTTGCATATCTGAGCAATGCTCATCTATTGTTCATTCTAGCACCTTGCACCTGTTAAAACCTATGCAGTCCCTCTTTCCCGCCTGGGGTGTCGCTCTCTGCTCTGGTGGTTTTAGTACACAAACTGCTGTATTTCAACAGTTTGTTGCATCAGCTGAGTGTGCTAGAAGCACCAGCGCAGGCTGGATAGTGGAACTGCACGGGTTGTGACAGAAGCAGGGTGCTAGATTGAAATCTACTCATCTGCACTGGTGGTTCCAATCACTCCACCATTGACGCACCATCGCAGCTCTCCGAGCAGCTCCTACTTGGCGCAGAGTCTCCTTTCTAATTTTCTCAAATAGTGGCCAATGTGGCTATGGTGCTGCCAGAGAGAATGCAGCCACATGCTGAAACACGCCCATGACGCTCCCACAACATACCCATGCCTCCTCCTTTTTGCAATCACTTACGGTCACCTCTCAGTCACCACTCTGAAATGCCCATGGATCGTAGAAGCCATCTCAAGTCATAGCAATGTCGTACGCTAATGCGTATGCCATCGAACACATTGGATAGAAAATTCACAGTGCGTGCGCCTCTCAATAAGGCTGTTAGTGCAATCAATTACTCCATCCCCTTTATTATTCGAGTTGTAACAAGTACAGTCCATAAAGTTATGCGCCCTTTTATAGCTTGAGCAAGTCAGCATACCTCCTAAGAGTAGCGGTGTGATACAATTTATATACACAGTGCTTTATTTCTCATGGTACCAAAATATAAAAGTACTTGCACCTTTTTTTTCTGGAAACAGGAAGTTCTTCTACCGCCATGGATGGTATATTTTGACTCAACATCATCCCTTTGTATCATCACTGAATCTACCTAGAGCCTGCATGCCTGCAGCTTCTCCTGTAAAATTCACCACCAGCAAGCCCCCAGTCTGTGCTCTGTTAGTGGGCCCCCCTGGAAATCGCTTTTCTGCCAGTCGCAGACTGTCAGTCTCAGGAGGAGGATTTTCCCTGAGAATGACAGACCAGACCAGACTGACATTAGAAGCAGCCCCTAGAAGCCAGGTTACTTTATGGACCAGGGAGACACTTGCCTGGCCACATGAACTGCAGTAAGCTGCAGACGTGTTTAGGTGAATACTGGTATTTTTTTGTTTTAAATAGTAGCGGTATTTGTTCAATATGAGTTGGATGTACTCTCTGCATATGTGTGAGGATACATTATTTTCAATTTATTTGTATTAATTTACGCTAATTTTGCTTCCAACTCTGCACCAAGCCCTATGTGTATGGCCGATCATTGTACACCAATACTTGGCATATAATTACCTGTTAATTGAGCAATGTTGAGGTTGCAATTTGTCGCTGTTATGAACGTTTTGACACCGTTCTGACGGCATTGCTTGGAATTGAATTTAAGATTCTAAAATTAGGGCTAAAATTATTTGAAACTAATCAAAACTCCTAAATTTTAACTTGAAAAAAGTTATTAGAAATTTTGAAAATGTAGCCTAGATAGGCTACAATTCACAGCCGATAGAAATAGCATAACACAAACCATAAAACAGTATAAACAAATGGGTAATAAAAACCAAATCAATAACAAAATTCCTAAATTTTAGGGTGAAAGAGAGTCCTGACCATTAGGTGACATTTACCATATGGGATTGTATTGCTTGAGAAATTTTTATTTTTTTAATACCCGAAACATCGCAAAAATAAACCTCCCAAAGCTTATTTTTTTATGGCAGGAGTGACGTTCTTTCAGCCATAACATTAAAACCACTGACAGGTGGAGTGAACAATAATGTATACACGTAGTGATCTTCCAGCGGCACAGTGACACTGGCTTATCGTTATGCATCCTCCATGGTGTGCTGGATGATCGATATCGAACATCCTGCACACCACCACCACCACCTACTTACTGACGACTATAGCGTTGATCGCGGGTCCCTATAGTAACCTGCTCGATATCGAGCAAGTTGACCGGCATGCATGGTTGATGGATGATATCACTATCATCCATACATGGCCGCACAGCGCTGGTCGATGGTAAGTTGGTAGGGATCTTTTAAATAAGCGATTTGAACGGTATTGATATAGTTCAAATCGTTTTTTTAAATGTGTACGCACCATAACATTGATTATCTCATTATAATAGCACCTGACAAGGGGTGGGATATATATTAGTCAATAAGTGAACAGTCAATTCTTGGAGTTGGTGTGTTGTAAGCAGGACAAATGGCCAAGTGTAAGGATCTCAGTGACTTTGACAATAGCCAAATTGTGATGACTGGGTAAGAGTACACACCTTCATGGTATTCCCTGATGGCAGTGGCCTCTTTCAGCAGGATGATGCTCCCCACCATACACTACAAAAAATGTTCAAGAATGTTTTGAAGAACATGATAAAGAGTTCAAGGTGTTGACTTCCAAATTCCCCAGATATCAATCCAATCAAGCATCTGTGGGATATGCTGGGGAAAAAAAAATTCAGAGCTTTGGGGGCCCCAACTTGCAACTTACAGGACTTAAGGTGCGTACACACTGGGCGATAAAGTGGACAACTGAATGATAACGATATCGTTATCGTTCAGTCGTCCACTTTATCGTCCATTTTTAAGCCCAAAAAGATGAACGATGACGACGACGACGCGCGTTCCCGCGGGTCGTTCATCATCATCGTTTATCGGGCTGACATGCAGGCCAACCTGACAATCTCGTCAGGTTGATGCATGTCAGGGAATGGGGGAGAGAGCCCGGCGCTGAACGATATCGTTAATGATATCGTTCAGCGGCTGTGCTCAATGTCATGAACGACATTGAGCACAGCCTGCCGGGGACACACTAGACGATATCGCTCAGGGAGTATATCGTCTAGTGTGTATGCACCTTTAAAGGAGCTGCTGCTAGATGCCAGATACACTAGTCAGAGCTGTTTGGCAGCACGAGAGGGACCTACACAATATTAGGCAGGTGGTATTAATAAATGGCTGATCAGTGTATGTATAATCAATAATAATAATCCTGGCTCTCAATAAACACAGCTAAAGTGCCTTAGTGTCCAGTCCAAAAATATAGTATGACCGTAATACAAAGGAGTATGAAATGTGTCGGCACTCAGGGTCTTGAAGGCAGTCCATAAGTGTATTAATAATAGCCACAATAATAAATTACATATAGCTGAATGTTTCAGTGTGCATACAAATCAATAGACAAATCAATAAGCTGACAAACATCATTATATAATATATGTGTGTGTTCATGTGTATTTTCATTTATTTTTTTTCTTTTTATTCCTTTGAAGCTGCCTGGAGATGCTTTCTGATCATAATAGAGAGAATATGGAAAATAAGTGGAGAGAGCATGGTATAACCTTATCTTTCAGGTTTAAAGTGGCACCATCTGCCAAGGTTAATGAATACCCTATGAATTTTTTTTTTAAGTGCTCTTTGTGAAGTGTTGGGTAGCTGCAGGGTTTCAGTCATGCTAAAATGTGGATCATTGTCCTGTATGAACTTGGGAGAATCAAGGGGATCTGTTAATTGCATTTTTCAGTCAATATTATCTCGTTTCACCAAATATGTGATACCTAGGAAGGCGATACATACACTACAGCTATGTGTACAGTGTATTAGTTTATCACAGATCAGGGAATTACAGTTGCAAAGCCTCCTGAGAACTGCCCTGAACTGCTCAATATTTGCTCAGCTGCTTTCAAAACCACCACATTTTTGCGACCGGAATAGCAAATTATTTAAATTTCACAGCAGGAGCATATTTTATGTTTTAGCATAGCAGCCTGTTCTTCTCATACACTGCCTTTTGCTGGTGGAAATGTTTCACAATTTAAAAGGAAATTCACAAAATTGTTGCAGGGCAGAAGGCATCCTGTAAAAAGAAGTTCTATCGAAGAATTAAAGAAAGGAATGAGCGAAAGTTTAATGAAGACATGTCACAGTATGTTATCTGCTAAAAATAATAATAATAAACCGTTCTGTTATCTCCGTGACAAAGTCCAATAATAGATTAAAATTGTTTAAAAAATTAAAATAAATAAAATGGAAAAAAATGAAAGACCATTACACATTTAGAAAATTATCTTTATTTTAAATATTTTATTTATTAAAAGCTCAAATCTGTCAAGCCAGCTCAGTTATGCGCACAGCTGCAAAGATTGACCATTCTGGGACAGTATTTACTTCTTTCCCTTTTTTTATATTTTTAAAATTCCCCGAGCAGGTTGGGATTCCCCTCCGCAAGCTCAGATACCTGTGCTGTTAGTTGTCTTATTATAATTTATATGGCATCAAGAAGTGTTCGTAGGACCTTTCAGGAAGATTACAAGAAAGCGCAAATGTATTCAGACAGACAGTGCTGGGGGACAGTGAGTTTTCCATACAACTGAGTGACAGATAATGACATTAGCAGTCAATCACCCAGTGCCCTCGGAGGGGGAGACTGAAAGCATCAGAGCCACTGACTGTGAGTGTGGGTGCACTGGAGACAAAGATATTGCTGTGTGAGAAGAAGATGGTGGAGGGCCTTGCCCATGAGAGCTTATAGTATAGGGAAGTGGGAGTGAACTGGGAAGAGCTAACAAGGGAGAACAGAGCACATTCGTTAAGGTTGTGAGGAGTATTAGTGAGCTTTGAGGAACAGGTGCGTTTTTAAAGAGAGTTTCAGAAGAGAGGAGAAGCACATGAAAGTATTAGATGCTGGAGTAGGGGGAGGTAATCAGAGCGGAGTAGAGGCTTCATTCAGAGGAAGAGCGGAGAGGGAGTGGACTAAGATGAATATGGAGAGTTTGGGTGAGGGGGGGGGGGGGAGTCATTAGGTGATTTGGTAATGGGGAGCCAGAGATGGTGAAACACTATGGTTGCACTGTGCCTATAACTAGAATAGCATATTTTGATGTCATTGTAAGGCTTAAGGACTACAACACATAATACATGGAAAAAACAGTAAAGGTTCTTTTAGTCTCCAAATTGTTTAAAGTCAGAGCAAATCCAATCTGTGATACCCCTTACCTTTATTTCTTTTTCATATCTTTATATAAACACCTTGATCTTTACCAATGGGAAATACTCAAGGAAAGCGAAAGCATTGCCCATTTTGTATTAGTTATGCAGGGTGACTTGCAGCACTATGCGTTCCATTCATTAATGGCTAGGACAGGAAATAATATCTCACAAACGTGTTGCATGGCTGTATTAAGTTTGTGAGTGGTGAAGTAGGGCAGGAATATCCATACACATGACCGGAAGTGCACTACATGGTCTCCCCATCCTTTTTTTTAAGAGACACGTTCATAATAGAATTATTTTTTTGTTATTTTTATATACCCACCGTGAATTTGCAGGAAATACGGCTACTGAGATTTGCTCCCAGTGGACAGAGAATTAGGGAAATTCTGTAACGTCTTGGTATAAATATTTAAATCTTGTACTGCTTTTGAAAATTAGCAATAAGATGTTTTTTTTGTATATATATTTTTTTTATAACTGTTGTGACGTTGTTGCCTTTTTTTTAATGCAAGGAAATGGAATGTTTTTAAATAGTATGTGAGAGAGTTGAATGTAATTAGGTAGAACCCTTCTTGGAAATCATTATGTGAAAAGCGAGGCATTTGTCTAGTGCAGCGTTTTACTCCAGATTGTCATTATGCGTGTGCTGGTGGAAGTCATTCATAGGGCACCATGTAGCAGGAATGTAAAGAGCTGTTTGTGTAGTATGTGCTGTGCGACCAGCAGGATTAAGAAGGAAGTCTTCCCTTTAGAAGGAGTGTGAAGGGTGGATAAAACATATTTGTTTTTGTGTAAAAATCACTTTGCCACAATATATGCAGTGATATTCTGCTATAAATATGAAACTTGTCCTGTTGGGAAGTCATCAGGGACATTTTGTAATCCCTCAACTTTCGGAACTATTGGTTGCTGGGGGTTGGCTCCACCAGCAGGAGGGTTTCACTTTCAACGTATGTCCAGATAAGATGACTTTACTTTGCTTTTGTGTATGTAGTTAATGTTTGTGTTCATTTAATCCTAATTGTTTTTAAAAATACGGAGCCAACTTTTCCCTCTTTCTTGAGATAAACCCTAAGATACAAGTTCTAAGGGAACCCAGGGAGGGCAAAAAGATAAACAGATAAGCAGCAATTTAACTTCTTTCTGGTACGTAGCATGAACTGTATTTGGCTTGATTCGCTCAGTTTTATACATTCTTACACAATTGTTTTTCTCCTCTTGTCTTCTTATATATACTGAAGCCCTTGACTATCCGTAACACTGGGTAAATCCCAGGACCAGAGGGAGAGTAGAACTTACTAATCATGTGTGTTTTTTTCAAAAGTAATATTGTCTATAATAGCATACAGTGAGTTTGGCTTAGAACAGGGGGTCAGGGAACTTTTTTACCTTTTACCCCAAAATATATTTAGATACGCCGTTGTTTCCCCCTTGATTTGAAAGAAAGGAAATTAATTATTAATTATTTGAATTCAAAATTTTATTGAATCTATTCAAAATTTCTTTGAAAGCTTCAACTTCAAAACTTGAGGTTTTGGAGAAATGACGTTGCTTCATTTTTGATACGAGAGCATCAATATTGGGGCAATTTGATGTCAGAGCAATTTGGATGCAGTCTTCAGCGTCCAATCGATTTCTCTACTTTGTTTTTATGTTCGTTAGAGTGGAAAATCCTTGTTCGCAAAGGTAGGTTGTTGCAAAAGAGTGACAACAGTATTGGTAAGTTTTTATGTTGGGAGATGTCATTGTCTTCTCCAATATGTTCTATGTTTCCCAATCTTTCCCTTTTCCGTCTGTAATTTCTATACAAATATTCCTAGGTCCTTCATTCACCTATTAATCACCAATACAAGTGGAGGAGTATATATAATATGTTTCAAAAATGGCGCTTATATTCACATATGTTATCACTTCAAATAATTTCATAAGCGTAAAATCTGAATAGGGTAATAGAGTTATACTTTCCTTTTTTGTTCATAGATCCCTTCAAACATCCTTTCACACACACATTTTTCAATATGTGAAACAATATAAAGGAGAAAATATCCCCAACATCATGTGATAAAGTTTTATAACAGAATTTTATTTAACAACTGGTACAACATATAATCACATTCCATAGGGGTATAGAATGGAGACTTTTACCAGAAGGAAGTGCAATGGATGCATGTAGATATACTTGTGGATTCAAGGCTCCGGAACCCCTCCACCTCAGCATCTAATGTCACCGACTCCTGGAACAGGGTCCTCTAACAACTAGTCCACTCCTCCGCCAATGTGTTTCCAGCTATGGCTCTTCAAGGTGCATGGTATTGGATTTACACCAGCAGCTCCTCTTCCCCAGGTTTTGTTCCAGGAGTCGGTGACATTAGATGGTGAGGTGGAGGGGTTCCGGAGCCTGGTACATGAAGGTGTAAATGATGTGGGGCAGGAACATGGAGGTGTTGTCTTGATGGGAGAGGGGGTTGTTGAATTTGCAGATAAGATGTAAAAGCATTTATTCCGACTTTCTACAAACTTGTATAAAAACACTGAAAAACTACTAAACAGATATTTTTTTTTTGTACCCCAAAATGCTGGAAAGTCTCCAATTTGCTGAAATAGACTTGCTTGCTTTCATTTTTCAACCAGTAATAAAAAGTGTAAAATAATTAGCCATTTGGCACCTTTTAAGAACCTCCAGGCCACTAACAGCCTTCTATATGGTCCTGCTATTTCATTTGCCCCTTTTTTGGGGCCCCAGTTGGTTTCCCCTCTTTAACAAGCACTTCTCACTGGTCGCTTTTTGTAGAAAAGACGCACAACCTTGCTGCAAGTATACAAATTGACATTTCTAATTGTATCTCGCATTTCTCCGTTGCTCGTATTCATGCAATGTTTGCAAGTTTCTTGAAACAAACTGGCTTTCGCAAACTCGCTCCTAATTGTATCGACTCCTTAGAATTCTAATGTACAAATACCTGGTCCCTCATTTCATGCATATAACCAATGTGAAAAAAAAATCTCAAATATGTCGCTGAATGTAAGTCGTGCTCTATGGGGTTGATTCAGTTAAGTTCAAATTACTTTTAAGTGCGGCTATATGGCGATTTACCATAACTCCAGCCTCGCAGAATTTTCTTCACAGCGCCAAAGGGCTGCTTACAAAAATCCACAGTCAGGGGCGGCATCAGTCTAATTGAATTGACCCCTTAAGGGCCCTATACATCAGAGATTGATTGCAGCAATCGTGCAATTTGCAATCGATTGTGTATAAAAATCTTTCCCTTTTTCAATCGATTGTGACAATTCTGCAATCGATTGAAAAAGGGAAAGATTTTTATACACAATCGATTGCAAATTGCACGATTGCTGCAATCAATCTCTGATGTGTGGGGACCTTTAGTGTGACTCAAAGTATCCTGGTAAAATAAAACAAAGGAATGCAATACTCCTCCAAGTTTATTTTAAGAAACATGGATTTTAGTGTCCAGGTGCATTGACATGAAGTGTACATTTATAATACATTGTCCAACTTTGTATGCCTATTGAATAGCATTTTAAATGAATCAGTAAATTGTCACTGCCCTGTGACTTCCCCTTAGTGGACACCCAGGAACATAACACCATTTTCTTAGGACTCTTCTGTCTCTTTGGTGTATCCGCTATGGGCAGTAATGTTATTGGGGCGTTTCAATTATTTTATCGCGCCCGATATCCACTCTGAAGTGCAAGCAGAAATGTGTCTACCCATGGCATACACATCTGAACGGAGCAACAATTGAATTGCTCTGTCAGGTGTCTATTAGTCAATTGACTGCCCCCTAAGTTTCCTCCTTATTACTTGTTCTGCGGTGTTATTTTTGTATTAATACACAGTCAGCTGTACAAATCCTTGTGACACAGATCTCACATGTTTCCTGTGTTTATTTCAACTTTAATGATGTATTAGTAAAGCAGAATTATAGCTGTGTTTGCAAACTGAAGTGCATTGCAAACCTTTGCAGTAAAAATATAATTTATTAATAATACCCATAATCATGGGGATGTTTCAGGAGTGTTTATCTTTTTGAGATCTCGGAGCCAGCTCAACAATAATGAGATATTGATTATGGCTTTGATGGCAGATATTGATATTCCCAGTGGTGCAGAA
Source organism: Taudactylus pleione (assembly GCA_031769625.1). NCBI lineage: Eukaryota > Metazoa > Chordata > Amphibia > Anura > Myobatrachidae > Taudactylus > Taudactylus pleione. Next base: position 32,911,896 of record JAUIMM010000031.1, on the reverse strand, counting down.
CATAACCCTAAAGAGCACAATCTAGAACAAACAGCTGTAATAATTAAAGGTGGTCTGCAAAAGCCACATGACGCAATTCAGGCTTTAATTCAAGTGAATCACTCCCCTTTCACCTCCCCCTGTATTATTTGCAGTAGTATAAGAATATTGGCCCTCTGGTACACAAGTGTTGATAAATATAGTCTTCCAATGAGAACTTCACTAGTAAAACAGTGGATGATGCAGAGAAGGATTGTAGAAATAAAAATACTATTTTGACACCTTAGTGTTTAATAACTGCCCACAAGAAACGGATTTGTGGTGGTCCACATTTAACAGCTGTAAAGACTCCCAGATTCTTTTCTAAGCCAGTTTTAGCTCTCTCCATTTTTTTCTCCACATTTATTTTGTTTGTAATCACATCTGTTTGTCATTCTACAATCTACACTACTAAATAAACAAACAGAAGAATGAACCATTTGAGAAAAATATAGATCACCAAGTCAAGTAATGCCAGGTACACACGTGGCCAACAGATTGTCCATCCGACACCGATTTGGTGTATGCGGGCGCGCATACGCACTTACCGCCCAATTGACAGATATGTCTGGCCACAGGAACCGGTAGTGGCGTCATTGTCGGCGGTTCCTGTAGCTGGCATATTGGTCTGTTGGTGTTATGGGCATAAAAGCAGATGTGCACAATATAGCTGCCCTACGTGCAGGACATGTAGGGCACTGCTCAACACGTTTCTCTACTGAGCGGGCACATTCAGTGTTTGCAATGTATTTCAAGCCTCATTCTGAGTAATTGCAAACATGCCTGCGCCCGCTCAGTAGAAAGACAAGAGCTACCAACAAACTATTGTGGCGGAGTTCAGTATGAGGTTTGAACCGCACTTGATGTGAGCAGGCGCCCGCCTAATGCAGAGTCCGGAACAGCTGTGGTGCATGACATGGGCTACATATAAACAATCTAAGCCCACTAGGGACATTACCTTTCTCCTGAGGAAACCGCTGATGGGCTATTGGGAAATGTGTTGAGCAGTGCCTTACATGTCCTTTTACTGGATTGATGTATGAGATGAAAATGGATTTTGACAAATATGGCTAAATGGTATTTTGCCTGACTGCTGTTTTGGTGAATTATACCACTAGCCATTATGGTCCTGTCTTGTGAGACTTCAGCATTTCTGAAAGAACAGTGTGCATGGGGTTGTGTATTGGAAGTGGACTGTTAGATGTATATGCTAAAACAGTGGTGTCACAAGGGGGGTGCAGGCTGCACCCGGGTGTCACTTGGCGAGGGGTGATACCAAGTGACTACCCCTTATTGACAGGAGCTGGGTGTTGCACTGTAGCATTAAGTGCAGCACTCTGCTCCTGTCACAGTGAGGGAGCCGGAACTGCACACAGAGCATTCCGCACCCTCCCCCCTGAGTGATAACCACAGCCATGCCCCATTCCCTCGTGGTCACGCCCCCTTTACCATCACACGGCTTCGTCACGTGCACTCCGTCCCTTCCCGCACCAGATGTCAGCGCGGGGAGGGATGCCACTGTGCTAAAATAGTGTTCATTCTAGCACCCTGCACCCTGTCACAACCTGTGCAGTTCTTCTTTCCTGCCTGGCGTGTCGCTCTCTGCTCTGATGCTTTTAGCATCCTCTGGTCTGTATCAGCTGCATGTGCTAGAAGTTCCAGAGCAGACAGACCTCAGGCAGGATAAAGTAACTGCACGGTTGTGACAGGTGCAGGGTGCTAGAATGAACACTACTAAAATACCACCTGCCAAATAAAACTCTCCCTCCACTGTTAACAAGCAAATTTATGCGGCAACTAAACATATGCTATATGTGTGAATAAGAATGGTTTTCTGCTTGCAAAAAGCTAACAACTAAAGCTTGTATTGCACTATATGCTTTCACCACTTAAGACCCCTGAGATGCCGGGATGGAGGATCGGTGAAATTCAACATGTTGGATTTCACTGATTTGCCGATCATGATCAAAATATGGTCATGATTTGCAAATCGGAATCGGTATGATTTACCGCCGGACGCCTGTCCAGCGGTTGGAATCCCGATAGCGGCTGCCCGACATGGGTGAAAATCCCAATCGTCCCTAAGGTAAGTATTCACTAACCTAATTCCCTCCCCTAACCCTCCCTTAGGGGTGCCTAACCCTAACCTTCCCCCCAGTGCCTAACCCTAATCTCCCCTCTAAGTGCCTATACCTAACCCCCCCTTCCCCGCCGCCTAAACCTAAGTTCCCCGGGGGGGTGCCTAACCCTAAATCCCCCCCGGGAACCCTAAACCTAACCCCCCCGCGGCTGTCCGCGCTCGGCGCCCGACATCACTTCAATCGGGATGCCGGGCGCTGGTCTCCCGGTGTCAGTAAAATGACCGGCGTCTAGATTTAGACGCCTGTCATTTAACCCTCGCCGGGATAAAGCAGTCGGGAAGCCGGCTGTCGGGATTAGGTCGGCCGGCTTCCCGACTGCATACCAGCAAATCGGTGAAATTTAACTTGTATAATTTCTGATCCTCCGACGAATCGTGGAACTTCAATGGCTGCTGGTTAGCATTTCTGACCAGTGTTTCGATCCGAACGCAGGATCCAGCAATCTGTCGGCTAGTGTATGGGGCCTTAAATTGCAACTAATCATTTGGGATCTTGCTAACACCTGCTGGAATAAGATAGCGAATTACAAAGATTGCTGCTGTTTCTCATGCTGTATTATTTGCCAAAAAGTGGTTTACTGCTACTAATAAGTAGGACTGATTCTAAAGATATGCTATATCTCCTGTCAGGAGAAATGTTTGATTACATGTATTATTTTTATTCAATGTCTTATTGCTAATATGTTTTAGTTATAAGTTCATGCTGGTGCAATTTTTATATAAAATTATTATTTTTAATGTTAAAGTGATTAATGAATATTTCCACTGACTAGCGTTTCTCGTTATTATATTTTTATTTTGCATTATTGAAGGGGTGTCCAGTTTCGCCGATAGAGGCACCAGAAATGTCCACATTAAGGTGAATCTGAGCCGCCAAGTGTTCCATAATCAACGCAAATATGGGACAGACGCCACTCCTGTCATGCACAGTTTCCTATCTGGAAAGGACTAAATTTAAAGACATTGGATAAAACTGAAGCACATGGTTTATGATGAAAACCTGCCAGACCTCTACAAGCACTTGTTACCCCTATGAAAAGCTTTTTCATTAGAGTTGGAAGGATGCTGGAATGGGCAGTATACATTAAATCAATTATCCTATGTGAGCAGTCTGCCTATTTGGAATAGACCAAACTTGATACGGGTGTAACCAAAGCCAGCCTATTCGCCAGAACTTTTGCAAACAGTTTCAGACCTTCATTTAGTAGTGATATGGGTCTATAGCTACCTAAATCCATGGGGTCCCTCCCTGGCTCAGGAGCTACTGCTATATGGGCTCTAGTGGTGTCCTTGAATAGCTTACCGCCATTCAGAAGTGATTTAAATAGGCTGAGTAGCATGGGGACCAAAAGCACCATCAATTTCTTCTCATACAGTGCCATGAAGTCATCAGGTCAGCAGACCTGTGAAGTTGTTTATCACCGCCTCATGCTCCTCAGTGGAGATATCCTTATTAAGGGACGCGGTTTAAGAATAGAATTATTTGGGCAGGCCATAGGAATGGAAGAATCGCCTTATTTGCTGTTGAAGGAGAGCAGGATCAGAAACCTTAGGTGAGAGAATATAAAGCGAATCATAATAATCCCTAAGCCGTTGTCTTATCTCTTCAGGATTATACGTAATTTTGGCCACTAAACCATTATTAGAAACTAGCCCATTACGTGTACGTTTAACCAGCAATTTATGCGCCAAGAATGAATCTGCTGGATCTCCCTTCCCATAGTATCTCTGTCGGACCCAAATGCTTTCTTTAGATAAAATCTGAGTTAATTGACCCTTAAGTGACAGAATTTTAAGATGGGTTGTTGCTGATGAAGTGGAGTGAGGAAATGAGCTCCTCCAATTCCTGAATGCGGGTTCTTTCTTCCTGTATTTGGGCTGCTGCCAATCCCATAATAACTCCTTGCAAAGTAGCCTCCCAAAGGGGATGTCAGTGGAGCCATTAATCTCCTTAAATTCCTTGATCGCCCTCCTGATTGTCCTCCTGAGGAACCTGCATGGTCAGTTGAACTGCCGCGTGATCCTTCTAAAAACTGTGAAGACTTGCATCCCAGATAGGGTCTACAAAAAAATAAATCTATCCTGGTATAAAAAATGTGTGGGGGTGAAAAATGTGAGAATTGTCTGGTCGTAGGGTAAGAATCTCTCCAAGCATCAAAAAGCTGCAGTTGAGACGTTTTGTTGCTTTAGAGTGATTAACGTATTGCGACTGTTTGTGGACAACCTATCTAATGTGGATCTAAAAAAAGTATTGAAATCACCACCAATAATAGTCAAACCTTGTGAATTCTTAAGGGAAATTGCGAAAGAAATCAGCAGAGAGTCAACAAAATATATTAACCATGGTCATCAGAGATGACATCAGCCATTATCAATGGGACTCTGTAGTGAATTAAGATGGCCTCTGCATTTAGCTGCCATGATAGCGTAGTGTGCATGAGGATATTGCTTACAGGCCAGCGAGGGATCAGGAGCTTTAAGTCTCTTGGTTCTCATAAATTTTTATTTAGTATCAACTGATTTAAAATGAACTAGCTCAGATATGTGAATAATATTTCTTCAGTATTGTGATTTACAGTAATGTACTTTGAGTACTAGCGACCTGCCCCAGCTTGGCACAGGAGCAATTTAATTTCGCCAAAACCCCCCTGTACCTCATAACAACCTACGCCATGTCACCACAATCCCCTGCATCTCACCACAACTCCCTGCTTCTCACTCCTATGCCCTGCATCTCACCAGTGTCACCACAACCTCCACTGCTGCTGCCCGGCAGCTGGCTGGGGTCCAGTCACTGGGGTGTGCTGGGAAGGGCAGGGAGGATCATGGATGAGAGATCTTTATTGTAGCTGCCGTAAGCATTATCAGCAGCATGTCCCTGGGGTGGGACACCTGTTTCTGCAGTCTCCATGCACACCCCTGGCTGCTGAACATTTCAATGAGCAATGTCCTCTTTGCGCAATGTACCCTGTATTTCCTGGGCTTCCTGATGAGCTTTCTTGTCATGTTGCCCCTGTCCGTGAACAGTGCTGACTTCCATGGGAGGAGCCTCCTGTTCACCGAGGGCGTGTGGCTGAGCTGAAACATCACACTGGAGAGGGAGCACTTCACGGAGGAGAAGTGGCCTTAGTCCGCCTGCAGCTTCAGCGTAGGGATGGACATTGGAATCTGTTGGTTACTGACCATCAATGTTTTTGTTGATGGTAGTATTTTTACCATTTGATGGTAGCGTTCTGATGTTTACCACCATCAAATGGAAATAATTTGATTATGTTCCAATGGTGGTTGTTTTTTAATTAAAATTCCTGATCGCTATGCCTCCCCTGACTCCTTCCTGGCTACTGTGTCTGCATTAGGGCATCTTCATGGGTTCGTTGGAGGCTGTCTCTCACTCTCTGTCTGCCTAAGGCATGACCCTGCTCAGTCCCTAGCTTACTCCCTTCAAAAAGGCTGCTGCTAAGCTACAGGGCACATTGCTATAATTGATTTGCTCTCACTGTCTCTTGCCGTTTCAGCACTATGGCCAACTCCTATACAGCAGCTTGGTGCAATATTTTTTTCTGTGGCTTTGCTTCGCTAAAATCATAACTGCTTGGCTCCTTTTTGTCACAGATAAATGGTTCATACACCTAAACCTTCCTTTACCAATGCTTTGTAGAATATTGAAAACCCCATCAAAATCTGTCCAGTGGTTCATGAGATTAGCCCAAACGAACAGGCAGACCCTTAAACTAGGTACTTTATTTTTTATATGTAACCCCCTTCAGTGTGCAGTGTGATACAAAGATGTATTTGGAGTGATACACCTCCTATTGCCTCAGGCTAGCTCTCCAGGGTGTGGACAATACCTGAGAAGGGGGTCCCTGCCCATGCAGGCTTTATAACAGTCACACATATAGATACAGGTATAGACATTATGCAGCAACAGTTCTTTTGAATAACTTGGGCGCCAGACCTTCTCTTATAAAAAATAAACCATTTTATTTCTCTCCTCCTGCACATGACTTTACAGGACAAGAATATGGTTACAGCAGCTTCTCCTCTCCCTCCAGCTCATATACTTGGCATGTCAGATGGTATAGGACAATCTTATGGATATGGTTACAATACATCACACTCTTCTTCACCTGCACAGTCTTTAAGCACAGTCACAATGAATGTTTTGCATTTTACACACACAGGTCCACCTGGCCCTTTGCTGGCTGGTGCCTGTAGTTCTCCACTTCATACATGCAGGTCCACCTAGCTCTATGCTGGCTGGAGCCTGTATTTCTCCACTTTATACGTGCAGGTCCACCTAGCCCTATGCTGGCTGGTGCCTCTAGTTCTCCACTTCATACGTGCAGGTCCACCTGCCCCTATGCTGGCTGATGCCTGTAGTTCTCCACTTCATACGTGCAGGTCCACCTAGCCCTTCGCTGGCTGGTGCCTGTAGTTCCACAGCTTCACACACTTCTCACATAACTTTTTTTGCACTCTGCCTCTCCTTTGTATCTTCTAAGACAATATACAGAGTGTCTCATACCCAGTCTGTCTCTCTCTGCTCCCCTTCTCTTTCACATGGGACAGCAATATACAGACTTTTCTATTGCAGCTATCACACTCTCAGCTGCCGGCCCATCCCTATCCTACAGGAATGGCTCCTATAGCCACACTGCAACCACAGTGACCCCCCTTTAGTGGCTGCTGGGGGGCTTTTATGCATAAGGTACTCCTCTTGTCCCCTAACAGTAAAGCTCCTGGGAAGTTCCTCTTCCCCATCTCTCCAACACATATACTGACATCTCTTACCCCTCATGGGTGCTAAACACTTCACTGGGCTGCTCACGCTGCAACATTCCAGCTCTTTCTCTGTAGTCTCTCACATACTTTATCTCAGTGGTCTCCAGACCTATCTCTCCTTTGGTGTTAGATGGGCATCGTGGTAGCCACCACGGCCCCGCCAATCTCCCCCCTGCCAGGGGAGGACGAGGGCTACATTTCTGCTTCCAGTCTGACTCTCCCAAAGATGTCTGCTCCCCCCCAAATTCTTCTTCTCAATCCCTTTGTTCTCTCCCCCTCCTCCCTCTGCTCTGCCAGCTACACACCCAGTCTTCCCACCCCTGTGTGTCTATCTCTCCAGCCCCTCCTTTACCTGAAAACTGATCCCAGGGTCTCAGGAATGTAATATCTACAACAGGAAGCAAGTTTTATCACTGAGAGGGGTGTATTTACAAATACCATCCCTTAGAGAGTGTTACATATATATAGAGAGATTTAGTGAGTTAAATATTGCCAAATCCATAACCATTTGTTCAGACATTCACTGAAACTTATCGGCATTGATCAGTGTCTCTGTGTCTACCAAGTCGCACGTACACAGACTGTCCTCAATTAGATCAGAAGTAAATAAAGCAAATGTCTGATTAGCGCAGAGGTGTTTATAATAATTTAGAATTTAGTAATCTCTTAAGAAGCCATTCCTGGCTTATTGCGGACCTGTCATCTACAAAGTAAATAGATATCTGAACAGAAAGTAGATAACTACACATATATTTACATTTATTATGTGTTACACCTGTATAACTTATTCTATTTTTAGCGTTTTTTTTTACATGTCTGCATAATGTTAGTCATCGTCTGGGCAGCTATAAATATTCATGAATATTAATGAGACCTATGTTCTTCTGTGACATCATGTAGCTGCCAGCTTCCAGCACATTGGCTATGAATTGTCACATGGGATCAGTGTCAGAACTTCTCACACTACAGTATATTTATATAAGCCCTGAGAGAGAGAAGTTCAATAGCTGTTTATTTTTCAACAACGTATGTGTTTTAAATAGCTTAACATTGTAATGAGGCTTCTACTCAGACTGTACTATTAATGTAGGATTAAACTTTGCCTCAAGTAACAATCACAAAGCTTGGAGAGGTTTCAGCAGCTATAATGTGCTTTGGATTGGTATGTTGTGCCCTCGTCTAGTGTGGGCACATTACAAATAGCAAACAACATGAATTAAAGATTTTATAAACTTTCAGGTTAAAAAAATGCCCCTTTTTCATAAAGCATGAAGCATTAATATTCTAAAAGTTTGCAGAGAGCCAAATAAATATTTGTTTGTTATAAGATGGGTAAAGCCTGTTTCTAAATGTATTTTCTGCAGAGAACATTTTTCTTAACCATATTTTATTTTTGAGAACAGTTTTCATCTGTTCAAATCTTCGCTGTTGAACATGAGAATTTTTGGTTACCATGAATTTCTAGACGGCTATTTTAAGTCTCTGTCTCTGGAACTAATTATGAGCGTGGAGATAAAGAGTATTAATGCATGTTTGTTATAATTGGACAGGAATAACCTGAGAAAACAAGAGATTGAAAGGTTCACCCTAAATGCATTCTATTTATAGCACTGGGCTACCAATCAAAGTTACTTGATCAACCGTATTTTACGCATGCTTTAGAATTAGAAAATATTGTAATGATATAATAAACGGCGGTGCTCGATCTTGTCAGTGGGTGCTGGTGCACAGGATCTCCCTCATAGGCTCCCATTGCATCGACAAGACAGACCACCCAGAGAGGAGGACCATTGCACCAGAATCAAGGGGTAAGTAAAACGAGGAAAGTGCGGAGCGTGAAGGGCAGAGTGGGGACTGGTTTCAGTATACCTGCAAATGTGTGCAATAAATTTGTAAATCGTGTCCTCACTATTTCACACCCGAACTAGCTCGTACCCCATGCAGTGGTATCGCCAAAGAGGTCCATGGAGAACGACTGCTGAAAACTTCTTGAAAATGGTGCCTATGCAGCATGGGAATGTCCCTAGTGGCCAGAGACTACTGTCCACGACTCTGTCTTAGCTCTTCTTTTACCTGGAAATAATGTCGCTGATTGCAACAAAGAAAATGAAAGAAAGACATTGGGTTCCGCAGGACACACTCCGACCAATCAGCAGCGCCACTGTTTGCAGTCACCAGTCTGAGGCTCCTAATATGTGACTGATGGTGCTAGCCATCAGATCAGCAGAGGGAAGTGGAGGAGAGTGTGGTATCCCACCCTCCCTTCTTCTCCACAGTATCCAGTGTGGCTGCAGGTGGAATGGTGAGGATATTTGTATGGTGGCACCTATGCATTATACCGAAGATGCACATTAAATATATAATAGTTGAGATGTGCTACGAGTACCATCTTCTCCATCTTTGCTGCTCCTCACACGATGTCTGTTAGCTGGAGTTTTTAGGTGCAATACTTTGAAGGCCATAGATTAAATGTGTTGCTATGGACACCATAGCCCAGATTTTAGTGAATGAATTTGCATTCTATGTGGGAGCTGGTCCTACTACTGTAGCAGGGCCAGATCCATTTAAAATCACATAGGGGGGTATCCAATTAGCAGCGCTAAAGTAGCGCTGCTAATTGTTTGCGACGGTGCTATCTTAGTAGTCGCTAAGTGCCGTCCGACGCTGGCACTTATCGTGGATAGTTTTTGGGATAATAATACAAGATAAGTGTCGTTTCGAATTTGACCACCAAATCTCTCTATCAGGCAAGTTTTTTTTTTCACAAAGTGAATGCAAAAATAATGGGAGATATCATAATAATACATATTCCGGTTGAAACATGTTTTTCTACTTCAGGGTCCATAGGGTATCCACAGGATACCTTGGGGGTATAGGTGTGACGTCAGTCGCAGGGCACCAAAGAGTTAAGCTTTCAGCCTCCCAGGATGCACTAGGTCCCCCTCCTATACCCCGCCCCCGGGCCAAGGCACCTCAGTTTAGTTTGGTGCCCGGCCGGAGTCGGGTGCACCTGTTGGAGTGGGGGCTAGAAGAGCCCCTGAAGCTTTTTCTTCATGCAGCTGTGGCTGCACATCTGGATGAACAGCATGGACAGTCAGTCCTGACGTCCATGCTGTCTTCCCTACACCCCGCCGGTACCAGAACGCCGGTACTGATCCGGGGATGCTGGTGGGCGTCTGGGGTCACAGCTAGCGGTGACCCCAGATGTTCCGGACCATGGCCGGATTCAAGGGGGACAGAGGTAAGCAGCGGGGTTCCGCGGTGGGTCCCCGCTGATCACATGGTCCTAAGTCCCCAGGCAGGGGGCTCCCTGGGGACTGGCTGCAGCGTGGAGCCAGGCGACCAACCTGCGCTTCCACTACCCCCTGGGACAGCGGACCGCAGCAGAGCGGTAGCGTTGCGGCGTCCCAGGGGTTAAATGCATGCCAGGGGAGCGCCCCTTCCCTGTCTCACAGCCGGCGCCTCCCCCGCTGCACACAGCCCTCTCTGCACTGTGCTGACTGGTCCTGTGTCAGCGCTCCTCCCCCAGGCCAGCTTCTCTCTGCTCCTCGGCGGCCATCTTCTCTGCAACGCATGGTGAACGCTGCTGGAAGTCTGGAAGGAAGCATCGTGGTCTGGGTCCCCCCGCATACCTCTCCTCCGCTGTGGCTCAGGTCTGTGTATGCAGCGCTGTGTCCTACCAGGCCCTGTGTCTGTGTAGTTGAGTGATCAGCGCTGTTAGTGCAGGAATTGTTATTTCTCTGCATTGTATGTGACTGTGCTAGCGCTGCCTGTAACTTTTCTTCTCTAAACTGTCAGCTTTATTACTGTCCCTGTTCTTTCTGCTAAAGCCCTTGCGGTGCGGTGCTGCAGGGTGGTCTCTCGCCTATTTAATACTTAATTGGTGAGAGAGGTCACATACGTGGTGCCATCATGTCTGAAAGTGATTTTCCCCTCCGGCTACAGTGTACCACGTGCAAAGTACCGTTAGCGGAGGGGGAGGGTAGCGCGGAGGGCCTTTGCCGGCAGTGTTTGTCCATGGCGCGGCCTATTACGGTTACAGCACCGGTACAGGAGCCGCCCTGGGCTTGTTTCGCTCAGGCGTTAACAGCTTTAGTGGGCCAGTTAGCTCCGCAGCCCGCGTTTACTCCGATGGGTTTGTCCCAGCAGTCTGTGGTGTCGTCACCCATGCAGGGGTTCCCACGACAATTGGTGGTACCCCACAGTCTCCCTATTTCCCCGCTCCCGGGTTCTCAGGAGCCAGCGTGGGTTAACTCCCTGACGAGTTCTGTACAGCACTTGTCGGATGTGTTGCAAGGGGAGTCTGTGATGCGGCCTCATAAAAGGCCGGTGGCGTCTCTGTCCGCTCCTTATGAGGATGACGAAGGGACGTCTGATGATGGGGAGATTCTGGATCCTTACGATCAGGAACCTTTCCATACTAAGGACGCTGATGCTAAGTCCAAAGTATATATTCCTGGACTTATTCGGGCGGTCCGCACAGCCTTGGTGATTGAGGACGAAGTTCCCCCAGCGGCTAAATCTAAGTATGCCTTTTTCAAAGATGTGAAGGGCGATGCCACAGTCTTTCCTCTTTCGGGTCAGTTGGTGGACCATTTAGAGGAGGCGTGGAAACAACCTGGCAAAAGATACCAGCCGCAGAGACGCCTGGCGGTGGCTTATCCGTTCGCGGATAATTATTTTGCTAAGTGTGAATCCCCTCCACAGGTGGATTCTCACGTGACCCGTCTTGTCCGTAGTGCCACATTGCCGATGCCATCCATGTCCTCCCTTAAGGATGCTACGGACCGCAAGGTAGAAATCTGCCTGAAGTCTACTTATTCCCTTGCAGGGGGGGCAGCACGGCCGGCTATGGCCATTTGCTGGGTTGCCAGAGCGATGGAGCGCTGGGCGGATTCATTAGAGGCTTCTTTTGAATCCGACTGTCCGGCCGAACAGGCGGAGTTGATTGGCAATCTCCGTGATTCGGCCACCTACATCAACGAGGCGGCTCTAGACATTAGTACTCTGGTGTCTAGAATTTCTTCAGCAGCGGTAGCTGCTCGTCGCACCTTGTGGCTGCGATCCTGGAAGGCGGACGCAGATCCAAGAAAGGTCTGGAAGCGTTGCCGTTTACCGGAGAAGTTCTCTTCGGTCCGGATCTGGATAAGATTGTGGCCACGCTGGCGGCAGCCAAATCTGCTTGTCTCCCGTCGGTCGCTGCTCCTTCTGGTTCTGGACCATCGTCCTTTCGGTCATCTAGGGCCCAGGGCAGGCCCAAACCACAGTCGTTTCCTCGACAGGCTGGCCCTAAGAAATCGGTCAAGCCCCGGAAACAGGCATGGAGTACCAGACGTCCGGCCCCCAAGCCAGATGACAAGCCTGCGGCCTGACGGTCCGGGTCTCCCCTTGGGGGATCCCAGGGTGGGAGGCCGCCTGCTGCAGTTCTCCCGGTGTTGGTCGTTCACTACGACAGACACTTGGGTTCTGGAGGTGGTCTCTCACGGGTACGCCCTCTCCTTCCGGCACAGACCCCCGGCTCGATTCTTCACCACGGGTCTACCATCAGACCGGAACAAGGCTACGGAGCTGCGGAAGGTATTGCACACTATGCTCCAGGCTGGAGTTATAGTGCCTGTTCCATTCTCCCAGAGGGGCCAGGGTTTCTATTCAAATCTTTTTTTGGTACAGAAACCCAATGGGTCATATCGTCCGATTCTCAACCTCAAAGCACTCAACAAGTCTTTGCGGGTCCCGAAGTTTCGGATGGAGACCCTACGGTCCATCATTCTGGCGCTGGAACCTGGGGACTACATGGTGTCATTGAACTTACAGGACGCTATGGCGGTCATGGCGGCTTCTCTGCGGCTGCAAGGAGTCCGCATGTTGCCGTACTTGGACGACCTGTTATTGGTGGCAGGATCTCCAGAGCTCCTGTTACACCACTTGGACCTGACCATTGCACTGCTGCAATGGCACGGCTGGCTAATCAACTGGCAGAAGTCCACTCTAATCCCGTCTCGGAGGATTCTGCATCTTGGAGCCTTATTGGACTCGGGACAGCAAAGGATCTTCGTGACGGAGGACAAGATCTCTGCTTTACAGTCAAGGGTGCGCAGTTGTCTGCACAGCCGCCGGGTGTCCTTACACTCGGCGATGAGGTTACTGGGCTCCATGGTGTCGGTGTTCGACATGGTGGAATACGCCCAGTTTCACTCCAGACCTCTGCAGCACCTGATCCTGTCCAAGTGGAACGGGCTGCCTCAGTCTCTGAAGTTCCAGACGATTGTGCTCACCCCGGAGGTTCGCCTGTCCCTTGCGTGGTGGTTAAAGACGACCCACCTCAACAAGGGACGTCCGTTCTGGGTTCCAAATTGGGTCCTGTTGACAACGGACGCCAGTCTTCGGGGCTGGGGAGCAGTTTCGGGTCCACACTTGTTCCAGGGCAGGTGGACACCGACAGAAGCGGAGCTTCCAATAAATATCTTGGAACTCCGTGCGGTCTTCAATGCTCTCCTGCAGGCACAGCGGTTTCTCCAGGGTCACCCGGTGCAGGTCCAGTCGGACAATGCTACCACCGTGGCCTACATAAACAGGCAAGGAGGAACTCGCAGTCGGGCGGCTCTCGTAGAGGTCTCTCGGATCCTGGTTTGGGCGGAGCGCAATCTTCCGGCCATATCAGCGGTCTTCATCCCGGGAGTGCTAAATTGGGAGGCAGACTTTCTAAGTCGCCAGGACGTTCATCCAGGGGAATGGTCCCTGCACCCGGACGTTTTTCAACTACTGGTGGACAGGTGGGGTCTTCCAGAAATCGACCTCATGGCGTCCCGGCACAACAACAAGTTGCCGGTGTACGGGTCTCGCACAAGAGACGAAGGGGCGTCTCTGGTGGATGCTCTGTCCGTCCGGTGGACGTTCAGGTTCGCATACCTGTTCCCTCCGGTCTCCCTTCTTCCACGGGTAATCCGGAAATTCAAACAGGAAGGAGGGACGCTCCTGTTGATAGCTCCCGCGTGGCCCAGACGGCACTGGTTCTCAGACCTTCAGGGTCTGTCCGTGGACAGTCCTCTGCGGTTGCCGCTACGACCGGACCTTCTGTCTCAGGGTCCTTGTCTTCACCCGGACCTGACTCGGCTGTCTTTGGCGGCGTGGCTGTTGAGACGGCCATGCTGAGGTCCTGGGGGTTTTCCAGCTCTGTGGTGCGTACCATGTTACGAGCTCGGAAACCGTCTTCCGCGAGGATATACCATCGCGTGTGGCATATGTTCTTCCAGTGGTGTCGACCGAGAGGTTATGCACCGCGGGAGTTTCGTCTGTCTCGGATTCTCGCCTTCCTGCAAGCGGGACTAGATCATGGGCTTCGCCTTGCTTCTTTGAAGGTACAGGTTTCGGCCCTATCTGTCTGGTTTCACCGTAGGATTGCTACAATCCCGGATGTGCGCACCTTTATGCAAGGTGTTCTCCGTATTCAGCCGCCCTTTGTTCCACCTGTGGCGCCTTGGGATTTGGCTGTGGTCCTGAGGGCTCTCCAAGGACCGCCGTTTGAACCACTGGGCTCAGTGGATATTAAATGGCTAACAGCTAAGACTGTTTTCCTTCTGGCCGTTGCTTCAGCCAGACGTGTTTCTGAGTTAGGGGCTCTTTCTTGTAGACCCCCTTTCTTGGTTTTTCATGGGAACAGGGCAGTGCTCCGCACTCGGCCCAAGTTTCTTCCCAAAGTTGTTTCCCAGTTTCATGTTAACGAGGAAATAGTTGTTCCGGCCTTTAACTCACCGGGTCTTTCCGTGGGTGAGGCCTCTTTGGATGTTGTGCGGGCCTTAAGGACTTATGTTGACCGCACTTCTTTGTTTAGGAAGTCGGACGCTTTGTTGTCCTCTATGGCTTCTGTAAAAAGGGTTGGCCTGCTTCAAAGCAAACTTTGGCAGCCTGGATCCGTATGGCTATTTCTGAAGCTTATCTTCATGAAGGCCTACCGGTCCCTCCTTCTCTGAAGGCTCATTCCACTAGGTCTGTGGGTCCTTCGTGGGCAGCTCGACGTGGTGCCTCGGCAGTTCAGATCTGCAAGGCTGCTACGTGGTCTTCTGTCCATACCTTCGTGAGGTATTACTGGTTTGACACCTTCGCCTCTCAGGATGCTTCCTTCGGGCGGCGGATTCTCCTTTCTGCACAGGAGCGTCCCCACCCTTAAAGGATACTGCTTTGGGACATCCCCAAGGTATCCTGTGGATACCCTATGGACCCTGAAGTAGAAAATATGAGATATGGTAAGAACTTACCCTTGTTATCTCTATTTCTACGAAGTCCATAGGGTTCCACAGGACTCCCGCCCTGTCGCACCTGTGCTGCAGATGGGCTTTGCTCTGGTCACCGGTTTTCCGTCTCCCTCTGGTGAGAATGTGATTCTTGTATGTGTCCAGATCTTTGTTCTCTCTCTTCCTTCTCCTCCTCCGGCCTATGGCTTGGTAACTAACTGAGGTGCCTTGGCCCGGGGGCGGGGTATAGGAGGGGGACCTAGTGCATCCTGGGAGGCTGAAAGCTTAACTCTTTGGTGCCCTGCGACTGACGTCACACCTATACCCCCAAGGTATCCTGTGGAACCCTATGGACTTCGTAGAAATAGAGATAACAAGGGTAAGTTCTTACCATATCTCATATTATTTGCAAAAGCAAAAATAGTTTTATGCACAAATTTATTGATAAAAATTTATTCTGACATTGTAATAAAAAACATTGAAAATAGTTTTATGCACGTTTACAAGTCCTTATACTGCCTGTTCCTTTTCCCCTCAAAGTTCTTTTTGTTACTTTTTCTCTTGTAGACAGCTTGCCGCTCTTCTCTGTGCAAACAGTAGTCCGCAATCATGTTGATGTTCCACCTACCCTGGTATCTGCGTTCCATCTCCTTGATATCTTGATGAAATATTTTCCCCTGCTTTTCAATTACAGCACTGAGATTTTCAGGGAATTGGTTTAAATGAGAAGTGCCTAAAGGGTCCTTATTGTTCCCTAGAAATTTCTTTACAACTTCTTTGAAAGTTTCCCAGGCCTATCTTTCAACTGTTTCCATATTTGTTTCAAACACTTTAAACATAAGTTTATGAATATCTGCATAGACGAAAACACCTTCTTTCACTTTTGCTTCTGACAGTTCAGGAAACTTGTTGCACAGTTATTGAAAACACTCTTCTTCAGTTTGACAGAGCATTTACAAATGGTGTCATCAATCCAAGCTTGATATGAAGTGGAGGCAGGTGGACTTTCTCCGGATTAACCAAACTTTGCCGTACTACATTTTTGCTTCCAGGTTGTAATGTTACCCTACGTGGCCACTCCTTTTTGATTCAGTGTTGGCCTCTATCACGGCTGTTCCAGTCACATAAGAAGCAGGGATGCTTGGTGTATCCTCCCTGCTGTTCAGGAAGCATGAAAAGTACTTTTAGATCGCTGCATATCCTCCATCTATGATCTTGTATTTCGGTTTGGTTAGAGTTAAGACGAGTCAATGATCAGTTTCCACTCGCTCATGTCATACTGTCTGTTAAACCTGTCCATCAGTCCATGGACATCGCTACAGCAAACCAGCTCCCCATTTTTGGAAAAGTATGTTGTTTTCTGTTTCTAAACCATGAGAAAGAAGTACCAGAGGCCAATAAGTTATTTTCCTTTAACCTAAAGCCTAACAGTTCTGCTGAATCTTTAGAAAGACCCAAGTCTATGATTGAGTTATTTCATTGAAGCTGTGAAAACAGTTGGGGCTCGCTGCTGCCTGAAACATCATGAAAGTCCTCATCAGAATCTTCGGCTTTTTTTTTAGAGTCTTCAGGCATGCCGTCTAGTTTCTCTGGAGGTGAAGGTACAGATATAACTGGACCAGGTGGCACAGGGCGTATTTCCGACGGGAAGGTTGGATAGAAAATGTCTTTCAGTGCAGGGCAAACGATTTTGGATGTACACACTGATAGATAGCTATGATAGATATTTATTATAGATATTTCAGTGAAGTCATGTCTTTACATGCAAATCTTGACAAAAGGACCTGCATGTGTGGTCGACCATAGATATCGTTATCGTTCATGCAGGAACACGCATCATTTTTCGATCGTTCACTGCATAAAAATCAATGATATGAATGATTTATCGTTGAACTATATTGTTCTCGTTCATATCGTCCAGGAAAATTGTCCCGTGTGTATGCAGTATTATTTTTTTAGATTGAGCCCTGTATGTTACACGAACAAAAGTAGAAGTTATCACTGTGATTTTAGGATTTCCTCCAGATCATAGACACACCAAAACGGAAAGAATGTTTCCTTCTTTGAGACCACTGTCAGAGTTGTACTACACAAACAAAGCACACTATATGTGGGGCCCACCATGGTTTACACCCAAAAATTCATGATACAGTTTCTTAACAAATGCTGTAATGTTTATTTGCTATTTCTTTACTACAAAGTCCCCAAAAATGTAGCAAAAGTTATGAGTGGAATTAAGGCAATCCCTTGCGACCATTTAGTAGTATACTTATAAATAGAGGAAAACCACAAATAAAAAGCAAAATCTCAACTTCTGCAGAAATGGCACGTCTAGAAAACTAAGGTGGTTATGATGGAGCCTTTCCACATAAAGATCTAATTGAAACTGAGAAGACAAACCAGGAAGTGTGCAGAGTGGGAAACAGAAGAAGGAATGAGCCATCACCTTATCACACTGTCTAGGGAAAGTGTTTAAACCCAGATTTTTCTGGAATTCTCTTCTCGAGGACTCATTACACCTATTACAGACCCTCCAACATGACCTCTCCCATCAGGCACGCAATGCTCTGTTCCTAGACTTCCCACCTAATTTATGATTGAAGTCACCTGCGTTGCATGAGTTAATTGATGAAAAAGATGTTTCAGCACAGGTGGCTGCAATCATAACTTAGGTGGGAAGTCCAGGAGCAGAGCATTTTGTACCTGATGGAAGGGGTCATTTGGAGGGTCTGTTGCTATAATCACAGAATAGCCAACCCCACTCCTCCCCCTATTTCTCCTCTTTGTTCTTAGAATGTTCCTTCTTTAAAACTTGATCAAATATTTGTATAAAAAAATGTTCTCAAAGTGCTATAATTAAATTTTTTTTTTTAAAAGCTTAATACAATAATTATAGAAATACGGAAACGAAAATCGAAAATTTTAGTTTGTGGGAAAATGGTACGTGATATAACTTTTTTAGTCTGTTTTCTTAAAATATTGCCTAAAAACCTATATAAATAATAGAAATAAACTATTTGTTTTCAGACAGTTTTTCCATTCACATCAGTCCCTGCTCCAGTGGAGCTTACAGTCTATATATTGCCACATGTACTTGCGCACACATACACACTAGGGTTAACTTATATTATATATATTTTGGAGTGTGGGAAGAAACCCACACAAGCACAGGGAGAACATACAAACTCCACATAAGGCCGTGGCGGGAATTGTACTGTGACGCAGTAATGCTAACCATTACACCAACTGACCGCGCTGCCCAAATAATATAGTAAACTAAGATAAAGAAAACAATAAAATAATATAAGAAAATCAACATTGATAACATAAAGTCTTTTGAATCTGCCTCCCAGACTATGGGGGTCATTCAGACCCACTCGCGAGCGGCAGTCCGCTCGCAAGTGGATCAATGTTCCCCACTGTGCATGCGCATGACGGAGGGAGCTCCGTCGTGCGCATGCGCGAGACCCGGCGAGCGAAGGACTTTCCATCGCTCCGGGTCTCGCACCAAAAGGGGCGTGCTGTCGATGTTGATTGACAGCACGCCCCCTTTGGTGGGTGTTCCGGTGGCGTGCCTGCCAGACGGAGGCGTTCCTATGGGAACGCCTACCGTCTGAAGCCGGCCCCACTGACATCACTTGTGATGTCAGTGGGAGTGATTTTGGCTCTGATAGAGCCAAAATCACTCCTGGCCTTGCGGTTGAGAAACCCGACCACAGGGTTTCTCTCGCAAGTCCGATGGTCGCGATGGTCAAGACCATCGCGACCATCTTGTTGGACGCTCGTATATGCTGTGGGTGGTGACCCACAGCTATTCGAGCGTCCAGGAGGACGCTCCATTTTAATGGAGGTGGGCCCTGATTCAGAGTGAGCGCTCTGGTCAGAGCGTCCGGCTCTGAATCAGGGCCTATATTCATGGGTGTGATTCATACAGATTACAAAATAAGCAACTTTTTTTTCCTGTTCCCTTTCCTCTTTATCCAATTAACGTTAACAGTTCCAGGAAGAGTCGGTGAGTTGAGGCTAGACATGGCAACAGATTTAGATTAGTGTGGCCCTAATTGTGTCAGCTACATTGGACAGTATCGTCATGGTAACTTCTCTCAACCACTTGTTACTGCAAGTCAATTAATGCAATCTGCCGATAAGAGCTATTAGAGAAAATAGTCCATTACCATTCACATGTGTTTTACTCTATTTGTAAGAATGCATGGTTGGATCCAGAGCACGGATTCCTTTCTGTTGTTCAGTCTATGAATATGCAGGCATTCTGTAGGGCAGTTTCTATTTACACGCTGGATTTATTTGGTACCTAGGACCTCATTCAGAGGCGCTCGCACCGAATGAGGGCGGACGCTTTTTTTTTTTTTTAAAACCGGCCTCCTGGCCGCTCGCTAAACTGTGGGTGACTCACGCCTTCAATGTCAACCTGATTTTCTTAAGTTATGTGTATCAGTGGGGGTTACATTTTCCAACTGTGGAACTACTAGTACCAGCTCTCTTTCTCAGTCTATTTTTTATCACTTTTAGAGCCACAGGTTGCCCATGTATGTCTCCCGTTGCATATCCGTTTTACCAGTTCCATCTCTACCTTTTGCTCTGTTATATAATATTTGTACAACATGTTCCTTTTACACTTCGCACAATGCAATGTGTAATATACAATAATGTGCAAAAGTTTTAGGTAGGTGTCGAAAAAAATGCTGCAAAGTAAGAATGCTTTCAAAAATAAGTGAATGAACAGAAAAGAAATCTAAATGAAATCAATATTTGGTGTTACCATCCTTTGCCTTCAAAACAGCATCAATTCTTTTAGGTACACTTGCACACAGTTTTTGAAAGATCTTGGAGAACTAACCACAGATCTGTGGATGTGGGCTTGCTCAAATCCTTCTGTCTCTTCATGTAATCCCAGACAGACTTAATGATATTGAGATCAGGGCTCTGTGGGGGCCATATCATCACTTCCAGGACTCCTTGTTCTTCTTCATGCTGAAGATAGTTCCTAATGACATTGGATGAATGTTTGGGGTTGTTGTCCTTCTGCAGAATAAATTTGTAGCCAATCAGATGCCTACCTGATGGTATTGCATGATGGATAAGTATCTGCCTGTATTTCTTAGCATTGAGGACACCATTAATCCTAACCAGATCCCTAACCCCATTTGCTGAAATGCAACCCCAAACTTGCAAGGAACTTCCACCATGCTTCACTGCTGCCTGCAGACACTCATTATTGTACCGCTCTACAGCCCTTCGGCGAACTAACTGCCTTCTCTTACAGCCAATAGAGCACCTGCTGCCATTTATCTGCACCCCAGTTCCTAGGTTTTCATGCATAGTTGAGTAGCTTGGCCTTGTTTCCACGTGGAAGGTATAGCTATTTGGATACAATTCTTCCATGAAGACCACTTCTGGCCAGACTTCTGCTGGACATCTTCCGATTTCGAAGGGAAGATGTTGTGTCTTCCGTGTGATGCCCTGGGGAGGGCTTTGGCTGGGCTGTGTTTTGGGGTGCCCTGCATCCCATGCTGGTGGGCAGGCCTGTATCATTGGCCATTGATATGCTAACTATCTCTGAAATTCTATGTAATAAATTTAAATGTGAACAGTAATGATCGCATACTGCATCTGCAACTCTGTTTTTAGAGTATGTTACTTTAAAATCTCAGCATGATGGCACCTTTCATTACTATTAGGGTGTGCAGTCTAGAGCCCCTCCCTATTCCCTCTGGTTTATGCCAGTTCTGAGTTGATGACACTGCTGGACATCTTCCGATTTCAAAGGGAAGTAAGCATTTCGTCTGATGCACTAAGTTTCCTTGGCCGACCATTGCGTCCTCAACGTTGCCCGTTTATTTGTGCTTCTTCAAAAGAGATTGAACAGCACATCTTGAAAGCCCAGTCTGCTATGAAATTTGCCTAGGAGAGACATTGGTGATGCAGTATAACTACCTTGTGTCTTGTTACTATGCTGAGTGTTGCCATGGTGTATGACCAGTGACATGAAACAGTCTTCCACAACCTCACCATTGTAGCAGAGTTTGACTGGTCCTCACCCAAGCCTCCTACACAGCTGTTTATGTTTCAGTTAATGACTGTATTTCAACCTACATATGAAAATGATGATCATTGTCACCTGTTTGGTATGATACGCCTGACTATAATCCTACAAAATCCCTGACTTTGTACAAGTGTACCTAGAAGAATTGATGCTGTTTTGGTCACACCAAATATTGATTTGATTTAGATTTCTCTTCTGTTCATTCACTTTGCATTTTGTTAATTGATAAAACTAAACTATTAACACTTCTGGTTTTGAAAGCAATCTTACTTTGCAACTTTTTTGCACAGTATTGTACCTTGTTGGCTACAGCAGATACAGAGTACCCAGAGCTTTCTAGGGCTCAACCACAATAGTAAACATGAGGTTGATTATCTAGTAATCTGGTTTGTTTCATCCTTTACCTGAATAGCTAATGTTTCTTGCTTAACGTTCTGTATTCTCTTAACTTCTGTGTCCCGGCTAAATGTTCTCTTTGCTTCCAAAGTTTTGTTTCTAAACTAGTTTGCTTTACAACATTATCTTGTTACAAATGAAAAAAAAAAAGTAAATCCTTTATTACATATTTATTTCTTAAGGCTGAAACACAGCACTAATGAATGGTATGGTAAAATTGCCACCAAAGGCATAGTTTTGCAATAAACTTTGAGTTCATGAAAAATGGCTTACGTGCAATCTTTTGAACACCTTAACAATTAGAAGTGCATAAGTTATGGTGAATAACATTTCTCTTTCACTCACCCATGGCATCTTCCCTTCTCTACGGTCTTGTGTCATCAACTGTCTCCCTACTATCCCCAAAAGTATGTTCCAGCATTGCCACAAGCTCAATATTTCCAAAAGAAAACTAATCATCAAATCTCCCTCACCATGAAAACACGACAATTTCCTCATACTTCCAATCTTGCTGTCTTGGTGTCATCCTTGGCTCTGTTATCTGCTGTACTTCACATCCAGCCTGTCACCCCTTGTTTATTCAGAATGCATCTTATCCATTCTCTCTTTTACCTTAAGTACTACAGTTCTACCATCGATGATCTATGGTTTCTCTCCATCAGTGGGAAACCATTGATGTTTGACCCATCGATGGTCCATGCCTGTACATGCACAGACCGCAGCCATCCTGCACAATCGGTGGTCAAAACTAGTCCCCATCATCATCAAATAAACCATGTTTGTTAATCACCAATGTTCGATGGCTATCCCTGCTACTGTAGCCACCATCTATGAGGCTTTAATTTCATCCTACTGCATCAAACTTCAAACCTCTACATAGGCACCCCCTGTCCTCCAGAATACAAATCAGTTACTCCCCCTCAAATCCACAAATCTTTCATACTTCCCACCCAACCTTCATCTCAACATATACTTTCTCCCATCCTCTTAGACCTACCTCGCCTCTGATAACCCCCTCTTTCTCCCACCTCCATGACTTTGCCCTTACCACTCCTCACCTATGGAATGGCTTTCACACCTGATGCTACTGATCAGAAAACCCAGCTCTATACTAGGAGCTTACCCCACACTCTCACCTAGGCTACTTAAACTGCTACACCCACATTATTGTCCCTGTTCCCATCCCGCGCATCTTGTATCTTTTCAACAGTAAAATATATTGAAAAAGTAATACTTTGACAACTTGCATCTGCAAATCTGAGTAGGGGTGTAGACGAAGACGCTCCCCAAGAGGCATCAGTGCACTTATTTTAATTTTTTTCCACATAGAACCATATAAAGACTAATTGATCTGCAAAGCTATCGTTACCACGAAACAGCTGTCGGCGATGACTCACTAAGGAGTCTATTTACTAAGCAGTGTTAGGAGAAGTGAAAAGTGATAAGGTGCCAGCCAATCAGCTCCCAACTGTCATTTTTCAAACACAGTCTGTGAGATGGCAGAAGCTGATTGGCTGGCACCTGATCACTTTTCACTTCTCCTAACACTGCTTAGTAAATAGACCCCTAAATGTCATTCAGTACCTTTTACCTTTTCATTAAAGGAGTGGGGAATAATTCCATTATTATCATTTGTGTGCATGGTTTCTAGCTACCAAGAATTGTGAATGAATGAATGATGATTTATTGTTGCTTTTGCTGCATGCATATTGAATTGGAATTTGATGTTTGCATGGCTATTGGAAAGGTATAATAACTGCTGGTATTCATGTGAGTGCCCTGACTTATCTCTATTTTTTTACAGTACGTTTTGCTAGGGTCAGAGTATTTTTATTTTTTTTGTCGTCAATGTATTAATTACTATATTTAAAAATAGATTGAGTTGATTTTCTTATGACAAGGTGGGTATGAATTAGGGGTGAGCGGGTTCGGATTTCAGAAATCCGAACCCCCCCGAGCCCCCCCCGATCCGAGTCCGATCCGAGTCAGGCTCGACTTTTCCCGCCTGACTCGGATCTGAAATCGAGGCAAAACGTCATCATCCCGCCTTCCGGGTCTCGCGGGTTTTGGATCCTATATAAGGTACCTGCGTCGGCGCCATTTTCTCACTCGGCTGTGGACAGTGAAGAGGGAGGGTGGGAGTTAGGGCTGGCTGGGCTGTGTAGTGTAGTGTAGTGCAGAGTAGTGTTGTGCTGTGCTGTGCTGCGCTGTGCTGCTGTTGTCCACTACTTCAAAGTCCATAGGGGCTGGCTGTGTTGTGTTGTGCTGTGTTGCTCTTGTTAATAGGGGCTGTGTCCACTACTTCAAAGTCCATAGGGGCTGGCTGGACTGTGTTGTGCAGTCAGTTCTCCATAGGGGCTGTGTCCACTCCAAAGTCCTGTGCAGTGTCCCAGTCCTAAAGGGGTGCTGTAGTGTTGTCCAGGGGGTGCTCTGTCCATCAGGGGTGCTCCCCCCAAGTGCTAAAAAAAATAATATTTTTTGTGTGTTTGTGAATTGTGTGCGCAGTAGCCGCACGTGCATCAACAAAGTAGTGCCAAGCGTGCGCCTGTGTCATAAGTAAAGGGCCGGCTGGCTTGACCGTTAAAGGGTGCTGTAACCCCCAAAGTACACCCCAGTCCAAACCAAAAAAAAATATTTTCTGTGTTTGTGAATTGTGTACGCAGTAGCCGCACGTGCATCAACAAAGTAGTGCCAAGCGTGCGCCTGTGTCATAAGTAAAGAGCCGGCTGGCTCATTTCTTAAAGGCTGGTGTAACCCACAAAGTGCACTACTCTCCAGCAAAAATAAAAAAATATTTTCTGTGTTTAGCCGCACGTATATATCAAATCGATATAACATAAATGGAGGACCAAACTTTCTCCGATAAAAATAAAATAGAGAAAGATCAAGAACCACTTCCTCCTAGTGCTGAAGCGGCTGCCACTAGTCATGACATAGACGATAACATGCCATCAACGTCGTCTGCCAAGGCCGATGCCCAATGTCATAATAGAGGGCACATACAATCCCAAATGACAAAGTTCAGGAAAATGACCTTGAAAAAAACATTTAAATCAGCTGAAGAGAAACGTAAACTTGCCAATATGCCATTTACGACACGGAGTGGCAAGGAACGGCTAAGGTCGATCCCTAGTATGTTCATGACTAGTGGTTCAGCTTCACATGACGATGGAAGCCCTCCTCCCACTAAAAAAATCAAAAGAGTTAAGCTGGCAAAAGCACAGCGAAGAACTGTGCTTTCTAAGAAGATATCACAAATCCCCAAGGAGAGTCCAAGTGTGGTGGTGGATGCGATGCCCGACCTTCCCAGCACTGGACGGGAAGAGGTGGCTCTTTCCACCATTTGCACGCCCCCTGCAAGTGCTGAAAGGAGCACCCTCAGTCCACTTGCTGATATGCAAATTGAAGATGTCACTGTTGAAGTACAACAGGATGAGGATACTGGTGTAGCTGGCGCTGAGGAGGAAGTTGGCGAGGAGGATTCTGATGGTGATGTGGTTTGTTTAAATCAGGCTCCGGGGGAGACAGTTGTTGTCCGTGGGATGAAAAAGCCCATCACGGTCATGCCTGGGCAGAAGACCAAACATTCCACCTCTTTGGTCTGGCAATATTTCTATCCAAATCCGGACAACAACTGTCTTGCCATATGTACCTTATGTAAAGGTGGAATAAGTAGGGGTAGGGACGTTAACCACCTAGGAACATCCTCCCTTATACGGCACCTGCAGCGCGTTCATAATAAGTTACTGTCAAGTTCAGAAACTTTGGCTAAGACCGTAAGCAGTCCAGGGATACCTAAATCCCGTTGTCCTGTTGTATCCAAGCGCCTGCAAACCACACCGTCAACTCCCTCCTCGTCAATTTCCTCCTTAGTCAGGATCGGAAGTAGTCCTGCAGGCCATGTCACTGGCATTACTGACTCTCCTATCGGGGATTCCTCCGGAGGATCCTGCATTGCTACGCCTCCTGCTGCCGCTGCTGCTGTTGCTGCTGCTGGGAGTCGTTCATCATCCCAGAGAGGAAGTAGGAACACCACTACTTTTACTAAACAATTGACCCTCCAATAGTCCTTAGCGAGGAGGATGAAGTACGACAGCAGTCATCCTGAAGCAAAACGTATAACTGAGGCCTTGACTGCTATGTTGGTGTTAGACGTGCGTCCGGTATACGCCATTAGTGCAATGGGATTTAGACAATTGCTGGAGGTAGTGTGTCCCCGGTTCCAAATCCCGTCTAGATTCCACTTCACTAGGCAGGCGATACCGAGACTGTACAGAAACGTCAGAAAAAGTGTCCTCAGTGTCCTGAAAAATGCCGTTGTACCCAATGTCCACTTAACCACGGACATGTGGACAAGTGGAACAGGGCAGACTAAGGACTATATGACTGTGACAGCCCACTGGGTAGATGTATCACCTTACGCAGCAACAGCAGCAGCGTCACCAGTCGCAGCATCTCAGAAACGCCAGCTCTTTCCAAGGCAGGCTACGCTGTGTATCACCGGTTTCAGTAAGAGGCACACCGCCGACAACCTCTTAGAGAAACTGAGGGAAATCATCGCCCAGTGGCTTACCCCACTTAGACTCTCCTGGGGATTTGTGATATCTGACAACGCCACCAATATTGTGCGGGCATTACATCTGGGCAAATTCCAGCACGTCCCATGTTTTGCTCACACAATAAACTTGGTGGTGCAGAATTTTCTGAAAAGCGACAGGGGCGTGCAGGAGACACTTTGGGTGGCCCGAAAAATTTCAGGCCACTTTCGCTATTCAGCGACTGCGTGTCGAAGACTGGAGCGCCAGCAAACACTCTTGAACCTGCCCCGCCATCACCTGAAGCAAGAGGTTGTGACGCGGTGGAACTCAACCCTCTATATGCTTCAGAGGATGGAGGAGCAGCAAAAGGCCATTCAAGCCTATACATCCACCTATGACATAGGCAAAGGAGGGGGTATGCACCTGACTCAAGCGCAGTGGAGAATGATTTCCGTGTTGTGCAAGGTTCTCCAGCCCTTCGAACTTGCCACACGTGAAGTCAGTTCCGACACTGCCAGCTTGAGTCAGGTCATTCCCCTCATCAGGCTTTTGCAGAAGCAGCTGGAGAAAGTGAAGGAGGAGCTAAGACGGAGCGATTCCGCTCGGCATGTGGGACTTGTGGATGAAGCCCTTCATTCGCTTTGCCAGGATTCCAGGGTGGTCAATCTGTTGAAATCAGACCACTACATTTTGGCCACCGTGCTCGATCCTAGGTTTAAAGCCTATGTGGTGTCTCTCTTTCCGGCCGACACAAGCCTGCAGAGGTGCAAAGACCTGCTGGTGAACACACTGTCAGCTGAAATGGAACGTGACACGTCAACAGCTCCTTCTTCATTTTCTCCCGCAACTGGGGCTGCCAGGAAAAAACTTAGGTATCCTAAGCAACCCGCTGGCGGTGATGCAGGGCAGGCAGGACCAAGTTTGGACATCTGGTCCGGACTGAAGGACCTGGCAACAATTTCTGACATGTCTACTGTCACTACATATGATACTGTCACCATTGACAGAATGGTGGAGGATTACATCGGTGACAGCATCCAAGTAGGCATGTCAGACAGTCCATACCTGTACTGGCAGGAAAAAGAGGCAATTTGGAGGCCCCTGTACAAACTGGCTCTATTTTACCTGAGTTGCCCCCCCTCCAGTGTGTACTCCGAAAGAGTGTTTAGTGCAGCCGGGAACCTTGTCAGCGAAAGGCGTAGGAGGTTGCTTCCACAGAATGTGGAGAAGATGATGTTCATCAAAATGAATTATCATCTCTTCCAGGGAGACCAGTCTCCAGAACTTACAGAGGGACCTGTGGTGGTGGATTCAAGTGGGGACGAGTTAATACTTTGTGAGGATGAGGATGTACACATTGAAGAGGGTGAGGAATCGGTGGATGAGGAGGATGAGGATGACATCTTGCCTCCGTAGAGCCAGTTTGTGCAGGGACACATTAATTGCCAGCTTGTTTTGTGGGGGCCCAAACGAACCAATCATTTCAGCCACAGTTGTGTGGCAGACCCTGGCGCTGAAATGATTGGTTTGTTAAAGTGTGCATGTCCTGTTTATACAACATAAGGGTGGGTGGGAGGGCCCAAGGACAATTCCATCTTGCACCTCTTTTTTTTCTTTGAATTATGTACAGTTTGGGGCCTAGTTTTTCAAACTGCCATCCTGTCTGCCACTGCAGTATCACGCCTAGATGGGTCACGTGTTTGTGCCGCCCACTCGTGTCGCTTAGCATAGTCATCCAGCTACCTCGGTGCAACCTTTTGGACATAAAAACACTATTGTGAGGTGTGAGGTGTTCAGAATAGACTGGAAATGAGTGGAAATTAAGGTTATTGAGGTTAATAATAGCATAGGAGCAGAAAAACCTACAAATTCTGTGATTTTAGCTGTTTTAATGCTTTTTTAAAAAAAAATACAGATCCAAAACACAAAACCCAGAACCCAAAACACGGAAGGGTGGTTTTGGCAAAACCAATCCAGATCCAAAACACGAAGAAAGATCCAGATCCAAAACCAAAACACAAAACACGAAAAGTGGCCGGTGCACACCCCTAGTTTGAATACAACCTGTACATGATCACAACGCGTACCGCAGCACAGTTTATTTCAGGAGACCAGTGTACTGAACTTATGGTAGACTGTGATCTGTGATGTGTTATTGTTAGTGAGGACTGGGCTGCAAGTTATAGGGACATTCAATTCAGAATTGAATCACAGATTTTTCTTGGAAGGAGCAGGGTCATTCAAGAGTACAGAGTATCAATCTCAACCTATGAAACGAAGTCTATACATCCATCTTGTTATCAAATTGTCATTTTAGAGAGCAGTTTAACTTGGCACGATATGCCAATGCTATTACCGCTTAATACGGTAACCGAACACTGCTACTTTTCCTGCGCACCTCTATATGCGTGCTTCACAGTCATCACGTTGAATTGAATTCTCCCCTTAATGTTCTGAGGATCCACTAGTTTTTTTTTAATGAGTAGATCCTCGAAACATGGAGCGGCATTGTCTTAGCATGTGGTCAGGATGTACAGCTAGTTTTACATTAGGATGCCATATTTACCGCCCACCAACCAACCCTGGAGATGGCATACTTTTATATTATATGAAGAAATACCTCTCTGATATCTCCTTAGGACAGAAGGTTCGTTAATCCGATGAGGGTTAATAGTAAGGCTGAAACGACTTGATTTGTATGTGGAGAAAATGATTTTCCTTCTGTACATGATGCATTCCATTATTACTGGGATGGTTATGAAGACATCACACACTGTCATTTGTGTTTAATTTAAATTTATGGAAAGATTGTGCTATTGTCTTTAGTTAAGAAATTGGATGGAAAAACCAGTATTGAATTTCCCAAACAAAATTACTGTGTAATTGAAAACCACGTCTTCATATACATACTAATATTTATTTTATTAATTTATCACCAGTTATTTATATAGCGCACACATAATCCACAGCGCTTCACATTAGTCCTTGCTCCGTGGAGCTTACAGTCTATGGGCCTGATTCAGACCCACTCGCAAGCGGCTGTCCGCTCACAAGTGGGTCGATGTTGTGCACTGCGCATGCGCACGACGGCGGGAGCTCCGTCGTGCGCATGCGCCAGACGCGACGAGCGAAGGACTTTCCTTCGCTCGTTGTGTCTGATCAAAAGGGGCGTGCTGTCGATGTTGATTGACAGCACGCCCCCTTTGGTGGGCGTGCCTCCCTGACGGGGGCGTTCCCAAGGGAACGCCTACCGTCAGAAGCCGGCCCACTGACATCACTAGTGATGTCAGTGGGAGTGATTTTGGCTCTGACAGAGCCAAAATCACTCCGGGCCTTGCGGTTGAAAACCTCAACCGCAGGCTCCGGCTCGCAGTGGCGATGGTCGCGATGGTCAAGACCATCGCGGCCATCAAACTGCACGCTCGTATAGGCTGTGGGTGGTGACCCACAGCTATACGAGCGTCCAGGAGGACGCTCCATAATTGTGGAGGGCGGCCCTCATTCAGAGCGTGCGCTCTGCTCAGAGCGTACGGCTCTGAATGAGGGCCTATATTCCCTATCATATGTACACACCCACACTATGGTCATTTTTGTTGGAAGCGAATTAACCTACCCGCAAAATTTTGGTGTGCTGGGGGAAATAGGAGTACCCGGAGGTAACCCACGCATGCACGGGGAGAATATACAAACTTAATACAGTTAGGGCCATTGTGGGAATCCAACCCAAAACATCAGTGATGTGAGGCAGTATTGCTAACCATTACACCATCCGTGCTGCCCATTTGTTACATAATAAACATCTTTTTCATATTGCGCTTTAAAAATCTAATTGTTTTTCATTATTTTCCTCCAAGGCTGTTTTGATCTTATTTACTTACTACATTCTTCAGATATTGCAGAAGTCCGGATAGGATGTTTGTGGAATTCCATGTGATGACACCGGAATGCATTTACATGTCCTTTAATCATCTAGTTGCAGAGCCCTACACTCCCCCTGTACCTTTATCCTGGTACAGGGAGCTTTGTAACCTCGTCAGGCGGGAAGGAAGGAAGGATTAGGATAAACAAGAGATACACCCTCATCATTTTCTGAATGCACTTAAAAGATTATTTTCTTTCTGAATGTATGTTTGTGTACAAGCAGCAGGCAAGTTAGGGCTCTATAACATAACCTAGCTATGACACATAAATTGTCACATGCTTTTTTTTATGTTATCAAAGGGGGGAAATTTGCACCATCTTAGCTGTCAGAACCGATCTGTACACTGAGAAGTTCATTCAGAATTCACTCTTTGGATTATTTCTATTAAAGTCTGATCCACAGCTCTAATTCCTATAAACAAGGAAACTGCTGTTAGCGGCACTTTTGGCTAAATTGGAATTCCCTTTGCCTATATAAATATCATACATTTGCAAACTGGATCGCCACCAGAGCCACGCACATGTAAGCAACAAAAAGAGTATATGCCCAGCTGAAAGGACAGCCCTCCAGTCCTGACGGGCATTTCCAGACTGCAAGTGAGACAAATATGCAGTAAAATATCATCATAGATCACTTTTTTTCTGCTTATTTTACTTTATTAACCTTCCAGGTGGATAAAAATGGACAAGGCGAACCATCTCATACCCCATGCTAAACTTCGCCATAAGTATACTAATTTAGTATGATAGTAATTCCGATTGTCATAACATCGATTCTTCTTAAGGTTTAAAAATTAAAACAAAATAATAAAATGGGAATAAACATTTTTACCTTTTTAAAACAAGAAAACAAAAATAAAACTATTTTGTACTAACTAAACTTATAGGTCTTCTAGTAACAACTTTTTGGAAAAAGAGCTGAATATATGTTTCGTTCCAAAGTCGAGAAGGCATTTCAATGTCTATGGGATCAATCCTATTATGTGCGAAAGGTGCTAGTTGCCGTTGCAATGGCATTAAAACGCCGGCAACGGACCGGCACCTCGCACCCTTCGCAGTCCACTTCCGAGCCCGAATTAGCTGAATTAGAGAATCCAGGCTGCTGTAAATGGATCATCGCTGCTAAATGTATTGACCCCTATTTCCTAAAACCAACCATAAAGCAGTAAAAATAACAAAATGTGTATCAAAAAAGTAATAAAAACCAAAATATTTTATGCCCAACCAGGTGGGGTGTGAGATGTTCACACACACTTTACACACATGTACTGGCTGCGCTAGAGCTCACTGCACTAAACCGCCGTCACTACACAAACTGGCAACGTCGCAACTCCAGCTACATGAAACAGCAACTTGCGCATAGTATTTAAAAAAAATATATATACGAGTTTAAATCTTTCTGGGGGTAGGTTACACCCACCTAGTTCACCGAAGGTTAAAAGTAGAACGTGCCATTCTACTGTGATTTTGTTTCTTAGAACACTGACACCCAGTGGTCAAGCTATGAGCATTGCAGCTTATTTGTTTGGTAATAACTTTTAAAAATTATTTACAATGAATCATCCTTTAGACTGAAAGATCTGGCATGTATGCTGATTTAACCTTCTGTTTCATTGTCTGTTATTGTGTTATTCAGCACTGCACTAGTTGTTCTCTATAACTGTACTTCACGGTGGAATATGTTGGAGCTATATGACTGAAGGCTAATAATAGTAATGATAATAGCTCTATTTCCCACCATAGGATGACACAGAGATGTTGGTTGAATTCTAGAACAGGGCGTAATGTTCTGTTGGTATTCTGATTATCTGCCACAATCCAGTGATACATTGGTATGTTCAGAGGCGTTTCTAGAGAGGAGGGGGCCCGTGTGCAGTCTCCAATACGTGCCCCCTCCTTTCTGTCCGGCGCCGGCACCGGAATTATAGACTCTAGGCACTAGAATGCGCCCAGAGTCTATAGAGTACACAAGTCACCGGGAAATTGCCGCTGCGGCTATTTTCCCTGTACTGCACATGCGCAAACGACAGGAAAATAGCCGGAGGCCATTTTCCAGTCGTTTTTAGACCGCCGGACCCCCGCTCCGACGTGGGACTCCGGAGAGGTAAGTATGCTATGGGTGCAGGGTGTGCGATGTGGGGCCCCGCACACCCTGCACCCATTATAGATACGCGCCTGGTATGTTACGTTGTCTGATGACTGTATATGGCGTTCAGATGGTAAATTTCACTGGTGCATTGACTGTTGAGCCTCCGTAAAGTACTTTTTAAGTGGCTGAAGAAGAGGTTGTTTGGTGGGTGGGACAAAGGGGCGGGGCAAGTCAGCAACAAAGAGGGGAGGAGGGTTGGACCGAGTGGGGGCAGACTGATTTGACCTGGGTATGTATATATGTGTGTGTGTGTGTGTGTGTGTGTGTGTGTGTGTGTGTCTGTATCCTCTCTCTCTCTCTCTCTCTCTATATATATATTTATTTATATATATATATATATATATATATAGAGCATATGGAAGGTCCGGTTGTTATCTTTCAGAGGTGCCTTCACGAAAAGTCATATATATATATCCAGAGGTGCGGAACTCTCAATAACATATTGCAAGCAACACGATCGTGTATAATCAACGTTTCAGTACTTTATCTGTACTATCTTCAGGGTTACCAAATCTGAAACTGAAACGTTGATCATACACGATCGTGTTTTTTGCAATATGTTATTGAGATTGCTGCACCTCTGGATATATATATATATATATATATATATTATACTGTATATGTGTGTATGTATGTATGTGTGTATATATATATATATATATATATATATACATACAGTATATATATATATATAAATATATATATATAAAAAAAGAAGGAAGTATTAACGAAACAGCTGTCGGGGCTTTCCCTGCACGTCATGGGCATGTGGACGTCATGGAACTTCTATTGTTGGCTATGATAAGTACTGATGTCCCTTTTTGTGTCTTATCATATGGATGGCTTGTTTCCCCTATTATATTATGGATATTAAGTTAACTATTTGTATTGAAGCGTGCTGGTCTATATTCCACATTGAGTTGGATATTTTTCTATATTTATTATCTGGACCTGGCACCTTAATTTTTCACTATATTAACTGCAGGGGTGTGTGCAGATTCTATTGTCCTACCATATATATATATATATATATATATATATATATATATATATAGTGTGTGTATATATAGTGTTTATACATATATGTATATACATATATATGTGCACTTATCTCGAAATTGGTTTTACATTACATTTCTACTTAACTTTGTGACATATGCCTTAGACTTGAAGTACATGTTGTTGTTATTAGCTTTGCATAATCGTTCATTGTTTCAAACTTGACAAGCTCCAAAGTCAGAGCTACTAATCAACGTTAGGTCCTATACTATTTCCCACCATTGATTTTTCGCTGTTTCACAACAATATGGTCAGTAGCTGTAGGATCAGACCCATGAAATGTTAATGCAAACACGGATTGATTCAATCGTTCTGCAATCAGTTCATCAGGAAACTAATTATAGTCTAACACACTTATCGTTTTTGATTTACAGTGTGTACAATGGAGGACAGTATGCGTGGAATTAATTACATCATTCACTCTTCAATACAGTCATTTACAGCAAAAACTTTCCCAACCACCATCTGACTTTGTGATTAATTTGATGGTCTCCGTCTGATCTTACTGCATTATTTTCCATTGTTTACACACAATGATGTTTTTTTTTTTTATAAAACATATATATATATATAAATAAATAAAAAAATGAAATGCTGCTAGCCTAATGATATTTGCCAGCTTGTTTCCTGTGTTTTTTCCACTTCAGTCCAATCAGTGTGTAATTTGTCTTTATCACATAAGAAAAAAGGTTCAGAGGGGTATAGTTTAAGCTGCTTTGTAAAATTCAATAGAGTGAGTCAAGGTCCAGTGCCGACATAGTATTTCAACACAAAGTGGCCGATTACACAATAACATATAGGGCCTGATACACAGTTGCACGCAAGGCTGTCTGCGGTCGGATGTAGCGAATTTTAGCTGCACTTGTGTCGGAGCCGGCAAGTGCTACTTTAAGATATTATTACAGGAGATTCAGAATAATACAGATCTCGTTTATATCTCCATATGCGGCTGAGTGGATGGCAGCTGGCCGTTCTCACATAGGATAAGTGTGCCCGGGGCATGTAGGCAGAGGTGCGGGCTATTCAGTTGAGCGTATGCAGAGATCTGCCCGGTTTCAGATGGATCTTGTGCACCAGGGATAAGGGCTGTAATGTTGACGACTCCTTTAATCAGCGGAAGGATGGGTCCGGTGCAGCTGTAGTGTTCATTCTAGCACCCTGCACCTGTCACAACCTGTGCAGTTCCTGTTTCCTGCCCTGGGGTGTCACTCTGCTCTGGTGCTTCTAGCACACGCTGGTCTGTAGCTCAGCGGTTTGTTGCATCAGCGGAGTGTGCTAGAAGCACCAGAGCAGAAAGCGAAACACCCCAGGCAGGAAAGAGGAACTGCATGAGTTGTTATAGGTGCTGGGTGCTAGAATATGGATGTGACCGACTCTGAGTACAGGCAGATATCCGCATTTATTTACGAGTGCCGAACACAGACACTTTACGTGCAACTCTGACTTGACATTAATTTTCTCCTTAAAGTGAATCGGTTGCATTCATAAAGCGTAGGCAATTTTTTTTCCATTGGCTTGACCAATTAACCTATCCTTTTATTAGGATCTAGTGAAATAAGTGTGAGGCATGAGGTTCAAGGTGCATTTAATGTGAGTTGGTGACTGGTAACTTTTAGTTCAAACCAGTTCATGTTCTTACCGTAGACATGGTTAAGTACAATTTAGAGGCCAGGAGGCAATCAGATTTGCACTGGTTGTGTATTGTCAACATTAGCCATTTTTATTGACACTCACCTTGTGCACACAGTCATCTTATAGATCAATACAAAACAATAGCACCAGTTTAAAGGGAAAGTAAGTTGACCATATGCATAATAAAGTAGCCTGATCCACAGTGTATGTTCAGATAGAAGTATAATATGTATTGGTTGTTTAAAGTGATACTATCATCTGAAAAAAAACAACAACACATTTCTAAAGTGCTTGTTGGTTTTTCCTGGTGTTTCTCTGTTCCTCAAACAGCCCTGGGCCAAAAACTGTGCGTAATCGCAGAAGAACTTATCACATGCTGTAGTCTCTTGTTTGTCATTGGTCCTCCTTCCCGCCCCTCCCCTCCACCACTGCCATTTTAAAGCTGGTGAACTAAATTGGCTAGCCGTTTGTGTATTACAAATTTGTCAGATGTCTAAAACAACCACATGTCGCAGCCCCCATAACTCTGGCTAGTTGGAGTCACCTTAGTAAAATCTTTTATCCAGGTTTTATTCAGGTACAGCTTTAAAGATCATATGACAGAGGTTCCTAAACCAGGTCCTCAAGGCACCCTAACAGTCCAGGTTTTAAGGATATCCATGCTTAACCACAAGTGGATTAATTAGTACCTCAGTCAATTTGATTTAACCACCTGTGGTCAACCATGGATATCTCTAAAACTGAACTGTTGGGCAGCCTTGAGGACCGCGTTTGGGAAACTCTGCATGATGTTTTTTTCCGGTAGTAATATCTGACCCTTTTGTTAATATTACACTGGCAGTTCATTTTGCCCCATGACTGAATAAATCTTACAATGTTTACCAATATCTCACCATAATCAAAAGCTAATTTGTGCAAATGATACTGTTTGGAAGTACAAAGGGAC
Organism: Taudactylus pleione; assembly: GCA_031769625.1. Taxonomy (NCBI): domain Eukaryota; kingdom Metazoa; phylum Chordata; class Amphibia; order Anura; family Myobatrachidae; genus Taudactylus; species Taudactylus pleione. The sequence goes on along the minus strand of JAUIMM010000031.1, from coordinate 32,876,020 downwards.
AAAACTCTTGCTTAAAAATAAAAAAAAAGGACATTTATTTACACACTGCTGTTATATTTAACTTCAGACGGCTCTCTGCTCTCGGGAATGACGGATTTGAGTGAAACGTGGCAGAAGCGATTGAAAGCGGACATGCTTCTCTTGCCTTTGATGTACAGGCGAAGCTTGTCCCTAAAGGTTTCACCTAGAAAGCTGTAAATCAGCGGGTTTAAGCAGCTGTTGGAGAATGCCGCCAAATTCACAATGTGCCCAGTGAGTGGGTGGCTGTGCCTGAAAGACTGGTTGTGCAGCTGGTCATCACTGCTTTGTAGCAGTGCAATACTAATAAATACGTTTTCTGGTAGCCAACAGATGAAAAACACCAGGACCACCACCACAATCATTCTGAGTGCCTTCTGCCTCCTCGGCCGCAGGTTTCGATGTTTGTGCGCCCTTATCAGCACGCGCATGATTAAGGAGTAGCAGAGGCCAATAATTGCGAAGGGGATGATAAAGCCCAGGGTGATCTCCAGCCACTGGATTTCTTTTACATCCGCAAAGCAGAAATGACCATCCTCCGTGTGCTGCACTTGTACCGCCGTGAATGGCAGCAGGGTGGCCGATATGGACGCCATCCAGATGAGTGCACAGCTCAAACGGGCGTGCTCTTTAGTCCGGAATATATTGGATTTCAGCGATTTGGCCAGCGCAATATACCTGTCGAAGCTCATCCACGTGAGAAAGAAGATACTGCTGTACATATTGATTTGGAGGAAAAGGGACATGAAAGTGCACAGTATGGTAATATCGTAATATTTCTCATTCAGGTTGAACACTTCAATCAGAGAGTCTGCAACCAAGATCAGGTCGGCAGCAGCCAGGTTGATAAAGTACAAGTCCGGGATGGTCATCCTTTCTCGGAAACTGATATTTACAACCAAAATCATTATGTTCCCAATAAATCCAATTGGGAAAAGCAAAACTGTGTAGAGGCATGACAGGGCGAGTCCGATGAAATAATGCCTGTTGCTGTCCAGAAGGCCGCTGTTCTGCAAGCTTTCATTGCAATAATATGATTCATTCACCTCCAGTAATGAAACATTGCAGGCGATTGATGGCAGTACTGTGTTATACACGTCCATCTTGAGAGTTTAATTAAAGAAAGATATGTGCAATAAAACAAAATGTGAAAGGTCCATAATTATCCATACTGCGTTCAGTATAAATGAATGGCGTGATGTATAGCGGTCACCTCAGTGCAGTAGATCATTGCACGAGGAGTGCCTCCTCCCTGTACCACATCTGAAGCAGGGTAAGCACACGGAATGATCGACACTCTGCAAAACACGTGTTAAGTTTCCTGGTCAGCTGCATATCCATAACTTGCTCTGTGCATTGTTCACATCAACATACAGAGAGAGAGTTCTTGGGTTTCTACTTCCATCCTTTCACCTCTGCACTTCTCAGTGTCTACAGTAGCTGAAAAGATAAAATCATTTGTTGGTTAATTTTAACAGCTGTGTGTTAGCATGTTCTGAAAGTTTACAATTATTTAACACTTTCTCTCCCGGATCAATTGTTTGCTACCCTGTGGGAGAAGGACTAAGCCTTGGAGAGAGATAAAGTACCAACTAATCAACTCCTAACTGTCATTTTTCAAACACGGCCTGTAAGATGGCGGTTAAGAGCTAATTGGTTGCTACATTGGTGTCTATGTACTAAGCCTTGGATGGAGATAAAGTACCAACCAATCCACTCCTAACTGTCATTTTTCAAACACGGCCTGTAAGATGGCGGTTAAGAGCTAATTGGTTGCTACATTGGTGTCTATGTACTAAGCCTTGGATGGAGATAAAGTACCAACCAATCCACTCCTAACTGTCATTTTTCAAACACAGACTGTAAAGTAACAGGAGCTGATTGGTTGGTACTTTATCTCCACCCACTTTATCTCTCGCCAAGCCTTGATAAATCTACCACCCTGTCATAACAATTTGCTCAGCTCTATCAACATCATTGAACCATGTAGCACTTTTATGAGAATACAACTAATCAATAACCTGCAAGATCATTAAAGAGACATTATGAAAATACAGCCAATCAAGGTCCTTGGAACTAGTGACATCACGATAGCACTTTTTAAAATACAGCCAATTAATGAGCTAGGAACCAGTGACATTCTGGCCCAACCAGCGACATCTCAAAGGCACTTTCTGATCATACAGACAATAATGGCGCAGTACAATGACATTAATCAGAACCTGAGCTGTATTTCTGCATTCACTGTAGATCTTTGTATCTTCTGTGTGTAGGAGGTTGATTGCTGTGGTACATAAGAGGGAAACACATCAAACCTTCAAAGGAGGGCAATTGGAGAAGTTGCCCATAGCAACCAATTAGAAGGTTTGATACATTTCCACCATTATCCCTTATGACTATTTACACATCATATAATAATTTTCTTTATGGGAATTTCAATTCCTTCTCATTAGTTCCATATTGCCTGTGAAATCCTGTTTTACTTTTTGCTTCAGATTGGGCCTGAAAAGCAGACCACTTATATCTTAATGCATAATCATTTCTCTGTAGTCATATGGGCCATTTCTATTTTTCGTTTGTTTATATACATTGGATTGGGATGTACTTCACCCCCCTGATTCTCCTGTTTCCCTATCAAAACTCCAACATAGCAAAGTCTTTGTTTAATCTTTAACCCGTCTGTTCCCAAGGGACTGCTCAGTACTTTGTTTAGACTGGACTCTCAGCCCTGCATCACGGACACTGTCAGCACTTAATAACTCTGACGTTCTGGAAATGACAATATGGCGGCTCCAATCTAGATAATGCATAATTGTATATCAGGCACAGGATATACTATAGAGGACAACAATGCTTGGCATACTGACAAAAAACTGTCCAGCTATATTAAATCGCACTAATCTTATGAATAATTCACTGTTTTGTTTATTCTATGTTTCTAATATAGTCTCCCGGGTGAAAGAGGGATGCCAGGTGCTGCATTGTTAGACTGTGTATGATACTTAGTGCGTACATGTTCTCAGTTCCTGGTGTGTGTTTTGTGTCTGTGTACAAGTGTTTAGGCCTATTCAACATAAAATATATATTTGTAATTATTTACAGTACATTTTAATGGCTGTTGCTCAAGTGTTCCGCTATGAAGTCCCTCAACTACAGTTTTTGCCCTCTTACCACCAGCTAACTGCACGCGATTTCATATACTTTGTGTATGTATCCATAAATGTTTCTGTAATACATACGATTCTGGATATTGTACTGTACTTTTGGCAACTGTTATTTTTAAAAAATTATTTTAATGAATGAACGCACTTGTTGGAGTTTAGGTTTTTGTAGCCCAGTGGTTCTCAAACTCAGTCCTCAGGACTCCAAACAGTTCATGTTTTGCAGGTCACCTAGGAGGAGCACAGGTGTAGTCATTACTCACTGGCACATTCTAAAACATCCACTTGTGATTCTTTGAGGAGACCTGGAAACATGCAATGTTTGGGGTCCTGAGTTTGAGAACCTGTGTTGTAGAGTATCAGAGCACAAGTAGCACATTAGTGATATAACTAATTTCTAGTAAATTGGTAAGTGCATGAATATTAAATTGACCCTTAAAATGGTAATATTCTTCATTGACAAGGCGAATTCCACCTTTACATATCGGTAGTGTCTTCCATTTCCAGTAAAAGTACTTTGGTGGGAGTCCTTCCCCTTTGTTCATATTATTATTATTATTATTATTATTATTATCCTTTATTTATATGGCGCCACAAGGGTTCCGCAGCGCCTTACAAAGTACATAAACATAGTGCACAAACATAGTACATAGACATAGTACATAGACAGTTGAGCAGAACAAGAAAACAGTGTCATACAGTTTAAGACAATGCAATACAAGTACATGGTATATAAACACTGCTGCAACAGAAGCAGGATGGCAAAAGTCACGGGTTAGGTGCTTTTGAGTATAGAGCAGATAATATAAGTAAAGAAAGGATAAGCACAAGAGGAAAGAGGGCCCTGCTCGTGAGAGCTTACATTCTAGAGGGGATGGGCAAACAGACAGGGGTGACACGGATGGGGTAGAAAGTGAGCATGGGACAGAGGGTTAGGATGACAGATGGGTGGTTTCCTATTTTACAGTATGTGTGGAAGTCATTTGAATTAAGATTTATGCCACTGACATTCTACTTTAAGAGGCAGTTTTTGTAGGTGTCTGTGGAAAGCCATGGCTGTTATATCAGTTTACGTGAAGTCTGACGGGTAGCTGAAGCCACTTCATGAAGGGCTATTTAGAGAGTTTGGTTAACGTATAAACCAGCAGTCTCAGGTAAATGTAGAAATTGGTAAAAGTACTTATTGTAAAGAGATGTTCAGATGTAACATAATAAGTTGTGATCAAGTGTGAATTCTATAAGGCACATTTATTGATTTGGAGGGTGATGGGAGACATGTGAGGTTTGCAGGATATTTATTCCATAGTATATCCGCTGTCCGTGTGTGGGGCCTGGATTTGGTGATAAGTCACCAGATAATAAAAGCAGAAGAATGGAGAAGTAGATATAGTTGTAGGTATGTAAAAAAAATTTATAGTGACACAATGAGGCTGTAATAGTCAATTTTTGATGAAAAGAAAGCTCATTAGTTTTTAGAGGAGGTGAGTGACTCAATAGGGCAGCAGTGTGCCCAGAGAGGGGAGATGCAGGGAGAGTTAGGGATGTTATATCCTTAGAGAAAATACAAAGGAGGGAGTTGAAAAAAAGAAATGTGTAGTACATGGTGAGTTTTAGGTTTGTTTTTTTTAGACAAATTTTAAAGTAATGGTATCTTAATCTGAAATTACCTTAGATGTTGGTCAATGTTTGTTCAACTGTTTGATTAACTGTTATGTAATCACACTTTGTGCATTTAACACTTTGTGCTTTTAACCCCAGCTGCAAACAGCCCCAGCTGCCCCTAGACTGAATATAAGGAGTGGTAACCCTTGATTAAGACAGGCTACAACTGACTCAATTGGCTTGCTGATCAAAGGAGATAACTTGCTCTGAGTTGGAGCAAAAACCAGGCCAGATATATACCATAAACTATGCTTCACTGACCAATACAGACTATACAGGAAGAGAAAAAAAAAAAAAAAAAAACTATGCAAGAGATACAGTCACATACATTTGAATCCACACACGATTGCAAGCATGAGGTTCTATGCAGAATATCGGTGCAATAAGCAAGATGAGACAGTCACATACATTTGAATCCACACACGATTGCAAGCATGAGGTTCTATGCAGAATATCGGTGCAATAAGCAAGATGAGACAGTCACATACATTTGAATCCACACACGATTGCAAGCATGAGGTTCTATGCAGAATATCGGTGCAATAAGCAAGATGAGACAGTCACATACATTTGAATCCACACACGATTGCAAGCATGAGGTTCTATGCAGAATATCGGTGCAATAAGCAAGATGAGACAGTCACATACATTTGAATCCACACACGATTGCAAGCATGAGGTTCTATGCAGAATATCGGTGCAATAAGCAAGATGAGACAGTCACATACATTTGAATCCACACACGATTGCAAGCATGAGGTTCTATGCAGAATATCGGTGCAATAAGCAAGATGAGACAGTCACATACATTTGAATCCACACACGATTGCAAGCATGAGGTTCTATGCAGAATATCGGTGCAATAAGCAAGATGAGACAGTCACATACATTTGAATCCACACACGATTGCAAGCATGAGGTTCTATGCAGAATATCGGTGCAATAAGCAAGATGAGACAGTCACATACATTTGAATCCACACACAATTGCAAGCATGAGGTTCTATGCAGAATATCGGTGCAATAAGCAAGATGAGACAGTCACATACATTTGAATACACAAACGATTGCAAGCATGAGGTTCTATGCAGAATATCGGTGCAATAAGCAAGATGAGACAGTCACATACATTTGAATCCACACACGATTGCAAGCATGAGGTTCTATGCAGAATATCGGTGCAATAAGCAAGATGAGACAGTCACATACATTTGAATCCACACACGATTGCAAGCATGAGGTTCATAGACCATTCATACTCTTCAGTGTTTTCTAGGTATTCTTATATAGCCAGGAGCTTTGCGGGACATGTCCTGCACTGTCCATCTCTTTCCATGGCAGGAAAGATCCGCCACAGATGCTATATGGCTTGTCTTTGGTTGGAACTGGGAGTAGTAAATACGTTTCACTGTGGAACACATACAGTTTCCCTACTATAACATGATAGCGAGGAGGACAGTCTGATTATTATTATAATCTTTTATTTCTATGGCTCCACAGGGGTTCTGTAGCGCCCTATGGGGCGAATTCAATTAGACACGAAAAGCAAGGGTCGGCGTAAAGCATGATGATTTCGCCTGTTTGGACGCCATGTTCTTGCCATGTGCCTCCCCACTTATCTCCGTATTCAATTCCAAAAGAGGCGAAAATGCGGATAGGCAAATGTATTTGATAACAAAACTAGTGAAAACCCAGCATATTTTGGGGAAATCAGTCTGTACCCCAAGAAAAGCCTCTCTGACCCTGGAAATCAATATAGAAGAGTATTAATAGCCCTAATAAAAGTATTTAGTGATCTTAAAATGAGTCAAATGGCTGTGTGAAAATAATACCTAGCCCCCTACTTTTTACCCATTTTCACACTAATTAGTCATGGGGGGGGGATGTCCAAAGGGTTCTGAACCAAGCCCTCACATTTGTACCCCAAAATATGGATTTTGCACTCCTTTTCTCCTGCCTTTTGCTGGAGAAACTTTTTTGCCTGTTTTTGCCTATGGAATTGAATGCGGAGATACTTTGAAATCAGGCGGAAAGTGCAAATTGATGAAAACTTTTTGCCGAGCGCAGCCTTTCATCTCTAATTGACTTCGGCCCTTTATAGGAACATCCCGCAAAATTACATAAGTAATCATACAGAACCATAACATTTTACAAATACACATGATTGCATCATTATGTAAAGTCCACAGAGCGAGAGAGAGGGCCCTGCTCACAAGGGCTTATATCCTAGAGAGGAGATGTGTTGACGCATAAAGGGAGAGAGGAGCAGAGTGTGGCCCTGCGGGGGCTGGAGAGTTAAGGCCCCTACACACTAGACGATATTTTTAATGATTTAGCCGATTCCGAAGCATCGGAACGACAAATAATGATTAACCACCAAGCGACGCACAATATATTGTTTGGTTGTTTGTTAGGTTGCACAGTGTGTATGCACTAAATCGTTTTTGTCCGGGAGTTCAAGGGAAATCATTGACGACATTGCATCGCTTGCAAGTCGTCTAGTGTGTACCTAGCTTAAGGAGGAGGGATACTAGGCTTGAAGTAGATAAATGAGTTGTTAGAGGCATATTTGAGAGAGCAGTTTGTAGTGAGGCAATGTCATGGCAGATGTAGTTACTTTTTGATGGAGAGAGGGTCTCGAGATCAAGAGCGGGGAGGGTGGGAGTAAATAAAGATGGCAAAGAGGGTTGGAGGATTGGGAACAGCTGAGCAAGACTGCATAGCGCAGGGGTGGGTTATAAGCGCCCATCCAGCTGGTGTTGAACTACAGTTCCCAGCATGCCTTGCTACAGATTTAGCATGGCCAAATAGCAAAACTGTGGAAAGGGGGGGCGCTTATTGCCCACCCCTAGCTTAGCAGGTGAAAGGGCAGAACTGCAGGAGATCATACATTTGAAGTGGTGAGAGTGAGCAAGAGAGCGCAATTTCCTCCACAGGCGCTCAGCAGAGCTTGGCCATTTTTTGAGAAAGCAAGTCAGAGAGGAGTGCCAGGGTTGACTGTTTTTAGGCTAATGGTGACTACCATTTGTGGTAGAGTCTAGGGACAGGGCATGAGAGGGTAGAGATGGAGAGAGAGAGAAAGTGGAGCGTCAGGATTACACCCGGTAAGAGTGGCGTTAGAGGAGGTGGGAGGATGAATAGGACGGCTAATGTTGAGGGAGGACGGAGTTGTCAGTTGTTGCAGGAATGAGAGAAGACCAAGTTTAGGGAGTGGCCACTGCGGCATCTAATGACATCATAGGGGGCACAATCAGCTGTGGCGTATTACGCTTGAATACAGAGGTTTTTAAATAGTGGAGTAATTCGTGCTGGTTTATTCACTACTTTGGGTTCTTGATAAGTACCAAAATGTTGAAATTTATATAAAATGGTGATTAAAGTGTCATTTGACTATTTCTTTAAAAAAATATGTTGTTTACACATTCCGACACAATAAATTTGAGCTATTTTATTATTATTATTATGAGTTATATTTAAAAATATTATTTAATAAATTGCCCTGTCAAAATGAATGTGTGTATATATTTGTACATGATATTTATCTGTAAGCAGATTTAGTTACTTGACTTCTTTGCCCTAAATCTTGACTGTTTATGCCAAATCAGTGAGGCCTGCTATGGGTATATCCTGCTTTATTTTATCATGCGCATGTTGGCTTTACCCACTGGACTCAAATAGGGCAAAGGAGATTAATGTTACCTCTTACTAATGGTGATAAACTGGAAGCTGGATAGCATGAGAAACAGGGAAGTACAGTGCATTTTAAAATCAAGCACCTGGTGGTCTCAAAATTAAACTGAGGTTGGGTTTGTTTTGTCGACATTAATGTCAATATGGTCATAATGTCGATACACTTTGCACTTTGCATGTTGCATGTTGACATTCCTCATGTCAATACGGATGAAATGTTGACATGATTAAATGTCGACAAAACTGTGGGACCCATCTGTACTGTGATCATTTACATGGTAGCAGCTCCGGTAAAGCAGTGGTGTTTTCTGGGTCTGGCTGTCAGCTGATCCAGAGTCCCAGCATTCAGCTGATCCTAATACTAACCATAATCCTCCCCCTAGGACAGGGATGGGAAACCTTTTTTCTGCCGAGTGCCATTTTTATAATTATAACATTATTTGTGCAGGCCACGCCCCCCTCCGTGTGATGTCACATGGGGACGGGGCCACAATCGCCAGTGATTACAGCAATGCCAGAAGCATCCTGAGGATGCTCCAGAGAGCTGTAAGGGCAGCGGTGTGACCGTCTGAAGCGTCCTACTCTGCTATCCAGATGAGGCTAGCAGAAAAAAGCTCAGAGGCCCAGACCAAATGACTTCGGAGGCCTTATACAGCCCCAGGGCCTGAGGTTCCCCATCCCTGCCCTAGGGCCTACCTTTCCTTCCACAACCTAACCCAACCCTTCTACTGGAGCCTATCGCTATCCATCTCTTCCGCAGCCTAGCCCTAACTCTAGTGAGTAACCCTACCGCGGCCTAGCTCTAACCCTCCCCTCCTGCAGCATAACTCTAAAACTCCTCTTAGTGCTTAACCTTTCCCTTGGTGCCTAACCGTCCCTCTCGCAGCCTTGCTCTAACCTTGGTGCCTAACACAAAACTTCTCCTCCCACAGTGTAACCCTAACCCTCCCCTTGGTGCCTAGCCCTTACCTTAGTGCCTAACGCTAACTCTCCCCTCCCACAGTGTAACCCTAACCGTCCATTTGGTGCCCAACCCTCCTGTCACGCTGCCTAACTTTAACCCTCTGCTCCTTGCAGAACGCAGACATTTCGCACGTCAACATCATAGTTGTCAACATCGTGGTGTCAACTTTTTGAAATGGTGACTGCACCCCATTAAATTGCCTTACACAAGACACAGAAATATATAAGCGCTTTTTATATACTTCTGTATAGCTTGTGCAGGTCTTAATATAAAATATTAAGACTTGCATAAGTCTTGGATAATCCCTTTAAAGACTACCACACTGGAGGCGGCCATTTTTGTGAGCCGAACAAAAGTGACTGCCACAATGATATCACCAGTGTTGCATATTAGTAGAGCCACAAAACGGCTGCTTGTGTGAGTGGACGATTTGTACCCTTTAATCATGTCAACTGAAGGGTATGATTAAATGGGCAGTGTTTTCCGAACACAATGAATTAGTAATACGCTACCTGTTCATTCAGGTGTATGAATTAGCACAGACTTGGAACTTGATGACAACGCGGTCTGGATCACTTATGTTTGTGAAATTACCATTTAGAGGAGGTTTTCGTTGTGATGCCCATAAGACCTACTCCAGCAGTGACTTCCACATCGCCTTTGGGAGATACAGCTGTTAAGTAACTGTGCTCAAATCAGTGTTCTCCCCAAGCTGTTTTCTGTGGGCACATCGCGTGGCAGAAACAGCCTACCGCCCGGCACTTTCCCCCTGCCGCATTCCCAGTCACTCTCGCCGACCCCTGCTGTGGAACGCTGGCCTCTGAAGTGACCGGAGGCTCCGAACGCTTCAGAGGCAAGCATTCCCAGTGATGCACTACGTCATGACGTCACCCGCGACGTGAGGAGTCTGTCCTGCACGCCTGCTGGATCTATTAGATCCATTCAGAGCGAGGGAGTGGGAACGCGAGCGCCGAGCATGTTAAGGTAAGTTCTGGGCTGGGCTGGGACCAGTCTGGGGGCACTGCATAAGGGGCACTATTTAAGCCTGGGGGCACTGCATAAGGGGCCAGTTTGGAGGCACTGCAAAAGGGGCACTATTTAAGCCTGGGGGCACTGCATAAGCAGCCAGTCTGGGGGGTGCTGCATAATGGACCAGCCTGGAACCATTGCATAGAGGCACTACTTCAGCCTGGAGGCACTGCATAAGGGCACTACTTCAGCATGGGGGCACTGCATAGGGGCACTACTTCAGCCTGGGGGCACTGCATAAGGGCAAAGCAAAACTACAAGGGGCACTGCATAAAGGGGATAACTACAGGGGACACCGTATAAAGGGGAAAACTACAGGGGGCAATGTATAAAGGGGGAAACTACAGGGGGCAATATATAAAGGGGAAAACTACAGGGGGCGCTGTATAAAGGGCACAAATACAGGGGGTGCTGCATATGGGGATAACTACAGGGGGGCACTGCTTAATGCGCACTTTTGACTGAGGGCCAGTGGGGGAGCAGCCTGAGACCTGTTGGGCTGGAATGATAAGGGAGATACCCCTTTTCCCGGCACGCGCAAATTATGAAGGCCCCCACCCGGCTTCTTCTTGATGACACCTGGCTGGAAAAAATTTCTGGGGAGAACACTGCAAATTGTGGATGTGTATGTGGATATCATTCTGTAAATTCTGACCATGAGCTAGGCATTAAATCCATTCACTAACTAGAAGGACAATCCTCATCCAGCATGTAATATCACATGCTCTTTATGCTTATATGTACTGTAATGTATTTAGAAAAAAAAATGCTTGTCCTCTATACATTTTAATGTTTTAAGAGAGTGCATCTCAGATAATTTTATGGATGTTGTATATAGTTATGGCCTCCATACATTGGCTCTCTGTAGGCAGTATGATTTCCATCTGAATGCACAACATTATAAAAGGTCAGATATAATCAATATAAACATTTATTTCAATAGCTATTGTGGGACATGTCCAACTCCGGTACATTCAGAGATTTACCAGTAGTATCCGGAAAATGTGTGGGTCGGCAGAGCAGGTTGACCATCTCAATGATTTAGAGGTGGTAAAGAAAATGTCTTTAGGAACATGGCATGTAACCTTTATTTTTACATTCCTTACTGCTTTATGTATCCTTTTCCATGATTCATGAAAATGTATTCTTGTGTGTGTCATCAATATCAAATGAAATGGGTTATGATCCTTGCTTGCACTTCATGTTTAAATATCATTCAAAATGCCAAAGGTCCCAGCATCAGGCAAGTGACTCTAATCTAATGGTAATTTTATATTGATCTCCATTCTGTGAGGGTCCTCTCCTTTTTCCTCTAATGATATAATGAATAGATGTACTCTCTTACATATTGTGGTGTGTTAATGATTGGTATACATTGTATCTGTGTAGCATGTTTTGACAAGATTTACACCTGATCTATAAACCTCACAAAATGATTTGGGATATAGACAGCATGTAGCCAGCCCAATTATTACAACTTATAGATGTGTATATTAGCCGGAAGGGAACTACTTCCTAAAACTGTCATATATCCACCTCTTCTTTTCCCTGCCTGTCCAGGTCTCAAATAAGATCTATACTGTATCATATTATTATTAACATTTATTTATGTTAAACCAGCATACAAAACAAACAGTAATAAAATGTAACTGAGTTGCATGCTTACACTACATCGGAACATGTTGCGTCACAGAAAAATGCATTTGATATAATTACTGTTTCAGTCTGGTTGGTTTTGCCTTCTGAAACGGAATTGTTGCTTAGAATCTCATCACTTTCCAAATCCCGCAGGCTATCACATTTGGCCCCAGGTCTCGCCTCTTCTCAGGATATTGATAGAACACATTTGTATCATGTGAAATATATAAGTCATGTGAAATAAAATAATTGTTCTATCCCACTTCAATGTTCCATATAGGAATAATGCATTATGAAACTCAGTCTTAGGTGAGTACTGGGTCCCCAGCTGTCGATGAACTCCATATCCCATTGTGTTCTTGCCAGCCTGCCTTTCATGTAATTAGTCAGCTGAGATATCAGTACATAAATTAGAATGAGTATGCTGTAATGCAAGTGTTACAGTGCAGCTATACAGTTAGAGGCATAAATGGCCATTGCTAAAGAAGTAGGGCTAATATTACATTTATTCTATTTTCGTTCAGCTTTTTGCTCGGTGTAATTGGTGAGCACTTTATTACGGTACATTTCTGTTCACATGGAAAGGAAATAACTGCTTCCTCTACCAGTCACCGGTAATATTCAAGTCCTGAAAGTCAATAGGTATTAGCTTTTTAATCTGGCAGCCGTAAATTATTTAATCATATTATGAGGGGATTTTAATTAAAATGGATGTATGATCACTTTCGTCTTACAGGTAATGGGGTTTCCATATTTATTACAATACATAATAGCGCTATAAATTTAACTCTCTGGACAACGGTGGAAAAAAAAATTCATGAAGATTAGTGCGTGTGCTGGCATTGTGGTTCTTGCACCGGGGAAGTAATGCCTTAGGAGAGGCAAGTGAATGTATGTCACAGATAATAAGTCTGGGGTGAGTGATGTCGCTGACCGAGGGCAGTCATCTCCTCTGCCTTTATTAGTTTTCACATTTAATTGGTGGCAAACCCTCTACCAACATGTCCCTAAAGTATCAGAGAGGTGTAAATAGAATAGTAAGTGGCTGCAGTGTCTATAACGTGGAATAAGAATGAGTTTGCCTGTATGAAACTGAAGCTGTATCTTCACTTAAATCTCTTGCATTCTGCTTGCAGTTTCCAAACATTCATAATAAACAGTTCCTATATACTAGACCTTGTTATATACTCCTCTCCATGTGAACATTCAATTTTGTACTCCTGTAATCCCCCCTCATCCTATTCTTGTCCTTTAATGGAACCAAGTCATCATCACCTTTCCAACAAATTCACAGCATTAGCCTCTGATCATGCAAGAGATAAAATACAGATCAGGAGATATGTGAGGCTCTACCCTGTTCAGTTGTAGGGTGACCTGCTGTCTTGCTAAACACGGCAACACACGTTCCTCTCACTCCATGGACCCCCAAGGACAGGTGTGTAATAAAACAGTTACCTTTGTGGCTTTGCTGTCCCTCTTCTCCTGCACAAGTTCCCGGCCAGCACTGAGGAGCAGCCTTGTGCGACATAAAGACCACATATGGATAGCTCTCTGCCTTTTCAGCTGCTCTTTGCCTTATACCAAGTGTTACAGAGATGTCACCTATTTGTATGAATCAGCAGCAGGGAAAAAAACTCGGTGGGACAGTCGGCTGAAATAAAGACATCTCCCAAATGGCTGTGATTGCAGGAGCAGTGTAGAGGAGTTCATTCCTAATGTCCTTGGCAACAGATCGGTGCTTCATAGATTCCCAGGGTTGTTCTAATTTGTCTTTAGTGGAAGTGCTGCTGAACGGGCTTCCTTTAAAGACTATTGTTAACCCTTCCTCTGCTGCTGCTAGACAGGCCAGTATAGCGTGTCCAGAGATTCCTTTCTACTTCTTGTCTGATGTGTTGTTTCTGGTGTAATGTTCTTGGCATTCAAGTTTATATGTATTTATTGTCATTTTTTCATTTTGTTTTAGTCTTTCTTGCACCTGTCTTAGAGCAGTTAGTAATGGATATTTTGGATATGTGGAGGTACAAACATTTTTGAAAATTAGGTCAAAGTGAGCGATACAGTTAATGTCCAGTTATACAATACAATGTTTTGTTTAGATTGGGTGCTTGGAGAACAAAGCACTTCTAAGTGTGGACACACACATTGCCTGTTGACAGCTCTGTGTAATTCTTTTTGTTGAATTATGTATCCAACGATCTAACATGGTTTCTCTACATTTTTTTTTTCTTGTTTATTCACTCCCTTTCCCTTCTACCTGTTGCCAATGAATTGCTCTTTTTCATTGCGGATGCCCTTCTTTCCCTTCTGTTACCTTTCTTGCCCCTTCTGCCAGCTCCCTTGCCCCTTCTATTTGCTCTTTACCCTTTCGCCTGCTCTCTCACGCCACCTCTCTCTCTACACTTCTTCTTACTTTCTACCCGATTTTCTGCTACTCACTTTCTTTCCCCCTTTATTGCCTCACTGTCTCCCTCCTCCTCCGTTCACTGTCTCCCCCTCCTACTTCTCTCACTGTCATCCCCTCTTCTCAACCCCACTCTCTCCGCACACTCCCTCCCATCTCCTCCTCTCTCTGTTTCAGCCTCTACCTGTACTCACTCCCCCCTGCACTTCTTCTCACTCGCCCCTCTCCGCATGCTCCCCCTCTCCCTCCTCACTTACTCCCTCCTACCATTTTGCTTTCTCTCCCCCCATCTTCCTCTGCACGCTCTCTCCCCTCTCTTTTTCTGCACACTCCCCTTTTTCCTCTGCTCACACTCTCCCCCCTCTTCTGTTCACTTCCCCCCCTGTTCATCTGCTCTCTCTCTCCCTCTTCCTCTGATTGCTCTCTCACCCTCTTCTTCTGCTCGCTCTCTCCCCCTCTTCCCCTGATTGCGCTCTCTCCCCCTCTTCATCTGCTTGCGCTCTCTCCCCCTCTTCATCTGCTCACTCTCTCCCCCTCTTCCTCTGATTGCTCTCTCCCCCTCTTCCTCTGATTGCTCTCTCCCCCTCTTCATCTGCTCACTCTCTCTCCCCCTCTTCCTCTGATTGCTCTCTCCCCCTCTTCATCTGCTCACTCTCTCTCCCCCTCTTCCTCTGATTGCTCTCTCCCCCCTCTTCATCTGCTCACTCTCTCTCCCTCTTCCCCTGATTGCACACTCTCCCCCTCTTCATCTGCTCACTCCGCCACTTCTTCCCCTGATTGCTCTCTCCCCCTCTTCATCTGCTCACTCTCTCTCCCCCTCTTCCTCTGATTGCGCTCTTTCCCCTCTTCTTATGCTCGCTCTCTCCCCCGTCTTCCTCTGCTTGCTCTGCCCCCCCTCCTCTGCTCTTGCTCTCTTCCTCTGCACACACACTCCACTCTCTTATCCCCTCGATCATTCTCTCATTTCTCTCACTGTCACCCCCTTTTCTCAACACCACTCCCTTTGCTCATTTCCTCTCATCTCTTCCTCTCTCTTTACCAGCCCCTGCCTCTACTCACTCCCCCCCTGCACCTCTTCTCACTTGCCCCTCTCTGCTTTCTCCCCCTCTCCCTCCACCCTTACTTCCTCCTACCCTTTTGCTTGCTCCCCCTCTTCCTCTGCTCTCTCTATCTAGCTTTTTACCTGTTAATTGTCTTTTTTTTCTCTCCACTCTTTGGGCCGTATTCAATTAGAAGCGAAAAGCCATTTTCCGCGGGAAAGTATCGTGGATCGGGGCTTTTCTCGTGGTCGGAACTTATCTCCAAATTCAATTCCAGTCGGTTTTCGCCTACGCGGAAAGTCAACGCAATGTAATAGGCAAGAAAGATTCGCCTAAGAATAGCAGGAGAAAAGAAGTGCAACATTTTTATTTTGGGGTGCAAATGTGTGGAAACCTTAAGAACACCCCAAAAAATACTTTAATTTTGGGGGCTAAATAGCATAAAGTGGGGGGGACAAGCATAAAAACTAGTGAAATAGACGTCTTAGGCTGCTGCGAGGAGCCAAGTGTTTTTGGGATTGCAGGTGCATGTATGAGGGTGGTTTTTCATGTTTTTTTAAAACTTCACTTTAGAGACATTAAAATATGCTAGCACCCATTTTCATGTACCCCAAATATGACAGGACTACTTATTTTCACCAAACAATACTGCTTAATGCCATTCTTCTTCACTTGCGCAAAGACGCTAATAAGAAGCTATTGAAACAACTTAAGTACCCCAAACAGTTTTATTAGGGCTATTCGGACACATCTACATTGATCCCCAATGTTAGTGCATCTTTTTGGGGGGTTCAGGGTGATTTCCCCAATTCTTACAGCACTTTCCACCTGTTCTGACTTCGCCGCTTGCTTTTTTTTGCGTGGTTTGTAATTGAATATGGCAAATTCCGGGGACGCGCATGATAAGTTTCTGTGTCCAAAACATGCGATGTCGGAAAAAAGTCAGGCAGGCGAAACTTTTCCGCGGATGCCAAACTAACTGAATACCGACCTCTATTAAATGCTAAATTGATTTCCATATTCAAATAATATCTTAAAGAATATAATTAATTTTAATAATATATAGAATAAAACGCCCCTGCATGATGGTACCCAATTTTACATATATCAGTCTTTCACTTATGTAGCTGGCTGTTACACAGTGTCATGCTGACGAATGACCAGGTACTGCTTGAGATTTTATGATTTGCCTTTGGCCAAGGTCCAGTACTCTAATTTTTCTATAATGTCCCTAATTCATTTTGATAATCTCTAATGACAGTGCAGGAGAGGTCTTCTATTCCATCTTGGTGACCTAAGTGATGTATGTTGGGTAGCCATTGGAACAGTAATTAGCCTTTTCAATATTCTCATTCTACACTTGTGAGCCACACATCTCTCTTTTCTACCGCTCGCTCAACTCGCACATCACAGACTGTCACAGCAAGTGAACCATTGTTCTTCCATTCATTTATTTGGTGAGATACAGTGAAAGCCTCAATAAAGGCTGCTCCATCTGCATGCCATGGTTACCTTTACTGTTCATGTTTCCTTTTCTATTGTAACACAGGTACCAGAAAAAAATGAATTAGGCAGTTGCCTGGATAGGTTAATGAGTGCCCTCACAGAACTGGGGGTGTCAATCATAATGTCAAAAAGACTCTGCATATGAGTAGCTGGGATTGCAGAAGATCCTAGAAAATAATTGCAAAAACCCTGGGGGATTTTTAATTAGCACTCTGATTTGTTCTTGTGAAAAGTTAATCTTGTATGTTACATAAAGAATTTCTTTAACCTTTTCATTTCTGGGTTGGTTTGCACATCATTGTTACCAGTCATTGTTTTGTGTCACTGATTTCCCTGAGAGTAACTTTTTTGTTGCTTACTTTATTTTGGAAGATCATTAGAGCAAATGGACTATAATTTTTAAATGCGTTGTGTAGAGCAAATATGCAAAATAATATCTTTATTATTATGGCCAAACTGTTGCATTATAAGAAAGCTACCTCATAAGTTAGGTTTGAGGTAGGTAAATGTCTCCCAAAACTGTGTACAGTATTATCCCCCTCTTAAACAAATACTGAAGATAAGCGAATACACGAGAAGCGAACATTTTTGTTTAAGATGAAATTGATATAGTATGTTTAGGTTACCTATGAGACTGCAAGATCTTACTCAGACTCAAGCTAATGCACTCTCGCAGAGTGATGTTGGATTGGCAAGCCTTATACTTCTAAGCAATTTTTAATAATGGTGTAGATAACATGTTGAATAGATTTAGTGAACTACAAATGTTTCGTTTATCTAGTATGTTATGTAACAGCAATTGCTAATGCTTTGTTTTACAGTACATAAATGGTAACGCTTTATTATATATTCATGCATGATATATTAAGGAGGATGTATCTTTGGGCAGCACAGACGGTGTAATGGGTAGCGTTACTGCCTCACAGCAATGAGGTTATGAGTTAAATTTCCACCATGGCCCTAACTGTGTGGAGTTTGTATATTCTCCCTGTGCTTGCATGGGTTAAAGCGGTGCAGAATATGTGTGCGCTATATAAATAACTTGTAATAATAATAATAATAATAATAATGTATCTAAGGTCCCATTTTATGCTAATTCAAGGACTACTTTTTCACAATACAGTTTTTGCTTGACACAAAAAAAAATCCTATCAACATTGCCATACAGTAGTAAAACTGCTGTAACTGATCTTACTAGATTGATCCCTACGAACAACCCATGGGTAGTTTTGACCTACTGTGAGATTATATAGTGGCTGTCCTCATGGTGGATAGTTCAGGGCAGAAATTCCCAACCAATGAACCATGCCTGCAGACTGGCTTTGTTACAGAGAACCGAAACACTCTTGAAACAAGTTGAATATATACAAGGATTTGAGGATAAAAAAATGAGCGCTCTGTGTATATATGTAAAACACGATCAGAATTGTTGCAGATTAAAAAGAAAACAAAACAGGGTATTATTACCGGTTAAAAACAATCTCCTCTTACACCACGTTATTTTATTTCCTTTTTTTGAACATGTGGTGTTGAATAAAGCTATAGACCAGGGGTCTTCAACCTTGGCCCTCCAGCTGCTGTGGAACTACACATCCCAGCATGCACTGCCACCTTTTTGATATAACAGCATGCTAAAACTATGGCAGTGCATGCTGGGTTGTGTCGTTCCACAGCTGCTGAAGGGCCAAGGTTGAAGACCCCTGCTATAGACGGTCCCTCCGGTGTCTGTGATCAGCTGTTTAGACGGCCAGTGTCGTGGTGCTGCTGCGGCGGCATTCTTCCTTCGGCTAGCGCCCAGCTGTTATAGCGGAGAACGGGGGGGGTACGCAGATATGCCTCCAAAGCATTTCATACAATTACGTACTTTTTCAAGGATTTAATGACTTTGTAAAATGTTGACATCCTGCAGGAAGTGGAGGGTTAGGCTGCTGTCGTCGCCGCCGAAGGGGTTTAGGCACTAGGGGGAGGGTTACAGTTATTTATTTATATTATAAATTTATAATATTTATTTATTACAGACATCTCTGCGTGATGAGATGTCACCATGGAATCCAGAAGCCCCCTCTGGAACCAGCTAAGTCACCACTAGACGATTAGGAACATTTTGTCGACATTTCATCAGTGTCGCCATGCTGCGTGTTGACATTACGACCATGCTATCGAGTTACGACTCGTATCTCCAACTGTCTCTCTGCTGTCTCTTCCTGGATGTCCCAGCGATTTCTTAAACTTAATATGTCTAAGACAGAGCTGATCATCTTCCCACCCTCCCACATCACCTCACTTCCCACTATTTCTTTATCAATTGATGGAATAACTATCTCATCTAGTCCCAAGGTGCGCTGTCTTGGAGTTATCCTGGACTCATCCCTCTCCTTCAAACCACATATCCAGAACCTTTCACAGTCCTGTCGTTTCCATCTCAAAAATATTTCTAAGATCAGACCCTATCTCACCCAGGATGCTACTAAAACCCTCATACACTCACTGGTCATCTCCAGATTGGACTATTGTAACCTCCTCCTATCTGGCCTCCCCAAATCCCATCTCTCTCCTCTCCAGTCTGTCCTCAATGCTGCTGCACGGCTTATCTTCCTCTCCAAACATTCTGCATCTGCCTCCCCTCTCCTACAAGCCCTACACTGGCTCCCCTTCCCTTTCAGAGTCCAATTTAAGGTTCTCACGCTCGCTCACAAAGCCCTCACCCAATCTTCTCCCATATACATCTCTGATCTCATCTCCCTTCACGCTCCTCTCCGCCCTCTTCGCTCAACTAATGCACACCGCCTTTCATGCCAGCTGATTACTTCCTCCCACTCCCGCCTCCAAGATTTTGCCCGCACTGCTCCCCACCTCTGGAACTCTCTCCCACTCCGCATCAGACTCTCCACCTGTTTGCAATCCTTCAAACGGGCTCTCAAGACCCACTACTTCATCAAAGCCTTCCAGGTATCATTCTAACTCCTTGCTACATGCTCATTCGTCCCCATCTACCCCATCTGTGTCAACCCAGTTTGTCTTGTGTAATTTACTTCTTACTCACCACTAGGGCACCTAACACTTGGGGCCTGATTCAGACCCACTCGCGAGCGGCTGTCCGCTCGCAAGTGGGTCGATGTTCTGGACTGAGCATGCGCACGACGGAGGGAGCTCCGTCGTGCGCATGCGCCAGACGCGACGAGCGAAGGAAAGTCCTTCGCTCGTTGTGTCTGATCAAAGGGGGCGTGCTGTCGATGTTGATTGACAGCACGCCCCCTTTGGTAGGCGTGCCTCCCTGACGGGGGCGTTCCCACGGGAACGCCTCCCGTCAGAAGCCGGCCCACTGACATCACTAGTGATGTCAGTGGGAGTGATTTTGGCTCTGATAGAGCCAAAATCACTCCGGAGTTTGCGGTTGTAAACCTCAACCGCAGGCTCCGGCTCGCAGTTTCGATGGTCGCGATGGTCACGACCATCGCGGCCATCAAACTGCACGCTCGTATAGCCTGTGGGTGGTGACCCACAGCTATACGAGCGTCCAGGAGGACGCTCCATTTTCATGGAGGCCGGCCCTCATTCAGAGCGTGCGCTCTGCTCAGAGCGTACGGCTCTGAATGAGGGCCATGGTTGCTTATGCTCTGTTGCTTATCTGGGTGATATGGTCACTAATGTAGCAATATATATTATCCATGTCCTGTATTGTATTGTTCTGTAAGTCACTTGTATACAATTTGTTTTTGTACTTTGTAAGGCGCTGCGGAACACTTGTGGCGCCATATAAATAAATGCTAATAATAATAATAATAATAATGCTGACATTCTCCTGATGTATATTGACAAAATATACCACACCCAAGCCAAACAGCTGTCATTTATTAATGATGTAAAGCATACTCCTATTTATTCACAGTCCTTGTTTTATATTGTTTGTCAGTGACACGTCACTGAACCATCGAGTGGTACCTGTGTCAGCAGGTAAGTCACAATTCCGAAAAAGTTGAATATCGCTGTTATAGGGGCTTATCTTTACATTAGTAAGTGGTGCTTTTTATTGTATATTGGGAAAGGGTGAAGTCTCACTCAGTCTGTCAGCTGCGTTCTGAGTAACATACCATTTAATTGCCCAAATCACAAATATTGTGCAAACATTAAAAAGCACATTTGCATGAAAACTATTGATTGCATTATGCCAGAAGACACTGAATGAACATTAAAAGATCATTTTGCTGATAACTCCCAGGTTGGTATAAACAGCTGTGTGTAGCGTTCTCATTGCGGCGTAACCACAAATTATAACTACATTTCCTCTAGCTCAGTATCTGCAATGTTACTTACACACCACAGATGCCCCTTGAAGACAGGGACTGAAGACTAAAAATACAGTAACACACAGTCAGTACATACTACTTAAGCAGGATGCACTTACCCATAGTCGGTAAGTTTTGATATTGTTTCAGTTTTGACATTACATTTTTTTTAGTTGTAATTGGTATGAGATGCCAGCGTCTGAATAGCCAACCCCCCCTTCCCGCACCCTAAACCTTGCCCTCCCAGGGGGGGTGTCTATCCCTAACCCCCCATCCCTGTAGCCTAACCCCAACTCTCCCTGGGAGGTGCCTAACGCTAAATCCCCCCAGGGGGGCCTAATCTTAACCCCCCATCCCATCCCGGTAAGCGTGCATACTTGCCACCTTCCTGACATTCGTGCTTCCGGCGGTTGGGATGCCAACGCCAGTATCCTGACGTCCATCGGGCTCTCGGCGTCGCCATTATACCGGGCAGCGGGATTCCGGCTGGCATCCCGTCCGCCGGCATATCAACTGCATCCCATTTTAGTTCCTTTATTACAAGCTTAGTGATGCATCTTAGGAGCATATATACCGGTGATGTTTTTAGCTTTGTTACATTTACATATTCTTCTAAATGTAAATATGTCAGAACAGGTTATTTGAAACGTATAATGTTATCTTGCTGCATTGTCCCTTTTACTAATGTGAGTGAGTTATGCTGTATTGCTTTGCTGCCAAAATAAAAGGGTGGCCTTGTAGAAAGAAGTGGATTGTGATAAAGTACCAACGAATCAGCTCCTCTGTCACTTTACAGGCTGTGTTTAAAAATGACAGGAGCTGATTGGTTGGTACTTTATCTCTCAACAAGGCATAGTACACAGACCCCAAAGTTACTTATCTCCCATAGACACTTAACAGAACAATGCCTTATACCCACCACCTCACCCATTACCATAAAATCTTTTTAGGATTTACCATGTGATAAGCACATAAAATGTACATGGCAGCTGTTTTTATGCAATTTCCATGATTTGCTCAGTGCACAAAAAGTAATTGATTGAAATTTGCTTTCATTATATTGTCTCTTTAAATAATCTTTAAAATCTTTTTGGGTGGTTATTTACAAATGTAGGTCCTTTTTTGTTTACTAGAGGCCCTTTACATACTAAGGGATGTATTTAATTGCCTCAACTCAAGAGGTTTTGGTAAGTTCAGTGATTAGCCTGCTAATTAGCCTCTCTACAGGGGCAAGGGATGGCTTGTCCTTCCCAAATATTTGAAAGGGGCACCAGTCAATGCATTGGGTTGAGTGGAGGCCATTTTTTTCATATACAATATGAGTTGTTGTTTTTTTGGTAGTTAATGATATATGATTGTAATTGATGTTGGCTATAAGGGAGTTAATGAGTATAAAGCGGTTAATATGTTGAGTGTGGTTGTTACTATGATACTGAAGGAGCTAATTTTACCTGCTGATGTATTTTGTGTGTGACTGGACACATTTTTGTGATTGAACACTACCTTCTGCCATATAAATTTCATTTTGAGATCATTTATATAATAGACATAGAAATTCCTTTTTCTCCCCATTGCTATTCGGGCCTCCCATTTTCTGGGCTTTATACATGAGAAACGAGCGATTGAAGAGTAAAAAAAAGTTTGTTTGTAACTGAACAATAAATGGGCCTGTGGGAAATACGTATTTCATTAACTATGAGTGTTTTCAGGGTGCTGAAACAAAATAATATAAACTCCCCCCACCCAAACCTTGGAACGTTCTGACACCCCTGCTTGTTTCCCATGGTCAGGGGCTAAGCTTGCATGCTAACCGCAAACTCGCCTCTACACCGCCAGCCCCTGTTTTATATCCGCGCAGGTGCAGCGGCCAGTAGGGGAAATAATTGTATTTAAATGGTTAGATTGTAATGTCTATGCTATAATCATACAGTGATATTATACAGAAAATAAATCAACTGCTCAGCAAACAAAAGCAATTGATGCATGCTGTCAGCATTTGAATAGTAAAGGCAAATTGCTGTTATTTTAATCAGCCCATGAGTCTAAATTGATTGATCATTTGAATGCACAATGTAGGAAAGGGATTGGGTGCGGGATAACGGTGCTTGAGATCCCAGCAGTCAAAATCCTGACGCCGGCATTCTGGCAGGGTTAGGATAGCGACACCTATTGGTAGATACCCTAACCCTCCCTCCCCGCTGCTTAACCTAACCCCTCCCCTAGTGCCTAAACCTAACCTCCCCCTCCCCGCACCCTACCCCTAACCCACCTCCCCTCTAGTACCTAACCCTAACAAACCCTCCTCATAGCCCCGCTGCTTATCTACTTACCCATGTGCCGGGATATTGACCACATCCCGAAGTGAAGGTGCAGGGTCGTGACACTTTTTATTCGTACTATCACAATACGTACACACTGATAATATTCTGTAAAAACCATTTGGATGACAACTTCAGATCGGACAATTGCATTTATTTTACCAATTTGATACAAAAATCGCCTTGAATGACGGATTGTAAAGTCTTAGAGGGTCGGATGTCCCTAAGATCTCTGGCTTCCTCAGTACTGGAAATCAGGCATCATGATCCAAATTGTTATATTGATACTATTAAAAATTTATATTACTGCTAGAAAAATGGTTTCTTTGTGGGATCACGTAACTATTTTGCTTTTGGAACTGTGTGAATTGTACAGGCTAGCCTCAAAAATTGATGCTTCAATTATGTTAGTATCTGCATTTTTTCCCCTTGTTGTTTTTATATTATTACACTATAAGTTACATTTTCATTATAAACAAAGCAAAAAAAAAAAAACTATAGATCATGCTAAAAGAGCAGACACATTTGTATGGTCATTGCTATGATGGGAAAGAAAAGCATGTGATCATGTGACCTGTTAAATGCAAACCTGCAGATGAGCGCGCTCTGACAGTTCTCATTCACCCTGGAGCTCAGCATGGCCTCATCTGAGAGATCTATATATTGCAAACGCATTGATAATGCTGGGAATATTAGGTGATTGACCTAATGTTTCGTAGTGTGTGTCCCATAAACTAGTATAATGTCCAGTAATAATCAATATGTAACTTCTTGTTGTTATTATTAATACTGTTTTATTTTTAAAGCGCCACATAGTTTCTGCTGTGCTGTGCAAAGAAAATAGAAATTACGTAACTCTGCTTTAATTTGTTTGTTTGTTGCATCACAACTTTCTTACTTACTGAATTACTGGCTCCTAAGATTTATCCATGGCGTTTTTAAAATCCAAGATAAGAGAGATTTGTGTCAATACCACAGTCTGTTATGTTTTCAAGGCTGTAAAGTCTACATTCTCAGTGTAAGATTATAGTGCTTATTACAGTGTGGCTAATACAAGTTAGATTCAGCCTTGGTATCTTGAGCAGTACATAGGTGCACGGCCAATTGTTGTGCACTGCGCATACGTATGCATTGCAGTGTTCGTACGCAAAGGCTCCACTGCAATCGTACTGCAGGGGGGGTCGGCAAAGCACAGGCGTGCCAGTGTGTTTGAAAGCCGTTACATGGGAGTGCATAAATTCGCCACTGCGATGCCATACGTAGCTTGGCCTTTCACTGTGTGCGAGGAGTAAGGTCATACCTTGTGCAAGTGTGCGTGAGGCCGCGATGGTACTCGATGTTACCGATGGTTTTGCAGACTTGCAACGTATTACGGATGTATGTAATGTGAAGTGGGCATCTTTATGTTTGGCTGCGATGGCATTGCTATAGCAATCATTAGCATATGTTCGCAGTGGGACTGCGTGAGTAATCGCAGCTGCGATCGCAAAAGCGATCTGTAATGAATCACCCCCTTAGTTACATATCTTAATACAATATAATGTATTGTTTTGGACATGTCTTAAATCTACACTGCTGCCCTCTGCAGGATGTGGGGAAGCTAGTACACCATTGCATCCTGGAAGAAACTGACAAAGGTTGTCCTCCTTTATACGATGTCATCTACAAAATTTGAACTGTAGGAATAGTGATGGGAATCTCCAATTACTAATAGTACTTGACTGACGTTACAGTCATTATGAGTATGGTTGTTCTTGGCTCTCGTCCAGCAAAAATAACCAAATGAGTTACTAGCATGATATTCCTTGTGTGCTCTCGCTCCCCTCCAACATTTTTTTTATTGATGTGTTCTAGTTGTATTGCTTTCCATAGCTTTCCTGTCGAGGGAGTTGCCAAAGTGACCAGCAGCGCTATATTGACTTCTGGCAGCAACGCCTTCACCCACCACTCACACCAATATCACTGCGTGCCCTGTGCAGTACACCGACTTCTATGTAGCCTATCCTATTCATGTGAACGCAGGCACAAAGCACCTTTCACCCATCCCTTACCGACCACGCGCATGGTGCCGCATCTATCTCTTGCATTGATGATTTCAATAAATTTTTTGTTGCTTAGCTTTAACTTCAAGATGAATTAAAGCGCAGGTTATTTCTAGGAGTTTCCGCTACCAAATGATGCAGTTTTCATGTAAATCGGTTCAGTTGTTTTTGCGCCAACTTACCGTTCCTAGATTTGGGGTGCAACATGGTATGTGACCACATTGTTTAAATTGAAATCACAGGGGCTCTGCACTCACCATAATAATTAACTAATAATTATAATAATAAACAGTGGGGTTTTGGTTCATGAATTGATCAGTGCATTTAAGCTTGTAGCCCCCATCGAGGGACCACTAATTACTGCAAATCCCTACTCTAATGATTAAAATTATAGCATGGAAATAGCTATCACATTAGTGTTAAACTCAAGTTATTCTACCTGGTTTAAAGCTCACAGCAACTTTGCTTTTAAAGGTGAGACAGTCACCTAGCACACCTGTTGCAGAGCACCTAGGAAGAAAGCTGGCACAAGCTAGATTAAACAGGTTAAAAGGGGTGCATGAGAAAATGTATTGTGGTTATTATGGTGAGTGCAGAGCCCCTGTAAATTCTATAAATATATATATATATACAGTGATCGTGCTGAGCCACAAAATGTGTGTGTCCCAGGGACCCTCCATTTAAAAAAATGGGGTCCTAGCTGACCATTTCTGGCTTCCATCATAATGTATGCTTTAGAGGTCCCCATATGTCTCTAGGACCTCCCCACATGCCACCACACATCCCCTTAGAATGCCCATCTGATACCGCCAACAGCATCAGACCTCCCCACATGCCACTTAAATGCCCCCAGTAGTAATCCCCTCTATGCAGTGCCCCCAGTAGTTGACCCCCTATGCATTGCCCCCAGTAGTAGTCCCCCTATGCATTGCCTCTAGTAGCTAGGCATTGCCCCCAGTAATAATCCCCTCCTATGCAGTGCCCCCAGTAGTTGACCCCCTATGCATTGCCCCTAGTAGTAATCCCCCCTTATGCATTGCCCCCAGTAGTAGTCCCACTATGCATTGCCCCTAGTAGCAATCCCCCCCTATGCAGTGCTCCCAGTAGTTGACCCCCTATGCATTTCCCCCAGTAGTAATCCCCCCTTTGCAGTGCCCCCAGTAGTTGACCCCCTACGCATTGCCCTTAGTAGTAACCCCCCCATGCAGTGCCCCAGTAGTTGACCCCCTATGCATTGCCCCAAGTAGTAATCCCCCCCACTATGCAGTGCCCCCAGTAGTTGACTCCCTATGCATTGCCCCTAGTAGTCCCCCTATGCAGTGCCCCCAGTAGTAATACCCACCTATGCATTGCCCCCAGTAGTAATCCCCCCTAATGCATTGCCCCAGTAGTAATCCCCCCTAACGCAGTGCCCCAGTAGTAATCACCCCCTATGCAGTGCCCCCAGAAGTTGACCCCCTATGCATTGCCCCCCAGTAGTGGCCCACATATTTGCCCGTTAGTGACCCGGGCCTAATGCCCAGGTCACTCACACCTATTTGGGGGGCAGATACCTTCAGTTGGGCCTAATGCCCGCCTATATACCCACAGGCCTATTTCTGAATTTATCTCACGGGCCTAGTGCCCGACAACCCTGGTGGTCTAGGGAGGGGTTAAATACCAAGGCCGCCTACAGTACAGTGGAAGAGGCTGCGGGGGGGAGCTTCGTTAGCTCTTTTTCTTTCCACCCCGGCAGTCCTCTCCGGTCCTCAGCTTCATTCTTCTGCCGCTGGCCCGTCCTTCCTCCTTGATCATGCCATTTTCTGCCTCTTGCACAGCTGCTGGAACTGTTGCCGCAACACTCTTCTCTTTGGGAGGTCTTCGCTCCTCCCCCTACGCCGCCGAACTGAATTTTCCCGCTCAGTGGCGTCTAATAAAAGATGCCGCGAGTGGGTGGGGCTATGACGCAACGAGCTGCGATTGGCTCATCACGTCTGCCTCCTATTGGCTGCTGGACCGCGAGCCAAACATGTACAAAACAACCCGCCGCCGCTTCTTGGCTTCCGGGCGGCGAGCTCCGCTTAGCTTGCCCCCGGAGCCAAGCCTCTCCTGCCGCCACTTTACCGCCGACGCTGCTGGAAGGGCGCTGGGAACAAACACACTGTCTGACTCTCATTGGCTGCTATAACAAACAGTGTTGTGTTTGTTACACGCTGTGCTGCAGCCAGCTGTCAGGGATTGGCCACAGCACAGCGTGTCCCTGGGGACCCGGATACTTTTCAAAAGTGAGTCCGCAGTGCTCAATCCCAGGTAAAAACCGCTATAGCGCGTATTTGTGAACTGTAATATATATATATATATATATATATATATATATATATAAAACTCCCCTTGAAGAAGTCCAAAACGCGTCGGGGCGAAACGCGTCGGGCCTTCCATTAACATTTGATACATGGACTGAGACTTTTTCATTTTGAACGATATGGACTCTCCAAACATTTTCTAGCACCAAAATTGTGTATATGGCCGAGTTAAGTGTTTTTCTACTTTTTTTAAGATATTTATTGTAATTTATGTGTCTTGTTTTGATTAATGTACATGGTGTAGAAATATGACTCTCTATTTAGCCTATCAATAAGGTATTTACTGATATCTATTAGAGGGGGAGAAGTAATATAGACCAGGCCAAACCAACTTGAGCTATAGTCACATCTTTTTATTAGTGTATTTTTATTCACTCGTATTATATTCACAAAGAATTGCTTCAAGTCACAGAATTCTTCACGGAAACCTTTGAGATCACCACTTGGAATATTACAGTATTACACTACCCTACACCAAGAGTTTATCTATCGCATATATGTGGCACAATTTGAGTTTGTTTTCACTGCACTTGGATAATATACACTATTAGATGCTCCTTTTTCTCTTTTACTCTCTCTCTATAGATGGGGGTACATCGTTCCTCGATTCGAGCTGCTTTGTTGAATGGGAGCAGTGATCAGCCGGTGGCTCGCCACTTTGTTGAGGCTGGCCACAATTTGGCTAGTCTTCGTTACCAGATGATTGAATTTATATCCCCCCACTTAAGAGAGGGGGTGATCGCAATAAGCTTTTACTCAAACGAGAAGAGTTTTGGATACACTTCCTTGATGTGAGATCCTCCAGAGGGTTAAATGAAGTTCAACCACTGACATGCTACTTTAAGTAGGAACATATATATTTTCACATGGATCCTCTTTTTCTATACATGAATGTATCATGCTATATGGTACTATATACATTGTTAGATACGATTGGTCATTAGATGTATCTGCATCCTCAGATATTATTACCATTAATTCTTTATTGATTATCTGCAGGCTATTTTTGCACATATATATATATATATATATGCATTTATGCCATGATTATTTATGTATAACTTTGTTTCCTTGATGTAAATTCTGGTTTAATATGGCCCAAAAATATGTTTCTACTTCAGGGTCCATAGGGTATCCACAGGATACCTTGGGTATAGGTGTGACGTCAGTCATCGGGCACCATAGAGTTAAGCTTTCAGCCTCCCAGGATGCACTAGGGTCCCCCTCCTATACCCCGCCCCCGAGCCAAGGCACCTCAGTTTAGTTTGGTGCCCCGCCGGAGTCGGGTGCACCTGTTGGAGTGGGGGCTAAGAAGAGCCCCTGAAGCTTTCCTGCATGCTGCTGTGGCTGCACATCTGGATGTACAGCATGGACAGTCAGTCCTGACGTCCATGCTGTCTTCCCTACACCCCCGCCGGTACCAGAACGCCGATACCGATCCGGGGATGCTGGTGAGCATCTGGGGTCACAGCTAGCGGTGACCCCAGATGTTCCGGACCATGGCCGGATCCAAGGGGGATAGCAAGGTAAGCAGCGGGGTCCCGCGGTGGGTGCCTGCTGTTACATGGTCCAGAGTCCCCAGGCAGGGGGCTCCCTGGGGACTGGCTGCAGCGTGGAGCCAGGTAAGAACCTGCGCTTCCACTACCCCCCTGGGACAGCGGACCGCAGCAGAGCGGTAGCGCTGCGGCGTCCCGGGGGTTAAATGCATGCCAGGGGAGCGCGCCTTCCCTGTCTCACAGCCGGCGCCTCCCCCGCTGCACACAGCCCTCTCTGCACCCTGCTGACTGGCCCTGTGGCAGTGCTCCTCCCCCCAGGCCAGCCTCCTCTCTGCTCCTCGGCGGCCATCTTCCTGAACGCATGGTGAACGCTGCTGGAAGCCTGGAAGGAAGCATCTTGGTCTGGGTCCCCCCGCATACCTCTCCTCCACGGTGGTCAGGTCTGTGTATGCAGCTCTGTGTCCTACCAGACTCTGTGTCTGCGTAGTTGAGTGATCAGCGCTGGTTAGTGCAGGAATTGATTTTCTTTGCATTGTATGTGACTGTGCTAGCGCTGCTGCCTGTATCTTCTATTCTGACTGTCAGCTTTATTACTGTCCCTGTTCTTTCTGCTAAGCCCTTGCGGTGCGGTGCTGCAGGGTGGTCTCTCACCTCTTAAAATACAATTGGTGAGAGGGGTCACATACTTAGTACCAATTTGTCTGAAAGTGATTTTCCTCTCCGGCTACAGTGTACTACGTGTAAAGTACCTTTAGCGGAGGGGGAGGGTAGCGCGGAGAGCCTCTGCCGGCAGTGTTTGTCAATGGCGCAGCCTATTACGGGTACAGGAGCCGCCCTGGGCTTGTTTCGCTCAGGCGCTTACAACCTTAGTGGGCCAGTTAGCTCCGCAGCCCGTGTTTACGCAGATGGGTTTGTCCCAGCAGTCAGTGGTGTCGTCACCCATGCAGGGTTTCCCAAGACAATCGGTGGTACCCCGCAGTCTCCCTATTTCCCCTCTCCCGGTTTCTCAGGAGCCGGCGTGGGTTAACTCCCTGACGAGTTCTGTACAGCACTTGTCGGATGTGTTGCAGGGGGAGGCTGTGATGCGGCCACATAAACGGCCGGTGGCGTCTCTGTCGGCTCCTTATGAGGATGACGAAGGGACGTCTGATGATGGGGAGATTCTGGATCTTTACGATCAGGAACCTCTCCATACTAAGGACGCTGACGCTAGGTCCAAGGTATATATTCCTGGACTTATTCGGGCTGTCCGCACAGCCTTGGTGATTGAGAACGAAGTTCCCCTAGCTGCTAAATCCAAGTATGCCTTTTTTAAGGATGTGAAGGGTGACGCCACAGTCTTTCCTCTTTCGGGTCAGTTAATGGACCATTTAGAGGAGGCGTGGAAACAGCCTGGCAAGCTATACCAGCCGCAGAGGCGCCTGGCAGTGGCTTATCCTTTCGCGGATAATTATTTTGCTAAGTGGGAATCCCCTCCATAGGTGGATTCTCATGTGACACGTCTTGTCCGTAGTGCCACATTACCGATGCCATCCATGTCCTCCCTTAAGGATGCTACGGACCGCAAGGTGGAGATCTGCCTGAAGTCCGCTTATTCCCTTGCGGGGGGGGGCAGCGCGGCCGGCTATGGCCATTTGCTGGGTTGCCAGAGCGATGGAGCGCTGGGCGGATTCATTGGAGGCGTCCTTTGATTCCGGCTGTCCGGCCGAACAAACGGAGTTGATTGGTAATCTCCGTGATTCGGCCACTTGTATCAACGAGGCGGCCGTAGACATTAGTACACTGGTGTCTCGAATTTCTTCAGCAGCAGTGGCTGCTCGTCGCACGTTGTGGTTGCGATCCTGGAAGGCGGACGCTGACTCCAAAAAGGGTTTGGAGGCGTTGCCCTTTAACGGACAAGTTCTCTTCGGTCCAGATCTGGACAAGATTGTGGCCACGCTGGCGGCAGCCAAGTCGGCATGTCTCCCGTCGGCCGCGGTTCCTTCTGGTTCAGGACCATCGTCCTTTCGGTCTTATAGGGCCCAGGGCAGGCCCAAACCACAGTCTTTTCCCCGACAGGCTGGTCCCAAGAAATCGGCCAAGCCCCGGAAGCAGGCATGGAGTACCAGACGTCCGGCCCCTAAGCCTGATGACAAGCCTGACGGTCCGGGCCTCCCGTTGGGGGATCCCAAAGTGGGAGGCCGCCTGCTGCAGTTCGCCCAGTGTTGGTCGGTCACCACGACGGACACTTGGGTTCGCGAGGTGGTCTCCCACGGGTACGCCCTCTCTTTCCGGCACAGACCCCCGGCTCGATTCTTCACCACGGGTCTACCATCAGACCGGAACAAGGCCACGGAGCTGCGAAAGGTCTTGCACACTATGCTCCAGGCTGGAGTTATAGTGCCTGTTCCATTCTCCCAGAGGGGCCAGGGTTTCTATTCAAATCTTTTTTTGGTGCAGAAACCCAATGGGTCGTATCATCCGATTCTCAACCTCAAAGCTCTCAACAAGTCTTTGCGGGTGCCGAAGTTTCGGATGGAGACCCTACGGTCCATCATTCTGGCGCTGGAACCTGGGGACTACATGGTGTCATTGGACATACAGGACGCTTACCTGCATGTCCCTATTCTTTTGCGCCATCAACAGTTCCTCAGGTTTGCAATCCGCAGCGACCACTTTCAGTTTCGGGCGTTACCTTTTGGCCTGGCGACAGCACCGCGTGTGTTCACCAAGGTGATGGCGGTCATGGCGGCTTCTCTGCGGCTGCAGGGAGTCCGCATGTTGCCGTACTTTGACGACCTGTTATTAGTGGCAGGATCTCCAGAGCTCCTTCTACGTCACTTGGACTTGACCATTGCGCTACTGCAACAGCACGGCTGGTTAATCAACTGGCAGAAGTCCACTCTAATCCCGTCTCGGCGGATTCTGCACCTCGGAGCCTTATTGGACTCGGGACAGCAAAGAATCTTTGTGACGGGGGAAAAGATCTCTGCTTTACAGTCGAGGGTGCGCAGTTGTCTGCACAGCCGCCGGGTGTCTCTACACTCGGCGATGAGGTTACTGGGCTCCATGGTGTCGGTGTTCGACATGGTGGAATATGCCCAGTTTCACTCCAGACCTCTGCAGCACCTGATCCTGTCCAAGTGGAACTGGCTGCCTTAGTCTCTAAAGTCCCAGACGATAGTGCTCACCCCGGAGGTTCGCCTGTCCCTTGCCTGGTGGTTGCAGACGACCCATCTCAGCAAGGGACGTCCGTTCTGGGTACCAAATTGGGTCCTGTTGACAACGGACGCCAGTCTTCGGGGCTGGGGAGCAGTTTCGGGTCCACACTTGTTCCAGGGCAGGTGGACGCCGACAGAAGCGGAGCTTCCAATAAATATCTTGGAACTCCGTGCAGTTTTCAATGCTCTCCAGCAGGCACATCGGGTTCTCCAGGGTCGCCCGGTGCAGGTCCAGTCGGACAACGCTACCACCGTGGCCTACATAAACAGGCAAGGAGGAACCCGAAGTCGGGCGACTCTCGTAGAGGTGTCTCTGATCCTGGTATGGGTGGAGCGCAATCTTCCGGCCATATCAGCGGTCTTCATCCCGGGAGTGCTAAATTGGGAGGCGGACTTTCTAAGTCGCCAGGACGTTCATCCGGGGGAATGGTCACTGCACCCGGACGTTTTTCAACTGCTGGTGGACAGGTGGGGTCTTCCAGAGATCGACCTCATGGCGTCCCGGCACAACAACAAGTTGCCGGTGTACGGGTCTCGCACAAGAGACGAAGAGGCGTCTCTGGTGGATGCTCTGTCCGTCCGGTTGACGTTCCGGTTCGCATACCTGTTTCCTCCGATTTCCCTTCTTCCACGGGTAATCCGGAAATTCAAACAGGAAGGAGGGACTCTCCTGTTGATAGCTCCCGCGTGGCCCAGACGGCACTGGTTCTCAGACCTTCAGGGTCTGTCCGTGGACAGTCCTCTGCGGTTGCCGCTACGACTGGACCTTCTGTCGCAGGGTCCTTGTCTTCACCCGGACCTGGCTCGGCTGTCTTTGACGACAGCCATGTTGAGGTCCAGGGAGTTTTCCAGCTCTGTGGTTCGTACCATGTTGCGAGCTCGGAAACCGTCGTCCGTGAGGATATACCATCGCGTGTGGCATACGTTCTTCCAATGGTGTCGACCGAGAGGTTATGCACCGCTGGAGTTTCGTCTGTCTAGGATACTTGCCTTCCTACAAGCGGGACTAGATCATGGGTTTCGCCTTGCTTCTTTCAAGGTACAGGTTTCGGCCCTATCTGTCTGGTTTCACCGTAGGATTGCTACAATCCCGGATGTGCGCACCTTTATGTAAGGTGTTCTCCTCATTCCGCCGCCCTTTGTTCCACCTGTTGCGCCTTGGGATTTGGCTGTGGTCCTGAGGGCTCTCCAGGGACCGCCGCTTGAGCCACTGGGCTCAGTGGATCTTAAATGGCTGACAGCTAAGACTGTTATCCTTCTGGCCATAGCTTCGGCCAGACGTGTTTCTGATTTAGGGGCTCTCTCTTGTAGACCCCCTTTCTTGATTTTTCATGGGAACAGGGCAGTGCTCCGCACTCGGCCTGAATTTCTTCCCAAAGTTGTTTCCCAGTTTCATATTAACGAGGAAATAGTTGTTCCGGCCTTTAACTCACGTGGTCTTTCAGTGGGTGAGGCCACTTTGGATGTTGTGCGGGCCTTAATGACTTATGTTGACCGCACTTCTTCGTTTAGGAAGTCGGACGCCTTGTTTGTCCTCTATGGCTTCCGTAAAAAGGGTTGGCCTGCTTCAAAGCAAACTTTGGCAGCCTGGATCCGTATGGCTATTTCTGAAGCTTATCTTCATGAAGGTCTGCCGATTCCTCCTTCTTTGAAGGCTCATTCCACTAGGTCTGTGGGTCTTTCGTGGGCAGCTCGACGTGGTGCCTCTGCAGTCCAGATCTGCAAGGCTGCTACGTGGTCCTCTGTCCATACCTTCGTGAGGTATTACAGGTTTGACACCTTCGCCTCTCAGGATGCTTCCTTCGGGCGGCGGATTCTCCTTTCTGCACAGGAGCGTCCCCACCCTTAAAGGATACTGCTTTGGGACATCCCCAAGGTATCCTGTGGATACCCTATGGACCCTGAAGTAGAAAATATGAGAGATGGTAAGAACTTACCTTTGTTATCTCTATTTCTACGAAGTCCATAGGGTTCCACAGGACTCCCGCCCTGTCACACCTGTGCTGCAGATGGGCTTTGGTCTGGTCACCGGTTTTCCCGTCTCCCTCTGGTGAGAGTGTGATTCTTGTGTGTATCCAGATCTTTTTTTCTCTCTCTCCCTTCTCCTCCTCCGGCCTATGGCTTGGTAACTAACTGAGGTGCCTTGGCTCGGGGGCGGGGTATAGGAGGGGGACCCTAGTGCATCCTGGGAGGCTGAAAGCTTAACTCTATGGTGCCCGATGACTGACGTCACACCTATACCCAAGGAATCCTGTGGAACCCTATGGACTTCGTAGAAATAGAGATAACAAAGGTAAGTTCTTACCATATCTCATATTTTCTGTGTGTCATTGTATTTCCCTTACCTGTTGCTATGGTGATGGTTTACACTGACTTGCATCGCGCTGATAAGCAATTACCTCATCTTGGCGCGCCCGTTCGGGGCTCCGCCTGGACGCTGGGTTTAGGGATATAAGGTAAGATGTATATTTGATGATTGTTATACTTCCTGACAAAAATCAATACAGATTGAAACGTTGAATACACCTTCTGTGTGTTAATATTTTCCTTGTATTTGCTGTGAGTGCCACAAACCTGGAATTGTGTGTACGCGTGATCGCATTGTGGAGGCACTAAGGATTTTTTATATAGGAGTAACGGACCATTTGAGTACAATATATATATATATATATATATATATATATATGATAGTCAAGCAAAAGAAAAACCTCTAAAGTATAAAAACGAGTACTGCAAAACAAGGGCTGATTTCTAATAAATAACTCCCAAAAGATTTGACCCTAGCGCAGGAAGAATGCTATTTTATCTTATTGTAGCATGTACCACATTTTTTAGAAATAATGCACAATGATTCCATCAGCTCCACATTCTATATTTTGAGTAGTACAATGTGGTAACTATGGAGGTAATTGATTTTCTTTTCTATAGCATAGTTAAAAGCATTTCAGAAATACAAACATAAAATCCACATGTAGATTTAGTCTATATTATTGGTTTTCATTTCCCTATATTCCCACTATACTTTCCTACCATCACTTCCTGCACTTGTCAGAGATAGTATTAAAACGGTGGTTTAAAGGAGCTGTACCCCAATAAAGTTTAAATACTGAAATGCATGTAGATCTGCATTACACTATTTTAATTGTATTGGGGTGTATAATTAAAAGGACACTGCGGCCCGCGGGAGGGGACAACCTGCAGGCTGTTTCAACGGGGCTTTCTGTCCTTTAGAAATAGGGCAGGGTGCGGCGCCCCGTTGAAACAGCCCAGCGTGAGCACTAATTGTGTTTCTGATTTCTGTTTAAGGGTTGGCGTTGGACACCGCTCTGCCAAAAATACAGAAAGAACCATTTCGCTCCATTTACTCCAATACATAGAATTTTAGGATGCCTATATTGTATTAGGGAGCACTCAGTATAGTTTTATAGAGACATAGGGCGGTATCCAATTTTTCTTTTCACCCTATCTTATTTGTTTGGATGGACAAATGGGATAATTCGCACGAAAACACATATGATCTGTGACAAGTTCTCGGACCTATGTGTTTTCAACATTGCGCTGGCGAAAATACAGCTCTTTTCGGGATAATTTTTCAGGGCACATCAGGTCCCAAAAAATATCCTCAATAAGTGCCGGCATTGCGCTGGACTTCGGGGCTAATTGGATAGCTCTGGGGAATACATTAGCGCCCGAACAATGTTCGGGGCTGATTGGATACTGCTCTTAATATCAAAGAAAGTAATTTATATTCATTTTTATTTTTAATTCAGATATTATTCTTCCCAATGTGAGCACTTACATTGATGTTACATTAAAGGAAAACACTTGGGTATAAATTGTTCTTGTTTGCGATTTGCCTTTCTACAGATGTGCCCTCATACACTATTACTAGTCGCAGCAAAGAGCCCTTCTCAGCGCGCCAGGTCCAGTGTGACTAAGCACCTTTTTTAGCTACTTTCATCCGCAAATGCGTCTTGGTCGCAATTGAATGCACTCACATTAAAATATAACTTTTATTATTGGCTTTTAAAAGACCATATGTGGATAGATAAAACAGTGAAATATAAAATTAAAGTGTGTTTGAAGAAAGAAATTAAGTGTAATAAAAAAAAAAAAACACCAAGCCGCTTGAGGCTCATATAGTGACCTTATATCTCTTTGTGATGTTGTTGTTCATATATGTTCACAAAGAAGAATTGGATGTGTATTTACAAATATATATAATTGTGAGTAAGGATATAGAGCCTCACAATTGATGGATGTAATACACTAGTGAAGAATTCATATCTAAGGGAGCAATCCCCTGATATCGGTCTGATACAGAGAGATGTTTCTGTTAATGAAAACTATGAGTCATTGTAGCCCTCTTTGAAACCTCTAGTGTGGAACTCTGACTCTGTTCATTTGTTACCATTTCTCAACACACTCTTCCTGCAAAGGATATATTTGTTACCACTGTGAAGAACCTTTTCATGTAAAGACAATGGCCCTCATTCAGAGCCGCTCGTTAGCGGCTGCTCGTTCGCACTGAGCGATGTTTGCACAACTGCGCATGCGTACGGATTGTAATACGCATGTGCGAACCAGTCTGTGCGGCGGAAAATTGTTTGTTCGCTATATAGCGAATGCCTGCTATTTTGAGTGACAGGAGGAGGCGTATGTGGGTGGTAACAGGGGAAGGTGCTTGAAAACGGAGAGTGGAGATCCGAACGCAGGCGTGCTTAAAGGTCAAAGCGGGCGTTTTATTGGTGTGCATAATTAAAACTGGAGCGTCATTGACCACGCCACTTGGTTTTTTAATACTCAGAACTGCTCGCAAAATAGCGGTTGAAAAAACCAACCACAAGAATAGCGAGCAGTTCATATGCTGTTCGATGTACTCGATTAATCAAATAAATAGCGGACATGACGTATGGTGCGAGCGGCAAGGGGGCGTTTTTGTCAAAATTACAACCGCAAGTTTTGCTCGCTCGTTCAGACTTAGAGGCGTGAACAGACCGCAATGAGCGAACGGATCATTTGAATAGCCACCCCTTGTTTTTGAACGAACGACCGCAAATAGCTAGCGGCTCTGAATGAGGGCCAATGTTCACAGAATCTTAATGTGATTTGTATCATGGTCCCATGAACGAATACTTAAATATATATGAATCTTTATTTTTATTTTTTATTTGGGGACTATATTTATTTGTAAATACACATACAATTATTATTTGCGAATGAAATGTCGTCTTAATCCTGGCTACTGGTATTCCGGCGTTCAGAATGCCGACGCCGGAATCCCGACACTTATCAGAATACTGGTGCTGGCATCCCGACCGCCGAGATCCTGAAGGTAAGTACTGGGGTTAGGGGGAGGGTTAGGGTTAGACATTAGGTAGAGGATTCGATTTCGGCTGCCGGGGGGGAGGGAGGTTAGGTTTAGGCTGCGGGGAGAGAGGGCTAGGTTTAGGCACTATGGGGGAGGTTAGGTTTAGGCTGTGGGGAGGGAGGGTTAGAGTTAGGCACTAGGGGGAGGTTAGGGTTAGGCACTAGGGGGGAGGTTTTGGTTAGGCACTAGGGGGGAGATCAGGGTTAGGCACTATGAGGGAGGTTAGGTTTAGGCTGCGGGGGGGAGGTTAGGTTTAGGCTGGGGGAGGGAGGGTTAGGTTTAGGCACTATGAGGGGGTTTAGGCTGCGGGAAGGGGGAGGGAGAGGTTAGGCTTACTTACCTGGAGGCTTCGGGATTGTAACCTTTTTAGGATGCCGGCATCCCATACCCATCCCTTTGTTAACATATATGAACAACAACATCACAAAATACAATATAAGGTCACTATATGAACCCCAGTCAGATTGGTTGTTGTTTTTTATTACACTTCATTTCTTTCTTCAAACACACTTCCATTATTTTTTATATTTCACTGCTTTATCTATTTGCATATGGACTTTTAAAAGCATATAATAAAAGTTATATTTTAATGTGAATGTGTCTACAAGTAACAATTCTTTCTTCTTTGTGCCAATAAAGTTGTCTACCACATTGGCAATGATAGTACCCCCTATTTTGAATTCAAGCTGAAAGTAAAGCAGATATCAGCATCTTGTAGGGACCTTTTCTAGTTATATTTCTCTCTCAGAGATTTGATCGTATAGGTACAAGTACCTGTGCGGACATATGTGTGTTTTTTCTATTTGTATCACAATTGGATGCGACAAACCGCTTCACAAGACTACACTGATGACGTTGATATGTGGCACTTGTATATCTGTGTGCGACTGAGTCTGAATCTGTATACGAAGATATACAAGTGTTGCAGATCAAATTATTCAGTGCAGTCATGTGAAGCGGCTTGTTGCATCCACTTTGCGGCTAAGACGCAAGCTAGGCGTCTCGCGCCTAGGTGTATGAGGACACATTTGTATGTCCTTGATGAAGGTCCCAATAAGGATTGTAGCTTTGCAATAAAGATCTTTTTGTTTCACTCTATACTCAAACATATTTATAGTTACAGCGACAGGCATTCTCTATATATGCCTGAATGAAAAAGGTCTTTGATTGGGACATTTGAGCCCCTATATAGCAGGATCAGACAAGTGCAACAGTTGGTAATATTCATGACATATGAATATTAGATATAACATTTACTCCCTAACATGTATAATTACTCTACTCCATATAAACATTGTTCTCCAGATGGTGTATGCTCTCTCCATCTGTGGCTCAGGATTTTTTGCAGTCTGCATGTGCTGGTAATAGGAAGCAGGCTATTTTGATGCTATTTAAGCTCAGCCATCCTAAATGAGGCTGAGAATTTTTGTTTTTAATATGAACTGAGTGACCATAAATTAATGTTCTTGTTAGATTTAGTGCTGCTGAGTTTAGTTTCTATTAGTGCTTAGCTAATTACTCTCCGGAGGCTTTGTGCTGCTACTAATGTTGTTTTAAGACAGAGATTCTACGGGGTCGAATAATTATGACACAACAACCCCTTAGACTCGGTATACTAGACTCTCTGGGGTATATTTACTAAAGTGTGGGTTTATAGAAGTGGAGATGTTGCCCATAGCAACCAATAAGATTCTATGTATCATTTATCTAGCACCTTCTAGAATATAATAGCTAGAATCTGATTGGTTGCTATGGGCAACAAATCCACTTCTAAAATCCAGCACTTTAGTAAATATAAACCTAACTGTACAGAAAGGGCTTTTGCCAAAGTCAGGGATGCTTTGCTTGCTGTAATTATCAGTACATCAGGGTATAACCATATTAATGTGGCTTGTGATGCAGCAATTGTGAGATTTAATTTGGGATTACTTTTTAATCACATTGTGCTGGTGGTTGATTTCCCAACAACCAAAGGACTATGCCAATCAACTGAATAGAAAAAATAATGTAACGTTAAAAATAAATCCATAACAATTGCCGGGAAAGGGGATGCAGTCAGACTGTCAAATCCCGGAAAGTGTCTAATGACAGGCGTCGAAATCCCGACGCCTCCCATTAGACCTACGCCGGGAGCCCGACACCCGGTTTACCGATCCAAGGTAAGCTGGGCACCGGGCGCGGACAGCTGCGCGGGGGGGGGTAGGGTTAGGTTAGTGGCTCCCGGGGGGACATAGGATTAGGAACCCCCGGGGGGAGGTTAGGGTTGGCTAGGGGAAGGGGGGTTAGAGTTAGGAAACCCCGGGGGGAGGTTAGGGTTAGGCACCCCCCCAGGAGATTTAGGATTAGGCTGTGGGGAAGGGGGTTAGGGTTAGGCACTGTGGGGGGAGGTTGGGGTTAGGCATCCCTAAGGGAGGGTTAGGGGGGAGGTTAGGTTAGTAAATAGAAAAAATACTCACCTCGAGATCTTCACTGCCGGGCTTCCGCTGTCTGGATTTGAACTGCCGGCCATGCGGTAAATCATACTGATCCCCTGGAAAAAGAGGGGGTAATGTAACAGCAGATTTTTTATTTTTTAAATTGTGGAGTCACCAGTGCTAGTCACGGAGTTATACTTTGGATGTCAGGTGGAAACACAAACTCTATGACAATTTTAAATGAGGTGACTTAATGTAGGAAGTATGGACCTCATTCAGACCCACTCGCAAGCTGGTCGATGTTTAGGCCCTGTGCACGCGCAGCGGCCGCACTGCTCGTGAGCTCCGGAGCTCACTACAAAAGGGGCGGCTGTCGATGTTGATTGACAGCTCGGCCCGTTTTGTAGGTGTGGCGGGGGGGTGGTTCCACAAACGGAGGCGTTCCTTAAGGAACGCCTTCCGTTTTGTGGGCGGCCGCACTGACATCAGCAGTGATGTCAGTGGGGAGCTTCCTGCTCGATCAGAGCAGAAAGCTCCCTGGGGCTTGCGGTTGCCGAGACCCAACCTTAGGGTCTCGTCACAAGGACCGAGAGTCGCGATGATCTTGACCATCGCGACCATCAACCTGGTCGGTCGCTAAAGCTGTGGGTGTTAACCCACAGCTTAGCTAGCGTCCAGGAGGCCGCACTTCTAAAAAGAAGCGGCCACCTACATTCAGAACGAATGTTTGCCCATTTTGCGAGCGCCTCTGAATGAGGGCCTATATCTTTATATGTCGTGTACTTTGGCAAAGCACATAGGCATTGATACACAAGGATTAGTGCTACCTATTGCATAATGGTCCAGCCAGAGGTTCTTGGTGGGCAGTATGACCCAGTCACACAGGAATTTTGGCCAAGGGTCAGGAGGATGTGAAAGTGAATAAAGAGAAAATATGTAACGTTATGTGAGGCGATATAATTGGGTAGGAAAGCTTATGAAGGTTATGTGGGTGGTTCTGGAATTTTATAAGCTTGTCTGAAAAGTTGTTTTCAGGGAATGTTTGAAGGTTTCGAGACTAGAGAAAAGTCTGATTTTTGCAGGGGGAGGGCATTCCCCAGAGTGGGTGCAGCCAGAAAAAAAAGTCTTGTAACCATAAATGGGAGCAAGTAATGCTTGTGAATACTCTTTCTCACTACAGAATGAAAGACTTCCATTTGTTTGGAAATGACTTGGTAGCAACAACAATTATTTTTGTATATTATAGATGTCTTTTCCTTGGTACACAAATCTGAATTATCCAGACCGATTTTTCCAATGGTTTTCTTTTTTCATAGAGTGTGTAGTCCTGCCTGATGCTCAGATATTGAAGTGCAGTTATTTACCAGCATCTGGATCAATATACTTTCATTATTTATATGTAAGCCTTAGTAAGGGTGTATTTACTTTTTTGCACATAGCTTCTTGTCTTTTATTTTTTTGACTAATAAGAAAATAAAATGTGTTCAATTGATTAGTTCTTACATGGTCGTGTGTGACTCCTTTCAGAGCTGGGTAATTATGTTTGCTGCATTAGCAGCAATTATTTACTTTATTTTGTTTATATTTACTATCATGGTCCAGCCGAGGGGATCCGGTCTAAAGATCTACAGTAAAAATGTAAGACAATGTCTAGATAGACACCAGATGTTAGACAGGCAATAGGTCGACAGGGACAAAAGTTCGACCTTGAGAAAAGGTCGACCCACTAAAGTTCAACATGTAAGAAGGTCGACAGGTACAAATGGTCGACATTGTCAATATTTTATACACGCTATATTTCTTGTGTAGTCCGTTCAGAAAAATTTTCCTTCCGCTCGGCACTGTGACGCTTCCGAAAGTTATATAGAAACATCAGCACAGTGCGACTTATTGGCCACCTCACAGTGCAGCTCACTGCTCGGAGCTACGCTGTCGGATGGAGGATGCCAGCCACCCTCCACCTGGACTCCGGCCCCGCCGTGCACTGGAGGCAAGCATTGCAGCCTCCTCCTTTCCTAACCGGTGCCATCCAAAAAAAACGTAAGATGGGAGTAGGGGGAGGGGGTGCACGATGGTCTGCTGCTTATCTGCTGTCAGTCTGCTCCCTGTCCTCATAACAGCATATAGATTATACTATAGTTGGTACCTTACCAATGACATGCTCCGCAACGTGCATGCTACATCTGACCAAGCTTGCTGCAGGAACTTTAGCCACATTGGAACCTGCCCGAAGATGTTCATCTTTAGGGATGCACAGACTCATCCACTCCTTATTTGAAGCACTACTACTGAAAGAATCCTAGGGCTATATTTTCCAAGCACACTTTACACTTAATGTTGGTGCCGCTTTAAATTTGTACCTGAAATTTGCCTGGAAGCTGCCGCTTCGTAAATACAGTTACTAGTTCTTCCTCCTTTTTCTGCCTTCTCCAATCACTATAAAGAAAACAATACTCTGTAATGCTGGCATTCCATATTTTGGCAGTGGTCAAATCAACTAGTGCGGCTCACTGTAAACAGATAGATCTCTAAAACATTGCATTGTATGAGCTATGCATAGAGAAAAAGTGCAGTCTCCATGACAGACCTGATCTTTTCCCCAGGGGCCTTCATCCTCCTCCTCTTAACAAGGCTAAACTCAGTCTCCACCCCATGCCTACAATAATGTCTCACCGAAATGGTATTCATTCTCCTGTAGATCCCCCCCCCCCAACTTTCCTCCCTTCCCCCTCTCCTTATTTTTACATCTGGCCCTCTGCAATATAATATAAAAACTGGCTGTATATTTATTATGTGAATGGAATGTCCAGGACATAAACAAAACTATTACAAATGGTATCGATACCCCAGTGTAATGTACT
The DNA here is from genome assembly GCA_031769625.1 of Taudactylus pleione. Taxonomy (NCBI): domain Eukaryota; kingdom Metazoa; phylum Chordata; class Amphibia; order Anura; family Myobatrachidae; genus Taudactylus; species Taudactylus pleione. The sequence continues at coordinate 32,832,582 of JAUIMM010000031.1, read as the reverse complement.
TAACCAGTAAGTGTCCAACATTTTCTGGTATGTATTTACTTATTAAACAGCTGCATCCCTGCTTCTGCAAAGATTTTTCTCTACTGGAACCACGTTGTCACCTGTCTGTCGATATTTGAATGCCATAAATATCCTGTAAACCATTGAGCAGTTTTGACTGGCGATAGAGGTGTGTGAGTTTTTTTCCTATCATTGAATGCAGTAGATTTTATATTTTTATTTTACATAGCGTTTAGAATATTTTCATCTGCATCTTATTAGCAATGATGACAGTATGTGTTATTGCTTTATGAGTAGACTGATGGTGTTTTCTTAAATGCCTATTTAATTTTCCATAATTTTACCATATTTTATAACATTAGGAAGTAGTGTCTATATTTTATTAGTTATATTATAAATGATGGAAAAAAATCTAAGGTAACATAGTCTGTTTATTAGACTCCTAGTTGTTTTGCAGCTCTGTACACATAAATTATATATGTACAATTCTTGGTTACATATTCCTGTGGTGTCCTTTGTGTTCATCCTTATTTTGCTCCTGTCTTGAGCCATTCAAGGCCCAATTATGGTGCCAGCCATCTGTTATCTGGAGCTGCTATAACAGATAAATGAATAAGTAGTACGGTCACTGTTGGACAATAATCTTTATCGGAGTCTTTGTATAAAAATATAATTGTTCAGTCTTGATTTATAAATAACATTCAAGTAAACATTGGTTACACATTTATGATATGTATAGAAATATTTAACACCTTTATCTGAAAAGCAAAATTCCAAATGATAACATTTTATTTAGTTCATTTAAATATTGTGACATTGTTACCAGAGAATGACCCCCCTTCTCTGAAAATGAAATAAAGAGCATAGCCCCAATTATTATAGATTTAATTGGAAAAAATACTTCACAAACATAAGAATTATATATACCAATATAGTTGTTGATATGTGCAGCATTTGTGTTTTATTACTTGTTTAATTAATAAATATTGGCTTTTAATATAAGCATCTACAAGATATCATTTGGTGATATATAGCAATTCAACAAGTGAAGTATGCTATCCTTATATACTTATTTGTGCTATTAGCAAGAGGATGAGACCTATACAGTGTGTGTATGTATGACACCATTGCTTTCACTGGATTACAAGTCTGCAAGTGCCGCCTATTTGCAGAGTATATATATATATATATACACACTACTATTCAAAAGTTTGGGGTCACTTAGTGCTTTTCTTTCAAAAATAAGGAAAATTTCTGTTTTTTTCAATGAAGATAACATTAAATTAATCAGAAATACACTCTATACATTGTTAATGTGGTAAATGACTATACCAGCTGCAAATGTCTGGTTTTTAAAGGAATATCTACATAGGTGTATAGAGGCCCATTTCCAGCAACCATCACTCCAGTGTTCTAATAGTACATTGTGTTTGCTAAGCGCGTTAGAAGACTAATGGATGATTAGAAAACCCTTGTGCAATTATGTTAACACAGCTGAAAACGGGTTTGCTTGTTAGAGAAGCTATAAAACTGGCCTTCCTTTGAGCTAGTTGAGTATCTGGAGCATCACATTTGTGGGTTCGATTATACTCTCCAAATGGCCAGAAAAAGAGAACTTTCATGTGAAACTCGACAGTCTATTCTTTTTCTTAGAAATGAAGACTATTCCATGCGAGAAATTGCCAAGAAACTGAACATTCCTACAACGGTGTGTACTACTCCCTTCAGAAAACAGCACAAACAGGCTCTAACCAGAGTAGAGAAGAGAAGTGGGAGGCCCCGCTGCACAACTGTGCAAGAAGACAAGTACATTAGAGTCTCTAGTTTGAGAAATAGATGCCTCACAAGTCCTCAACTGGCAGCTTCATTAAATGGTACCCACAAAACGCCAGTGTCAATGTCTACAGTGAAGAGGCGACTCCGGGATGCTGGCCTTCTAGACAGAGTGGCAAAGAAAAAGCCACATCTGAGACTGGCCAATAAAAGGAAAAGATTAATATGGGCAAAAGAACACAGACATTGGAAAGAGAAAGAAAGGAAAAAAGTGTTATGGACAGACGAATCGAAGTTTGAGGTGTTTGGATCACGCAGGAGAACATTTGTGAGACGCAGAATAAGTGAAAAGATGCTGGAAGAGTGCCTGATGCCATCTGTCAAGCATGGTGGAGGTAATGTGATGGTCTGGGGCTGCTATGGTGCTGGTAAAGTGGGAGATTTGTAGAAGGGATTTTGAATAAGGAAGGACAGTGCTTGATTGGAGCCAATTTCCTCCTCTAACAGCACAATGACCTAAAGCACACCTCCAAATGATGCAAGAACTATTTAGCGAAGAAGCAGGCAGCTGGTATTCTGTCTGTAATGGAGTGGCCAGCGCAGTCACCAGATCTCAACACCATTGAGCTGTTGTGGGAGCACCTTGACCGTATGGTACGCTAGAAGTGCCCATCAAGCCAATCCAACTTGTAGGAGGTGCTTCAGGAAGCATGGGGTGAAATTTCTTCAGATTACCTCAACAAATCAACAGCTAGAATGCCAAAGGTCTGCAATGCTGTAATTGCTGCAAAAGGTGCATTCTTTGACGAAAGCAAAGTTTGAAGGACAAAATTATTATTTCAAATAAAAATCATTATTTCTAACCTTGCCAATGTCTTGACTACAGGATTTGGGAGTAATCTAAAGCTCCAACTGTCACATTTTTCTGACATTCTCAATTAGGAACCTTTTTCTGCTGTAGTCTATTTAGTCTTTTTTTGGGAAGGCAAAACTCAGGGTAGGGGTGGAATTTAGACTTGGGGTTTGTTTTATTAGGTAGCTATTGTGCCAGGGTATGTGCTTTTCGGGTTCAGGTAAATTAGTAAGTTACAGTTTTTAAACTATTACCTCAAGAATGCGCCATTATAAAGATAGGACTTTTCAAAATGTTGCGCAGCTGCAGTAGGAGCCTCCATCAGGTGTAGTCAATGTGGCTTCACTTGGGTGCACAAAGATGGCCGTAGTTTGCGGGCAATGGTAGCAGCGGCGGGTACACGGATGCGTCAGGGACATCAGTGGCGAGTGTCGGCGGAGCGGGTCGTAGGTGTCGGCGGAGGGTCCGGCGGCGATGAGGGTGTTGCTGGCGGGCCTGGATTCGAGAGGATCCAGTCACCATCAGCCATTCTGCCGAATACGGCAGCGGCACCCATTTAAAAAATGCCTCAGGGCCATTTTTGAAAATCAAAGATGGCCGCCACGAGCCAATCGCGGCTCGTGGTGGCCATCTTTGAATTGCACCGTTTTTGAAGTGGGCACCACTGCCGTACTCGGCAGAATTGCTGACGTGGCAGCATGAACAGGCGCCGGGCCCGCAGCGCCATTTTTGAAATTCAAAGATGGCCGCTACGAGCCAATCACGGCTTGCGACGTCATCGCCCCGCCCCCTCGGCTTGCTTAAATACAGCCAGCAGCGCGAGCCCCATCCATTCAGTCTTAGGCCGGGGAGCTGGAGAGACCAGCTGAAGCATGAAGACGCCGGGAAGCCCTGGATGGGAGGCGGCCGTGCAAAAAAGCTTAATGGCCCATCCAGGGCTTCTGCGGCGTCTTCACCTGGAGGGCGGCGGCCATTAAGCTCTTTTGCGCGGACGTTGCCCATCCAGGGCTTCTGTGATGTGTTCACCTAGATGGGCGATGGCCGCGCAAAAGAGCTTAATAGCCGCCCTCCAGGTGAAGATGCCGCAGAAGCTCTGGATGGGCGACGGCCGCGCAAAAGAGCTTAATGGCCGTCGCCCTCCAGGTGAAGGTCCCGGTAAATAAAAGATTTAGAAGACTGTGTCTGTTTTATTTTAATATTTCTTTTGCAGGGGTACTATAGGTACCAGCAGGCCCATAGTGCCGCGCCTGCTGGTACTTATGGTTCTCCAAGTGCCAGTATGCGGGGGATGCCTGCTGGGTCCTGTAGTACTACTGCAAAAGACAATATATATAAACATATGCACCACACAACACACATCATCCCAGCACCCACCGCCCAGGTGTGCTGGGGATAGCCCCGGGCTATCAGCCCATGCCTGGGGTGCCCTGAGGAAGGGACCCCTTTATTGGGGGGGGGCGCAACTCCCCAGGGATCCCCGACCTGGGCTGACTAGCGGTCAGGTGTGATGCTGCGGCTGGGGGGCCCGGTGAAAGGGCTCCCCTGGCTGTGGCATCACTCCCCCGCTAGACGGAGTCTGGTGCTAGTTCTGTGAAATACAGGGGGGCCTTATGCATTTTTTCCCCCTGTATTTCCAGAAGCAGGACGGCTCAGCCCTGTGCTGGTTGCGCTAAATACAGGGGACCCCTACATCGTTTGTCCCCTGTATTTTGGCTACCAGGACAGGTTCTGAAAAGCCTGATGCTGGTTGTGTTTAATACGGGGGACCCCTATGTCTTTTTGTCCCCTGTATGTAGCACAACCAGTACTGGGGCTCCAAAGCCCGGTGCTGGTTGTCTTCTAGGGGGCGGGGCTACGGATTTTTGTTTTTCAACAGATGTGTAGATGGATCTCACTGCTGCATTCGTGCATCTGTGACATTGATTTGATTTTCTCAGGTGCATACGCACTACCAATGAGCCCTCTGTCGCCCACTGATGCCCCCTTTGCACTACACCGCTGCCACTGCTCTGCACCACTGCTGCTGCCGATACCCCACACACCTGAGCCGACTCACACTCTGCACCTCCCAAACCAACCTCCTGTGTGCTGTCCCCTCTTCCACCTGCGTTAGTGTACCATTTTGTTGCCCTTCTCCCCTGCAGGTGGCCCGATTTGCTCATCCAAACCTAATAGTTAGAGGAAGAAAGAGTGCCGCAGATGAGAGAAAGACCGCAACGTGGCTGTGGAGAAGGCACGGATGCATGGCGGTGCGGCTGGGAAAAACATTGGTGTGGATGAGGGAACACAGACTATCACAGTTGGGAGACCACACAGCAGTAGGGATTGGGGAATATATAGCAGCATGGAGGCATATAGGGGAAGTAAGTGTACATGCATAGACAGAGTATGATATTTTTTAAAATAATGGAGCTGAACATGTATTCTAAATGAGATAAATGTATGCAGTGAGAAGGATGTTGGAAGCCAGTGAGATTGTTTTGGTGATCAAATGGGAAGATTGTGGGCACCGAGTGGGATGTGGGAGCCACATAACTGCTTTGATCTCAGTTGCATAGACTGCATGTGTGTATTCCAATGAGCACACAATTCTGTGAATTAACAGCTCCACCATTTTGTGAGTGATAGCAATCTCATTCTGTGAGAGTGTTGAATCTGCAGTGAACCACAGGATGTGATGGCATACCATATCTGTATTGCGCAAGAACACGTCCATTAAGGCGTCAGCCTTAATGATCGTAATTTCATTGCTTTTTGAAGTTTGAGTGGCAGAAAATCAATAGGTTTTGTGAATTTTCAGATCATGTCTAAGCAGCCTTATTGGGACATATGAAACTGTAATTTTTTTTGTCTATGGAATATATATATACACACATCTGTTTAAACTTTAGGCTAACTATCTGTGGTTTCACTAATTCTGTGACAGTAACTCTGGGCCTGATTCCTTTGGTGGGTGGGCTGGGGGCGTGGCTCCCCAGATGGAGGCGTTCCCATGGGAACGCCTACCGTCTGGGGCCGGCCCCACTGACATCACAAGTGATGTGAGTGGGTGGACTTCTTGCTCTGTAAGAGCAAGAAGTCCACTGGGACTTGCGGCAACGAGACCCTACCACAAGGGTCTCGTCGCAAGTCCGATGGTCGCGATGGTCTTGACCATCGCGACCATCATCCTGGCCGCTCGCACTAGCTGTGGGTGGTCACCCACAGCTATGCGAGTGGCCAGGATGCCGCTCTAAAAATACAATAGGCGGGCACTGATTCAGAGCAAGCGCTCTGAAAGAGCGTCCGGCTCTGAATCAGGCCCTCTGTTATGAGTTCTGAACAGATCAGTGAGAGCTCTGCTTGTTCTGAATTTGTCTGGTTATGATGGGGCAAAAACCCTTAATTTCTTAGTGGTTAAAGATCTATGTAATTAGTCATATTGGACAAGAGCGTCCATCCTACTCTGGGTCAGGCAGCCGGATCTCTTTCTGCATCATAAGGGTTTTTTAGCATGTTTGGAAGATGACTGTATCTAGGCCAATAGAGTCTACCCACAGGCAGGCATCTTCAAACACAGATGGTTTATTGTGGGACAACAAAGATGGTGATGTTTGGCCAGCTGCCGGATATTGCTGCAGATATCGTAGCATAATCAGTACAAGTTAGCCTTGGAATTGTTTAGAACCTTTATCAATCTTTATCATGGTTGCTATAATGCTCACCCATAAAACACTTATTGAATATAAATACAGTAATTAGTTGTTGGGGACCTTGCGTTGTGGTATCTGGCCTTTATTAGCAGTCATAGTTGAATTCATAAGCAACATCAATAATGACTCTACTAGTAATACAAAGACAATTTTGGTGTTATTTTCATGCATATGGACATTTATTGAGAATAAATAAGAAAAGGTGTAATATATCTTTCTTCTGTTATAAAACACCCACAACACACAAGGCAATAGGGTATTTGGGTGTCAGTTGATCAGAGATTTGTTTGCATTCATTTAAAACAAATGGATTCACCTTTATATAGCAGTGAACACGTCTGTAAGGAATGTTGGTTTCCCCTTCGATATAAACATTTATAAATCATATTCATGGATTTGACATGTTCAATTCTGGAATACATGTATCTCGAGATAATAATAGTTGCTAGCACAGCAACATCTATCAAAATATAGTAACTTACATCTTAAATATTACATCAAAACATCTTCTAAAACAATTGTTAATTGTATCTTATTAGTGAAGCTAGATCATTACTAGATTACGGACCCATAACTGAGTTTCATTGACTTATGAAGTACAATCATGGAAATGGGTGAGCCTGGCTGTGCTGCTGCTAGTTTGATCTGTTAGCAATTATTTGTATAACACTTCTCAATGTGCAACCATGAGCACTTGGGAAGCATCTATCCTTACACTTCAGGTTCCTTTTTAATTTACTTTGCACTTAAGGTGTGTACACACTGGGCGATATTACTGAGCTACTGCACGATTACGACATCGTAATCGTGCAATCGCTCAGTAATCGTACGCAAATCGTGCACTTTTATGTCAGAAACGACCAGCGATGCGCACTCCCGCTGGTCGTTTCCGACATTGTCCATCACCTGAACATGTAGCACAATCTGCCGATAACGACAGATTGGCATGTTCAGGAATGATGGACAGTGCCTGCACTGAACGACTGTTCATTCAGTGCAGACACTACAGGGGATCAGGAACGACGGTACGATTACGATGTTGTAATCGTACTGTCTTTCCTGATTGCCTAGTGTGTACGCACCTTTAGAAGAAAATTTGTGTATTGACATTATTATACGCAGGCGTCATATACACTGTCATTATTACAAAGCGATTAACGCTCATTTGCAAATCTTACTAAGAAGGGGAAATAATTTATTAAAAATAAAATAATCATATTCCTTATAAATATGACTCATACAGACAGAAGACAGTACTTAAAGTACGGACAAAACCTTGTGCTTTCTCTTCGAAACGTGTTGTACAACATTGTCCCTAAGATTTCCTGCGGTATATGATGTACTTAATGAGTATTCCCATATGACTTAAATTTTTTTTTGTTATTGATAAGTGCTCCTGAGTACTGCAGGCAATATTGAACTTGATGGACAGTGACTGCTTATTAGAAAGTTTGCGTATACAGATACTATGGGGGGTATTCAAACCCCGCGGCTAATTGCCACGCCGGAGCTATTCAATTAGCGGGGATTATTGCGTGCGCACGAGTCCTTGCAGTTGGACTGTAATGTCTGCTGAAAAAACACCAATCGGGCTCGCACCCGGGAAACAAACCCATTGATTTAGCAGTTTTATGCGGAATACATGTGTTTCCGCGCGTGAGCTCCAATTTGATTGAATAGCCTTTACCCGTGCTGCGGAATTTTGGCCGCCAATTAGTCGTGGGGTAAACCCTGCTGCTAATTGAATACCCCCATAAGCTTAATGCTTCATTTTTTTTTTCAGTGCGAAAGTGCATTTAAAGGGGTTTAGCACTTTAATAGAGAGATTTTCAAAATAACCTTTTGTTCCAATAGTCGTACGTGGTTTTATCCATGCTCTCATCACACAGAATATTCTGTATGCGCGCAAATGTTTTTGTGCCTATGGTAAGATGAATTGCACTGGCATCTCAACTGGAGCCTTCTGTAAATGAATTCCGATTCTGTGATTTAACAAAACTACATAATACTGCTGTAACTATAAGGAAAAAGGATTATAATAATAAGCCATCTAGATGCAGTACAGCTCAGTCAAGCTTGCTCCTGTTCTCATACTCACCCCTAAGTCTAGAAAAACTCATAGATAATGCTAATAAAAAAAATATGTATGCATCAAGACTACCTGCCTACTATAGTATATAAAATTTTCCGATAAGTACTGCAGTATAATGCATTTAGAATGCTGGTGTTTGGCAAAGGCAAGGCCTCATACCTATTGGCATTTTAATTGTGTTTTATTTTTTTGTTATGCTACTTTTGACAAATATCAAACCTAAATGTGTTTGATGAGCTTATTTTTTATTTGCAGATTTAAGAAGCATTCTGATAAATGTAACAAGTAATAAGTGCAGATGGATATGGTAACAATTTAAACCATGACTTCTAGTGTCAGACCTGTTTATATGCCTTTAACTAAAATAATTTTAAAAACTGGAAAAAAAATAGAATTTTTTTTGTCATGATTATTTGTTCAGCCCACAAAATGGCCACCTCCAGCTCGCCATTATTGCATCTGTGGAAAACAAGCATTTGTATTGCGTTACTTATAATACTGGTATGAATGATCATCCTTGCTTCAACACGTGTTGCTATATGCTGGTGAAACGTTTAAGGTTTTATCAGCTAGTCCATTACTTTTTAAATATTGCTTTGGTCATTGTCTGTCTATGTAATATTTATAAAACATAAATAGCAAGTAAGCCTATTGTTGTACAGTAGAGCACTCTTACAAGTTGGCTCTCCGTCTACTACAAAGAGTCAGACTTGGTTAGATGACATTATTGGATGTATCCGTTCTTCCACATTTCCTTAAGAACTGTAGGGATTTCTTGAAACCTTCCCGGCATGGCGTGTGCAAGGTAAGTATGAATAGAAGTCTAATACAGCTACCGCTGAATACCACCAGTTCTGCAATGTTCATGACCAGCTCCTCCCTAGGAGACAGATAGAGCCCATTAATCTTCAACGATGTCCTCCTAATGAGCATGATGTTGTAGAAGAGTCGACATACAAACATCACTGATACATTAGATAAAATAACCATGTGAGCTTGGATCGTCTCGTTTCCTGTGGAACTGTCAGCACTTCTCGCTTGGACAATCAGTAGAATGTAGAATATTAGAAGAACGATAGATGGGACACAGAATCCAACCGTAAACTTAGTAAAGTCATATTCTGGCTTGGCATTTAAAGGATCCAGCTGGCAATGTGTTATATTATGAAGATTGTTATATGTGCCCAACAGTGACACAGTTGCTAGAGACATTAATATGGAGAATATCAAGGTCAGAGAGACACATCCCAGTCTGTTTTGAATTATATTTGCCATAATAGAGTTGTCCATGATAAGCAGCATGAAGAACATCACAAGCAGAAGGTACTGAGAGAAGAAGTAACTTATATTAAAGAACACTGACAGGACACCACAGCCCAGGTTGGACGTTTCCAGATAGCCCGGTCTGGTTGTAGAAGTAAAGGAGTACAGGATGATTGAGATTTCAGTAGAGGCCAAAATTAAAAGATAGAAGTCCAAATTTTCTAACATTTGATGCTTCATCTTGTTCTTGATTAGAATTCCGAGAGTGAACATACCAGCCAGTAAACCAAGAGGAACCAGTATACCAAAATAGCTGTGCATGACTCTGGAAATGATGTTCTGAGACCTAATAATATATTCTATGTCTGTGTAAGGACCCCCCAGAGTCTGGCTAGGGTAAAACAATCCCGTCATATTTTGAAGGCCCATGATTGCTCAGGCCTGCCAAGCTGTTTTCTTTAGATATACCTAGGAAATCAAAAGAAAAATGTATATGTAAATTAATTGTTATAGTCATCTTACCTACATTAAAATACAGTAACTTTTTTATATTTTGTTCAATCTAAGGGGTATATTTACAAAAGTGTGGTTTTTTTTTTAGAAATGGAGATGTTGCCCATCGCAACCAATCAGGTTCTGCATATTATTTGTCTAATAACTTATAGTAGATAATAGCTAGAATCTGATTGGATGCTGTGGGCAACATCTCCACTTCTAAAAACCTGCACTCAAGTAAATATATCCCCCAAGCATCAAGGAAATAATTTGTTTAGGTGTAATCTTCCCTACGGACAGTTATTGAATTCTATAAGGAGATGCAACAATTGCACATTATACCAGCTGATAAGAGAGGGGGGGGGGGGGGTCAAGACTTCTAAAGAATAGGGAAGTTTCCCATAGCAATCTTCCCCCATAGGGTTCCACCCATTTGTGATAACTCAGTACCAACGAGAACAACATCTACCTCTCCACCCTGACTTACCGATTCTTCATTATATAAGTATTCTGTAGGGCTACAGAGAACATCAATTCCACAGTGTATAATGTGTGTGGATACTGCATACGAAACTTGGTGAAGTTGCTGTTGCAGTGGGATGAGCGCAAACTACTAAAAATGGGCACAGGGCTAAGAAACCCTCACCATGGAAGGGGTTAATCAGTATTTGCAGAAGTTAACTTTTAATGTTAATCTCTTTCCACAATTAGTAGCACTGTGGAGATCCCATGGCTCCTTTGATTCAGGATACACTCACTCCGTCAGCTGCAGTTCTGTCCAGTTTACTTCTGTCTAACAGCCCAAAAGAGCGCGGCCTGTTTTCAAATTTGTTAATGGTGTTATTCCTGGAGTCACAACCGTTACAGGTGCTGACAGGAAAGATTGTCCACTTAACAGTGTGGATTCCATCCTTGAGAACCCAGAGGCCCTACTATTTACCTTAAGCTATGTACACACTTAATGATATTTTGAACGATTTGCCCGATTCCGATGGATGGGAACGACAAATTGTCTAGTGTGTACCCACTATGTTGGCCATTACGCGCTCCCGTAGGGTCGTCAGCCGCATTGTCATGTCTTCCCTGCATGCAGTTCAATCTGACGATGTGACTGAAGACCCCATGCAGCGGGATGCGGCAAGGATCAACATATCGGGCAGTCGGGCACCGGATCGTCTAATGTGTACTGGTCGCCCGATATGTCCGCCTGTCTGCAGGGGGAGGGGGGTAGTCGTCGGTGGGATCGCTGAGTACACATTCGTTTAATGTGTGTGTACCCAGCTTTACGTTGCCTTACTATTATAAAAGGTTAGCTTTTACCTGTATTTCCTCTTTAATTCCTACAATAAATGTATAATTAAAGAGCATAACAGCTGCATCCTGAAAGCTAAAATTGAGGGCTATTAGAACAGAAAAAAGAATCTTTTGTAGAATTAATGATTTAATGGTAAACAGTATACTTAAACTTATTTTGGTCATAACATTCGATCTCAATAGATTGTTTGCCATTTAGCTGTCTTGTGGCAATTATGGTTTTAGCATTTTAATCAATGTTTATCCAGGCATTGTGGGTTTGTGTGTGTAGTGAGATTATATTACATGGTCCTTTAGGATTAGAGAATTTACAGTTATTTTATGTAATTTAGTTTCTACTGTTGCCAGCCTCTGAACCCTTAATGCATCTATGTCAAATCTTCTACATGTGGCACTATAAGCATTTGCGTTGTGTTATTTATTTCAAATAAATGCATTTATGGTCATCCATACTTTCAAAGTATAAATGGTAGACAATGGTGCCTCATTGATCATTGAAGGTGTAATATAAGGGGAATGGATTTTCTTGTTCTGTTCCCTCGTGTAAAATGCCCAGAGCTATTCAATTAGAGAAATGTGGGTTGTTTTACTCAAACATGATGAAGACAAATATGGTGTGCACTCTGTGAGTCCAAAAACATGCACCCAATATGATATATGCTCACCAATGTAATCTAGCCTTGCGTAATATTTCACCTGTACCCATCGGTGATGTCAGATTGCACTGGTGGCTTTCAAACCTTCTGGTAGCTGTTCCTCAGGATACTTAAGGGGGGTATCCACTAGACGACTAAGTTGAGCGATTGAAGTGTCTAAAACGACCAGCGATGCGCGTGCCTGCTGGTCGTTCAGACATCTATCATCTGTCAACATGCTGGTCAACCTGACGATATCGTCAGGTTCAGCATGTTTCCAGATGATTGACCCTGCACTGAACATCTGCTCGTTCAGTGCAGGCTCATCACACGACTGTCAAACAACTAAACGATTACAATGTCGTAATTGTGCAGTCGTTTTCAGATCTTGTAGTGGATACCCGCCTTTAGAAAGGGTTAAAGAAACAAAACAACATAGTGTCTACTGTCACGCATATGTAGACACTGTTGTTTTTTTCTGTAACCCTCTCTGAGGGGTCTATTTACTAAGCAGTGTTAGGAGACAGAGTGAAAAGTGATAAGGTGCAAGCCAGTTAGCTCCCAACTGTCATTTTTCAAACATATAGGGTATTCAATATGAAACGTTAACCTCGCCGTCGAAAATTTCGCCGCACATCGGAGCTTTTGCTGGCGAAAAAGTATCGCGCGCGCCCCCGCTTATCCCCGTATTCAATATGAAATCGACGAAAACGGGACCCGGTGATACTTGGATTGGCGAAAACAAATGGGAATTTTTTGGAAATAATTGTAGGACCCCCCTAAAGATGTCCAGACCTCGGGGTTCACTATGGGTACCCCCGGATTTGCCTGCAGAAGAAAGTCGGGGTTTTTAAATAGCCGCGGCAGGTGTTTTTTTCCCGACTTTGAAGAAGTGATGCAAAAGAGCATTTAGCTTTTTTTTTTTCATTTTTATAAGTGGTACCATCAAATTTGGGGTACATGAAAATGGGTACTAGCATATTTTTAAGTCCCTAAAATTATTTTTCAAAAATTCAGCAAAAATGCACCTGCCGCTAGTTTGCTCAATGAAAAAAAACACCTGCGACATACTTGGGGACCCCACCAGAATTAATTTCGTTAGTTTGGCAGTTTTTTTTCCTTTTTTTATATTTTCACAACAATTTTTTTTTTTTTTAGGGTGTCCCGATTTTTTTTTTTTAAAACATTTTATTTTTAACATTTCCTTTTAAGGGGACATTCCCAAAAGTACAGGCTATTTTTTTTTATAAGCCTGCACCCCCAAACCCCAATTCTGCACTTTTTTTTCACTTGCTGTAGTGATATGAAAAATTATCCCTGTTTTTTAAAAAATGACCCTTGACCCCATTAAGGAATAAAAACGTGAATTTTCGGGAAATATGCCTGGGACCCCCCTAAAGATGTCCAGACTTGGGGGATCACTATGGGTACCCCTGTTTTTGCCTGCAAAATAAAGTTGGGTTTTTAAATAGCTTTGCCAGGTCTTTTTCCCTGCCGCGGCTATTAGAAACCCCGACTTCCTTCAGGAGATAGAAATGGGTGTACCCATTAGTGATTTCCAGATGTTTACACATCTTTATGGGGGGGTCCCTAGAATATTTCCTGAAAATTCCCGTTTTTGTTGAACCTGTAAAAAAAAAAGTAGCAAAAATTGACAAAAAAATGACATAAGGACCCCCCCAAAAGCCAAACCAGCCCCAGGCTTGCCAGCCAGTGGTGGTTTCTAAAAATACGGGGAACAAAATGTGTAGGGTTCCACCGTATTTTAGAAACCAACACCAGGCTGCAGGGACTAGTGCTGGTTTTAAATATAGGGGGCAAAAAAGACGTGGAGTACCCCCTATATTTAAGACCAGCACCAGACGAAACCGACCGGGGTGTAATGCCACAGCCCGGAGACCCAATCACCGGGGCTCCAGGTCCAAAGCATTACACCCCAAGTTGGTCAGCGCAAGACGGTGATCTCGGGGGAGTCGGGGACAACCCAAAAAAGGTTCCCCCCTCTCCCGAGCACCACAGGCTTATGCTGAAGCCTGGGGCTCATCCCCATACCCCTGGAGCGGTGGGTATGGGGGTAATAGGGGGGCCAAATAATGTCACACTATTGTACTTTACAGTGGAACTACAAGTGCCAGCATGCCTGCCATTTTGCACTTGTGGAACTACAAGTGCCAGCAGACATGCGGCACCTGTAATTTCACTGTAAAATAAATAGTTAAAAAAAGACAAAACACACACACCGTGTCCAGTATAAGTTTATTACACACACCTACCCATTCACACATACTTACCTATACCAGATGTTCTGTCCTCTTCTCCAGTAGGATTTCCCAAAAACATGGCTCTGCAAGAAAGATTTCATACTCACTTACATCCAGCGCTGGTCTCCGCAGTAATCCATGGGTGTTTTAAAACAAAATAACGAGTTACCCGATCCACGGAACACAGCTATCTGTATGTGTGTTGCTACACATACAGATAGCTCCCGAATGCCCGCTATCGGCACTTCAAGGGGCATTGCAGTCCAGAGAGCCAATCAGCGTAAGCCTGTGGTGCTCGGGAGAGGGCGGACCCTTTTTTGGGGGGTCCCCGAATCCCCCGAGATCACCGTCTTGCGCTGACCGACTTGGGGTGTAATGCTTTGGACCTGGAGCCCCGGTGATTGGGTCTCCGGGCTGTGGCATTACACCCCGGTCGGTTGGGTCTGGTGCTGGTCTTAAATATACGGGGTACCCCACGTCTTTTTTGCCCCCTATATTTAAAACCAGCACTAGTCCCTGCAGCCTGGTGTTGGTTTCTAAAATATGGTGGAACCCTACATATTTTGTTCCCCGTATTTTTAGAAACCACCACTGGCTGGCAAGCCTGGGGCTGGTTTGGCTTTTGGGGGGGCACCTTATGTCATTTTTTTTGTACATTTTTGCTACTTTTTTTTTACAGGTTCAACAAAAACGGGAATTTTCGGGAAATATTCTAGGGACCCCCCCTAAAGATGTGTAGACATGGGGGATCACTATGGGTACCCCCATTTTTAACTACTGAAGGAAGTCGGGGTTTCTAATAGCCGCGATAAGTGCGACTTTGAAGAAAATGATGCAGAAGTGCATTTAGAATTTTTTTTTTTTTTTTAAATAACTATGCCCAGCAAATTTGGGGTACTTGAAAATGGGGGTCAGCATATTTTAAAGTTGCTAAAGTGACTTGAAAAAATCGTGAAAAACCCACCTCCCGCAAGCAGCTGCAATGAAAAAAACACCTGGGGCATACTTGGGGACCCCCCCAGAGCCAAGTTCGCTATTTTTCAACTTTATCCCCCAACATTTTTTTTTTTTGGCCCCCAAATTCAAAGTGCTTTTTTTGGGGTGTCCCGATTTTTTTTTTTTTTTTTTTTACACAGATCTTTTCAAGCGGTCATTCTGAAGGGTGCAGGCTATTTTTTTTAAGCCTGCACCCCTAAACCCCAATTCTACACTTTTTTTCGCCACCTATTTAGTGGTGAAAAGTTATCCCTGTTTTTTTTTCAAAGACTTTTTGAACCTGTGGAAAGTCTTTGAAATTGAATACGGTGTAAAACCAAAACCTCCGAAAATGACGTCATTGGTGCGAAAACATCTCAAAAACGGAGTTTTCGCTCCATATTGAATACCCCTACTAGTCTGTGAGATGGCAGTTAGGAGCTGATTGGCTGGCACCTTATCACTTTTCACTCTGTCTCCTAACACTGCTTACTAAATAGACCCTTGAGTATCCTGAGGAACACATTCAAGAATCGTTGAGCATATATCATATTGAGTGTATGTTTTTGGACTCACACAGTGTTCACTATATTTTTTTCCTCTTTTCTGTTGTATAGCCCACACATCATATATGCTCAATGATTCTTGAATGTGTTCCTCTGTATACTCAGAGGGTTACAGAATAAACAAGCGTCTACATATGCGTGACAGTATGGCTACATGAACTACATGATTTGCAGACCCCACCCACCATTGTCATCACAATGGCCTATGCTCCTGTGAGGTTCCGGGACAGTTACATTCTCAACAAACTGACAGATTGCACTCTATTAACAATTTTTATCTGTCCTATGCTTTGAAATGCAGAACTTTTGTAAAACGTTTGGATGGGACACATCAATAGCCAGAACATGCAGCTCTTTAGCCATATCAAATGCTCGGTGACAAAAACCCCTTAGAGTACATAAAGGTGTGCAATGAACACTGGACAATGATCAACACTCAGAAATAATTCACTATTTGCCTTTTGTTTCTGCTGCAGGTTTCTGAAGATTCAGATACTCCTAAGTATCAGGTAAGTCGCATTTGTCCTTTTAATTCACTAATAATGTAGATATTTACATTGTAAATTGTAGTATTCTTGTAGACCTGATGGTAACTAGTTTATGATTGGAATAAGTTTGGCAGCATAAAGGCAACATCCTAAGTACAATAGACGTACCAATAAAGAACTAGAAGTACGTGCTCATATCGGCATATTGCACTCGTGCGGGTGCCCTTTAACCCCTTCATGATACATGTGATAATAAGTGAGCGCCATGTCAGCTGTATAACCCACGCTAGAGAGGCAGAATTTGTGCATATGCTCAGTGCTCTGTAACAGGCTGGGAGAGGTAGTGAGCTGTGTAATGGATGTAGCATTGAAGGCTCATGAACTTTCAGATAGCAATAAGCAATTTCATAATAACAGTGACCGTCGTCAGATGGGTATTTTTCTCTAACACGGATAAAAACATGGCCATTTTCAATAAATCCCTTCTCTCCGTCAGGACTTTACTAGATTTTTTTCCAATTTTTTTCTGCTAATAGCTGACCTAAGAATAGCAGCATGGTCTAGGAGTCTCCCCTTTACTCATCATCGCCCCACTGTTGGGAAAAATATATCCCCTTAATATTGGGCCCTAAATTGATCACTTATGCTGGGTACGCACTAGAGGATCTGTCGTCCGATCCGGCAGATCGGAGCAACATATCGGGCGCATCGTCTAGTGTGTACCCGCTATGTCGCTGACGATGCGCACTCCCACGCGTCATCGGCGGCATTCCCCGTAGGCCCTGCCTGCAGTTTCGATGGGGGATATCGTTAGCGAGGGCCAGTGTGCCGAATGCTACGCTCCATCGCTGCCGGCATCAGCAATTGTGTATTCACGTGCCGATGCCGGGTCCCGTAGATAAAGATGTTGGACACACTAGACATCGTCCAGTGTGTACCTGGCTTTAGTGTCCCTATAATTGGAAAAGTAGTGTTTCAATCATTGTTTTTTCTTTTCAATATGTTTTTTCTTGTTTTTTTTTATGCATAACACACTTAAAGATATATATAAATAAAATCCATTGTTTTTCTGAAACAAAGGACCTCATTCAGAGGCGCTCGCAAAATGCGAGCGCTCGCTCTGAATGAGGGCGGCCGCATCTATTTTCTGACCTGGCCGCTCGCTAGGCTGTGGGTGACCATCCACAGCTTTAGCGAGCGGTCAGGTTGATGGTCGCAATGGTCAAGACCATCGCGGCTTGCGACGAGACCCTTGTGGTAGGGTCCCGTCTGCCGCAAGCCCCAGAGAGCTTCCGGCTCTAATAGAGCCGGAAGCTCTCCCACTGACATTACTGGTGATGTCAGTGGGGCCACCCACAAACGGCAGGCGTTCGTTTTGGGAACGCCTCCGTCTGTGAAGCAACCCCCCGCCACGCCTACAAAACGGGGCGAGCTGTCGATCACCATCGACAGCCGCCCCTTTTCTAGTGAGCCCCGGAGCGAGAGAATTTCTCTCTTGCTCCGGGGTGTGCGCACGCGCAGTGCAGCCGCTGAGCATGCGCAGAGCCCAACATCGACCCGCTTGTGAGCGCTCAAGCACTTGCGAGAGGGTCTGAATGAGACCCAAAGACCTATCATTAAAACAGGATATTGAATTGGGTGAGAGTGAACAAAACAGAAATGAATCATGGCTTTCCTGATGTTTTAATAATAATAATAATAATAATTAATAATAATCAGCAGCGGCTCCTACCCTCTTGGATGAGGGTGGCTGCCACTGCCGAAGGAGAGGGAGAGACACTGACCGGCGCATTAACACAGGCATCGGTGGCACCGCTCATGTGCATAACACCAGCTCCTAGGGACTGCATTGGCTACGGCCCCTAGAAGCCAGGTAAGACTGCCTGATAGGCAGGGGAGCGGCTTCCCATTGGAAGCATGATCTCTACTGATCGCAGTCTGAACTGGAAGCCCCAGGGAGAGAAAACACCTTCCCTTGAACTGACTGTCCTGTGTGTGATTGTCAGGTAGCACTTCCAATAGGAAGCCAGTCACAGTGTAGGCAGCACAGTCACAGACTGCAACTGGCTGACAGAGGTGGCGGATTTTACTGGGGTGCAGCCCCTAGGTAAAATCCGCCACTAAAATAATAATACTTTGCAATTATTTGTTTTCATTTTTTTTTTACGTTGAAAATCAACTGTGGTCATTACCTTCTTCAGGGACAGATTTTTAATTTCAAGTTAAGACAAAAATTATTTTATGTAAACGATGAAAAGCCAGAGAAATGAACCGGCCACATATGTGTACGTTGGTCTTTAGTGCTTGTTAAGTATGAAATGACTCCATACAGTCTGGACACACTGAATCTTTGCATTTTCCGCAAGTGTAGCGAGTGTATTGCGTATGTATAAACAGGGTTTTTTGCGCATGTACAAATCATATGAATACTTTTTTCCACCAAATTCTTTTAATGCGATGGTTATTTACCATCACATCAAAAATTTCAATGGTGGTGGGCTCCTGATGCCCATCCCTAGCAAGAATCTGGGAGTAACGGGGACTCGCGGCACGGAGTGGGGGTGATGTCATCAGTATGCGTCAGCAGCCAGATTCACTATGCAAAGGCACAAAAAATACATATAGAATATACACTGACACAAAAATACCCACGAGCGCTAAATTTCCGCAAATGTGGACGTTTATTATTTACGTTGAATTATATAGACACAATACAAAAAAAACATTATTTGAATACAATCACAACTCCTTAACATATCTAGAGTACATGCCTATTTTTTTATTGCACAAAATTTTAATTATATTATGTTGAAAAAAATACACCACTTCACTGTTGCAAATTGTTGTCTAATATTTGTGATGTGTCCCAATCGAAATAAGTGTGTTGTCTGTAAATAGATTTTAATATTGATTATATTGACTGATTTACATATAAGTATATATTCAAATTTCAAAAATGACCATAATTTGTAAATCAAAGTAAATGTACACATACGTGCCAGTATCCCTGAAGAGGTTAAGAAGAAAATGATTGTGGTCCTTAATATAATCCTGCAATGTCCAGTGTGTTCTGTTTTTTTTATGTTCTTAAAGTGGGAAGAATGTGTGAGAGGAGACAGAGAACGGACTGTATGTTACATAAAGGGAAACTTGGCACATGCCCAGCACGGCAACATTAAGGGGCAGCTCAGAAATAGCTTCAAGTCCAATGTTGTTATTTTTCTCTCCATCCAGCCCTTATAAAAATTGTACCGAAAGCTATAATGTGAGATGAACAGGTATCATTTATAGTGCATATCCTTACAACAACTCCTTATATCCACAGCAACTGTAAACTCAGCCCTGCCAGCAGCACTGCGAGGTTATATAGTAGAATAACTATCGGCGTCTACGCTGAGTAAAACAAAATTACCCACACAGTTTTTCGTTCCTTGAAATACTTTTGATTTGCTGCCCATTTGCACAAATTAAATCATTTTTTTATCTGGAAAACAACTTGTTGGAACCCAGCCAGTAAAAACAGTTGTGAAACCAGCCTTGGCATCTCTTTACCCATGTGTAACTTCCAGCTCTTGGCAAGCCAATGCACTAGAATACCTGGCATTGCCACACTGCTGAATAACACACAGCTAATTGTGGTCCTGTAATAAGGCCACATTAAAACAGGCATTCTGGTCATTTTACAATTAATCTGCAAAATTAATTTCTGTCTTGTTCAGTTTGTTTTAATCTTCTTCCTTTGATACAGATTTTGCCAGGCAGTTGTTGTTGTAGTTGGTGTTGTCAGGATAGTGCTGTACATTGTGACATAAACTGGCCTTTAAATAGCCTTGTTCTGCTGATATGTATCAGTGATTATTTATTATGTAATAATAAATCAAGCACTGTAGCAGTGCTCTAGTTCATGTTCATATATAAAGATGCAGTTCTCAGTCCTGAATTTATTGCTATATATTAAATATATATTAAATGTGCGCTACAATTAATCATGCTTTTTTTATTTTTATTATTTTGTGACTATTTCCCAAGTTTAAAATGCCTTGATATGATGTGGCATATATAGGAGTAAGCTACAGTGATAGTTTACAATGTGGGAACATCTGGTAATAATTTCGCAGCTCACTTAAACTGCTTTTTGCTGTCATTTTAGAGACCAAATTATTCTGGGCATGTGCAAATAGTTTTTTATGGCTCATCCTCTTTTCATCAGTCACCGTGATAGCACATTTGGCCATCGGCTTTGTTTGCCAATCAGTGTAAAACACTCGTCTGATGGACAATAATGGACACAATTGGGGACGATGGCACTTTGTGGAATATAACCAGATGAAACACATGGTGACCTGATGCTAAGGTTAAAGTCCTGTTTTCATGTGATTAGGATACAGTTTGGGACCTTTGTTTGGTTTCCTGTTGATTGTCAAGCAATTTTGAAAGTGAAAAGAGAAGGAAATATTTGTTTATTTTTATTTTCGTACATTTTTATTTTCGTTCTGTAAGTTTCCATTTTCAAAATGAATAATGCTGTGTTGTCTTAACAGGGCAGCATCTTGAGAAATGGTATTTATTTTGTGTAGTCATGTTTTTCAGTGTAGTGTCTACAGCCAACAGTAATGCATCCTGAGACCATTCAGGTGTGGGGTTACTTCTCAGCCAAGGGAGTGAGATCACTCACAATGTTGCCTAAGAACACAGCCATGAATAAGAATGGTGCAAAAACATCCTCCAAGAGCAACTTCTCCCAACCATCCAATAACAGTTTGGTGATGAACAATGCCTTTTCCAGCATGATGGAGCACCTTGCCATAAGGCAAAAGTGATAACTAAGTGGCTCGGGGAGCAAAATATCCAAATTTTGGGTCCATGGCCAGGAAACTCCCCAGACCTTAATCCCATTGAGAACTTGTGGTCAATCCTCAAAAGGCGAGTGGATAAACATAAACCCACAAATTCTGACAAACTCCAAGAGCCGTATTCAATTTGAGCAGACCCACGATACTTTTCCGCCTCCCGGATTTTTCAACTGTTCTGTAAGCGAAAAAGTATCGTACGTGTCCCCGCGTATCCCCGTTTTCAATTTGTAAGTACACAAAAACGGGACCCGGCGAAACTGAAACAAGCGGAAAGTCATGTCAGATTTGGGGAAATCAGCCTGAGACCCCCCAAAAGATGCTCTGACATGGGGGGTTCACTATGGTACCCCCCGATTTGGCTTGTTGAAGGTATTTGGTGTTTTTAAACGGGCTCAGTAGCTGCTAAATTGCGCTTTTGTATAAGTGGTGAAGAATAGTATTCAGGAGGTTTTTTTTGCAGAAAGTAACTTATACCAGCAAATTTGGGGTACTTGTAAATGGGGGCCAGCATATTTTAAAGTTGCTAAAGTAAAGTTTTAAAAATCGTGAAAAATCCACCTTCCGCAAGCACCTGCAATGAAAAAAAACACCTGATGCATACTTGGGGACCCCCCTCGAAGTCTAGTTCGCTAGTTTTTAACTTTATCCCCCAACATTTTTTCTCCCCAAAATAAGTTATTTTTTGGGGGGTTCTTAACTTTTTTTTTTTTAAATGTTTACGCAGTTTACCTTTGGGGGACTGTCTGAAGGCTGCACGTGGGTTCCCGCAACGTTGCACCCCAAAACCCCAATTCTGCACTTTTTTCCACCTGCTATTCATAGGCAAAACTTTTTCGCCTATTACATTGCATTGGCGGAAAGTCTTTCAAATTGAATATGGCGATACTTTTTCGCCTGGTGCTCCAAATTGAATACGGGCTCAAGCATTGATTAGGAAAGAATGGGCAGCCATCAGTCAGTATGTGGCCCAGAAGTTGATTGACAGCATGCCAGGGTGAATTACAGAGGTCCTGAAAATGAAGGGTCAACACTGCAAATATTGACTCTTTGCATAAACTTAATGTAATTGTCAATGAAAGCCTTTGACACTTATGAAATGCTTGTAGTGTACTGTAGGCTGTAGTGTAACAACTTAACAGGTTTCATTTTTGGTTTTAAAGATTTGTAGTTGCTTTGTGTACAGTTCTACTGTGTTTAAAAAAGAACTTTGCAGAGCAGTAGCATTCCCACTAGGCTATTTTAGCGGGGTGCCGTGCCCTGCCCGATTGGCGGCGCCCCGCTAAAATAACATGGCGGGTGCCGTCCCCACCCACGGGCCGGAAAAATGTCGATGCAGCGATCACAGAGAGAGGAGAGCTATTCACAGAGAGAGGAGAGCTTGGGCGCGGCTCGGCATGTTCGGAAGTGCCGGCCCGCCCATGAGTGATGAAAAGGGGACGCGTCTTAAAGACATGCACCTTTTCTCGTGGCCATACCCTTTTTTATGGTGCGCGCTACAGTGCCCTTTCTAGGTCCAACGCCCTGCCCCGGCGCCAGACCGAATGGTAAATTTACTAAAGTGAGAGTTTTTAGAAGTGAGTTTTAGAAGAGATATTGCCCATAGCAACCAATCAGATTCTAGCTATTATCTTCTAGAAGGTGCTAGTTAAATGTTAAGTAGAATCTAATTGGTTGCTATGGGCAACATCTCTTCTAAAATTTACTTCTAAAAACTCTCACTTTAGTAAATTTACCCCCTAGAGTGAACACTAGAGCAGCTAATGCTGGGTACACACTAGGTCGACAGGCCGCTGACCTATTCGACGATTGATAAGTGTATATACCAATCGTCCGCTCCCTGACTGGGCGGACATTTAAATTTGCCCTCCCAGTTGAGCTGTCACTCACCGCCGGGCCCCTGTAGCATGTGTGCAGGCGATCGGCAGGTCGCACATACACACCAGCAGATGCACCATAGAAACATAGAATTTGATGGCAGATAAGAACCACTTGGCCCATCTAGTCTGCAGATGCATTATGTCACAGTTGATGCATTATGTCTATGAATTACGTCATTCACAGAAGCGCACACACCCGCCAACGCGCTTGCAATGTATTTTGGCCGTTCGATTGAACGACGATAAATCACCCAGTGTGTACCCTTCTTATGTCTCATCTCTTGTTTGTGTTCACTGCAGATCGATTCTAGCCACACAGCAGTATCTGCTCTGATCTTAATTGATTGGCATCAAACCATTGTTGCCCTTAAGAGTGTTCCAATTGATCATTCATTCGTCAATCAATCATTTTTGACAAATGACGACTGTCACCTCTTGCATGCGATCATCTATTGACTGCACTGACAGCCCAAATAATAAAACAAACTGCAGAATGGATACATTCTGTAATTTTTTGGTGCCTGTCAACACAAATAATTCTTAAGTATGTGTACAGCACAAAATATTTTACAAAATTTACTCAAATTAAAATACAGCTCGATAGAAAATGATTTGCAAATAATCCCCTAATCACAAAATGTTGTGGAGATAACAAATAACTTTGGCAGATGACGGCTATGTACTGAGGGCCTGATTCAGAGCCGGACGCTATTTGCGCTCGCTTGTTTAGAAAAAGGGGCCGGCTATTTAAATTGAGCGCTCGCTTTTTGTGGTCTGTTGACGCCTCTATGTCTGAGCGAGCGAACGAAATATGCCCCCTGGCCGCTCGCATCCTACGTCATCTCCGCTATTTATTTGATGAATCGAGTACTTCGAAAGGCATCTGACCTGCTCGCAGTGCTTGTGGTTGGATTTTCCTACCGCAATCATGCGACCAGTTCAGGCTAAGAAACAACCAAGTGACGTGGTCGATGACGCTGCTTTGTTAATTATGCACACCCTTAAAACGCCCATTTTGACCTCTTGGCATGCCAGCGTTCGGATCTCCACTCCCCGTTTTCAAGCACCTTCCCCTGTTACCACCCACAAACGCCTCAGTCTGTCACTCAAATTAGCAGGCATTCGCTATTTTGCGAGCACACAATTTCCGACCGCAATGACTGGTTCGCGCATGCGTATTAGAACCCATACGCATGCGCAGTTGTGCAAACATCACTCGGAGCGAACCAGCGGTCGCTTACGAGCGGCTCTGAATCAGGCCCTGAATTCCATCTGCATTCGGTCAGGAATGTTATACATGGGAGACGCATGCTGTTCAAATGACTTCTTCAGCAGCAATTTATAAATGCACATTTATTGACGATGGAGATATCACTGGCCTAATTTTGCCCAAGTGTTCCTATTGTTATAGACGTCAGCATGCCTGTGTATTTCCGGGTAGTGGGGAGTTTGCACTTGCAGAGGAAATAAGTTGGAAAGATGGCATTGTGCCTTGGCTTAGGCTGGCACATGAGTACTCAATTATGCCCTGAAGTACACAAACCAGATTTAATTTGTTCGACAGATTATTCATATTAGCTGTTGGGGTGAAGGATTTGTGACTGTTACATTGCACTTGGCAGACACATAGGGGTCACTTGTATAAATAAAACAAGCATGGGTCTGCAGCTTTGTGTCTTGTAAAAGGAGCCTTACTGAGCTAGGATTAAAAGGATTCAGGTCCGGCCAGACATATCTAGCAGCCGATTGGTAAGTGTGTATAGCTTACAAATCAGCAACTTGGACTGTGGATTGGCCTGCTGACCGATCCGCCATCTAAATGTGTACCCAGCATTATGGTCTTTGTGGGAATCGAACCCAAGGCCTCAGGGCTGTGAGACAGTGATGCTCATTTCTGCACCACCTGTGCTACCCTATACAGATATCAGATAATAAATCCCATATGTGTATTTGCTAATTATTTTATCACAATTTTTTTTCCCTAAGAAATTACAATGATATGTCTATACACATACTTAAATAGTGATGAGAAGATGTATTCATTGGAAAACTTCAGTATGATACCAAGGAAGTCATTCATGTTTTTGCCTAAAGATCTTACATAGGGCCTGATTCAGAGCCGGATGCTCTGACAGAGTGCTCGCTCTGAATCAGGGCTGTCCTTCTTGTTTTTCAGAGCGGCCTCCTGGCCGCTCGCATAGCTGTCAAGACCATCGCGACCATCGGGCTTGCGACGAGACCCTTGTGGTAAGGTTTCGTTGCCGCAAGCCCTAGAGTGCTTTCGGCTCTACCAGAGCCGAAAGCACTCCTACTGACATCACTTGTGATGTCAGTGGGGCCGGCCCCAGACGGTAGGCGTTCCCATCGGAACGCCTGCGTCTGGGCAGCCACGCCCCCGGCCCGCCCACCAAAGGGGGCGTGCTGTCACTCAACATCGACAGCACGCCCCCTTTGGTACGAGACCCGGAGCGACGGTTTGCCCGTCGCTATCCGGGTCTCACGCATGCGCACGACGGAGCCGGAATCAGGCCCATAATCATCAGTCGACATAAACACCTCCAGCTTACCGTGTTTCCCCAATAATAAGACCTACAACGAAAATAAGCCCTACCCATACTTTTGAAAAGTGGTCCAAAATAAGCCCTAACAAAATCCCCATTTTGTCCGGTCCCTGCGCTACACTACAATGTCCCCAGCTCCGCCCCCCGCATGAAGTGGATGCCGCTGTTAAAGACTTAACAGTGGCATCCAATCACAGCTGCAGCGTCTCACTCTCTCACAGTGAGCGCGCGGCAGCTGGTGTTCGTGGCATTTACAGCAGCACCGCGGAGGAGAGTAGAGAAAAAGAGGAAAAAAAATAAAAGTAAGTAAAGAATTGTAAAGCAGGACTGAGGGCATGATGGGGATAAAAGCAGGACTGAGGGCATGATGCTGTCAATGTTAATTAAAATAAGCCCTACCCCTAAAATAAGCCCTATGGAGTTTTTTTGACCAAAAAATAAAAAATAAGAGTGTCTTATTATCGGGGAAACACAGAACTTGTCTCTGAGTCTGAAAGTGTTTCAAGCAGAAAGAATAACAGAATCCTTTAAACAAAACAAAAAATAATAACATATAGGCCATAAACAGAACTATGAGAAGCACATTGTGTAACTAACACACATACTTCTACTAACAGCCATCTAGTTGTGTTCTTGCCTAGCTGCTGTAGTATACACACATCCTGGTCTAGCAGCGGAGTTTGGTGAGAAAGGGGGAAGGTAGCAAGAAAGTTATTCAAATCTGATTTACATGGAATTCATATAACCGTAGGACCGATCATAAAAAAATCACTAGGTAAAATCCTTTACATAAGATTATAAATTAGATGCAGTATGTAGTTAGACTCTACATAGATGTAATTACAGTCTTTATAGTTCATTTACATATGATATACTGTATTTATATAGATGTATTTTTATATAGACATACATTAGAGACATGTTTATCCCTACCAGACTGATCTATGTTACAGTATGCAGCGATACCAGATATCACTGAGTGTTATGTGACAGATGCCTGTGCAGAGAGAGAGTTAATAGAATATATGTCAGCTACAAAGCCATAGATGTTTTGGGGCTGTTTTAACTGTCCTCCTCTCCTCTCCTCCTCCCGTAACATTCAAATGTTAGTAGGATACATAGTTTACTGCAGCCTCCTATAACAGGCAGAAGTGACATTACTTTCCTGTGTTGTGAGTCTCTTGGCTGCAGAGTCACTGGCTACCTTCATTTGGACTCCTCAATGCTGACGTGGTTCAGATTGGCTGAGATGCACTCTGTTCTTAAATCCGAGAGCTGCCGACAGTGAGTACATTCATATTCCAGTCTCTGTTATTTAAACTGTGAAGCTACACAAAGTTGGAGGACTCTTAATCTCAACTTGTAAAACCCTCTAGAACCACTATGTAGTCTGTAACCGTTACCTTCATGCAGTGGTCTCCGCTCACTGAGACAGTAAGTGCAGCTCTCAGCTCCGTGTGGAGAATACAGCCATTCTTCTTTACAGCTCTATATGGAGCCTCAGAGGTTCACTGTTATGAATTGGCAGTCCTGAGGCTGTAAAGGAAGTTACATGCTATTCAAGAAGCTCAGGTTACATTTTCCTTTTTTCGCCAGCATGTGACGAAACTATTAAACCGTTAGCAGAAACAAATGTCGTCTTGTTACAGTTTTCCTACCGTCTTATATGCATGCAGAAATAGGTAGATTTAAAAGTAAGTTTGAATCACCATAATACTTTTAATTTGCAAATAATAAACTACACATCTATAGCACTTTCTGTTCCTCATTGTGCTAGATTTTTGGGTATATTATTTACTAAGCAATTGATTTTCATAACCCACGATATTTGCCGATTCTGCCTGCCATATTTCAAAAGGAATTAATAGTAAATGCAAAATCAAACTTGTTTTGTATTGAATATTATTGCCCTTTTAAATCCGGCAGTTCAGATTTGCAAAAATCAATGGTTTTGATAATCCACTGCTTAGTAAATATACTCCTAAGAGTGTAAGTATATGAATACAGATTTATAGGCCTACATAATAACGTACCACTGGCCTCTACAATTGCACAGATAATAAATAGAGTGGCACGCATTTTCCTGACAAAATGACCACTTACAGGGCTGATTATGATGCAGGAGATGTGGTGTAAATATTTTGGTTGCACTGTGGCCATGGTGTTTAGAGCTCCCTTATCAGACTGACCCACTTCTGAGAGGTACCTGTTCTGTTGTGCATATTACCTGTATTGATCATGCCCAGCTCTCATTACTTTATCTGCTCACTACTGTAAACAGTCTTAAAAAATATTTCCTTGCAAGTTTATGTCGTAATTTTATATTCAAGGCAGATAAAAAACAAACAAACATAAAGTCCAGCACTGTGGAGTCCTAGAGAGGGTGAAACAGGCAGGCTTGGGTATTCTGTGTCAGCACAAGCCTTTTGTGTTCTAAACGCAGTGCACAAAGCATTAAGTGAAAGGGCTGCTGTTTCGATGGCATTTCCCAAAAGACAATTCTCCTAGTGTTCTTGCTAGGTCCGGTGGCGAGCAGGGCACCGTACCTAGAAAGGCCACTGTATCGCTCACGCCAAAGGCGCGTGGTCATGAGAAAAGGGGGCATATCTTTAAGAAGAGCCCCCTTTCCATCACTCTTGGTGGCGTGCTCTGCACTTACGGACATGCCGGGCTGCCCCCAAGCTCTCCTCTTATGTGAATAGATGCTGTGCGCGTGCGCACGTCATCTACTCACCGGCAGTGATCACTGCACGCTATTTTTCCCATCAGTGGGATACTGTGGCTGGGTCGGGACGGCACCTGCTAGGTTGTTTTAGCGGTGTGCCTCCAAAAGGGGCAGGGCACATTCTGCACTTTAGGGCAGGGCACAGTACCCTGCTAAAACAGCCTGGCGGGTATGCTATATCCCTTTCACACTGAGCCTCTGACCCGGATATTGATGGGGCAACCCGGGTCCTGGCTTAGTGTGGAAGGGTCAACACAGGTTGTGTGTCCCGAGTCCTCGACCCTGGTCACGACCATGGTTATTCCTGGGACCGACCTGGATATCAGCTGGTTGTGTTTACAAGCTGCTCATTAGCGGATTGAAAGCAGCCACTTTTCATGACTCATCTTTGTGATGACTCTTTTAATGACTCTATTGGTATTAGTTTTGCAGGGTAGACACGGGAATACCCCCCGGGTCCAATCTGTGGTTTGAAAGGGGTTTGAGTAGCTGTGACATTGCTTGAAACTGCGTTCATTAATGCGGATCAGACCCAGAATTTGTGTGACAGTGGTATTAGTAGTGAGTTATTTTCAAGGGAACCCTCAGCAGTTGCCAATCTCCCTTTAATGTTGTACTTTCCACTATCTGGTTGATCATCATGGGGAATGATATTAATTTTCCACTGTCATTATTTATCCTCCGAAAGTGACCTTTCATCCCCATACATATTACCTGTACCGTCTGTAGAATTGGTAATTATGTAGGTGAGGTGTTTGGATTGAGGTAAGAACAAGGCCATGTGAGTATATATTTTTGTTGTAGACTGCCAGAAAATATGGTTTGAAGTTTAAAAAGATAACTGTTAGTGCTCATTCATTTGCAGACAGTCCTATAGACAACTATCAGTCTCTATGACTTCTGTAAGGGTCACAAGCGCTAATATTCTATATAAGTTTCTCATAGCCCCTTCACATAGTACAGGGGTTCCCAACCACGGTCCTCAAGGCACACTAACAGTCCAGGTTTTAGGGATAGCCATACTTGAGCAGAAGTGACTTAATTAATGCCTCAGTTATTTTGATTTAACCATCTGTGCACAATCATGGATATCACTAAAACCAGGACTGTTAGTGTGCCTTGAGGACCGAGGTTGGGAATCACTGACATAGTATAATGTACTTATGCAAAATGAATAGATGTTTTATCCATGTATTTTGTTCCATGCCTACTGTGTGGGGTTGGGTATGATTTGCCGGTGATTGGGATGCTGCTGGTCAGAATACAGACAGTGGCATTGCGACTGCCAGAGTCCCAACACTAAAAGGTAAGTGTCCTACTGCTAACCCCTACCCCTGACCCTCCACGCCAGTGCCTAAATCTAACCTCCACCTCCCCGGTGCCCAACCCTAACCCCCCTTATGGTGCTAACCCCCGATACTTACCTTCGGGTTGCCCCTGGTCGGGATACTGGTGCCGAGATCCTGACATGTCAGGATTCTGGCCCCGGCATTTAGACTGTCCGCATCACGTGTGAGAGCAGTGAGCACCTTGGTCATAATGGCATCTTTAAGGGTAACTGCTTGAGCAGAGAATTGTTTTGTCCTGGCAGATATGTTTATTTTTCTTTACTCTAAACCTGCTGTGTCTGGGCTGATCCTGCTGCTGGGCGCGAGTTTTGAGCAACCGGTATTACTGTCCAGGTTAGCCACACACAGGAGTTCAGACCCTGGATCCTCACAGCATTATTATTATGGTCAGGTTTTATTTATTGTCTGGCGAATAGACGCAGCATAGTACATTGAGGCGGTCAATATGCAAACACATTGTGTATTATAACGAGACAGAAGCGAAAGATGGAATTGCAGCGTATATTCGCCATCATCTGCCATCTGGGCACAGTTGTATCCGACGTGTAGATATGAGCTCTATCTATCTATCTATCTATCTATCTATCTATCTATCTATCTATCTATCTATCTATCTATCTATCGGTGTGTATGTATGTGTATATATATAAATATATATATATATATATAAATATATATATATATAGTGTAAAACCACCGTCCGGGCATTCGTTGGATCGCTTCTATTTGCTTTAGCAGGTGGCCTGCAATGACTGTCGATGAAGGCGGCATTCCAGTCGTGTAAGTAAAACTCTTAACACATATTGTTCTTAGGCAACGTTTCAGCACTTTATTGCGCTTTTTTGGTATATGTTGCTTGAAAAAAAGCGCAATAAAGTGAAACGTTGCCTAATAACAACAACATGTGTTAAGAGTAAACTTACACGACCGGAGTGCCTCCTTCATCGACGTGCATATATACGGTATATATAGATGGATAGTTATATATAGTTTTAATTTCACTTCAATTCTGGTTTTCCATTAAAAGGAAGTTGGTCAGTTTAAGGAACCTCCTGGCTCCAGCATGTTCTGTGAATCCCAATCTGGCCTCATCACTTTGATTATGTAATATTATGGTTTGCTAATGTAATCAGTAATTTACATATTGCTGTTTGGGACAGTATGAAAGCACAGAAAAATAATGTTTTATTTAAAAGAAATGAGTCTGACTCAGAATCAGCCCTTAGCTTTCTTTAAACACTCTCTGAACCATCTCTTTATTAGAGCTTGTCCTGCTCCATCCTGAACTTGCCAGACTAATGCACACTCACAAGTATGTCCTGTTCTATCCTGTTATCTGTCGAGTGGAGCACTGTGGACCTTTCATATCAATGATATTCATAAACAGTGAAATTCCTGCACCCCCCCCCCCCCATTATTAAGATTGTTTGTCTAGAATCTGACCAACATTTTATAATCCATCAACTGCTCGTTGATATATGCCCAGTTTGTTATGCACAATGGTCTTGTGGAAGACTTGGGATTGAGACTAGTTATTAGCCTGTAGTACTATATTCGTTCACAAAGTTAGCTTAATATCAGTTAAGTTAGTTTAGTTTACTTAGATTAGTTACTATCGGTATCTCAGCGCTCAGTCAGCGCACACCTAAGGAGTAACTACTTGAGGACTTGTTTCCAGCATGGGCAGAGGTGATCGCTCAGTCTATTGCGACTCTAGCCAGTGAGGAACGTGACGCCTGCAACTAATCAGAGGTGAGTGTTTCCATCCCTGTTGGTTTTCAGCCGAATCTGCCTACTCCCATTTCAACTTTTCCCTCTGTGATTACAGGTGTCAGGGTGGATACTGGCATGGCCCAACAGATGGATAGACTGTCCAGGGCCTGTACCATTTTGAAAAGATTACTAGGTCCCTCTGCTCCCCGTTCCCGTAAACACAAGGTCCCTCCAGACGTACATTTTCAAGGTGAAGGGGTATCCAAGGAGTTGTTGGATCAGGAATGGGTAGATCATTCCAGTTGGGAGGAAAGTTCCCCAGATAGCCTTGGAGCAGACTACTTCATTCTGGCTGTCTGCTAAGCCTTAAATGTAGCAGAGGATGAACCCCCTGTCTTAGTTGCTCCCTCTGAATTAAAAAAAAGAGAAGGAAGCCGATTATTATGTTTCCTCTCTTTGCTCATTTTGCAGATGTGTTAGGGGATGCCTAGCTTAAACCTGCCCAGCATTTTAAGCTTCCCGCTGGGTTCACGTACACCTAGCCCTGGATGCAAATACAACAAAGTGGGAGGTTCCCCCTTCGGTGGGTGCACCTGTTGACCGTCTGGCATGGGAAATTGTTCTTCCCACGACCAGTAGAGCTACCTTGCAGGATGCCACAGTCCGTAAGTCTGATGTTTTACTTAAATCGCTGTTTTCTCTTGTAGGGATGTCCAGCAGGAGCCTGGGCGACCAAGGCTTATAGAGGCTTGTCAGGGCGCAGGGTGTACAGACAGGGCAAACCCTTGGGACCTCCTGGTCCTCGCTGACAACTTGAAGCTGGCACCATCTAATTTGTCACTCTCCTTCACCTTGGAAGAGGTGGCTCAGTACCAAGTGAATAAAATGCTACCGGCCATTGTATACTTTTTCTAAGTTCTGGTTGTGTATCCATCAAAATGGTGATTGGCAAGGATGCTGTACCTGGGAAATGCACCTTATACATCTGAGGTTTTCTTTTCTCTCTGGTACTCCTCCAAGGTGAAGTAGGAGACCGACAATTCAGACGGTGAAATGCCCGGGCACTGACACCTATAATCACTGCAGTTTTTGATGCTTCTGTCTCAGAACCTTCTAGTAGAAGTCCATGTTAAACTCACCTTGTTTAATACCATTGTATATTGGTTACCTTGTTCTTCATTTGAGTAAAAATCATTTTTTATACTATCCTACCTCCGCTTTATCTAATAATTTAGCATGTTGGGAGCAATTCTTCCTGAGGAGGAGGTGGTATTGGAGACTTTTGATGGCAATTCTTAAGAATATGGATGAATAGAGTTTGCCTTACCCACATTTATTAACAACTGAATGATAACTTTGATGGACTGAGGAACGTGACTGGAAGATCGTGAATCACTAAAAGGACGTATTTATTTTTTGAGCACCTATATGAATTGAGATCACCACTGTTTTTGGAATATACTTTGGAGTATTTTTTGGTGAAATTCTAGGTTTCAATTTGTGCTGGTCGCTCTTCTATGCGCTAGCCGAGCATTATTAATTTTGGTTTGTCACCTTTGATTTTAGGCCATCTTTTCAGTCTAAGGTGGTTTCTCGCTTCCATCTGAATCAGGAGAGTATTTTACCGGCTTTTCATCCTTACGATTCCGATTGCCCTCTCCTCTTCCTGGATGTTTTCAGGGCACTGCGGATTTATGTTGACCGAACCGCGGCGATTTGGAAGTCTGACTTCTTCTGACGCACATCAGTGTGGTTGGCCTTCGTCCAAGCAATCCGTGGTTTGCTGGATAACTTCTGCTATTAAGCAGGCTTATGTTGTTTTAGGTGAGCCGCTTCCTGACCCCATCCAGGCGCATTCTACTTGGGCTATGAGTGTATGTCTTGGGGTGGTGCGACATGGTGCCTCGGTTGAGCAACTATTCGTAGCGGCAACTTGGTCCTCTGTACACATCTTCACTAAGTTTTATTGTTTCCACACATTTGTGTCCAAAGATGTGAGTTTTGCTCATAAGGTTTTGCGCACGGCTTAGCCTGTGTGTGGCCCCCCTCTTGATGCTTGCTTTGAGAAGTTCCAGAGTCACAATATCCCCCAGATGGATGGTGTGTACAGAAATTCCTCTTTCTGCATAATGACACTTTATTCTTAATTGTCGACCATATGGATTCCCCTGTTTTACGTAACCCTGGCCTCGCAAAGTCTTAATCCATCTTTGGGACGGTTTTATAATTTAAGTAGGAGAATGGATGGAACAGATTCGGATAGTAAAAGGAGCAAGATCTCCCCACAATACAGTAGTGACAGAAGGCTTATTCAATTGTATTTTGGGCACCCAGCGCCTGATAGAGCTATTCAATTGTTGTTACAATCAGGCACGAGTACTGCGGGCGACCATTATTTCTGATCACACCCTCCTGAGGTGCCGTGCAGAAATGTGTGAAAAGTTGACCATCTGGGCACCCAAAGCACACTCCTCTTATTAAATCTTCATTTAGTGACTTTAACTTGGCACCTCTCTATTTTACTTGCCATTTTCCCGCATCCTAATTTCAATGTGCCTTTCCAGTGTGTGTGTGTGTACAGCCTATGATATTAAATGATCTGATGAGCATTTTGTCCTACCTAATGAACAGTAATCCTCTTGGGCGCAGTTCCTGCCAATCTGTACCAGCCCTGATAGGTTGTTTTATTTGTGTTTGTTATTTCTTTATACTGGAGCATAGTGCTGAGTTTATTCTATTTGTGTGTATTTTGTCTTGCCAAGAAGCTGCCAAGAATAAAATAGATACTTTTTGCTAAAATATGTCTAAAATTGTACTTGAATATGTGGTTGAGACCGTATCGGCAATATCTAGCCCTTTCCCTCTACTTGTGGTGTTACAGTCATGGTGGTCCGGGTGTGGTATTTGTTGTGTGGGCGGAGGAAATGTACCCACTGTAAATCCCATAGACTGCAGCCGTTTTACTCTCCTGAGATGTCTGTCTGTTCTCTTACTTTCGCAAATATGGCCTAAATGTGTTGACTACAGTATGTTTACATTAGTAGTAGTTTATCTGATGTGTTAGTATTATTTGCATTATGCAGTATTATGTTTGATCCGGACTATATTCAGTGTACATTTATTATGCAGGGGCACAGATGCATGTGGTTAATACATGCGGGTAAGGCAGGCCACATTGACGGAACTGTCACATAATAGAGCCTCTGAACTTCTCAGGCTAATTAATGGCTCATCTGCCCTTTTATCTTGCATACATAGTCAGTGGTATTAGACTACAAAATCCCACAAATATATTATTTAAGATCTGTATGACAGATTACATAACATTGCTTTGCTTGGCCCACTATCTGAAAGTAAATGTGAATCCTTTCTGTAACTAATAATGCTGTTGGCATGTTATTATGGCCACACACATTGCATTACTGTCATTAAGCTCGCTGGCCAAGCAAAGGGACCTATGAGCCCCTCCCTTGTTATAATGCCCTTGCCATATCCATTACCATATTTGTGCAGTAGGGGGTGGGGGTGTATTTGTGAACACCCCAGTCATTTTTAAAAGAGGTCTCCTATGGTACAGTCTAGAGCTCTGTCCACTTTGACATATGTCAGACGCACAGCGTTCCCACACATTGACTTTGTCAACAAAATATTAGATCTGGGACCACACAATGCTAGCAGATGAGAAAGTGGTGGCCTTTTAACAGTGGAGTGCAACTCCTACTACAACTTCAGTCTCTCCATATCATACTGTCTCTTTCTCTTACACTGACTCTCTCTTTAATGCATTCTTTACACACTATACAGTAGCTCTTATAAACTTTCTCTCTCTCATACATTATCTCACAGTCTGTCTCTGCACCTCACATGCTCTCTCTCTCTCCCTTTCTCCCTCCCTCTCCCACACTTGTGACCTCCCTCTCTCCCTCCCTTTTAAGTTCTCTCTTACACTCTCCCTCTCACTCTCTCATGCTCTCCCTTTCGCTATAATGCACACTCTAGGGCAGATTCAATTACCTGTGGAGCTTTCCACACGCAGTAACAGTTCTGCCTGGAGCTTATCAGTTAATTCTGCTGCCCAACGCGGTAAGCCCCCCGGGGGTGCACTTAGGAGCTCTGCACCCTCTCGGGTTTACCGTGTGGAGTAACCTATAGGTTCTGGCCATTTAACCCAGAATCTGAGAGTTGGCCCGTGTTAGCCGCAGGCTTACTAAGAGGGGAAATTGGTTAATAATTGAATACTGTACCTACAGGCGTTTAAGCCGGAGTTTTAGCTGCGCAGTAAGCCCTGTGGCTAATTGAACCTGCCCCTATTTCTCTCCCCATGTCTGTCTCTTTTAAACTCTCACACTCTCCACGTATCACAATCCCCCATCTTTCACTTACTCATGCCCCGTCTCTCTGTCACACCTTCGTTATCTCTCTCTCACACTCTGCCCATTATTCTTAACACTCTCCCCATCTTTCTCTCACACTTTCCCCATCTTTCTCTCACACTTTCCCCATCTATCTCTCTCCCACACTCTCCCCATCTCTCTTATATGTCTCTTCCACACCTCCCGGTCTCTCTCTCTCCCACACCTCCCGTTCTCTCTCTCTCCCACTCTCTGCCTGTTTCACTCTATCCCACACTCTCCCCATCTCTATCTCTCCCCTTCGCCTGTACTCTCACTGTCTCCTGCACTCCTTCACTCTTTCTCCCGCATCCCCCCTGTATCCCCCTCCCACACTCCTCCTGTCTCCCGCATTCACCTGCTTTTTCTCCCACACTCTCCCTGTCTCTCCCCTGCGTTCTCCCTGTCTCTCTCTCTCTCTCTCTCTCTTCTGAGCTCTCCCTGGCTCCCTCTCCTGCAGTCCCCCGGCTCCTTCTCCTGCTCTCCCCTGTCTCTCTCTCCCCCACACTCTCCTTTCTCTCTCGCGCGCTCTTTCTCCCACACACTCCCTATCTGTCCTCCACTTTCTCACTGTCTCTCTCCCCCGCACTCTCCCCATCTCTCTCTCGCTTACACACACACTCCCTGGCTCCGTCTCCTGCAGTCCCCCTTCTCCTTCTCCTGCTCTCCTCCGTCACCCTCTCCTGCTCTTCCCTGTCTCTCTCTCCCACACTCTCCTTTCTCTCTCTCGTGTGCTCTCCCTATCTCTCTCTCTCCGCTTACACACACACACTAAATTAGTAGTATTTTATGAACCGTTGTTTTTCTGTTGTACTATTTGTGTTGGTGGAATTATGCCGTTTCAATTGTAATTCTCTATGGATTATGCTGGAGCCATATAAATAAATATTAATATTAGTAAACAATTCAAACTGGCAGTGTAGGTTTCTTATGCTGAGACACAGATGTATGTGATTAATACATGCGGGTAAGGCAGGCCACATTGAAGGAACTGTCACATAATGAAGCCTATGAAGTTCTCAGGGTAATTAATGACTACAGTAAATAAGCTCATCTGGCCTTTTATCTTGCAAACATAGTCAGCGGTATTAAACTTGAAAATCCCACAAATGATTTATTTAAAATATATATGACAGATTACATAACATTGCTCTTGCCTGGCCCACCATATGAAAGTAAATGTGAATGATGAATAATGCTGGGTTGGCATATTATTATGGCCACACACATTGCATTAGCACCATTAAGCTCGTTGGCCGAGGGAACAGACTTATGAGCCCCTCACATACTCACTTGGGGGCCACTAGCTGACCTTGTATTCTGACCTGTCAAAATAAATCTGATTGGAGAAGATATTGGGGGAGATGTATGAAGCTCTGGAAAGTGATAAAGTGCAGAGTGATAAACGACCGACCAATCAGCTCACAACTGTCATGTTACAGGCTGTGTTTGAAAAATGACAGGTGGGAGCGGATTGGTTGGTCGTTTATCACTCTGCACTTTATCACTTTCCACAGCTTCATACATCTGCCCCATTGATACGTAAGAACAGGTAAGTTTAATTAGTCACACGGTACATCATGCAGTGGTAAGCCAACTTGGCAATCAAATTTGCCCATCAAATCATAGTAATGGTGCATACACTCGGGATGACCGTCAGCGATAACGATATCGCTGAACGATCTCCCGGGTATGCTGGATGATCGATATAGATCATCCAGCACACCACCAACGACGGCCTACATCCCTATAGTAACCTGGTTAATATCGACCAGGTTGGCCTGCATGCACGGTCGATGGACGATATCTTTATCTTCCATATGTGCCCGCGCATCACAGGTCGTTGGTGGGTTGGAGGCACCAAAAAATGCACAATATGAACGATATGATCGATATCGTTATCATTCATATCGTGCATTTCAATCGTGTAGTGTGTACGCACCTTAAGATGTGTGGCCATAGGATTTCCTTGATTAGCAATTCTTGTTGTAGATGTTTTTTCTGTGTACAAAGAAATACCAAAGTCTTGGACAATAACTACATTAAATATCTGAATATACTGGCCTTACGGAGAGCAGCAGCAGAAACAGATTCAAGAGACTTTTATGGTCCTGATATAGAGTTGGGCGTGTTTAGGCAAATGCGCATACCCTAACAAAAAAATAGATGAAATTCTATGTGTATGCAGGACGAACGCACATATATTAACATATGTGCAATTCAGCCTCCTACCTACATTAAATGCATCTGCTGCATGTACCCAGATTTGTGACTTAGTCGCACACAGAAGTACATGTGCTTCTAACCCCATTAGTCTGTGTGCCGTTGTATTATAGATTTGTCGCATTAGTGATGCAACTAAGACGCACAATTAATGGAAATTTGCTCTTGGCGCGGCTAACTTGCAAAGTCCGTGGTGTGATTATAGGGAGGGTGAATGTGGACACATCTGTTTATGTTCTCATGTTCACATCTCTATCCAACTGCGCTTATAGCATGCTAATGCATTGCATGTGTGCAGTACATGTGTTTACTATAAACTAATCTAGAAAAATGAGTGTTCCCACATACAGTAACTGTCAATGCATTCACTGTCTTTGGTATTATTCTCTTACATTGTGGGATCAAGGGGTCTATGTACTAAGCCGTGGAGAGAGAGAAAGCACCAACCAATCCGCTCCTGTCATTTTTCAAACACAGCCTGTCACATGGCAGTTAGGAGCTGTTTGGTTGGTACTTTGTCTCCGTCCACTTGATCTCTCTCTAAGGCTTAGTACATAGACCCCCAAGATGGAATCATTCAGGAATTCTTACCCATGATAAATATGGTATTCCATGTAATGTTAAATAAATACACATGCAGTGATCAGTGTTAACGTTTATATGAAACAAATTTTTGTCTCTTACATTATCTGTGGGGAATAGTTTATGTAATGGCATTTGACAACGAGCACTAAACGCTCTATAAAAAAATAAAAATAAAACATTGTGTACAAGGCTGGAATGAACAGTGCCAATGGTACTTGAGTAGCTAGTGTCCTATGTTTCCATCCAACGCTCAGCAGATATTCTGATTGTAGGATTGTTGGAGAGCACTGCAGAGTTTGATAGACCATTACAGAGAAATATAATATCTTCTGATTTATAGGGTTTAGTAAGTTATGTTGAAGCCATAATGTCAGGATGTCAACACTAAAATTTTAGCTTAACCCTAATTGCAGAGTAACCAAGATTTATGTGTCAACTTTCATAATGTCCATCTTTTGAACATGTCGACATTTTTGAATGTCGACATGCTGACTACTTCCCGTTTTATAGTATGGGAACTGTTACATACAGTTTACTGATGCCGTTATTCCTTATATTTCAGACTGTTAATTCTCCTACAGTATCCCTTTGTGTGGATCATAGTCTTGCACAACGTGCAGTACACTGCCTGGAAAACGGCAAATATTCTGTTTATATCCGTTTATCACCAGCCTCAGTCCTGCAAATTTAAGGTCAAATTCATTTTTGTACAAGAATGGCAAAAATTGTGAGATCAGCTGAGCAGGTTACTGGACTTCAGTGATTATAATGTTTGTGTGTTTTAAACCTTCATGCGCAGCATATTTGTGCCGTGTTGTTTTTCCGGGAGGTTGGTAATGACAGCCTGTAATTCCGGTCCTGACTGCTGCAGTCACTAAGAAAAACACAATCTGAAAATAACCTTCTGTGCTGCTAATGTCATACCTTCTTATTAGTATTAGAAGTGGTCAGACAGACTTATAAAAGAGAACTACTGGGCAGCATTATTTGTTCTATGCTCCTCAGTCATATTATTATTCCTACCTCTTTACATGTATACAGGAAAAGTCCACACACATATATATATTTTTTGTTGTTTTTGGCGGTGGTGGGGATGGTGTCACTGGAACCACCCCCACCACCGCCCAAAAAAAACAGTGTCAGGCTTTATATGTGCATAATGGACCCAATGGAAACGGTACTAGATACATTTTCCTGTACTGCAGCACACTGGTGTCACAAGGGGGGGTGCGGGCCGAACCAGGTGACACCATTCGAAGGGGTGACACCAAAATAGCAGAGCTGCTCTGCTATTTTGGTGTCACCCACTCGGATGGAGTCATTGAACAACCACAATGCAGAGAGAGGCCGGGTAGAGGCTGGGGGCTGCCCAGCTGCTGCCAGAGCGCAGCGTTAAGCCTACTGTGTGCCGAGAACGGGGGGCATGATATGCGGTCACGGCCCCAAGATTGGCATAGACCAGGGGCATGGCTTTGCGGTGTGAGGCCACACCCCTTTACAGGTGTGCCTTCAGCTTACCAAGACGTTGCCTGCCAGCCGCACCGGGTGTCACCAAGGACAGCGACACCGCTGCTGCTGCAGCATCTCCATTTACAGGACCAGGCATGTGCAGACACAAACTCAATGCTATCAGGATTCAGG
This sequence comes from Taudactylus pleione, assembly GCA_031769625.1. NCBI lineage: Eukaryota > Metazoa > Chordata > Amphibia > Anura > Myobatrachidae > Taudactylus > Taudactylus pleione. The sequence continues at coordinate 32,792,257 of JAUIMM010000031.1, read as the reverse complement.
ACTGCCATCAAAAATTGTGGGGACCGCTACTGGCAAAATGGCTGGACTGGGGGGGTGGGGGGGAGACAGGGCAGGAAAGGCTGGCTGTACTGGGTGAGCATAGGGCAGGGAAGACTGGCTGGACTGGAGGCACAGGGCAGGGAATGCTGACTGGACTAGGGGCGGGACAGGGAAGGATGGCTGAACTTGGCAGGTGGTACAGGACATGGAAGGCTGGCTGGACTTAGGGGGTGGGGCACAGGGCAGGGTTAGGAACTACATACCTGATTTCTTCAGCCAGGCATGGAAATACAGTTAAAATATGGCGCCGGCTATAAGCCAATCACAGCTTGCGGATCTGCAGCCATTCAGGAGTGGCGGCTGCGGCCACTCCTGATTGGCTGCTGTTTTGCGAGCTCTGATTGGCTCGCGACCGATGCCATATTTGAAATGCAGCCAGTGCTGTGTCTCCCTGGTTGCCAGTGCAATCCGCACCTTTGCCACCTAGGCCCCCCTCTCCGGGCCCGGAACTGGAGTCCCGGCAGTCCCCCTCTGATGGTGGCCCTGATTCAATTAAATATACTGTGAATAGCATTTCACACTACTCCATTCATTCCAAGTACATCATGATTGTGGAGCGCAGCTGTATGCAGAAGACTGCAGTGCAGTGCTTAATACACTCTAATAGAGTGAGTATCTTTTAAATGACCACTCATAGGGGGAGATTCATCTTAGCATGAGATGCAGCTACACACATTGGTCACAATTCCTGTAGCTTCCTGCGATCAGAAGGCTCTTGCAAACATCTGTTGGTATGCCGAGTCCAGCGCATCTGTGCGACCGCACCGCCCCCAGCCCTCCACTTGTGATAGCAGCCATCATCACTAGTATCAGCATTTACACCAGCCCTAGCCTTGGAGCAGGAGATCCAAATGAGTGTGACAGATCTCAGCTCAGAATAAGATGCAACTCTGTGCACATGCCCATCACAAATTTATTCTACGGGTGAACGCCCTATTGCCGCCCAATAATGCGCATCCAGCCGCAAGTGAGAAGTGACTGAGGTGCGTGTGACTCAGAATTGCTTGTAAATTACTTAAAGACGCATGTGCTGTTTGCTCAAAATATCTGGGACTGTGCAAATCAGCATCAGGTAGTTTGTGCTCACACCCCATACGCTGACGGAACATTGCCATTCATTGAATCTCCCCTATAGAGTTGGGACAATTTTGCACATACTGTATGACCCAACCCAAAAAAATCCATCTGTGTGGATTTAGCCTTTAGGTTCTGCAGAGCACTCACATTTGGATAAACCAGCCACCTTGCAGGACAATTTAGTCTTGAATTACATAAAACCACGTTTTATCTCCCCTTACATGCTGCATGTGGTGTTTCAGTCTCAAAATGTACATTTCTGTGTAGGTACCGTAGATAGTATTCTTGGTGGTGTCCTTTACCTGTAATATATTTTCTATGTATTAGATTGTGGGGTAGATGTACTAAGCCTTGGAGATTGGAGGATATAATCATTTTGCTGGCTTGGATAAGTCTGGTTGTTTGAAATCTACCGTCTATATATATATATATTAAAATCGACTGCTGATTAAAATGATCTATATAAGGAGACAATATCAAAACTTTTGCTGTAATTCGGATACTTTCTAGAATTAATTTTTTTTTGTATAAAATCCTTACATGCTTAGTCATTATTCACACAGTAGATACAAGTGAAAAAAAAATTGTGTCTGGAAAATACCCCATGCGATTGGGCAAATTACATACATTTGTGGGGTAATTTTCAGACAAACATGGGCAATTGAAAGGGGTAATATGAGCATCAACTGGGGTAATTGACAGACATCATAGTACATTGGGCCATATATTATACAAAAGTTTGACAAAATTGATTTACTGTATGTAGGAAACCAATGCTGCAGTAAACAAAATAGTTCCCACAAAATGCACGCAGCTGTAGGAAAAGAACTGATCCAACAGAAAATAAAGGTTATCTGACAAAATGAAGATTCCTGTGGGAGTAGTGTGACTGCTAATTACTCCCAAGGTCCCTGTCTGAAAATTACCTCAGTCCGTCCTATATTAAAATCGATAAAAATGATGTTATGGTGCATACACATGGTCAGATCTGTGAGATGAACGATTTTACCAACGATTTGAATGATTTTTTCCAGCGATTTGAACGATTTCAGACAGTATTAAAATGAATGAAATAGTCAAAATCTGACTGCAAATACAGACGATGTCAGATATCGTTATCTGACATACGGGAACGCGCATCGTTCATCGTTGCAGGCTCACATGTCAGATTTTCTTTCAGATATGAACGATTTTTAAAATAACGTTTAATTTTATTAGTGTTGGTTTATAAAGCCACATACACTATGAGATAGACTAACATAACATCAACCTGAAGAAAAACCCGTCAGTTACCGACTGTCTGGCTACCTCGGGTGTCCCAATTTGCTGAATCAAATAATGTGATGTGTAGGCATGAATAAATCCCACATTTATAGCATAAGCCCCGGAAGTTCCTCATCCATAACCGGCTAAACAGTCTTCTCTGGAATCCCGGATAGCTTTGTCAACTGAAGGGCCAAGTTAAAAAGAAAAGAAAATAGATCCCACAATGGGGTACAAACTGTGTGTCGTAGTGTCCTGTGCTGAGCAGTCACGGGCACCCGTCCTGCCGACGCGCGTTTCACCGCTGGAGCTTGGTCACGGAGGAACTTTCCTGATTCTCTTTTGTGCTATACCTCTAGACCGTCATGTTATACATCCTAAGACCTTTTTGACATTATTAAGGATACAAACTGTAGTACTTATCTTGTGAAAATCTGAAAACTAGATACATAGAAGTGTATATCATAACAATATTTCTACCCCATCTGTGTCACCCCTGTTCGTCTTCCCCTCCCTTGTAGAATGTAGGCTCTTACGAGCAGGGCCCTCTACCCTCTTGTGCTTCTCCCTACTTTAGTTTCATCTACTTCTTAGTCACCACTGGGGCACCTAACACTTGGTTGCTTATGCTCTGTTGCTTATCTGGGTGTAATGGTCACTAATGTAGCAATGTATATTATCCATGTCCTGGTCCTGTATTGTATTGTTCTGTAAGTTGCTTGTCTACAATTTGTTTATGTACTTTGTAAGGCGCTGCGGAACACTTGTGGCGCCATATAAATAAATTATAATAATATTTCGCCACTTACGGAGTAGATAGATACTTCTTCATATTATCAGCTCAGAGATCAGTGTATTTATTGATAATATCTCTATAATTAGTGTGTTTGATCCCTGCTATTCTACTTGTTTCATGCATCGCATAGGACAGTAACTCTATATTTCTGTATTTATATGTATGTCTGTTTTGTTTTGTCAATACTAGGTGGCATTTATTTTATTAGATAGAATAAAAGTTATATTTTATTAATATTGTATATACTTTTTTTCATTATACCCTCCATTCTACAAATCAAGAGTGCTCACCAAAGAGTTTTCTTTCTTATTCTTCAATCTCTATGCTGTATTGAATTCTAGTGAGCACCGCCACTACCCATAATAATTGTCGCTTATACAGCCTTTTCCCTCTTAGATATTAAGGTAATAGTGGCATAGGTATAATACTATTGGTATGGAAATCTTTATGAAACACCACTTACATTATTAGCCTATTTACACATCTTTGCCTGTTCGACATCATCCCTCATCCCCTTTCCCTTGTTTCATACCATGGTACGAAACCTGACAGAGATTTTACAGGGGAATCACCGCTTCGGCCTTGCTGTCATCCCAATCTACACATTATGTTGACAATGACATGACGTCGAATGACGGTAAGCTCCATGATCTATCTGATTCTGAGACCCCTCCAAGGGAGGTGGAGTCTAAATCTAATATATATATCCCAGGCCTCATGCGGGCAGTCCGTATGGCCATGGTAATTGAGGACAAGGACCTCCCTGCGGCTAAGTCTAAATATGCCTATTTTAAGGATATTAAGGGTACTGCTGCTGTTTTTCCTCTGTCTGATCATTTGGAGGTGGCATGGAAATTTACTGGAAAGCGCTTTTAACCTCAAAGACGCCTGGCTTAGACCTACCCATTTGCAGAGGATTGTTTCACTAAATGGGAAACTCCCCCTCAGGTGGATGCTCACGTGACGCATCTAGTTAAGAGTGTGACGTTGCCTATGCCGTCCATGTCCTCCCTGAAGGATGTTATGGACCGCAAGGTGGCAGTTTGTTTGAAATCCATATACTTCATCGCTGGAGGGGCCTCCAGACTGGCCATGGCTATCTGCTGGGTAGCAAGAGCCATGGAACGCTGGGCAGATGCATTGGAGGCATTTTTTTCTTTGGATACTGCCAGTGTGCAAATTAAGCTAGTGGGCAATCTCCGGGATTCAGCTACATACACTAATGAGGCGGCTTTGGATATCAGCCTCCTCACTTCTAGGATTTCAACTGCGGCAGTTTCAGCTCGACACTCCCTGTGGTTACGCTCTTGCAGAATCCAAAAAAGGATTGGAATGCTTGCCTTATAATAGGTCAGGTCCTGTTCGGCCCTGATTTGGACAAAATTGTGGATACATTGGCAGCATGTCTGCCCTCGGCTTCAGCTCCATCAGGGTCTGGGACCTCGTCCTTTCGGCCCTATCGACCCCAGGGAAAGCCTAAGGTGCAGTCTTTTCCTAGACAGTCAGGCTGCCAAGCCTAAGAAACAAGCTTGGAGCACCAGACGTCCAGCTGCCAAGCGTGACGATAAGCCCTCAGTCTGATGGGACGGGCCTCCCCTTGGGAACACCAGGGTGGGAGGCCAACTTCAGTTCACCCAGTGCTGGTGTCAGACCACCACAGACACAGAAGGCCTCCCCATTAGTTCTTCACCACGGGCCTTCACTCAAACCAGGACAAGGCCTTGGAAATCCAGAAGTTGTGCAGTCTATGCTCCAGGCAGGGGTCATAGTACCTGTCCCGTTACCCCAAAGGAGGATGGGTTATTATTCCAACCTATTTCTGGTACAAAAACCAAACGGGTCTTACCGTCCTATCCTCAACCTCAAGTCCCTAAACAAGTTTCTCAGGGTGCCTCGGTTCAGGATGGAGACCCTGCGCTCCTTTATATTAGTTATGGAACCTGGGGATTTTATGGTGTATCTGGATATTCAGGATTCATACCTGCATATCCCGATTGCTTCGGCTCACCAGCGTTTCCTCAGGTTTGCCATGGTGCAACAACATTTCCAGTTTCAGGCCCTGCCGTTTGGCCTCTCTACGGCGCCGCGAGTGTTTACCAAATTCATGGCGGTAATGGCGGCAAATTTTAAACTGCAGGGGGTCCACCTGCTACCCTACCTGGACGACCTTCTGCCAGAGGTACTTCACCGCCATTTACAACTGATGATATCTGTGTTGCAGACTCATGGCTGGCTGATACACTGGAAGAAGTTCTCTCTCACTGCTTCTCAAAGGATGCTCCATCTCGGAGCAATGTTGGATTCTTGCCAGCAGAAAAGATCTCAGCTCTGCACTCAGGGGTACGCCATTGCCTACACAGTCGCCGAGTGTTCAGTCACTCGGAGATGAAGTTACTGGGATCCAGGGTGTCGACTTTCGACATGGTGGAGTATGCCCAGTTTCATTCCAGGTCTCTGCAGAAGTTGATCCTCTCCAGATGAAATGGATTACCCCATCGGATAAAGACACAGACGATGGTGCTTTCTCCGAAGGTGCATCTGTCTCTGGCCTGGTGGCTACAGACAACTCATCTCAACAAGGGTCGCCCCTTTTGGAACCTGGACTGGTCCTCCTGACGACGGACGCCAGTGTCCGGGGTTGGGGTGCAGTGACAGGTCACCACTCGTTTCAGTGACGGTGGATGACAGAGGAATCTGCTCTTCCAATCAACATATTGGAACTTCGGGCAGTATTCAGGGCTCTTCAGCAAGCAAGACTCATACTTCACGAAAAACCCGTGCAAGTGCAGTCAGACAATGCCACCAGGGTGGCTTATATAAGCTGTCAAGGAGGAACTCGAAGTCAGGCGGCAATGACAGTAGTGTCCCGCATTCTGACATGGACAGAGGGAAATCACCCAGCCATCTGTTCATTCCAGGAGTGCTCAACTGGGAAGCGGACTTCCTCAGCCATTGCGATGTGCATCCAGGGGAATAGTCTCTTCACCAGGAAGTGTTTCAGCTCCTAGTGAACAAGTGGGGCCTTCCGGAGATAGACCTCATGGCCTGCCGGCACAATCACAAGCTGCCAGGGTACGGGTCCAGAACAAGAGGCGCCGAGGCTCTCCTTGTAGACGCTTTGTCTGTCAAGTGGACCTTCCAGTTTGCGTACCTGTTTCCTCCAATCTCCCTTCTTCCTCGAGTACTTCAGAAGTTCAAACAAAAAGGAGGCACTGTCCTGCTGGTGGCTCCAGCGTGGCCCAGACATCACTGGTACTCAGATCTTCAGAGTCTCTCCATCAACACTCCGTTGCTATTGACTCAACGTCCGGACCTATTGTCTCAAGGTCCTTACCTTTACCCGGACCTGGGTCGTCCATCTTTGACGGTGTGGCTCTTGAGACATCCCTCCTAAGGTCCAAAGGTTTTTCTGGCTCTGTGGTTAACACCATGCTCAGAGCACGAAAACTTGTCTCTGCCAGGATTTACCACAGGGTGTGGCATACCTACTTTGAATGGTGTTGTCCCAGAGGTTATGACCCCCAAGTGTTTAGGGTATCCAGAGTTTTAGCTTTCCTGCAGGCGGGTTTAGATCTTGGTCTCCACATGTCTCTGCTCTTTCAGTGTGGTTCCAGCGAAGGATTTCTCCTCTTTCAGATATCTGCACTTTCCTTCAAGGAGTCCTTCGCATTCAGCCACCCTTTGTCCCTCCTGTGGCGTCTTGGGATTTGGCTGTTGTCCTTAGGGCCTTCCATTTTAACCCCTGGACTCAGTGAATCTCAAATGGCTCACTGCTAAGACAGTATTTCTTTTGGCTATTGCTTCTGCTAGAAGTGTGTCTGATTTGGGGGCTCTCTCTTGTCCTTTCCCCATTTCTGGTTTTTCACCAGGACAGGGCTTTTCTTCGTACTCGCCCTGGTTTCCTTCCTAAGGTGGTCTCTAGTTTCCACATTAATGAGGAAATTATTATGCCGGCCTTTAATTCCGCAGACCTCTTGCCAGGTGAGACCTCAATGGATGTGGTACGTGCTCTCAGGATTTATGTGGACTGTACCAGTTCCCTTCAGAAGTCAGACTCCTTGTTTGTCCTCTATGGCTTTCACAAGAAGGGATGGCTAGCCAATAAGTAAATTTTGGCTTGGTGGCTTCGCATGGCGATCTCTGAGGCTTACACTCATGAGGGCATTCCAGTGCTGCCCTCTGTTACTGCTCATTCTACTCGGTCTGTGGGTCCCTCGTGGGCAGCTCGTCGTGGCACCTCGGCTGTTCAGCTTTGCAAGGCGGCCACGTGGTCTTCTGTCCATACCTTTGTGAGGTATTATGCCTATGATACCTTCGCTTCTCAAGATGCATCCTTTGGGTGGTGGATTCTCCTTTCTGCACAGGAGCGTCCCCACCCTTAAAGGGACTGCTTTGGGACATCCCCAAGGTAACCTGTGGATACCCTATGGACTCTGCTGTAGAAAAGAAGAGATATGGTAATGTTATATCTCTTTCTATGAAGTCCATAGGGTTCCACAGGACTCCCACCCTGTCGCACCTGTGCTTCAGATAGGTTTTTTTCTGGTCACCGGTTTTCTGTCTCCTTCTGTGTGAGAATGTGTTCCAGACTTTCTTCTCGCTCTTTTTTTCTCCTTCTATGGCTTGTTACGTAACTGAAGGTGCTTTGGCCTGGGGGCGGGGTATAGGAGAGGGGCCCCAGTGCATCCTGGAAGAAATTTTTAACTGTGTGGTGCCCGATAAACACGTTCATCGCCTATACCCCAAGGTATCCTATGGACCCTTATGGACTTCGTAGAAAGAGAGATAACAAAGGTAAGTTCTTACCATCTCTTCTCTTTGGCCTTGGGGTGCTGTGAAAAAAATGCTGATAGTCTAGGGTGTCGTGATTCAAAAAAGTGTGGGAAACCACTGACATGTATAAATAATTATTTAGCTGTGTGTTGGCACTTATTAAGTAGTTAGACTGTAGTTGTCATAATGCTTTATTTAGCGAAAATCAAAAAGCTGTGAGACAGTACCACCTAGTGATAATAATAATATAAAACATTTTATATTACACAAAAACATTTTTTTCCAGAATAATATTGTATTTGTGTATGTGTTTATGTAACCATGGTTAAGGGTTAAAATAAGTACTATACTTATAAATCTTTGTAATATTTAAAAAGGTACAATTTGTGAGGTAAAATATAATACATTAAATATATATATACAGTATATATACTGTATATGTGTACAAGTTGTGAGGTAAAACTATATTGTTTGTTGAGGTGACTTGTGTATAAATGAATGTACATTTATATAACTTGTGTATAATATGTATTAATACCCTTTTGAGGTAAAAATATGCCCCAGTGTATGGGATACACATGCACTGTAGAAGGGGTGGAGTGATATGGCTGGGAGTGACTTGGTTCCTGTCAGGTCCGGTTATAGACCCTCATTCAGAGGCAAGAAGCGAGCGCTCGTTATGAATGAGGGCGGCCGCTTCTATTTTTAAGTGCGGCCTCCTGGTCGCTAGCTAAGCTGTGGGTTACTACCCACAGCTTAGCGACCGTCCAGGGTGATGGTCGCGATGGTCAAGACCATCGCGACCATCGGGGCTTGCGATGAGACCCTAAGGTCTCGGCAGCCGCAAGCCCCAGGGAGCTTCCTGCTCTGATCGAGCAGTAAGCTCCCCACTGACATCACTGCTGATGTCACTGTGGCCGCCCACAAAACAGTAACCGTTCCTTAAGGAACGCCTCCGTTTGTGAAACCACCCCCCCGCCCCGCCTACAAAACGGGCCGAGCTGTCGATCAACATCGGCAGTCGGCCCGTTTGTAGTGAGCTCCGGAGCGCGAGAGTTTCTCTCTCGCTCCGGGGCTTGCGCACACGCAGTGCGGACGCTGCGCGTGTGCAGGGCCTAACCATCGACCCGTTTGCGAGTGCTCAGCGCTTGCGACCGGGTCTGAATGAGGCCCATAGTGAGGTATGTAACAGCTATCAACAGCAGCAGACAGTTAGTCTGGAGTTCCCTTTCTTGGTTGCTCAACCCCCCTGTGCCCGGCTAGGCACAGGGGGTTGAAGCTGGAGAAGTAGCCTGTCACAGCAGGAGCTGCAACGCTAGTGGGTGCAGCGCGACACACCCTGCAGGAGAGGCGGCTGACTGGGCTACTGTATGCCAGAGCCGATGCCTGGGACGGGAGTCTGAAGTGGGAGGCCAGTGTGATGCTGTCAGCGGGTCTCCTTCAGCTGCCTGCAGGTTCTGTTGAGCAGAGATAGTAGTGAGCAGCTAGTCACCTGCTACAAGAAAGTGTATATCAGCTGTCAGAGGGGGAGACAGCTTAATGGGAGCCACTGAAGCAGTGAAAGTATCCACAACAGTGGACCCTATCTGCAGTGGGTAATATTATACACTTCTCTAACACAGCTACTAGCAGCAGCAGCAGTGGAGAGGAGACCTGGGAAGGTGCAATGCACATAGAGGGCTGATGTAGTCAGAAGCCAACAGCCAGATAAGGTTCAGTCATATATAGTACAAGGTATCCTCGCAATGCCGATGGTCGCGATAATTGCCACCATCGCCAGGCCACTTGCACAAGCTGTGGGTTGTCACCCACAGCTGTGCGAGCGGCCTGGAGGCCGGAATTTTTTAGAAAAGGGACCGCCTGATTCAGAGCGAGCGTGCGCCTCTGATTCAGGCTCTTAAACTGGTGTTTATGCATAGTCTATTACATTGGTCAAGCTGTTATACTGTGGAGTTCATATCACAGTGAACAGACACTACAAGATACTGTTAATGAGAGCTGTCCTAAATGAAACAAAAGTATATGTTATGCAACTGGGTAGGTTACAGTATAGTAAGACTAATTAACTTATTGTAGCTGCAGCCAACGAACAGGAGGCTCTATAGACTCTGAATTTTTAGGGGTCTAGTTACTAAGCAGTGTTAGGAGACAGAGTGAAAAGTGATAAGGTGTCAGCCAATCAGCTCTCAACTGTCATTTTTCAAACACAGCCTGTGAGATGGCAGTTAGGAGCTGATTGGCTGGCACCTTATCACTTTTAACTCTGTCACCTAACACTGCTTAGTAAATAGACCCCTTATTCTTGCTAATTCCTCATACTGGGAAGTGATAACATAATCTTATGCAGTCTCTCCCTAGGATAAATACAAATGGTAACATGGTACACTACTGCATATGTTCTCTACTGTTTATAACGTAAGAGGCAGGAGCATCCAAGAAACCACTTATATTATGCTGCTGGAGTGTTAAACAAATTAACATTACAGAAGACTTTGGGACCCATCCTGTACTGTAATGCTGCCCATCCAGTAGCACTAGCAGAACTCAAAATTCTTTCAAAATTCTAATTTAAAAATGGCCACATGATGGCGATATTGAACCCTAAATTAAACTGTGTTTATCATGTTTTTTTAAATATACAGCATGTAAAAGTATTTTTTGACTGCTCAAATATGGTGCTGTTAAATAGGTATAATAAAGCAGGACACATTTGCTCTTAATTTTTCCAAAATTCTTGTAATATGTAAGTTCCAATACTGACCCAAATATATATTTATATACCAAGGCGTGCGTATATACACCCAAAAGTGGTGGTATATTTATTATATGGGTTAGGTATGAAATACCGGCGGCTGACTACCTAACCTCCCCTCAGGGGTCCCTACACTAAATCCCCCCTTCCCTGGGCTGACGCGAATACTTACTCGGGTCCTACGGTAGGGATGCCGAAGCTGGTATCCTGATCCCATTCGGGATACCGGCGTCTGCATTTTGCCAGATATAGATGGCCGACATCCCGTCCACCGGCATATTCACTACACCCAACTACTTCTGTCTACTATATTTTGAGCGATTAGCCACATTTTTTTTTTCTTTATGATTTTGGACCACATTCTGATGTTCACACTGAATTAGCAGAAAGGCCACTACATGATATTGCTAGCGATTTGGCCGATTCTGACACATCGGAACGACAAATCATCAATTTCGTGCAGTGTGTACGCACTACATCGTGTAATGCGCACTCCCTTGGGGTCATCAAACACATTGCCTGATCTTTTGTACACGCAGGAAGATCAGGCAATGCGGCTGACGATCCCATGCAGAGCTATTCGGTGGGGGCCGGCATGTCGGGCATCGGATCTCCCAGTGTGTACAGACCACCCGATATGTGGGATAGTTGGTCGCATCGCTGGGTACACAGTCATTTAGTGTGTACCCAGCTTAAGGGAGAGATGTATCAAGCAATGTATAGAGTGGAGAAGTGGACCAGTGGAGAAGTTGCCCATAGCAACCAATCAGCATCGAGGTAGCATTTCTCAAGTACGTTCTTTAAAATTATAGGTAGAAGCTAATTGGTTGCTAGGGACAATTTCTCCACTGGTCCACTTCTTCACTGTTTGCATTGCTTGCTATTGGGGCGGTTTGTAATTAATGATCACACATACTTAAGCAGTGTATGTTAGGCTGCAGGCCTTATGGCTGCATAGTGTTTTTGTTCAAAGTGTAATTAGATTTTTATAGCATAATTCAGAATTATGCCAGAGTTAAATAAAACGAGAACACTGTACCAGAAATCTTTGCTACTAAGGGACTACTTTTAACAATGTGGTGTGCATTTGGTTACCTTCCATCTCAAACACCTAGGGCAGTGGTTCCCAAACTTTTTCAGTTCAAGGCACCCTTAGGGTCTCCTTCATTTTTTCAACGCATCTATAAGCCAAATTAATTACCTTTAGTACTGCCCTTTATGTAGTGACCCCTGTAGTAGGGCACTACTGAACTTATGCAATGCCCCCAGTAGTAGTGCCCAGGGCTGCCATCAGAAATTGTGGGGCCCGGGACTGACAAAATAGGCAGGCCCCCCCCCTCACTCCCCCTCCATCCTGTTAAATCCACTCTCTGCCCAGTCTTTTTTTTGTTTTTACCACCTCACTGACCCCTCCCCCCCCCTTCGGTCCAGTTATCTGAAGAGCTTTTGTTTTTTATTTAAGACCTCACTCCCGACCAGCCCTCTTCCCCCCGTTTATAGAGTCCGGTCTCTGCCCAGCCTGTTTTTTTTTTTACCATCTTACTCCCCCCCCCGGTTTTTTTCCCCCACTTACCTTATTTTCGTGAGGAAGGAAGGAAGAGTCAGGCTTCTTCCACCAGCACTGCAGACGTTGCTCCTCTTGTTCCGCGGCTCTTCTGACATTGACGATCTCTCCAGCGGCACGTCATGACATTGCGCGCGCCGAATGTCACGTAAACTAGTGGAGGAGCAGTCCGAGCTGCTTCCTCCTCCAGCTCCATCCATGGGGACCGGGTCAACGGGCGATAGCAGCGGCGCCAGCGTTCAGGCCCCCTTCTTCTTTTGAAGGGGGTAGTTCGGGCTGCAGTGGCAGTAGAAACAGCCGGGCCCCCCACCGTTCAGCCAGGGTCCGGGCCCGGGACTCCAGTCCCGGCAGTCCCCCCTTGATGGCGGCCCTGGTAGTGCCCCTTATGTAATGTCCCCAGTAGTAGTGCCCCTTATGCAATGCCCCCTGTAGTAGTGCCCCTTATGCAATGCCCCCTGTAGTAGTGCCACATATCCCGTGACCCCAGTAGTAATTCCCCTTATGCTGTGCCCCTTATGCAATTTCCCCAGTAGTAGTGCCCTTTATGCAATGCTCCCTGTAGTAATGCCCCTTATGCAATACCCCCAGTAGTAGTGCCCCTTATGCAATGTCCCCTGTAGTAGTTCCCCTTATGCAATTCTCCCTGTAGAACTTCCCTTTATGTAGTGCCTACCGTAGTACTGCCCATTATGCAATGCCCCCTGTAGTAGTGCCCTTATGTAAAGTCCCCTGTAGTTGTGCCCATTATGCAGTACCCCTTGTAGTAGTGCTTCTTAGGCAGTGCCCCCATTAGTAGCCCCCACACCCCTGTGCAGAACTTGCCTGACTGAAGTTCACACTGGGCACTGCTCCTCCTGCTTTCACTTTTGCTGCGATGACTGGATCAAGCTGGATCCAGCAGGCACGCAGGATCCTCACAAGTTCCCAGCGACGCATTGCGCGGGGCCGCGGGTGACGTCATGTGCACTGGTGTTGTCCTCCGCGTACTGCATCACTGGGGATGCTGACGCGATCAGAGACTTCTTTAGCCTCTGATAGCTTCTGTGCCAGCATTCCAGTTTCTGTTGGAAAGTTGATCGTGATCTACCAGCGGGAGCTCCGCGAGCTACCGGTAGATTGCGAATGAATTTGTGGCCAGGCCTGGGGAAAAAAAAACCTGACAGCAGCTTTCCTCCGGCCGAGGCACCGGCGCACAGTTTGGTAACCACTCACCTAGGAGTATATTTACAAAAGTGAGAGTTTTTAGAATTGAGATGTTGCCCATACCAATCAATCAGATTCTAGCTTTTATCTTCTAGAAGGTGCTAGTTAAATGTTAAGTAGAATCTGATTGGTTGCTTTTGGCTATATCTATTTCTAAAAACTTTTACTTTAGTAAATATACCTCCTAGTGTCTCCATATCCTGAACACTCTTGCTGAACTCCCTGCTTGGATATTGCATGGAGTTACCACTTTGCATGCTGCACCTATTGATTATTTTTCATTTGTACTACTCATCTATCTATATTACTATACCATTGTCATTTTATCTTTATACCATTGATATTTCTACCTGCATTGCCATTTATACCATTGCTTCACATCTATGCAATTTTAACCCATAACCGCTCTAGATTATTTATCTTCATAATATACTATTTTAGTTGTGCTTGGCTGTACTTATATATTTACCAGCACTATTCTTTTAATCTACAGTTTTGAATTTTTTACTAAACCTTTTCTGTATCACATGGCCTCTATTACTATTTCAATTTATCCTCCCTATATTTCCCTCATCTACACCATGTCTATCATCTATCATCCCCTTGACCCTATCTCAAAATTCCTTGACAACTTTGCTTCCTGGCTCCCCCACTTGCTTTTTTCTGACCTTGCCTCCCTCATCTTAGGTGATTTCAATATCCCTGTCAATGTCCTCACTGCCTCAACTCCTTACTCTCACATCATTATTTGGTCTCTCTCAATGGACCTCTTCACTCTCCCATGTAAGTGGACACTCACTTGATCTAACTTTACAAACTCCCTATTCATTCTCTCTGACCATCATCTTCTTCCTTTTAACTTATCCCTCACTCCTTACCCCTTCCCTTTCTAAACAGTCTTATTTCATGACCCTTACCTACTTCCAGTTATCCAACCCCATCATCACTTTCTATTCCCTCCTCTGACTTCCCTTCTCACTATCTGCCCTTGACTTCACCACCCACTTCAATCCAAAATGGAATCCATACATCAGGTCATCACATCCTACCAGGCCCTTATCATCCTATACTCTTCTTTCCCAGTCAGCCTCTTCCCTTCTTTCCAATCCATTTTAACAACTCTGACTTCTTTATCCTCAGTGTCTGGAAATGAAGTTATGGTCCTAATCCTGTCCTTGCCCCTTCCACCTCCCCCCATGACCCTATCCCCTCCCACCTTCACCGCCACCTCTCTCCTGCTGCCTGTTTCCATCTTTCCCATCTCTCTTTAGTCTTTCCCTCTTATCAGGCACTGTCCTCTCTGCATTCAAGCATGCCCTTGTCTCTCTCATTCTTAAAAACCCACCATTGATCCTGACACTCAAATTACCGCCCCAACTCTCTCCTCTTTGACGCCAAACCCCTTATGTGGATTGTCTACAACCTCCTCACTACCTTTCTTTCCTCCCACTCCCTGCTTGACCCATTTCAGTCCGGCTTTCATCCTCTCCACTCCACAGAAACTGCCCTCACTAAAGTCAACAATGACCTCCTTGCTGCCAAATACAAAAGCCACTACTCTGTTCATTCACCTTGACCTCTGTTCCTTCTGGCACCGTGGACCACCTTCTCCCTGTGCAAATCCTTTACTCTCTAGGTCTGCATAATACTGCCATTTCCTGGCTGTCCTCCTACCTCTCTGACCATTCTTTTTCCATCTCCTCTCAATACACCATTTCTCCCCACTAGCAGTACCCGGTGTATCCCAAGGTTCTGTTCTAGAACCTCTTCTCCTTTATACATCTTCTTTAGATGAGCTCATCAGCTCTTTTGGCCTCCAATATCATCTCTATGCTGATGATACTCAGATCTACCTCTCATCCTCTGACCTTTCCTTCGCTCTCCTCACTCATCTCTCCATCTGTCTCTCTGATATTTCCTCCAAATGATCTCATTAATCTATATTGGGTCACCCCTTTTTAGAGGACGTCCCTGGTGACAGTGATGTTGTCATAGCAATCCCATGTGGAAGTCCTGTTTGAAAATGTAATATATATTTTTTTTATAAATGTATTTATTTTAGATTTCACAAATATAAAAATAATGCAAAGATACGTGCATAAGCAAATAAGATATCAGAAATGTGCAAGAACAAAATGTATACATTTGCATAAAAACATATAGGTACATAGGTAGCAAATAACTAATCTGAGAAAAATACAAGGAAATGAGAACCGCTAAATGCCAAAGCATCGAAATAAACTGTAAATAACAGTACAAGCGACGGGAAACACAAGAACAGGAAGAGAAGAGAAGGGTATAGGGGGGGGAGGGACAGGAGGAGTATGAAAGAGGCCTAATCCGGGTCTATATTACATGCAGAGGGAACTGAAACACGGGATCCTATATTTTATAAAACAGAAAAAAAAATTACCGTGTGGGAATGAGAATTTAAAAAGTATTTTAATAATATATTTAAATATTAAAGAAAAATATATCTAGTGGGTGTTTTGCACCCCTCCCCATCCCCCTGTGTCCATAGGCCCCCATTATAAAATAACTTTACACCCCCCATTGGCAATAGTGGTCATAGATCCTAATAACAGTGCCCCCCATACACACCCCCATAGTAGTAAAAAATAAATCCCCGTTTTATTAACAAACCTCCCCTGTAAGAAGCCCGTTTTTTTTAGCACCTCCTCCTACCCTGTGACCAGTGTGGTTTTTTTTTTATTTCCCTCCCCCTCCACTGTCATATTACTATATTACCCTCCCCCATACAGATACTAGCCCCCACCCCCCGACGCTCATGGGCATCTGCCCCTCCAAACATGCAGTGCATGTGTTAGGGAGGACTGATGATGAGACCGCTGCATCACTGCTGGGGGTCCAGGATATCTTCTTCTAAAGCCGGGGCTGCACGGTCTCATATGACACGGCCTTGTCAGCTGAATTGCTTCTGGCTGCAATCGCATCACAGGTGACATCGCCAGTTGAGTGGTTAAACACAGCCTGTAAAGTGGCAGTTAGAAGCTGGTTGGTAGGCTACTTTATCTACCTCCAAGGTTTGATACATCTCCCCCAACGCCTATGTTGTGCTTGTGTGTATTGATGATCCCTTCCAGTTTGCCTGCTGGCCATCATTTGACGAACTACAGTAGGTGCACCATGGACTGAAGTACAGTGAACTGTCAGTGTACATTACCTTACAGGTAACCTAGTATAACTTGTGAGTAAGTTTATAACAAGTAACCTTTATTGTGTTAATCATACATCCCATTTGTAACAAATAATCTGTTCTGTCTGAAAATTTTGTTTTTTAAATAAAGGAAACGTTAATAATAGAGAAAATAGTTTTTCTCAGTATAATTAGACGGACTATAGCTCTGTCTGAGCTACACATTTGGAACAGGTAGCACGATGTGTGAAATCATGTTATAGCACAGGCTCGGCATTGAGCAGCCCTCCAGTTGAACTACAAGTAAAACAGGCCCTGCAGCCTCTGGTACTTGTAGCCTATAATAGCATAAATACAGTGACTTGCTGTTTATTTATATGGTGGTTACTTTAATGGTCTTGAAAGATCCTGAGTAGTGTTTGTCAGAGCTGGGAGCTTGGAATGGCCTTCAGCGTTCCACAGACATTCTGTACGTTTTCATTCCAACAGTGAGTATCCGGCAAACAATCATTGTTTTCTTATTTCTAAAGCGTAACTTCCAGCGAGGTGATGTCAGGTGTTAGGCTGGTGTCTCACCTGTGTTTAGGAAGCAGAGTTTTATGTGTCTGTAAAAAGCACCAGATATCTGTTGTTCCTAGTAGTAAAGTATACGGGACCTGCTCTTTGCTGGCGTGCTAGCTTTCCAGAGATGAAATCCAGGTCTATCCAAATAAACGTACAATACAACACTGTGTCACCGGGATGCAAGGAGGGTTGTGCAACCAGTGCTGCGGCCCAGGGCACAAGGCCAAGGGTGCGGCACGGTCACCACCCCGACAGCATCTACTAACCTTTTCTGTCTTGCAAAGAAAGCCACAGAGCACATCCTCAGGACTTGCTGTGTGACATCCTGATGTCACATGCGCTGAGGGCAGCTGGTGCCAGCCCAGGGTGCAGAGACAACCTTCTGTAGGAAGCTATTGAGGTTTTCAATCAGCGATTTACTTAGAAGTTCAAAAACTTTCCTATATTTTTGTTTGTGATCTGCGTCTACAATGCAGATGTAACAGTAGCCTTAGTATAGGAGTATATGAACGTAAACATGCCATCATCTCACAGGCAATAATGGTAATTATTCTACATAAATATTCACTAAGGACAGGCTGTAATAACAGGATTAGTTTCTAGTCTAGGCAGTGATACACTTGTGCAGTGGGGTCTATGGGACCGATTATAAGTCGCACGTACTGCCGATGTCGGGCGCAGTGGAACAATATTTTCTCTTCATTGAATTAGCATATGTTGCAGCGCGCATGCGTCCAGATAGCGTGCGCACAGAGTCGGAGATGCGATTGAGGTACATGGAAGGAGCACAGTCTCAGAAATGTTTTGAAAATGTAGTGGGCATACCTGGCCAGTGACAGAGAGGGGGCATAGCACACGCACAGAGATAGTCCGTGTTATGGGCGTGTCAGTGATGGTGGCTGCATACACAGACACTGATCTCCTCACATAGACCATACTCGTATGGAGAAGCTACACCTGCCATAGGGCTGCTGCAAGTTTCCATGGTGCAGCCATTGCTGCTTCTAATAACACACCAAACGGAATTCCAGCGCCTACAGATGCTAACAGTAGGCATCTCAGTCACACAGTTTGCTGCTTCAGTGGTTTTAGACCGGTTTGTCAGATGTTGCTATGGTATACTGAAGTAAAATTACATTAAGTTTATGCAAAGAGTCAATATTTGCAGTGTTGACCCTTTTTTTTTCAAGACCTCTGCAATTCGCCCTGGCATGCTGTCAATCAACTTCTGGGCCACATACTGACTGATGGCCGCCCATTTTTACCTAATCAATGCTTGGAGTTTGTCAGAATTTGTGGGTTTTTGTTTGTCCACCCGCCTCTTGAGGATTGACCACAAGTTCTCAATGGGATTAAGGTCTGGGGAGTTTCCTGGCCATGGACCCAAAATTTCGATGTTTTTTCCTTTAGCCACTTGGAGCACCTTCCATCCTCCCTGCCTACCCCATCTGTGTCACTCCTGTTCGTCTGCCCCTCCCTCGAAGAATGTAAGCTCTTTCGAGCAGGGCCCTCTACCCTCTTGTGCTTCTCCCTACTGTAATTTAATTTATCTCTTACTCCCCACTAGGGAAACCAACATTCGGCTGCTTATGTGGGCGTAAAGGTCGCTAATATAGCAATATTTATTATACATGTCCTGCTTTGTATTGCAAGTCCCTGGTTACTTATTTGTTCATGTACTTTGTAAGGTGCTGTGGAACACTTGTGGTGCCATATAAATAAATGATAATAATAATAAGGCAAAACTGATAACATGCTGGAAAATGCATTGTTCATCACCAAACTGTTCTTGGATGGTTGGGAAAAGTTGCTCTTGGAGGATGTTATGGTACCATTATTTATTCATTGCTGTGTTCTTAGGCAAAATTGTGAGTGAGTCTACTCCCTTGGCTGAGAAATAACCCCACACATGAATGGTCTCAGGATGCTGTACTGTTGGCATGACACAGGACTGATGGTAGCACTCACCTTTCCTGCTCCGGACAAGCTTTTTTCCAGATGCCCCAAACAATCTGAAAGGGTATTCATCAGAGAAAATAACTTTACCTCAGTCCTCTGCAGTCCAATCCCTGTACCTTTTGCAGAGTATCAGTCTGTCCCTGATGTTTTTCCTGGATAGAAGTTTCTTCTTTGCAGCCCTTCTTGACACCAGGCCATCCTCCAAAAGTCTTCGCCTCACTGTGCGTGAAGATGCACTCACACCTGCCTGCTGCCATTCCCGAGCAAGCTCTGCACTGGTGGTGCCTCGATCCCGCAGCTGAATCAACTTTAGGAGACGTTCCTGGCGCTTGCTGGACGTTCTTGGGTGCTTTGAAGCCATCTTCACAACTATTGAACCCCTCTCCTTGAAGTTCTTGATGATCCGATAAATGGTTGATTTAGGTGCAATCGTACTAGCAGCAATATCCTTGCCTGTAAAGCTCTTTTTGTGCAAATCAATGATGACTGCACGTGTTTCCTTGCAGGTAACCATGGTTAACAGAGGAAGAACAATGATATCAAGCTTCACCCTCCTTTTAAAGCTTCCAGTCTGTTATTCTAACTCAATCAGCATGACAGAGTGATCTCCAGCCTTGTCCTTGTCATCACTCTCATCTGTGTTAACGAGAGAATCACTGACATGATGTCAGCTGGTACTTTTGTGGCAGGGCTGAAATGCAGTGGAAATGTTTTTGGGATTAAGGGCTTGATTCAGGTTGGTTCGCAAAGCTGCGTTCGCACGCACCCCACTTGTTGCAAAAATATGCTAATGAATGCAATCGCACGCCAACCTCAGCTCTATACCAAGACGTCCACCACTGTATAAAGCCGCCCACTTCCCATGACATGCATCTGCAAGTCAGCCAAAACATCGGTAACATCGTAACCATCCGCACAGTTGTGGTTGACCTGACCCTACCGCAGAAACTGCTAAACTTCCTGTCGCCATCTAGACCTCTGCCAGCGTATGCTATCGCAGGGGCTTAATTATGCACGTCCCTATAACTGCGTTTAAACGCCCAGACACGCCTGCGTTTCTCTGACCACCCCTCGTCACCACCCTCAAATGGTCACTTCCTGTCAATCACTGTGTGAAGACTCTGCGTGCTCACTGCGATCGCTTCCCGATCTCTGTGGCTGGTTCGCGCACGCGCACTGCGTCTTATACGTGTGCGCAGATTGCAAACCTAGACTGGCTGCATGCGAACACAGCATTGCGAACCAACCTTAATCAGGCCCTAAGTTCATTGTCATGGCAAAGAGGGACTTTGCAATTAATTGCAATTCATCTGATCACTCTTCATGACATTCTGGAGTATATGCAAATTGCCATCATAAACACTGAAGCAGCAGACTTTGTGAAAACCAACACCCTCAAAACTTTTGGCCATGGCTGTATGTATGAGTTGCTGTGATACTCTGTGTGCAGCAGGATGTACACAAACCTCATGTGACACAGCGACCTCCTCCCCCTCCGCCCGGACATTAGAAGCACTTCCTGGCTGTTAGACAGGATGCTTAGCATTTGTAATCTATGTGCACTTTCATACAGCTACAAATCACAGTTAAATCATCACAGCTCAAGTAAATAGATCATACTTTGGATAATCAACACAAATATCATTCATCATGCTATTTTTACAGAATTGCAGGCCTCCCGTACTCCCCATGGAGCCACATGCACTGCTCCTCTGCCCCCCTTAGCGCTTTTTGTGCTCCTCCTCTCCTCCCCTTGGCGCCACGTGCGCTCCTCCTGTGCACCTCTTCTTGCTGCATCAAGTAATCTATTCAGCTCTTCCCTTGGCATGTGATAGAGGTCCTAGCGACATCATGATGGGGGGAGGAGAGTAGTGCAGAGAGCCAGTAGTTGTAAGCTGTGTTTAATAGTTACATTATTTGTCATAGTATTTACCAAACAAAACCAAATAATGACAATAAACCTGTTAAACATGTCTAATGCTGGGCATACACGGCCAGATAAAATGTCTGTCAGACCGACAGACATTTTATCTGGCCGGCTGCCAGCCGCAGATGTCGCCGGCATACACTGCCCGATGCGGCCGACAGTTACCGGACGGGCATGCTGGACAATCCAGCATGCCCGACCGAGCAATATTTAACCCTCGGTCGCCCCCCCCCCACGCTGCAATTATCGCGGCGATCCACCGATATCGGGCGGTTCGTCACGATAATTGCAGCGTGTATGGCCAGCATTAATGAAGGTTTACGTGTCAGTGTTGTGAAGAATTTAAAGTGTAACAGTCTGCCACACAAAGTGGAGTCCTCCATATCTGAGAAGGATGAGGTTCATGTTCAGTCTGCAGAATGGCTGTTTTTACTCTCTAGGTGACAATGCAAAACTGTTTAAGCTTGTAGTTGCCAAAAATTGCTGGGAGTATGGCATATGTTATTCAGAAACCAAATGTTCAGAAAGTGCTGATTGTTCAGTGATAATGCCATACACAAACACATAACTATGACTCCGCCTCCTGCTGTCACTGAGAAGAAGAGCGCTGCTAAACAGTGTGATGTGTGAGGGCATTTCAGGAGCAGTGTGCCGAATAACAGTGTGATGTGTGAGGGCATTTCAGGAGCAGTGTGCCGAATAACAGTGTGATGTGTGAGGGCATTTCAGGAGCAGTGTGCCGAATAACAGTGTGATGTGTGAGGGCATTTCAGGAGCAGTGTGCCGAATAACAGTGTGATGTGTGAGGGCATTTCAGGAGCAGTGTGCCGAATAACAGTGTGATGTGTGAGGGCATTTCAGGAGCAGTGTGCTGAATAACAGTGTGATGTGTGAGGGCATTTCAGGAGCAGTGTGCCGAATAACAGTGTGATGTGTGAGGGCATTTCAGGAGCAGTGTGCCGAATAACAGTGTGATGTGTGAGGGCATTTCAGGAGCAGTGTGCCGAATAACAGTGTGATGTGTGAGGGCATTTCAGGAGCAGTGTGCCGAATAACAGTGTGATGTGTGAGGGCATTTCAGGAGCAGTGTGCCGAATAACAGTGGTCCACATGGTCAACATCGACATTATGACTGTCGACATTTCATACCCAACCCGATTGGTTGCTATGGGCAGTATATCCGCTTTTGTAAAAACACACTTTAGTGAGTACCCCTTAGAGTACCCCCTTAGTAAGACCATCGCTGACACAGGTAAAATCAGTGGTTGGAAACTAGTGTTGTCTGCAAACTGTTATGTGAATAGTTTATCTGCAGCTTATTGGCCTCACCAAGGTAACGGAGTTATACAATTTCACATTGGCTACACAGTCCAAGCTGCAACCTCATTTGTTTTCTCATTACTCGTTAATGAGACATGTTCCATTTCTAGAGAATTGTAAATATTCACTAGATAGGCGGCAGAACAACTCATTGGTGTTTCTATGTTTCCAAGGAAAGTGCACATTAAAAATGTATATGTATCAGGTGCAGTGCCCCCGCTGTGTGTTGTGTGGGATGCCATGGCAGAGGGTTCAACGTGCCGAGCGAAAATTAGAAGTACCATTTCTTACCACTGTGTTGGACTTAGTGGGGCACCCCAGGTGTGTAACACATGTATTTAAACATATTCACACACTTTGTTGAAAACTGAACAAAGTGGAAAGGCTACAGTAAAGGTAAGAGCTTTGTACTCTCTTCTAGAAAGTGTTTCCGGCAAATGATTAGATATGTGTTTAGAGATTATATTTGCACATTTAGTAAAGAAAACAATTTATACATAAAGGTGTACATTTCCTTTGATGCATTACAAATCACGAATGTTTAAAAAGTAGACGCTTAAAGCATATCCTGCCTATTATTGTGGAGCTGTCCTAGGCAGGGGCGGCGCTTCCACTAGGCAAGCTTAGGTAGCTTCCTAGGGGCGCCGGCCACTAGAGGGCGCCCGGCTCTCCGATCACCCCCCCCCCCATTTGCCGGGTGCCCGCTGAGATTGTGTTACAAGCGGGCACCCGGCTTCTTCTATTACTATTGGGGGCACTACAGGGGCTTTACTATTGGGGACGCTACAGGGGCCTTACTACTGGGGGCACTACAGGGGCTTTATTACTGGGGGCACTACAGGGGCCTTACTATTGGGGAGGACTACAGGGGCCTTACTATTGGGGAGGACTACAGGGGCCTTACTACTCACTATTGAAAGCAATACAACTGGGGACAATACAGGGGGGGCCGTTACTACTGGGGGCACTGCAGGGATCATTACTACTGGGGGAACTGCAGGGATCATTACTACTGGGGGCACTGCAGGGAGCATTACTACTGGGGGCACTAGGAGGGCATCACACCTGGGGGCACTACAGGGGCCCTTACTACTGGGGGCACTACAGGGGAACTTACTACTGGGGGCACTTCAAGAGACATTACTACTGGGGCACTGTAGGGAGCATTACTACTGGGGGGACTTTACTACTGGGGGCACTAGTACAGGGGGCATTACTTTTAGGGGCATTATTACTACTGGGGGCACTGCGTATGTGTGTGTATATATATACACTTCTGCCTGCGCCCACCTCTTCGTACTCTTTTAGCCCCTCAGGTGAAGATGACTTTGCACAGGTGGAGTGGCGGATAAGTTTTGTGTGTGTGTGTATATATATATATATATATCTATATATCCTAGCTATTATTTACCCAGCACAGTCTATGAAATGACAGAAGCTGATTGGTTGCTACGGGCAACGTCTCCACTTTCTCTCTCTCAAAGGTTCGAGACATTTCCCCTGTATGTGTTGCATAGATTGTTGGTTGTTGTCTTGTGTTAGTAGTTATATGAACAGCACGTGTTCTAACTTTTGACTGCTATGACTGATTTAGTTTGCTGGACGCGTCTCTAGTGTTTTTGAGTATTGTTCTTTTCCATCCAGAGAGCAGTCGCTCGTACGCCATTAATGCAGCACACTACAAATACACAGCAATGCTATTTTAATAGGATTGACATCATAATACATCATGTTGGGAAAAGTCTAACACTGTATTGACTGGTTGTGCAGCCAGAGGCAACGCAGTACATGGCAAGAACATGCAAAGACACTTCTGTCTACAACATGGTTACGATATTCATTGAGATGCATATAATTCTCCATTTCTTCAGATATTCCTCAAAAACTCTGATCATTACAAAATAATTTAACAATATACAAGGATTCTGTGCATGGTTTATACATCAGTGGGTGTTTATGTACTGTTCACCCTTCTCTGGCAGATGTGGTGTTAAAAAAAAAAAGCATATACTGAAACATCAAGTGCCTAATGCTGAATAAATCCTTCATGTAGTGAAATAAAATATCCAAAAAATTATTTCTGTGTAATAATACCAATAACGTAAGAAGTAATGCCTTTTTATTAACTTATTTTTTGCATTTAGGGTTTTTTATGTTTTTGTCATATATACATTGTGTTTGGTTTTTTTAAAAATACACTTTTGGATGATTTATTTTTTTTATTTTTTTGATGAGTTATTGTACACTCAAGCCTTTGTTGCATTATAGAAGTTTTATTGTAATCGCTGTACTTGACTTCTTTGAAATGTGGGGAGTTTGAGGTAGTACAGTTGGATATACCAGACAAATAATCGTGGCCGTATCTTTAGTCAAGCAGGATACCTACGCTATGGGAATTATTTAATACCATGGTGCAAAATCCAATGGTGGTTGTAACCCACAGCAGCCAATCAGATGTTGGCTTTCAGTAGGCCAACTCCACTAAGCTAACAGCTGATGGGCTGTATTGCATTACTCTTTGCATCACCTTGTTAAATAAGCCCCATTTGCTGTAAATAGCACCTGTCGTGTGATCATTTTGTGTAATGGGTTTATGAAATTACTGCCATTAACCACAATAGCAAGGAGAGGGCAAATCAGGCAAAAAAGATAACATGACTTAATCTATTAAAAACCAAATGGTTTTTGCAGTATTTGGGCCTAATTTAGAAACGAGTTTGATCATGCACAACAAGTGATAAAACTTGTTGTGTATGGTAACGGTGTTCTAGCCAATCAGCTCCCAACTGGTTATGTTTGAAAAATGACAGTTGGGAGCTGATTGGCTAGAGCAACATTTATCATACACAATAAGTTATGTCACTCGTTGAGAATGATTAAAATTGTTCATAAATAGTCACCTTTGTCTGATTTACCCCATGTTCAACAGTTCATGTATTAATACTTTGTATTTCCTGTCTGTCTGGCTCCTAGGAGTAATCTAGTCCTTGAGTATTGACTTAAGGCCCCCATACATCAGAGATTGATTGCAGCAATCGTGCAATTTAATCGATGTGTATAAAAATCTTTCCCTTTTTCAATCGATTGTGGCAATTCTGCAATCGATTGAAAAAGGGAAAGATTTTTATACACAATCGATTGCAAATTGCACGATTGCCGCAACCAATCTCTGATATATGGGGGCCTTTACAATAGAATATGTAACTGTTTCATGTGTGTCCTATCACAATTTGCAAAATATGGTTTATGTATGGTTTTAGCTGGTAGACAGATCTGTAACTAAATATATCTATTTGGGTGAACTGCACGTATATATGCATCTTTAATGATGCCTTATTATGTATTATGCCCTATATTACATGATTTTGCTGCTTGCATACGCTATTAGCCACCAGTAATTTTCAGAGTTATAACACTCAGGAATGTCTAATAAACTTGTTTAATGGGCCCATATTGCTGTTATTCCACCAAATGGGCTGGGAAATGAAGTGTAATTTGTGTCTGTCTGTATAGGTGAAATGTAGACAAACAGTGATGAGATAAACATGTATTCCAAATCTCATCACCCCCATACTTGAATGACAATACAATGCACAGCCCCATACCTTGTCCTTCATTTATTATGAATCCTTGCTATGTAACATTTCAGTAGACTCCCATATTATTACTTGTACAAGAGCTACAAAGATCTTCTCAAACTTGATACCTGTTTTTTTTTTCCATTTAGTAGTCAAACTATAGAAAGCTTGTTGCATATATTAGAGAGAGGAATTCACTTCACACTGTGTTAATGAGAAATTACAATATAATACTTTTCTATAGTATCAAAGTGCTTTGTAGTTTCTTATGCAGAACAGTTAACCTCAAGGTTTTACGTGTTCATCTATCTTTGCCTATAAAACTTTGCAAAGAAATGTCTTGATGGAGTTGATGAGTTAATTTTAAATAAGGTGCCTCCTGACAGATATATGGATGGGTCTTTTGGGCTGTGGTCATAGTATACACACAGGCTTAGGTTATTCTATGTTATGATAAGGTTGACCCACATGTGACGGACACCAGTCAAGGTACTATTGCAGCTTATCTTTCTGGGCACCTATCTATCATCAGCATCATGTGACATACAGTTCCAACGCCAGGGCACCACTCCACTTAAGAGAGGGTTAGGGCAAATTTCAAACATGTCAGGAAATACACCAGTCTTCATAACTAGTTATGATTAAACAGGTATAGATAATCACGTGACATGCAATATAATATTTTCTGCGTGGTTATGCTCAAGGCTCATGCCTAAAACAATAGCAGCCGCCCTTTAACTCTCTACAGAGTACACAGTCCGATCGATGGCGAACAGCTTCACCCATTCTACCACCCGTAGCTTCATTTTTAAGTCATCACCTGTTGGACCACTGTATGTTCATGTGCACATCCTTGGTTTCCACAGTGCAGTTTTTTAAGCAACCTCTGCAATTTGCTGTGGAAGTTTTTGTTAATGTGTCTGTGTAATAGAGGTATAACAAAGCTGCTTGAAAAGGCCAAGAAGCTGGACAAGCCCTCGATGAAATGAAATGTCCTCATGAAGTTGCGGTCTGTGGACTTCACATGAACGTCCGTAAAAGTATTCACCATCAGGGTAGCATAATAGGGCGTCCATAAAATAAACTGTGTGCAAACAGTTGCAATTAAAAGGCGGTGCACTGACGGGTCCAGCCTCCCTGTGTCCTGGTCTAGAGATGTCGCTTCCCTTCGCATCTGCAAGATGAGAATCAAAGCGTATAATACAGCGAACACTGGCACCACATACCCAATGAGCACCATGATGGCGTCAGCTGCCTCCCTGTTCTGCATCTTGGAGCACTCAATGATTTTTGTGGAAACGTGATTGCAGATGTAGAATAGGAGAGATGAGAAGCTGGTGAGCACTGCTCCACCCCAGATGAACCCACACACATGCTTTGTGTTGTAGACACTTGACATGTAAGTTCTTGGCAGGGCACATTCTATGTAATAGTCCAGACTGAGCAAAGTGGTGGAATACATGATCACCAAAGACGACACGTTGAAGAGAATGAGCAAAGTGATGTAAACTTCCTTGCCAAAGCTCCAGAGTGACCACTTGGTGTACTCTGGTCCTAGTAGGTACACTGGGGCCACTGCATTAATGATAAGTCCAGCGATGGCGATGTTCACAAAATAGACATCTGGCATAGTCATGGTCGACTTGTTATACAGATTGACCAGCACAAGCTGTACATTGTAGCAGAGACCAGTCGGAAAACAAATGATGAGGTAGAAGATGGAGAAGACGAAGAGTACAAGATGGAAGTCATGGCACAAACGCTGGTCTTGGCTGTTGTCAGTATAATTAAAATCTTCGCAACTCCACATAGTGACACCAGTCTACGGCTGTTTCGCTGGTCACCAGCTGAGCTGTGTGGAAGAAAGGATGACAGTCGGTTAATAATCGTTACATGTGTGTGAGATCCTGTGTCATATGCAAACAAGGTTCTACCCAGCACTGAACTTGTCTAACCCCATTACAGTCTTTTCCTGTTCTTTCCGTAAGGCTGGCAGTTTTAATTGTGTAAATTTGTCTGCTGGCAAAGATGATTCATCATTAGTTGCCATTAATGATAATTACACAGGAAAACAGTTTGATAAACACTCTGAAGGGTAATATTTTTCCGCTGAACATTTTTTTTTTTTATAAGCTCATTTATTTTATAGGGAACTGCTCTACTAGTTAGTCATTAAAATATAAAAATAGTGAAAAGGATCATACTAAAAGCAATCTGGCTGTTTATAGAGAGCCGAGTTATTGACGTATATGTCTTTAGTCAATATAAACATAATTTTCTGACCGAGAATCATGTCTCAGAAATGTATTATATAGGATTCAAATTACTTTTATTTTACAGTTCCATCCCTGTCACTACTGGGTGACACATTTCCGCTGATGTATAACATTCTAGTGCAGGGAAGGGCAACCTGTTTCTTTTGAGCTGTTGGGGAACTGCATGTCCCAGCACAAACAGCTGGAGAGCCGCAGGCTGCCTATGTGTGTAAGAGAGTCTGTTAGTCAGGAACTAAACAATGTTTGTTGTGCAGTGTACACGTATGGAAAATATACCTCTCCTTGTTAAATCCTTTATTAAAGCAGTGTGTCAGTAGAGTATAAACATAGAAGTGTGAGAGATTGAATTATGCATCAACAAAGTTAGTTAAATAATTTATGCGTGCTAGGAAACCTGTGCCATGCGATCTCTCTGACGAATGAAGAGTCTGCTGCCTTCCAACAACTCAGCTGAAGCGAGGATGACCCATATACAATTCCTCTCCTCATCTCTTCAGTTGATACATTAGTGCATTACTCAAATGAATGTTGCAGATACAATTTTGTTGACTTCTATGGCACCACAGTGTTCCGCCAAGTAGAAGAATATCATCCTCTAATCCAATCTGGAATATGTGTAATTGCCATTGGCAGTTGACCAGTCTTCTGCCATTTTCATACCATTGTTCGGTAAGGCTGAGAATATGCATCTAATTTTCAGTGGCATGAGTAATCATTTAACAAAAGGTAATGTGCTATATCTAAAGATTTTATGGAACTAACAGGCCTCATGTCCACTTTACCATTATTGCCCTATTGTGCTTAAGCCC
The DNA here is from genome assembly GCA_031769625.1 of Taudactylus pleione. Classification (NCBI taxonomy): domain Eukaryota; kingdom Metazoa; phylum Chordata; class Amphibia; order Anura; family Myobatrachidae; genus Taudactylus; species Taudactylus pleione. The sequence goes on along the minus strand of JAUIMM010000031.1, from coordinate 32,763,179 downwards.
AAGGTGTTCTCATATTGATTTTGCTGTGAATGCCAGCAGATTGCTTATAAAACACATACCCCCACATTGATTATTGCAGCCGTGCCTAGATAGTTGTTGTACCACTAATCTGAAATTCCTATCAATTTGAAATGAAAAACCTTGACCTAAAACGTAACTTGTAGAATGTTGTCAGAACATAAAATCCACCAAGTATCTCCTTTTTCTGTGCCAAATAAAGTAGAACTCTTCTCCACTTAACCCAATAATTTGCATGTATCTGAAGTAGAGTTCATCCAAGATTTGCAGTGGAATAAAAGGCCCTGTCTGGGAAAAGTAGACCTATATTGATTAAGTCACCATTGGCCACCATGTATAACGTTGTGCTGCTTTAGATCACCCTCTCTATTCTCGTCGCAGTGTTTACCTGTGCTTGGACACCTAGCAGTTGTTTACATTACACCCATTGTCTTCCTGTACATGTATTAAGGTCCTCGGGTGCTGTTACCACAGTTTTGGTACTATATTTCCCACTAGTGGCACACTTGACAGATTAGAGAAACAAAAAAAGAGAAGAAAAAAAGTAGAGCTATTCTTACAGTGCACTATACTGTCAGTTAGTGTTAATCTGTCCTATATTAAAACATATTAATCTTTATTCAAATTCAGTTAAAATATTAACACATATGGGTTATCACAACTGGCGAAATATTATTTTAAATTAATTCAACATTCAAGAGGATAGAAAGATGTGTATGAAAGAATGAAAATAAGTGTATTATTTAAAAGAAAATCATGTATGTCGCTGGCTGTAATAATTATATTCTTATATAATAGAATTGATGTTATTCTCCCAGTATCTTTATTATAATATAGTATTATGTGGATATATGTGGATTCAGCAATCCACATCCATTATTCTTTAGCAGTGATATAAGGGAGAAAACTGTTTATCTGCAGCAGCCAAAGTGTAACAGTTGCTATTATAATAAACTCCCAAAGCAACTATTCAGAGGTAGCAACTTTAATTTAGCTACTTGTGTAACACTTCACATATATATTAGTAGTAGTCTGTTCACACCACAATATACTGTTATTACGTTTGAGCTAATTAGCTCCGTATAATGGTAATCAGCTTATCGAGTTTCTTTCATATGCCGTCTGGCTGTACTTTACTATTATTAATCAAATGTTTATATGTGCAGCAGTTTGAGGGAATACTATATATTATATATTCCTTCATTGAACAAATAGCAAAGTTACTTATAGAACTCGATAAGCTGATTACCATTATACGGAGCTAATTAGCTCAAACGTAATAACAGTATATTGTGGTGTGAACAGACTACTACTAATATATATGTGAAGTGTTACACAAGTAGCTAAATTAAAGTTGCTACCTCTGAATAGTTGCTTTGGGAGTTTATTATAATAGCAACTGTTACACTTTGGCTGCTGCAGATAAACAGTTTTCTCCCTTATATCACTGCTAAAGAATAATGGATGTGGATTGCTGAATCCACATATATCCACATAATACTATATTATAATAAAGATACTGGGAGAATAACATCAATTCTATTATATAAGAATATAATTATTACAGCCAGCGACATACATGATTTTCTTTTAAATAATACACTTATTTTCATTCTTTCATACACATCTTTCTATCCTCTTGAATGTTGAATTCATTTTAAATAATATTTCGCCAGTTGTGATAACCCATATGTGTTAATATTTTAACTGAATTTGAATAAAGATTAATATGTTTTTGATATAGGACAGATTAACACTAACTGACAGTATAGTGCACTGTAAGAATAGCTCTACTTTTTTTCTTCTCTTTTTTTGCAAACTAGTATATATAGAGCTTGTAGTAGCACATCAGTGATAAGGACAGATAAAAATAAAGCAATTCCGATTGGATATCACGTTCTTTATTTGCTGTGTCAGTATTGTATATTATAATATATATCATAAACATTATAAAACTAGTGCGGGATCACAAACTCTTTTCTGTAAAATTAGAGAAACAATCAACTTTTCTTTTTAATCCTGAGATCTGAAATAATCCAGAGAGCATCCAATAAATGTCCCTAAAGACCGTTGAGGTGATGTTTTTAAAAGTCGGACAATCTCGGTACTGACTACATTTGCAACACAATACTGCCTCATCGGGAATGATAACCATTGTACAGCAGTCCAGAGGTTGTACATGTAATATGATCTTTCCTGCATGCAGGATGATTACAAAACATGTTTGATAATCAAATCCAATGATCCCCACCGCTTTTCTGCAGCTTTCAGCATTGAACGATTGTCGCTCATGTACATTCACTGAACGATAACCGTTCAAAACTGCCGTGCATCTGCCAGTTCTGGATGACAATCGTTCCGTGTATGGCCGTCTTAAGTGAATGGCAAAGCCCAACTCAATATAACATCACGTCCTTATAACACAATTACACACAGAATAGAAAATATCCAGGATATCCATAAAAGATTACTCTGCTTCATCTTGGTTCCAAAAACAATGACTGTATGTCACGTACAAATGATTGCTGCCTTTCTATCAATACATCCTCAATAAGCCAACCCACCGACAGGTTATCACTACAGTTTGAAAGTAACCTATCATGACGTATCTTACAATCAATCGAGACAAAACTAACCACACACACACATCCGAAACTAATATTTTATAGACAGTCTGGTAATACAATTAATTTGCTATATGATCAGGTGAATGTCTTACCAGACGCTAATGAACACAGTCCTTGAACATCTCTATAAGAGTGACTGTCACCAACGTGCTGACAGACAGGAGCCTGACAAGACACTGGTGACGCCCCGGCATCTAACACATTCCTTAAGCAGTGAAGGATTTCAAAGTAAATTCCAGTGACCATAGTTATTAACAAGCTCCTACCTTTCAATGCACATTCCTCCTGCTAGAAAGATTTGCAGTGAAGTTGGTAAGTATCATATAGGAAGGAAGTGAACAAATTTCCTGTGTAATGCTTCTCCCTCTCTTTCCGAACAGTAGTGGCCTGACTGCTGCATGCTGGTGGTAAAACACAATGTCCGCACGTTCTGCACTTGTTTTCCAGCCTGTACTCGGCTCAGAAAGTTTCTGCTACACTTGGCAGGCTGGCTCAGCCACTCCCTACTGACTGTTTACAGGAGTAGAGAATGGTTTTCACAGTGATACGCAGTGATGAGATTACAGCGAGAGACAGACACGCAGGTGCCTGATGCTCTCAGGGCTCTCTTCACGTTGTCTCACCCATTTCCTGCTAGGGAAATGTGCAGAACACACATCACAGAGACATCCCAAGTACCATAGTGGCAGCATCCGCAAAGAACACTGAAAGGCGACTAAGCATAGCATGGCACCACATGTAGAACACGTTGTGCAGTGTGAACGTCTGCAAATATACCTGTCACGTTTTAGCACTGAAGATATTTCACATGAGTCTGAACAGTGTAAAGGATACTCTAAAAAGAACAATACAATGAATCACTGACAGCGTTCCTGTCAGTGGCTCGTTGGATATAAAACCCAGGAAGAAGGATAAAGTTGTTTCTGACCCCACAGACAGATCACTACCACCTCAGACCCAGATACAGGGCCAGACAGGTCACTACCACCTCAGACCCAGATACAGGGCCAGACAAGTCACTACGATTTCAGACCCAGAAACAGGGCCAAACTGAGACCACTACCATCTCAGACCCAGAAACACGGACAGACAGATCACTACCATCTCAGACCCAGAAACAGGGACAGACAGAGATCACTACCATCTCAGACCCAAATATAGGGACAGACAGAGATCACTGTCATCTCAGACCCAAATAAAGGGACAGACCGAGATCACTACCATCTCAGACCCAAATATAGGGACAGACAGAGATCACTGTCATCTCAGACCCAAATAAAGGGACAGACAGAGATCACTACCATCTCAGACCCAAATGAAGGGACAGACAGAGATCACTATCATCTCAGACCCAAATGAAGGGACAGACAGAGATCACTACCATCTCAGACCCAGAAACAGGGACAGACAGAGATCACTGTCATCTCAGACTCAGAAACAGGGACAGAGAGAGATCACTACCATCTCAGACCCAAACATAGGGACAGACAGAGATCACTACCATCTCAGATCCAGAAACCAGGACAGACAGAGATCACTACCATCTCAGACCCAAATAAAGGGACAGACAGAGATCACTGTCATCTCAGACCCAAATATAGGGACAGACCGAGATCACTATCATCTCAGACCCAGAAGCATACAGAGATAACAATCATCTCAGACCCAAATATAGGGACAGACAGAGATCACTACCATCTCAGACCCAGAAGCAGAGACAGAGATCACTACCATCTCAGATCCAGGGACAGGGACAGACTGAGATCACTATCATCTCAGACCCAAGGACAGGGACAGACTGAGATCACTACCATCTCCAACCCAGAGGCAGACAGAGATCACTACCATCTCAGACCCAGGGACAGACAGAGATCACTACCATCTCAGACCCAAACATAGGGACAGACAGAGATCACTACCATCTCAGACCCAGAAGCAGAGACAGACATCACTACCATCTCAGATCCAGAAACCGGGACAGACAGAGATCACTACCATCTCTAAAACACGGACAGAGATCACTACCATCTCTGAAACACGGACAGAGATCACTACTATCTCTGAAACACGGACAGAGATTACTACCATCTCTGAAACGCGGACAGAGATCACTACCATCTCTGAAACACGGACAGAGATCACTACCATCTCTGAAACACGGACAGAGATTACAACCATCTCAGAAACACAAACAGAGATCGCTACCATCTCAGACCGAGAATCAGGGACAAAGAGATCACTACCATTTCAGAAACAGGGACAGAGGTCACTTCCATCTCTGACCAAAATACAGAGACAGACAGAGATCTACCAACTCAAACAGGCACAGACAGATCACTACCATCTCAGACCCAGTCGCAGGGATAGACAGAGATCACTACAATCTCAGAACCAGAGACAAGGACAGACTGATATCACTACCATCTCCAACCCAGAGGCAGACAGAGATCACTACCATCTCAGACCCAGAAACAGGGACAGACAGAGAACACTACCATCTCAGAAGAATAAGAGGGTGTAGATTCTACCAATAGAGAGCATTAATGCCATGCCTTGTAAATGGCTGAAAAATTATTTAAAAACTCATTACAAGTGGTTCTAATGGGTTGGGTATGAAATCTCGGCTGTCGGGATGCCGCTGGTCAGAATACCGATGGCGGCATCCCGACACCCATAGCAACTAATGGTAAGTGGTTTCCTAACCCTAGCCATTCCACCCCGGTGTTAACCCTAACCCTCCCCCCTCTAGTGCCTAGCCTCCCCCTCCCCGCACCCTTAACCTTCCCGGTGCCTAAACCTAACCTCCCCCCCAGTGCCTAAACCTAACCTCCCCCTCCCTGCATCCTAATCCTAACCCTCCCTCCCCGGTGCCTAACCCTCCCCCTACTGCTTAACCCCGCACCCTAACGCTAACCTCCCCCTAACACCCCGATACTTACCTTCGGGATGCCGACGGTCGGTATACTGGTGCCGGGATCCCGACCTGTCGGGATTTCGGCGTCGGTATTTAGACCGTCTGCATGCTGGGATGGCGACTACATCCCGTTAAAACACCCCACAACATCTTGCATAAGGCTTATGGAAAAAGAAAAGCATAGAGTGGTTACGTATTTCACAGGTACGTGGCCCGCTTCTTCAGACTTGATTAAGCCAGTCAGGAAGCCGACGGTCGAAATGCCGACTGCCGGCTACCCGACTGTGCAATCCCGACAGGGGACAAATGATAGGCGTCGTAATCCCGACGCCTATCATTAGCCCTACGCCGGGAGCCCGACGCCTGGCATTCCGAACGAAGGTAAGCTGGGCGGCGGGCGCGGACAATGGGGGAGGGTTAGGTTAGGGGCTCCTGGGGGGACTTAGGTTTAGGCACCCCCAGGAGGATTAGGTTCAGGTTGCGGGACAGGGGGGGTTAGGTTTAGTCACATACAGGGGGGGGGGGGTCACAAACTCTCAGACGGATTGTGGATGCTGGCTTGACCTATACCTAAGGCGCGAAGTCTAATGTGCCGGCAGTATTCACCAGGGACCCTCGCAAGAAGGTATGGACTTGGCTGCGTCCGACACACAGGTTGGGGCCCTCAGGTTAGGCTTCCCTATACACCTGTCAGTTGCCAGAGACTCCCTCTTATAGGGAGGAGCTCAAATATTGCGCCAAACGTGAATCACGTTTGGCGCGCCTGGCCCTTTAAATCTTCCTGCAGTACGGCGCGCGCGCCCCTAGGGGAGCCGCAGCCGCCTGCACACAGCGCCGGGATCTCCCTGCTTGCCGCTCGCTGTGGGGACATGACAGGCAGCCGGAGAGGACTTCGTCGGTAGCGGGTGCTGGGATCCCTCTTCCCGCTGCCCGCCCGGGAGCCAGTGCTGTCGGACCCGGTAAGTGATGACCGGTGTCCGGCATACTGTGACAGGGGGTTAGGCACCCCCAAGGGAAGGCTAGGGTTAGGGGGGGAGAGGGTTAGGTATAGTTAGAGTACTTAACCAAATTGGGATTTCCTGGGCTGCCAGTCTTCCAGCGTCTGGATTTGAACCACCGTCCATAGGTCCAGCGGTAATTCATACCGATCCCTATTATCTATTATGTGCAATATTGAAGGTATTGAGTACCATCTATAATTTGTTTTAATTACAACGATGGATAATACAATATGCAGTAGAAAGGAAAATCCCATGTTAAACTGGTTAATTTATACTATTTAAATTATCTTGCAATGTCAGGTCAGGAAAATATTTTGCAGGCCTCAGACTATGCAAAATGTGTATAGTCAAATTGTGGTGCCTGTAGGCTACCTGTGCCTCCTCTCCCCTACACAGCATTCTGTCTAGCAATCAGCTGTCCCTGCAGTCTGCTCATTTCGTACAGTGCATCAGTGTGTGATATAGGAGAAAGTTCCTAACGATCTCACAGAGGCAATGTGTAATGTTGCATCCAGGAGATGAAAAAGGCTTCGGGCCAGATTGAATTAGCTGCGAACTGCATGTATAATGCCTATTACAGTAGGAAGGCTACAAGTTGGAATCAACTGAGAAACATCCCTGGAAGCTGGGTCAGCTACTCGAGTCTGGCCCTTAAAGGTTCTACCAGTATCTACAATCTTGTTGGGCCTTGCGTTACATTTCACGGTGAAACCTTTGTCACATCTCTGAACTGCATATAACTGCGCATATATATATATATATATATATATATATATATACACACACACACACTACCATTTCAAAGTTTGGGGTCACTTCGATATTTACTTATTTTTGAAAGAAAAGCACTGTTTTCTTTCAGTGAAGATAACATTAAATTAATCAGAAATACACTCTATACATTGTTAATGTGGTAAATGACTATACTAGCTGCAAACGTCTGGTTTTTAAAGGAATATCTACATAGGTGTATAGAGGCCTATTTCCAGCAACCATCACTCCAGTGTTCTAATGGTACATTGTGTTTTCTAATGGTACATTGAGGTTGCTAAGCACGTTAGAAGACTAATGGATGATTAGAATATCCTTGAAAACCCATGTGCAATTATGTTAGAGCAGCTGAAAACGGGTTTGCTCATTAGAGAAGCTATAAAACTGGCCTTCCTTTGAGCTAGTTGAGTAACTGGAGCATCACATTTGTGGGTTCGATTATACTCTCCAAATATCCAGAAAAAGAGAACTTTCATGTAAAACTCAACAGTCTATTCTAGTTCTTAGGAATTAAGGCTATTCCATGCGAGAAGTTGCCAAGAAACTGAACATTTCCTACAACGGTGTGTACTACTCCCTTCGGAGAACAGCACAAACAGGCTCTAACCAGAGTAGAAAGAGAAGTGGGAGGCCCCGGTGCACAACTGTGCAAGAAGACAAGTACATTAGAGTCTCTAGTTTGAGAAATAGATGCCTCACAAGTCCTCAACTGGCAGCTTCATTAAATGGTACCCGCAAAATGCCAGTGTCAACGTCTACAGTGAAGAGGCGACTCTGGGATGCTGGCCTTCTAGGCAGAGTGGCAAAGAAAAAAACATATCTGATACTGGCCAATAAAAGGACAAGATTAATATGGGCAAAAGAACACAGACATTGGACAGGGGAAGATTGGAAAAAAGTGTTATGGACAGACGAATCGAAGTTTGAGGTGTTTCACACAGAAGAACATTTGTGAGACACAGAACAAGTGACAAGATGCTGGAAGAGTGCCTGACGCCATCTGTCAAGCATGGTAGAGGTAATGTGATGGCCTGGGGCTGCTATGGTGCTGGTAAAGTGGGAGATTTGGTAAAAAGGGATTTTGAATAAGGAAGGCTCACTCCATTTTGCAACCGCCATACCAAACCCTGTGGACAGCGCTTGATTGTAGCCAATTTCCTCCTCCAACAGGACAGTTACCCAAAGCACAGCTCCAAATTATGCAAGAACTATTTAGGGAGGAAGCAGGCAGCTGGTATTCTGTCTTTAATGGAGTGGCCAGCGCAGTCACCAGATCTCAACCCCATTGAGCTGTTGTGGGAGCAGCTTGACCGTTTGGTACGCAAGAAGTGCCCATCAAGCCAATCCAACTTGTGGGAGGTGCTTCAGGAAGCGTGGGGTGAAATTTCTTCAGATTACCTCAACAAATTAACAGCTAGAATGACAAAGGTCTGCAATGCTGTAATTGCTGCAAAAGGAGCATTCTTTGACGAAAGCAAAGTTTGAAGGACAAAATAATTTTTTCAAATAAAAATCATTATTTCTAACCTTGCCAATGTCTTGACGGTATGTTCTATTCATTTTGCAGCTCATTTGACAAATAAATGTCAGTTTTCATGTAAACCACAACATTTTCTGGGTGACCCCAAACTTTTGAACGTTAGTGTGTGTGTGTGTGTGTGTGTGTGTGTGTATGTATATATATATACTGCATATTGGCAGTGGGGCGCTGATATCATCATTCCTTATAACCACATATCTTGACCATAAGCAATTATTTTTTGGGGGCGTTTTAACAAAAGACCCTTGCTGGCAAAGCGACTCCAGTAAGCGTCTGTCCCTGCAAAGTTGTTTACTGCGAGCTCAGACACTGCGGGTATGCACAGAGGAAGATTGCGATAACCAGCCGAGGAGAAGCATGGAGCTAGCTGGGATGAGGATCACTCCATAGAGTATTGCAGTATAGATCACTGAAGCTTTAGGCTCTTCATGGGCTAATTACTGAAATCATGCAAAAACTGCAGTTTTTGCTGATTTTTTTGGTATGTTTAGGTTTAAACAATTTTTTTTAACTACAAAAAAGGAGCACATTTGCTTTGTGGGGGTGTGCGATTTAAGATGTGTCTAGGCAGTAGAGTTGGGAGGGGTGTGTGCTAGCTCAGCACTAAATTGCAGTATAAAGAAAAGCTGTCCTGTGTTTGTGGGCTACATGCAAAAGCAGCCAGTATTTCCCAGCATTCCAATACGGGTTGTTCAAGGGCAAACTTGTATTTATTTTTTCTTTGCCCTATCTTTTAGTGAGGACCCCCTCCCAGGCTCTTTACTGCTTGAGATGCAGGTGAATCATCTTTTTAGAGGCTAATCTTTCTTTAAACATTGATTATTTTCATTCCAGTTGCATGAGTTTCCTGGAGGCTTGTTCGAATAACTACTCTTGCCAACATGAAACCTCAGCAGTTATTTATGAGCAGAGAATATCTTGTTTTATTAATGTCTGTTGTGTTGTCATTGGCATGGCGTAATGTGTCTGATAGTACTATGGGTTTCTGGTAAATATGATCCACGTGCTGATAAATTATGAGGGGGGGGGGGGGGACATTCCTCAGAGCAGCATATTGTACACTTGGTGACCTGAGGCAAACCAGGCCTGACACCCTGAGAACGTCATTGTAATTGAATCTCTCGCATATATTGTCCAGTGTTACTATACTGGAGGCCAGAACTCTGGTGGCATAATGTATGGTATTGTGGCCAAATGTCTTTAACTCCACTTCTGCAGAGGTCAGAGGGGCTGCTGTACATTTTGGCAAGCTATCTGAACCGAAAGGGTTAAATTAAACCGGACACATTCGGCTGAACTAGTCAAACATTGTATTTTGCAGCTGAAGCATCCAATCTCTCCAAAGCCTTTACGATTAGAAATGCTTGAATGATTACTATGTGGCAGAAAGGACTTTAATCCCCAGATCTGTTTACAGACACGGGTCCAGGCTGTCCGGTGGGGCAAAGGCCCCTGTGCATGCCTGTGGCTCCACGTCTCATTAGGAGAGTCATTTTATCCCTGTGTGTCTGCCCTAACAGAAGGCAGTAGAGACCAGCCAGTGACCGCAATTTATTACACCTGTAAACTACTGTGAACAAAACTGCATTCATATTAAAATATTTTCTTTTCCACTTTAAGCACTCCACTAAATCCCTTCTAGATAATAGGACTTTAGTGGGATCCCAGGGGATGGATCGGCATAAATCTACTATTATTGGTAAAGAAAGGGGTTTAGTAAAGTTCCTAAATAAAATAATTTTAAGCGTTTAGAACTATTTTCAAATGGATACCAAAATGTTTTTGTATCCGCAGTTGGCACACACTGATAGTCACCAGGCTCTCCATAACAACTCGCAGCTAAGCAAACTGATTAAGCGCCTGTTTGAGCACAGCTGGGTTAGCACCACGCTGCACTTTATTCTACCGGTAAGTACCCCGGCCCATCTAAAGCTGGTATCTTAGCTTGTTGTATAGCTGCCTTCACACAATACTGAACTTGGCTTACAGCTAACAACTGAAAATGCCAACTCTATATGGGGAATTATAGAGTTCTTCAAATTGTATCATTTGTTATAGTCAGTTAAAAGGAAATTTTGTACGCACAAATATCAATTCTCAACCAAGCATAAATATGCATTAATAATGCCATTAAGACAAGATATTATTAATCTGGTTTACAACATAGCACAGTAAGTAGCAATGCAGTGAAAATATTCACACTGACTAAATCTGATTCAATCATTTTGGAATATCTTATTACTGAGCAGTGATATCATTGCAATACATACAGCAATTGTAGATTATTCAATAGACTCACCTGAATTTCCTTGCTAGGAGCCTGACACATGGAGCTGAGACGACGGAAGCATTTTGCACAAAAGACATGAGAACACACAGGTTTCAGATCCTTAAGCATGGAGGGCATAGAGTATTTCAGCATACTATACACTTAGCGTACTGACAGAGACTGAAGCACAGCTCCTGGCAATGCTAAACTTACTGTGTATACACGTGACCTCGTACACAGACAAAATCCTTGCCGTCTGTTCTGATTGGCTCCAAGCTTTATTACAAAAACAAGCTCACCATAGCCCTGGCCCTAAGCAATTTCGACAGCAGGAGAAGGGGTTTTAATAGTGGTTCTTGATCAATGCCTTTAGGCTTCTCCAGTCAGCTATAAGCTTTTGTTTTCATTAGAGCGTGGGGGGAGCATGTGACCCTTCCTGAAAAGCCACACCACTGAGGCAGCATGAGGACCTTTTAAATGACATTCAGGTACAGGATGGGACATTATAGATATGTTGGGGGGGAAATAACAAAGTACAGGACCCGATTAGAAAAGCCACAATGTAGGTAATATTCTACTATAAGCTGTGTTTCTGACCTTTTATGACTGGACGACACTAGTTATTTGTTGAATTGAAAAAAAAATTTTACATTTGAAATTCAAAAGTAATGTCAGTAAATAATGAAATTTGTTTTAAAGAAGTTGTACATCTACCCAGCATTAGACGCTGGCAGTGACAGCGGTTTCACAAGAGCACTTTAGGCCGCGTACCCGCTTTGCGTTTAAAAATGCAAGATCAGATGCTTTTAAAGCCACATGACAAACACAAAGGCATTTTACCCTGGATTGTCACTTAACGTTTTATTTGCAGGAGGGAGGAAATTTGAAGTCACACTCCATTGATTGCAGCGTGTTTAAGTTAATGCACTGATGCCAGTCGCTATGGGGTCTTAAAGTGAAAGAAGATTTCAGTTCCGCAGAGGGCAGTTTATAACCAGTCAGATGTTGCCATAGATGGCACAGAATGCCCTCAGCCACTCGCTGCCCAAACCAGTGTTATACGTACAGTCTCTGTATATTTTATTCTAAATACAAACCTTCTTATTGATTTAATTAAAAAGTCATTTTACATTTTGATTTGCTGTACACCACACACTGAACCAGCTAAAGTTCTAGTGGTAGGCTAGTCTACATTTATTTTCTATATTAACTCTTGTTTTGAGTTTTTTAGTTTAATTCATAGCTTTCAGATACTGTATGTATATCAGTAGGTTACACAACTGCTGTATTTGGAAAGCCTTCAAAGCGTTGTAAGAATCCTAGCAGCCAGCAGAATAACATTGTGCAACTTCTGTAATTTATAGCATGGAGAACCCTGTCTGACGCCATAAGGAATTGTATGCGTTTCTGTTTTATTGTGTTATTGCCCTGAACATAAAATGTCTTATCTCCGTATTTTAGGGTGCATGGTTTAGAGTTTACATAATAGGATCAAGAAGTCATTGTAACTGATCGCTTCCATTCCTATGCTCTGTATACGCTATTGCTAAGATTATCGTGTTAAACGTTACTGTATAATAAACAATTTTATTTTATATTATTAAGTAAGAGAAGGAAATACCTGAGCAATATACTATAGTCTAGGGAAAAGTTCAGGATAAAATTAAGGGGTCTATTTACTAAGCAGTGTTAGGAGAAGTGAAAAGTGATAAGGTTCCAGCCAATCAGCTCCCAACTGTCATTTTTCAAACACAGCCTGTGAGATGGCAGTTAGGAGCTGATTGGCTGGAACCTTATCACTTTTCACTTCTAACACTGCTTAGTAAATAGACCCCTAAGTTTTGCACTAGTAACCATGTTTTGTCTCTCTACCCATTATTATTATTATTATTATTATTATTATATGATTTACTAATTCTCACTTGTATAGCACCAGCATATTCCGTTGCACTTTACAATTTGGAACAAAACAATAATAGAAAAGCATTAAAACAAGAATGGGTAATAGACAGATAAAGAGGCAAAAGGGCCCTGCTCGTAAGCTTACAATCTGTTTTCTTTAGAAGTACAGCGTCTCTCCAGGGGTGTATCTACCCCTTGGCCAGGATGGCACTCGCCAGGGCGCCGACCAAGGAAGGGGCGCCGGGCGAGGAGTCTGTATAGGGGCATATCTACCCCTGCACCAGGATGGCACTCACCTGGGGGGCCAGCCGAGGAGGGGGTGTCTCCCAAGGGGCAGGGGGTAGATACGCCCCTGCTCATGTACACATCTGAGGGAAATGTAAAATGACTGAGCAGAGAGCCCTGCACAGCGTAATCGCATGCACCGCCAGGACTCTGAGCTGACTGTCCCAAGTCCTGACAATGCGCCTGTGCTGCTGTACAGCGTGTAACTTCCCGCATCCCCACACAACTGCATGCCAGAAAACTCTGTGTGATGGGGAGAGCTATGATAGGGGGTAGATCTGTGTGAGGGGGGGAGAGCTGTGTGATAGAGGAGATCTGTGTCATGGGGGAGAGCTGTAAGTAGGGGGTGCCAGTCTCTTATTTTGCCAGGGGCACTCAGACCCTTAGATACACCCCAGCGTCTGTAACACCAGTTGGTAAAATGCAGTTAAGTGACTAGTATGGCCTTTGAAATGTAATGTCTGGAGTCTCAATTAAACCAAACGTTCCTGTTTAGCGTGAATGATTGCAAGATAATGTCCTATTGTGTTCTGAGAAAACAATGTTTAGGGAGAGTGTGGGACCCTTATCTTCATAAGTCATTAGTGGTTTACAGGGTTAGTCTATGAATGACAGGCTGAAAAGTCTCATTATCTCTTGGACTTCCCTTGTACAGAATAGGGTGGGACTCGGATAAGGGGTGGGTACTGTCTCAGCAGTAAAACAGCAGTGTGGAATATTTTTGCAAGTTAAAATAATAGAAGTAAATTAGCAGTGCCCACTTTGATCTTAAACTTTGTTGTAAATTATTGCAAGATATAAAGCCTTTTCTTTACAATCTGCCAGCACCAACTGGTTTACAGTATTGTTATACATTACAGATGTAACCTGTAAATTAATTACATTTATTGCAAAGATATTCTACTCTATCAGAATAGATCATGACAATTGTCATTTGGTGGTTGATCTAGTGAAGCATAATAATCAGTTGCGGAAAGGCCGAATGACAGCACCAAGCAGGACTGTAACTAACAGATGGTCAGGGGAGCACTCTACAGAGATATTAGTAAAGGGGGGCACCTACATCCAAATTTTAGCCCCAAAGTTGAGTGACGCTGGAGATGGCTATCCACAAATTACACTAGTCTTGTCGTCTTTTGGCCTGAGCTCCATCATGGAGACTCCATGATGTTGTGGCTGAGAAATGGTGCCTGCATCACCATGGCGGTGCAACACGGCTGAGTAAATCCTTCACTTTGCCAGGGGCGCCCGGACCTTTACATATGCATCTGACACCAAATAACATCACCTACTTTACACCATGTGGGAGGGGCTTGATGCAATTTGCATCATTAAGTAGATGGGTAAGGAGTTTGATGTGGTATAAATTACACAGATATTATCTGTAGATGTCCAGGAAACTGGCTATTTTTACTAGGCTTTATTTATAGGGTGCCACATGTGGTCCGCATTGCCGTACATAGGCTGGATATGGGGCATGCTTACCTACTCTCCCGATTTTGCCGGGAGCCTCCTGAAAATTGGGTGGTGCTCCCGGCCCCACGGAAAAGTAAATAAACCTCTCAGCCGGCCACCGGAAAGGGGAGAGGGGTGATGACGCGATTCGCTCTGAATTGCGTCATCATGATCCCGCCCCCTGCTTCACAATGCCGAAAATCTCGGCATTGTGTAGTGGGTGCGGGGCCAAAATGGCGCGATTTTGTGGTCCCGCCCCCATTTCTGGGTAGTATCCCCGGCCGGGCCCCCTTTACCACACCCCCCCCCTTGTCTGACCCGGCTGCCAGAATGTCGGCAAACCTGTTATGGGGGAACCTCAGGCTGCCCCTACTGTGTGCAAGTGACGGCTACACTTTAGGCATCCTATTCACATTCATTTGTAGAAAACTACCAAAGGAAGTAGGATTTCTGCCAAAGTTCTTACATTACTTTTTTTTCTATTTCTTTTCTCTTCCAAACTGTCTAACCTTAATACATGGATCTTGCAGCAAAATGATTTGTGATTGTGCCTTATTCAAGGAACAGAAAAAAAAAAAATTTTTCCGAGAATTTAATTAATGTAAAAAACAAAATCACATTCTCCGAGGGCATAATGCATTATAGTGGAACAGTAATAACTTTATTAGAATGCAGCAATCCATTCATTAGGAACGTCACATCACATCGTGTATAGTTCATGACGCACAGGCATAGATTGTCTGCATTTTTGTGCATCTTTGCTTAACCTCACAACTTAGATGCCCCAGTAACAAGTAGGCAACAAGTGGTCTTTATTCACTTGCCGAATGCTGCTGTGTTTCTGAAAATGTCCATTCCTTCTCTTGGCTGGAATAAGCACTGCTTCTGGCAGCAATATTCTCAGATCTTTCTAATTTATCTATTTTCATATTGCAGTAAATAAATCAAATTAGATTGATGTTATCTTTGCTTTTCTTGATTTACTGCATAAATAATACATGACAGTTACCAACAAATTATAGAGCTAGTGTCGCAATACAGTGCATAATCCACTCATCACATGTAAATACATGAGCAGAGAGTTTAATTTATTTATCCTATGTAAGAATGGCAGTAGCTGGTACTACGGTGCCACATTAGTGCAGCTCGGTGGGTATAGTCTGAGGTGTTTGGCAGGGGTGTATCTAGGGATCCAAGCGACCCTGGCAATGTAATGGACTGGTGCCCCCCTACCTCCCCTATACAGTGACCCCAGTAGTAATCGCCCAATAGTAATCCCCCCTATGCTGCATTGCCCCCAGTAGTAGCCCCCCTATACAGTGCCCCCAGTAGTAGACCCCATTAGTAGTCCCCCCCTATACAGTGCCCCCAGTAGTAGACCCCCCTATACAGTGCCCCCAGTAGAAGTCCCCCCTATAGAGTGCCCCCAGTGGTGTCCACCTCCCCCAAATTGCCCCCAGTAGTGGCCACCCCTACACAGTGCTCCCAG
Source organism: Taudactylus pleione (assembly GCA_031769625.1). Classification (NCBI taxonomy): domain Eukaryota; kingdom Metazoa; phylum Chordata; class Amphibia; order Anura; family Myobatrachidae; genus Taudactylus; species Taudactylus pleione. The sequence continues at coordinate 32,746,908 of JAUIMM010000031.1, read as the reverse complement.
TAATGGTCACTCCCCCATAAATTGTCCCCAGTAGTGGCCACCCCTATACAGTATTCTCAGTAGCGGGCACCCCCCATAAAGTGCCCCCAGTAGCGGCCACCACCTATTTCAGTGCCCCCCCCCCTGTAGTGCCAGGCTTACACACACACACAAAAAGAACAAAAAAAAATTCAACTTACCTGATCCCCTCTCCTGACGCGACCACCGCTGTCCGCTCGAAGTCCAGGCCCGCTCTTCTCCTGCATGGGAATGAAATCATGTCGTATGACGTCTCTCCCATCACATGCTGTGGGGGGAGCCAGAACATGCAGCTCATGAGTGAGCTCCAGTCGGCTCCCTCCGCGGACGACGCAGCAGCAAATGAGAGTCTGTCTTACTGTCATTGGCTGGCTGCTATTACAAACACACAGCCGACGCTGGCGGCTGTGTGTTTGTAAACTGTGTAGGGCAGACCGCTATCACTGCAGTCTGCCCTACACTTGTGGGGCCGGGGGACTTGTCCACCCCTTGGCTGCTGGTGGCACTGCCGGACGGCGCCCCCCCTTTGGTCGGCGCCCCTGGCCAGTGCCATCCTGGCCAATGGGTAGTTACACCCCAGGTGTTTGGCCCCCCCAGAATCTTTAATCTTGGTGTATGCCTCCATTTATGCCGCGGGAGTAAGGCCGGCCATACACGGTAAGATTTTTTAAACGATGTACACGATTTCAATCGATTGTAACGATCAATCGTGCACATCGTGTGTGGTTTGGCAAGCTGTACAACGGTGATGCGTGTCCCCGCCGTCGTACATCGGCATCGTAGATCTTATGTAAAAACCATAAGATCTGCAATCCGTCATGCTGTTAAATAGGTAACCGAAGCATCTTGTAAGATGCATCGTTTACCATTCACAGCAGCATGCGATGCATCGGGCTGAATTTGAAACCGTATTGAGGTGTTGTACGTTTTCAAATCGCCCCGTGTATGGGCCGCATAAGGCTTCAGTTCAGGGCTGAGGAGGAATGATGAGTATACAAGTGATATATTATTCCTCCGAATTGTGTGTCACCTCCCTCTACCCACCCCCTTAAAAAAAATACTTTTTAAGTAGCTGCACATATTCATTCAGGCGGTTTGGAAAACACTGCTCCCTTTGATTCTGGATAAGAGGAAGACATCTATTTCATGTTTGCGAGCAGTAGTTTGTATCCAGTTTAAAGAGCTCAATGTGCGTATTGTATTTGAAGTGGATGTTTAAGAAGGAAGGAGACTTGTACTGATTACATGCAGAACAGCCCTGCTGCACTGGCAGGTCTCCAAGAGCAGCACTGTGTTCCTGCCACCAAACCCAATTCCTCTATATACTGCGGGATCCTAACTGTTCCTCTTCACATCACACAACACATGCTGTTTTCTCAGTGGTTCACAAAGCATTTAAAGAAGCAAACTCACATAGAATGTTTGTTTGAAATAGCAAGTTAAATACATTTTAAGCATGCATCTGAAACTTATTTTTCTTACAAATCATTATCTGCTGTTCAAATCTCCCTAGAGGAAAAAACAATTGTTTCTATTAGACACAGGCTCTCAGGATGTAATGGCCAAGGGGGAAGAAGACGGGGACATAGCTCAGAGGAGCATTCCAAAGCCTCTCTGCTCACTACCTCATGTGCCGTGCGACTGTGGTAGTCACATAACACTGTGGGTCACATCATTTTCAGAATTATGGAATGACAGGTGTGCAAAGGTCCATGTTTCAAGTGGGACTTGAATCACCAAATGCCTTATGTCTTCTTATATTGCCACGAGCGTTTGGAAACTTTGATTGATTCAATAATTTCTTCTATTCATTTTTTATTAAATACATTTTTTAATAGATGTTTACCAGTGCAAAATAAGGCTGCGGGTTGGAATGCTAATGGGAAATACATAATGGCATAAACAAGAGTTTTATCTGCACAAGTTATTTACCTGTCAATTGTAATGTGCAGACTGGTTTCCCAAATATAAACTGCTCTTTAAGAGACTCCCCTACCCCCATTACGTCTTAATTACATTATTATTATTATTATTATTATTATTATTATTTTTCCCGTAATTCCACATTACAAGCATTATGCAATGTTGCTCTGACAATATCTGGGCTCATTCCAGCATTGATGTACTGAAAACAGAATGCAACTCTAGGCTTTTAAATAAAATGGAACAAAAAAAAAATATTTGTTTTTTTAATATTATGCTGAAGTTTAATTATTAGTGTTGAAGGAGTCTGTTCGCTGTTATGGCTAAATGCAGACCATCATTTGTTTCAGAAGAGTCACTGTAGTGTTTATTGACAATGCATTTGCTATAAGAATAGTTCATCTCTATTTTCATGCCATTCAAAGGGTCAAACAGCGATCACTGTTGGACGTATGCCAAAAATGCCAGTTTGTACAATTTGTAATATTCCACATGATGATAAGAGGGTAGGATCTGACCTTCTCAAAAGGAAGTTATATTGTTTCTGTTCTTCTTATAATGAGCGACTGTGATGACTTGTTTTGTACCATGTTCTACATAAATATATTATTCTTAAAACTATCTTATCTATTTTATTGGGAATAATGTCCCGTAGACAATACATTGACAATACATATACTATAAGAATAGTTCAGCTCTAGGATTCATCTTAAACCAAATCATATTAAGGTGAGCAGCCCCTCTGTGCAGATCCAAAGGATTTGTCCAATGTCTACTGGCAGCGAGTGGAGGTTCAGCATGCATAATGCGGATATCTCCACCTAACATTGAGAGAACGACGTGAAGGTGATGGGAATTTCAGAAGAGGCCTGGTAAATTGCTGGAGTCGAGGGCTTGAGCAATATAGGTGGCTGGCAGTTGGAAATGTCCTAATACTGCTTACTGGAGTAATTCATGTGATTATCCTAAGGCAAATATGTATTTTTGTGCTAAATTTGTTAACAAAATGATCTTGTTGATATCAGTGCAGCATGCAGTATTTACCAGTGTTATGTTGGTCATTCTATGCAAATTAGAATTCAAATATGATGTCACTTATAATTCCGATGTTAAAATGCTAGTGATTTTGTTTGGGTACGTTTGCAATTTCTAAACCAAGGGAGAGTTTTTTCACTTTGATATCTATTTTACATCTTTTAGCCACTAATTAAATGGTGAAAACAAAACTTATCAGGCCAAATGTAATAGGGTGAGAGTTTAGAAAATGTGAGAATTAGCAGAAAACTCTCACACTTTTTAAACTCGGCCAATGTACTAAAGTCGGAGAACAGGCAAACTCTCATCCAGATGTTTTCCCATTTTGAAGATAAACACGACCAATGTGAGAATTTACTGCTAAACTCACATTTTCTAAACTCTCACCCTATTACAGTTGGCCCATCATGTTATTATATAGATTACTAAGTGATAAGCACTATATAATTAGGAGGCGTCTTTCAAACAGGTGGCTGTTAGGATTCTGAGCGACAGAGAGCTAACAGCGGGAAGGCATTTTATATTATGGGTGTTAAGCTGATGGCTCTCCATAATTAGGGCGTTGGGCTCATGTTAGACTCCTAACTTCCAACCATCTGAGTGTAGCACTTAAAGCTGATCAACTAACCACCCATATTATAAAGTGCCAGCCTATATGATAAAAGTGTATCGGTGCAATAGGTGGTTGTCAGCTGGGCGATAACCGTGTAACAGATGACTGGGAGGTGATAGTGCAAAATATGGATGGATGAAGGTTAGGGAGTCAATTTGGAGCGAAAAGCTATTTTCGCGTGTTTTTGGCGAAAACTTTTCGCCGATGATGTCATTTCGCCAGGCGGAAAAGTATCGCCGTATTCAATTTGAAAGACTTTCCGCCTAGGCGGAAAGTCAATGCAATGTAATAGGCGAAAAAGTTTCGCCTATGAATAGCAGGCGGAAAAAAGTGCAGAATTGGGGTTTTGGGGTGCAACGTTGCGGGTAACCCCGTGCAGCCTTCATACAGTTCCCCAGTGTGTAACAGGTGGCTGTCATTTGGGGTATCACAGCTTAGTAGGTGGCTGGCAGTGGGGGGATCACAGTGTAACAGGTGGCTGGCATTTGGGGGATCACAGCTTAGGTGGTAGCTGGAGGGGGAGTCAGTGTGTAACAGGTGGCTGGCATTTGGGGTATCACAGCTTAGTAGGTGGCTGGCAGTTGGGGGATCACAGTGTAACCGGTGGCTGGCATTTGGGGGATCACAGCCTAGATGGTGGCTGGAAGTGAGGGGGTGGGGCATTTGGAGGATCACAGCTTAGTAGGTGGCTGGAAGTGTGGGGGGGTGAGTCACAGTGTAACCGGTGACTGGCAAATGGGGGAGTTACAGCTTAGCAGGTGGTTAGCAGTGTGTGTGGGGGGGGGGGGGGTAGTTATAGTATAATAGAATGGCTGGAGATTGGGGAGCCACATAATTGATGTACTGAAAACAAAATGCCATTCTTGGCTTTTAAATAACATGGAACAAAAAAAATGTGGGTTTTTTTTTTTGTTATTTTATTATACTGAAGTTTGATTATTACTGTTGAACATAATCCTGGAGTCTGTTCGCTGTTATGGCTAAATGCAGCCCCTCTTTTGTTTCAGAAGAGTCACTGTAGTGTTTATTGACAATGCATTTGCTATAAGAATAGTTCATCTCTATTTTCATGCCATTCAAAGGGTCAAACAGCGATCACTGTTGGACGTATGCCAAAAATGCCAGTTTGTACAATTTGTAATATTCCACATGATGATAAGAGGGTAGGATCTGACCTTCTCAAAAGGAAGTTATATTGTTTCTGTTCTTCTTATAATGAGCGACTGTGATGACTTGTTTTGTACCATGTTCTACATAAATATATTATTTTTAACAATATCTGTTTTATTGGGAATAATGTCCCGTAGACGAGCATGCATAACACAGTCGTCCTCCTACACTGATGAAACATGTTGTTCTGAGAGTGAGTGCTCTCACAGTACTGTATGTGTGGGCAGGATGCTGTTACCATATATACGATCCTAGGAGTTTGTGCCTTAGGAAATAACAGCAGTCGCAGCCAGCTCCCAGATCACACAGGCTGTTAGCTTAATAACTGCTGTGCCCTTGACTTGTTAACTTCGTAATTCGGGAAGTGCTACACAATCTGTGTTCAGATCAGTTCTAGGAAAAACTATTTCTTCACGTCCTATTCATTTGCTTTTAAAAGTAAGTAGGTCATTGTGGGAAGTGAAAATCAAGTTGTTTCATTATGCATTGCTTATTTCATTTAATCATTTCGAGGGCGTTTGGATCATGAACTCATGCTTTCCAGCTGATGGCAATATTGAAATCGTGCAACCTAAACACAACTGCAGTATATACAGTATCAGTTAATGCGAATTTCTGAATAACAATTGTTCTAGCTGTGCTTTGTTAGAGTTTTATATTAGTTTGTCCACTGAATGCAGTTAAACGAGCATGTAAACCCAAATATATTAAAAATCTTATATGAAGAACAGACCTCCCCACATATTTTAAATCCACACTATTTAAAACCATTTTTCCCTGGACTTGTCTTACAATTCCATCCAAACTCAGGGTCTGTGGCACACTAATGTGGGTTCAGTTGGGGGAGCAGGGGCGTATTAAGAGAGGAGGGGGCCCGTGTGCATTTCCCTTCCGGGGCTCCCTCCTTTCTCCCCAGCTGCTGTCGGCGAACTGACAGCAGCAGTGGACTCTGGGCACTAGTCTATGTCTGGAGTCTACTGCGTGTGCTCAGGTCACCGGGAAAATGGCACGGCAGCCATTTTCCTGGTGATTTCCTACTGTGCATGCGCAAAACGCCAGGAAAATGGCCACGGTGGCAATTTTCCAGGCATTTCGTGTAGCGCTACTCTGTGGGACTTCGGAGAGGTAAGTATGAAAAAAAAAATCATGGGTATGCGGTGCAGGTCCCCCCCTGGGTCCTTGTGCACCGCACACCCTGCAATCATTATAAATACGCCCTTGGGGGTGGGTGAGAATAAGTTTTCTGTTTGGTTGTCCTGCTCCATTCCCCTTCATATTTAAAAGTGTTGAGTTTAAACATTTTGCTGGATTAAAGGGTAATAAATTTTAAAAAATTAAAAATACGCCCGAAATATGCACCACATAATCAGTGTATCCCAATCAAAATGCCACCCAGATCTACCCAACAATGTTCACGTGAATGTGATTATAGGCTTAGCCTCTTTGAAGGTCCAAGAATTAGAACAGTTCTTACAAAACTGAGACTATTGGAACATTGTAAAAGATATACATGTCTACTGCGGTCATGTTAAAAAAAAAAAATATTAAGTAGCCACAAATCTGATGTCATGGGGTTAAAAAGCTCACTTGGCAAATCAGGATGTAAATTATTCTGTCGTCACCGCCAGAACTCTGAATAAATAATTTATTTTACCTAGGAGACTACAAATCAGTCAGTCTCAGGCTTCTGCACCCTCACGCACTTATCTAATCTAATCGTACATACCATATAATATAGGGTAGCTCATCAATCCTAAGCAACTTGATATACTGTAAATGATAATGGCCAGGTCAGAATTGTGAGCAGACTGTTTTAAGCTGGGTACAAACCAATTCTCATCCAATCCAACCTCAGACCTACCGGTTGGCTAGACATTTGTAGAGTATGTATGCTCACACAGCCTTTGGTTTCATCCAGTCTTGGTTGTCTGGTCTTGTCAAACGATTTTTGAACCTGATGAAAAACTTGGACCAGATCGCCAATCACCAGACCAATTTAGAAGTGTGTATGATCCAGAGAATGGTTTGTCCAAGTCACTCCCGTGAGTGGCAGCCGGTCTGCCAATGATTGCAAGAGTGTGTAGGATAACCCAATCCTTTCTGAAGATGGTTTCAGCATCTACAGATTCGAGATCTGCAGCAAAATTGGACAATTGGATTGGGTGTTGTATCTGAAACCTAGGTCTCTAGTAGGATTGTGTCAACAAATTAGTTGGGAGATGGATCCCTGAGGATTGGATAAGTGTGTACCCAGCTTAAGTCATGTACGTTTATTCTGTACTACATTGGTTTCCTCTCCATTATGGCATCTTTAGTAGACTTGGTTATAATAAACTGTTTTGTCATTGTATATACTACACTTAAATATTAATTAAAAAAACAGAGAGAATAAGAACAGGCCATTGCAAAATATAGAAACTCTATTGTCTGTATGATCAATATTGAAAATTAGAGATTTTCCAAGTACAACAATTTGCACCTATTTCCTCCTGGTAGAGGCGCCATCTTCCCATTGATATTTGGGAAAATGGCGCATGAGCAGAATACAGAAATTACTCTTGCTAAGTGCCGGAGTCGTTGCGATCGCAGCATGATGCCATGTTTCTGAAAATATCTCCTGATAGATAGCACCGCCAGCACTTTACATAGGCCCTTGCGTATTGCACACCCTGCACCCATTATAGATACGCCCATGGAATGTGAAATATGAATGGCAGTTATAGATTGCTTAATCTTAGATCAGCTCTGTGTCCTGCCGTCCACATAATCGTCTTATCACCAATATAAAACTGTTAAGAGTTTGTGAAGGCCATGTGACATGGCAAGGTAGTGCTGAGGAGTCATCACCGCAAAGTCAGGGTTAGTATATAGGGGTTGGGTAAGGGACCCCGGCGGTCGGGATGGTGGTGGTCAGAATACCACCTCTCAAAGGTAAGTTACCTTCCCCTCAATTTTTATATATATATATAGCGGGCGCTAAAAATAAATTTTAACAAATATATATATATAAAAATAGTTCTCACAGATAATTATAATATTAACACATTCCAGTCCTGCTGTCCCACAGTGTAGGTTTGGATACTCCACTATAAATGACTTAGCAAAAAAAAAGAAAGGGGAGCGCTCAGACACAGGCTGTTGGTTTAAATTCAATATTTACTTAAATCAAAATTTAAAATCATATAAATTCATTGGTCCATTGGTGGACCATTCAATCAATATCACAGCAATGTTGCACAAATATGACAATAATAGCGCTATAAAAGCAAGCAATAAGTAGTTAGCAGCAAAGCACAGAAGGTCCAACAGGGCCATTAATTAGTCTTTATAGTTACTGCATGCTCAGGATGACAGTGTTAGTAGTATGTCGGCTGTTAGTACTGTTAAAAGTAGCCAGGTCCAGCAATATTAGTGGTCTGTCAGCTGAATGTAACTGTTGGTGTAAATTTGTCCTGCTCCAATAACAGTCCACAGTGCAATTGCGGGGTATTTATTTAGTACATAAATGTATTTGGTCTTTATATACAGCGCAATAGCCGGCACTCTGTAGAAATATAGATACTATACCGGTGAAGATGGCATAGATAACGTTAAGTGCGGCACTCTATGCAGAAAAGATGGTTCTGATGAAAATGCTTTGAAATAGCATTGAAACGTTAACCTCGTAGCTGTGTCTGTGTGTTTCTTTTCTGCGTGGAGTGCCGCACTTAAAGTTATCTATATACTGTATATATAATTATTTTTATTTTTTTTCTTCGGTTACTTGGGCCATTATTTATTTGTTGTTAAATAAAAGTGCATCGGAATAAGCTACTCTGTGCAGAATGATCTCTACAACATTTGTTGTCAAACACTATATCACATTGTTTTGAAATGATATATCACATGTTTTAGGATTGCATGGGCCAGTTTATATCCTCAGAGGTTTTCTATGCCTGGGGAACATGTTTGTTTTGTTTTGCATACTAGTTTTGTCTCTTCTGTCTGGTGCATGCTCTTCATAACTCCATTGTGTTGAGCACCAGTAATCCAAAAGAATCGGTGCAAGTCAACCATCCTTACTCTATAAACAAAGTATATTTTCCCTAAAGAATAAAATGCATGGCTTTCCCATAAAGTTGGCAGCAGCCTATAGTTGGGATGTGGTCATAATCCCGGCAATGGGAATACGAGCACTTAGAATACCGGCGGCAGAATCCTAAAGGTAAGTAGAGGGGTTAGGGGGAGGGTTAAGGTGTGTACACAATGGGTGATTAAAGTGGATGACTGAACGATAACAATATCGTTATCGTTCAGTCGTCCATTTTTAACACAAAAACGATGAACGATAACAACGAGCGTTCCCGTGGGTTGTTCGTCATTATCGTTCATCGGGATAACATGCAGGCCAACCTGACTATGTCGTCAGGTTGCTGCATGTTATGGAATGGGGGAGAGAGCCCGGCGCTGAACAAAATCTTTATAGATATCTTTCAGCGAGTGTGCTCAATGTCATGAACGACCTTGAGCACACCCTGCCGGGGACACACTGGACGATATCGCTCAGGGAGTATATCGTCTAGTGTGTATGCTCCTTTAGGGCTAGGCACTAGGGGTAGGGTTAGGGTTAGGCACTATGGGTGAGGGCTAGGTTTAGGGTGTGGGCAGGGGGAGGTTAGAGTTAAGCGTAAGGAAATGAGAAGGGTTAGGATACCTACCGACAGGTGTCGGTATCTTAACCCTGTCGGGATGCTGGCATCAGGATTTTGTCCACCAGCATCCCTTACCCTGCCCCTACAGTTTACTCACAGCTATAATATCTATGTGAACACACCCCTGGTAAGTAGTAATCTATACATGCCTGCTGGTTAATGCAGACTGCTAATACAGAAAGATGAATGTTATTTGTATAGTTACGTTGAATAAATTGTTCCACTTCCTGCTCGTACTACATGAGCAAAACATTGTGGCTGTGTGGTTTCTGTGTAATGTCAAATAACACATATATAGCTATAGGATATTTGTTTTTCCCAGCTGAAGAACATTGTTTAGAGTCACGTGCTCTACTAATACTATATTGTGTCATTCTATACATATCAAATCATTTTTATTTATTTTTTGTTTGTAAATCAGCATTTATAAGAGAGTCTGATAATGTTCTGTTATCTATTCCAATAGGTTTAAGTTGTGTTGCATCCTTCCTGTGCACAAATAAACAGCTTTTATGGAATTGTATTATGGGGAACAGACGTCCGCTTTTGAACATTTAATAATAATCACTTAAATCTTTTTATTTTAATTTTTTTATGGCAGAGAGAGAGTGTCATAAACCAACACCTGTTATCGATTGGAAAGTGATAGCTCCAGATGCTATTAAGTGCGTTTCACTCTGCTCTGCAAGGTCCCTGAATTTGTTGGGTGTTTGTGAAATTGGCACCTGGTAAACTGTGATGATTCTAGAAAAGGTGCCTGCAGTTTAAACATTTCTAATTTTGTGCACCGCACCAAGTGGAAATGGGGGACATCTATCATCACTCCAAAGATGCAGGGCCACCATATTTACATTTTTACAAGCAAGGCTGATAATTATTTAGCAACATGTTAAAAAAATAAAAAAATAAAAACTATTTAAATGTATGTTACGATGGGTATTCTGTTTCCAGCTGCTGAATATTTAGAAGCAAAACACACCCACCCAGTTGTTATTTTGTGATATTAATATTTTACATATTTTATGCAAGGCGCCAGATCTGTATGTAACCATTTAACACAGTGGTTCCCAAACTGTGTGCCGTGGCACCGTGGGGTGCCTCCAGGACACTTGCAGGGGTGCCGATCCATTCCCACATAAAAAGATATTTAGTCATTGTGATAGATAAAACCAGTGCTAATGGCTGCAAGTCAAGAAATATGTGGCCAAAAAGAAGCGCAGCCCCGCCAACCACCACATAACTGAGCCTAAGGGTGACATAGAAGCACAATTTACTTCATTTAGTTTTTGCTGAATTTCTCAATAACAAACTTAGGGGTGACTCAGGGGTCCCGTGGAGAAAATGCTGATACTCTAGGGTGCCATGGTTTAAAAAAGTTTGAGAACCACTGATTTAACATAAGAGGTTTCAGTCATTATATTCCCCTTTGGGTCTGTCTAACTCTATACAGATGTTTTAGGAGGAAGCTTCAGGTTGGAAACAGCTGTTAACTTTTATTTTTTAAACATCACATACAATGTGTCATTTCATGCCCCTAAGCAAGTACATATGAATTAACAAAAAATATGCTAGAGGAAAAGCGAGCTTTGTGTGGACTAACAGAACCTGTAAAGCATGACCATTAGATTAACCGGGTTATTAGGGGTGTTAGATGCCACTGCAGAATTCTTGGTTAATAGAATGTAAGCTCTTACGAGCAGGGCCCTCTACCCTCTTGTGCTTCTTCTTCTCTACTTTCATCTAATTCTTGCTCCCCACTAGGGCACCTAACACTTGGTTGCTTATGTGGGTGTTATGGTCGCTAATGTAGCAATGTATATTATCTATGTCCTTGTCCTGTATTGTATTGTATTGTACTGTACTGTAAGTCAGTGGTCAACTTATTTGTTTATGTACTTTGTAAGGCACTGCGGAACACTTGTGGCGCCATATAAATAAATTATAATAATAATAATAGTCTTGCGCTTTCATATGTTCACATGGTTAATAGCATTATCATTTCCTGTATAGAGTGCATTTTCCCATAAAAAGCAGTGCTAGTTTATGCCATCACTCGTAGACAGTGCCTTCAACAGAGTGTCTCCAAGAGACTTCCCAACACCTTTCGCAGCATTATGCATGTTTGTGTATAATTGTCATTAGTAATGGTTCTGAAGACTTCCATTTGTTTGATCCCTTTCACTGTTGGGCAGGACTGTGACACCTAAATATATAGGGTATGATACAGTAAATTTAGCATACATTGCTTAAACAAAGTGTGCACGGAATAAATACATATATACCGTATGCATAGGTGTACGCATCTCGTGATGTGCGCACATCTGGTTTACTATCAGTGATCATCAGTACAGAATTAGACCTTCTCCTATACTACAGTACAACATTTGAACAGTAAATCCCCTTTCCTAAAATCACATAGGAGGAGATGCACTAAGCCTTTGTAAAGTGATAAAGTGGAGAGTTATACAGTTCCATCCAATCTGCTCCTAACTGTCATGTTACAGGCTGTGTTTGAAAAATGGCAGGAGCCGATTGGTTGGTACTTTATTACTGTCCACTTTATCACTCTCCAAGGCTTAAGGTTCATATCCACTACATGATAAAAATCAATAATTGAACGATTACGCCATCGTTATCGTTTAATCGTTCATTAATCATGCAGTGAATATACTGCCAGCGACCAGCGATGCGCGCTCCCGCTGTTCATTGTTGGCATCTGTCATCACCTGAACATGCGGGCCAACCTGCCGATTTCGACAGGTTGTGCATGTTCGTGGATGAGGGAGGGTGTCTGCACTGAACGACATATCGTTCAGTGTGGGCACATTATCCACTAAGGAAGATTGAACGATTACAATGTTGTAATAGCATATTCACCTTAAGCGCATCTCCCCAATAATAGGCTACTTTCTCTTTCTGATATCACGAGAAGTGTAATTAAGACAGAATTTTGAACCTTCACATTGCGTGTGATACAGTGTGCTGGTCACGTCATCAACTTGGCCAGCAATCTCCTGGAAAACTACAAACATTTTCTATGTACACAGTAGTAAAGTCCGGGATTTTACTTGTTGGCTGTTTGCATAATAAATTATGTCGACTTTTTAAAGACTTGAGGTTTCAACACACAGCCGTGCAAGCGGCGAGCCACTAGAGACACCATCCGCTGCATAAACTATAGCAAGTGTTGAAAGCAAAGTCTTTAGGGAAACATGCGTTTGGAGCATATATGTTGCAGTTGGGGGCAGGAAACAGATTGTTTTATTGCTTGTTTAGCTGGTCTTAGATATCAGCCATGTAAATGAGAAGGGAAATAATGATGCTTGATTTCTATTATGGTCTCAGTGAAGATACGGATGGTACTATTAACTATCACCAATAATCAACTTTTATTTGCTTTCTATGTTTTGGTAATTCTGAATAACCGTTCTCACATGTGTAATATTACATATGCACATGTGTATCAGATATACTGTATGTAACAGGAGTTTACATAAACAGTTGAATTTCTAAAATAAGAAAGTGAATCATTAATGCTGCTGTATGGAAGTACCATACTCTCTTGCTACAGGTACTATGAGGAGCATTGCTAAACCATTAAATAACGAGGGGCATTCCACTGAAGTGCAGGAAAATCCCAGCTCATATATCCATGTGTTTTTAGTATTTTAGGATAATAGATCCCATAGCCTGTTGAGAGGTAGACCTCATACATACCGTATCTCTGAATGCTAGATATAGCTATTTTGCATACATCAATTGATTCGGTTTGATGGTCGAACTAACTAGTAAAACCTCATTTAGGTTTCTCAGTACAGTTATTCTTTAACCTGATTATTTCTCAAGGATACACATACGCTCTTTCATTAAACTGTAAGCTGGCACCAACAGCCGAAAGCTTCACAGTAAACCAAGTGTTCTTTCTTTACTTAAATATATGATTTTTTGTGGGGAGAAGTTGTTTTATGTGATCAAAGGATTGCATTAAAGACTCTGCTTCTGTCTTTCCACAGCATGAGGCCAATGGAAGCGTTTACTGGGGCCGCTCTCCTACGTCTTTCCATTACTTAGCATGTAAGATGTACAGTATTCTGTGTATGTAATTTAGCAGTGATCTCTTACTGCTTAGTACAGTGCAATACTTAGCTGCACAGAAGGGCACACCACAGCCAGCGTGGGTTGTTAATGAGAAAGCAGCCGTCTCGGTCAGCAGATTTGAGGCTACAGTGTGCCTCCTAATAGAAGTCATTTCTAGAGGAGATCTATTGGACCCTGGTACTCTGGGCCGAGGTCATGTTCCATTGGGAACACAGGGCCCTATTTATATGCTGCACTGCCAATGACAATGTCGGCGGGGAGTAGCTGTGTCTCCTCAGCAGCCTGCACCCATGTCCTTAGCTCCACTGCATTTCTAGGCTTATTTTTTAATGAATAATTTGTCATACGTGTTTAGCGCAATTTAAACGGTTCTGTTACATTTTGGTTCAGGTATTTATAGACATTGACACATATTGCAATGCTGCGGGAAGGATGGAAGGCGCACCATTAGTGATTTCCACAGATGCGAAATATTCAATTTAAAATAATTTATTTTATGCTTCTCCTCAGCGTACTTTACCACTTACTTAGCTGACTCTCAGCACATATACGCTGGGCTAAATTTAGGCTCCAACAGTACGTCAACTTCTCTAAACATAAAAGAATATTGGGCCAAAAGCTCATTTTTAATGACCTTGTAGCATTTGTCATTCTTTTTTTTAATTGTTTTTGGGTTCCACTTCTTTTGTGTCCACAAATAACACCGCTTATATATATCCAAACATAGGCTTCAGAGACAGCACCAGCACAATGCAGAGAATGTATTTATTTCTGTGTACATTAGTGGTTTCCGCCTCGTCGATGGCCCTAATAATAAATAAAATGGGGATATTTTATCTTACAGTGTCCACTAACACAAATATGTGCTGTTTTGTGTTGGGGCTGGAAAGGCTGCCTACACACCTGGCCACAACCAGCGTATTAGAGAACCCTGCAAGTATTCCTGCCTGCAGTTTATTTATATAGCACCTGCCTCTCAGGAGGTCTCGTGAGGCAGTTGCTGTTCTATGTTATCATTCACATGCACACACAAACTAGAGTCCATTTTTGTCAGATGCCAATTAACCTACTACTATGTTTTTGGAGTTTTGGAGGAAACTGGCATGTGGGAGGCCCACACATATATGGAGATAACATACAATCACCAAACAGGGTCCTGCTGGGATTCGAAACCCATGATCCTTAATGCTGTGAGGCAGCAATGCTAACCACTGTGACACCGAACTGCAAGGTGCCACTTCTCAGCAGCAAATGACGGTATTAGCCATTGGAGCCTACAGGCTATATCGCACAAAGTACCAGGAGAGGGATCCAAAATAGAGGAGTCACAGCAGGTTGTGACTCCTGGTCCTGCACCTCCCAACCCCTCTCGCACCCCCGTTTTCGTGCCAGTGAGGTCATACGCCTGCCCTCGTGCCAGCGATGTCACTTCCCTGTCCTCTTCATGCTGGGGCTTGCCCAGTGCTCTGGGAGCTGCTGGGAATTCCCCAGCCCCTCCTAGCACAGCTATTTTGATGTCACCCCCTTGGATGGTATCTCCCAGTGCAGCCCGCACTACCTAGTGATTCAAAGTATCACTCCCCAGCACTCACCACTTGCGTGTGCGCTGTGAGGGGACTGCACATGTGCAATAGTGCGTTGGCCACCGGGAAATGAAAGTAAAAGTAATCACTTTTGCAGTCATTTTACTTTTACACATTGCATGGATGTGCTGCTATCGGAGCCCCTGCCTGTGCATGTGTACAATAGTTCATCCCGCCAGAGCTTCATTTCTTTTTGCTACTATTCACGACAATAAGATATTTTAATTATCGGATCTAGGATCTGTTGATTAGTAAATATTCCTGTTACAGTATAACACCTGACCATTGCATCTTACAGCAATAGGGCCAATGTAGATAACACTAAGTGGTATCTGGTGGGAGAGTTAGCATGTGCCTGTGTCTGAGACTTCGGCCATGAGCTGCCGCCTTCTCCTGTGACTCCGAGCCCTTCTCTCAAATCTCCTACTGCCCAATATTCATACGTACTTCTCTGAGGGGATAGAGTAAAATAAGGGGCTGTCATTCTAGGGCCACTTAATTCTCTTGACAGTATACTGGGTTTTGGCTAAAACATTAAGTGAGGTTGAAAATTATGATTCCCTAGTAGTGGAGTGATTTAAGAAATAGAGGCCCGTTTGCCTGATGTATACATAGTAAAGTAGTAATTGTTCCCATGTTTCTACTGTCCCTGCAGGAGGCGTAAGAACCGTCATGGATGACATGACTGCTGTAGGCGATCAGTCCTTTGCTTACATAAATATATACTATGTCTAAATGATGGATGAGATTCTGTTTTCATTCATTCCGTGCTCAGACAATAGATGACTGGCCATCCACACGCTCTTCTTCCATATAATTACATTTAAATGAAAAGCAGAAGGCTATTATAGTTATAAAGAGAAAACCTATGGTGTTTCACAGATCAGTTTTCTCATGCAATTACCCCTGTGTAAGTTCCAGTACATATTTCTAAAATTTATATGTTCAAGTTAAAATAAAAAATAACAAAACAGTTTTTCTTGGAAATTTGTCAGATTTGTGTTTCTTTTGGCGTCCTCTGGAGGTGTAATCCACACAGATCACATAGGGAAAGCCTTAACATTTCTCTTTGCTCAGTCGCCTAAGTAAATACAAACACGATGAGGCTTCCACAAGCAAGGCTAATGCCATGAGCTATGTCGTCATCGGGAACCACTTGCATATTCCTATACTCGGTGGTACAGATACGTCTATGGTCTGCCTAGCCCGCAGTTGCACTTAGCTTTGCATACGCAAGAATGACCCGTTACAACGAAGTTCCACCTCTCTGTAGGTGTAGATGTAATTGAAATGCATATTACTGTGCATCTGCGTGGCTCTCGGTTCTGTAGTATGCGCACCGCAAAAACAAGGTCCACAAACAGGCAGAATAAAAATCCAGAGCACAGCTACAACACTGGTCAAAAAGATTTGCAGTAGTGCCCAGAGTTTAAACAATTGTATTAATTTTACAAACTAGACAGACATGGAAACTAATAAAGCAAGGGGTGGGTGTGTGGGCAACGGTTATTAGGTGCATATTTATTAATTATCGGGTCCTAGACCTGATAATTATAATTTCTTATTGCAACTGTTCTCGGCAACAAGAGATTAATTATCGCCTAGATGTATTAAGAAAACGCCCGCAGGATCAGGTGCTCCAAAAGCAGCTTATCCCTGCGGTGTTGTAGTAGTGAAGGGATCGCTAATGCCAACCTTCACTTTTCCTTCAGAGCTACTGCACATGTGCGTCCTGCTGACCACACATGTGCGAGTGGAGAGTGCCAGGGAACCTATAGGCTACAGAGGCGCTATAGACATCTGGAGATGGCACTAGCTACCGGTAAATTTGTCAAAAAAGCAGCCCCCATAGAATCCTAAGGGAGCTGCTTTTGCGATATATTACTTTACTTCAGTAAATAGGCCCCTTAAAGAGCAGCATGGTATTGGCATTTAACATAAAAATACTGGCTCTATAAGAGTATGCCATTGGGGGTCCATGCCCACACTGTATTTTCCTATATTACAGCAGAAGTTGATTATGCAGCAGTAGATAAAACATTACAATTGTAATTTCTAAAGGTGCATACACACACAACGATTTTTTTATCAATTATCGTTAAACGATATCGTTTAACGATAATCGTTTGTAAAAATCGTTCACTTTCTGAGTCAAACGATGAACGATTATCGTTCATGCGCGTTCACGTTTGTAGTTGTAGTTTGTAGTTCAGTCAGACTTGTCAACTGAACGATTTTCAGTAAGTTAATATGCAAAAATCGTTTGTAGTTCTAAAAAATCGTTCATTACATTTAGTAAATGAACAACTTTAGTAAACGATTTTAGTTCATTTTTTCAAGGGAAAAAATCGTTTACTAAAATCGTTCATTAACTAAATCGTTGTGTGTGTATGCAGCTTTACAAATAACAACATGTGAGTGCTTATGTTGTAGCAACACATGAGACTGTGAAGCATGATTTGCGCAGTGCAGCCAGGAGGTTGCCTGTACAGTTACACACTGGAAGGTTAGATTATTATTATTTTTTAAAGTAATACACTAAAGAGCTTGGAGCGCATCCGCTGGACGCCCCTGACGTACAGTAACAAGTACAGTATATGTTTGATTGTACAGGAGAAAACAGGTGTTGCTATGCAGAATGGTGAAGACCTTGGGGAGGAATTTAAATTTGTCTTCTGCATTCTTTTCATTTTCTTGGAAAAAAATTATGTTTGAATGAGTCACATGAGGGTTATAGTCACATTTTTTACATTTTATGTAAATTTTAAGATAGTGATACCTTTACATCCTATTACTTTAACAATGAGGACAAAACCAGAACGGAACAAAACAAGATATATATATTGGGGTGGATTGTACTCATAGTATAGGGCAGGGGTAGCCAACCCTTGTACTCAAGATCTACCAACAGTGCATGTTTTCCAGGCATCCTCACAGAATCGCAGGTGAAATAATTAGCTCCACCTGTGGATCTTTTAAAATGTGTTAGTGAGTAATGACTACACCTGTGTACCTGCTGGGTGCTTTGGAAAATGTTAACTGTTAGCAGCTCTCGATGACCAGGGTTGGCTACCCCTAGTATAGGGCATGTCTCAGTGGTCTGCATCTTTTTTTGTGCTGAGTGCCGGGTACTGTACAATAGCCGCACATTACATCAGCATGAATTCGCACAGAAGTGCTCAGAGTGGGCAGGGAGGGGTGCAAGATCAGGTGCAGTTGCTGGCGATTTACCTCTGTGGCATCGGCAATTTGCACCCTTCGTGGAAAATTGCTTTGACCCCTTTCAATGTATACAAGTAGAAAAAGAGAATTGTCTTATTTTGGTGCACATAGTTATAAACTAATGCTGTGTATACACTATGCGATATATCATACGTACAGCCAACGACCAACATATCGCATAGTGCTTCGTCAGATGTGTACAGAAGATATGTCTGTGAACGACGTCATTCACAGACATATCGCATCAGCTCTGCAGCACAGCCGATGCCCATACATCTTGCAGATATATCAGTACATTTTGCTGTCTGTATGGCCGACTAAACTATATGCTGGCCCAGGAACCGCCAACAATGACGTCACTACCAGTTCCTGTGGCCAGACAAGTTGAGAGGTGTATCGGTAAGTGTGTATGCGAACAGTAAAGCATCCTGAGACCATTCAGGTGTGGGGTTGCTTCTTCGCCAAGGGAGTGGGATCACTCACAATTTTGAACACAGCCATGAATAAAGAATGGTACCAAAACATCCTCCAAGAGAAACTTCTCCCAACCATCCAAGAACAGTTTGGTGATGAACAATGCCTTTTCCAGCATGATAGAGCACCTTGCCATTAGGCAAAAGTGATAACTAAGTGGCTCGGGGAACAAAACATCAAAATTTTGTATCCACGGGCAGGAAACTCCCCAGAACCAGCTTGGTTTTGCATTTAAAATGATTGCCGCTTTAAAAATCTGCAACTGGAAGCCCACATATAAGCTTGTGTGATCTGGCAGTGCCGTGTCATGCATGCGCCACAGAGGGAACCAGGACTGTCTGTCAGTTCGGCAAGCCTCCTCTTACCACAGGCATCCATCATCGCCGTGGAGCAGAGCATCGCTCCAGGGAACTTTTATTGGCAAATTAAGGCGATAGAAGATTTTCTATTGCTGGGATAAGCGGTGATAGAAAATCTTTACTATGGCTGCAAATTATAAATAAACTGTGAGCTCCACTGGGGCAGTGACTGATGTGAATGATTAAATATTCTCTGTAAATAGCTGCATTATATGTAGGTTCTATATAAATAACTGTTGATAAATAATAATATAGCAAATAATTTAAATGCCGTGTAAGTATCTCAGAATGGTACTAAAGGATCTGAACCTGTGGTTTCTGTAACTTGTTTTAATGGCTATTGAGTTAACACCAAATTACAACTTTAAAGAGACCTGCAGCAACTGTCAGTCTATGTGATACTGCCGTATTCACCATGGTGAGGAGACCATATAGGATCTCATTCAGACCCGCTCGCAAGCGGGTCAATGTTTAGGCCCTGCGCACGCGCAGCGGCCACACTGCGCGTTCACACGCCCCGGAGCGAGAGAGAAATTCTCTCGCTCCAGAGCTCACTACAGAAGGGGTGACTGTCGATGTTGATCGACAGCTCGACCCGTTTTGTAGGCATGGCAGGGGTGGTTTCACAAACAGAGGCGCACCTTAAGGAACTCCTGCTGTTTTCTGGGCGGCCGCGCTGATATCAGCAGTGATGTCAGTGGGGAGCTTCCTGGGGATTGCGGTTGCCGAGACCCAACCTTAGGGTCCCATCGCGACCATCAACCTGGTCGGTCGCTAAAGCTGTGAGTGGTAACCCACAGCTTAGCTAGCGACCAGGAGGTCGCACTTCAAAAGTCAAGCGGCCGCCCTCATTCAGAGCAAGCGCTTCTTGCGACCGCCTCTGAATGAGGGCCAGAGTCCATCCTTGAAGTGACATTCCCTGGGACACATTTATCCCATGTATGTACCCTGCAGTGTGGAAGCATGGATGTGTATAATGTGTTTTGCATGCAAGGCAGTGTAAATTAAGAATGAAGGAGTCACTATATAGTGTTTGCAGTTTAAGCATGTGCAACAAATTAGAATCTGGCAGGATCTCAGTATGAATACAGTCTCCGAGAAATGTGATTCTTTTCTGTCCTGTTTCGTATCTTCTACGCACTCATTCCCCACTCTTAAAATAACAAGGAGAGGACCTACTTGTCATGCTGCTGCTTCCCACTGAAGGGAGGGCTGTTACAAGCCCATATTAGTGACATTGAGAACTTGGTCAATGTGCATTCATGTCATCAGCCTGACTCCCCACCCCCTCATGCATGAAACTGAAGCTAAACACACAGAAACTCACTGAAACTGGTGTTTTTAGCTCTCATCAGAGATAGAGGTGACAGAATAAGTTTAGGAAAATATAGTAATCCGGTTAATAGGGCTTTCCCCTAGTTTACAGATGTATCCATAAATCCTAAGTGCCGAAGCTGTAAATTGTGCATCAGTATGACTTAAAAGTATCATGTTACATTACATTATTAGTTCATATTTACAGTCTTTTGTGAGACGTGCTTCTTTTTTTTCATACGTTTATTTAATTTAATATTTGAAATTAATGTTACCTGTTGTCCTGCAAGAACAAAAGAACACAGCAACAGGAGGATTAAATGTGTTCGTTATGTACAAGCTGCAGCAGAGATAGAAGACCAAGGGTTCCCCTGGTGATGTGGAACTACAAGTCCCAGAATGTCCTAAGACTATTAGAGACTTGTAATACAACCACAACTTAAGAACCATAGGTTACCTAAATATGTCATACATTCTACAGCCAACATGGTGCTAGGGAAGTTGTCTATGTTGTAACCGTATTTTGGTTGTACATGTGCCATAGAGAAAGTAGTGTATGATGACTTTCCCTGACACTTCAGTAATAATAACTTATAGAGATTTCCACATAATAACATTCCTGCCTTTATTGTGACAGCAGATTGCAGGTGTCTGCAGGGTGTGTGAGTTACAGTTTCATGATTCTTTAATGCATCTGACAGAATTAGGCATGTAAACACAGAAAGGACATGCATTGTTATCAGCCAACTAGCCTGGAGATGCCTTGTAACTAGCCAGGGGATGCATTATAACTAGCCATGCGATACATTACAACTAGCCAGGAGATGCCTTGTAACTAGCCAGGGGATGCATTATAACTAGCCATGCAATACATTACAACTAGCCAGGAGATGCCTTGTAGCTAGCCAGGGGATGCATTATAACTAGCCATGCGATACATTACAACTAGCCAGGAGATGCCTTGCATTTAGCCACTAGATACATTGTAACTAGCCACTATATAAATTGCCACTAGATACATTGTAACTAGCCACTAGATACATTGTAACTAGCCACTAGATACATTGTAACTAGCCACTAGATATGTAGTGTAACTAGCCACTAGATACATTGTAACTAGCCACTAGATACATTGTAACTAGCCACTAGATATTCAGTGAAACTAGCCACTAGAGATTCATTGTAACTAGCCACTAGAAATTCATTGTAACTAGCCACTAGAGATTCATTGTAACTAGCCACTAGAGATTCATTGTAACTAGCCACTAGATTCATTGTAACTAGCCACTAGATACACATTGTAACTAGCCACTAGATACATTATAACTCGCAAACATCCAAACTTACCTCTTATCTCCTGTCTCCTAATACATTCAGCCACTGGTATAGGAATATATCCTCTTGTGCCTTGGATAGCCTTATATTACCCATCCTGCGATCCTTTCTCTGGATCCCATTCCATGGCTTCCTCTCACTGCCTCTGCTTCTGGGAAGTGATGTGTTGTGGAAGCTGCACTTGTTGGAAGTCTCACATCCCGGGGTCCAGGCAGAAAATAAGTTGTGCTGAGCTCAGCCCAGGGGTTGGATAGTCCTACGGCTGGGGGGAACAGAACACCGCTGGAAAGGAGACTGGTTTGTCTTCTAACTTATGAAAGTTCCGCTTGTTTTTGTTGGAGGGGGAAGGGAGAGAGTGGCAGCAGCAGCCTCAGCCAGCAGAGAGATCTCTCTCCCTCTCTCTCAGCCTGTGTGTCTCTCACTCTCTCCCTCTGTGGGCCCCTTGCTGAGTGTTTTTATTGATTGCAATCACTGAAGGCTAGCTGGCTCTCTAAAGAAACACTGTGCAATGTGTTCTTTCCTGGCTTTCATTAAACAGAGTCAGTGCGCTCTGTGGTCACCCTGACTGGCACCCTGCCTACGCTCTGTTACTCCTCTCACTAGAAAAGGGGGGGTTCTTATTTCCTTACAGTGAGTCTGCAGAGGTGAAGCAGAGGAGGGGCACTGAATGAGCCACAGCCCTCCACAAAATGATTAGGATGCCTACAGATTCCCTATGAGTGGTGGCCTTGTGGCCATACTGGTCTCTGGTGCACAATGAACACTGAACCTGTATGTGAAACATGCAACAGGCATTTCAAATGATCCCTGCTCTCCAGTAATATCCAGAGTGACCTCTTGTCAGCACTGTTTAGCATTAACTGCCCTGAATTCATACATATGTTTGGTATTATAATATTTAGGAAAGCGTATAATATTGTGACCACAATTAATCCCATTCATGAGTTCAGAGTTTTATTTTATTTTAATAGTGCCTCAAATATAGGGGACAAATAGGAAATCTGACCATGAACTGGCACAGCTGCACCATATGAGGCTTCTAGGATCTGTCACGGTTCAGTGTCTTGTTCAGTGACCGGGTTGAGGACCCATCCTAGAAGCTGTTCTGTGACGTGTTTGATTGATGCTGAGATACAGATGATGCTGGAACAGTTCCTGCTGTTTAATTGCTTGGCCCGTGTACTACAATCTTCCCCTCGCTGTACCTCTGACCAGGA
Source organism: Taudactylus pleione (assembly GCA_031769625.1). Taxonomy (NCBI): domain Eukaryota; kingdom Metazoa; phylum Chordata; class Amphibia; order Anura; family Myobatrachidae; genus Taudactylus; species Taudactylus pleione. The sequence goes on along the minus strand of JAUIMM010000031.1, from coordinate 32,723,856 downwards.
GAGACATATGGGATATCACTTTATTTCCAGCAATGTTTGTTTCCCATTAGCGGCACTTAGGTAAAATATAGGTCACTTGGTCAGTCGGATACGTTTTTTTTATTTTTTTTTTATTATTATTATTAAAATGAACATTTTATTTTAGTTTCCAGTCATAAACAATGTCAATTTCTTCCTTAATAATACTATGTGTTTTGTGTTCATTTGTCTCTAGTGTTTAACATAAAATCTAACATGAAAATGTAAATGGTAGTCTAGTGATTTATTATCCTGGACAAGGTTTTCCAGGAAAGGATTTTCCAGTTAATGAGAGACCTGTGTCTAAAATACAGTTAGAGATATTCTGTCCTTCTGTAAAGGGGCTAAGGTGCGTACACACTGGGCGATTAAAGTGGACGACTGAACGTTAACGATATCGTTATCGTTCAGTCGTCCACTTTATCGTCCATTTTTAACACAAAAACGATGAACGATAACGACGACGACGCTGGTCGTTCGTCATTGTCGTTCATCGGGTTAACATGCAGGCCAACCTGATGATGTCGTCAGGTTGCTGCATGTTATGGAATGGGGAGAGAGCCTGGCGCTGAACGATATCGTTAATGATGTCGTTCAGCGGGTGTGCTCAATGTCGTTAACGGCATTGAGCACAAACACTGAATGATATCATGAACGATATTGTTCAATCCCAGGCTCCCTCCCTCATTCCTGAACATGCAACAACCTGACAATATCGTCAGGTTGGCCTGCATGTTCGGGCGATGAAAGAGCAACGACCTGTGGGAGTGCACATCGTTGGTCGTTATCGTTTTTGCATACAAATTGGCCGATATAGTGAACGACTGAATGATAACAATATCGTTCTCATTCAGTCATCCAGAATATCATCAAGTGTGCAAGCACCTTAAACCTTAAATTGTTTAGCAGTGTTCCTAACGGAATCTGGTCAGAAAGTTGATAGTAACCATGTCAGCATTCATAACGTCGACACTACAATGTTAACATGTTTACGATATCGACATTTGAACTGTCACTATGTGAAATGTCAAAATTGTGAGGATGCCAACGATTAGGATAAGGCGCCAATAGGAGAGTTAGGCGCTGATGGGAGGGTTACAGTTAGGCTGTGGTGGGGGAGGTTAGGGTTAGGCTGCGGTGGGGGGTTAGGCTGCGGTGGAAGGTTAGAGTTGGGCTGCGGTGGGAGGTTAGGGTTGGGCTGTGGTGGGAGGTTAGGGTTAGGCTGCGGTGGGGGGTTAGGGTTAGGCTGCGGTGGGAGGTTAAGGTTAGGCTGCGGTGGGAGGTTAGGGTTGTGCTGCGGTGGGAGGTTAGGGTTGGGCTGCGGTGGGAGGTTAGGGTTGGGCTGTGGTGGGAGGTTAGGGTTAGGCTGCAGGGAGAGGTTAGGGTTAGGCTGCAGGGTGGAGCGGCCAGCGGCGGTCGCGTCAGGGACTACTACTGGGGGGCAATGCAGCATAGGGGGGATTATTACTTGGGGCACTGCATAGGGGGTGGAGGGGGGCGCAAGTCCATTACATTGCCATGGGCGCTTGGATCCCTAGATACACCCCTGGAGGGGGAGGTTAGGCTGCAGGGGGAGGTTAGGCTGCGGTGGGAGGTTAGAGTAAAGGTGCGTACACACTAGGCGATCAGTAAAGACAGTACGATTACAACATCGTAATCGTACCGTCGTTCCTGATCCCCTGTAGTGTCTGCACTGAATGATCAGTCGTTCAGTGCAGACACTGTCCATCATTCCTGAACATGCCAATCTGTCGTTATCGTCAGATTGTGCTGCATGTTCAGGCGATGGACAATGTCAGAAACGACCAGCGGGAGTGCGCATCGCTGGTCATTTCCAACATAAAAGTGCACGATTTGTGCACGATTACTGAGCGATTGCACGATTACGATGTCGTAATCGTGCAGTTGCTCAGTAATATCGCCGAGTGTGTACCCACCATTAGGCTACAGGGGGGAGATTAGGGTTAGGCTGCGGGGAAAGGTTAGGCTGTGGGGAGGGGGGAGGTTAGGGTTAGGCTGCGGGGAAAGGTTATGGTTAGGCACTGGGGGAAGGATTACGGATAGTGGGGGAAGTACCAGAACGCTGTTGCAGAGATCTCGCCGTGGACACTGATCCTCACCGGGACCCAGAAGAAGACACTGTAGCTGCCAGGGGAAGGTAAGACACCACTAGATCACCAGGGATAATTTGTCAACATATCCTTGTAGACATGATAAATGTCGACATTGTCACTGTCAACAAAGGAGAAAGTACTTGGGGGGAGATGTATCAAGCAGTGAAAAGAGTAGAGTGTTACTCATAGCAACCAATCAGCTTTGAGGTAGCATTTTCAAATACATTCTATAAAATAAAAGGTAGAAGCTGATTGGTTGCTATGGACAACTTCTCCACTCTTTTACTGCTTGATACATCTCCCCATAATGATAATGTTGGATTGGATGGCATTGTCGCTGAGTACCGGCAGTAAATTACCCTAGCTGTGTGTTTTTTGGAACATTGTTTTTGATGGGTTTCCAGATAAGAGATCCCATACATCTACATGCATGCAAATATTGAGGGCATCATTTTATGCCTGTAAAAATAAGTCACTGTCTGCTCTTAGCAAGGGAGCAGGTTTGCAACATTTTTCTATTGTACAGATGTGAGATTCAAGCCAGTAGACAAGTTCGCATTGCTGATAATAAATTACTTTATTTTCTGACTTGGAAGGTGAGATACCATTTAGCTGAAATATGGCACTACTCATTGAGCAACTTTGAATTTTGTTCTCTAAGAAATAGGGATGTGCAGGCTCGGATTAGTTCGGTTTTTTCCCGCCAAAAATCGGGTCTCAGAAATAGGCAAATCGTCATCTTTCATGGACAAACATCATCTTTAATGGACTTTTGTCCTGGAATGATGATGTTTGTCCATGAAAGATGACGTTTTGCCTCTTTCTGAGACCCGATTTTTGGCGGGAAAAATCAGAACTAATCCGAGCCTGCACATCCCTACTAAGAAAACATCTGTTGTGTCTTTCAAATGGGATCAAACAATGCAATTTATTTCAATGTATTAAAATACCTTCTTTGCGTTGTTTCCGTTACTGTAATCATTAGTGGAAATAAACAGCTGCTGCTCTATTACTGAATATAAAACATACAGCTGTGATTGTACAGTATTTTACAGTCTCATTATTCTGTATATAGTATGAGAGGAACCATAAGAAAAAAACTAATACCGATAATTTATCTAGTGACAAACACCAGCATGAGTGAGTATACACTCAGGGGAGGTTTTTCATGTTTCTTACAGATGTCTCTTCATATGCTGGGCACATGGGCGTAACTACTATGGGGCACAGTAGAGATGCCGGGCTGCAAAATTAACCGCACAGGAATTGGTACACGGCATAAGTCGCAGATGAAGCACTTGGCAGGAGGAAAATCTGCAGGTGCTCGCATCGGAGCCCTTTATACACAGACTCAGGGCCGTATTCAATTAGAGGCGAAAAGTCTTTGCCGATTTGCGCTTTTCGCCTGTTTTGTGCTTTTCGCCCTATTCAATTCCAGGACATTTTTGCCTGTGCGAAAACTCCATAGGCAAAAACAGGCGAATAAGTTTCTCCATCCAGAGGCAAGGGAAATGTAGGTGCAAAATCTCTATTTTGGGGTACAAATGTGGGGACTTGATTCAGAACCCTTTGGACCCCCCCCCCCCCCAATGACTAATAAGGCAAAAAAATAAAAACTTAAAACACCCTAAAAACGACTTGTCATTTTTGAGGCGAAAATTTTAAAAGTGTTGTATAATGGGTAAAAAGTAGTGGCCATGGTATTTGGGGGGCTATAAAGTTGAGACAGGTGTTTTTAGGATTGCAGGAGGCTGCAGCCGGTGTATTTTTAAGATTTTTTAAATCTTCACTTAAGAGGCACTAAAATATACTAGTACCCATCTACATGTACCCCAAATTTAACTGGAGTACTTATTTTTAGCAAAAAATCATTGTTTTATATAATTTTTCCACACTTATGCAAACATGCATATAACAGCCCTTTGCCTCCATATAAGATCACTAAATACTTTTGTTAGGACTATTAATACTCTTCTATATTGATTCCCAGGGTCAGTGAGGCTTTTTATGGGGTACAGACTGTTTTCCCCAAAATATCCTGTCCTTTTCACTAGTTTCGCTATTCACAACATTAGCCTATCCTCGTTTTTGCCTGTTTTAGAATTGGATAGGGTGAAAAGCAGGGACGCATATGGCGAAAACATCTCATCCAAACAGGCGAATGAGGCAAAATCATTGCGTTTTTCGGCAAACCGGACTTTTCGCCTCTACTTGAAGTCGGCACACGGGTGTACAAATGTCACACACCCCCAATGGTCAGTGTACACTAGTAATACAGTTTTCTCGCTCCCAGTTGTACTATTTATGCAAATAAGATTTTAACATTATAAAGCTCAGCACAGCCGAGTTGCCCGGTAGTCCAGCCTGGGGCTATTTGGCACGACTGAAACCACAGTAAAAAAAAGGACACCTCTGTACTAATGCTGGTGTAGGGATCACACCTGTCTGATTTTCAGAAGCACATTCACATTTGGTTCACCTAGGTAGCCATATTTTTTTTTGAGGGGGTCGTGGCATCCAGGATTCAATATTTTTAATGTCCCTACAGTGATCGCCAGCCACTTCTATGGAATTGGTGTAGCTGTCCATTTTGGTGTAAAACAAAACTACAGGAAATCTATGCCGCTACTCTTTCCCATGGTACAAGAATCTCTGCTGCCGAGGTCGAGGTCTTTGTTCTAAATATTACTGCTGTGAAACTTTCAAAGGTAATGGTACCAGCATGACATGAATTATTACATTGGATGGGCTTAGTTGCTTTCTAAAAAATAAAATGAGAAAATGAGATTCCCTATTTGCAGAAGATGAAACCAAGTGATTTCACAAACAGATAGTCATTAATAGCCAGTAACCTGAAATGAAGACACTGCAATGCCAAGATCTATAGTCCCAACGATCATGTTCAATTATAGAAAGGAAAAGCGGACACACAGACAGCTCTCCCTGTGTCTCTCTGCACACTTTCCTATCTTCTCATGCATGCAATGGATGAGAGAGACCTTCTAGAGACATGATGTGCAGGAACCCGTGTGAGGTTTTCTGCCTCGCTTGTTCCAAAAAAAATAAAATCCTAATAAGATTTTTCCCAATGAAATGCTTTATTTATTCATAAATTTGTCTGCTTAGTAAGATTACTTGGTAGAAATAATGCTTACACAGGCAGAAAGTATACTGCAACATTGTATGTGTATTGTATGAATGTACTTATAATTTATTGTACACGTCTCTGTATTCTGAAGTTACTGTTTGTTAGCCGCTAAAGCCAAGCTTGTAGTCTCTGGAAGGTATTTTATAGTTACTTGGCTGGCAGAACAAAAAATGTGCCAGCTCTCCCACTCTTGTTAGCAAATGTAGAAAAATACATTTATCTGTGTAATATAACACACCTGTTTTTCTGCTGGACATTTTGTAGACAAAGTTGAATATAAGTATCATTAACCAGTGGGCTGTTTGTTCATTATAACAATATATTTAAAGGGATTGTCCACCTTGGAACACATTCCCCCTCTTTAATGTTACTCCAGTGTAGGGAGGCGGGATCCCGGGATTTTGGCCTAAAAATGGCTAGGATTGAATCCCAGGATAATAAGCCTCCGATCTCCTGGGATTGGCAATAAATGTTTTTTTTGTTTTTTTTTTAAACGACAGGCAGTGCACCTCCAGCAAAGTGCTCAGGCACTGCCTGCCTCCCCCTTCCCGCGGCTGGCACTGCGCAGCCCGATGCCGGCTGGACCGCCAACTCACCGCTTTACAGGATGCCGCCACCACCCTTCCAAAAGCCCCGCCGGTAAATCACTGTGGGGGCTGGACGGGAGTCTCTTTATTTTTTTTTTAAACCAGGCCAGTTCTGGGTATCCCGGGATTGAGGTTTTTCCAATCCCAAATTCCGAGATTGGAAAAAAAAACCCGGGAATTGGCTTCCCTACTCCGGTGTTGTACATAGATAGAGCTCCTTAGTCTCTGACTAATACCTGATAGCAGCCATTGGCGCGCTCCTGTTCCAAGGGTATACCTGAGACATTGCGGTACTGATGAAGAATCAGCGGCACACTTGCATGCAACCCTGAATCAGCCCCAAAGTGTGTAATGGTAGTTTGTAGCTAATGGCCACTGCTGATCTACCAGACTGATTTTTTTAAAGAACACATATTGGAAGCTTGTCAAATGTTTACAGGAGACAAGCAGAGAACAGGGATTGCACAGACAGTGTAATGGTTAGAATTACTGCCCCACAGAACTGAAGTTGTGGGTTCAATTTCCACTATAACCCTAACTGTGTGGAGTTTGTATATTCTCCCTGTGCTTGGGTTTCCTCCTAGAGTCCAAAAAAATATACTGGTAGGTTAATTGGCTCACAACAAAAATAACCCTAGTGTGTGTGTTTGTGAACATGTGTTAGGGAATATTGGCCCTCATTCAGAGCCGTACGCTCTGAGCAGAGCGCACGCTCTGAATGAGGGCCGGGCTCCATTTTCATGGAGCGTCCTCCTGGACGCTCGTATAGCTGTGGGTCACCACCCACATGCTATACGAGCGTGCATTGTGATGGCCGCGATGGTCGAGACCATCGCGACCATCGAAATTGCGAGCCGGAGCCTGCGGTTGAGGTTTTCAACCGCAAGCTCCGGAGTGATTTTGGCTCTATCAGAGCCAAAATCACTCCCACTGACATCACTAGTGATGTCAGTGGGCCGGCTTCTGACGGGAGGCGTTCCCGTGGGAACGCCCCCGTCAGGGAGGCACGCCCCCGGCACGCCCACCAAAGGGGGCGTGCTGTCAATCAACATTGACAGCACGCCCCCTTTGATCGGACACAACGAGCGAAGGACTTTCCTTCGCTCGTCGCGTCTGGCGCATGCGCACGACGGAGCTCCCTCCGTCGTGCGCATGCTCAGTCCATAACATCGACCCACTTGCGAGCGGACAGCCGCTCGCGAGTGGGTCTGAATCAGGCCCATAGATTGTAAGCTCCACTGGGGCAGGGACTGATGTGAACGGCCATATATTCTCTGTAAAGCACTGTGGAATATGTGTGCGCTATATTAATAACTGGTAATAAATAATAATATATAGCTCAATAAAAAAAAAAAAAATACTCTTGAGAAATGCCCAACATGTGAAAGTATGGCTAAGGCCCTAATTTTTTCACCAGCTTATGTTACCTGTGTATTGAATGTGCAGTGGGTCTTCCCAGGAGTCAGTGCTCTGGAGCTACATATTTGCCCATGAGAGTTGATTCAGTCAATTCAGTTGATTCAGTCCAAGGTCAGTACAATGCCAATACTGTACATATGACATGGGAATGTTCAGTGTGACTAGGAGACGGCACTTCCATCATTAGCATAGAAGAGGGTGTACTAATGTTAGGGCTTTTAGGCTATGGCATTCCATACTGCTGGAGACAGTCATTGATTCCTTATTTCTGCCTTCCACCATGTCTACATAGATTTTACAGATTGTTTAACTTTGATTGTCTTGTGTCTTTTCCTCCATCCTCAACAGAAATGTGACTAGAATATAGGGCCTGATTCTGAGGTGGAAGTAAAGCAAAAAAGAGCAAAAAGAGCTCCTCGGCAAAACCATGTTACACTGCAGGTGGGGCAGATACAACATCGCTGGTATATTGTACCGTGTGTGGGCATTATATCGGCCAGTGCGCTCTCCCATGGGATCGTACATCGCACCTCGTACCGCCGAACCTAAGCCTGGCGGATGAAATACCGACGTCGGAAGTCCGCAGATGAAGATCCCGACGGCGCCTGGTAAGTATCCTAACCCTCCCCCTAAAACCCTCCCTTAGGGGTGCCTAGGCCTAACCTCCCCCCCTAGTTTCTAACCTCCTCCAGGGGTGCCTAAACCTAACCCCCCCTCCTCGCTCCCTAAACCTAATCCTCTTGGTGGAGTGCCTATCCCTAAAACCCGGGGGTGCCTGACCCTAACCCCCCTAGCCTAATCCTAACCCTCCCAGTGGGCTATCTAACCCTGTCCCACTAGGAGTCCATAAACCTAACCCCCCCCTCTCCCGCGGCTAACAGGTCCCGACGCCCAGCTTACCTGCGTTCAGTATGCCGGCCGTTGGGATTTCGACATGGGGCTGATGATAGGCGTCGGTATTTAGACGCCTATCATTAGTCCCATACCGGGATTTCACAGTCGAGAAGCCGGTGGTTGGCATTTCGACTGCCGGCTTCCTGACTACATACTGGGTGGGGGAGGGGGGTGTCGGCATATCGGGCGGTCGGCCACCCGATCGCTTCGTGTGTGGGGACTGGCCGATATGTCGGCCGTGGGATGGAAAGTCGCATCGCAAGATGCCATATCGCACCGTGTATAGGGGCCTTTAGATGTGAGAGAAATGTGTCCTAGCTCAAATCTAAATTGCTGTGTTAAAATAAAGCTGTCCAACATTTGTGGGCTGCATGCAAAAGTAGCCACTATTTACCCTGCGTGCAAAAACAATAAATGTATTTGCACCCCTTGCATTGCAGCATAGTTTTTCCAGGCGCACAGTTACTTGCTCTTTTTGCTTTATGCCCAAAATCTCTACCTTACTTATCGCATTGTTACAGAGAGGACTTGATTCAGCAATAAGTCCAGGGGCCTACTATAATGGGTGCATGGCCCAGCCATATCACTCAGGTAGTGCTGGAAATGGGGTAAGGGCACCTTCAAGTCCTGCATGCAATGGCATTGCCAACTGGGGTCCAACCTGCAGTGCTCCAACCTGGTGCATACTGTACAATAATAAAGGTATTTTAGGGGTTGGATATAATGCACACAGTGCCAGGCATGCATGAACATAACTGCTCAGATAATGAACTCCCTCACCCTCAGGATCATGCCTGACCCGCTCAACATTAACTCAATTATATATACTGTACATATTACATATCAGCCCCACTCCCAGCTGCTCATTACCTTGCTATTTATATCAATTCAGCCAGCACATTACTGGCACACCTCTCCCACTGCCACATGGGAGCTGTTGGAGGAACAACAACATCCGGCTCTGCAGAGGAATGGGGGGAGACACTGCACAGAGGAAGGGGAGGAGTCCAGCCGTGCAGAGGAAGGAGACAGATGAGTCGTTGTCTCACTGCATGGGGTAAGGTAGGGGCTGTGCAGTAGAGCAATTGGCCTTACAACCAACCCCTACTGTAAAAAAATGAAAAGCAGTCATCATCCTCCCCATTGACAGAGGGGAGGGACTCGCTGGCTCAGGGCATCTAAAAAAGGACCAGCCGAGGAAGCATGTGTCCTTGTTTCCTCCCTCCCAGCCTGCCCCAACCCTGTGTGTCCCTTACCAGCTCACCCCAACCCTGTGTGTCCCTTACCAGCCCAGCCCAACCCTGTGTGTCCCTTACCAGCCCAGCCCAACCCTGTGTGTCCCTTACCAGCCCACCCCAACCCACCCTGTGTGTCCCTTACCAGCTCGCCCCAACCCTGTGTGTCGCTTACCAGCTCGCCACAACCCTGTGTGTCCCTTACCAGCCCAGCCCAACCCTGTGTGTCCCTTACCAGCTCACCCCAACCCTGTGTCCCCCTTACCAGCTCGTCCCAACCCTGTGTGTCCCTTACCAGCCCACCCCAACCCACCCTGTGTGTCTCTTACCAGCTCACCCCAACCCTGCGTGTCCCTTACCAGCTCGCCCCAACCTTGTGTGTCGCTTACCAGCTCGCCCCAACCCTGTGTGTAGCTTACCAGCTCGCCACAACCCTGTGTGTCCCTTACCAGCCCAGCCCAACCCTGTGTGTCCCTTACCAGCTCACCACAACCCTGTGTGTCCCTTACCAGCTCACCCCAACCCTGTGTGTCCCTTACCAGCTCACCCCAACCCTTTGTGTCCCTTACCAGCTCGCCCCAACCCTGTGTGTCCCTTACCAGCTCACCCCAACCCTTTGTGCCCCTTACCAGCTCACCCCAACCCTGTGTCCCCCTTTGCACTTACCAGATCTTATGTTGTTTGGCTACCACGGCTGGAGGTGGAGCAGTGACCTTCTAGCTCTGCAAAGGGCTATGGGAGGAACTGCAGCATCTGAGCATGTGCAGCAGCCCTCCCGTGGCCAATTTACTTTAACTACAGCTGCCTGATTGGAGCTGAGCTCCCATCGCGGCAGAGGGGAGCATGGGACTGGCTCAGTGGGAACTCTTCCACTTTCCCGGTGGCCCAATCCTCCCCTGTGTAACAGTTCACGTCCACTTTACCACCGCGCTCATAGGTATTGCTTTCAAAATGTCCCTGAAATGCTTTTCAAAAGTAGGCAAGTATGCTTTAAGTGGTTTTTATATGTCATACTAGTACCAACAACAAAAACTCATACATGTTAGATCATTTTCATGTCTGTGATCAAGTTGTGTATTACATGGACAAATGGTTTCACCATTTAAAGATTAATTTGGTGCATCCAGAGCTATCCCATAGTGTAGCTTATAATTATGGATGGTAACATATGACTTGAACACTGAAATTCGGGTACTTGTTCAAAAGATTTATGCCCATAACCCTAACCCCAGTATCTAAACCCAACCCACAGTACCCACTTCAGTTCCCATTGCCTAATGCCATTTCTATAAATTGTTGCCCAAGTACATAGACCCTGATCAAACTGGTACCCAAATATTGCTGCCCAGCTAGCTAACTGGCACACTTATGATTTTGGAGTATTGAACCCAAATGGTGTCCAAATGATTTGCTCTCTTCTGATTTTAAAATGTCACAGTACATTTACTTGGAATGCATTTACCATTTCAGACATTTTCATGATATTTGAACAATAGCAACAAACTATTTTGCTTATTATATAAAAGTAAAGCATGCAGAGAGTATCCAGCTTCACCTTCGGCCTCGTCCCCTATGGGGGGAATTTAATTTCCCGTTGTGCCGCCATAATGTCCGACGAAGTACATTACTGCTTATTATGCTAAGGGAATCTCTTCTCCTTTTCCTGCGCACCTCTATGGGGTGTGAGGTTAAATGAGGGAAGATCCATTGTCACAGAGCAATAATCCGGAGGCACATTGCCGAGTATTGAATCGACCTCTATAAATGGCCTAATTTAATGTTGTCAGTGAAAATGTAGAGTCTCCACACTTAATGCAACTGCATCCTGCTTTGTGATCCCAGCCTCTGGCTGCAATGAATAAAATACCCTACACCCCTACCAACTTCTGCCCACTTCTATCTTAGTACTGTATCTTGTTTTCTGTGTATTGCTATTGACTGTGTTCTTTTGGGTGTGTACTAGTTTTGTGCCAAGGCATTATTGATATACACTGAGGGTTTGCATGCTTATTTTTATCACAGTGCATCACTTGCCTGTCCTCCAACCTTACAAATGATTTAGCAAGCGAATAATTTCCAGCATAGATCATTGATGTCATGTGCAGTAACAAAGAGGAAAGTAAATAGGCCATGACTCTCCAGGTGCATGGAACTGCAAGTGTCAGCATGCCGTGCTAACCAGCAGGCTGTTACTACTTATGTTAAGAAGCTGGAGAACCACAGGTTTTCCTACCTCTTATCTGAGACCACCCAGGCCTTTATTAATCCACCCGGAAGGGTCCTATAGAGGATAACCGTTAACGCTTTTACATTTCTGCTGTTTACCAAGTGTCTACATTGAGAATATTAATTATATCACAGAGAGCGGTTTATTTGTTGTCCCAGAGCCATTGAAACTTAAAAGGAAGGCGTTCTCAGTATTATTATCTCAGTCTCTAGTGTGGGGTGCAGTGTTTGACAGAGGCTTATGAAGATGTGAGTGAGGGCGTGCTGTGTACACAACTGGTTCCATTGGATAGCAAGAAGAACTGGCAAAGGGCATTCCTGAAAGCTCCTATTAATAAATACAGTATTGGATGCACTACATATTAAACTGACACCAAGACCCAAAGTTTAATAAAACTGTCATAACTTAAAGTGTGTATATAAATATAATAATACACTTTGAGTGCGGGCATAGACATATATATATTAGGGATGTGCAGGCCAGGGGCGTATCTTCCTATTGGCCTGGATGGCCGTTGACAGGGGCTCCGGCCGAGGGGGGCGCTGTTCCAGCCCGACATCACTAGCACATGATCTCCTGTCTCCTCTGCTCTTAGCAGTGTCCCGCAGTCAGCTGCAGCAAAGACCCCTGATCTCCTTCTGTCTCCTCTGCTCTTACCAGTGTTCTCCATTGATTGTTACAATGTATTAGCCTTCTGATATGTCCCTTTATATCAGAAACATTTAAAATTAGGGAGAGTAAATTTTTTCTATTTTTATCCCTAATATATTTCTTCCCCCACAATACCCAACACATACCAATAACCACTCACTAATTCCAATATGTCAACTGTGCAGGAAAAGAGTGTAAGCACTATACAATCACAAGGCTCTATTCGCAAGGTAATTTGCATATATGCAAATTATCTTGCCCACAATGCATCTTGTTTGTTATTGATGCCCTCTTTTCCTGTGTTGTTGACATAGATATTAATAAACAGTGCTTTGCATGTAGTAAGTGTTATAACTGAAAAATAAAATGAAAAAAATTAAATATATAAATATATATATATTGTCTCCCTATTTCTACAGGCATGTAAATTGAACTACCCCCAGTGTAAGTGTAATAAATTTATGTTTTTCACATTTTAGGAGACTGGCTATGATCTTTTTAGGTGGTGGCTAACCCCGTGTTGGGAATAAGACATGATCCGTATGGATTGTCTTCATTCTTATGTGGGAAAATATAGAAGGTCTATCATCCCAGTAAATTAAAGGTGGAGTGTAGGTATCAGTTGTTAAAAAGTGTAATGCAGTGTAGATAGCCCAATTTGAATATATGTAAATTATCTTACCCATAATGCATTTTGTTTGTTTTTGATTCAATGTTTTTAAGCTTTTCCTGTGTTATTTTGCATAAATAAATTTATATATAGTGGTTTGCAATGGAGTAAGTTGTATAAAAGATATATATATTACAAAGAGAAATAAAAATTATACTCTCCTTATTTCTTCACATGTGTGAATTAAACAACCCCCAGTGTGTGTTATTTTTTTTTTAGTAGAAGCAGTCATTGGAGGGGGACGCCAGTCCCTTAGTTTGCCAGGGGCGCTCGGACCCCTAGATACACCCCTGGTGCAGGCTCGGATAGGTTCGAGTTTGCACGTTGAGTTTGGATTTTTCCCTCCAAAAAACTGGACTCAGAAAGAGGCAAAACGTCATCTTGCATGGACAAACATCATCATCCCTGGACTTTTGTCCAGGGATGATGATGTTTGTCCATGCAAGATGACTTTTGCCTCTTTCTGAGTCCCGCTTTTTGGAGGGAAAAATCTGAACTCGGCATGCAAACTCGAACCTATCCGAGTCTGCATATCCCTAATATATATGCACACACAGTACATACATACACAGAAGGGGAACATAGACACACTGGCAATCAGATATTAAAGTATGACCATAACAAAGACAACAGTGCTCAATGGTAATATATGTCACTTTACCACAGTGATCGGCCAGGGTTACGCTTGACTCATTGCGCTGTTCATTGCAGCTTGGGCATGGATATGCGTTAAGTGAAAGGAAATATATTTGTATACTCCACAAGTTATGCTAACATACTGCCTCTCTGCAATGAGGTCATGGGTTCAATTCCCACCATGGCCGTAACTGTGTGGAGTTTGTATATTCTCTCTGCTTGCGTGGGTTTCCTCCGGGTGCTCCGGTTTCCAGCGCCGGGGCTCTGACACTGCTTATTACTGGGCTATTGAACACTGTTTGTTTAAACAGTGTCCAATAGCCCAGTAATAAGCAGTGTCAGAGCCCCGATACCCCTTTCACACTGCACTTTGGTCCCGGGTTATTCCCGGGTCGGCTCCTTTCACACCGAACCTTGTCTGCCCTGCAAAATAGTGTAGAGCCATCAAAAGTGGACGTTCCCTGCTGACATCATCTCTGAGTGCTCCAGAAAGTTCAAGATCCAACAATTAGTTGGCAGATTGGTAGCGTGTCCCGTGACGCATATTTCAACCTGGTTGGGCATGGGAACAATAATTGTAGCGACCAGGGTCAAGGACCCAGGACATAGCACCTGGGTAGACCTTATCACACTGAGACAGGACCAGGGTTGACCCGGCTTGCCCTGGCAATATCAGAGGATTGGTGTGAAAAAGGTATAATTGTCATCTCGTTATCACAATTTTGCAAGCTCTCAAGTCTTAAAACACAAACTGATTGAAAGGACATGATCTCAGGGTGTGGAACAAAACAGAAAATATTGCATATGTTCTGGATTACAAATTTGTATTTAAAAATAATTTAATTGTGTTATTACTAGCTGTTGTACTTGACTTTGCCAGGTTTTGTAATTCCTCTGTCTTTGCCCACCATTTCCATCTCTCTCCCACTCTCTTATCTTGTCTCCCCTTCTCTTATCTGATCCATCTATCATCCACTATTCCTGTCTCCCTCTCTCCCCCACTACTCCTGTCTCTCTCACTGCCCCCATCTTTTTCTCGTTCTTCCCCCCTCTCATGTGTCTCTCTTTCCCTCATCTCACTCTCTCCTCCTTTTTTCTCACTTCCTCTTTTTTTTCTCTCCCCCCCCACCATTTTCTTTCTCTCCATCCATGTTTTACCACTGCCCCCCCCCCTTCTTTTTTCTCTCTCTCTCTCCTTTCTTTTAGAGTATCTTTCCTCTCTTCAAGTTCAACACACGGCTTAGTAGGATTATATAGTAGATAATACTACTACAGTGACAAGCAGAGCCGTAACTAGACTTTTTGGTGCCCTGTGCCAGAAAGAGCATTGGCGCCCCCTCATTTTCAAAGGGACATAATGCACCCAAAAAAGGGCCATGGCTTCATGGGGAAGGGCCAGGGAAGAGATAGGAGAGGCCAGGAGATGCTGGGGATAAAATAAGAGGAAACTACAAGCAAGAATGATAATAAACAGAAATTTGACAGGCCCAAACAGCGCCCCCTGACCTATGGTGCCCTGTGCGATGCACCGCCCGCACTACCCTAGCTACGGCCCTGGTGACAAGTATCAATTTGCTATTAAGGGTGCGACTAGCTTCTGAAATGGTTGTTGCATCACACTTTGTGTAGTTGTGTAAAATATGAATTACTTTTTTGAAAATTATTTTTGTAATTTATTAATTCGAGACTTTAGAAAATCCTGTTGTTTAGAGTTCTTGCTTTTCTTTGGAATTTGTATTGTTTGGGGACGTAAGATGTGGGCTCTTTTGCTAGTGCCGCTCTGATATCTGTTTATTTTCGTATAGAACCCGTGTGTTTACTCTGGCAGGGTCTCATGCACAATAACTGTTTTCAAATCCTTTTGTGCTATTAGGGAGCAGAGCTCCGCTACAACCGCGAAACCACTTCCGTCAGCAACTTTTACATTCCTACTTAGCTTGTTTTGAAAGGGAGAGAGATTTCTGAAATCCTGTAGACAAAAGGCAGTCATGATCCAGGCGTAATAATAATTACAGACTTTCTCATCTCCTCCTCCTTGTTGTGAAGTGGCAGAGCTGTGCCACCTGACTTATCTCCTTGCTCCAAATCTCGGAAACGTATATGTGCAGGCCCTGCGCTCACAATAAATCTAATTACAGAGGGAATGCTCTCTCATCTGTAGGCTGTTATTAGCAGAACAGAGATTAATGACTGGTTGTGATATCACCACCACCCTGCCTGGCATACTGTTGTGCCATGTTCTCTAATGTTCTGTAACCTTATCCTGTTTATTTCCTTACTTGTATAATTTACTATTACATGGTGCACTATTTATAGAGGTTACTCGTTTCAGGGTGGGTGTGGATTTTGGAGTGGTTCCTATAAATATGACGTGGAAATCACAGTCTTTTTTTTCCAAAGCAAACTTTTAAAAAAAACGACGACGGATCGTCAACTAAGTTTAATTTTTTATTTTCAAGGAAAATGTTTTGCTTTTGAGCCAGAATGCAATTGATGGCTATAATTTAGTAAACTGACCCAATGATCTTTTATAGCCGGTGATGGAATTGATAATACAGGGCCCCTTCACAGGAACTTGTGTGCATTCAATGCATTATTTAAATTATAATAATATACATTAACATCAAATCCACCCTGACCCTACATTTTTTAAACAACCCTCTACCATACTAGTACAAGCCTGGATCGCCACTCTGCCTCTAGTAAACTAATGTACGTAGGATACTGGTCAAACCTTTGGAACTCTTACACTCATCAGCAGACATGGGAACTTATGCAAAACAAATTAAGCAAACTTAAGAAAAATAATATGCAAATATACAAATTCAAATACGCTTATATTGGCTTGGCTTGATGCATCGAAGCAGCATGTCCCTGAGGAAGGCTACTAGCCGCTACACATCGGACACACTTACACTCCACAACGTGTCAGCAACATACTATTTCTGCCCTTATCCCATGGACACATTAGCAGTAGGGGTCTTGCTTACAAGCAAGGTCTCCCTCGCAATACAGCTGCACTAAGGACATATATACGGAGTGTGTAACTTGGCGCACACTCATATCACGGAACATTGCCCAGCCGCATACAGATCCTAAGTCTCCTAACCACTAGGGTGAGTAGAGCGTCCGACCGCGGCGGGAGACGTTCGGGGACCACGTGACCGGCCGGGATCGTGGGACCCAGAAGTCTCACTGCAACTGGCTCACTACAATAGGACATATAGCGAGTGTGTAACTGGGCACACACTTCAATAAGCCAGCTAAGAAGCAGTATTTATCACCAATACCAAGTTAAAGCCAATGCGTTGAAAATAGGCTGATTTCCTATGTTGTGATGGTCACATGGGGCCTGATTCAGAGGTGGGCACTAATCCTGTCGCCACTGCGTATCTGTACACAGTGGCACTGCGAAAATATGCAAATGGCACTTGTACAGAGATGCCAGGAAATGTGGGTGATATTAAGCTAGGTACAAACTATACAATTATTGGTCCAATTTGCCAATAATCAGTTGACCAGCCTCATTTGTTGTATAGTGTGTAACAACGATCATCTCAGCATTTTTGTGATAAAACGGTTAGTAAACATCCACAAACGCATTCCATCGATTATCCGATCTGACGGTCCAAACATCTCCGCCTCAGTTTCTCGATATCATGCAGTGTGTGTGCATTCTCAATAATCTGCCCATATTTCTTATGCTTTTTCCTGATTAGCTCATCATCCTTGTGAGCATACATGT
Source organism: Taudactylus pleione (assembly GCA_031769625.1). Taxonomy (NCBI): domain Eukaryota; kingdom Metazoa; phylum Chordata; class Amphibia; order Anura; family Myobatrachidae; genus Taudactylus; species Taudactylus pleione. Next base: position 32,706,512 of record JAUIMM010000031.1, on the reverse strand, counting down.
GCAAATTCACTGTGCAATTTCATTGAAATTGTACAGTGTGTAGCACAGATATCGGGACTGTGATTTTGCAGAAAAATTGTCCCAATTGATTTGATCAAACAATCGCATAGTGCGTAGCTAGCTTTATTCTTTATTTCTACTTCAGGGTCCATAGGGTATCCACATTATACCTTGGGGTATAGGTGTGACGTCAGTCTCAGGGCACCAAAGAGTTAAGCTTTCAGCCTCCCAGGATGCACTAGGTCCCCCTCCTATACCCCGCCCCCGGGCCAAGGCACCTCAGTTTAGTTTGGTGCCCAGCCGGAGTCGGGTGCACCTGTTGGAGTGGGGGCTAGAAGAGCCCCTGAAGCTTTTTCTTCATGCAGCTGTGGCTGCACATCTGGATGAACAGCATGGACAGTCAGTCCTGACGTCCATGCTGTCTTCCCTACACCCCGCCGGTACCAGAACGCCGGTACTGATCCGGGGATGCTGGTGGGCGTCTGGGGTCACAGCTAGCGGTGACCCCAGATGCTCCGGACCATGGCCGGATTCAAGGGGGACAGAGGTAAGCAGCGGGGTCCCGCGGTGGGTCCCCGCTGATCACATGGTCCTAAGTCCCCAGGCAGGGGGCTCCCTGGGGACTGGCTGCAGCGTGGAGCCAGGCGACCAACCTGCGCTTCCACTACCCCCTGGGACAGCGGACCGCAGCAGAGCGGTAGCGCTGCGGCGTCCCAGGGGTTAAATGCATGCCAGGGGAGCGCGCCTTCCCTGTCTCACAGCCGGCGCCTCCCCCGCTGCACACAGCCCTCTCTGCATGCTGCCGACTGGTCCTGTGGCAGCGCTCCTCCCCCAGGCCAGCCTCCTCTCTGCTCCTCGGCGGCCATCTTCTCCAGAACGCATGGTGAACGCTGCTGGAAGCGCTGGACGGAAGCATCGTGGTCTGGGTCCCCCCGCATACCTCTCCTCCGCTGTGGCTCAGGTCTGTGTATGCAGCGCTGTGTCCTACCAGGCCCTGTGTCTGTGTAGTTGAGTGATCAGCGCTGTTAGTGCAGGAATTGTTATTTCTCTGCATTGTATGTGACTGTGCTAGCGCTGCCTGTAACTTTTCTTCTCTAAACTGTCAGCTTTATTACTGTCCCTGTTCTTCTGCTAAAGCCCTTGCGGTGCGGTGCTGCAGGGTGGTCTCTCGCCTATTTAATACTTAATTGGTGAGAGAGGTCACATACGTGGTGCCATCATGTCTGAAAGTGATTTTCCCCTCCGGCTACAGTGTACCACGTGCAAAGTACCGTTAGCGGAGGGGGAGGGTAGCGCGGAGGGCCTTTGCCGGCAGTGTTTGTCCATGGTGCGGCCTATTACGGTTACAGCACCGGTACAGGAGCCGCCCTGGGCTTGTTTCGCTCAGGCGTTAACAGCTTTAGTGGGCCAGTTAGCTCCGCAGCCCACGTTTACTCCGATGGGTTTGTCCCAGCAGTCTGTGGTGTCGTCACCCATGCAGGGGTTCCCACGACAATTGGTGGTACCCCACAGTCTCCCTATTTCCCCGCTCCCGGGTTCTCAGGAGCCAGCGTGGGTTAACTCCCTGACGAGTTCTGTACAGCACTTGTCGGATGTGTTGCAAGGGGAGTCTGTGATGCGGCCTCATAAAAGGCCGGTGGCGTCTCTGTCCGCTCCTTATGAGGATGACGAAGGGACGTCTGATGATGGGGAGATTCTGGATCCTTACGATCAGGAACCTCTCCATACTAAGGACGCTGATGCTAAGTCCAAAGTATATATTCCTGGACTTATTCAGGCGGTCCGCACAGCCTTGGTGATTGAGGACGAAGTTCCCCCAGCGGCTAAATCTAAGTATGCCTTTTTCAAAGATGTGAAGGGCGATGCCACAGTCTTTCCTCTTTCGGGTCAGTTGGTGGACCATTTAGAGGAGGCGTGGAAACAACCTGGCAAAAGATTCCAGCCGCAGAGACGCCTGGCGGTGGCTTATCCGTTCGCGGATAATTATTTTGCTAAGTGGGAATCCCCTCCACAGGTGGATTCTCACGTGACCCGTCTTGTCCGTAGTGCCACATTGCCGATGCCATCCATGTCCTCCCTTAAGGATGCTACGGACCTCAAGGTAGAAATCTGCCTGAAGTCCGCTTATTCCCTTGCAGGGGGGGCAGCACGGCCGGCTATGGCCATTTGCTGGGTTGCCAGAGCGATGGAGCGCTGGGCGGATTCATTAGAGGCTTCTTTTGAATCCGACTGTCCGGCCGAACAGGCGGAGTTGATTGGCAATCTCCGTGATTCGGCCACCTACATCAACGAGGCGGCTCTAGACATTAGTACTCTGGTGTCTAGAATTTCTTCAGCAGCGGTAGCTGCTCGTCGCACCTTGTGGCTGCGATCCTGGAAGGCGGACGCAGATTCCAAGAAAGGTCTGGAAGCGTTGCCGTTTACCGGAGAAGTTCTCTTCGGTCCGGATCTGGATAAGATTGTGGCCACGCTGGCGGCAGCCAAATCTGCTTGTCTCCCGTCGGCCGCTGCTCCTTCTGGTTCGGGACCATCGTCCTTTCGGTCATCTAGGGCCCAGGGCAGGCCCAAACCACAGTCGTTTCCTCGACAGGCTGGCCCTAAGAAATCGGTCAAGCCCCGGAAGCAGGCATGGAGTACCAGGCGTCCGGCCCCCAAGCCAGATGACAAGCCTGCGGCCTGACGGTCCGGGCCTCCCTTTGGGGGATCCCAGGGTGGGAGGCCGCCTGCTACAGTTCGCCCAGTGTTGGTCGACCACTACGACAGACACTTGGGTTCTGGAGGTGGTTTCCCACGGATACGCCCTCTCCTTCCGGCACAGACCCCCGGCTCGCTTCTTCACCACGGGTCTCCCATCAGACCGGAACAAGGCTACGGAGCTGCGGAAGGTATTGCACACTATGCTCCAGGCTGGAGTTATAGTGGCTGTTCCATTCTCCCAGAGGGGCCAGGGTTTCTATTCAAATCTATTTTTGGTACAGAAACCCAATGGGTCATATCGTCCGATTCTCAACCTCAAAGCACTCAACAAGTCTTTGCGGGTCCCGAAGTTTCGGATGGAGACCCTACGGTCCATCATTCTGGCGCTGGAACCTGGGGACTACTTGGTGTCATTGGACATACAGGACGCTTACCTACTTGTCCCTATTCTTTTGCGCCATCAACAGTTCCTCAGGTTTGCAATCCGCAGCGACCACTTCCAGTTTCGGGTGTTACCTTTTGGCCTGGCAACAGCACCACGTGTTTTCACCAAGGTGATGGCGGTCATGGCGGCTTCTCTGCGGCTGCAGGGAGTCCGCATGTTGCCGTATTTGGACGACCTGTTATTGGTGGCAGGATCTCCAGAGCTCCTGTTACGCCACTTGGACCTGACCATTGCACTGCTGCAACGGCACGGCTGGCTAATCAACTGGCAGAAGTCCACTCTAATCCCGTCTCGGAGGATTCTGCATCTTGGAGCCTTATTGGACTCGGGACAGCAAAGGATCTTCGTGACGGAGGACAAGATCTCTGCTTTACAGTCAAGGGTGCGCAGTTGCCTGCACAGCCGCCGGGTGTCCTTACACTCGGCGATGAGGTTACTGGGCTCCATGGTGTCGGTGTTCGACATGGTGGAATACGCCCAGTTTCACTCCAGACCTCTGCAGCACCTGATCCTGTCCAAGTGGAACGGGCTGCCTCAGTCTCTGAAGTCCCAGACGATTGTGCTCACCCAGGAGGTTCGCCTGTCCCTTGCGTGGTGGTTACAGACGACCCACCTCAACAAGGGTTCCAAATTGGGTCCTGTTGACAACGGACGCCAGTCTTCGGGGCTGGGGAGCAGTTTCGGGTCCACACTTGTTCCAGGGCAGGTGGACGCCGACAGAAGCGGAGCTTCCAATAAATATCTTGGAACTCCGTGCGGTCTTCAATGCTCTCCAGCAGGCACAGCGGTTTCTCCAGGGTCGCCCGGTGCAGGTCCAGTCGGACAACGCTACCACCGTGGCCTACATAAACAGGCAAGGAGGAACTCGCAGTCGGGCGGCTCTCGTAGAGGTCTCTCGGATCCTGGTTTGGGCGGAGCGCAATCTTCCGGCCATATCAGCGGTCTTCATCCCGGGAGTGCTAAATTGGGAGGCGGACTTTCTAAGTCGCCAGGACGTTCATCCGGGGGAATGGTCCCTGCACCCGGACGTTTTTCAACTACTGGTGGACAGGTGGGGTCTTCCAGAAATCGACCTCATGGCGTCCCGGCACAACAACAAGTTGCCGGTGTACGGGTCTCGCACAAGAGACGAAGGGGCGTCTCTGGTGGATGCTCTGTCCGTCCGGTGGACGTTCCGGTTCGCATACCTGTTCCCTCCGGTCTCCCTTCTTCCACGGGTAATCCGGAAATTCAAACAGGAAGGAGGGACGCTCCTGTTGATAGCTCCCGCGTGGTCCAGACGGCACTGGTTCTCAGACCTTCAGGGTCTGTCCGTGGACAGTCCTCTGCGGTTGCCGCTACGACCGGACCTTCTGTCTCAGGGTCCTTGCCTTCACCTGGACCTGACTCGGCTGTCTTTGACGGCGTGGCTGTTGAGACGGCCATGCTGAGGTCCCAGGGGTTTTCCAGCTCTGTGGTGCGTACCATGTTACGAGCTCGGAAACCGTCTTCCGCGAGGATATACCATCGCGTGTGGCATACGTTCTTCCAGTGGTGTCGACCGAGAGGTTATGCACCGCGGGAGTTTCGTCTGTCTCGGATTCTCGCCTTCCTGCAAGCGGGACTAGATCATGGGCTTCGCCTTGCTTCTTTGAAGGTACAGGTTTCGGCCCTATCTGTCTGGTTTCACCGTAGGATTGCTACAATCCCGGATGTTCGCACCTTTATGCAGGGTGTTCTCCGCATTCAGCCGCCCTTTGTTCCACCTGTGGCGCCTTGGGATTTGGCTGTGGTCCTGAGGGCTCTCCAAGGACCGCCGTTTGAACCACTGGGCTCAGTGGATCTTAAATGGCTAACAGCTAAGACTGTTTTCCTTCTGGCCATTGCTTCGGCCAGACGTGTTTCTGAGTTAGGGGCTCTTTCTTGTAGACCCCCTTTCTTGGTTTTTTATGGGAACAGGGCAGTGCTCCGCACTCGGCCCGAGTTTCTTCCCAAAGTTGTTTCCCAGTTTCATGTTAACGAGGAAATAGTTGTTCCGGCCTTTAACTCACCGGGTCTTTCCGTGGGTGAGGCCTCTTTGGATGTTGTGCGGGCCTTAAGGACTTATGTTGACCGCACTTCTTCGTTTAGGAAGTCGGACGCTTTGTTTGTCCTCTATGGCTTCCGTAAAAAGGGTTGGCCTGCTTCAAAGCAAACTTTGGCAGCCTGGATCCGTATGGCTATATCTGAAGCTTATCTTCATGAAGGCCTACCGGTCCCTCCTTCTCTGAAGGCTCATTCCACTAGGTCTGTGGGTCCTTCGTGGGCAGCTCGACGTGGTGCCTCGGCAGTTCAGATCTGCAAGGCTGCTACGTGGTCTTCTGTCCATACCTTCGTGAGGTATTACAGGTTTGACACCTTCGCCTCTCAGGATGCTTCCTTCGGGCGGCGGATTCTCCTTTCTGCACAGGAGCGTCCCCACCCTTAAAGGATACTGCTTTGGGACATCCCCAAGGTATCCTGTGGATACCCTATGGACCCTGAAGTAGAAAATATGAGATATGGTAAGAACTTACCCTTGTTATCTCTATTTCTACGAAGTCCATAGGGTTCCACAGGACTCCCGCCCTGTCGCACCTGTGCTGCAGATGGGCTTTGCTCTGGTCACCGGTTTTCCGTCTCCCTCTGGTGAGAATGTGATTCTTGTATGTGTCCAGATCTTTGTTCTCTCTCTTCCTTCTCCTCCTCCGGCCTATGGCTTGGTAACTAACTGAGGTGCCTTGGCCCGGGGGCGGGGTATAGGAGGGGGACCTAGTGCATTCTGGGAGGCTGAAAGCTTAACTCTTTGGTGCCCTGAGACTGACGTCACACCTATACCCCAAGGTATCCTGTGGAACCCTATGGACTTTGTAGAAATAGAGATAACAAGGGTAAGTTCTTACCATATCTCATATTTTTCCACAACAATTAAAATACATGCTTATTTGTTGTCTATTGAGATATCTGTTTAATATGCAGTAGACATGCCTGCTTTAAATAGCTGACTTGGCAACCCTTTTTTTTTTTTTTCTCTGTTCGGTTTAACTGTATTACGAACAGACTTTTTCCTCTAAAAATTATTGTTAAACTCTTGCAAACATTAGGGTTAGAAACACTATCCTGGGAGGCAATGGAGAAGTGCTTGGTGTTGAAATGTCGTAATCGGTTAATAAGAGCTATATACAATCCACTGCCAATAACCGTGTCAGGAAGAGGTCAGATAGAATGCGTAATGTTTCTGTCCGCTCCCCGTTCTGCTAGTTTTACCATTAAAATGTGTGTTGTAAAGAAAATTATCCTATTATTTTTTTCTTTTCTCAATAATTTAAATTCCTCATAAAATAGTTTCCTCATATTTTGAAGACAGGGGAAGGTTTCCAAATATATCTTGGACAACCTCCAAAATATGAAATTAATTGTCCTGCCCTTTCACGTGGTGAGTAACCAGCACTAAACTCACTAGGCAGCTATGACAGATGGTGCTGGGATTTTCTGGAAATAGACAAGGGTTCTTCATATTGTCGCCTGTGAGCCAAATCCAGCCCGTAAGGATCTTGGACCGGTTGTTCCAGCTCATTACACTCCAGATCAGAGCCAATTTTCACACTTCAGGCTTTGTTTCAATACATTTTAATGTATGTTAGGTCACAAACATTGTTCTTATATGTCCCAAGGTACATTACATGTTCTTGTATGTTTAAAGAGTATCTGTTGCCTATATATACACTGAAGGTGGGATAAATCCAGTAACATTACTGAGGCATGAGGCACTTCACTTTGCACCGTTGTACCTTGTGTGGATTCTAAATTGGTCACTACGCACAATGAAAATACAACTAGGTAGAAGGGAAAATAATCTGGTTACCATTGCTATGTGTGGAGACAGGTTTCTACCAGAGAATGACTGACATTTACCCCCAGGCCACTTTTGTTTGTACTAGTGAGGTTGGCGCCTGAAAGGTTTTAGGGCTTAGTGCTACACTTAGTTTTACGCTGCAGATATACCACCTATTTCGCTGATAACTGGGTGCCACTATCCAATATGAATCCTACACATTTTGCCATGAGGCTTTTAGATGTATTATTATTTATTTATTTACAGTTTCTTATATAGCGCAGCATATTCCGTTGCGCTTTACAATTGGAACCTTAATAGAACAAAACTGGGTAATAACAGACAGATATATAGGTAGGAAGGCCCTGCTCGCAAGCTTACAATCTGTAGGCATTGATACACAAGGATAGGTGCTATATATTGCAATTTGGTCCAGCCAGACTGCAGAGTTTCTTGGTGGGCTGTATATCCAGTCACACAGGAATGTTGGCCACATGTTAGGATGATGTGAAAGAAAGACAGTGTGTGAGGTTATGTGTGGACTGTGAAAGGGCATGTAATTAGACATGGAAGCTATGAAGGTTATGTGGGCAGTTCTGGAATCTGATAAGCTTGTTTGAAGAGTTGAGTTTTCAGTGAACGCTTGAAGGATTGGAGACTAGATGTAAGTCTTATTGTGCGTGGTAAGGCATTCCATAGAGTGGGTGCCGCCCAAAGAAATTCCTGTAACCGTTAATGGGAGCAATGTATAAAACCCTTTAAAGATGAGGACAAGTGGAGAAGATGACCATAGCAACCAAACAGCTTCTAGCTGACATTTATCAAGTACATTCTATGAAAGTTTAGCCAATAGCTGGCCTCTTTACAAGATTTGACTCATCTCCACATTTATGAGAAGAAATATCCTGGTCAGACCAACATTATATAACCATGCAACATTATATAACCATGACTTCTATCTGCATCCCCCTGTATTACATAGGACGGTGTACCCTTTACTGTAAATGCCAGTACCACATACCTGACTACATTGAGTTGATTCTTTATTTGGGTGGAGAGCATAGCTGCAGCATACTGTGAGCGTGGCCTACCAGAAAAGCACAATTTTATTTGCCACATGCAGTGGAGTACCTCATTATATCCAGAATTCAGGACTATCCCACCGACACCCGAGTGGTTGGGAGGTATGGTACACCAAGGGGTAAATTTACTGAAGTGAGCGTTTTAGAAGTGGAGATGTTGCCCATAGCAACCAATCAGATTCTAGCTATTATCTTCTAGAAGGTGCTAGTTAAATGTTAAGTAGAATCTGATTGGTTGCTATGGGCAACATCTCCACCTCTAAACTCTTGCTTTAGTAAATTTACCCCCAAGAGTTCCCTGACCAGATAAAGGCACAAGGGCTTTTCTACAGGTCATGGATCCCTGAGTTTATTTTTAAAATATATAAATACTTATCGCATCAGTTGTGTCATTTCTTATAATACACAAGTTTTCATGATGAGCACAGAAGTGATTACATCAGATCTCTCTTTAAGCTGTGGGCCTTGTGCCCCCAGATGTTTCATTTGACTTAAGCCGATTATTTGGTATCGACTGTGCATGGTATGGGCCATTCTGTCACCCTATGACTGTGTCAGAGGCGTTCCACACAATATACGGGACTCCTCTTCCTCTAAATGCTATTCTGGCCCAACACATCATTGGGGCGGCAGAGGGCGCTCCTGTTGACCTCGTTATAGCTTGTGTACCAGATCTCCAGCCTTCTGGTGACAAAGGCAACAACATGCGCACCAGACCCTTCTCCTGCAGTCCCACTGTCTCACAGCTTGCCTCTGCTCCTTCCAATATTCCTTTTTTCAACTTTCATGCTTAATAACGGCAGCTGCAACAATTACTACTGTACTATCACTGATATGTCTTGGAAAGAGGAGGAAGTTGGGGCCCCTTCTGCTTTTGCACATATGCCCATCCCTGCTGATCCATGACTGCTCATAGCCTCCTCTTTCCCTCACCTACTTACCTAGTTGCACCTTATCTCATGATATTTACTGTTGTTGCTCTGCCCTGCCAGTTTCATTTCACCCTCATAAATGCAGCATGATCTGTGCTGGGCTCCCTGTCTTGGTCATGACCCACCAGCTGATTTCTAGTGGGGAAAGGGGGACGGGGGTTTTTACCAACCCAACTGGTAAATTCAAAGGATCATCATTTTTTATTTGTTCATCAAGCAACAGGATAACATGCAGTCGGAATGGTATGCAGTCAGGAAGTCGGCGGACCTAATCCCGACAGCAGGCTTCCCGACATATCCCGGCAAGGGTCTAAAGACAAGCGTCGATATGCCGACGCCTGTCATTAGACATACGCCGGGAGCCCAATGCCCGGCATCACAGTCGAAGGGACACCGAGCGCGGATAGCTTTGGGAGGGTTACGTTTAGGGTTCCCGGGGGGGACTTAGGGTTAGGCACCCCCCGGGAGGTGGTTAGGTTTAGGCTACGGGAATGGGGGGTTAGCGTTAGGCACCCTCGGGTGGGGGGACTTCGGTTTAGGCGGCGGGAAAAGGGGGGTTAGGTTTAGGCACTGGGGGGGAAGGTTAGGGTTAGGCATCTTTAAGGGAGGGTTAGGGGGTAGAAATAGGTTAGTCAATACTTACCTTAGGACAATCGGGATTTCCTCCTCTGCTGGGATGTCGCTGTCGGGAATCCAAACGTCGTGCATTCCGTCGGAATCCAACCATTATATGTAAAACACAGTCTGTTTTAGTATGTTCGCCATACTATGATCAGACCACAACATGTTTGCTGATGGTTCAATTTATAGATACTATCTTTATTCTCCCCCCTTTATTGTGTGGTTGATACAACTATTTTTTTTATCTGAACAAAATCTCTTCCCTACATGTAATTGCTGTCTGTATGGTGGAGTCGGTGAAATATCCAATGTCTTTGCAATTAGAAACAGCCTCCGAAAAGCCAAAATCTCTATTATGTGTGTGGCCAGCTTAAGACCTTTCCAACATTTAATGTTGTTGTGTGCACTGTAGTTGTAAGGGTTATATTTCCTCTACGTAGTTATAATTGTTACTCTCTGATGTGATATTTACCTACAAGTTATGCCAGAGTCATTACCTGCCACCTCTTCCCTGGTGGGGGTGTTTACATGACTGGTGCTGGAACTGCTGTTGTTATTCTTACTTCTAAAGGTTCGTCTGTTTATACTACATCATTTATTCCTTTTACTGAAGTGAAATTTGAGCTTTTTTTTTTAATTATAAACTGAGTACTGAACTGTGATTAAGTAACATATCATTAATCATAGTAGTCAGAACTGAAATAATAAAAACATGGTTTTCTGGGCAAATTTATTTCTTAAACTGTAACATCTGGACCGTGCCTCCCTATACTGTGATATAACATTACTCAGGACAGCTAATGTATATGCACGTTATATATACAGAGGCTCTGTATGCTGTGCAGAGCTTAAACTGAGCCAAATGTTTAAGGCACAGCCTCTCGAACAAGTCTGTAAATCTAGGACTATGGACTTAGCAGCCTATTTATTATTATGGCCCAAAGAGAGAGATTTTCTATCTCCTTTACATATGTCGGTAGAAAATCCAATTTACCAACACAAGTTTGGCATTGTAGCCAGCTCACCAGGTACTTTGTCTGGCAGCCTCGGCCCATGTTATAGCATTAGCAGGTCATATATGCATCTTGCACTGGAAGCCCGGTATTCAGGCCCTGATGCACCCCTGTATTGCTCACAAATGTAGTTCCTTAAAGGGATTATACAATTGCAGATTTCTTTAGCTAATTTAACTTGTACATGTACCTACAACAACTTTCACTGTAAATGTCTTTTTTGGGTGTTTTTTTTTTTTTTTTTTTACTTCTCTATCTTTTAGCCATTGTATTTATATCATTAGTCAAAGTTGTTTGTGTGTTTCCCTCAGATACAAGACATCTCTGTTCTCTATTCCTAGGGTACAAGCGCTGTATTACAGGACAGCTAAATACATAACATTACTACCCTCACTGGTATAGAGCAGATATCATGCTAGACACTTTTAGTTAGGTATATACTGTTAAATTAACATAATCATAATCATTAGAGAGATACTTGTCAATCCGTCTAAAGAGAACAAGTGAAGGTGTTGTCTGTAGCAATCAGATTGTAGCTATCATTTAATAGACTGTACTACATAAGTGATAGCTAGGATCTGATTGGTCGTTATGGGCTACACCTCCACTTACCCTCTTTGGAATGTTTGATCAATATGCTGTACAACACTGTCTTTTATACATTTTGTCAGTGAAATACTTATTAATGGTTTACTTGCGCTTTAAAACTTAGTACACAATTTATGCTGTATGTACAAAATGATGGAACCATGAAATGCTCTATATGAGTTAAGAAATATTATAGGTTGAGAAATGGAGGCTTCAGAGTCTGTACCTGAATATCATCATATACAAATGTTTAATTTTTGGACACTCATCGGCTTGATGAACATCCACCCACCACTTAAAAGCACACACCTGCTTTAAATATAATTTAGGAAACCTTAGTACGTAATGTCTTTCACTGAGTAATATAACATGTCTTCCCAAAACTCATGTAATGCACCCTAACAATGGCACGTTGCAGCAGAGGTATAGCAATTAATAAATTACACACTATAGAATGTTTAGAAAATGTAATTATCCGCGCCCATACTGCTAAATTATTAGTAAGCCGCCTGCCGCAAACACACATCTCTTTATTGCCCTGTCACTTGAGATCACCTTACAATTACCCATGCTCCTCCCATTTCCAGTGCATTTATAAATGAGATGCACTGAAATAAGATACATTACCACCTAGGAAATATTTCTTCCCAATGTGGCCCCTTCCCATATACTAAGCCCTAGATGGCTGCTCGTTGCAGTTGTTTTACCCAAGGTTCCTCCTTTCTTGCTGGAAACTGAAACAGGTTGTGGCTTGTGAGTAGTCCTCCCGATCACTCTGTGTCCCCTGCCCCATGTCTATTTAAAGATGCTTAACAATATTATTTGTAATAAGAGGGTGTAATGCAGGGAAAGCATTATGAGTTATTCAGTTTATAATATAGACAGATTTTACCCAGGCCCTGGCCTCTTTAGGGGCCCAAGATTGCAGAGGAGGCGTAACTAGGCCCCTGCCAGATGCCATCCCTGGGATTGCAGTGGAGGCGTAACTAGGCGCGTGCCAGATGCCATCCCCGGGATTGCAGTGGAGGCATAACAAGCCCTCCTCCCCTTCTGTGTGACTGGACATAGAATGCCCCCATGTGACCATGACTTTCCCAGTACAGGGGCACGCCTGATGCCATGTCTTGGTGGCAATGGGTGATAGGCAAGAGGTACTTTAGTGACATGGGATCAACTTTTTGTTCACTCACTACGGTCTTCTCGGCATTAACTAATATCATCTCTACGAGAACATAGAAAATAGAAAATTTATTTTTTCAGCTACAACTTTATTACAAAAATATTCCAACATATAAAGAAAAATGTTATTTAAAAAGTCAAATAATAACTTATAAACATATTTAATACTATATATAATATAGTATATAATATATTTACAGCTAACACAACCATTACCTTATTTAATATGCAATGTATAGACCAGAGGTTCCCAAATGCGGTCCTCAAGGCACCCTAGCAGTCAAGGTTTTAAGGATATCTATGCATGACCACAGGTGATTTAATTAGCACCTCAGTCAATTTGATTTAACCACCTGTGTTCAAACATGGATATCTCTAAAACCTGAACTGTTGGGGTGCCTTGAGGACCGCATTTGGGAACCTCTGGTATAGACATGTAATTAATATTTCAAATTAACATACAATCTTCCAAATGAAATGCAATTAATCCAAGCAAAAAAGTTATTTGCAGAAACAAAAAGCCACTGGACATACTTGAGTCCCTCCTCTACTCTCCAAAGAATGCAAGTCAGGGTTGTACTCCTGATCGTGTCACACACTTGGATGCTCCTGGTGCACAAGAAACAAAACTACCAGTAAAGAGCAGCAAACGGCAGTAAAGTCCTGTGACCTTCCAGTAGAGTGCGATCATCTTTTCTATATGTCTGTGCTCAATGGACAAAAAGTAAGGCAGGGTTATAATAACACAGCCTTCATCTTCCCATTAAAGTAATTCTAGCAACAGTATAGTTTATAATCAAGTCCAATTTTACATGCAGTCTTATGCTTTGTTATGTAGGCTGTCAGATATCTGCATAATAGTATTCATTCATTTAGTAACGATTACATTCCTAGACCATGTAGAAAAAGCAGGAATCATAATTCATATATACTGTACAAGGGAAAAGGGCTGAAAGTACACGAATGTGAAGGACATGATCAGTTCAGCTCATGTGAGAATAAGGGCGAGGGTCAATTAGCCGCGCTTATCGAGGATTTCTTTTCGGGTCTCCTGAGATTGAATCCCGGGATCGGAATCTTCCAATCCCGATCCTGGGAATTGGGAATAAATGGGTTTTTTTAGATGCCGGGCAGCACTTAGCACCTCCAGCAGAGTGCTCAGATGCTGCCCGGCTCCCTCTTCCCTGGCTGTGCGCACTGCGCAGCGTGATGTGAGGACACAGGTCATGCTGCGCAGCCCGACACCGGCTGGACCACCTCTCTACAGGACACTGACACCGCCGCCGAAACCCCGCTGCCCACTTGTAAATCACTGTGGGGCCTTTTTTTTTTTTTTTAACCATCCTATCCCGGGATTTCGTTTTTTCAATCCCGAATCCCGGGATTGAAAAAAAGCCACGGGATTGGCCTCCCTCGTTTGTTGGCTACTGTAATCAGACTTTTATTGTGATTTATTAGCACTGCGCCCACACCACCAGGAGCCGCGCCAACTGGCTTCATGACCTGTCAGATTTGGCCGCTCCTTTGTAAGGACCCAAAATCCTTGCAGCCACCAATGTACTGATGTGGGGTTAAAGCCAGCTTACACCTGCTGCATGTGTACAATAGATGGAAGGGAACTGATACTAAGGGGAACTGCTTGTGATATTAGGAAAGCTAAGGCTGAATCTTACATATGTAATGTGAAGGCTTAAAGAACCAAATTAAATGTTTGTTCTAAAAATTAATTTTTAACTGAAGAGAAAGTATCATCAAAATTATTTTGGTTATGTTCTTTTAAAACAAATACATTCTGTAATGTCTGACAGAGTCTCAGGATGGGACTAACAAGGTTCTTTATTGCCATAGATAAAGAGAGCTATTCTATATCACTCTAATAGCAGTGATTCACAATATTTTCAGATGCAGTAATGTTCATCAGACCCTCTGAGTTTGAATGTGGTTTTATGGTGCCTGAGTACATTTTGTTTTTACCTTTTATAAGAATATAAATTAGTGTTGAAGACTCATTGAGCAGTGCGCTGAGATTCCATACTCAAGTGCCAATATATATATATGTTACAGGTGGCAGCTCAGGATTCTCCAGAGGCAGAGGACCTTACTCCAGAGGAACAGAGGATACTGGAAAGGAAACTGAAAAAAGAACGTAAGAAGGAGGAAAAGAGGATAAAAAGAGAAAGTAATGTAGAGGAGAAGAGCGAAGAGCCAGCAAAACCTTCGGCTTCTGAATTAGCTTTGCAGTACTTGAAGCGGTGAGTTATATGCAGCACATACAACTTCATGGTGGTACCAGTGCTCGAAGTGTGCCGGTATGCAACGGTATGGCATACCGGCACTTCAAGCACTAAACAGTTTCTGTTCTATAAGTTTCTAGCTTGGGTGCGACGTACCGTTAAGAATTTGGCCGCCTATATGCTGCACCACCACTCTCTATGTAGCCGCCTTTAGCGGGCCATTGCTGCCAGACTGTGCCACCGAGTAAGTACATAGTGCTTGAGGTCTGGGCGCACTTCGTTCTCCTGACGTTCTCCTGAAGGCTAGATACCTTACACGTACGGCGCTTGCTGGATTCACCGCCGGGCGCCGGCACTCATCGGCACCTGCTTCCTCCCTAATTAAAAATAGAGTGACAGAGGCGGAGGCATGTTAATGCTGTTGTGAGTGGGGCAGGGGGTTTGTTACTGAAGCAGGGAGTATTGGGGGTGGGGTGCGAGGTTATAATTGATGCCGAGTAGTGGATGGGGGGTGGTGTTAGTGATGGTGGGAGTAGAAAAGGTTGTTAGTTATTGTTAATGGTGCTGAGAGTAATAGGGAGAGTTTGTTGGTGGTGCTGGGAACAGTGTGGGGGATTGTTAATGATGGTGGGAGGGTTGCTAGTGATGGTGGGAGCAGTGGAGTGGGCAGAGGTTATTAGTGGTACTGGGAGGGGCTTGTTAGTGATGCAGGGAGTGATAAGCGGAGGTGCTGTTAGTGGTGCTGGGAGTGAGAAGCGGGGGTGTTGTAAGTGGTGCTGGGAGTGAGAAGCGGAGGTGCTGTTAGTGGTGCTGGGAGTGAGAAGCGGAGGTGCTGTTAGTGGTGCTGGGAGTGGGAAGCGGAGGTGCTGTTAGTGGTGCTGGGAGTGAGAAGCGGAGGTGTTGTTAGTGGTGCTGGGAGTGGGAAGCGGAGGGCCTGTTAGTGGTGCTGGGAGTGAGAAGCGGGGGTGCTGTTAGTGAGTAGTGGGGGTGGTGCTGGGAGTGAGCAGTGGGGTGCTGGGAGTGAGCAGTGGGGGTGGTGCTGGGAGTGAGAAGTGGGGGTGCTGTTAGTGGTGCTGGGAGTGAGAAGCGGAGGTGCTGTTAGTGGTGCTGGGAGTGAGTAGTGGGGGTGGTGCTGGGAGTGAGAAGTGGGGGTGCTGTTAGTGGTGCTGGGAGTGAGAAGCGGAGGTGCTGTTAGTGGTGCTGGGAGTGAGAAGCGGGGGTGCTGTTAGTGGTGCTGGGAGTGAGAAGCGGAGGTGCTGTTAGTGGGGCTGGGAGTGAGAAGCGGGGGTGCTGTTAGTGGTGCTGGGAGTGAGCAGTGGGGTGCTGTTAGTGGTGCTGGGAGTGAGCAGTGGGGTGCTGTTAGTGGTGCTGGGAGTGAGTAGTGGGGGTGGTGCTGGGAGTGAAAAGTGGGGGTGCTGTTAGTGGTACTGGGAGTGAGAAGCGGAGGTGCTGTTAGTGGTGCTGGGAGTGAGAAGCGGAGGTGCTGGTAGTGAGTAGCGGGGTGCTGTTAGTGGTGCTGGGAGTGAGTAGTGGGGGTGGTACTGGGAGTGAGAAGCGGAGGTGCTGTTAGTGGTGCTGGGAGTGAGTAGCGGGGTGCTGTTAGTGGTGCTGGGAGTGAGTAGTGGGGGTGGTGCTGGGAGTGAGAAGCGGGGGTGCTGTTATTGGTACTGGGAGTGAGAAGCGGAGGTGCTGTTAGTGGTACTGGGAGTGAGAAACGGAGGTGATGGGAGTGAGTAGCGGGGTGCTGTTAGTGGTGCTGGGAGTGAGTAGTGGGGGTGGTGCTGGCAGTGAGAAGCGGAGGTGCTGTTAGTGGTGCTGGGAGTGAGTAGTGGGGGTGGTGCTGGGAGTGAGAAGCGGAGGTGCTGTTAGTGGTGCTGGGAGTGAGTAGTGGGGGGTGGTGCTGGGAGTGAGAAGTGGTGGTGCTGTTAGTGGTTCTGGGAGTGAGAAGCAGGTGGTGTTAGTGGCGCTGGGAGTAGTGGGGGGCGGTTATTAATGGTGTTGGGAGTAGTGTGGGGTTTATTAGTGATGCAGGGAGTAGGGGGGTTGTTAATGATGGTGAGAGTAGAGGAAGGGGTGGAATTTGTTAGTGATGCTGGCTGTAGTGGGGGGTGGGGGGGGTTCCCATTAGGTGTCCCCAGGGATGTGCAGCCTCTGCTTCCTATAGATGGGCTCTTTACATATCAGGAACCTGCAATATTTTCAATATTTCCACGTGATAGGGAGAGGCCAGTCACCAGGAGGGGAATAGAGTGCAGGAGATAGGGAAACAGGGCAAGGAATGCAGACAGGACTCCCAAGTCTCTCCCTCCCGGACTGTGTGATCCTGGAGCTAGACTGGACTTCTGGATCAGGCTGCAGGTCAGTCCCTTGCTTTCCATCCTCATTACGCTACACTACAGACACTCACCTGCTGTTTAGTGTCAGACCAAGCCCTCATGCAGAGAGGGTAGGGGGACGTAGAGACTGGGCACAGGGGGCTGTACACTACACTGCCGTCTCTGTATTATCACATTTAACATATTTGTATGTATTATTTTAGCTAGTGTAGCCTGTACTTATAGAGGCTGCACTTAAAAGATATAGATCAATGATCCCCTATAGTGACAGGTGCTCTAATTGTTTCCATCATGCAAAAGATCTGGTGCCAGGCCTCCAGCTGATTACTGGCGCACTGGCAACCATCCATGGATGGAGAAATAGTGGCACCATGCCACCGGCATTGCAAATCTGTCGCTGTCTGCGAGCCAAATGGAACTTGCGGACCGGCAGTCAATCAGAAGCCGCTGTAGCTTCTGATTGGCTCGCAGACAGCATCTGATTTGAAATGACAGTGGCACTGTGCCGCTGTCTCGGCATGGTTGTCTGCCAGGTAGTGCACTAAAATACACATGGAGATGAGTCTTATCTCATCATGTAATCTCTCATAATAAGATTGAGGCTGCTGAAGGGACACAAGGAGGAGGCAAGAGGCTGCAGGCAGGGCTTTACTGTGGGGTATAATGTTATAAGGGACATTACTATGTGGCATAATGTGTAAGGGCATTTATTGCTGGGTGGCATCATTTGTACTACAAATTTTGTAAAGGACATTACTGTGTAACATTACTGTGTGTGTGGCATAATGTGTAGAAGGGGTAAAAAGGCGTGGTACACTACACTGATGAAAAGGATGTTAGTGTTGAGGCAACACCCTCATTTGAGTGGCCACACCCCCTTTTCTGGCGCATGCGCGCCTCCGACACACACGTAAGTGCTTTCTTATATTCTCCATAGCCCCACTTCAAAATTCCCACTTCAACCACTGGGTGGTACTGACAGAAGCCTCCAACTAACATATCTTCTTTCTGAAGCTAGCTCATACCCCAACTTCTGTCATTTCAATGGCACTTAAGTCATGTAGCAGGCTTTTTTTTTTTCTTGGTCTGTATTCTCTAAGGAAAAAAACAGAGCGATCTATAGACCATGTCTATGAAGTCACAGTGCTCCATGTTTTATATTTCCTCCATAAAATATATTACAAAATGGACGACATATTGAGGATGACATGATAAAGAACAGTACTTAATAGAATTAATTACAGTGCAGAGAATATACCTGGATCGCACCAAAGACTCCTCTATCTCACGCCACAGTGATGGATACAGTTCGCACCATGTTATTCGGTGTCTTCTAAACTGCAATGCTCAATGCAACCACAGTGTGACCAGGACAATAGCAAGAGATTAGCAGAATATCACCAGGAAATTAAGACCAGTTAATGTTGCTGTTTATCCATAAGACTAATGGTACTGCTAAACATGGAAAATAATGTTGTTGTAATACGCAATGATACATGACTAGATGATTTTTACTAAATTCTTTTGCTACTTTCATTGCTATTTTTTGTGAATATTCTGCTTAGCTTGCTTTTTGTGCTTTTGTTTGCTTTTTTGTGCATATTTTTTTAATTGATTGTGCGATGTTGGGTATAAGGAAGTGACAGGGCCCTTCTGAATACACGTATTGCTTTTGCAAAAATATGATACAAACTTGCAAAATGTTAGTGCATGTTGTCCTTAATGGAGCACACCATCTCACACCACTATTATGTGTCACGCTAAGAGAATAGCTACATAAGGACACAGCTGTAAGTGAGGATGTGGTAGGAGAAAGGAACACTGTGTGATATCTTCATAGGTAGCTTACACTCTAATATTTGTCTTCCACTGGCAGCTTGTCTCCTGGTGTCCACTCACAATATGTACACTGAGTACACATTAATGATAGGTAAAATCTCCCTAGTAGTATATGCTGCTGTTGTTTATTGGCTCCCACTTCTGAATTACACTAAAGCCGCGTATCCACTAGACGATATTTTGAACGATTACGACATCATTATCGTTCAATTGTCCGCAATATCATGCTGTGGATATGCTGACAACGACCAGCAATGCGCGCTCCCGCTGGTCATTGTCGTTCGAACCTGCTGCACAACCTGTCGATAATGACAGGTTGTGCAGGTTCGGGGATGTGGGAGGATGTCGGCACTGAACGATATATCGTTCAGTGTGGGCTCAATGTCCACTGCACAATATAATGAACGATTATGATGTTGTCATTGTTCAATTGATCATTCTGTCATGTAAGTTACAACAATCCATGCTGCGCCACTGTTGGAGATAATACAATCTTTTTGCTGTATGGGTTGCCCACTTAAAGGAACAATAGGTGAAACAAATTTGAAAAATACTATTATTCAAGTGCTAGTTACTGTTTTGTTTATATTTTTTACAGTGCATACATTTTACAGTATCAGTCTGTATCCAGGTTTACTGCATGGGGCACAGTGAGACAAAATGACTTATCCAAAATCACAAAAGTTAACCCTGCTAATCACACCCAAAGTCTACAGCAGCTCATGGAAGAAAGCTTCCAGTACTAGAGGACTTGCCTTCCATTGTCCTAGAGGGATGTATATGACACTTATCTTTATCAGTTGCAGCAGCTGCCCAGTCAGGTGCCACTGTTACTACTAGTATTGTGGTTTGGCAGGGTATAATAACAGTGCGAGTCCCACAGAGTGTTAATTCTAACACCCTGCACCTGTCACGACCCATGTAGTTCCTCTTTCCTACCTGGGGTGTCGCTCTCTGCTCTGGTGCTTCTAGCACACTCTGGTCTGTATCTCAGCAGTTTGTTGTATTAGCTGTGTGAGCTAGAAGCACCAGAGCAGAGGGAGACACCCCAGGCAGGAAAGAGGAACTGCATGGGTTATGACAGGTGCAGGGTGCTAGAATGAACACTACCACTTGAGGGACCCCCTGGAGAACAGATAATCTATGGGGGCATCTGCTGAAGGTATGTTTAATTCATGGGCGCACATTTTTACTTCAGACAAGAAGTGGCTTTTGATCCTTCCCAAGTGCAATAAGCAGTCTCTGTCAATTGAAAAGGGATTCCTGGAATGCAGAAATTATTGTACAGTGGGCAAAGTACATTACAACTACAGGAACATTTCCTGCAAACAAAAAGCACCTTGGCTACTTGGGCATACGTATTATTATTTAGCCCTAGGTAGACAGTCACACAATGCCTTTGTCTCTTCAGTGTCTTCAAGGCCAAGGTTTTTGTTGCAGTTATTGAGCCAGGACCAACGCTACCATTAGGGAGCTTTAGGCTGTGCCTAGGGTCGCCGCCCACCCTCAGCAAAAATAAAATGAAGAATGTCTCTGGCATTTGCGGCAGCTGGAGGTCTTATCAGCCACGGTCGCCGCTATGTAACTTAATGTGACCCATCAGCCAACACTAGTCTATCTCTGGTGCCCGGGCTGTCACAGTGCTGACATCCTCTATGATACCAGTGCGGACGCCCTTCCCCAGCTGTCTTCCCCTTCTCTCTCCTCCCCTCTTCCTTTGGGGGAAGACATGACTGACGAGGAGGCGGAGCCAGCTGCAAAGCTGAGATTGAAACGTTTTCATCATTCAACTGGTATGTACTCATATATATATATATATGTGTTTCTGTGTATGTCAATATATATGTGTATGTACCTATGTGCAGTATATGTGTCTGTATGTATCTATAATTATATGTTTAGGAATGTATGTACAGTGCATCTGGAAAGTATTCACAACGCTTCACTTTTTCTACATTTTGTTGTTACAGCCTTATTCCAAAATTGAATAAATTCATTTTTGTCCTCAACATTCTACACACAATACCCCATAATGACAACGTGTAAAAAGTTTTTTCTACATCAGGGTCCATAGGGTATCCACAGGATACCTTGGGGTATAGGTGATGACGTCAGGCATCGGGCACCATAGAGTTAAGTTTTCAGCCTCCCAGGATGCACTAGGGTCCCCCTCCTATACCCCGCCCCCGAGCCAAGGCATCTCAGTTTCGTTGGTGCCCGGCTCGGAGTCGGAGCACCTGTTTAGAGGGGGGCTAAGGATTAGCCCCTGAAGGGGGCAGCTGTGGCTGCCCATCTGGAAGTACAGCATGGACAGTCACTACTGACGTCCATGCTGTCTTCCCTACACCCCCGCCGGTACCAGAACGCCGGTACTGATCCGGGGATGCTGGTAAGCATCTGGGGTCACAGCTAGCGGTGACCCTAGATGTTTTGGACCATGGCCGGATTCAAGGGGGACAGCAGGTAAGCAGCGGGGTCCTGCGGTGGGTCCCCGCTGAAACATGGTCCTGAGTCCCCAGGCAGGGGGCTCCCTGGAGACTGGCTGCAGCGTGGAGCCAGGTAACAAACCTGCGCTTCCACTACTCCCCTGGGACAGCGGACCGCAGCTGAGCGATTGCGCTGCGGCGTCCCAGGGGTTAATTGCATGCCAGGGGAGCGTGCCTTCCCTGTACACAGCCGGCGCCTCCCCCGCTGCACACAGCCCTCTCTGCACCTGCCGATTGGCCCTGTAGCAGCGCTCCTCCCCCAGGCCGGCCTCCTCTCTGCTCCTCAGTGGCCATCTTTACAGAAGCATGGTGAACGCTACTGGAAGCTGCTGATCAGTGGCATCGTGGTCTGGGTCCCCCGGCATACCTCTCCTCCATTGGAACAGGTCTGTGTATGCAGCGCTGTGTCCTACCAGACTCTGTGTCTGTGTAGTTGAGGATCAGCGCTGATAGTGCAGGGATTAATTTCTTTGCATTGCATGTGACTGCTGCTAGCGTCTGCTACCTGTACTTTCACTTTCTACTGTCAGCCTTTTCACTGTCCCTGCTCTTCTTCTGCTAAAGCCCTTGCGGTGCGGTGATTGCAGGGCGGTTCTCCCAGTTGTGCGGGCTTTAAGAATTTATGTTGACCGCACTTCCTCGTTTCGGAAGTCGGACGCCTTGTTTGTCCTCTATGGCTTCCGTAAAAAGGGTTGACCTGCTTCAAAGCAAACTTTGGCAGGTTGGATTCGGATGGCAATTTCAGAAGCTTATCTTCATGAAGGCCTTCCGGTTCCATCCTCTGTGAGGGCTCATTCCACTAGGTCTGTGGGTCCTTCGTGGGCAGCTCGACGTGGTGCCTCTGCAGTCCAGATCTGCAAGGCTGCCACGTGGTCCTCTGTCCATACCTCTGTGAGGTATTACGCGTTTTACACCTTTGCCTCTCAGGATGCTTCCTTCGGGCGGCGGATTCTCCTTTCGGCACAGGAGCGTCCCCACCCTTGAAGGAAACTGCTTTGGGACATCCCCCAGGTATCCTGTGGATACCCTATGGACCCTGATGTAGAAAATATGAGATATGGTAAGAACTTACCTTTGTTATCTCTATTTCTACGAAGTCCATAGGGTTCCACAGGACTCCCGCCCTGTTGCACCTGTGCTGCAGATGAGCTTTACTCCGGTCACTGGTTTTTCCGTCTCCCTCTGGTGAGAATGTGATTCTTGTGTGTGTACAGATCTTTTTTCTCTCTCTTCCTTCTTCTCCTCCGGCCTATGGCTTGGTACGTAACTGAGATTCCTTGGCTCGGGGGCGGGGTATAGGAGGGGGGACCCTAGTGCATCCTAGGAGGCTGAAAACTTAACTCTATGGTGCCCGATGCCTGACGTCATCACCTATGTAGAGGCATCCTGTGGAACCCTATGGACTTCGTAGAAATAGAGATAACAAAAATAAGTATCTCTACACTAAGAAATCACATGTACATAAGTATTCACGGCCCTTGCCATGAAGCTCAAAATTGAGCTCAGGGGCATCCTGTTTCCACTGATCATCCTTGAGATGTTCCTACAGTTTAATTGGAGTCCACCTGTGGCAGATTCAGTTGATTGGACATTATTTTGAAAGGCATACACCGGTCTATATAAGGTCCCACACTTGACAGTGCATCTCAGACCACAAACCAAGCATGAAGTCCAAGGAATTGTCTGTAGACCTCCGAGACAGGATTGTCTCGAGGCACAAATCTGGGGAAGGGTACAGGAAAATATCTGCTGCTTTGAAGGTCCCAATGAGCACAGTGGCATCCATCATCCGTAAATGGAAGACGTTCGGAATCACCAGGACTCTTCCTAGAGTTGGCCGGCCGTCTAAACTGAGTGATCGAGAAGGGCCATAGTCAAGGAGGTGACGAAGAACCCTATAGTCACTCTGTCAGAGCTACAGCATTCCTCTGTGGAGAGAGGAGAACCTTCCAGAAGGACAACCATCTCTGCAGAAATCCACCAATCAGGCCTGTATGGTAGAGTGGCCAGACGGAAACCACACTTAGTAAAAAGCACATGGCAGCCCGCATGGAGTTTGCCAAAATGCACCTGAAGGACTCTCAGACCATGAGAGACAAAGATTGAAGTCTTTGGCATGAATGCCAGGCGTTATTCTTGGAGGAAACCAGGCACCGCTCATCACCTGGCCAATACCATCCCTACAGTGGAGCATGGTGGTGGCAGCATCATGCTGTGGGGATGTTTTTCAGCGGCAGGAACTAGGAGACTAGTCAGGATAGAGGGAAAGATGAATGCAGCAATGTACAGAGACATCCAGGATGATAACCTGTTCCAGAGCCCTCTTGACCTGGGGCGACTGTTCATCTTTCAGCAGGACAACGACTCTAAGCATACAGCCAAGATATCAAAGGAGTGGATTCAGGACAACTCTGTGAATGTCCTTGAGTGACCCAGCCAGACCCCAGACTTGAATCTGATTGAACATCTCTGTAGAGATCTGAAAATGGCTGTGCACCGATGCTTCCCATCCAACCTGATGGAGCTTGAGAGGTGCTGCAAAGAGGAATGGGCGAAACTGCCCAAAGATAGGTGTACCAAACTTGTGGCATCATATTCAAAAAGACTTGAGGCTCTAATTGCTGCCAAAGGTGCATCAACAAAGTATTGAGTTAAGGTTGTGAATACTTATGTACATGTGATTTCTTAGTTGTTGTTTTACAAATCCTAAAAAAACTTTTTACAAGTTGTCATTATGGGGTATTGTGTGTACAACTTTGAGGGCAAAAATGAATTTATTCCATTTTGGAATAAGGCTGTAACATAACAAAATGTGGAAAAAGTGAAGCGTTTCAAATATGTGTATGAAGGTCTGTATGTGTGTTTATTTATGTATATGTGTACCTATGTAATAAAGCATGTACAGTATAAATAAGAGGTGGCATGTTTTCCACTATAAAAGGAAATATGTATGTGTATCTATGCACAGGAGTCTATGTACATATATGTGTATCTATATGACTATATTCAACTATGTGCACGTGTATGTATAGGAGTGCCTGTAGTTGTCCATATTTGCCCATTGAAAGCTCAGACCTGATTTTTTCTGGTGAGGATAACTCAGGACTTGCTGTACATACAGTGTCTCCCAGGTACATAAGTTACTTGCATATAAGGCTTGTTATTATATTAGCGATCCCACAGGGTTATTGCACTATTGCACCTCTCATTTTTTAGTTCCATATTTACTGACTCTATACAGAGAAGGTTCACATTTACATACAGTGTTCATTTTCACTGGATGTGAACCTTTCCTATTGGATTTTATACAAAGTGGCTGTTTTTGTATGAAGCCATGCAAGCAATGGTGCATCTGTAATGGGTGCAGGATGAACGGTGTATTGGGTCCAGGGGGGCCCACCCTGCAGCCATTTATAGTTATACTTACCTCTCCTAAGTCCTGCACTGCTGGCGGCCCAGCACTGCAGAGCAGAAAAAATCACAGGGAAAATGGTAGCGCCACCAGTGATTTGTGCATGCGCAGCAGAGATATCCAAATACGTTCACCTTTTAATTACCCTGTGCAGCAGGATAATAAAGAAGACTCCTTTGCGGGGGCACTATTATATGAGAATATTAAAACGTAACTTTTATTAATATATTACAAATTCATTCAATATATTAATAAAAGTTAAGTTTGAATATTTTCATATAAGAGTGCCCCCGCAAAGGAGTCTTCTTTATTATCCTGCTGCACAGGGTAATTAAAAGGTGAACGTATTTGAGTATTTCTTACTCCTGGGGTGCACTACCAAATTCATTCATAGTAGGGTAATTTACCCATTAATTGTGTTTATCTTTTTTTTTTTTTTTTTAATATATATCTTATAATTATTTTCCTGTGCGGAATTTCCTTCTTTTTCTATATATGAGCAGCAGAGCTATTCTCAGGAATAAGGTGCAGGCGCCATTTTCCCTGAGAGCTGCACATGCGCAGTAGAGAGATCCTCAGGTATAAGGTGCAGGCGCCATTTTCCCTGAGAGCTGCACATGCGCAGTAGAGAGATCCTCAGGTATAAGGTGCAGGCGCCATTTTCCCTGAGAGCTGCACATGCGCAGTAGAGAGATCCTCAGGAATAAGGTGCAGGTGCCATTTTCCCTGAGACCTGCACATGCGCAGTAGAGATGTCCTTGGGTATAAGGTGCTGGTGCCATTTTCCCTGAGAGCTGCACATGCGCAGTAGAGAGATCCTCAGGAATAAGGTGCAGGTGCCATTTTCCCTGAGACCTGCACATGCGCAGTAGAGATGTCCTTGGGTATAAGGTGCAGGTGCCATTTTCCCTGAGAGCTGCACATGCGCAGTAGAGATGTCCTCTGGTATAAGGTGCAGGTGCCATTTTCCCTGAGAGCTGCACATGCACAGTAGAGATGTCCACAGGAATAAGGTGCAGGTGCCAATTTCCCTGAGACCTGCACATGCGCAGTAGAGATGTCCTCAGGAATAAGGTGGAGGTGCCATTTTCCCTGATCCCTGCACATGCACAGTAGAGAGATCCTCGGGTATAAGGTGCAGGCACCATTTTCCCTGAGAGCTGCACATGCGCAGTAGAGATGTCCTCGGGTATTTGGTGCAGGTGCCATTTTCCTTGATCAATGCACATGCGCAGTAGAGATATCCTCAGGAATAAGGTGCAGGTGCCATTTTCCCTGTTCCCTGCACATGCGCAGTAGAGAGATCCTCGGGTATAAGGTGCAGGTGCCATTTTCCCTGAGAGCTGCACATGCGCAGTAGAGATGTCCTCGGGTATAAGGTGCAGGGGCCATTTTTCCTGAGAGCTGTACGTGCGCAGTAGAGATGTCCTCGGGTATAAGGTGCAGGTGCCATTTTACCTGAAATCTGCACATGCTCGGGAGAGATGTCCTCAGGAATAAGATGCAGGTGCCATTTTCCCTGAGAGCTGCACATGCGCAGTAGAGATGTCCTCGGGTGTAAGGTGCATGTGCCATTTTCCCTGATAGTTGCACATGCGCAGTAGAGATGTCCAGGTCTCAGGGAAAAGGTGCAGGTGCCATTTTCCCTGAGACCTGCACATGTGTAGTAGAGATGTCCTTGGGAATAAGGTGCACGTGCCATTTTCCTTGAGACCTGCACATGCGCAGTAGAGAAGTCCTCAGGAATAAGGTGCAGGTGCCATTTTACCTGAGACCTGCACATGCTCGGGAGAGATGTCCTCGGAAAAAAGTGCAGGTGCCATTTTCCCTGAGACCTGCACATGCTTGGTAGAAATGTCCTCAGGAATAAGGTGCACGTGCCATTTTCCCTGATCCCTGCACATGCGCAGTAGAGAGATCCTCGGGTATAAGGTGCAGGCGCCATTTTCCCTGAGAGCTGCACATGCGCAGTAGAGATGTCCTCGGGTATAAGGTGCAGGTGCCATTTTCCTTGAGACCTTAACATGCGCAGTAGAGATGTCCTTAGGAATAAGGTGCAGGTGCCATTTTCCCTGAGACCTGCACATGCTCAGTAGAGCTGTACTCGGGTATAAGGTGCAGGTGCCATTTTCCCTGAGACCTGCACATGCGCAGTAGAGATGTCCTCGGGTATAAGGTGCAGGTACCATTTTCACCGAGACCTGTACATGATCAGTAGAGTTGTTCTCGGGTATGAGGTAAAGGTGCCATTTTCCCTGAGACCTGCACATGCGCAGTAGAGATGACCTCAGGAATAAGATGCAGGTGCCATTTTCCCTGAGACCTGCACATGCGCAGTAGAGATGTCCTCAGGAATAAGGTGCAGGTGCCATTTTCCCTGAGACCTGCACATGTGCAGAAAAAGATGTCCTCAGGAATAAGGTGCAGGTGCCATTTTCCCTGAGACCTGCACATGCGCAGTAGAGATGTCCTCAGGTATAAGGTGCAGGTGCCATTTTCCCTGAGGCCTGCACGTGCGCAGTGGATTCTGGCCCCTAGCCAGAGTCTACTCCACTGCCAGAGAAAAGAGGGCTGACACAGTCTCTGCACACGGGCTCTCTCCCCCGCCCCTGCATGGAAGCCAGAGTTACTACCTTATGCTTAATGCAAGTTTCTACAGGACTAAAGTGAGTTTACATAGGGGAAGCCGCTCTGCCCACTGTTTTGCGGCCTCAAATGTAACCATTAGTATCTGCACTTAGACCAACACCATGCTGGGTGACCAAGAGATCCATCAGAAATAGGCTTCTCTTCTCCGTGCAGGACACGGAATAGCACGGTTCTTCCGTGACACTCCACAGAGATCTCCTGAGAGCGTTTGCAAGGACGCCACCCAGTAATGCCCATTTCATGCAAAGTGAGATCCGGCAAAGATCCGTCTGAACCACTCATAGTTATGCAAAAATGTGTAAATTCACTTCTACAGTATGCATGCTCTGTATGCTCTGTACTCATTATTTGCATCCATGAAAAGAGAAGCGTGTAACTAAGAATCAGGCCCGTCATCTCTAGCTATATAAATGTATATTCCATTGATGGATTTATCATATGAGATACACTTTACAGATTTATTAGGCGGTACTAATTTTCTAATAACTTATACATAACTCCCAGGGTGGCTTGCTCCATCAGTGGGTAAATTATAAGACCATATATTCTACTTCCAAAGGTTCAACATAGAAGACAGCACCTGTGCAGTACTAATCTTATTCTTTTTTGTGATTATCATTGGCAGTGTGGTGGCAGCATTGTTTGTTTGTAATTCATAAACATGGTGAGCAAGTTAGAGAGTGAGGCAGAGGGGCATATTCAATTGGGGGGGCGAGGTAAAAAACCTTGCCCCACTCGCGCCCAATTTTGTATTACCGCGGGTACGCGTACACCTGATACCCGCGGTATCCAATTTAAAAAAAAAAAGTGGTAGTGGGGTTTTCAGAGCTGAAAACCTTGTGGCATGTACAAAAAATAAAATAAATTATACTCACCTGTCTGGTAGTCTCTGCGGCCCCCGGTGGCCTCCCCATCACTGGGGAGGGGGCTGCTGGGAGATGTAATGTGAGATGTACTGTAGTTCTCCCAGCACTGGCTACACTGGAAATACCTTCATGGGGTACACACAAACACTCACACACACTCAGATACTCACCCTGCTGCAGAAGACACCACTTCGGAAGGTGAGTAAGGACTAATTAATATAATTGGAAACTTCTAATGGCTTAATTGGTCATTAGGCGAGGCTGCCGCCGGGTCCCAGAATATTTTCCGACCATTTTTCCTAAAAATAATGGATATTAGGAAAAATCTGTCATACTCTGGACGTGCTCAAAATCTGAAAAATCCCGCACCTAATTGAGTACCCCCCCCCCCCTCCCCAGAGAGAGTTCAGCTGAATAGGTCACTGTGTCTGCTTAACTATTGTACTTGTTACATACATGTTTGTCTCATGCTGGCTAAATGTACTGGGCACATCCTGTACAATAATGCACACTGTGTTGCCACTGCTGGTACATTCTGGATAAATGTGTTTCACACTGTTGGTACAACTTGAAGAGCTTCAGTGTAATGTTCTGGTCACTGCTGGTGTAATATGTAGGCCATCGCTCATGTAATAAGACAAGGAAAATATAATCAGCGCTATAGTGGTTAAATTAATTACATATACTTATAAGTAAAATACCTTCTTTATTGAAAAATATATAAAATATTCTATTAATCAACCTATAATCATAAGCATCATGTACAAAAACTTATTTGTAAACATACAGTGTACATAAGGGGAAGTCCCCGCGCTCAACCAGGGAAAATGGTTCTATAGTAAATATAATGCACTTAAACAATATACATGTTTCCCAAAATAAATTTACTTATAGGATAGAAACCTAGAATGCACATTCAAATCATATGATACAGACTGTCAGACTGTGCCGGACAAGGAAAACAATTGAAAGTATTGAATCAGCTCCGACGCGTAGCGGGCAAATAATCTTCAGGGATGTGGTATGAGGTGCCAGGGGGAATTTCTTTTATCACTGCCTCCTATAGCGTCACATAATTGAAGGGAGTCTCTGTTGTCATGGGGATGTGACGTTATAATGCTCGCGTTGCGTGGAACCCTAAGCATTAGTTCAATTGGATGGATGATATGTATTTCTTTAGCCAAGGTCTATTAGGTGATAAAGTTGTTGAAAAGAATAATAAGGGAACATATTGCATCCCTGTAGAGACATATGACTATACAAATCAAGGTATCAGAGAAAATATTAGGAATTAGGTCTTAAATGACACGTGTATAACACTTAGGTAAATTAAATACGGATAAATATTAATAAAAATATAGAATGGAAGTAAGAATGAAATAAGTAATAAAAATACAAATAATGATAACAGTAGTAATTAAAAATAGAAATAAGGATAAAGATGAGTAAATAAATGTCCCTTCTGTTTGGTTGGTTGATCTGAACGGTGGGAGCGGTGTTTGAGAGTTAATTCCTCTTCTAATTGTGCATTTCTCATATATTACATACACTCATAATTTTGTGTGGTGTGCTGTTACATCTTGTATTTATCATGTTTAATTTTAATTTGTGATAACTGTTTTAACTTCATTGTCTATTATTAAACCTGCAGGTTCAAATGTTTTTAAATTGAATATCCATTTCAGTTCTTCCTTACAGATCTGATGGTCAAAGTTTCCACCTCTCCAGTTAGCTTTTACTTGTTTGATACCTATTACTTTAAGCAGTCGTGGATTGCTGTTGTGTTGGTTCTTGAAGTGGTTCGAGAGACTGTGGCTCTCAAGACCTTTCCGAATGTTGTTTAAATGCTCTGCCATTCTTGTTTTTAATTTCCTTACTATTCTCCCCACGTATTGATAGCCACAAGGGCATTCTGCTAGGTATATTATTCCTTTACTTTCACAGGTGATGTGTTCTTCAAGTTTATATTCTCTTTTGGTTGTATTCGATACAAATGTTTGGAGGCATTTGGTAGTGATGTTCATTGTTCTGCAACTTGTGCAGGTCCCGCAATAGTAGAAACCATTTTGTGGCTTTGCTCCAAATAGTTTAGTTTGTGTAGATTCAGTTTTCTTGATATGGTTAGTGACTAATTTCTTTTTCAGATCTGGTGCTTTTCTGTAGGTTATTGGTGGTTTTGATGGCAGTATTCATTCAATATCTCATCCCCTAATAGTATGTGCCAGTGTTTTTTCAAGATAGCCTGGAGTTTTGGAGCATCCTGGCTATATTCTGTGATGAATCTAATTTGATCCCTTTTGTTCAGTTATTTGTATTTATTCTTGTTGACTTGTAGAAGTGTGTCCCTCTCTAATTTTGAGGCTTCTCTCAGTGCTTTATCTACTTTTGCTTGGCCGTAGTGTTTCTCGATGAATTATGTTTTCATTTCTGTCACTTGTCTCTCAAAATCTGACTGTTTTGAGCAGTTTCTTTTGATTCTTCGGAATTGATTTATGGGAATATTGCCTAAGCAACTGGGATGGTATCCACTGTTGGAGGCAATATAGCTATTGACATCAGCAGGTTTATGGTACGTCTTAGTGTTGATCTCTTTCCCTTCTATGAATATGGTGATGTCAAGAAAATTTACTGTGGTTTTGCTGAAATCAGTGGTGAAGACCAAATTCTTGTTTTTATTGTTTATGTATTTGATGAATTCTTGTAATGTTTCTTCATTCCCCTTCCATATGAAGAATACGTCATCAATGAAACGTTTCCAGAGGACCAAATTTGCCCCAAAGCTATGCTGGGTCCAGATGGTGTCAATTTCCCACTTACTAAAAAAGAGATTGGCATAGCTTGGGGCAAATTTGGTCCCGGTGGTTTGTCTATAGAAACTGTTGTTGTACCAAACGTAATTGTGGTGAAGTATATGTTGTATACCTTGTTCTAAAAAGCGTGCTTGCTCTTTCATGTTGGTGTCTTCCTTCAGGAAGTGACGCACTGCTTCTAGTCCCTGTTCATGGTTAATAATTGAGTACAGTGAGGTCACGTCACTTGTGCAGAGCCAGTTGTCTTCATTCAATTCAATATTTTGTATGTTGAGTATTATGTCAGTCATATCTCTCAAATAGGATTTTTGCTCCTTGACATAGGGTTGTAGATAATGATCAATGTGGGATGACAAGTTTGATGTTAGGGAATTAATCCCTGATATTATGGGTCTGCCCGGGGGTTTTGTGCAGTGTTTATGAACATTCGGGAGATAATAGAGTCCAGGTATCATTAGTTCTTTGTTAACTAAGAAATCAAATTCATGTTTGTTGAGAATGCCTTTGTCCTGTCCCCCCTTCAAAAGTTTCTTGAGTATATCTTGATATCTGTTTGTTGGATCTCCAGTTAAGATTTCGTAAGTTTGTTCGTCATTCAGAATCCTGTTAGATTCTGCTTCGTAGTCTGATTTGTCAAGTAGCACTATCCCTCCTCCCTTATCAGCTGGTTTATTGACAAGGTTCTTGTTTTCACTAAGTTCTTTCATGGCTACTTCTTCAGCTTTGGTTATGTTCTTATTGTGTTTTTCTTAGCTCCCATCATCTCTATGTCCTTTGTTACTAATTTTTGTTGATAAAGGATTCTTTTAAGTGTTGTGGGTAGAATTTCGATCTGGGTCTTATTGTTGAATGTTTGTATACTTGTTCTTGGGAGATTGATCCCAGTTGCCCACATATCAGCATCTTTGTAACAGAAAAAATAGTCACTATGTGAAGTTACATATCATTTTCATTCTAGTAACCAGCAGGATTCAGAATATATAAGAGCCACTAGCGAATAGTAGTGAATTTTCAGGTATAGAGGATTTGGAGAGGTATCCACCAATTAATTGAGGTTGATCATTGACCTGGATAATAATACACCTCTAATACCAAAGCTGCATTCTAGCTCAAGTCCCACATTCCAAGGACTGGGGTGAATACCCTATATTTGAGGTGTCCATTTTTTAACTGACAATATAACATACATGTTACAAGTACATATCACTTCACATTTTGTTTTTCTAATTTGCTTTTAATTTATGTACTAAAGGTTAAATTTTAGGAGCTACTGCTTTTGAGTTCCCCACTTTATAATACTACCTCTCTTTCTTGCATGTGATATTTCTACTTCAGGGTCCATAGGGTTCCACAGGATACCTTGGGGGTATAGGTGTGACGTCAGTCGCTGGGCACCATAGAGTTAAGCTTTTCAGCCTCCCAGGATGCACTAGGGTCCCCCTCCTATACCCCGCCCCCGAGCCAAGGCACCTCAGTTTAGTTTGGTGCCCGGCCGGCGTCGGGTGCACCTGTCGGAGTGGGGGCTAGAAGAGCCCCTGAAGCTTTCTTCAGTGCAGCTGTGGCTGCACATCTGGATGTACAGCATGGACAGTCAGTCCTGACGTCCATGCTGTCTTCCCTACACCCCCGCCGGTACCAGAACGCCGGTACCGATCCGGGGATGCTGGTGAGCATCTGGGGTCACAGCTAGCGGTGACCCCAGATGTTCCGGACCATGGCCGGATCCAAGGGGGACAAAGGTAAGCAGCGGGGTCCCGCGGTGGGTCCCCGCTGGTCACATGGTCCTAAGTCCCCAGGCAGGGGGCTCCCTGGGGACTGGCTGCAGCATGGAGCCAGGCGACCAACCTGTGCTTTCCACTACCCCCTGGGACAGCGGACCGCAGCAGAGCGGTAGCGCTGCGGTGTCCCAGGGGTTAAATGCATGCCAGGGGAGCGCGCCTTCCCTGTCTCACAGCCGGCGCCTCCCCCGCTGCACACAGCCCTCTCTGCATGCTGCCGACTGGTCCTGTGGCAGCGCTCCTCCCCCAGGCCAGCCTCCTCTCTGCTCCTCGGCGGCCATCTTCTCCAGAACGCATGGTGAACGCTGCTGGAAGCGCTGGACGGAAGCATCGTGGTCTGGGTCCCCCCGCATACCTCTCCTCCGCTGTGGCTCAGGTCTGTGTATGCAGCGCTGTGTCCTACCAGGCCCTGTGTCTGTGTAGTTGAGTGATCAGCGCTGTTAGTGCAGGAATTGTTATTTCTCTGCATTGTATGTGACTGTGCTAGCGCTGTCTGTTCTTTCTGCTAAAGCCTAGCACCGGTACAGGAGCCGCCCTGGGCTTGTTTCGCTCAGGCGTTAACAGCTTTAGTGGGCCAGTTAGCTCCGCAGCCCACGTTTACTCCGATGGGTTTGTCCCAGCAGTCTGTGGTGTCGTCACCCATGCAGGGGTTCCCACGACAATTGGTGGTACCCCACAGTCTCCCTATTTCCCCGCTCCCGGGTTCTCAGGAGCCAGCGTGGGTTAACTCCCTGACGAGTTCTGTACAGCACTTGTCGGATGTGTTGCAAGGGGAGTCTGTGATGCGGCCTCATAAAAGGCCGGTGGCGTCTCTGTCCGCTCCTTATGAGGATGACGAAGGGACGTCTGATGATGGGGAGATTCTGGATCCTTACGATCAGGAACCTCTCCATACTAAGGACGCTGATGCTAAGTCCAAAGTATATATTCCTGGACTTATTCGGGCGGTCCGCACAGCCTTGGTGATTGAGGACGAAGTTCCCCCAGCGGCTAAATCTAAGTATGCCTTTTTCAAAGATGTGAAGGGCGATGCCACAGTCTTTCCTCTTTCGGGTCAGTTGGTGGACCATTTAGAGGAGGCGTGGAAACAACCTGGCAAAAGATACCAGCCGCAGAGACACCTGGCGGTGGCTTATCCGTTCGCGGATAATTATTTTGCTAAGTGGGAATCCCCTCCACAGGTGGATTCTCACGTGACCCGTCTTGTCCGTAGTGCCACATTGCCGATGCCATCCATGTCCTCCCTTAAGGATGCTACGGACCGCAAGGTAGAAATCTGCCTGAAGTCCGCTTATTCCCTTGCAGGGGGGGCAGCACGGCCGGCTATGGCCATTTGCTGGGTTGCCAGAGCGATGGAGCGCTGGGCGGATTCATTAGAGGCTTCTTTTGAATCCGACTGTCCGGCCGAACAGGCGGAGTTGATTGGCAATCTCCGTGATTCGGCCACCTACATCAACGAGGCGGCTCTAGACATTAGTACTCTGGTGTCTAGAATTTCTTCAGCAGCGGTAGCTGCTCGTCGCACCTTGTGGCTGCGATCCTGGAAGGCGGACGCAGATTCCAAGAAAGGTCTGGAAGCGTTGCCGTTTACCGGAGAAGTTCTCTTCGGTCCGGATCTGGATAAGATTGTGGCCACGCTGGCGGCAGCCAAATCTGCTTGTCTCCCGTCGGCCGCTGTTCCTTCTGGTTCTGGACCATCGTCCTTTCGGTCATCTAGGGCCCAGGGCAGGGCCAAACCACAGTCGTTTCCTCGACAGGCTGGCCCTAAGAAATCGGTCAAGCCCCGGAAGCAGGCATGGAGTACCAGACGTCCGGCCCCCAAGCCAGATGACAAGCCTGCGGCCTGACGGTCCGGGTCTCCCTTTGGGGGATCCCAGGGTGGGAGGCCGCCTGCTACAGTTCGCCCAGTGTTGGTCGACCACTACGACAGACACTTGGGTTCTGGAGGTGGTTTCCCACGGATACGCCCTCTCCTTCCGGCACAGACCCCCGGCTCGCTTCTTCACCACGGGTCTACCATCAGACCGGAACAAGGCTGCGGAAGGTATTGCACACTATGCTCCAGGCTGGAGTTATAGTGCCTGTTCCATTCTCCCAGAGGGGCCAGGGTTTCTATTCAAATCTATTTTTGGTACAGAAACCCAATGGGTCATATCGTCCGATTCTCAACCTCAAAGCACTCAACAAGTCTTTGCGGGTCCCGAAGTTTCGGATGGAGACCCTACGGTCCATCATTCTGGCGCTGGAACCTGGGGACTACATGGTGTCATTGGACATACAGGACGCTTACCTGCATGTCCCTATTCTTTTGCGCCATCAACAGTTCCTCAGGTTTGCAATCCGCAGCGACCACTTCCAGTTTTGGGCGTTACCTTTTGGCCTGGCAACAGCACCACGTGTTTTCACCAAGGTGATGGCGGTCATGGCGGCTTCTCTGCGGCTGCAGGTAGTCCGCATGTTGCCGTATTTGGACGACCTGTTATTGGTGGCAGGATCTCCAGAGCTCCTGTTACGCCACTTGGACCTGACCATTGCACTGCTGCAACGGCACGGCTGGCTAATCAACTGGCAGAAGTCCACTCTAATCCCGTCTCGGAGGATTCTGCATCTTGGAGCCTTATTGGACTCGGGACAGCAAAGGATCTTCGTGACGGAGGACAAGATCTCTGCTTTACAGTCAAGGGTGCGCAGTTGCCTGCACAGCCGCCGGGTGTCCTTACACTCGGCGATGAGGTTACTGGGCTCCATGGTGTCGGTGTTCGACATGGTGGAATACGCCCAGTTTCACTCCAGACCTCTGCAGCACCTGATCCTGTCCAAGTGGAACGGGCTGCCTCAGTCTCTGAAGTCCCAGACGATTGTGCTCACCCCGGAGGTTCGCCTGTCCCTTGCGTGGTGGTTACAGACGACCCACCTCAACAAGGGACGTCCGTTCTGGGTTCCAAATTGGGTCCTGTTGACAACGGACGCCAGTCTTCGGGGCTGGGGAGCAGTTTCGGGTCCACACTTGTTCCAGGGCAGGTGGACGCCGACAGAAGCGGAGCTTCCAATAAATATCTTGGAACTCCGTGCGGTCTTCAATGCTCTCCTGCAGGCACAGCGGTTTCTCCAGGGTCACCCGGTGCAGGTCCAGTCGGACAACGCTACCACCGTGGCCTACATAAACAGGCAAGGAGGAACTCGCAGTCGGGCGGCTCTCGTAGAGGTCTCTCGGATCCTGGTTTGGGCGGAGCGCATTCTTCCGGCCATATCAGCGGTCTTCATCCCGGGAGTGCTAAATTGGGTGGCGGACTTTCTAAGTCTCCAGGACGTTCATCCAGGGGAATGGTCCCTGCACCCGGACGTTTTTCAACTACTGGTGGACAGGTGGGGTCTTCCAGAAATCGACCTCATGGCGTCCCGGCACAACAACAAGTTGCCGGTGTACGGGTCTCGCACATGAGACGAAGGGGCGTCTCTGGTGGATGCTCTGTCTGTCCGGTGGACGTTCCGGTTCGCATACCTGTTCCCTCCGGTCTCCCTTCTTCCACGGGTAATCCGGAAATTCAAACAGGAAGGAGGGACGCTCCTGTTGATAGCTCCCGCTTGGCCCAGACGGCACTGGTTCTCAGACCTTCAGGGTCTGTCCGTGGACAGTCCTCTGCGGTTGCCGCTACGACCGGACCTTCTGTCTCAGGGTCCTTGCCTTCACCCGGACCTGACTCGGCTGTCTTTGACGGCGTGGCTGTTGAGACGGCCATGCTGAGGTCCCGGGGGTTTTCCAGCTCTGTGGTGCGTACCATGTTACGAGCTCGGAAACCGTCTTCCGCGAGGATATACCATCGCGTGTGGCATACGTTCTTCCAGTGGTGTCGACCGAGAGGTTATGCACCGCGGGAGTTTCGTCTGTCTCGGATTCTCGCCTTCCTGCAAGCGGGACTAGATCATGGGCTTCGCCTTGCTTCTTTGAAGGTACAGGTTTCGGCCCTATCTGTCTGGTTTCACCGTAGGATTGCTACAATCCCGGATGTGCGCACCTTTATGCAGGGTGTTCTCCGTATTCAGCTGCCCTTTGTTCCACCTGTGGCGCCTTGGGATTTGGCTGTGGTCCTGAGGGCTCTCCAAGGACCGCCGTTTGAACCACTGGGCTCAGTGGATATTAAATGGCTAACAGCTAAGACTGTTTTCCTTCTGGCCATTGCTTCGGCCAGACGTGTTTCTGAGTTAGGGGCTCTTTCTTGTAGACCCCCTTTCTTGGTTTTTCATGGGAACAGGGCAGTGCTCCGCACTCGGCCCGAGTTTCTTCCCAAAGTTGTTTCCCAGTTTCATGTTAACGAGGAAATAGTTGTTCCGGCCTTTAACTCACCGGGTCTTTCCGTGGGTGAGGCCTCTTTGGATGTTGTGCGGGCCTTAAGGACTTATGTTGACCGCACTTCTTCGTTTAGGAAGTCGGACGCTTTGTTTGTCCTCTATGGCTTCCGTAAAAAGGGTTGGCCTGCTTCAAAGCAAACTTTGGCAGCCTGGATCCGTATGGCTATTTCTGAAGCTTATCTTCATGAAGGCCTACCGGTCCCACCTTCTCTGAAGGCTCATTCCACTAGGTCTGTGGGTCCTTCGTGGGCAGCTCGACGTGGTGCCTCGGCAGTTCAGATCTGCAAGGCTGCTACGTGGTCCTCTGTCCATACCTTCGTGAGGTATTACAGGTTTGACACCTTCGCCTCTCAGGATGCTTCCTTCGGGCGGCGGATTCTCTTTTCTGCACAGGAGCGACCCCACCCTTAAAGGATACTGCTTTGGGACATCCCCAAGGTATCCTGTGGATACCCTATGGACCCTGAAGTAGAAAATATGAGATATGGTAAGAACTTACCCTTGTTATCTCTATTTCTACGAAGTCCATAGGGTTCCACAGGACTCCCGCCCTGTCGCACCTGTGCTGCAGATGGGCTTTGCTCTGGTCACCGGTTTTCCGTCTCCCTCTGGTGAGAATGTGATTCTTGTATGTGTCCAGATCTTTTTTCTCTCTCTTCCTTCTCCTCCTCCGGCCTATGGCTTGATAACTAACTGAGGTGCCTTGGCTCGGGGGCGGGGTATAGGAGGGGGACCCTAGTGCATCCTGGGAGGCTGAAAAGCTTAACTCTTTGGTGCCCAGCGACTGACGTCACACCTATACCCCCAAGGTATCCTGTGGAACCCTATGGACTTCGTAGAAATAGAGATAACAAGGGTAAGTTCTTACCATATCTCATATTTTATTCTAGGGCGCATCCCCCCATGAGAAATCAAGTATAAAAATATTTACTAGATCATATGTATGGGTGCAGTATATAATAAGTAAAGAATTGAACTGCTCTTGTGCGGGTACTAAATCCCTTATTTCTTCGTAATACTTAAAAGGACACCCTGTTCAACTGACCGATAGTATTAAGAAAATTCTCTTTGACATAGGGCACCCCCAGCTGTATATCTGGTATACGTAAAACAGGGATGTGCAGTCTGGGTTAGACAAAGCCTCTCTTGTCATACTCCAGAGAGTTGATATAAAAATGATAAGAAAATACAAAGAAGATATTTATAACTTATAAACATCTTTTGTTTATTATAATAATTTTTATAGTTAACACTCACCAGCTTTGTGGAGCTCCCTGGGACTGCAGGGAGACAAGAGATGAAGCAGCAACAGCTCAGCCTTGGTTCTGTATAGTCAGACACTGCTTGCAGAGCTGGGGGCGATGTCACACCACGAGAAGTAAGCTGCACAGAAAGAGAGCTAATAGAGAGGCATGCCACTGAATATGGGGAGCGTGCCTTGAACACTAATGGACACCTTGTATGTGTCATGTGACCAGGAAGTGCACTGCAGTGTTTAGAGATGGTGGCTCAGCAGCAAATGAAGACACAGTGATGCAGTTAGGAGCATCAATGGACACTGAAGCTTAGTTGAAGTGAGGGGAGAGTTACATTGAGTAGGGGGTGAGACGGGCCACCAGCACTCATACCCATCTCCATGTGTGCCTCCCCAGCCATTGACCTCACTGATGTAAACTATCCAAATATATAGCATTGAGTGAAAATAGCTATATACAGGCACAAGAATCAGTTTCACCTAGTGACCCTGCCTACAGGAAAAACAGTATTTTTAATTTATTGTTTAGAAGCATTACCACATTGCAGCCTTATCACAGTGTAGTAGGGGCCATTTCTATTAGACTGATCATGCAAAAAAGTACTGTATGTCCTATCTTGGGGGAGGGAAAGGGGGGAGACTAAATTGTCTGGGAGGAAAAATAGACACAATGCCAGTAAAGTACTTAATAAAGCAAAAGGAAGAAAAAAGTAAATAACCTTCCAGCAGATGGGATGCAATAAACTAGGTATGATCGGATTTTTAATTTAAATTCCTGGATGGTTTTGGTTAAGTAATAAACATGCAAGTCAGGAGAGTTCTGCAAATGTGAAACATCTGCTGAGGCCGTGTTTGTTTTCCTAAGAAAATCGGTACGGGTTGCGCAATAAGGTTTTAGATGGTAGGTTACTATTTAAAGACAGACTGACCTAGCACTGTAACTGGCACCACATGGTCACGAACCTGCACATTCAGTACTGTAAGTGGTCCCATGGTGCCAGTGAGGAAATGAGTGGCACGTTCCATGTGGGAGACAGACGTGACTTCACTAGAACACTAGTAAGATGACAAAGTTCTTTCATTTCAAAACAACAGCTGGAATTCCTCCCTGTTGTAGTGCAGACTTTAAGATGCGCTTGACCATCTGTTTTGTGTTTGATTTGACAAATTAAGTCTCAGATTTTCTGTTCCATTCAGTAAAACTTATATTGGAGATACCACAGATTAGTATAAACGGTTTTAAGGTTTTTAATAACTATAATAACTTTGTCAATGGGTCATGCCAGCTGGCAATGTACTCTCCACATGTGGGTGTGCCTAGCCATTTTGCTGCTTGAGGTGGTAAACAAAATGGCACCCTTCTTGTCCCTTACACAGACTACCAACAGCAAGGTTTGTGTGCTCTATAAAATACAAATACTGTAATTATTAAGCATTATTAGATCGAGCGACAGTGAGGGGAAAATTGCCATTTTGTACATTCCTTTCAATTTGCTGTCTCATTATAGTTACACCCATTACAAAACTCACACCCTCAGCCGGTTGATGTTTCTCTGCCCAGCTGCACTGTCCCAGCAACTTTGCTGTTTGTCAGCCATTTGTCCCTTTAGTTTAAACAATATTTTTATCCAGTCTTGTCCTTAAGTCAGCACATAAGTAAATAGCAATTACCGCTACTTAATTAGTTTACAGCAGTTAAACAGACCCACAAAGAATTGTTATTTTTACTGTTACTATACCAGCAGAGGTTTGTTTATTATCACACCTGTGCAAACGGGCCCCATATTGTCTCTTTCCACTTTCTCTAACAGTACAAAGCTCTCCACTCTCCCTCTGTTTGTCTTGTGTGCCTGGTCTCTGTCATTAGCTAACGTGGTGACAGGATACATTCATTCCCTTTAATAAAATATATGTCATCACTGATTTCATTTACATGTTTCCTTGGTTCTATTCCCTATTCTACTGCAATGTGCTGGTAATATGTGGATGCTGGAAATTCTGGTTACGTAATTCCTGACGCGCATTTGCTTCTCTGAAACCAATGTTGTGTAATAACAGGAAGAACAGACTGAACACTACTCAGAAATTCCTGCTCACATTCCTGGCTTTCATTTAATATCTGCAGAGCCTTGTTATTCTATTCCATACTATCATTATGTGTTTCTAAGCAGTTTAACAAAACTGCATTCAGGAGTATTGTGAAAAGCTACAGGATGTGTAATGAATCCCTGGTTCCTGTGTCATTCTTTGCTTTATATCCCCAGACCGCACAGGTGCACTGCTCCATCTGCAAAACACATCTGAAAGCTTTCATTACGCACTCTGCCCAATTTGATATAACGGGTATAAAATGGCCCAGTTCTAGCTTCTGTGAAGAAAAAAAACGGTGATTTTGGACGGGTCATGTCTGGTCACCTCTGTACTTCCTGGCGCTCTTGTCTTATTTTAAGAGAACATCCAGTTTTTCCTCTAAGGCGGCTGACCTTGGTTTGGTTTGTGGCCAGGTTCCAAATTCTGTAGTTAGATTGTGCAATGGCCTGGCCACATCAGCCCCAGCTGTGGAAATAGGAGAATTCAGGCAGCTAGAATTAAGTAATAGAGAACCCAAGAGGCAAAATGTGTAAGACTGAATGAAAACACAGAGGGGGGTTTGATTCAGAGGTGGACTCAGGGAAGCTTATGTCCAATGGTTTACCTGTGCGCGTGTGTGTCCGGTCCGCTCTGCGCGTGCACTACGATGTTAACGGCACAGAGATGCCGATCGAGATTGCATGGATATCCATGTAATTTGGATGGGTGGTAACAGGGGGTGGCTACCAATCGCAGGAGGCTCAGTGTGAGCGACTGCATTTAAAGATGTGGTTGCACTGACAGCAGCCACAGTAGGTTGGACATTCTGCTCCTGCCATAGGGAGGTGAAATGTCTGGCAGACCCGGCCGATGGTGCGCCGATAGTGCGTCTTTGTACGCACATTGGCAAAATCGTGCTGCAGCTGGTGAGTGTCTCAATAGGATGCCCTATTGCCCATGACATTACCATAAAGACTGTGTTCCCCTCTGAATTACCCACAGAATGACCAGATTTCTCATAAGAATGACAGGGATTTCACAGACACATGATCAATTTGCAAATGACATTTTTGTTGCCTGGTAATATGAAAGGAAAAAAGTTCCCTTTTGAGAAATAGGTTCAGGTAAATAGCACAGTGTAATTGAATATCTGCATACACAAACTAGAGACGGCCTTTGTTGTGGGCTGGACTGGAGCAATATTCATGGGAATGCAGCCTATCCATTCAGCTGGAACTAGTGACATCGCTGCCTGATTAACCGCTTTTGTCTCCCAGTGAAATGAAAGGCTACATTCTAAAAGAAAAAAAAGGCTGCTCTACTGTGTGTAGGCGACAATCGCACTCTAAGGGCAGCTTACTAAACTGGATGCAGTGGCGCACACTTCATAAGTGTTGACACTTGAAAATAGATAACATGCTAACTCCTCTGTGACCCAAGCACCTCCTTTGGTTAGCATCACAAGGAACTAAATTAGGATCCTGGCGTATGCTATATTTATAAATATTACTGGGCAGATGCAACTTTTAGAAATATTTATTAATGTTATAGATACTTTTTTTTTTTTTGGTTATATGAATTTAAAGTGCAGAAAGTCCCAGGGCTAAAAATTTGCCCAGGGATATTTTTTGCTGTACTCTCAGGGTGAAAAAAAAAAAACTACCCAGGATACCACTCGCTGGAATCCCAAGAACTGCTCCCTGCTGGCCATTGTTTGTCACATGTCCCTGACCAATAGCTGAGGGCTGTGTACTCAAACCACTAACGAGCTGCAGTCATGGAGACATCCGCCACCATTTTAATGATAGCAAAATAGATTTGTGGGGGATATAGCAACAGACATGGATGAGCCCCAGGAAAAACTGTTTCACATGCAGTTCCCAGGGCTCCACTGAAAACATACTGAGTAATGGTAATTCTGATTTAAGAGAAATATGGTATAATATTCTCAAGCATCTGGTTCTACGTCCTCCTTTGCCTGAGAGAACTACTACAGCCATGGGCAAAAGTTTTGAGAATGACAATGTCCAAAATATAATGAAAGGCTTTACCGAGTGTATCAGCAATGGCTTTGGGGAGAATTTCCTCCCGTACACCCTTAATGCCTCTGTACGTCTATATCTAAATATACAGCTGTGGCCAAAAGTTTTGAGAATGACACAAGTATTGGTTTTCACAAAGTTTGCTGCTTCAGTGTTTTTACACCCTTTTTGTCAGATGTTACTATGGTATACTGAAGTAAAATTACAAGCATTTTATAAGTGTCAAAGGCTTGTATTGACAATTACATTAAGTTTATGCAAAGACTCAATATTTGCAATGTTGACCCTTCTTTTTCAAGACCTCTGCAATTCACCCTGGCATGCTGTCAGTCAACTTCTGGGCCACATACTGACTGACTGATGGCCGCCCATTCTTGTCTAATCAATGCTTGGAGTTTGTCAGAATTTGTGGGTTTTTGTTTGTCCACCCGCTTCTTGAGGGTTGACCAGAAGTTATCAATAGGATTAAGGTCTGGGGAGTTTCCTGGCCATGGACCCAAAATTGCGATGTTTTGTTCCCCAAGCCACTTAGTTATCACTTTTGCCTTATGGCAAGGTGCTTCATCATGCTGGAAAAGGCATTGTTCATCAATAAACTGTTCTTGGATGGTTGGTGAGAAGTTGTTCTTGGAGGATGTTTTGGTACCATTCTTTATTCATGGCTGTGTTCTTAGGCAAAATTGTGAGTTAGCCCACTCCCTTGGCTGAGAAGCAACCCCACACATGAATGGTCTCAGGATGCTTTACTGTTGGCTGTAGACACTACACTTAAAACACATGACTACACAAAATAAATACCATTTCTCAAGACGCTGCCTTGTTAGACAACACAGCATTATTCATTTTGAAACTGGAATCTTATAGAACAAAAAAAAAATATTTCCTTCTTTTTTCACTTTAAAAATTGCTTGACAATCAACAGGAAACCAAACAAAGGTTGGAATGACACAGGACTGATGGCAGCACTCACCTTTCCTTCTCCGGAGAAGAGTTTTTCCAGATGCCCCAAACAATCTGAAAGGGGATTCATCATAGAAAATAACTTTACCCCAGTCCTTAGCAGTCCAATCCCTGTACCTTTTGCAGAATATCTGTCTGTCCCTGATGTTTTTCCTGGAGAGAAGTGACTTCTTTGCAGCCCTTCTTGACACAAGGCCATCCTCCAAAAGTCTTCACCTCACTGTGCGTGAAGATGCATTCACACCTGCCTGCTGCCACTCCCGAGCAAGCTCTGCATTGGTGGTGCCCCGATCCCGCAGCTGAATCAACTTTAGGAGATGGTCCTGGCGCTTGCTGAATGTTCTTGTGTGCCCTGAAGCCTGCACAACTATTGAACCTCTCTCCTTGAAGTTCTTGATGTTCCGATAAATGGTTGATTTAGGTGCAATCTTACCAGCAGCAATATCCTTGCCTAACCATGATTAACAGAGGAAGAAAAATTATTTAAAGCTCCACCCTCCTTTGAAGTTGCAGTCTGTTATTCTAACTCAATCAGCATGACAGAGTGATCTCCAGCCTTGTCCTCGTTAACACTCTCACCTGTGTTAATGAGAGAATCACTGACATGATGTCAGCTGGTCCTTTTGTGGCCGGGCTGAAATACAGTGGAAATGTTTTGGGATTAAAGGCCTGATTCAGAGCCGCTCGTAAGCGGCCGCTCGTTCGTTCCGAGCGATGTTTGCACCACTGCGCATGCGTACGGATCGTAATACGCATGCGCGAACCAGTCAGTGAGGCCGAAAATCGTTAGTTCGCTAAATAGCGAATGCCTGCTATTTTGAGTGACAGGAGGAGGCGTATGTGGTGGTAACAGGGGAAGGTGCTTGTAAACGGGGAGTGGAGATCAGAACGCAGGCGTGCTTAAAGGTCAAAACGGGCTTTTTATGGGTGTGCATAATTAATACAGCAGCGTCATTGACCACATCACTGTGTTTTATAGTCAGAAGTGCTCGCAAGATTGTGGTAGGAAAAACCAACCACAAGAATAGCAAGCAGTTCATACGCTGGTCGATGTACTCGATTAATCTAATAAACAGCGGACATGACGTAGGATGCGAGCGGCCAGGGGGCGTAGTTTTCCAAAAAACGACTGCAAGTTTTGTTCGCTCGTTCGAGGCGTGAACAGACCTCAAA
Source organism: Taudactylus pleione (assembly GCA_031769625.1). Taxonomy (NCBI): domain Eukaryota; kingdom Metazoa; phylum Chordata; class Amphibia; order Anura; family Myobatrachidae; genus Taudactylus; species Taudactylus pleione. Next base: position 32,661,863 of record JAUIMM010000031.1, on the reverse strand, counting down.
GAGCGAACGGTTCATTTGAATAGCCACCCCTTTTTTCTGAACGAGAGAGCGCAAATAGCGTCCGGCTCTGAATCAGGCCCTAAGTTCATTGTCATGGCAAAGAGGGACTTTACAATTAATTGCAATTCATCTGATCACTCTTCATGACATTCTGGAGTCTATGCAAATTGCCATCATAAAAACTGAAGCAGCAGACTTTGTGAAAACCAATACTTATGTCATTCTCAAAACTTTTGGTCATGGCTGTATATTTCAGGAATATAGGAATGTCATTGTGTTTTATATGCCAACTTTACCAAATCTACAACTTCGCCCACCTATTAGCATGTTAAGCATGTTATTCTACAGACGCACAGCAGGACAGGGTTATATGTCCTTGAGGAATTATATAGATGTTCCTCCACTGTATTACCTACACTAGTCATGTTACATTTGTAACATACAATTGAATCTGCAGTTCAGCAATTTATAAAGTTTAAGCAGCTTGTTTTGTTTTTTTATATTTCGTAGTATTCCTTTCCATCATTGCTGTACAGTAGTACTAACAAAGACATGGTCACCCAACTGTTACTCAGCTGAGCATTGTACATTACTGAGTGCTGAGTACAGGTACCTAAAATATCCACTGTCTGTTTTCTCTTCCTAACTGCACACATGGAAGCATTGTATAGTCACGCGACATCTTACATTGTGCTTAACGCTCCATTTCCAGTTTATGGAGAAGGGGCTGTTTGAGATAGAGGCAGTCTGGAACTCATAAAGCAGACACATGTTCTGCTCTTAGGATAGAGCCAGGCTTTGTATAGCCACTTTTCCAGACAATTTGACACAGTTTAAAAGCTCTCTTTGGCAAAGTGCTTGCAAAAAGGAAACCCAGGAAGGCTTATTTACAAATGCCGTTTACAGGCCTGTCCATTCTTACTCTGAAGGGCCATCAGGCTTTCCATGATGTATTTTCATGCATACTTAGAACATATGAAGCTTCTGTACCAGGGTACACTACGCACAGGCTTCCGTCATTTAAATGAAAATAGGGGATGATGCCAGGTATGTTTGTATCTATTTACCTACAGTACTCAGTGATTCTTGTAATCAGCGGGCTAACGCTATCTTCAGCTTGGTAAGCCTTACAGCTTTGCAGACCCATACAAACATATGGGAGCTGTGGCTGGTGTAGGAAATAGAGGGACCTCAGCAGTTATGGAGATATCTGCTGCAGCCCCACTGTGGTACATTCGGGGGATACTTAATATTTGCGGGTACACTCGTAAACAGATGTCCATGAGGTTCTGAACCAGGTCCCAACATTTTTACCTTAAAATAGGGATTTTCCCACACTTTTCTCCTGCTCAGGGGCTGAGAGAAAAAAGCTGCGATAAATCCTATCGATCATCCAGCACACCACCAACCCACCAACGACGGGCCAGCGTGATCGCGGGTCCCTATGTAACCTGGACGATATCGACCAGGTTGGCCTGCATGCACGGCTGACGGACGATATCGTTATCGTCCATACATGCCCGCGCATCGCTGGTCGCTTGAGGGTTGGAAGGCACACAAAAATTAATGATAACGATATTGTTATCGTTCATTTTTATCGTACCGTATGTACGCACCATAACAACTTCTTGTAATGTGATGCTGTTAATGTTCCATCATTGAAGAATGGTCCCACAATACGAGTATCCCACAAACCACACCATACCAACTGTTTTTCTGAGACTGCAACCCTACAGGCCTCCATCCAGTGTGGTTCCGTTTGTTTGTCACCATTGGCGAAGAAATTTAGCTTCATCACTAAACAATACCTGGTGTAGAAAATGAGGGCTCAGTTGAAGTTGCTGTGTGACCCAGTGTAGACAAAATTCTAAAAACGGCCGTACGACTAATCCCACATTCATGAGACAGACGACGAGTGCTATGTTGTGGGCTCTTTGAAAATGATGCCGGGACAGCACTTGTTGCTTCATCTGTAACAATTTTTGGTCGTCCACTTTTTTGTTTATCTGCAACTGATTTGGTTTCTTTAAATTTGTCAAGGAGTTTGGCAACTGCACTTACAGTATTAATGGGTGGCCTATTTGGGTGATGTTGGTTGAAATCATCTGCAATAGCACGTGCTTCATTCTCCAGATATCAAAAGAAAACTTATTTAATACTCGAGAATGAATAAAGATATGTTAAAACGAAGACACCTGTGTTTCTTATGAAATTCTGCATCTGTTTGATATGTCACATGACTACATTCCCAATTAAAAAATTAGAGTTGCATCCAAGATGGCAGCCATACTGGTGATATACCCTACAAAGTTTTCCCCCACTCCCATATCATATGTGTAGACACAGGATTAATATTTCCTTACTCATTTCCTTTTTATAGGGGTATTTACACACTTATGGCCCACCCTGTATATGGAGGAGGGTTTAGCTCCACTTAATAAAATTATTAATAAAAATTACATATATATACATATATAAATAAAATTAAATATTTGAGCTTTTATGCACAGTATGTTCCCTCTCTCATTACAGGTATTACATATTCCAGTTTTGGATATAAAGATTTTACAATTTGTAGCAGCAACAGTGCCAAAGATTTCCCTTCATTCCTCCAGAGATATTAATAGGCTCAATTCAATTCAGCATGATGTTTGGTCCGATTAAAGGATTTATTCTACAAATCCGACAAAAGTGCTGGGCCGGCACTTTAGTCGGAGAATGTCGGTTCTTGCGACTAAACAACCATCTTAACTGGCCGCTGTCGGACCAAATAGCGCTGTGGATTGAATATCTCTGGAAACTCCTTCCCAGGGCTATTCAGCATCGCGCTGAATTGAATCGAGCCCAATGTGTAACTGGTTATTCATGAGTAAAAAGCTGAACTTCTTTACACCTTATTTTGATTTCAGATGGTCCAAAAAACACTCAGAGTGGAAGTTTCAAAAAACGAGACAAACCTGGCTCCTCATGAACATGTATGACGAAGAGAAGGTGTGTAACCAATTTATCACCTGTGCTTGCCATGTTCATAATCTGCTAATGTGAACTTTGTTATTTCTGATAAAAAATACTGCAACGTGCAGCTTTAGGAGATGTTGGATTACAAAGATGGAGCACTGTATGGGCCAGACTCTACAGCTACATCCCTGTGTGCTAAGTTATATTGTTTATGAAAATTGGTAAGAAGATCATTAGACTGTGACCTCCCCTTCACCATCCTATTTCTACTTACGCCATGCTGGGCACCAGAACAGTTCAAATGTTTCTCTAAGCAAACCAAACAATCAATTCTGACCGAAATTGTTTCCGAAAGGCAGGATTGTCCTGCCACAATCAGGACGGTTGGGAGGTCTAGAAACCCTTTTAGGGTGTACATAGCTATTGTGTGCACAAAGGGGGCTGTCGTCATGGCAACGCAGTGGAGGAAGGTTGTTGTCGATATTACGCCTCCCCCTATAGAAGTCCAGGTAATTTGTACCCGTTGCCCCCACCTCTCGGCACCCGTGTAGACATTGCCCAAATAAAAAGCACCGAAATGATCATGTGAATGTTTATAGCATTGAAATGCATGTTTATATTTAGCATAGAACTGTCATGAATAGACTTTGGCGTGAGTTGGTCAGGTTATCATGTGTTGCAATACGTGGAAGTAACATGTACTATTTTTACTAGAGCGCAGCTTTAAATTAGAGTACAGCTTTAATAGCATTAATGTCAGTGATTGTGGGTCCCATCACATATTATGGGGGTGAGGGCAGGCAGCAGTTGGGACAGTGCTGGGGGCAGGTAGCAGTTGGGGTAGATCTGAGGGTAAAGGCAGAGAGAAGTTGGGGTATAACTGGGGGTAGAGAGGAGTAAGGGCAGGCAGTGCTGGGGGTGGGTAGGGAGGGGATAAGTGCAGACAGCAGTTGCAACAGTGCTACAGGGCAAGGAGAGGGCTAAGGGCAGGCAGTGCTGGGGTTAGGGAGGGGGCAAGGGTAGATGGCAGCTGGCGTAGTACTGGTGGGCAAGTAGTGGGTGAGATGCTTTCACTGGCATTGCACAGACAGGTACCAACACACACTGGCAGCACCATGGCACCACACAGAAGGCTCCAACTATACAATAGCACCACCCTGGCATTGCACAGAAGGCTCCCACCACACATGGCCACAATAGAGCAGGGTCCCACCATACTGGGAAATGAGGGTCCCACAGCACAATGGAGAACACCTGGTGCAACACAAGGGGCCTTAGCTCCCCCTGGTCCCCGAATGTTCCACACAGTATGGCACCACCACAAACTGGTAACGCTGTCACTGCACAGCAAAATAGTGCCCCACCACACACTGGCAGCCCCACTGGTTAACATAGGATGTATCCCCAGAGAGAGACTACTCACAGTCCAGTTGCTTCTTCTTGGGGTGACCACATGGGTTGTGGCCTTGCAGATGATCCTAATGCAATCCGTATTACTCTGGTCGGACATTGCTACTCTGGGCGGGGACCTGGCATGAAGAGGATCGGGCCCGGGAGGAGAATGGGGGAATCTGACCTCACCTAGCCGCAGAACTGAGCATGGAAGCCCGGGGAACAGTCACACTGTCAGCCCATGCGGCGCAGAAAAAGGCAGCCTGACATGTCATAATGTCACTTGGCCGGCAGCTGCAGCGCGCACACACAGCGCGTCCTGCAGGACCCGGTCTTTTTAAAAAACTGGGTCCCTTAGTGCCTGTACCATGTAAATACATGCTATAGCGTGTACTTTGCGATCACTGAATGTTTCAGATGAGCGTAAAGGCTCCTGCATCTTTTAGATGAATTCTAACTCCTAATTTTGCAGCTACATGTAATGTTTTTACATGAGTCATACTCATTATTGCTGGATAGTATTAATGAGTACTATCCAGCAATAATGGGGTGTGGGGTGCATTTTGGAAAATAATTTCTGCAAATATAAAGTTTTGAAATGCCCTCGTTCATGGGAGACAATACTACAGTACAATGAAATCAATCTATCTAAAATCTGGAAAGAAAGGAGAGCTCTGCACTGCCACCTGCTGGCCTGCATTGCATTTTTTTTCCCTTTATGTTTTATTCAGAGTTTTCAATCATTTTCTACATGGGTTACCATCGGCAGCCCATTTGCATTATTTGTTACCACCAACATTTGCAAAGAAAGACATTTGTAATGAAGATACTTGCCATCGATAAAAATGTTTAGGCACTGCTATAAATAAAAGCAATTAATGTGTTATATAAACAAAATATTTAAAAAAATTACACGAGAATATAATAAAGTGCCCCTACATATGTGTCCCATGTTACAATTTAATAAAAAAAAAATTGACAATATAGGCCACATGCTTTTTTTAATACAATTACAGATGTACACTATTTTTTCTTTTAATTTTTAGCTTTAATGATTATATTTTTTTTAACTTTTATTATTTTTAATTAAGTAGAACCTAGCGTCTCCTCTAGGCTGTTTTAGTGGGGCACCGCGTCCTGCCCAATTTCAAAAGGGCAGATTGCGCCCTGCCCTTTAGGAGGTGCCCCGCTAAAACAACATGGCAGGTGCCGTCCTCATCCGCGGGTCGCAGTGTCCTGCGGGTGAGAGAAATTGCGGTGCAGTGATCACCGCCGGTGAATAGATGGCTTGGGGGCAGCCCGGAATGTTCATAAGTGTCGGGCACACCCCCAAGAGTGATGAGAAAGAGGAGTGACCACGTCCCCTTTTCAGACGCGCGCATGAGTGTCACTTTCTACTCCTGCGCCGGACCTAGCGTGAACACTAGAACCTGGCATATATATTAACACTAGCTGGAGTACCCGGCGTTGCCCGGGATTTTCAGAATGTTTGTTTACACATCATCCTCCAACAAACCTCTCCATAGGCAGGCCACACGAAAAGTGTGACCAACTTCCCCATCCACAGTCCTAAGGTCTTCGAAGGATGTAGGACCTGTAACGGTGTAAAGCAAACTTCGGCGATAGAAGCATTCAAAACTTGTTGGATGTACAGTGTAAACATGGCCAAGAGCTTCTGTTGCTCTGATACCAGGATGACTGTGCACTTCCTGGTTGCAGGATCGCACTATGAAATGCACAGCAACTACTTCCAGTTCCTTGTGCAGCTGTTTCCGGTATTCAGGGTCTGCACGGTGTATAAGATTCATCCAATCGGTTTTACCCTTCAGGAGCTGACAAAGGAATGAACCGGAAGTAGCCTCTGTGCGTTCCATAGTGCGGTCCAGCAACCAAGGAGGTAGGCAAAATAGTTTGGTCGCCACTGTTGACGACATCTAGTTGTGTAAGCTCATGCATGAGCAAGTATAAATAAAAATGTGTGCTGCAGAGCTGCATTTTTGCATCCCAGTATAGTTGCCATCTTTGTGGTCCTGATTCTAAATCAGATGGATCTCTCCTCATGGATGCAGATAGCAATTTTTACCATATTCAGACTCATAATAAGCCTGGCTTAATATCAATACGTAGAGATGTGCGCCGACCCTCGTGCTTTGATTTTGGATCTTAATCTCCCCTGGTTTTGGATCTGAATCTGGTTTTGGATTTTTTTTACTTGGTGTTTTGTGTTTCGGTTTTGGATCTGGATTTTTTTCTTAAAATATCATAAAAACAGCTAAAATCACATATATGGGCCTGTTTTTGTTCCTACAGTATTATTAACCTCAATAACATTTATTTCCAAGCATTTCCAATCAAATTTGACCACCTAACAATATTATTTTTTTCATCTAGTTAAGGCCAAAAGGTTGCATCCAGCTAGCTGGCTGACTAAGCTAAGCGACACAGTGGGCGGCACTAATGTGGCAGTTCAGCTTCCACGTTCCAACACAGATACAGTGTGTTATACAGTATGGGTTGGATACACCAATAGTGCACTTATTGTGACAGCAGTGTCAACAGTGCGGGGTTGCTGGCAGTGTCCTCAATGCGGAAGTGCCTTCAGTGTTGGCAGTGTGGCGGTGTTGGCAGAATGGGGGCCCTGGCAGTGTCCTGAATGCATAGTATCGGCAGAGCGGGGGTGCCAGCGGTGTCCTTAGTGCAGGAGTGCTGACAGTGTCGGCTGTGCAGGGATGCCTTCGGTGCGGGAGTAGCAGCAGTGTGTGGTCGCTGACGGAGTCCTCAATACGTGGGGCAGTAGTGCGGGGGTTGCTGGCAGTGTCCTTAGTGCAGGGTGTCGCCAAAGCAGGGGTACCAGCGGTGTCCCCAGTGCATGTGTGCTGACAGTGTCGGCAGTGCAGGGTTGCCGGTGGTGTCCTCAGTGTGGGAGTGTCGGCAGTGCGGGGGTTGATGATGGCGGTGCTGGCAGTATCCTCAGTGAAGGGTACCGGTGATGTCGGCAGTGCGGGGATGCCAGCGTTGTCTTTAGTGCAGGTTTGCTGGCTGTGTCGGCAGTGCAGGGGCTGCTGATGGTGTCCTCAATACTTGGAATGGCAGTGCTGCGGTGCTGGCAGTGTCCTCAGTGAAGGGTACCAGCAATGTCAGCAGGGCGGGGATGCCAGCGGTTTCCTCAGTGCAGGTTTGCTGACTGTGTCGGCAGTGCAGGGGTGTTCTCAATGCAGGGTGCTGGTGGTGTCGGCAGAGCGGGGGTGCCAGCGGTGTCCTCAGTACATGTGTGCTGACAGTGTCAGCAGTGCAGGGGTGCTGGTGGTGTCCTCAGTGTGGGAGTGTCGGCAGTGTGGGGGGTCATTGACGGTGTCCTCAGTACGTGGGGTAGCAGTGCAGGGGTGCTGGCAGTGTCGGCAGCGGGGGAGTCGGCAGGCGCCATCTTCTTTTGCTTCCCGTGTGCATATTAAATGGCCTTAACGCTGATTGGCTGAGAGCCGTGACAGACGGCTCTGTCAGCCAATCAGCATTAAGCCCGCTCAGTACAAAACCTCATGACCCGTCAGTGGGATCGTGAGGTTTTGCCTCGGGTGAGGGATCCGGGGCAGGCAGGGAGATCCGAGCTTGGCTCGGCTCGCCCCGGATCCCCGAAATTCGGGTGGGTTCGGTTCTCTGAGAACCGAACCCGCTCATCCCCAATCAATAGTTTTTATAAATTCATACAGCATTTAAAAGGTACTGTAAACTCCACGTGAGAGCCATAGTAAATGATGTTCAGAGACTTAGATTATATGCTACAGAATAAAATTCCATAATTCCTTAGTATGTAGCAAAATGCATGTTATAAAATCAAATTATGAAATTTAACAAAAATAAAATTTTTATATTTTTATTATTGACCTTGCAGATGGCCCAAGAACAATGGTGTCCAAATCTGCATCTAACTATAAACCAAACAGGACAATGCTTTTATTCTTCTTTGGCGTTTTAGGTGTAGAACAATGAGAGATCTTGGCTTGTAAACTGTGGATTTGTATAGAAAGACAAAAGGACAGAAGGAAAAACTTTTGCTTTTATATAGTAGATAGTAGAGATAGAAAAAAAAATAGCAGATAAGCTAAATCCTTTTCTAATTCCGTACCTGACCTGTAGAGGGCGAATGCTATGCAAAAATTGTGTTTTTTAATTGATTAAAGATGAACAGTAATTAATTCCGATTTAAAAAATTTTTAGTTGCCTCCGCCGTGTTTGAATACGCTCGTATGTAACATTTCACGGTCTTAGCTTGTAAACTGTGGATTTGTATAGAAAGACAGAAGGACAAATTTTTGAATTTATATAGTAGATATAGGCTCATGCCATAGTCACCAGTTCTAACATTAGGCGAGCGCTCTGTCAGGAATTATCTGGATTTCACTAAATCCAGAAATCTTTTCTATGCAGGAAACACCAATGATCATTTCACAGTATTTTCCTGCCTGTTATCAGGGTACTACTACTGTGACAGATCATAGTCCCCATTGATAATATTGATACCAGGGTGCTACTTTGATGCATGGACAGGGCAGCCTTACTATTACACCGGGTGCGCGGCCGAGGACAGTGCCGCAGCCGGCATACGCTATGGCCACACTACCCGCATCCTTCAAAGCACTGCTGAGACAAATCAGTGTGCAAGTGCAGGCAGCCGGGAGCTGCGGGCAAAGGCCAGCCGGGAAGTGACTGTGCGGCACAGCCACTTCACAGCGGCCACATGAACCCCTTATGTCAGCCACATCCCTGTCTCCCTCCCGCTGGCTGAGCTGGCCACCAGCAGAGGATGTGTTAGCACCGATTTCTCCTGCCTGCATCATGTCACCTCTGCTGCAGGAGGAGCCCCCATGGTGCGAAGAGGGGGGGTCTGTAGGAGCTTTATTCCAACCACTGCTGGCTCATCCACAATGGTAATATAGCATTTCCAACTCTACATCCAGTGTGTATAAGTCATATCGGGAACACTGTGCTCTATGGAAGTGTATAGGTATAGGTACCTGGCAATGAGAGAGAAGGGGGTAAGAGGAATGATTATTTTGGTAATAGCTGCTGAATATTGGAGAAAAGATCTGGGATCTGACTGCACTATGCAAAGTAAAGGATGCATGCAGAAGTAGAACTGTTTCCATCCATTCATTGTGCTCTGCCTGTACATGTTTTGTGCTGTAAGGTGCACAGTATGACCATGTAACCTGTAGGTTGTGCCCAGTCTGGAGCATTAGGAAAGTTACAGTACAGGTGAGGGCTCAGTGCCTGACACTAAAGGATGTATTTATTACAGTCCATATTGCGAGGGATATTTTCATTTTTGAAAAAAATGTCCCTGCTATGTACTAAAGTTAAGTCGCAGGCACAGCGGTCTGAGGATGGCATAAACAAACAGGGCCAAACCCCCTATAGTTTGGTACATATGGGACAGATCATAGTCCCCATTGATAATAATGGGGACTGCGATCTACACCAGTAGTTAGCCTTTTGCATGAATCTCCTGCATTATGCTGTTAGTACATAGCGGTGATACAAAGAATTCTGCAGAAATTGTAGTTTCTGCATAATTTTATGAAAGACCGCCATAATGAATAGGCCCCATAGTGCTTTAACTTTATCTGTGTATGATATAATTTATTCCATTAAGTGGTGCCAAAATGCATATATATATATATATATATATATATCTTTATTTGCTTACCAAAAAAAATGAGGCTCGGGCTGGCCCTGTTCAGGGGTTGTGGAAATCCCAAGGACATTACTTTCCTTTCTTTGATTAAATGTATTGTTATGGTTTGTTATTAAGATTAAGAGTAGTGTATGGCCTATCACTAGTGTATTTAGTTATACCACTTCTTTCTTCTCTTCCCATCTTCTAACGTCAAGTTCAATCATTTCTGCTTTGGAAAAAGTTTGTGACATAGTTAATGCCCCCTGGGCATTGGTGGACATTGTGATCCTGGACACACTTCACAGCTTGTTTCTTCTTTTTTTCATCCTCTTGTCTCTTCTCTGGCCTCATTTTGTCTCGTATTTGCACTCACCTTGTCTCATCTTTGTATCCTCTTCTCTCTTCCTGTGCCTCCTCTTCTCTCTTCCCTGGCCTCCTCTTCTCTCTTCCCTGGACTCCTCTTCTCTTGCCTCCTCTTTTCTCTTCCCTGGACTCTTTTTTTTTTTTCTCTTCCCTGGCCTCCTTTTTTCTCTTCCCTGATCTCCTCTTTTCTCTTCCCTGGCCTCCTCTTTTCTCTTCCCTGGCCTTCTATTCCCTGGCCTCCTCTTTTCTCTTCCCTGGCCTTCTCTTTTCTCTTCCCTGGCCTTCTCTTTTCTGGCCTTCTCTTCCCTGGCCTTCTCTTCCGTCTTCCCTGGCCTTCTCTTCCCTGGCCGCCTCTTTTCTCTTACCTGGCCTTCTCTTCCCTGGCCTCCTCTTTTCTCTTCCCTCGCCTCTTTTCTCTTCCTTGGCGTCCTCTTGTCTCTGACCTCCTGCTCTCTCTTCCCTGGTCTCCTCCTCTTTCATCCCTGGCTGCCTCTTGTCTCTTCCTTGGCCTCTCTTTCTTGGTCTCCTTTTGTCACTTCCATGGACTGCTCTTATCTCTTCTCTGGCCTCTTCATATCTCTCCTGGCCTCCTTTTGTCTGTCCTTGTTTTTCAGAACCATAGGCTTATAACATATATAGGAGTCTCTTATAAATATGCTATCTTATTGAAGTGCTGCCCTGCTGTTGTACCTAAGACGTGAACCCCAACAATCCTGAAACTGATACGATTCGGCCAACAGTCTAGTCACCCAGGAGCCATCTCTCAAGTTGATCCTTTAGCTTTTCTTTCAAACACCTCGAAGCTCTGCCGACATCACACAAACTGATGATCTCATCATGCACTTGACTGTGAATTCAGACTTCTTCAAGCACACAAGTTATTGTCACGGGATGGCCTTCTGAGTGTTTTGTTTTTCATTAGCACCAGCTACCGTAACATCCTACACAATGGACCAGATGTTCTCTGCAGCTGTCTAGGAATTAGTTGCAAGCCAAAAAGCCAGTGTTCATTAACCGCACCTGGTTCATATAACTGTGGCTTGCAGGCATGCATCTCATTGTGCATCTTATAGGTTAACCCATGAACCGCTGAAGCCTGCTGTAGTCAGAAACAAAAGAAGAAAATTCTTGTATTCAGATATTGTGAAACTCCACCTGAGAGATCACTGCAGGAGCCAAGAGCAGGATTTCAGATTAGGGTGAATTCCAAAAGCTAGAATAGAATGAATCATTTCACAGAGCAAAACTGGATTTCCAGAACTATATTGCAAAATGCTAAATCATGTATTTGAGAAATACATCCCATGCATTTATGAACATGAATATAAGACTGAACAATATTTCTCTGCATTGCATTTCCATTGTTATATGCTACTAAAATATTTTGTTTAAGGATTTTTTTTAAGGTGAGTAGATCCCAGGCACATATTTACCCCCTGGTTATTATCTCTTCTGGCTGTAGTCCTTCTTAAAGTTCTGGTCATCCCAGAGTAATTACTATGGTGTTTGTGGCACTATTTGTTACAGGCTTTATGGTGGAGAGATACTCCAGAACTTGTTACTTCCTAATTAGTGTAATGTATATGTTCTATTCTGAAAAGCCATTGTCACGACCAGGGTTTCCCGGCATGCCGGCCGGCAGGTATTACCTGTGAGGACGCTATGGGGAGGGGCGTCTGGCGGTGGCGTTGTTATCTGGTGGGGTGCAGTAGTCCTGTGCAGGCATACTGTCACTCTGGTCTGGTTAGGCCTGGTGGTGCTTCCGTTCCGCTCTGGCATGGGCGCTGCCATCTTGCCTCCGGTCATGTGACCTAGTCGCCCTATCCTGGTGTGTCACATGCTCACTTTGGCCTGTCACAGTGCAGCACTGGGTATTTAAGGGAGTGCCGAGCTTCCTCTCATTGCCAGTGCAACGTGTTTCTCAGCGAGAGCTGAGAGAGAGAGTTCCTGTGCTCATTCACCTGTCTGTTGGGATCATTACCTAGCCTGCTTCACCCTTCACACTTCAGCCTGCAATTCACTTCAGCCTGCAATTCACTTCAGTCTGCAATTCTTTTCAGCCTCACAAACCCTGGAATACTGGACTACATTCTGTTATCACTACCTGGACTTTTTCCCATTGCTTCACTACAGTTTCCCAAGTGCACTGTAGTGCTATACCCTGACTTTTTTTGTTTTTCCACATTCATGTCTGTTAAGCCACTCATTAAAAACTCCACGTTTATTTTTAAATCTGCTTCAGTGTCTGCTCCTTTTACCACCCCGGCCCACAACAAAACCAGAGCCTCACAGTGTGCACTGACCCATGGACCCGGCCATGGGACAGGAGTCTGGAGCGGTTTTATTCCGATGTATTGCAGACCGCTTGGAAAACCTGGAAGCTATGCAACATCAAATGGCTTAGTTTCTACAAGAAATGTCCAAACAACAGGATAATCTGCAAACCTCCTTGTCTACCTCTAATGTAACTATAGTTACCTCTACTACTCCGCCTGATAATACCAGTTGCAGGGCATCCCCTCGACTACAACTTCCTATGCCAAGTAAATTTAACGGCAACCCCAAGCTCTGCCGCGGATTCCTGAATCAGTGCGATATACATTTCACCCTACAGCCTGACAACTTTCCCACTGCTAGAACCAAAGTGGCCTACCTGGTGTCTCTGTTGTCTGGTCCCGCCTTGGATTGGGCTTCCCCACTCTGGGAGCGTTCAGATTCTCTACTAGACAACTATACAGACTTCGTAACATCATTCAGGAGGATTTTTGATGAACCTGGGCGAACGGTATCAGCCTCATCTAGCATTATGTCACTGAAACAAGGAACCCGTCCCGTCAGCCAATATGTAGTACAGTTCCAGATTTTGGCATCAGAGCTCAAATGGAACGAGGAAGCCCTCATCTCAGATTTCTGGCATCGGCTTTCCGACCGTCTGAAGGACGACTTGGTCACCCGCGACCTTCCTTCTAATCTCAATGATCTGATTTCTCTCTGTAACAAGGTCAATCTCCGCTTTAGAGAACGTCAGGCCGAGAAACAAAGAACTGAACACACTAAGTCTGTCACTCTTCCTTCCTCTACCCATCCATCTCCTCCTCCTACAGATGAAGAGCCAATGCAGGTGAATCATACCCACCTCTCCACAGAAGAACGCCAGAGAAGAATATCAAAAAACCTCTGCCTATACTGTGGAGAATCGGGTCACCTGGTGGCCACCTGTACCCGCAAGCCGGGAAACGCCCGTTCCTAACTGACCCTGGGCACATCAAGTTAGGAGTAATCTGTCCGTCCCCAACTTCCAAAGACTTTGTCCTGATCTTGGCCATAGATGTCTAGCCTAAACCTGCCTTTGTCACTGCTCTACTAGATTCTGGAGCAGCCGGAAACTTTATGACCTCTAGTCTCGTTGATAAATTACGAATTCCCTCTTCTACCCTGGATCATTCAATCTCTCTGACTGCTGTAGACGGACGTCATCTGGCTAACAGAGTTGTCACCAAGGATACTCAGCCAGTGCTAGTCCGCATTGGAGCACTCCATTTTGAGTATCTAAAATTTCTCGTGATTCCTGAGGCTTCCCAAGAAGTCGTTCTAGGGTTAACCTGGTTGCTTCTGCACAATCCCAGGATAGTCTGGTGCTCTATGCAAATTCTTTCATAGAGAGTTGAGTGTCAGAGATCCTGTCTTCCCAAGATACGACCTATGAGGAAAACAGTTAGTACCTCCAACTATTCCCAAAGAGTATCCACTGTTTGCTGACGGTTTTTCTGAAAAACAAGCTAATATCTTGCCTCCTCACAGGGAATGGGATTGGCCCATCGAATTGTTGCCTGATAAGATGCCTCCTCGAGGTCGCACCTATCCTCTATCCTTGCCAGAGACCAAAGCAATGTCCGAGTACACACGGGAGAATTTAGAGAAAGGGTTCATTCGTCCCTCTACATCTCCTGCTGGAGCTGGATTCTTTTTCGTCGGGAAGAAGGATGGTGGGTTAAGACCATGTATAGATTATCGAGGCCTTAATGACATAACAGTCAAGAATCAATACCCTCTTCCGTTGATTACAGAGCTATTCGACAGAGTCAAGGGATCCATCATTTTTTCTAAATTAGACCTACGAGGGGCCTATAACCTTATTCGTATCCGTGCGGGAGATGAGTGGAAATCTGCTTTTAATACCAGAGATGGGCACTTTGAATATCTTGTGATGCCCTTCGGCTTATGCAGTGCTCCTGCTGTCTTTCAAGGCTTCGTCAACGAGATTTTCCGGGATTTGTTGTATGTCTCCGTAGTCGTTTATCTGGATGATATACTGATTTTTTTTCCTCCTCTCTAGAGGAGCACCATAAACGTGTGAAGGAACTGCTGTCTCGTTTAAGAAAAAAACATCTCTATTGTAAACTAGAGAAATGTGTCTTCAGTGTGCCATTCCTTGGTTATGTCATCGGTTCCAGTCTGGAAATGGACCCCAAAAAGGTTCAGGCAATTCTAGATTGGTCCCGACCCCAGACATTGAAAGCCATCCAGAGACTGCTCAGATTCGCCAATTACTATAGACGCTTTATTAAAGGATTTGCGTCCCTGTTAGCTCCCATCACAGCGTTGACTCGTAAAGGTGCTAATCCTACTCTATGGACTCCTGAAGCTGAGACAGCCTTCCAGCTTTTGAAACAAGCTTTTATCACTGCTCCAGTGTTAAGACAACCAGACGTGGATAGACTTTTTCTGTTGGAGGTAGATGCATCTTCTGGGGGAAGTGGGAGCAGTTCTATCTCAACGGTATGAGGATAACCGAGTTCACCCTTGTGGCTTCTTCTCCAAGAAGTTTTCTCCTGCTGAAAAAATTATGCTATTGGTGAACAAGAACTTTTGGCAGTTAAGATGGCACTTAAAGAGTGGCGATACCTATTGGAAGGTGCTAAATTCCCTTTTACTGTCTTCACCGACCATAGAAACCTCCTCTTCCTCAAAAATATCCAGTGTGTAAGTCCTCGTCTGGCCAGATGGGCAATATTCTTTGCTCGATTCCATTTTTCTCTGACCTTTCGCTCTGGAGCCCTCAATCAGAAAGCCGATGCTCTGTCTAGATCATTTCCCTGTTACAACAATACTGAAACCTCGCGCAGTACCACACAGATACAGCCTCCTACTGGGAAAACCATTGTGGCCCCGGAGTTAAGGAAGCAGCTGCTCACATGGGCTCACTCCTCATGCTTCGCAGGTCATTCTGGTACTCGGAAGATCCTGGAATTTTTTAAAAGGTCCTACTGGTGGCCCTCGATGAAGACTGACATATTGGAGTTTGTCTCTTCATGTACCCCATGTGCCCAGCACAAAATCCTCCCGTCAAGCCCCAGCGGGTGAGTTGTTGCCTCTACCCATTCCATCACGTCCATGGACGCACCTCTCCATGGACTTTGTAACGGACTTACCAAGTTCAGAGGGCTACACCACCATCTGGGTCGTGGTGGATCGATTTTCGAAGATGGTCCAGTACGTCCCTCTAAAGAAATAACCCACAGCTTCTGATATGGCTCATTTGTTTGTCCAGCACATATTCCGCCTGAATGGACTCCCTGCAGAAATAGTCTCAGATCGTGGCGTTCAATTTGTGGCAAAGTTTTGGAGAGCCTTATGTTCCATTCTGCAAGTAAAATTAAATTTTTCCACAGCCTACCCCCACAGAGTAATGGATCCGCAGAAAAAGTCAACCAGGACCTTGAGACTTTTCTAAGAATATTCATGTCATCATCCCAAGACAACTGGTCCGAGTTACTGCCCTGGGCCGAATTCGCACACAATGCCTCATATCATTCCTCTACGAATCAAACTCCATTCCAGGTGGTTTACGGTCTTCACCCTCGAGTACCTGAATTCCGGAGCCTGATGGCTTTTGAAGTTCCAGCCGTAGAGGATAGTGTACAGAGATTTGCATCCATATGGGCTCGAGTGCACACTGATTTGGAGAAGACGTCCTCTCGCTACAAACTACAAGCAGACAGGAGGCGAAGGAACGTTCCTTGCATGACAGTTGGAGGCCAGGTTTGGTTGTCCACCCGGAACCTACGCCTCAGAGTCCCTTCCATGAAGTTTGCCCAATGTTAATCGGACCCTTCTCCATCACAGAAATCATCAATCCTGTGGCTTATCGCCTTCAGCTTCCCTCTTACTTAAGAATTCCAACTCCTTCCACATTTCCTTACTTAAGCCATTAATCCTAAACAAGTTCCTCAAAGTTATCCCTGTTCTCTCTCGTATCCAGACTGCTAGAGGTGTGGCGTTCGAGGTCTCCCAGGTTCTGGATTCTCGTGTCCGCAGGGGTCGATTACAGTACCTTCTGGATTGGAAGGGTTACGGCCCGGAAGAACGCTGTTGGACTGATGCCCGGGATAGCCATGCTCCCGAAATAGTCAGGAAATTCCATGCTGTCCATCCTGAAAAGCCTGGTGAGTGTCCTGAGGCCACCCATAAGGGGGGGGTGGTACTGTCACGACCAGGGTTTCTCGGCATGCCGGCTGGTAGGTATTACCTGTGAGGACGCTATGGCGAGGGGCGTCTGGCAGTGGCGCTGGTATCTGGCAGGGTACATTGGCTGCGCGTAGTCCTGTGCAGGCATACTGTCACTCTGGTCTGGTTAGGCCTGGTGGTGCTTCCGTTCCGCTCTGGCATGGGCACCGTTATCTTGCTTCCGGTCATGTGACCTAGTCGCCCTATCCTGGTGTGTCACATGCTCTCTCTGGCCTGTCTCAGTGCAGCACTGGGTATTTAAGGGAGTGCCGAGCTTCCTCTCATGGCCAGTGCAACGTGTTTCTCAGCGAGAGCTGAGAGAGAGAATTCCTGTGCTCATTCACCTGTCTGTTGGGATCAGTACCTAGCCTGCTTCACCCTGCCTGTTCCAGCCCCGCTGGCTCCTGCTTCCTCCTTTGCCTCTCCCTTGCCTGAGTACCTGTGTCAGCTGTTACCCTGCACCTTGCCTCCACTTGCAGTTTCCCTGGACATTATTTCTCAGCCTGCCATTCACTTCAGCCTGCCATTCACTTCAGCCTGCCATTCACTTCAGCCTGCAATTCACTTCAGCCTGCAATTCACTTCAGCCTGCCATTCACTTCAGCCTGCAACTCACTTCAGCCTGCCATTCACTTCAGCCTGCCATTCACTTCAGCCTGCCATTCACTTCAGCCTGCAACTCACTTCAGTCTGCAACACATTTCAGCCTGCAATTCTTTTCAGCCTCGCAAACTCTGGAATACTGGACTACCTTCTGTTATCACTACCTGGACTTTTTCCTATTGCTTCACTACAGTTTCCCAAGTGCACTTTAGTTCTATACCCTGACTTTTTGTTTTTCCACATTCATGTCTGTTAAGCCACTCATTAAAAACTCCACGTTTATTTTTAAATCTGCTTCAGTGTCTGCTCCTTTTACCACCCCGGGCCCACAACAAAACCAGAACCTCACAGCCATGTTGTTAAACAAGCGCACAGTGTTTGCAGCAGTTTGAGTGTTGTGTTATACATTCAAACAGCCTCTCACAGATGTAACTCTGACGACAAGGATTAAAGTACACAGTGCTGACATCCACAAAGTGCAGAGATGTAGTGATGGTGTACTTTAATCCTCGTCGCAGCAGTGTGATGGCACCTTGCTGAGTCTGTGAATTGGAGTATACTGAGGGCCACATGAGTACTGCAATTTCTGATCTTCAAGCGACTCAGTCAAAATAAGGAGATGGCATAATTTATAGGGTCTATATCTAGAATTGGCAATGATACTGAGGACTAAACCACATATATACAAAGAATGAAATTAGACATCAAGGTCATCAATATTCAGGAAGATAAGAAAGTGACAGGATTACTGAGCATCACTGAAACCTCCTGACAAAATCTTTAAGGATTTTGTGGACATTTATCGAAGTCACTTAAATCCAAAGTTATTTGTGAGTAATAAGAGATTTTGGTTTCTTAAACGCTGTTAACACCAGGGCGAATCCATAACCGAATATGTGACTGAGTTAAGGAAATTATTAAAGCACTACCAGTTTGGTGCAGGACAAGCAGATGCCCTTAGAGACCAATTAGCATGTGACATGAATAGTGAGAGCACTCAGAGGGGGCTATTCAATTGTTGTTTGGGCAGCGATAATTATTGAGTGCCCAGTGTTGCAATTCAATTGTTCTGTGTGCCCATTGATTATCGAGGTTGCCCTAACCACGAGTTTATTGCACATTTTTGCTGGAGCCGGAGGCTACCGCGCCCGAATGAAAGAAACTAATGTTACATGTCTACTGTCCATTACATAAATTATACTGCATAACTTCCAAATAGATGGAAGATGTATAAATATAGTATAACAAGATAAGTGGAATTTAATGTGTATTTATAGGTGTTATTTACTTTCTTTGCTGAAAAACTTAGGTTGACATTGAATAAAAAATTCTGTCCAGCTTGCTGTAACTAAGGTTACATGTAATGAGTGATTAAAAGTAATAGCCTTTGTTACAATTTTAATTTCTGCTTTTTAACAAAACTCATGGCAAATCAGATAAATAATGTTTGCAACACAATTCGCGTGGCTTTGCCAAAGTACACAGCACTAAATCTGTGCTTATGATATCAATGTCCTCTTTCTCAGGATAAACATAATATTCCAGTAAACGCAGACCACCTTTGCTTTTCAAGTATTGTACAGTAAGAAAGTTGTCATTACTGATACTTATAATGTTATATGCAACAGTTGTGTATATTATCATCAAGATGAGCCCAATGAGCTGCCATGACTTAGTTTTGATACTGAATGGCTTAATTTTCAGAGAAGTCTGTCAATAAAATTACTGTACCAGCTTTAATATTTTGTTTTTGAGCCCTCACGGCATATATTCACAGAGACAGGACAGCTTGGGGTAGCACGGCATGTCCGTAACTGCCGGGCACGCCCACAAGAGTGGTGTAAAGGGATTGCATCTTAAAGACATGCACCCTTTTATCGTGGCCTTCGGTGCACGCAGGAGTTCCCATCCCTAGAGGGGAACTCTAGTAGCCTATGATATCGACTTAAATACACATATAATAATAGTGACAGAAGATAATAGCGTTAGTTAGAGAAAATGTGTAACATTAGTTACCATTTTTAAGATAAGCTATTTAATGGCTATCAATGGACATTGAGGTATTGGATAGATATCCAGAATCCTCATATACCTTATGGTATCTAAAAATCACACATCTTACAAAGCTGAAGGAAACTTTTTCATGTTTTGTAACTGACATTACAAGTTAATTATACTGTACTGATGTTTACCTTCAATATTCAGCTTCAGACACTGATTACTCTTGCATGTGAACACGTGGTCAACCACCATATACTAATAGTAACACCACCTAGTGATAAATTGTGGAACTCCCATTTGCAATTTGGAAAAGTCAAACATTAAATTGCATCCCTTATCAACATTTTGTTCTTTAGAATTATGTTAACTTTACATAATATTCTCTCTACTTAATAATGTAGATACCAGCATTATATTCATGATTAATGTTGTTCCATCTATGACTTAATTTGTGGGACATAGAAAATTAATATTGAAAAAATTTAATTTTTTACAAAATTTGTCTTTTTTTTGTGAAATAGACCTAGACCGTTCCCCGTCCCCAGCTTTTTCCTTGTAAACAGCTGCCAGGGATTCAACTCAACTACAAAAGAAAGGTCCAGAGTGTACCACACACAAAATTATTTCTGGATAAACACCCCCATGATTTCTCTGTGGCAATTCCACTCAAATGCTAGTCATTGTCGGTTTTGTGATCTGTTTGGAATTCCACAAGCAGAATCACATAGAATAAGTGAGCCGTTCTTAGAAAGCATCGGATCACTGTTTGGAAACCAACTCAAGACAGATTTAAAATGTCTGGTGTGGACCAGGTAGTCAACAATGAAATGGACTTCACTGACAGTGATCACAATGAAAAGGAACGGTCTGGCTCGCAACTACATAGCATTGAAGCAAAAGAAAGTGTCTTGATCTGAGTTTCACCTGAGGTGGCAGGAATACAACTACAAATGGAGTTAGACAATGGTTGTGTTGTTTGTCATTAATATAACTGATTAAGACCATTTTTTCACATATCCCATTGAGGAAAACATTGCTTGAACATATGTATGGGTGAGTTTCAGGGGTGTATCTTGGGGTCCGAGCGCCCCTGGCAAACTAAGGGACTGGCGCCCTCTACTTGAAAAAATAAAATAACACACACTGGGGGTAGTTTAATTCGGACACCTGTAGAAATAGGGAGAATATTTTTTTTTTATTTCTCTGTTTAATAAATATATCTTGAACAGAACTTACTCTATTGCCAACCACTATTTACTAATAATGCCAAAAAACACAGAAAAAGCTTGAAAAGATAGCATCAAAAACAAACATGCATTATGGGTAAAATAGTTTACATATATTCAAATTGGACTGTCTACACTGCATTATGCTTTTTTTAACTCTGCCATATAATTCACTGGTAAAACAGCCCACATTGGTCCATTGCAATCTCACACACAATAATAAAAACAGTCCATAAGCATCATGTCTTAATCCTGACACTTGAATATCCACAACCTATAAAGATCATGGTCAGTTCCCCATACTGAGGAAAACACAGATTTATTAGTACTTACACTGGGGGTAGTTCAACTTACACGCCTGTAGAAATAGGGAGACTATATATATATATATATATATATATATATATATATATATATATATATATATATATATACTTTTTTTTTTTTTTAATATATACATATTTTTATATTTTTCAGTTATAACACTTACTACATGCAAGCACTGTTTATTAATTTCTATATGTCAACAACACAGGAAAAGACGGCATCAATAACAAACAATAGAGCATTGTGGTTGATGTGCTTGCAGTCTTTTCCTGCAAGGTTGACATATGGGAATTAGTGAGTGGTGATTGGTATGTGGTGGGTATTGTGGGAGAAGAGATATATTAGAAAGAAAAAAAAAATAGTCACTCTAATTTTAAATGTTTCTGATATAAAGGGACATATAACAAGCCTGATACACATTAACAATCAATGGAGGACACTGATAATAGCAGAGGAGACAGAAGGAGACCAGGGATCTTATACTAATGACAGCTGTCTGCGGGACACTGCGCAGAGCAAACAGGAGACCAGTGATCATTTGCTAATGATGTCGGGTGGCAACGGCGACCCCCTCGGCCGGCGCCCCTGGCGAGCGCCATCCAGGCCAATAGGAAGATACGCCCCTGGTGAGGTTGTTCAGTACTGTTCTTGGACTGTATGTTTTAATTTGCAGTCGATGTTCACATCAGATGGCCTGAGGTTATAAATTTGAAATCCCCCTAAATCAGAGAAAACCATGTTTGTTCCTAGAACCATCTTTTCCAGAAACAGGCTGCCAGAACAGATTTGTAGTGACAATAGTCCACAGTTTGTATCTGCTGAATTCCAGTGATTCAAGAATTAAATATTTCACTTCAGTTCATCAACGTCATGCAAAGATTAACTTGGCTGAAAGATACGTACAGACCTTCAAGAGAGCTTTCAAGGCCATGAGTAAAGGGGCCTATCCATTTGCCGACTTTCTGCACGATGCGACCAAAACCAGGAGGTTTCGGTCGGAACGCGGAAAAAGTCTGCAAGTGCATAGCCAGCATTACCAGCAATGCGCGTGCACGCTGGGTCCTTGCCGACCACGACTATCTATCAAACATGCCCGTCAACCTGACGGCGGTCGTCAGGTTCGGCATGTTAAAATATAGGGAGGTTGGGCTCCTGCACTGAAGACGTTCATTGAACGCTGGACGTTCAGACTTTCATGTCATTAAATGGATAGGCCCCTTTACAAATCAATATTGCTTCAGTAGAAGATTGATCACTTTCTGTTTATCTACTGCAGCAGGGTACACCACTGCTTGGCAATGACCTGCTATGTTTCTAAAAAAAAGAACTTGAGGTCTGTGTGTAACTTGGTAAAACTAGATGTGAGGAGAAAAGTACACGATAAACCGTTCTGTCAGGTTTATCAATGACCCACTTGAGTTTTCGCTGTTGGCCATGACATGCTTGTTCATGGTTTCCAGTCGATTGGTCGACACTTAAAACGTCTCTATAATAGCACCGCGTTGAAAGAAAAATACATTTGACAGTCTATTTTGTCAGAGCAAAAGTAGGTTAAAAAGATTGTTACAAAATTAAACAGCTAAGTTTTTGTTTGTAAAGTTTTGATGCTGTTTTAGCTAAAAAAAAAAAAAACCTTTTGTAATGTGAATTTTACTTACACTTTCCAAACAATAGCTTCGCTTTCAAGTTTCTGGTGGAAAGTAGGTTGTTTTAAAATATAAATCGTTATGAGATAATAGTAAAAAAAAAGTATTGTTATTTTGTGCTTGTTTTATTAACGCACACATTTTAATGTCTATTTAACATTATTTTGTCACTAGACTTCTTCAGAGTAGGTTTAATATAATTTAATTATTGTGTGTACTTTGTATGTTTGTGTTACTTAAAAATAAATTTCATACACAACTGTTAAGCTGGCCACACATCTAAAGATTATCTGTCCAACCAGCCAACTAGTTGATTTGTTGAAATGAAAATCTGGTAAGGAATACAATCAGCAATTTGCTCCCAAACGCTGGAAAATGGACCAAAACTGTTGTTTGAACAAATAGTTTAGATCAAACATTTAACAAACTTGTCTGAACGACCATTTTCATCTGTTTTCTGGCATTTAGGAGCAAATTGCTGATCATCAGTTACTCCCATATGTTACCAGATTTTCATTCCAACCAATCAACTAGTTGGCTGGTTGGACAGATAATCTTTAGATGTGTGGCCAGTTTATGAGATTATAATTAAAAGTTTTATAACTATAACTATGTGTCTACTCTTCAGTACTTTAAATGTATTTTCCCCTTTTCTAGGTTCCTTACAAATACTTCAAGATTCTGTTAAATTATCTGGGTGGTTTGAAAGGCAGCGCACGTGAGACCACCATACAGAAAGCCGAGGCGTTCATGAAGGAGTATGATGATAACAGTGACCCACAGGAGGAGTCGGATTTACAAAAGATAGCAAGAATACGAAAAGTCTTACAGATTTTGTCATAGAGCTCTCCCAGGTTCTTCTGTTCCATTCCGACAATAGCAATATCGTGTCGTACTGCCACATTGGCCAGTAAGGTGTGACTTCCCATAAGATTAACTATTTCATTCAAATACGTACTTCAATCATTTGCATTTTACACAATGCTGTTCACAGTCTTATCTGATCCACACCAGCAAGGAGAGGCGAGGCAGCTCTGAATCCTGGTTCATGCAAGAGTTTTTTTTATGCAAACAATAGTGTTCTTTTAGAATATTCACTTTTACACTTTTTTGTTAACTGTTTATTTTTAATGTGTTTATTGTCATCCAACAGTCATACAACTTCATTAAAAAAAATTCAAGTTATTCTTTTTTTGTTTGTTTGTTTATTCAAGTTATTATTTTTGTTTGATTGTTTTTAGTCTCAAAAGTCTCAAATTAAAAAGAGAAACAATAATTTGTGCCCCCAACTTAGTTCTTTTATCATCAATAGTTTTTATTAAAGATTTTTTCCAAGAACAACATAGATAGTGAACATAAAAAAAATTACAGAAAAAGAGGAAAACATGAAGGGAGGGAAGGAATCCGACAACACTGTCCATACATTGATCTCACAAAATGAAAACATTAGGAAAATATATAGCGATTACACTTACACATATAGAACATCAAATATGAAGTACCTTTAATAATACCAGCAATTACCCCATATGTGGAAAAGACCACTTCAAATCAGGAAGCAAAGTGGCACCCTCTCCATCTGTGACAAATTAATGCCATTTGAACCACCTAACCAATGGGGAAGAGGTCACAGAGGAATAGGGAACACCTAACGTTTCCATTTGGAAAGCATACTGAACTTTACATACAATTTTATGTATAGATGGGACAGACGTAGACTCCCAATTTTGTGCTATGCCTGCTCTGGAGGCTATCAAAATGTGGCCTAAAACATAGCTGTCCGACTTAGACAACTCTGAGCGATATATGTGAAAAAGAGCAATAGAAGGTGACTCTTGAAAACAAATGCTGAGAACTTTATAGGCCAACTCAAATATATCATGCCAAAGATTGTGAATGTTAGGGCAACCCCAAAATATATGAAAGATATCACCTGGCTCCGAACATCTCCGCCAACAAAATTTCGTCTGCGAAGGCCATATCTTATGTAGCTTGGTTGGAGTAAAATCTAGCCTATGTAACAGTTTCAATTGCATCTCCACATGGTTGGAGCATTTAGAGAAGTGTCTAGCCGCTAAATAAATCTCTTCCCACTGCTGTAGGGAAAATGTTATCTGCGAATCCGCTTCCCACTGTAGTTGTGCAGCATATTTAGTTATCGACGCATCCTTCAGATATAGGGAATACCAGAATTTAATAGCGAGAATTACCAGTTGACATTTTAGCTAGAACAGGGGTAGGAGGCGGAGCTAAGGAGCCTGTAATACGAAACATAGCAGAGACCCAATGGCTTATACGTAAATATGTAAAATATTCTTTATATTGCGTCTGCAGATATGAAAAGGGGAACATAGAGTTATTACTGAGTACATCAACAATTTTAACTATACCACAAGAGCGCCATACTGATCAGGGTGGATAAGTTGGGAAACTAAAGGAGAGAGCTGGTTAGCTATCAATTTTGAAAAAATCTTCACATCCGAATTAGAGAGAGCAATAGGTCTATAATTCTGACATTAAGAAGCATCTTTCCCATGTTTGGGAATAGTGATTAACTGGGCCTCTAAGACCCAACTTAGACCCTGATTCAGAGCCGGACACTCTGACAGAGCGCTCGCTCTGAATCAGGGCCGTACTGCTGAAATTTTAGAGCGGTCTCCTGGCCGCTCGCATAGCTGTGGGTGACCACCCACAGCTATAGTGAGCGGCCAAAATGATGGTCGCGATGGTCTAGACCATCGCGACCATCGGGCTTCCGACGAGACCCTTGCGGTAGGGTCTCGTCTGCCGAAAGCCCTGGAGTGCTTTTGGCTCTATCAGAGCCAAAAGCACTCCCACTGACATCACTAGTGATGTCAGTGGGGCCGGCCTCAGACGGTAGGCGTTCCCATGGGAACGGCTCCGTCTGGGCAGCCATGCCCCCGGCACGCCCACCAAAGGGGGCGTGCTGTCAATCACCATCGACAGCACGCCCCCTTTGGTGCGAGACCCATAACGACGGCTTGGCCGTCGTTATTCGGGTCTCACGCAAGCGCACGACAGAGCCGCCTCCGTCGTGTGCATGCGCACTTGGCCAACATCGACCCGCTTGTGAGCGCTCAGCGCTCGCGAGCAGGTCTGAATCAGGCCCTTAGTTCTAAAGCTGCATACACACACAACGATTTTGTTACCAACGATTTTATGAATGATTTTATGAACAATTTTTTGGCAGATTATCTGTCAGATTTTTTAAAGTGTAATGAACGATTTTTTTGAACTACAAACGATTTTTGCATATTCCCTTTATGAAAATCGTTGAGTTGACAAGTCTGACTGAACTACAAACGTGAACGCGCATGAACGATAATCGTTCATATCTTGACTCAGAAAGTGAACGATTTTTTCAAACGAATATCGTTTAACGATATCGTTTAACGATAATCGTTCAAAAAATCGTTGTGTGTGTATGCAGCTTTAGAAATAAAACTTGAGCCACTCTATAGCCAAACCTATAATATATTAACCACTTACCTGGCTAAAAAATTTTCTAAAAACATCCCCCAAATTTGTCCAATAAATAAGAGCTATTTAAATCTGATTCAATATATATTTTTTTCAACAAAAATTTGTTAAAATGTAAAAAAAAAAAAAAAGCTTACTGTGGTATCGCGGGGATGGGTAGGACGCAAGGGGCAGGTATATATATATATATATATATATATATACACACACACACACACACACCCCTGTGGCCAAAAGTTATCGGGACACATGGCGAGTTGGAGTTGCTGTTTCTAGTGCAGACTCAGCTGCACTGAAGCCTGCAGAAGGGAGTGCTGGCGCCGCTGGACTACCCAATCACTGCTGGCCACCATGATCGGGACACAGCAGCAGCCGCGGCTACCATGAGCCACAACTGCTGCTTCTTTTGAATTCATGGCTGCCCTGCAGTTGGGAAGGAGTGCTGCTGGCTGACTGATCACTGCTGGCCACAGTGATCGGACACAGACCCGCGGTTGCTGTTTCTATTGATGTCTTGGCTTCCATGCATCCGTGCTGGAGGAGGTGCCACAGTCTTCCCGATCACTGATGGCCAGCAGTGATTAAGACACATTGGAGACAGGACATCCAGTGAGCTGCACCTGTGCCTATGTGGTGTATTTGACACGTTGTTGATGCTGTTATTCTGGGCTGCTTGAGAAAGGTTTATGCTTGGAGCGAAACGTTGCAACACTGTAAGCCTGCTACAAATAATTCAAAATCGCTGCAACTGTTGGTGAGTGTCATCATTCCACTATTATATTGATATGCTGGAGCATTTGGAATACTTTGCTCCTAAGCTGATGGGCACCCGCCTGTTGGATAATGTATCAATGTGAGTGCTGAACTTTGGGACTGTTATATATATATATATATATATATATATATATATACACACACACAGACTGATTTAAAAGTAATGAGACTGCCTCTGTTTTTCTGTCCCATAGGTAGATGTGGCAAAGCTATGCTGGTTATTGTGAAGCTCATACAGTGATGTATCTGAAGCCGCAGTTGGACTGCCATAGTCGTCTTTGTTTGGTAACAGCGAGTGGAAGATCTTTGTACGTTTGGTCATGGTGGATGAAAAAAGCAGAAATTAAACTCATGAAATGTTACGGCAGCATACGGTAGAGAAACAATTAGCCGTGCTGCAGTATTTTGGGGGTGGAAGCACTTTAAAGAGGGTAATACACGAGTGACTGACTAAGCGCATTCTGGGAGACCATCCACAACGGTTACAGATGGCAACATTACCAAAGCTGCGGAGATATTGCAAAATTACAGAAGGTTAACTTTACGCAAACTTTCACTTGGCATCTCATTCAAATGGGTTCAGCATATTGTGAAAAAGAAACTGAAAATGGATCGCCTCTGTGCCAGGTGTGTACCCAGAAATCTCACATAAGAGCAGATGCGACGATGAGTTGAATTGTGCAAGAACACCGTTTGAATGTCGGAGAGGATACCTGATTTCCTGACATCGATTGTGACGTGTGACAAATCCTGGATTTCTCATTATCATCCGGAATCCAAACAACAGTTCAGTGTATGGAAACACGCAAATTTGCCTCCGCCCAAAAATTCAGTGTGATTCCTTTGGCGTGTAACGGCATGCTTCTGCTGTTCTTTGATGCGCATGGTGTGATCCTACAGCACTGGGTTCCCTGTGGACAGACAATTAATGGTGACTAGTATGCAATCGTCTTGAACATCCATTTGCGTAAAGCCATGAGGAAGAAAAAAAATCACATTTGCCGAAGAAACAGTGGTATTTACTCCAAGACAATGCCCGACCACATGTTGCTGTTGTTGCATTGGCAGCACTGACTGACATTAATGGGACAGCACTGGAACACCCTCCATATAGCCCGGACTTAGTTCTCAACAGATGATGAAGTGAAAAATGCCACAGCTGTAACACTAACAGTGATGTCACAAATCAGTCTACTGCTCATCTTTGCACCGTTGTTGAAGCGCTGCTAAAAATGTATTGAATGTGAAGGACTCTACTTTGAAAAAGAAAAATGTTAAGATCCTATGGAGTCATCTGATTCTGAATAAAGAAAATCAGTTTCATTGCTTTTCATTCAGCCCTTGTGTGTATGTCTGTATATATGTATATATGTATGTATGTATATATATATATATATATATAAATATATGTGTATGTATATATAAATATATGCTAGCATGTTTCCTTTTCTTTGAATGGGTTCTACAAATACATAATTGAGATTATTTAAAACGACTACTTTAGGACTTCATTGTTTGTTGAGATTTGAATATGCTGCTGAACCCTTGCAGTAATAATAAAGTATATTATCTGTTTAGAATATTTCAATGTTTCTTTGTAAACAACATTATAGGTTCCTCCAGTAGGTGTCAGGCAACTCACATTCTTGTTGCTGAATCACACACAGACATTGTTTAACTGACTGTCTCAGGAGCATGGATTCCTAGCAGTAATCATGATGTTTTTGAAGAATTGCCTATGATCCTTGCTGATGGTGATAGCAGAACCCAGCTTGATGGGGAGCAAAGGGGTAGCTGCTGGGTATGAGAGGTATGAAGCCACATTGCCCCTTGGCACAGTGTACTATATGGTTATCTCTAAAATGTGGGATTTGAAGACACAAATTTGTTCTAGAGCGGTGTGTGAAGATTTTCTGCAGTAACACAATAGGGGCTCCAATCTTCAGTTTGTGAGGATGTTGCCCTGGAGTGTTTAAATTGTTTGGGTTCCACGGGGTACTTTCTTGTGTCTATAATTTATTGCGCTAACCACTGACTTGCACTCCCATGAAGTAGCGAGCAGGTGCTCATTGGCGGCAATGGCAGTATTTTTAGTTTGTGTTAAAAGCTTCCTGATATTCAATGAAATTGTACCTAATAGTTGTGAGTTTTCCCTTTGTAATGAAGACATTAAACTACATTTCTATACATATCACAAATGTGTCAACGTGTAATTTTTTATTATTATAATTATTTTTATACATTCTGCAGATATGTTCCATGTCGCTTTTTCAACAACCTCAACACCTCCAGGATGTCGACATGTTCCCAATGTCTACATCTGAAATATTGACGTGTGAAATGCCGACATTCTGCATAATTTTGAATGTCGACATGGTGACTGCATCTCGTGTTACAGACTTACAGTATGAGGTAAGAGATTGCTAATTCTAGGATTTGTGCAGCTTGTACCCTCGCTCTCGCTGTTAACATTGTACTTGTTGTACTTGCCTGTTATGCACTATAATGTCTCAGTGAGATGAATTTGAAGGAGAAAAGCTGTAAGTATTGTTCAAAGACAATGGGGGGAATTCAACTGATTGTGATGTTGAATAGCGGCGGGAATGAGTTCCCAGAGCTATTCAAGTGGCTTCACTGTTAGCCCTGACTAGAGGATTTCTGCTTACTCCCTCCTGAGGTGCGCCCAGAAATCCGACTAAACTAGTGCCGTGATGCTAGTTGCAGGCTTACCACGTGCGCTAACAGCATATCGCCGGGCATTTAAGTCGGAGATTGCTGTTTACCGCGACTAAACCCTTGGAATTATGCGCAGTAAACTGCATCTCCTGACGTAAGTGCAGGGTTCAATGCAGACAATAAATTAGCCCTGGCAACTCATCCCGGCGCTATTCAACCCTCCCCATTATATGGAGTATATCACCTTTGCCAGTCACTGGCACAGTTACTTTTATCAACAAGGTTATTATTTCACAAGACTAGTAATGGCAAAGATTACTACATATAATAAATATTAATCCTCTCAGTTGTTTACCAGCATTAGCATAAAATCTAAAGTTTGATTGGATAACATGTTGCTCACACACCCTACCCTTTATCTCCCTATGGTGTCTATGTATTTGGCTAAACAGGAGTGAGATAAAGTGGACAAAGATAAAGTACCAATCAATAAGCTCCTAATTATCACTTTACAGGCTGTGTTTGAAAAAAGGCTTATTACATAGACCCCTAAATAGCATCTCTACATGCTGGTTTTCAATCACACAAAGTTTAGAGGTTAACTTCACTTATGTGGATTCACCTCAGTAGTCATCTTTCCTATGGCAGCTCACTGAGACAAGTGAAAAAGCTATGCAGACTGATCTCAAAGTCAATGTTGTGTTTTGGGTATATGTAGAGAACTCTGTATGCCCAGCCCACCCGAATCCAGAGGCACTGCTCCGTAGAGAGTGTAATCTTGCAAGTGATTAGCTATATGATAGGGCTTATAGCTGCAAAACCATCTTTTTGTGTCTGTTTTGCACATTTATCTGCTATAATACAAATCTGAGAATAGGCGGAAGGGTGCATCACTGAGCACTCTACCAAAATTCATGTAGGGGCGCCGTGATTCCACTCTCAAAAGAGGAGCTCTTCTAGGCATTCGAGGGCAGGTAAGCAGAGAGGGGGAGTATAGGGAAGTGGCAAACATAGCATTGCCAGGACACACTTACCCCAGGCTTATAGTGGCAGCACCAACCCTTGTCCACAAGCGTGAATGTATCTATTAAGTCTGTAACAGCTGTCACTAGTATAATTTAATTTGATTCAGTTGAAATGAACAGACCTTAAAATGAATTGTCACCGGCACATTGCAGACATTTACAAGGTTTATTTCACATTGTCATTTATATGACATCTCTCATCTTAATATAATCCAAGATTTTAAAACATTCAGCTAAGGGCGAAAATTACATCTGACATAATAGAAGTGTATAAAGACTCGCTCTAGTAATATGTACGCTTGCCACAGAGACTTATTTTGCAACATATTTGCCTAAAGCAACTTGTAAAAGTTTACAAGACATCATTAAGATGTTAGCGTTTATAGCTCAGCGACGTGCTTTTTCCATTGTACGATCTGATTTCTTCATTTTGTGTCATTTGTGGGTTGTAATTACCTTGTGAACATTGTGCATTAATCATTTTCTGTGTGCAGAGCCAAACATGCCTCTATGCTGAGATAGACTAGTCAGTGCCAGGCAGATTGGGGCATGACTTACTGCAATTTGTTACAAGGAACAAATCTTGCCAAACATATATTGAAATTAAAATCCTTTCTTTAAACAATGCATCACATCATAAAACTTCTATTTTCAGCACATAATTAACAATAATCTAGTCCTCCCCAAATCTTAATAGGTGCTAAAATGAATCTCACGTGACCCATAATACATAGCAGATTTTATCTGTCCTCAAATAATGCCAAATAGCCCCGTTTATGGCACCATGGACTTTGCTGCTAAGCTGCGGAAAAGGACTAATCCTAAGTACCTAGTACACTATAAGCAACCAAGATGCAAAATTGAGGAAAAAGTACCCAATCCAGGTTAAACAGGCAAAAGACAAATCCAATACGAGTGACCCTTGCCATACATCATTATACTTAATCTGTGACTTTATACCAATTCCTTTGCGATAATAAAACTAATCCTGAGTACACTATGGGCCTCATTCAGAGGTGGTCATAGGATGAAAGTGGTGGTTCTGAAACAGGGCGGCCACTTGCATCCTGAACGGCCGCCTCCATGTCGGTCGTTAGGCTGTGGGTTAACACCCACAGCTCTAACGACTGCTAAGGGTGATAGTCGCGATGGTCAAGACCATCGGGGCTAACGACGAGACCCTAAGGTAGGGTGTCGTCAACCTTAAGCCCAAGGGGGCTTCCTGCTCTGTTTGAGCAGGAAGCTCCCCACTGACATCACTGATGATGTCAGTGGGGCCGCCCCCAAACGGCAAGAGTTCCGACAGGAACTCCTCCATTTGGCCGGGCACGCCCCCGGCCCGCCCAGCAAACGGAGCGAGCTGTCACTCAGCATCGACAGCTCGTCCTGTCTGCTACGAGACCCCTAACGACGGATCACTCGTCGCTAGCCGACGTCTCGCACATGCGCACGACGGAGCCGGCTCCGTCATGCGCACTGGAGCAACATCGACCAGGTTGCGAGCTCGTAGAGCTAACGACCGGTCTGAATAAGCTCCTATATGCATAATAAAACGCAAAATTGGTGAAAGAGCTGAAAAAGGTTGCAAAATTGTGTAAAAACTAAGCAACACGGGAATAGCGTCCGGCATCTCACGCCATATGGAGCAAAAGGGATTACTGTGAGAGGACACTCCTGTATGTACAAAAAAGATTTTAAATCCACACTAAAGGAAATTTTATATGAAATAAAAATAAACTTTATGCTCAGAAATGCCATAACAACCAATATATGCATAAAAACCATGTATTACAAACAGTAAGTAAACACATATATTATGATAATATGCACCACAGTCCCAAAGGTTGGACACATTTGCTTATCTCATCTTAATGATTATTATATTATCAAAGGATTAAATATATCCAGATCGTAGTTCTATCTCTCTGAAAGAGAGGAACACTCCAATAACAATAACTTGCAACAGGAAAATGATCAAGCTGGGGAAGTCAGCAATGAGACAGCCGCTGAATCTCTTCAGGCGCAATCGTTTGTGTCTACAGCCTGGGTCTTTTTCAAAACATTTTTTGCTTCTTTTAAACCTTAAACCATTTATAAACCAAATTGATATATTCTTAACTGAAGATCGATTATAAGCATAATGTGGTGGAAGATTTGGGGATGAGGATTACCAAGCATACACGGATAAAGTAAATCAGACTGAAAAGATGTAATAGAACTGAACTGAGTTTCTCCAATTCTTGTTTATTCAAGAGCCTAGCTGCGATCCAACGAATAGGCACCTTGGGTACACCTGCACGTCAGTAGCAAAGTAGATGGTGAGTTGATGTTAAAGTCCGGTGCCAAGGTTCAGGATACAGTGTTCCATTAGGAGTGCCTCCACTTGACACATTTCTGTGTTATGCACACTTTTCTCAAAGGAAATGACAAGTAGCTACCCCTGATGAATTATAATTGTCATTATTCTCGCCAAGACAAGAAGTGTTGGATGTTTTGCAACTGTTTCTCATTCCAATCTTTTGGTAAAGCTGTGGAGGACTTATCTTGGGAGTGTCTTGTGATGTTGGTGTTTTCTTATGACGTGGATTATTTTGAACTCACTATACTGATGATGATAAGCTGTTTTTGTTCTTAAATTGTAAGCTTGTTCATATATATTTTATTTTGAACCTTAATGATTATATACAGCAAATAATTTTTCATAATACAATAGTCAATACCTTCTTCATGCCTGTTGGCCTTCCTTACCCCATTTATCTCAATTACATTTTTTATAGACTTTCGCTAAGTTGGCATCTTCAAGCTGGTCTCAGCCAAAGTCTCTCAATGGAAACAAGTTAGATAACCCTTACCAATCTGAGTCACCCACTGTCTCAGGAACCGGTTCTGCATTGGAACTTGCACAGCTTACCTTTGTCTTTTCCCCATCTATTTAGCTGGTAGAGGTTTAATTTTCAGAACAGTACTTGACACTTTTACTCTCCCTTTTCCTCTAGCTTCTCTGTCAACGCTGGACCTTCATCCGGTGATTCAATGTTATGAAACTCCTGCACTATCACATAAGAGTCCCTCTATGAAGGGTCTTCTGCCTATAACAGCCACCCGCTGTTCCCTTAGTGTTAGACGCACACACTGGTACTTAGGTGGCCGAAAGGTAGAGACTTATACAACAGACAGGAGATCACTAGGTATTTTGGCTGGAGTGGAAACCAATACTCAAAAGGGTCAGGGTAAACACAGAATCAGAACCAGCATCCACAGGGTTAATAGCAGGATAGTTAGTCCAGTTAGCAAAAAGGTGATTTAGCGGATGGCAACAAAAATCCACACAACAGACATGAAATCGTAGTAGCTGCACAGAATCCAACATAGCATATATATATATATATATATATATAGCTCTGATTCTAGCCGCTAAAGGTTCGATCGAGAGCAAAAATAAAAGGGGCATCCTTGTCTCATCCCATTTCCCAAAGCAAAACATGGGGAGTTCATCTCGACCAACGATGTAGACTGATAGTAAAGAGCTTTAAGTGCCCGTAAGAAAATTTCCAGACAGTCCAGAGTAGAAAACATAAAAGACCATGAAAGGCGGTCAAATGTCTTTTCCACATCTAATGCCAAGACAACCAAAGGGATTTTAATATAATGGATTAAATCAATGATGTGTGTAATGTTGTCTAAGGCCTAAAGGGTGGGAACAAAGGGCCTATTCAGAGCCGGACGCTCTTTCAGAGCGCTCGCTCTGAATCAGGGCATTTTTGTATCGGCCTCCTGGCCGCTCGCATAGCTGTGGGTGACCACCCACAGCTTTTGCAAGCGGCCAGGTAATGGTCGCGACCAACGGGGCTTGCGACGAGACCCTTGTGGTAGGGTCTCGTTCCCGCAAGCCCCAGTGAGCTTCCAGCTCTAAATAGAGCCGGAAGCTCACCACTGACATCACTGGTGATGTCAGTGGTGCGTCCCACAAATGGCAGGCGTTCCTTCGGGAACACCTCCGTTTGTGTAGCCACCCCCCCTGCCCGCCTCCAAAATGTCATAATCGACAGCGGCCCTGTTTTGGTGCGAGACCCGTAGCGACAGAGCGCCCGTCGCTGGCCGGGTCTCTTGCATGTGCGCGCCAGAGCCGCCGTGCGCATGCGCAGTGGGGGACCATCGTCCCGCTTGCGAGTGCTGTGCGCTCACGAGCGGGTCTGAATCAGGCCCAAAGCCCACCTGGTCCTGTATTAAAGAGGTCAGGCCCAAAGCCCACCTGGTCCTGTATTAAAGAGGTCAGCACTCCATTCAATCTATTTGCTAAGATTTTAGCAAACAGTTTAAGTTCAGTATTGATTATGGAAATTTGACAATAATTGGAGCAGAGAGAAGGGTCCTTTCCCGGCTATGATACTACAGGCTATGGAATCAGGGTGGAACAGGGCCCATGCAAAACCTCATTAAATAAACAAATCATCTGAGGGGAAAGCTGCTGGGCAAAAGATTTGTAATACTCCCATCTAAAACACATTTGGTCCTAGGGCTTTAGACGGTTTTTGTGATTTAAGTGCCAGAGCAAATTCTTCCTCGGTGATATCTGCACTCAACTTATGAGCTGTAGATTCAGAGATAGCGGGGAGAGCACAAGAGTCCAGAGTGATGAATTTTCTGACCATAGGTCGTCGGGTCAGACAGAGCCTTAAGATAATAGACGGCCTTATAATAGTTTGTGAACTGGTCATTCATTTGTTTAGGGTTAAAGGCCATATTCCTACAGGGGTTTCTGATAGAAGGAATAGTCTGGTGCTTTTTTGGCTCTGTCTGTATGCCAACAGAATATGGGCTTTATTGCTTTTATTGTAGACTTTTTGGTTTACCTAACTAAAGCGCCTCTCAACACGTTCGGTTAGGAGCATGTTTTTGAGAGAGGTGGGCAAGGGTCTTCTTTGAGAGTGTTCTATTGTGCTCCTGCTCCAATTGCACTATATAAATGTTTAAGGAAGCTACCAAAGTTTCTTGAGGTTTTTTTTGCATCTGGAAGCAAACTGCACCATATAGGCTTTAATAACCACCTTATGGGCTTCCTAAACAGTAGATAGGAGGACTTCATCGAAAGGATTGAGACGTACTTCAATCATGTCCCTAAACTGCTGGAGCTTCAGGAGCATCCCATTTAATCTCCAGGAAGGTCTAGCAGAACTGAAAAGTCTAAACTAAAAGGGAGTGATCATAAAAGGGAGAATGGATTAACGACTCGCTGTTTGAGAGATCGAAGCACAGCATAAAAACATGTCTATGGGAGTAAGTGTCATGAGGGATGGAATAAAATGTATAGTCCATAACCGAGGGACCTCCAAACATCAAACAAACCAGCCATATACTTCCAGAGAGTTATCGATCCGGGTACAGGGGGCACCCCGCTAGAACTTCTTGACTTGTCCAAGGATGCAATAAAACTGTGTTAAAAGTCCCCTCCCACCGATGTCTCACATACTGTGAAAATGGATAAAAAAAATAATAAAAAAACTTAAAAAAATAAATAAATGGGATTAAACTTAAAATGATTTCTTGGAATGTGGGAGGTTTGAATTTGCCCATTAAAAGGAAAAGCCTAGGCAACCATTTAAAAAAGTTTCGTCCAGACAGCATTTTTCTTCAAGAGACACACTGGTTAGAGTGTGGTGGTTCCACATTACGGGCTCCATTGATAGGAGAATGTCTGACAGCGAGATACTGCAGAAAAGTCAGGGGCTTAACCATTCTTTTCTCCAGAAATCTGCATTACTCCATTTTAAATACTGTGGCTGACCCTGATGGCATGTACAGTACCTTATTTTGGATGTGGAGATTTGGGGGGAAAAGTATACCCTGGTCAATATGTATGCTCCCAATGTTGCTCCTCACTAATTTATCAGACAAATAACACATATTCTGTCTCAACGTCTCACTTTTCCAATGATATTGGCGGGAGGCTTTAATTCAGTGGAGAACTTCTCTCTTAACAGACAGCCAGTCCCATTCTCTACATCACAATCAGCATGGCAGTAATTTAAAAATTTCAAAACAACCCTCCAGCTCACTGATGTTTGGAGACTTCTTAACCCAACTGGCAAAATGTTCACTTTTCATTCAGCAGTGCATAAATCATAGTCCCGAATAGATAAGGGTTTTGTCTCTGACATTTTAGTATCTTTTGTTCAGGATACCGGGATTCACGCGATCCTAGTGTCGGATCACGCCCCAGGGTCCCTAACATTCATGTTAGAACACGTAACTAGTGGCCCAGGTCTTTGGCGCTTCCCAGCTTGCCTGTATAAATCTAACAATTTTAAGACTTTCCTTGTTACTCAATGGATTAATTATCTGGATGATAATTTGGATGCCTGGGATACTCCTGCAGAGTTTTGGGGGCCGTCAAAGGGGGTCTTGAGGGGGCATATAATGGCATATGTTTCTAGGCAGCGAAGGGAGGCTAGGGCTACTTACGATTCCATAGATGAGGTTCTGTCGGCTACATCGAAGTTACATCTGGGCAAGTCCCCTGGCACAGATGGCCTATCTAATGAATATTATAAACTTCTACAGCAGCAAGTGGCACCAGCTTTGGTCGATTTATTTAATGACCTACTAAATTATTATTATTATTATCCTTTATATGGCGCCACAAAGGTTCCGCAGCGCCTTACACAGTACATAAATGAGCACACAAGAAAAACAGTTAATAGTAATACAAAACAATGCAGGACAAGGACATGGTTTACAAACATAGCTGCATAACACAAGCAGCAGGACATGAGCAACCAGGTGTTAGGTGCCGTTGTGGGGAGTTAGGAGTAAATTATACTGTACTACAAGTAGGGGAGGAGAAGCACGTGAGGGAAGAGTGCTCGTAAATAAGGGTTCTCCTTTCCCACATTGTACACATACAACCACTATTTTGTCCCTTACCATTAACAGAAAAGCAGTGTAAAGGCACAGTGAAAGTATAAGTAGAGCTGGGCCATTAGTGGGTGGGGTAACAAGAGTTTCCTAACAAAGGGAAAAATAGATATACGGAGGAAAAACAATAGGGATGGGAAGGAAAAGGATAAAGGGGGAGAATAGCAAAGACCACCAAACTACATGGCGGCCAGCTACTACAAATGAGCTCTAGGGAGGAGAGCTCAAGTGTGTGGTTCAGTCAGGAGAAACTTGTGAGGTACAGGTAAAAATAAACAGTATTAAATGCAATAATCCCAAAAAGTGAGGGGTGGTGAGGCTTGGAGAATTCCCACCTAGAGCATTACATAACATATCAATGGGTGAGTACGTAACCTAATGAGTAACATACAATGATTAATTGCAATGCACTTAAGATATACATAACCATGTTGGAAACATGAAAATAAACAGTAGGAAAACCATATGTCAGTGTGACAGAGTGGGTCTCTACCACATTCTTTTTTTACTCCTTACATTTTTATTAAATTTCACATATTATTAGGATACAGAAAAGAAAAAGGGAATAAGCATTAAAGAAACAAAGGGATGGATGTACAAACAATAAGGACAAAATCCTATAATCTGATACATAGTATAAACTGTATTACAAACATATACAGAGTAAACTAGTTATACAAAAATAAAAACATGGTGAAATTAATCTTCATTAGAAGGAGATTGAAGGAGAGAGAGATTAACGGACCCGCTTGGAATAGACAAGCGACCCTGTTCTTCCCTATATTCATTCCATCTAAACCACTTCATATGGGGAGATGAAGCAGAGGGAGAGTACCTACATTCTGAAGTCTCGAAATCACAATGTCTTTGAACTTTACATTCAATAACTGACAAACTAGGTACTGTAGAGGATCTCCATAATTGTGCTATAACAGCCTTAGTAGCAATTAAAATATGACCCATAATATATCTATCTCCTAATGGTATGTTATCAGGGTAGAAATGGAACAAAGTGACTAAAGGATCCTTCTGAACATTCAATCCTGTAACTTTATTAATCATTCTGAAAACCTCAGACCACATGGGTTGTAGAATTGGACATGACCAAAAAATCTGAAATAATACACTACTGCAGTTCTTCCAGCAATATTTAGAAATAGAAGGCCACATTTTGTGCTGTTTTTCTGGGGTGAAATATACTCGATGAACTAACTTAATGAACATTTCCGAGTGGTTGCGGGATATCTTAAAACATGTATGAAAAATTATTTCCCAGTCCTCCTCAGCTAGGGTCCTGGACAAGTCTTCCTCCCATTTCTTCTGACATGCTAATTTACTGTACTTGTCTTCTACTATTTTAAATTTATACCACCAAGTTATGCCCCCCTTATGATTGGAGAGTTGAAATCGCTCTAATATATATGCAGGCAAAGAAGGACGTAGTGTTGATGAAGGGAGGTAGCTCTGAATCCAATGACGCAACTGTAAGTATTTATAAAAATCCTGCTGAGGAATATTGTACTTACTTTGAAGTTAAGAAAAAGGTACAACCCCATTAGTAGACCCGATATCTCCCAAGGAAACTTATCCCTCTCCTGACCCAAAAGTGAAGCAACAAATTCTTAATCAAATTAGCTATACAATATAATGAAAAGGCCGGTGCTGGTAAAATTATTTATCAACTGACACCAATTTATGCCACGCTGATACAGTGGAGTGGACTGAGTTACAGTATTATAGCTATTGCCAAGAGGCCGTATAGAAACAGGCAACCACAATAAATCAGAAAGGACTTAGGGTCTCACAGTGTCTGTCTCCCACACAACCCATTGTTTAGGAGTATCCTTCTCGAACCAGTCTCTTGCTTGACTATTGGTATTTCTCAAAATCAGGGAAAGCTACCCCACCATCCAATTTCGGCAAGGAAAAGGTGCTCTTCGCAATCCTAGGTTTGCCTCCCTTCCAAACATAATTTACAATGACCCTATAAAAGCTATTGCATAGAGATTTAGGAAGTAGTCTAGGAATTGAACGAAATAGGTTTAGCAATTTTGGAAGTAGGACCATTTTAAAAGCAACTTTTTCTGCCCAGCCAAGAAACTTTCGTGAGACATCCAGGCTTTTGTAAAGCCCTTGAACGCTTTAAGGAGAGGGATGTAGTTACTCTCAGTGAGGTCTTTTTCCCTAGCTAAATGAACACCCAAGTATTTAAGTGAGCAGGATTGCCAAGCATAGTTAAAAGAGATTTTAAGTGAGTCTAAGATATCTCTAGGAATATTTAAAGGGAGAGCTTCAGTTTTGTTGGTATTAAGATTATAAAAGAATACCTTGGAATAGACCCCCAATATATCATGTAGAACAGGAAGAGAGTCCTGCAGGTGTAGTAAACATGGTAAAATGTAATCTGCAATTAGACATATCTTAAAAGTAGTGTTCCTCACTTTAGGACCCCTGATATCCCTCTCAACCCTAATCTACTCAGCCAAAGGCTCAACAGCTTGCACAAAGATCAAGGGGGAGAGTGGGCACCCCTGCCGGGTACCATTAGAGATAGGATAATTGTTAATGGTAGTCTCTCTTTTTTTTCCAATCGGTCGGAGCCGACTATAAGCCAGAAATAGAATCCATAATCTTACCACTAAACCCAAAATGACTTTGAACAGCCTGGAGATAGCCTCAATGAAGCCTGTCAAAGGCTTTTTCTGTGTCTAGGGATAAAAGTAGCAGTGGGTCGAGGGCGCGGCTTGGACGCTAAGGAGGAAAGCAGTAGGCTTCGCTATACCCAGCTGTAATACAACATCTCCCGCTGTGCTGCCCCTATTCCCGGGTCAGTCCCATAGCCCATCTTCCATCAGAGCACCCCGGGCAGATATTTAGACTGCCGGACGGACTTTCTGGCCTCCGGACGCGGTGTCCTGGGTGCCTCTGGCCCGCTGCAGAAGTGACACCACAGCAGTAGTTCCGGCCCTCCGGCGCGCTGCGGTCAGATGCCACCACCTCTCTCACCACCGAACCATGCTCCTGATTACAGCTGCCTGTCGGGACATGCGGGGACGCTGGTGGACGGGTCCCCGCTCCCGCTTCAATACCTCAGGTGAGAGCCGCATAAGGAGACAGGGGAGTTCCCTGGAGAGGAGTCCTGGGCGCCATTTTAGGCCTGATTAGAGCTCCTAAGTTAATGGATACTTAAAGAGCTCTGTATCATCTCCGGCATTACGTCTTATAAAGCCGCAATAGCGGCACCTAAATACAGCAAGGCTCCCAGTATTAAGAGGTGAATAAGATTTAACACCAGATGGAGCGTTCAGGCCCATCTCAAAAGCAGCCTAAACAACAAAGAGCCCGCTCTGAGAAGAGGAGAACTGAAACCAACATGGCCGCCGCATCTGAGGCGCAAAACACCACTGTGGATATTTCTGCAGACCCTGCTAATTGTCAACCTGCTTCTCCCACTTCAGATCTCCAGGACAGCCCTGTCACATATGGGGAAGTAATTAAAGCTATTCAGGAGGCTATGGGCCCTATTATGGAAACTCTTTCACCTAAACTGACACAAGCGGTCTCAGACATAAATTCTCAGATTAAACAAATCTCACAGAGAGTTCTGCCCAATGAAAATAGGCTGGGTGCCATGTTCCACGATGTGGAGGAACTGAAAACTAATACTGCTTCTTTACAAAAATCACATTACCAAGTATTAAATAAACTGGACGATCTTGAAAATAGATCAAGAAGGAACACCCTTCGCATCACTGGACTATCCGAATCCCTTAAAGGCACAAAATTGACCTGATTTCTTAAGTCATCCTTACCTGAGCTACTGAATATAACAGATATACAGTATGTTCTGATATGGTAGTGGAAAGGGGACATAGAATTGGCCCAGTGCATGACTCTAGGGATTCTAGACCACGTGTGGTCATCCTTGGATGTTTGAACTTTCTCCATAAAGATGCCATCTGGAGTGCTTCACGTAGACAAGGTGATCTTCAGTGGGAAGGTTCTAAGTTCCGCATATTTCTGGATTACTCTGCAGAGGTGACGCGAGCAAGGAAAGAGTTTTCCCCTCTTTGTTCCCGTTTATACAACTGCAAATTTGCTCTGCTCTACCCAGCAAGGCTGCGGCTGTTCAATGGAGACTCCTTTAAGGACTTCACTTCTGTGGCTGATGCTGATCTTTTTCTAGCTGAGGAGATGAAGTCTTCTACACATGACCCGTGATTTTGCTGGGACAGTCACGTGAGCAAAAATCAAGTTTACCTCATACCTCTACAAGTATTTGTTTTTGAATTCAAAAAAAGTATACAAAAGTTATGTAGGGAGGCTGATTTCTATACTGTTTTGTTATTAGATATTTCTAAATCTTTCTGCCATGTCTCTTCTATTGAAATTAGAATAAGATATTCTGATAAGTGGAATGGCAATGTTACGTTATGCTGTATAATATTTAATTGATTTCATATGCCGGGGTATACTGAGCGCATACCTAAATTGTTTAAGTGATGTCACTGCATTCTGATATGCTGAAAGTTTGTTTATGCTCAATCTTTAGGGTATTTCTCTATCCTTACAGTTCTATTTTTGTTTCTCCCCCTTATTTATTTTTCTTATCCCTTATCCCTGTGTCTTGTCTTGTTTGTCTCATGACCCGATTTTCATGGTGCATTTGCTACGTGATGATAACATGGTCCAGTTGTTACTACATTTCTTTTATAAATTATGACTAGTCTTGTATATGGTACCTGGAATGTAGGCGCGATCAACTCCCCGATTAAAAGAAAGAAGATCCTCCTGTATTTAAGAAAACTGAAACTAGATGTTGTTTTCCTGCAGGAGGCGCATCTTCTCCCTCCTGAGATAATTATATTAAATATGCTGGGTTGGTCGGTTTTGGCCTCCTCTACACATACTTCTAAAGCTAGGGGGTTAGTTATATTAGTAAATAAAAATGTCGGACTTCCGGTGGGCGGAGCATCGTGCATGGCCGCTTTTTACTGAAGCTTCCTAAGCTTGCCTAGAATTTTGTGTAATTCACCCTCACAATCTATATCTATTTGGATTATCTGCAAGGAATTTATCACCTAAGTGCTTTAGGTCACCGAGGGATCACTAATTTTGGCAGGAGCTCTCTGCATTCCCCGGATTTCAGCCTCCAACGGAGAGGCGCTCATGACCGCCTAAGATATTGGCGTGAATTCCAGGCTCCCTTCTATTTCACAAGAAGCCTGAGTCTGACTCTCCTTCTCTGCCTTACCTACCTTCTCGGATCCTTCGTGCCACCTGTTCCCCGTTGTCTCCTTTGGCGCTGCTACGCGGAGTGTCATACACGCGGTGGTGTCTTGGGGGTGAGCCGGCCGGCGTGCCTCGTGTGGGGGAGATCCACCTTCTGGCTGAGCCCTGACGATGCTGCCTTTCTGTGCTGACCTGGGCGACTGGCCGGTGGTTTGTATCTGCAGCCATGTGGTGCCTGCGACTTTCAGCGATCCCGCTGGTGTTCTGGAGGTGCTGTGCCCCATCGCTCTGGCTGTCTGTTCCTCTGCTGGTCGGATCTCTCCTGGTGATGCTGGCGGAGGCTGCCTCCATTCCACGGCTGTAGTGACTCACCTGCATCACTGCCATAGGGACTGATCCTCCGTTTCTGGACCCGACACTCCATTTGATGGTCCCGGCTGGACCAGTTCGCTGTTGGAGTGTTCCCTCTCTGGAGCCTGCAAGCAGCCACAAAGTTGGTCTCCTGATACTCAGCTTTGGTGCCCCAGAAGTGCAGCGTCTCCTCACCCTAAATACCTTCCAGCTTCTGTTTGATGCTCTGCGGAGGCTGGGTCTCTCCTGGGGATACTGACTGCAATTGATCCCATCTGGTCACCAAGGGATTACTTATTCCGGCCAGAGCCGAAGCTCTATTCGATCCCCTGCTGTGCCCATTCACTATTGGTACATTACAGTACTGACAGAAGGCTTCACTTCAATACAGACTAAGCAATCTGGCTCCTATTCCCCGATAACGCTACTGGACTCGGAGAAACGCCCAATTCCTCTAAGTTTGGTGATACCTCCAACTATTCCCTATTTACCTGTTCCTTTATATTCCCTATCTGCCCTTTCCCTTCATTCCTAATACCATATAAGTTTATTTGATTTTCTCTATATATGCAACACTATTTTCAATGCTGTATGTCCTTTAAAGATATATAGGTTAATATTTGATTTCAATTCACAAAATTATCTGTTTGATACCTATATATACTACTAACAAATATAATGTCATACACCTCTATGTATTTCTGTTCTGCTAGCTAAAATGTAATTCAATATTACACCACGTTATTCATTTTATTTACTCAGACTGGAATTTATGGTCTCAGTCTGCCATCTAGTGTCTTTTCCGGCCTATTACTGATACCTATTATGATTAATTTTTATATTCCTCTAGGCAATATACAAAACTGTTTCTTAAGATTAGTAGTATTGACAATTTTTGAACTATATGGTACATATTTCAATTAAGTTCTATTGCTGTTTTCCTATTTCTGGGTACCTATTAATATAGAAACACTAATTGATTATCTAAATTTCTAACACGTTCATTAACTTTATAGTAAGATCCAGGATTTAGACTCAACAATTGGTAGATTGTTCTCATTTACCACT
This sequence comes from Taudactylus pleione, assembly GCA_031769625.1. Classification (NCBI taxonomy): domain Eukaryota; kingdom Metazoa; phylum Chordata; class Amphibia; order Anura; family Myobatrachidae; genus Taudactylus; species Taudactylus pleione. The sequence continues at coordinate 32,617,624 of JAUIMM010000031.1, read as the reverse complement.
GAAATATTGCTCAATACTTCTGCTATTGAATGTAAAATATATTGATAATGTAATAATTCTATAGATATTCACCTAAGGTGGTATCGAGTCTCTAGCCGGTTTATTGGTCCATAGTATGGACAGATTCGTAGATAAAATTCCCACTGATACAATGGGCAAAACCAAAGTTCCACAAAGAAAAACTCCCTCTGCAAAAGAGGCAAAAAACTCTTGTCCTCAAAACTTATCACCTCCCTCTTTATCACTGGAATTTTCTTCATCGCCTGATATACCCTCTCTGTCCTCCGAGGTACCTCAACCTTTGAATCCTCATAAAAAAAAACTTGATGCAATACAAACAACTTTAAATACAGTACTTTCCCACACTCACACTAAACTACTGTTTGAAGCTGAACAGCGTATCACCACAGCCGAAGACATGATTCTATCCTTGCAAAACTCTGATGACTTGCATTCTCAACAAATGATGTTCTTAACCTCAAAAATTGATGATCTGGAAAATAGAGAGTGGCGCAATAATCTCAGATTCATAGGCATCCCTGAATCTATTGCAGGTACCGATCTCTTTGATCTTCTCAGTGTAGACATAATCCAGATTCTTAATGTTCCTACTAATTCAGGAGCAGTATTAATTGAGAGAGCCCATCGCATTGGTCCAGATCGTGGTCCTCACTCTACCCAATCACGTCCACATCCAGTTATCGCTAGATTCCTTAATTTCCGCGATAAAGAAAATATACTAACATCATACAGGAAGAAACGTACTCTTGAGGTACGTAACTTTAAACTATTAATATTTCAGGATTTCTCTGCTCATGTGACATTGAAAAGAAAGGAATTCACCCCAATTTGTAACTATTTATTCACTCAGAATATCAAATTTGCCCTTCTTTACCCTGCTAAATTGAGGGTATTCATAGAGGGAAAGCCTATGATGGTTGAAACTCCTGACCTGGCTAGAGCTCATTTTAATATACCAGTACATTATTCTTCTACGGATCCACCTACAAATGGTTGAAACTATGTTGTGTTTTCTTACCTGTTTTTACCGTATTATGGGATTGCTGGTTTCTCAAAATTGTACTCCTATATGTTGGAGTGGGACTCCAGTAACTCATACCAATTGTTCAAATGATTGCTGTAAAAATGTTGCCATTTTTGGACAACATTATTTGTTTGTATCTAAAACTTGTAAATTATTGTACTTCTGGTTCTCTTTTCTTCTTTTCTTTTTTTTTTATTTTTCTGATCTGTCTGTGGCACTTTTCCCTCTCCTCACTGCAGCTGAGAGTGCTAATATGCTGAGCTTGTCCTGCTAGTTGGGACGGGACGGGACGGGCTCGCAATTAATTGGATGACTTACAAATTTTCCATTTTTAGACTTAGAATTGGATGATGACCCATCCTAGATACACAAAAATAGTTGCTCAGGAGGCTTCCTCTTCTATCAAATTCCTATCATGGAATGTGGCAGGTTTAAACACTGCAGTCAAAAGACGAAAGGTTCTATCACACATCAAACAATACACCCCTGACATAGTTTTGATACAGGAAATCCATTGGTTAAGAGGACCATAAGCTACACTTAAAAGTGCCTGGATTCAGGAGTGTGTTTCTGCCTCTTTTGATAAAAAAAAGCGTGGAGTAGCCACACTGCTCAGCAAACACCTTCAATACACGATTGATAAAGTGGTGGTGGATAAGGAGGGCCGATTTGTTCTGATTAATCTAACGGTCCATGGTGAAAAACTTAGTATTCTTAATCTTTACGCGCCTAATGCCCCAAATTTGACTTTCTTTAAGAAAATTTCAAATCTACTATTGAAAAATGACACTACAAATTTAATAGTATGGGGTGACTTTCACTGTATCCATAACCCTTCTTTAGATCATTCGGCTGGTGTGTCAACCACATCTCAAAGCCATGTGAATGGTATAAACTTCCTAAGTACGCGGCACGATATGGTTGATTTGTGGAGATGGCAGAATCCCTCTGGTAGAGATTTCTCATTCCATTCTCGAGTGCACAATGTATTTACAAGAATTGATTATTATCTAATCGCAGATTCTTTATTCTCAAGAGTTAAGGATGCAGCTATAGACTCTATCCTTATTTCTGACCATGCCCCTATACTTTTTAATTTATCCTGCAATGTCACATGGTACTCATCACGCATTTGGCGATTCCCCTCCTTTCTATCTCAAAACAAAGATTTCCAAAACTTTAAAAAAAATAAATGGAGAGAGTATGTAGATGACAATATAGAACACTGGGACGAGCCAGTCCTTTTTTGGGAAGCCTCAAAGGTGGTGATGAGAGGCAATATAATCTCATATGTAGCTAGAAGTAATCGTGCACGCAGGGGAAAGTTGCAATCTTTGCAAAATAGTTAAAAAGAGGCCTACCGTCACTATCTACAATTTTCGACTGCTGATAAAAGTCTATATCTTAAACATAAACAGGTTTTGGAGACGTTTTTGGTAAAGGAAGCTCAAATTAGGTTAGACTATACTAAAAATACTTATTACCGTCAGGGTGGTAAGTCCGGTAAAATCTTAGCATATATGGTAAAGCAACAAAAAAAAGCAGTTCATAACAAAATTATTAGAAACAGGAACCAATGTTAACGTAACAAACACAACTGATAAAACTTCCATTCTTATTTTACCTCTCTTTATGCTGAGTCTCCTATAGATCCAATATTCTCAAACTCTTTTCTTAGAGAATCCAAACTACCTGAACTATCTGAAGAGCAAAGGGAGATTCTTAATGCTGAGATAGATGAGGATGAAATTCTACTTGCTATTAATAGTTTACAAATTAATAAATCACTGGGGCCAAATGGATTTAATGGAAACTTCTATAAAATTTTAAAGGAAGAAATGATCCCCTCTCTTAAGAATATTTTTCAACAAATTCAAAAAGGAACAGTTCAATATCCTATGTTCAATGAAGCATATACAATCTTGATATTAAAACCCAATAAAGACCCGACACCAGTTTCCTCTTACAGACCTATTACCCTCCTCAATCAAGATTATAAGATGTTAGCAAAAATTTTTGCAAGCCGCCTACAGTCTATGCTTCCTTCCCTTTTATCGCCACATCAGACTGGATTCACACATGGTAGACATATAGTCCAAAATGTCCTTTTAGCGGTGGCGGCCTTATACTCTTCCTCAGTTCACCGTCACTCACCAAATGTAATGTTAAGTTTAGATGCCGAAAAGGCATTTGATAAAGTTCTATGGCCTTATCTATATACAATTTTACAGACTAGACAATTCGGTTCCTCCTTTATACACATGATCAAATATTTGTACACTTCTCCTCATACAAAACTTTTGATTAATGGTTTGCTGGGGGATTCTATTGAAATGTATAGAGGAACGCATCAAGGATGTCCATTGTCCCCTATGTTGTTTAACCTGGCATTGGATCCATTATTGCGAGTGTTACAATCCTGGCCCCTTCTTAAAGCCATGTGAATGGTATAAACTTCCTTTGCGACAAACATAAGTCAAAGTTTCAGCTTTTGCTGACAATCTTATGTTTTTTATTTCAAATCCAAGTGACAGTCTGGCTCCCCTTCTCTCAAAATTAGACGAATTTGGCAAATTTTCCGGTTTTGACATAAATTACTCTAAATCCACAATAATGGCCTTAAACAATTCCGTTACTAAAAATAGCTTAGATTTTGGCAGATTACAATGGACAGATACTGATATCCCATACTTGGGGATTATACTACCCAAAAAATATTTACAATCTATATTCTCTCAATATCAAACATATTATAGACAAAGCTATTAAAGAATTGGAAGACTGGCAATACCTACAATTGTCCTATCTAGGTAGGGCAAACCTTATAAAAATGATTACCTTCCCAAAACTATTGTATCCTATACAGGTTCTACCAATAGCATTTACTAAAGGGGATATTAAACGGATTGATGCGGCTTTTAGACAGTTTATATGGAAAAAATAAGAGACCTCGCATTAGTCTACAATTGCTACAACGAGATAAATCCGAGGGGGGAATTAATTTTCCAAATATGGAAATGTACAATCAAGCAGCGGTCTGTAGACAAATCAAAGACTGGATCTCACACTCCAGTTTGTATTCTAATTACTCAATAGAAAAATCTTTTCTTGAAAATACTTAACTAATCAGTTTCTTACATTTAAACAAATCTGACATTTCTAAAGAAGTATTAAATAATCCTCTTCTGATGTCGGTATGGTCGGTTTGCCATACTGTTCGCAACAAGTGGAAACTAAATGCCTCTTACTCTTTATTTCTTCCATTCCTGGGAAACGTAAACTTTCAGAATAGAATGGCTTCCTCTCCTTTTAATTTATGGGATTCTAATGGTTTAAATAAAATTCGCCAGCTTACATATCCAGACACATATCAAGTGCTTCCTTTTTCTCAAGCACACATTAAATTTCCTTTTATACAAGTTCATAATTTAGCCTTTATGCAGGCACAACATTACATATCTAAAGTAATTTCTTTTCTATCTCCCTTGGACTGGACGAATCGGTTAGACACGGCTCTTCAAACCCCAGAAAATTTCAATGGAGCCATATCTTTATTTTATAAAATATTGAAAACTCCTTATTACTACGGTTATTATGAAACTGGTATAACTCCCTGGCAGAAACACTTCCCGGATCTTAGCGAATCAAAAATTCTAAAGGCACTTCTATATTCTAACAGAGTTCTTACAGCGATCACATACCAAGAAATGTTTTTGAAATTATTTTACAGGGGCTATGTATCACCATCTCGTAGCCATTTAATTGGTCTCTCTTCTTCTTCCAATTGCCCAAAATGCACTAGCTCTGAAGCTTCACTCTATCACTGTCTATGGGATTGTATTTCTATTAAAAGATTCTGGTACCAAATAAAACAACTTGCAATTTCAGAGTTAATAAATTATCTACCATTGACCCCTGAATGGGCTATCTTTGGAATTTTAACAACAGATTCTAGGATTTCATCAGGGTGCCGATAACTGCTCTTGATACTCTCGGCAGTAGCGAGGAAATGCCTACTCCAGCAGTGGATACATTCTCTCCCCACAACCATACAAATGTTCAAAGAAAAACTTTTTAACACTTTTAAAATGGATTGGATGGAAACATCGTTAAACAAAGAACAACGAATAGAAAAATTCTTTGAAATTTGGGAATTCTTTATTGACACTTTGAGTATATCAATTAAACAACAAATTCATAACTGCTTTCCTCCTATTCAACTTAGTTGAAATAACTGATTGTGACTTGTGGAAGAGGGCTGCAGACGATCCTTCCCTCTCCCCTTCCTCTCTTTCTTTACTTTCCTCTTTACTCTCTTTTCTTTTCCCTTTTTTATATTATTTAATTTCATCGCTGGTAAAAACTTTTTGATTAATAACCAATTACATAAATATGTAATATTTCTCAAATACGATATAAATTATGTATTTTATATGTCAACAAGTGTTAATATTTGTATTAATATTCCAATGTTATAATATGTATAACTAAAATGTTTGAAAACCCCCCAAAAAAATATTGAAAAAAAAAAAAGTAAATAAAAATCTCAATACAATTCTTGACTCGACCACTACTGACCCACATGGTCGATATGTTATTGCAGATGTGTCAATTAATGCTTCTACATTTATGCTATGTAATCTTTATGCCCCCAATACACAGACTTACAAATTTTTCTTGCATATTCTCCAAACTACATATGTACTCAGATGTATCACTTATTCTTGGAGGAGATTTCAATTTAGTTGCCTCTAATATATTAGACAGAAATGCCATGTCTACTAGTTCCTCCCCCCCAAAAATTGGTATCCCCTATATGTCTGACCAGCTGGGATTGGTTGATGTGTGGAGGGCGTGCCACCCTGTGGAACAGGAATTTACATGCCTGTCCGCAGCTCATGGCACCCTTTCACGCATTGATTATCTATTGCTTTCCAATAGCTTGTTCTCCAGGGTGATAAATTCTAAAATCGAGCCAATCCATTTATCGGATCATAAGTCACTACCGATAGGGGCCCTATTTGTCAGTGGCGCTTTCCATCCTACTTGTCTAGTTCTATAAAGTTCCGTAATATGCTGGAGTCAGCGTGGAATGATTTTAAACTTAATAACTCAGACTGTGAACATACTAATCCGCTTCTATTCTGGCAGGCTTCCTTGCCCGTGATAAGGGGTGTTATTATGTCCTATTGTAAACATAGAGAAAAACAAATTGGATCGGATTACTTAGAGTCTCAGGCAAAATTTACCTCCGCATATCATGAATTCAAAATTAATCCTAATCCAGTATCCAAACAATCATACTACCATCAAAAAACCCTGTTTGACAATGTTTTATCCTCAATGGAATCGAAATATACATTTAACAAGGAATCGATATATTATAGCCATGGAAATAAATCCAGCAAATTATTGTCTAATTTATTAAAAGGGCACCACCCTCCCACAGTTATTAAAGCTTTAAATAGCAATGATGAAAGTTTAGTCAGATCTAATGCAGATATCACAGATATTCTTAGGTTATTTTATTCACAACTATATTCTAGTCCGGACGTGGATGAATAAAAAAAAAAAGGCTTTTTCAACATACACGTGCCAGTCATGTCCACAGATCAGGCTTTTTCATTGATAAAACCAGTGACAACTGACGAAATCACGGCTGTAATTTCCTCTTTAAAATGCGATAAAGCCCCAGGCCCTGATGGCCTCTCCAATGATTTTTACAAGATTCTCTCCTCAAAAATTTCTGAGACCCTCACGGCAGTTTATAATTCTATTCTATTGGGCAATAGTCCTCCACAGTATTTTAACTCTGCCACTATCAGAGTCTTGCCAAAGCCGGGCTGTGATCCAGAACTTCCCAGTTCGTACCGTCCGATCTCATTGCTAAATACGGACTATAAAATTCTCACAAAATTATTAGCGAATAGATTTAAATTGACATTGCCATCCATTATCCACGCCGATCAAACTGGATTTATTCATGGCCGCCAGTCTGTTGCAAATATTAGGAAGGTACTTTCAATAATGCAATGGGTGGAGGCTTCCAGTGGCCGAGATACCAATGTAATTCTAACATTAGACACCAAAAAGGCATTTGACTTAGTCACTTGGGACCACTTATTCTACTCATTACGGAGGTTTGGGGCACCGGCTGGGGTTCACTCACTTGATAGCTAATTTATATTCCGACCCTATGACACAGGTAATGGGCAACAGGTTTTTGTTCTCCCCATTCTGTATAGAGAGGGGTACTCGCCAGGGTGCCCACTGTCGCCTTTACTGTTCGCGCTGGCTTTGAAGACTCTGGCGATCGCCCTTCGAGATTCCTCGCTCTTTACTGGCATTGCAGTTGGTAGGATGGAGAAAAGATAGCACTGTTCGAAGACGACATGCTTTTATTCATATCTAATCCCAATATATCTATTCCGGCAATTATCTCTTTGATGATTTTGGAGCATTTGCTGGATACAAAGTGAACTATTCGAAGTCTGAACTGTTGCCCTTATCAGGAGATGTAACGGGTTTGGTTCTCACCCAATACTATCCATGTTCCCAGTGTTTATGACTACTCTGACATACCTAGGAATTCAGATTCCTCAGTTGTTAACACTGTCAACTTTAAACCCGTTTTGACAAGTATCTCTAAGATACTATCTGGATGGATGAATTTACCTCTCTCTTTGTTGGGCAGAACCACAATAATAAAAGCATAGCCTTTCCTAAGCTATCTTATTTACTGCAAATGCTTCCCTTGAGTCTCACAAAAAAAGATGCGTTTCATGTGGATTCAATATTCTCAAAATTTTAATGGAATGGGAAAAAACGCTTACTCTAAACTGCAATTGCCTCATTCTGAGGGAGGAGTAAATCTACCTGACTTACAATCATTTAGCAGGGCAACACTTTTTAGATATATTTTGGATTGGTTTTGGGGCAGATCTATCTTTGTGAATTTTAATTTACACGCAAAACAAAGGAATATATACACCTGCACACTTATTATAATAATAATTAAATTAACCCCTTTTTAGAGATGTTTCTTATCAAGATTCTAAGTGGGGGTGCTACCAATCGACAAAGATTCAAGTTGAATTTTAATTTAGAAGTAGAATTATTTTTCCCATTTTCCCCCAGTGCACTGCTTCACTCACCCAAGAAGGACATCCCAGCTCAGATATTCGCTAGTACTTTATTTTTTAATACATATCAATCCTGGAGGTATACTAACATGTTCTTCCAGATTTACAACTTTTTGGGGAAACCCAGCCTTTCTTCCAGGTCTACAAAATGCTATATATAAGAGGTGGAAGGAGGCTGGAATTTCATCAGTCTGAGATGTTTTTGATCCAGGTGGGGTCTTGATGTCTTTCTCTGAACTAAAAAACAAATTTAAGTTATTGGACAGACACTTTTTCATGTACTTACAGATTAGACACTCCGCCAACTCATTGCCCAAACCTATGATGATGAGACACCTGAGCCTATGCAGACTATTTTTTATTTTTCTTGCACTAGTCTTTACAGACTTAAACATTATAATATGTATCTTAGAACCTCACGGTATGGAAAAATTTAAGGTTCTACACTTGAAAGGTGGTCGGATGAAATTGCGGATATCTCAGACTTAGATATTTATTGGATCATAACCTAATGGTATTTAAATATTTACATACTGCATCATTGCAGGAAACACACTTTAAAACAATTCATAGAGCATTTATCTCACAGGCTCAGAGAGCACATATAGTTCCAGAAGAAACTGGTAAATGGCCAAAGTGCAGAATGCAGGGAGCTACATTCTTTCACAACTTTTGGCAATGTGGGAAGATAGCGGTATTTTGGCATAAAATCATTAATTATATCAATCAGATTTTCAACTTAAAACCATCTAGAGACCCAATAGCTTGTCTACTGGTAAACTTGTCAGTATGGGACTTGGGTGTGTTGGGAAAAGAGATTATTCCTGTGTTAAGCGTTATTCTTACTGTTGCGAAAAAAAATGATCTTGAAATTCTGGATTAAGAAGTCTACGCCCTCTCTGGCCGAGGTGAAAAACACTCTTTTTCGTATTATATATTTTGAAAGACAAGCTACCATCCCTGACATAGAGAAGGGTATTATCAGATTCCATAAAAAATGGGAACATTATATTGCAGCTTTAGATGTGAAAGCCCAAACACATATTTACAAATTATTTGAACCCACCACCTGTTTTTTACATAGACAATTAGACACTTATGCCTCATAGTCAGAACTGGTAGGATGATCTCACACTCAAAACTTAAAGAGTAATCAACTGTTCTCACTTGTAAGATGTAGGAAGTATACCATATGCACTTGTTTACGAATTGTTCCTCCCCACCACCCCTTTTGTGTCTTCCTAAGAATGACCCCTTTTATGTTTGATATTATTTTTGTATTATTGTATATCAAAAGAATAAATGTTTTGATGATTGCAACTCTATGTAACCAATTTACATTCAAGCTTTGACAAGATATATGTGAAATGCATCATTATATATTCTGTTACATTTTTCTATGAAACTCTAATAAAATGTGTTTGAAAAAAAAAAATTAGCAGTGGGTCCTTAGTGCGTTCAAAACTTTCCATAATATTAATAACCCAACGTATGTTATTTGGCACCTGCCGACCCATGAATAAAGCCCACCTGATCAGATTTTATTAAGGAAGGAAGTTAAGGGCAGAGCCTGAGAGCAACCAGTTTGTCCAAAAGTTTAACGTCTGTATTTAGTAAAGCAATGGGGTGGTAATTTTGAACTTCAGTAGGGGATTTGCCCGGTCTAGGGAGAGCAACAGTCTGCGCCTCCAGCATTTCCCTAGGGAATAATCCCTGCTCAGAAGCTTCATTGAACACTACTGCCAACACAGGTGCCAACTCTGCTTTAAAAGTTTTATAGAAAGATGAAGGGTAGCCATCAGGTCCAGGCGCTTTATTTGAAGGCAGAGTGTCTATAGCTTTCCTAACTTCTTCAACTGACCATGGGGCCCCCAGGGTTTGACAGGTATCTGAATCGATAGAAGGTAGACTAATGTCCCTCAAGAAACCATTAATATCCTCAGCAGTGGGCTGGGGAGTAAGTGGGTCTGCACCTAGGTTGTACAGTTTAGAATAATAATCTAGTATTAGCTATGTCATATGGGTCTGAAATTCTAACACCTTTAGAGTTACATAGATGTTGTACTTGTTCCTGTGCCCTCCTTCCCCTCAAGTTATGGGCTAATAACCTAGAAGCTCGATTTCCAGACACATACAATTTTTTATTTAGACGAGCTAAATTACAGTGGACTTCTTGCACAGAGAAAGCGTTAACCTTCTCGCGAGCAGAAAGTAGTTCTTGTTATTTGGGTTGAATTTATGAGCTGCCTCTAGTTGTTTGCTAAAACTTCTAATTCTGCCCATTGCAGTCGATTTGCCTGTTTAAGTTTAGCAGCCATCTGTATGGCAGAACCACGGACTACTGCCTTCATAGAGCACCAACCTTTAAACACAGAGGTCTCCTTAGGCTTACTGTCACTTAAAAAAAACAGCAAGGGACTGCTGAATATGCTGCCAAGGCTCTAGCTGAGAGAACACAAATCTACCAAGCCTACACGGGCCAGGATATACATGTCTATTGGAAATATTCCGCATTAAAAAGTTTGGGGAATGATCGGACCAAGATATAGGAAGAATATCACACAGAACATAGGCATGCTGCATATTATTTTAATCAGCAGAAGCTGCTTGCGCATCCTATTCACATCACTTTGCAAGCAAGATGCATTTGAAGGTAAAAATTCACACGAAAACATGCCCGCGCTACTGAGTCGCACAGCGCTCACACGTTATGTGTAAAACAAATTGTAGTGCATGGAGGATAGATGTATGTGAACACATATTTATAAGCATACAAAAATTCCCACTTTCATTACTAAATGGTCTCAGGAAACAAACTGTAACTCTTGAGAGTCTGAAGACACAGCTCGCTTACATAATACAGACAAATATAAAGTCCACAGAGAGGAAAAACAAGTAAATGTACCCACAGAGTCCAGGGTATTGATATATATGATTGACATTAGTAACAACAGAAAGTGCTGTTCGCAGAGTTAGCAAAGGTACCGGGCTAAATCTTTGATTGGCTGAACAGGCATGTCCCCAGAATAAGTAGTAGTGGCCATGTAGGGTTGTAGCACAGGAGAATGCAACAACTATATATCCTCTAATGCAGCTCCTGAAGTGCAACCCCAATGAAAGAGAGAGGGATATGTTAAAGCCTGGAAGTGCCCGTACTAAAGTTTCCCACCTTCGGTGAGAGAGTGAGCCACTCCAAGCAGGGCCCACAGGTGAGGTGCTGTATGGTCCCTGGGTCCTTCAGGTGTGCAAACGGAATGCACAAGGTGCAGGGAGTATTGGCAACGCTGTAGTGGGGCAGTCCTGGTTGCCGGTCAGCAAACGCTAGTTGATGTGCAGACTGTGTCGGCCGGCCCAAGGAGATGTTTGGACACACCCAACTCACAGCTTAATGAACCAGCAGGTGTGTCACTGCAATAATCAACAGTTTTGTAAGCTTGTGGTTTTTTTTACAAAATAGACAGCTGCTCCACAGGGTTTTTGCTTTGTCTACAACCTAGCACTTTCCACCCCCTGCAGCTGCCAGCTTATATAGCAGTTTATTACTTGATAGTGGTGTGAAACACATTTTGCTCACCACCATTGTATCAGGATCTGGCTGTCCTTTCTAATGCCTCTTCTGCCACCACTGTGATATTGCCACATGGCAGATTGTCACAGTTGGTGCTTGAGAGTTACCTGTGTCGAAGTCAAATAATTGGTTATGATCGTTTGTAATTATTATTTGACGATCTAGTCTATGGCCTGACGGGGGGTAGATCGGACGCTGTCCTGCATCGGCGCGATCTGATGCGCACGGGTATACTATATATATATATATATATATTTATATTTAAAAATGCAACTTTTAGCCAGTGTATAGGAGACAGGTTCTGTGTATGTCTGTGGCAGATAATTGTTAAACACACACATACTATGAGGTGCAGACGAGTGTTTTAAATGCAAAATTAGAAACCATTGTCATAGGTCTGACTATCATTGTATGCCTAAAGGAACTAGCATTTACATTCCAAATAGGCAGAAGAGGCCTTTGATTAGCCATCAGACATTGTGACTCCATCAAGTATCTATCTGCTGGTCATCTCTGATCAGAACAACTTCATTGTCTGTCATTTGTTAAAATATAAACTCACATACAGCCAGGGGTTGACTGCCAACTTTCAGCCTGGGGGGCAAACAAGGGCAAGTGGCCCAGCTTTTCTACCAGCGAATGTAATTTAAAAATGGGCGTGACAATAATGTTTTTATGGTGTGTGGTTTGTGTAATGTGGTGCTGCAGAGCATAAAATATTGTATTTTTTTTTTTTACAGGGGTCCTATCCTATACAGTATGTGATAGCTATTTATGGGATGGGATGAAATATATTGCAGCTGTCCCATGTGTTTGTTACTTATGTATCATGCACATTGACATTTATGTAGGGGGCAAATGTAGTAATTATTTAGGTGACATGCACATGTGCAAGTACAACCTACATAAATATCAATGTGCATGATATATAAGTAACAAAAACATAAGACGCTTGCACTATATATCATTCAATTGCCTAAATAATGACATATAGTATAGGAGGACCCCTGCAATAAATAATAGTGAAGTGTCCTGTGTGTTTGTTACCAATATAAAATATGCTGGCAGTGGCACTTACGTTGCACTTGTGTGTGTAGTAATTGTTTAGGTGGCATTCACATGTACATGTCACCTAAATAAATACATGTGCAAGTGCAACATAAATGCATGATAGGACCCCAGCAGTATTTATAATACATACAGTATGCAGCCCATTGCCATAACATAAAATAATGTGTGACAGTGACACACTCAAGAGCCACTGCCCTTACCTGTTTTGCCTCAGTCTTTGGCTGCACATGGACGCCCTGGAGTTGCTGGAGTCCACCAGACTTGGATGGGGCGGAGCCATGAGTTGTGACTCACGAGCTCCGCAAAGGCCCATGGGAGGAGCTGCTGCGGCTGGGCATGCGCGGCAGCTGTCCCGCAGCCATTTTAGTATGGGGAAGCCATGACTCTGATGCCCAATCAGAGCTCTGCTCGGGGTAGCTGCGGCTCTATGCGGCTGGGTAGGTAGTGTGAGCCGGCCCGGCATTGGGGGACATGGGATCGGCCTAGCGCCGGTGGCCCAATCTTCTCTCTCTAGCTGGGCAGGGACCAGGGAGGTGAAATGACTCATTGCAAGTGCTTCCCTCAGTGACCAGTGCTGCCTGCCTGCTGGAGCCTGGCGGCCCTGGAATACTAAAATTGTACTGGCCCGAGAGGCAGATGGCACCCTGCCCCCCGGCCCAGCCCGCCACTGCATGCAGCACATATTTGCATGATACACGACACATACATGCAGCGCACGTTTGTGCTGCGTTCAGACGTACAACGCAAACTGATGAATTCCTGGAAATATCTCACATTAATTTATGCAAACACACATATAGAAAAGGTTCCCTAGCATTAAGAAAAGGTTTTGTTAGACAATCATTATGGTATAAAGTGTGCATTTAACGTATACAACATGGTAGACATGGCATGTTTGGTACTATACTGACACCCTGTTTATTTCCAGATATTCGAGTCTATCAGCGAGGGAGTCACATCTTGCGTTCGATGGTTATGGATCATAGGAAATTATTGGTTAGAATGTATGATATTAAATCACACAAAACTGCCAACACCAAAAAGACAGAGGGAAAAAAGTTTAGAGGCTGCAGGGGAGGTATACACAGTAAAAAGAAATGCGAGAAGAATTTAAGATCCAGAGAAAATATGAAGGGTAGCAATAATGTGGATATTAAATCACACGAAACTGCTGTATGCCCCAATGTCTTTAATATTTCCTCTAGAAGTCTTAATTGTGATGAACTATCCTTATTGAGTAGGGGGTTAAAATTTGCTCCAACGAGTGAACCGAACATTTTTGAGTTATTTGTGGATCTCAATAAATACGTCAGAACTTTATGTCGTAAAAGGTACTTTGCTAATAAGAAACTGAAACATGACCAGGATGATTCTATGCCAATTATCCTTGACTCCACAGATGATCAATCCCTCTCTATGTTACATGAACTTTGGGAAGAAGGTCACACTACGACTCAGGATACAGTAGTGAAATTATATGACACTACATGTTCCAATATTAATCAATTTAAGCTGAAATCGGAATTTTTTCCTATTTCAGCTAAAAGTAATAACATTGAGTCATTTTACAAAATTACTCTTGAGGACTTTAAGTCCTTATGTCATAGGATTTCAAAAAAGTCCTCCCATACTTCCAATTTGACAAGAGCAGAGAAGCGTGCTCTTCATTTATTAACAAAGGATTCTTCGATAATAATAAAGGAGGCAGATAAAGGAGGGGGTCTGGTGGTCCAAAATAAGGAGGATTTCCTCCGGGAAGCATATAATCAATTGAATAATTCTACCTTTTATCGGACTCTCACCAATAACCCTACAGAAACCTTTTTGAGAGAGTATAAAATTCTGTTAGACAATGCTTTACTAGAGGGAGTCATATCCAGGGAAACATGGCGTTTTCTATTCATCCCTTTCCCCACTATTCCGGTGTATTATCATTTGCCCAAAATTCATAAATCCCTCACTTCCCCTCCGGGTCGTCCAATTATTTCGGGTATTAATTCTCTCACGTCCAACCTCTCTTTTTATGTTGATTCTTTTTTACAACCTTTTGTTCCCAAGCTCAGGTCCCATCTCAAAGATACTACTCAATTTTTACGACGTATCCAGGATATAGAATGGAAGGAGACCTATGCGTTCCTTACACTTGACGTACAGTCACTTTACACCAATATACCCCATTCATTGGGGGTGGAGACCATTGCCACCTGCTTATCGAAAGATGTGAGCCTGACACGGGAACAAAAATCATTTTTGTTATCTTCTATATCCTTTATTCTTTCTCACAACTATTTTCTTTTTAATAATGTTTATTTTCTTCAAATCATGGGGACGGCCATGGGGACCAGATTTGCGCCGAGCTACGCCAACCTATACATGGGGGCGTTTGAGGACCTCCATGTGTGGGGCGGTGACTTCGGCGCATCTCTGGTCTTTTATGGCCGTTACATTGATGATCTTTTTATAATTTGGGATGGGGATCTTTTTTCAGCTGAACGGTTTGTTTCTTCTTTGAATTCTAATGCTTTCAATCTCACGTTTACTTTCACTTATGATAGAAGACGCATTAACTTCCTGGATGTGACCCTCGAAGCATTTGGTACCAGAATACATAGTTCCAATTTTATTAAACCGGTGAATACTCAATCTTACCTTCATTTCCAAAGTTCACATCACAAACCATGGAAGGTGAACATCCCCAAGGGGCAGTTGATGTGATTACGCAGAAACTGCTCCTTGGATGATGTATTTAGGCAACAAGCTGATGAAATGTTGAAAGCCTTCAGACTGAGAGGTTATCCAGAGGGCATCCTTAATAAAGCTCTGAGAGAAGTTTTGGAGATGAATAGAATGGATCTTTTGATTCCGAAACCTCCTCACATAAATAAGGACCAAACTCCAACCTTGGATCCTGCATTTATTTGTAAATATACATCTTGTCATAAAGAGATAAGTGATATCATTAGAAGAAACTACAAACTTTTGGGATATGATAATGTTTTGAAAAGTGTTCTACAGAAAACGCCACGTATTATTTTTTTTAAAAACAAATCCTTAAAAAACATATTGGCTCCTAGCCATCTTAAAACTGCTAAACCCACTGATACTGATTCTGATTCAGTAAGGCATTTGTCTTCCCAATGGTTACCATCTCGACCACCAGGTTTCTTCTTGTGCGGCAAAAATAGATGCACTATGTGCACACATATTCCAAGATGCACTACTACTATAAATATAGGTCCCAACGATGAACAATTTAATATTGGTAGCTTTATGAATTGTGACTCTATATATGTCATTTATTTACTGACTTGTGGTTGTGGTCTGAGGTATGTGGGGCGTACCACAAGAGCCATTAAAACAAGATTTATGGAACATCGTCGTAACATAATTAACAAATCCCAGAATCACAGTGTGTCAAGACACTTTATGGAAGTTCATGAGAGCAGTATCAGTGGTCTTTCTATTGTAGGATTAGAACAGATCCAGATAACAGCACGTGGCGGCGACAGATATAGAATTCTGTGCCGACAAGAAGTTTACTGGATGTTTAAGCTGAACACCTTATATCCAGAAGGTCTGAACGAATCAGTGGAACTTAACTGTATTGGTTGAACTCAGTTGATTATATAGGTAGATAAGGTTCCCATCACTGGATTCAACCAATGCAGGATGAGTGTGACACTATTATCCACCGATAGGAGCTTTTTTGTTATTGTATCTGTAATGTGTATATAATCCCTGATGGATATTTATACTTGTAATTGGGTATTATTTAGCACAATTTCCCGATTATCTCTCCAGGTTGTGTTTTCTTTATTATTATTACTATCAATATATTTTTTTGTTATCAGTTTGATAATATTATCTCAAGTGTTCAAACTGATGCAATGTGATTGGTTCCTCATTGCTATCTTATTATTTAATTTAATACATGGGACCTGAGACATAAACAATTGATCCGGATAGATTGATAGTGACTAACATATATAGGATCAAGTTTGCATGGAGTCTGTTTGACCAATATATCATTAATTACTTATCTATTTCTAACACATAGTATGTTGTTTAATTGACTGCAATTTAGTGATGTCAGTCTGCATAAGTTTAATTGTACCTGTGTAGGATAAGTTTGCCAGATGAATAGGCAGCCCCGTTGATATCCACGGTGGAGTCACGTGGTGTTGTTTACATCACGTGACCGCATCATACTATGCAGCGATCTCCAGCCCTGATACAATATGCGGTTGTCTCCAAGGAGACCGGCTGTGAGTATATGACACGATCAGGACCAATCACACTTCACCTGTGTCACTGGTCACATGATCGGACCGAAGTCACATGACCACGATAGCGATAGAATGAAGAATAGTATTTTAAATATTTTAAACTACTCGTTTTTACGGGAACATATATGATTTCATATTATGATTGCCTTCAGAGAGATTTTTATGCATTGTTATTGTTTTTTGTTTACTGGCTTGGTTAATTGATCTAGATAATCTGCACATCTGTTTTTGATCTACTCATTTAAAGAGGTATAAATATTTGGCACATTCAAAGACATCTACACACTCGCTCCTGACGAAGGTGTGGGCATTTCCACACAGAAACGCGTTGAGCTTGCTAACAACATCGTGCATGTGCAGTGCCTAGTGATATCTCTTTGCTGAATCTACTCTGGGAGGACTTTAAATCACTGTGGACATTCCAACAGGATCCAGACCAGTACACATTCCCATTCTGAGATACCACTGGAATATCCCTCCATAGGAGGACATTATTGTGAGGACATCTTGCTAACCAGGATTGGTAGCGTCTCTTTTAATACTGGAACACTCTCTGGAATCTACAGACTGACGTCTAATACCTATACCAGTGCCTCCCTTATGAGTAAGATATCAGAGTCAATTGACTGATATATATTTATTTGTGATATCATACTTGTGCAGCTATATAACTACTCCGATGCAGGGAGCAGTTTATTAACATTGTGTTTTATATATGATGGAATAAATGCTTTTTTAACCAAGCCAGATGCTAATACCTTTGTTATAGATTAGTAATATTCAGGGTGATTTCCTGAACCCCACTTAGAACAACACCTCCCACGCTAGCGCTGTTTTTTTTTTTTTTTTTAGAATGTATACTCTGTATGTAGTGTCTTAAACCAGTTAAAGAAAGACAATGTAATCTCAAGACATTTTTGGAGAATTGGGACATACCGGCAGTGTCAACATATGAACTGTCCTATGAACTACAGCATACTACAAAGACCAAGAGCAAGAACCAATGGAATTTTGTTTGTCTGTCTACATTGTTGTTATCTGTGATCTGTAAAGTATATAGCCTGCTTGCTGATCCCAACATACAGCCATTCTCCTTGGATGACCACAGGCTTCTGGACTGATGACTCTATGCTGGGACCAGTGCGCACGCGTATGTATTGGGCTGTATCTTATTTTCTGTATTTAATTGTCTTTGTGCTAATTGTGCTAGATCAAGGTGTGTACCTTTCTTTTTGAATGCAATAAGAATTTTTGTGCTTTGGAATCACAATTATTGTCTAGACAGCGATTATTTCTCTCTAGCCATTTAGGGGTATTCATACCTGACTCAAGTCTTGCACTGGATTCAGTGGAGACCGGCTTGACTGGAACCATGGATGATTTAAATAGCTCTATTTGCATATGAATTGTATGGCAGTGAGAGCTGCCTTTGATGATAAAGGACAGGAACAGAAAACTTGTAATGTTGGAGTGGAACCAGTAGATAATTTGGAGGAACCGGACTGGGACCGGCAGGAAGGCTTGCTGAACTGGATGGTGTACAAGTAGGTAGGCTTGCAGAATTGGACTGAGAGCCAGTAGATGGACTAGCTGAATTGGACTGTGAACCAGTAGGATTTCCAGATGCACCAAGTATAGCTATTAGCAGGATTGCTGAATGAACTGGTCTGGGAACCAGCAGGATTTCTGGACATGCCAGGTATAGCTATTAGCAGGATTGCTGAATTAACTGGTCTGGGAACCAGCAGGATTTCTGGATACACCAGGTATAGCTATTAGCAGGATTGCTGAATGAACTGGTCTGGGAACCAGCAGGATTTCTGGATACACCAGGTATAGCTGTTAGCAGGATTATTGGATGAACTGGTCTGGGAACCAGCAGGATTTCCGGATATGCCAGGTATTGCTGCCAACAGGATTACTAGATGAACTGGTCTGGGAACCAGCAGGATTTCCGGATGTGCCTGGTATTGCTGCCAGCAGGAGCCTGGGATACACTTGTACACAGGGAGACAGAAATAGCGCAATCTGCACACCACGGGAAGTAACGAGATGTTCAGGCCCTGAATGCTATCAGAGGAGAATGTTTATAACTTATGTCTTGCAGGAATTGGTGGATACAGTCAGGTGGTCTGGCAGTAGCACTCTTGATTGGTGGAGGGCACAACATGCAAAGGAAGCAATCATATCTGCAGTACTGTGAGTCAGAACTACACCTGTGATTCCAATCAAGACTAGCAGTGTTCACAGACAGGAAAGGACCCAGGTGAATAATCAATGTGGAAAGGAGAGAACAGTCCAAATGCATACACATAGTGTTGCAGCCAGCATGATCAGGACAGATC
The DNA here is from genome assembly GCA_031769625.1 of Taudactylus pleione. NCBI lineage: Eukaryota > Metazoa > Chordata > Amphibia > Anura > Myobatrachidae > Taudactylus > Taudactylus pleione. The sequence continues at coordinate 32,598,167 of JAUIMM010000031.1, read as the reverse complement.
TCCCAGGTGAATTACACATACAGATCCATGGGACAGTTGGCAGGGGTAAGTCTCAAGGCAAAAGGTGAAAAACTAGCCAGGATTGTGACACAGATGATACACCAACAACTTCTTTCTGGAAAAATTGTGCTTTTCTCACCCTGGAGACCCTTATCCACTCACTGGTCATCTCCCGACTGGACTACTGTAACCTCCTCTTATCTGTCATCACAGTCTCCCACCTCTCTCTGCTTCAGTCTGTCCTCAATGATTTTTGCCTTGCCCATCTTCCTCTCCAAACATACTACATCTGCCTACCCTCCGCTACAAACCTTACACTGGCTCTCCTTGCCCTTCAGAACCCAATTCAAACTTCTCAAAATCGCATATAAAGCAGCTAATTCAGCAGTGCACTGCTGAATGCAGATTCCCGATTATCATGTTTGTTAATATGGAGAACGATCAGTGCCACCAGTCATGACGATACTAGTCCATCTACATAATCTACTAAAGCCGATGCCCAAGGGCATATTGGGCTTAAGTCAATGCATCTAAAATCAAGCAAGCAATGTTTTACAGTGTTAAAGAAAAAATATGAAAAGTTAAGTTAGCTGCGGAGAAACAAAAAAAATGGGAACATGCCATTTACTACATGTAGTGGCAAGGAAAGGATAAAGCCTTGGACTTTATTTATGACTGGTGGTTCTGCATGTTATGATTATGTAAGCCCTTCTCCCTGTAGAAGTGTCAAAATAGTGTGTGTTAGAAAAGTCACAGATCCCAGAGGAGAGTCCAAGTGTGCCCACGGTTGCCATGTGTGAGTTTGACCTTTCTAATAGTGTACTTGAAGAGGATGCTCCTTCCACCATTTGTGTGCCCGCTGCAAATGTGGGAATGAGCAGCAAAAGTCAACATGCTGACGTAGAAATCGAGGATTCTTTTGTGGAATTGCACCAGGAGGATATTTCTGTAGGCACTAACAAGGATGATGAGGATGTTGATGCCAAGGATGTAAATCAGGCTAGGAAAAAGCCCATTGTTGTTATGCCTGGGCAAAAGACCAAAAAATCCACTTCTCATGTGTGGAATCATTTCCACTCAAATCCGGACACCTCTACCGCAACTCCATCTGATAAGGTCACCATCCAAAGAATGGTTGAAGATTATTTTAATGATAGTGTCCAAATAGGCATGTGAGACAGTCCATTTAACTACTGACAGAAAAAAAGGCAATTTGGAGGCCCTTGCACAAACTGGCTTTGCTTTACTTAAGCTGCCCACCCTCCAGTGTGTACTCAGAGCTTTCAGCACAGCCGGGAACCTTGTCAGCAATTGCGTAGGAGGCTTCTTCCTCAAAATGTGGAAAAGATAATGTTCTAGGAACTAGGAAAAACTTTACCATCAATTACGTCAAATCCAGGGGCACCTGTAATGGTGGGTGAGGAATCAGATGATGATGATGGTGACAACATCTCGCCTCTGTACAGCGAATTTGTGCACAAAGAGATCATTGCCAGCAATGTCAGCTGCCCATTGGTAGCTTGTTTTGTGGGGGCCCAAACAAACCAATCGCTTCAGCCACAATTGGCAGCCCCTGTCGCTGAAGTGATTGGTTTGTTAAACTTTGCATGTCTTGTTTAATATATACATCATAAAGGTAGGTGGAAGGGCCCAAGGACAATTCTATCTTGCACCTCTTTTCTTTGCTTTATATGCTGTTTGTGGCATTGCTGACTGACATTTTTATAGATGATTAAACTGCCATCCTGTCTGCCACTGCTGTTTGCCAATGTTTCATAGATGTCCTATATTTTTTTAAACTGCCGTGCATTTGTGTCACTGCTCGATCTGTTTTTTTTGTTTCATGCTGTATTTATTTCAGCTAAAATCACAAATAGAGATACTGTACTTGCAAAATACTCTAATGCCTTTTTCAATCTTGATTCGTAGATACCAACCTGGTTCCTTTTTTCTTAAACTTTCATTACAATGTATAACAACAAACGGGCTTGGCTTTCCTTGATCATTACATATAGAAAAAAGAAAAAGTGTTCCTATAAGGGGCACTCACTGGATGACTTATATTTGTTAATGTCTTGGTTATAATAGAGGTCCAGATACACAAAATACATATTATTATTATCACTAAAATTACTAACTATTGATATTCAGTTTTATTATTTTGTTATTTTTTGTTCATTTTGAAATAAAAAAGCCAGCAAAGTATTGTGATTAAAGTGTTATTTGTATAAAGTGATTTAAAAAACACTATTCACTTGTAGTTATACTTTTATTCCATAATGTAAAATGTAAATTATCCTATGATGTAAATCCCAGTGTATATTGTTATATTGATGTAAATATGTAGACCTATTCATTCAAATGGTCTCATATAGTGGAATGTACAATATTAGAGTAAATGATAACCACTCTGGTTTATGTTTATAGGGAGCCTATCCAAATTGGCCAATCTATGACAGCTCTATAATATTAATCCAGTAGTTGGGTCTGTATAATCTTATATTCCAGAGAGTTATTTAATATACTTGAAGATATATGATAATAATACCATAATCCATATATATATATATATATATATATATATATATATATATATATTGAATTATAGTCTATAATGCTGTATAGGGTTAATATATCCACCGATAATACATTACACTCTGTCTCTGCTTGTTTCAAATAATAATTGTATGTTACAAGTAACTATGTCTCAGCAATAAATCATTCACAGTGTAACAGATAAACTGTCACTCACATGTTTTCCTTCACACAAGGGAGCTGTTACTATTTATAATAATCTCTCAGACAATCTAATCACTAGAAATTCACTTAAATAATCGAGTCCATAGGTTGTACTACATACAGCAATACTATATAACAAGTTAGATGGCAGAGTGTGGCACCTATTTAGTGGAGAGATGTACATAACGGGATGAGTCCCAATGATTTGTTATAATTGAAAAATAATGCCTATATTAGCTGATAGTATGCTACACCCAGGGCCGGATTAACAATGGGGCGGGTGGAGCTGCAGCTCCAGGCCTCCACTGCAAATAGGCCCTCATGAACCAGTGTAGTCTAGGCTTTGTTGAAAGGATTATTTTTCCTGCCACCACCAGCATTGCAAAGCCCATCCCATTCACCACAGGCCGTCCTTAGCCCTGCACATATCATCTCTGACGACCGAAGCCCCACATATCACCCCAGCTGTACAGGCAGAGCCCTGCTCATTTAAGTATGTTTTACAGAAGCTCCGCCCATTTGCTGAAGCCCCGCCCACTCACGGGTGCCCGCAGCTCTGCCCACCATGGGTGTCTGAGGATCTACTAGTCACCGGCGTCCACCTCTTCCTTGGCAACTAGTGAGAGGGAATTTGGCAGCTGGGCACTTACATTTTGATGAAAGTGGAGCCACAGAGGCTGAGCTGCTGGTGGAAATACATGGACGTAGGGCTGCCGTCACATGTATTCATAGGTTGGTGTAATATGTTATATGTGTGTTATGTGTTGTTTGTGTGTGTTATGTGTGTAATATGTTATATGTGTGTTATGTGCTGTTTGTGTGTGTTATGTGTGTAATGTGTTGTGATCTTACCCTAGGCTGTATATATATAATATAATGAAATAAGTAATGGTAGTAGGACTGGAACTCAAGTTATATCCAATGTGATAGTGAACAGGTGCCTTTATCTGTTGTAGATAATAGATACAAGTTGAAATGATAGATAGCACTCCAGGTCTTATAGATCTTATTTTTAAACATATATCCCTCTCATTATCTGCTGCTCTGTCCGGCAGCAATTTACATCTATATTAAAAAAAAAAAATGTGACAGAAATGGAAGACTCAAAATTAATAAGTACTTTGGCGGTCACAAAGTCACTACGTCTGTGGTTAACACGTCAGTTTTCACAGGTCAACATTGATGGTTAAAATTTCAACGTTGTTAACATTTCCCGGATGCTTATGCCGGGTACACACACTAGACAATATGTCGTCTGATCCGGACATTGGTCAGTGTGTACCTATGTCGCTGATGATGCGCGCGTCATCAGCGACATCGCCTGTCGGTCCTGAATGCAGGCCTGACAGGTGATATCATCAGCGTGGACCATGCTGCCGAATGCAGCATGGCCCCCGCCATTGCTCCATCGTTGCTGGCACCAGCAAGTGTGTATGCACTTGCCTATGCCGGCACCCCCACCTGGTCCCGCCGCTAACGACATCGCATTGGGTACACATCGTTTAGTGTGTACTCGGCATTAGGGGTGTTAGGTTAATATTGAAGGCTTCACTAACCCCTCCCTGTGCTGTATATAGCACCTCAGCACCTCTTCTGAACTGTGTGATGTCCTGCCCCACCGCACCCAAAGGAACAGCAGGCAGAATCAGAGCAGCTCAGTGATGGCATAATATCTGTAATTGGCAGTGACATACTATGAGCAAAGGGGCCGATTTTCATATCCAGCATTTTAAATGCAGATGCATGAGCGTCTGAACAGGGAAGGAGGGGGGGCCAGGGGGCGGTTCTCCCTCACCGCAAAGATTTAAAGGGCACCGCGTCTGCGGACGGTCAGGGGCTGTGCAATAGGCTGCACGGTCCCTGCACTGCCCGTAGAAGGAGGTGTAATGTGCAGTCTTTAAGTTAAAACACTGCACATTACACCTTCTCTGTGCGGTGCAGGGGCCGTGCAGCCTGTAAAGCACAGCCCCAGACAGTCCGCGGCCATCGCTACAGTCAGTGGTGAGTCCCTGGGCGTTGTGCACACAGGTAAGAGTTAGAGAAGGAGGGAGGGGAAGGGTGCAGTTGTCACAACTATTTTATAATGCCCACCCCCAACCCCCCAAAATAAAATTGTTCCAACGCTCCTGTGCAGTTGGAATATGATATTATTGCCTAAATTAGCAACTTGACAATGAAAATTTTCACACAGATTTAGGAAAAATCTCTTTCCGGGACATGGACTCCATCCGTGCGATTACTTCGCATATGCGGCCATCAGCCTGAGCCTGCATCATCAGGAGCAGATGGTGAGGGATCCAGAGGATCCTTCTCCAAACTCCCATACAAACTTATGGGGGCCACTGTCCGGTCGGAAATGGAGGAACCATTGCAGATATCTGAAAAGGAAAGGCAGATAATACAGTTCACACCCTTTCACAACAAGAAAAAAAAAGTTATGTGGTTGAAGGTAGGCACCGATATCTATGCCCACAGTAGAACTAGACACACCCCCTATGCAGACCACACACACAAAGCACATCACAAGTCACACTATCGGAGCACTGGTCACACTATCAGCAGCGATACACAACAGGCCCTTCATAAATCTCAGCTCCAGGCCCATATGGACCATAATCTGGCACTGGCTACACCACATTAGAAATCTTTATTATGGTCATTGATAAGGGCATAATAAAGATTACACTGTGAATGATTTATTGCTGAGTCATAGTTACTTGTAACATACAAAAGTTATTATTTGAAATAAGCAGAGACAAAGTGTAATGTATTTTTGGTGGATATATTAACCCTATACAGCTTTATAGACTATAATTCATCAATATATATATGGAATATGGTATTATCATATATTTTTTAGTATATTAAATAACTCTCACGAATATAAGATTATACAGACCCAACTACTGGATTAATATTATGGAGCTATCATTGATAGGCTCCCTATAAACATATAAACCAGAGTGGTTATCTTTTACTCTAATATTATACCATCCACTATATGAGACCATTTGAATGAATAGGTCTACATATTTACATCAATATAACAATATACACTGGGATTTACATCATAGGATAATTTACATTTTACATTATGGAATAAAAGTATAACTACAAGTGAATAGTGTTTTTTTAAATCACTTTATTTAACATAACAACACAAATAACACTTTAATCACAATACTTTGCTGGCTTTTTTATTTAAAAATGAACAAAAATAAAAAATAACAAAATAATAAAACTGAATGTCAATAAATAGTAATTTTATTGATAATAATAATATGTTTTTTGTGTATCTGGACCTCTATTATAACCAAGTCATTAACAAATACAAGTCATCCAGTAAGTGCCCCTTTTAGGAATACTTTTCCTTTTTTCTTTATGTATTGATTGATTTTATTCCTGGGTGCACCTCCTCCACCTGTTAGATAATTGGATGGAATGAGTCATGTATAACTTAATATCAAATGGATGAGTATTTAATATATGTTTAATATATAAATAATCTGTAGATCTGTGCGGACACTGGGCCTGATTCAGACCCGCTCGCAAGAGCTTGAGCGCTTGCGAGCGGGTCGATGGTGTGCTCTAATACAATATGTGGATGATTTATTATTATGTTCTGATTCGTTTATGTCATGTTTAAATGATACTAAACTTTTATTGCTTCATCTATCGCAAACAGGACACAAGGTTGCTAAGGACAAACTACAGCCATGCCAGTCCAGGGTTAAATATTTGGTACACTGCCTAACTCAGGGGTTACGACATCTCACAAACGACAGAATCCAGGCCATACAGACCATGACACTGCCGCAGAATCAACAGCAAATTCGTACCTTCTTGGGAATGTGTGGATACTGCAGAATGTGGATCCCAGGCTTTTGTATTTTGGCCTTGCCATTACAGGACTTAGGACCTCATTCAGAGTCGGTCGCAAGTGCTGGGCGCTCGCAACCGACTCAATGTTTTGGTCCTGCGCATGCACAGTGGCTGCACTGCGCGTGCGCAAGCCCCGGAGCGAGAGAGAAATTCTCTCGCTCCGTGGCTCACTACAAAAGGGGCTACTGTCAATGTTGATCGACAGCTCACCCTATTTTGTAGGCGTGGTGGGGGGGTGGCTTCACAAATGGAGGTGTTCCCATGTGAACACCAGTGATGTCAGTGGGAGAGCTTCCGGCTCTATTAGAGCCAGAAGCTCTCTGGGGCTTGCGGCCATGAGACCTGATGGTCGCGATGGTCTTGACCATCGCGACCATCATCCTGGCCGCTTGCAATAGCTGTGGGTGGTCACCCACAGCTATGCAAGTGGCCAGGAGGCTCCACAAAAAAAAAAAAACGCCCTGATTCAGAGCGAGCGTCCGGCTCTGAATCAGGGCCACTGTTCTCTCTTGTGCATACTTTCCTTGATCATAACAGCTAGGTTTGGTCAGATGCAACTCAAGCACCAAATGGGGAAGATATTTTGTAATGGTATCCCCGCCCAGCCTTCCCATATCCCAATAGCATGATGAGATATGTTTAGTACCAGACTTTAATAATCTCTCAGCTGCCTTCCTGTACAGAGCTTCCATTTTGTGTGCTGCCTCATTAATAGTTCTTCCACCCATTCAAGAATCGAAATGGGTTCTTTTGCACTGACCAGTGGCGTCCTTACCTGACATTGCACCTGGTGTGGGCCTGGACATGTAGTCTTCACTGTTCACGGCGTAGCCGCGCGCCGGAAAATTAGGGAGCATGGCCTCGTGGTGGGGCGTGGCCTCGCGGATGGCGTGGACCCGCGGGCCGAACACCCGTTTTTTTATTAAACCGGGGGTGCTGGAGGTGTAAGCTGCCTCCGGGACCAGCCTGTTTGAGTGTTGGCTCCCTCACTGTGCTAGAAGCCGAGTGCTGCACGTAATGCAGCACTCGGCTCCTGTCACTGAGGGGGAGCCAGCACTTTGGTGTTACCCCTCGGCTGGTGACACTTTGTGCGACCCGTACCCCCCTTGTAATGCCAGTGGCACTGACATCTTGTGACTGTGGAGACCATTGGCGAGCATTAAACACACTGCCATGTCTGTGGAACCACCTTGAGATGCGGTGTTCTTTGTCATATGGGGGGGGGGGTGATTCAGCACAGGATGGAATTGCAAAGCTGCACACAAGCAGCTTTGCAATTCTGTCCTTGCAATTATGCAAATGCAGCAGGAGGTGTTTTACACCCCCTTCTACATGTGCGATACCAGCACTATGGCTCATTGTCAGAGAGACTCCCTGAAATAATAGCAATCTTCCTGTCTCCCTGAAGAGTCTAGGGGGTAAATTTACGAAGATGGGAGTTCTATTAAGAAGTGATGTTGCCCATAGCAACCAATCAGATTCCAGGTATTATTTTCTAGAAGGTGCTAGATAAAGGAGAAGTAGAATGTGATTGGTTGCTATGGGCAACATCACTTCTTAAATAGAACGCCCATCTTAGTAAATTTACCCCTAGCAATTTCCTTGATTGCACCTTACTCACATTTTGAATCTTTATATTAAAAACAAACATATATAACATTCAAATGGGATCATTAGTATCATTGGTTGTAAGGTACAATGATCCCTATGGCTACATGCATTTTCTGGAAAGTATCAGTGTGTTTTCATCAACAAATTGCTCTTACTGACTGCTTATTTTGTGCTCGTTTCCATTTGGATATAAGTAAATTTATGACACACCTCTCAGATGTAGCGGTACACGCCCACTTTAACGTGTGCTCATAGGTGCTGTTTTCACAATCTCCCTGAAATGCGTTTTCAAATGTAGGTACGTATGCAGTGGCTGTGCGGACAAGCTGAGTAAGCCTCAGCTGCAAGGCCAACTGCATCCTACGATACAGCTCCTGTTTCCGAGAACGCAGGCCATCCCTGCACCTGCACCGCCCTGTGAATGCCTCTGCCTGTCAATACAGCTTATTATTTGCACTTATGTAAAATGCAGAATAAGGCCCATCGTGCGTTATCCTGCTGAAAGTCGCCAATAAATGATACGTAGACTGTGGCCATAAAGGGATGCACATGGTCAGTAGTGATACTTAGGTAGGCTGTGGCAATAAGTGTATTTATAATGGGTGCAGGGTGTGCTGTGCACATAGGCCGCTAGGCGCCACGCGCCCTGCACCCAATCCCGCAGGGCCGGATTAAGGTCTGTGGGGGCCCCTGGGCAACGAACGTGTGGGGGCCCCTATCAAAAAAAATAAAAATAAATATATATATATATATATATATATATATATATATATATATTCTCCGCCACAAGCTGGTTTTGGACAATATACATACATATACACACATATATGCATACATATATACACATACACACACACCTGTACACATACAAATACATAAATATGTACACATTCACACACATATATAAGGTATATATACATACACATACCTCTACACATATAAATACATACATAATATATACACATATTCACACACATATATACTGTATATATACATACACATACTTGTACACATATAAATACATACATAATATATACACATATTCACACACATATATACTGTATATATACATACACATACCTGTACACATATATATATATATATATATATATATACGCACAGATAAACATGATCTGATCTTACATGATCTCGTGGTGTCCGCGGCAGCGGCGGGCCGGCAGCAGCAACAGCAAGAGTTGGACCACCAGATCACTGGCCCGATTCGCGGCTCTTTCAAAAGGGGGCGGAGCCTAATGTCAGGAGGGGTGGGGCTTAAAAGCGGGCCGTGCCGTGGCAGGTGACTGGAGTACATCAGAGGGATGTCTGTGACAGGGGGCCGGGGACAGTGTGTGGGGGCCCCCAATGTGTGGGGGCCCCTGGACGACCGCCCCTGTCGCCCCTCCTATAATCCGGCCCTGGCTGCAGGCATACCTCTCCACCTATTTAGTGTTTCACTGCGCCATCTTTCCAGTGATATTTTTGGAAAGATGGCACAGCCCAGTGAAAGCAGAGACTCTCACACTGTTCTAGAACATTTGCTATCTTCTGCCCATGCACCATCTTCCTGAATGTCACTGGGGAGATGGCACTGGAAGGAATGAAAGGGTCCACTGCACAGAGGATGGCAGGCCACTGTGCACAGGGAAACACCGCTGGCTATGGCATTTAAACAATGCTGAGTTGGTATTAAGGGGTCAAATTTATGCCAAGAAAACATTCCCCACACCATGACACCACCACTGAGGATGAGGCTGCTCCCCAAGCTGATGAACCTTTCTGCAAAATTCCCTTCATCTTATTAAGGAAATGCTTAAACTCCATACTATCAGGAGACTTTCCATTTAGTCAGCGAGCTCAGCCGCACTATAATAACTCCCTCGCCTGTACTGTCACTTCCACCCTGTACCCTGCCCAAATCCTACAATGTGACAGATAAGTCCTTGGACACATTTGATAGCCACTAGGGCAACGATAGCCCAACACAGGAAAACTTCAGCACCCCCAATCTCACAAAGTAGTTCCATGATTCAATAGAGCTTTGTGATGGAAATGCTCAGCAAGCCCTATCCCACTGCAGCCTCCTCTCCTCTAATGACAGGGCACAATAGGCATGGGTACGTCACAGGTGGAATAGGGTCTACACATTCCTAGATGATGGCTGTCACATTAGCCCAATCAATGAATCCAATGGAATCTCTGCCTTCAGCACAAATCTGGTTCTCAGAAATGTTTTGTATGTTACACAGTATTGTAGACATGACAGCTGAGGTACAGATAATGTTTATTCTGATCTGACTACTGTATTGTGTCATACTCTATCGGTGACAGATCCAGAGAGGGGCGATCAGGGCGATCACCCTCAGGTAACACCTCTCTCCTGCCCACTACTGCTAATTATCAGGCAATTCCTACCCAGCCTTCACACCACATACTACACATATTAGCCAGATGCATCGCTATATCGTGCAGCCCCTTCATTCATAGGCTCAGATTCCCTTCTACTCATACTATCACTGCCCCATCCATCTAAACATTCCCTCCACCTCACCACATCAGGACACGCACCCCTCCATACTGCCCAAAGGTCACCTCATGAGAAATATAAACATGTTAGTAACTTTTCCTACAATGTGTTATATAGTGTTAGATAGGATGTCTGCTGGCTGGCAGTAATACAGTCCCCCCCACACCCAGGGCCGGATTAACAATGGGGCGGGTGGAGCTGCAGCTCCAGGCCTCCACTGCAAATAGGCCCTCATGAACCAGTGTAGTCTAGGCTTTGTTGAAAGGATTATTTTTCCTGCCACCACCAGCATTGCAAAGCCCATCCCATTCACCACAGGCCGTCCTTAGCCCTGCACATATCATCTCTGACGACCGAAGCCCCACATATCACCCCAGCTGTACAGACAGAGCGGCAGAGCCCTGCTCATTTAAGTATGTTTTACAGAAGCTCCGCCCATTTGCTGAAGCCCCGCCCACTCATGGGTGCCCGCAGCTCTGCCCACCATGGGTGTCTGAGGATCTACTAGTCACCGGCGTCCACCTCTTCCTTGGCAACTAGTGAGAGGGAATTTGGCAGCTGGGCACTTACATTTTGATGAAAGTGGAGCCACAGAGGCTGAGCTGCTGGTGGAAATACATGGACGTAGGGCTGCCGTCACATGTATTCATAGGTTGGTGTAATATGTTATATGTGTGTTATGTGTTGTTTGTGTGTGTTATGTGTGTAATATGTTATATGTGTGTTATGTGCTGTTTGTGTGTGTTATGTGTGTAATGTGTTGTGATCTTACCATAGGCTGTATATATATAATATAATGAAATAAGTAATGGTAGTAGGACTGGAACTCAAGTTATATCCAATGTGATAGTGAACAGGTGCCTTTATCTGTTGTAGATAATAGATACAAGTTGAAATGATAGATAGCACTCCAGGTCTTATAGATCTTATTTTTAAACATATATCCCTCTCATTATCTGCTGCTCTGTCCGGCAGCAATTTACATCTATATTAAAAAAAAAAAATGTGACAGAAATGGAAGACTCAAAATTAATAAGTACTTTGGCGGTCACAAAGTCACTACGTCTGTGGTTAACACGTCAATTTTCACAGGTCAACATTGATGGTTAAAATTTCAACGTTGTTAACATTTCCCGGATGCTTATGCCGGGTACACACACTAGACAATATGTCGTCTGATCCGGACATTGGTCAGTGTGTACCTATGTCGCTGATGATGCGCGCGTCATCAGCGACATCGCCTGTCGGTCCTGAATGCAGGCCTGACAGGTGATATCATCAGCGTGGACCATGCTGCCGAATGCAGCATGGCCCCCGCCATTGCTCCATCGTTGCTGGCACCAGCAAGTGTGTATGCACTTGCCTATGCCGGCACCCCCACCTGGTCCCGCCGCTAACGACATCGCATTGGGTACACATCGTTTAGTGTGTACTCGGCATTAGGGGTGTTAGGTTAATATTGAAGGCTTCACTAACCCCTCCCTGTGCTGTATATAGCACCTCAGCACCTCTTCTGAACTGTGTGATGTCCTGCCCCACCGCACCCAAAGGAACAGCAGGCAGAATCAGAGCAGCTCAGTGATGGCATAATATCTGTAATTGGCAGTGACATACTATGAGCAAAGGGGCCGATTTTCATATCCAGCATTTTAAATGCAGATGCATGAGCGTCTGAACAGGGAAGGAGGGGGGACCAGGGGGCGGTTCTTCCTCACCGCAAAGATTTAAAGGGCACCGCGTCTGCGGACGGTCAGGGGCTGTGCAATAGGCTGCACGGTCCCTGCACTGCCCGTAGAAGGAGGTGTAATGTGCAGTCTTTAAGTTAAAACACTGCACATTACACCTTCTCTGTGCGGTGCAGGGGCCGTGCAGCCTGTAAAGCACAGCCCCAGACAGTCCGCGGCCATCGCTACAGTCAGTGGTGAGTCTCTGGGCGTTGTGCACACAGGTAAGAGTTAGAGAAGGAGGGAGGGGAAGGGTGCAGTTGTCACAACTATTTTATAATGCCCACCCCCAACCCCCCAAAATAAAATTGTTCCAACGCTCCTGTGCAGTTGGAATATGATATTATTGCCTAAATTAGCAACTTGACAATGAAAATTTTCACACAGATTTAGGAAAAATCTCTTTCCGGGACATGGACTCCATCCGTGCGATTACTTTGCATATGCGGCCATCAGCCTGAGCCTGCATCATCAGGAGCAGATGGTGAGGGATCCAGAGGATCCTTCTCCAAACTCCCATACAAACTTATGGGGGCCACTGTCCGGTCGGAAATGGAGGAACCATTGCAGATATCTGAAAAGGAAAGGCAGATAATACAGTTCACACCCTTTCACAACAAGAAAAAAAAAGTTATGTGGCTGAAGGTAGGCACCGATATCTATGCCCACAGTAGAACTAGACACACCCCCTATGCAGACCACACACACAAAGCACATCACAAGTCACACTATCGGAGCACTGGTCACACTATCAGCAGCGATACACAACAGGCCCTTCATAAATCTCAGCTCCAGGCCCATATGGACCATAATCTGGCACTGCCCACACCTATCTGCAGGCAGGCTTCACTAGGTCAGTGAGCGCATCCGCAGTCACCACTTCACCAGAGCTTCCACTCATTAACACTATTACCCCACACATGCACTGTATTACCCCCACACACACACTACAGGCAGTTGCCACAGTCTCCCAGGAGTGGTCAGCCGAATGCAGACGTGCCAGTGCGTACGCACCCTGTTACAGGGGTGTGCATAAATTAGCCACTTAGATACCGGACGCAGCCTGGCGCCCCTCTGCGTGCAGGAAGTCTCTCAACTTCTGTAGCTGGGTCAGGTCTACCTTTAGTCTGCGTGCTGCTCCGATGTTCCTAATGTTTTTTCAGCCTTGCGCATCAGTACGGACATTAGCGGAGGGTAAATGGGGCGGCATTATGTAGTGCTGGGCGGCTGCATCTTTGTGCTGTGATTGACATGCATATACATTCATTAGCATATTCTCACAGCTGCCAGGTGCCTGCGTCTGCATTCATACCTTCCTTGCTGCATCAGGCTCCTAGTTCCGTAGCTCCCACATGTTCTCATCCCCCACCTACAGACCTGCCCACTCACTGCTGCTGTATAACCAGTCATTCCCACCTATATCCCAATCACCTGCTAGATGTGAGTCCTACATGGACACACATACCACCATAGCATTGCACCCCTGCTGTATGACACACATTCCATCATGAGACTTACTGCACTCATGTATCTGAAGAACCACACTGCACTCACACATAATGGCAGATGTTATTTTATATAATGATGTTCCGGGGTCGGGGTATAGATTGCCAGCTGGTGTGGGTCACTAGGGAAACTGCTGCCTGATGTTATAAGTAGGGGTTCTGTCTGAGTCACTTGGGGGGACAAAGGTAATGTTGTTATGCCTGGATCATCGCATGTGGTTTATTTGTTGTTTATCAGCTGTGTCCCTGTGATGGTTCTTAGGGTCTAGGAAAGGCTGGAAGCATCTTTGGTAGTTAGTTTACATAAGCTGGCCCTACACTAGACCAAATTCATCCAACCATTCCAACTAGTTCGATGGTTGGATAAAAATTGGTCTAGTGTATAGCCAGCTCAGGTAGACTAACTACCACGGATATTTCAGCCCTTCTTATACCCTAAGGACAATCACAAGATCACAGCTTATACATACCATATGCTCCCCAGTTTTCTGATACCCCCCATAGACTCAGACGATGGGAATTAACCCCTACTATTATGGCAGCAGTTCCAGATGTTATGTGATAGATGCTACCCCACACCAGCATAGAGAGCTACCCCAACCCGTTCCTAATTTACAGTATGATAGGACACATGGGGGTAGATCCACCCATCTTCAAATGGATCTTCATATTTCCTGTAAAGAGAAGAGTAACCTGGTACATGACAAACAAACATTATAGAAGGGCGCACGTATACACACTGTGAGGGAGAGACACTGGGGTACTGTTGGATCCAATCACATTTCTCCTAGATTTTTATCCTATGTATTTCCATAGACTTCAGGGGGTGTTAGTGTGATTACAGAAAGGCGTCTTCTCACTTTATTCAGCTTATGTAGCAGCTGGGTTACAGGGCCCTGGTGTGATGGATGAGAGGTTGTGGCCTCTGTTACCTGTGTGTTCCCCATGTTATAGTGTCAGGGATGGTGCTACATACAGTACAAGAGACAAGAAACGCTAATGAGTAATTACAGCTGAACAGTCACATGGTTTCATTTCAGTTTGTTATTTTGTTTCTTGTTTACTACTGAAAAACCATATTTGCATCATTGTAGGTGTCACAGGAAGAGCTGTCAGTGTTCCCAGTCCTACCCCGAGCACAGCACAGAGCAGAATGTCTGACAGGTGGCTCCAACTCTAGTCCTAGACTATAAACCACACATAATGAGAGGTTACTGATACAGGGCCTGAATCTGAGCCAGGGCAGCTCTCACAGCTGCAGATAGTAAGGTTCAGCATACTGCACATGGGCAAAAGCAAATGTACACATTTTGGGGTATCTCCGGGTGATTCTGAGCCAGATCTCTCTCTGCGTGAAATGAGCGTTTCGGGGTGGTAATGCTGCAGTCACACACAGGGGATCTGCTTGTGGGAGAGCCGTGTAGCTAGATTTCTGTGATATTCTAAGTACTGCATATATAGTGAAGGAAGCCTGTTTCTACTTTATATAGATACACCATAAAAACTTGCACCAGCCCTATGGCAGGTGCAGTTTATCCATCTGAACAAGTCCTCGACATGTTCACATCTGGACAGCCACTCCCCTGTTACTTCCCAGGAATGCCCACTGTATATCACGTGCAGGGCCAAATTAAGCCTTTGGGGGCCCGGGGCACTTAAAACAGGGGGGCCCTTTCACTGTTGTCAGCACTACTCCCCTGGCTGTGCCCACTGTGTGCTTCCACCCCCCGCACCACTATGAGGCAGTAGTGCAGGTCCTACCTGTACTCCTGTGGAATCGGTATGATTTACAGCCGGACCCATGCCCAGCTGTTCGAATCTTGACACCAGCATCCCGGCAGCAGTAGAAATCCTGATCGTCCTAAAGGTAAGTATTTGCTAACCGTAATCTACCCCCTAACCCTCCCTTAGGGGTGCCTAACCCTAATCCTTCCCCCCAGTGCCTAACCCTTATCCCCCCTCTATGTGCCTAAGCCTCACTCCCCCTGTTCCCTGCTGACTAAACCTAAGTCCCCCGGGGGGTGCCTAACCCTAAGTTCCCCCCCGGGGGTGCCTAACGCTAACCCCCCCTTCCCCTATCCTAAACCTAACCTCCCGGGGGGTGCCTAACCCTAAGTCCCCCCTCGGGAACCCTAAACGCGCGGCTATCCGCTCCCCACGACCCTTCAATTGGGATGCCGGGCGTCGGTCTCCCGGCGTATGTCTAATGACAGGCATCGACATATCGACCCCTGTCTTTAGACCCTTGCCGGGATATGACAGTCGGGAAGCCGGCAGTCAGGATTAGGTCCGCCGGCTTCCCCACTGCATAACTCCTGCAGCAGGGGCAGACCATGAAGCCTCCTCTTGTACAGCACGGGGAGCGATTCTGCTCATCTCCTGTCTCCGCAGCCAGGAGCAGCTCTCACAGCAGCAGCGCTGTAACTATTCCCACGCTGCTGCTGGCGGAGCTTCGTTAAAAACGTTAAAACAAAAAAAGAAAAAAAAAGATTACCCTGGGAAGTTTATTGTGAGATGACTGCAATTACTCAGACTCAATGTAAATTGTCCACAACTGTGATGCCAATATGCACTGTATACTGTAGGTGGGGTGGAGGGTACATGTGGGGTCCCGCTACTTCTAGTATATCTTGAGATTTCTACTTTTTTTTTTTAAGATTCCTAAGTTGCAGTAACTGCCCCAAATATCCAAAAGAAGAGTTATATATTAATTTTTTAGTTGGAATATGACAGTCATATGTTTTTCATTCCTACTGCTTCCACTGTCAGGGAAAGAGTTGATTAATGGGACATATCTGCAGATAATAATACGCACATAAGTTTTGTATGGACAATTGCAGAGTCCTTTCGGAACTAACCACAAGAAGAACGCCTATGAGTCCACCTTTACTTTTTTAAGTTAATTTCAGCAATATTAAAAAAAACTAAGCAGACAAAAATGCCTTTTAATTTCATCCTATAAAAATAACCTTAATAAAAGGAAAATCTGATGTTCTGCACAATGCTAACACCCACCAGTGCAGAATGCAATCACCACACTAGGGGCCTGATTCAGTAACTGATCGCAACTGCGATTGCAATAGCGATTACACACGCAGTCTGACTGTGAAGATATGCTAATGACTGCAAACGCTATGCCATCGCAGCACAACATAAGGACGTCCCCTTTACCTCACCCACATCCGAAATACTTAGCAAGACTACGAAAGCATCGGTAACATGGAGTACAATCGCAGCCTCACGTACACTTGCACAAGCTCTGACCTTACTCAGGAATTGCTAACCTCATCGCACGCAGTGAAAGGCCAAGCTGCGTGTAGCATCGCAGTGGATCATTTATGCACGCCCAGGTTGCAACAGCGTTCAAATGCATGGACACGCCTGCATTTTGCCGACCACTCCCCCGTCACCACCCCCAAATGGTGCTTCCTGTCAATCACTCTGCAATGGGTCTGCGTTGTCACTTCGAGCGCAATCCCGATCACAGTGAGGTGTTTGCGCATGCACACTGCGATGCACACGCAGTACGTAACAGTCACCCAATTGCATGCGTAATCGCAGCTGCGATTGGTAGTGAATCATGACCTACTGTAGGAGCAAAGTTACTGGGATGACTAAATGAAGCCTATTATAACTGCAATTAGTTCAGACTAAAGATAAAAATAAATATTAAAAATGTAAATGAAATTGTACAAGTATTTACCTGTGTGAGTGCCACATTGTCTAACCAGGCATCCAAGTGGTGCAGATGTGAGGTGTGACAAGGAATACTGGGGTAGATGTATGATAGCGGCACTTAACGTGCCGCTAAACCGCTTCCTGCTTCGTCTTTTTACCGAGGTGAAGCAGGAAGCACTACCGATGAGATGTAAGAACATCTCATCGGCCGGAGAGGGGGAACATTAACTCCCCCCTCCGGCGCTACCCGTTAGAGACAGCAGCGCATGAACCTAGTGCTGATGTGCTGTGTCTTTGTACTGGCCGGCTCAACTGAGCATGCGCGGGATCTCGCAAGTATCGCGACATCCCCGCGTGGAATCCTGAATCTGGCAGCCCCTGCAGCAGGGACAGCGCTGTCCCTGCTGTGGGGATAGGTTAGCTCCAGGCTGTAGCTGTCGATAACGACAACTACAGCCGGCCGAACGGTCAGATGATCTGACCGTTTGTACATAGCCCAGGTTATCGGCGCTGCTATCTATTTACCGCCCAGACCTCCAATCATACATCGGGGAGAAGCGGTATCAGCGCACATAACGTGCGCTGATACCGTTTCTGGGCTTCATACATCTTCCCCACTAGGAGGAACTGGCTACTTTCTCATAGGGTCCCCAGCCTAAGCCACACAGGTAGTTGCAGCCAGGGCCGGCGCTAGGCTGTGCTGCGCCCAGTGCCGTCCTGTGTTGCTGCCCCTTCCCTCCTCCGCTCCCCGGATACAGTAGCGCCCCGGGTGATGGTCCGTCTTGTCCATGCCTGGAGCCGCTACTGGTTGCAGCTCAGCTCTGTCCAGCCACACTCCTCAGTTAGAGAAATAGCAGCAGCAGCAGCACATAGGGAGCTGCACACAGCAAAGTGTGTTCTGCAGATACTAATTTTCTCATGACAGCTGCTGAGACTAGCGAATCTCTGTCTGTCCCCATCAGCAGCAGCAGCAGCAAGTCTCTCTCTCCTCCCTGAGTCTCTGCTTCCTCCGTGGTGCACAGCTGGGCTGACTCACGTGACTTCCTGACCCGGCTCTAACCCTCCCCACTGACTCATCCTCCTCACTGGAATGACTGACAGACTCCTGAACCAATAGGCAGGAGTCTGCGGCCATTTTTAAAATGAAAACAAAAAGCAGGTCCCTTGAGAGAGGGGGGCCCAGGGGTACTCGCCCCCTATGCCCCCCCTTAATCCGGCCCTGATCACGTGTCCGATTCCGTTCTTTGCCCCCTGACTGGTAACCATTGAGACTCGGACACATGTGCAAGCAAAAATCTTCTTCCCCCCTTGCATTCAACATCACCACTGTGTGCAACTCTGATCATACATGCCGACATTCAGTCCCTTCTTCCGGGAAAGAGCTGAATGTCTGTGCACAGCAGGGAGCGTGGCTGGGTGATGACGTGGTTTTAAGGGCGGAGCCACGAGATAGCGTCATCGTGGCTCTGCCCCCTCTTCACAAAGTCAAAAATATTGGCATTGTGAAGCAGGGGGCGGAGCCATGATGATGCGATTAAGCGTGAATCGCATCATCGGGCCCGCCGCTGGGGGGGTTTCTTGTAGTAGTTGGGGGGGAACAGGCGGCAGCCGGGAGGCTTGTCTGCCTTTCCGGGGGGGTCGGGAGCTGCACCTGATATTCGGGAGGCTTCGGACCAAATCGGGAGGGTAGGCAAGCCTGCCTCTGATTCAGTTCAAATCTGTGCAAAATCTGTGTACAGTGTTCCTGTGGTGTGTATAGTGTGCCTGTGGTGTGTATAGTGGCCCTGATTTAGAGCAGGACGCTCTGACAGAGCGCTCTCTCTGAATCAGGGCTGTCCTTCCTGATTTTAGACCACCCACTGCTATAGCAAGCGGCCAAAAAGATGGTCGCGATGATCAAGACCATCGTGACCATCGGGCTTGCGACGAGACCCTTGTGATAGGGTCTCGTCTCCCGCAAGTCCTGGAGTGCTTTTGGCTCTATCAGAGCCAAAATCACTCCCACTGATATCACTTGTGATGTCAGTGGGGCCGGCCCCAGACTGTAGGCGTTCCCATGGGAATGCCTCCGTCTGGCCAGCCACGCCCCCGGCACGCCCACCAAAGGGGCGTGCTGTCACTCACCATCGGCAGCACGCCCCCTCTGTAGTGAGACCCATAGCGACAGCTTGGCCGTCGCTATCTGGGTCTCGCGCATGTGCACGATGGAGCCGGGTCTGTCGTGCGCATGCGCACTGGCCCAACATCGACCCGCTTGCAAGCGGGTCTGAATCAGGCCCAGTGTTCATATGGTGTGTATAGTGTTCCTGCGGTGCGTATAGTGTTCCTGCGGTGTGTATAGTGTTCCTGCGGTGTGTATAGTGTTCCTGCGGTGGGTATAGTGTTCCTCCGGTGTGTATAGTGTTCCTCCGGTGTGTATAGTGTTCCTGCAGTGTGTAGTGTTCCTGCGGTAGGTATAGTGTTCCTGCTGTGCGTTTAGTGTTCCTGCGGTGCATATAGTATTCTTATGGTGCTTATAGTGTTCCTGTGGTGTGTATAGTGTTCCCGCGGTGTGTATACTGTTCCCGCGGTGCGTTTAGTGTTCCTGCGGTGTGTAGTGTTCCTGTGGTGTGTAGTGTACCTGCAGTGGGTAAGTGTTCCTGCGGTGCATTTAGTGTTCCTGTGGTGTGTATAGTGTTCCTGTGGTGTGTATAGTATTCCTGTGGTGGGTATAGTGTTCCTGCGGTGGGTATAGTGTTCCTCCGGTGTGTATAGTGTTCCTCCGGTGTGTATAGTGTTCCTGCAGTGTGTAGTGTTCCTGCGGTAGGTATAGTGTTCCTGCTGTGCGTTTATTGTTCCTGCGGTGCATATATTATTCTTATGGTGCTTATAGTGTTCCCGCGGTGTGTATAGTGTTCCCGCGGTGCGTTTAGTGTTCCTGCGGTGTGTAGTGTTCCTGTGGTGTGTAAAGTGTCCCTTTGGTGTGTGGTGTACCTGCAGTGGGTAAGTGTTCCTGCGGTGCATTTAGTGTTCCTGTGGTGTGTATAGTGTTCCTGTGGTGTGTATAGTGTTCCTGTGGTGTGTATAGTGTTCCTGTGGTGGGTATAGTGTTCCTGTGGTATGTAGTCTACCTGCAGTGGGTAAGTGTTCCTGCGGTGCATTTAGTGTTCCTGTGGTGTGTATAGTGTTCCTGTGGTGTGTATAGTGTTCCTGTGGTGTGTATAGTGTTCCTGTGGTGTGTCTAGTGTTCTTGCGGTGTGTATAGTAGATAAAGTGCAAAATAACAGTAATTCTGGCGCCTGCTTATGGGCATTGCGGCTTGTCGGTTCTTTATATATATTATACGCAATACTACACATTATGCGGGAAACGGTATGCAGTCACTATTCTTGACTGTTGGCTGTGAGTGCCAGCGCCAGAATCCCGACACCAGTCATAATCCCCGCGCCAGCATCCTGACCGCTGTCATCTTGATGATTAGTAGTGGGGTAGGTGGAGGGTTAGGTTAGGCACTAGGACGGGTGAGTTAGGTGTATGCTGCAGGGGGAGAGGGAGTGGGGGGAGCCTAGGGCATACTTGCCAACACTCCCTTATTGTAAGGGAGACGCCCTGAAATAGTAGAAATCTCCCTGAGGAGTCTAGTAATCTCCCTGTTTGCAACTTACCCCCATTATGAAGCTGTTATAAATATAAATATATATATATATATATATATATTTATATATATATATAAAAAAATCAGTGATATGTACATTCAAATGGGATCATTATTATCATTTCCCTGCATTGGTTATTAGGCACAATGATCCCTATGGCTACATGTATCAGTGTGTTTTCATCAACAAATAGATCTTACTAACTGCTCTAGGGCTCATTTGCATTTGGATGTAAGTCAATTTTATGACACGCCCCTCAGATGTAGCAGTACACGCCCACTTTACCACTGCGCTCATAGGTGTTGCTTTTACAATCCCACTGAAATGCTTTTTCAAAAGTAGGCAAGTATGAGTTAGGGTTAGGAGAAGGATGTCGGTATCCTAACCCTGTCCGGATGCCGGCATCAGGATTCTGGCTGCTGGGATCCTGAGCACAGGCATCCTGTACCCAACCCATGGGAAAAAGTTTATCCATACTTGCCTACTCTCCCTAATCGGCCGGGAGCATCTTCCAAAAATCGTTTGGTGCCCTGGAAAAGCAGGCAAGTCTCCCGGGTGGCTCAGACCTCACCGCAAATCCCAAACAAACCCCCCGCAGCGATGCGGGAGGCAATGACACGATATGCATTGAATTGCGTCACCATGACCCCGCTCTGTTCCACACAATGACAGTAATCTCACCATTGTGTAGGGGCGGAGCCAAAATTATGCGATCATGTGACCCACGCCCCTAATGCGGAGTAATATCCCAACCACACACCCCTATGCTGCACCCCCCGCTATGCCAACTTATCTGCTCCCTCCAGGAGAGGCCAGCCAGAATGTCAGCAAGCAAGTGTTTATCTAATAGCAGCTACAGATGTGCCCCCATATATCTAGCCTCAATACACCATGAGGCACAAGATGCCTGGCGTGAGTGAGTTGCCAGGTGCCGTGCAACTCTGCTAGTATCGTCGTCTTTTTTGCTTGGAAACACGTCTTAGGGAAGAAATCAATCAGCCGCGAAAAAGCAAAAACGTTTTTACACAATTCACATGTTTTGGTGCAATATATTTGCGTCTTTTGTCTGTGCACACTCCAGTTTTTCGCACTATCCAATTACAAAAGACGCGTAAACGCATTCGCATGAAAACTGTTCATGGAGTAACCAGAGAAAAGTAGAGGTGAATTTGGCGAAATCTGTCTGTACCCCTTAAAATAGGTAACTGACATAGGTAATCATTTTAGAAGTTTATTAGTGGCCCTAATAAAAATATTTAGGGCTTTTAAATTGGAAATGGCTGTTATGCATATAAGTGTGGACAAATAATAAAAAGCTTTTTATTTTGGACAAAATAAATGCTGCAGTTAAATTAGAAGTACATTAAAACAGGTTTAAGTATATTTTTACACCTTATGCAGCCACCTGCAATGTTTAGAACACATGTCCCATCCTTACAAACCCCCAAAATACCCGACCCACCACTTTAAACTAGGGGTGTGCACCGGCCACTTTTCGTGTTTTGGATCTGGATCTTTCTTCGTATTTTGGATCTGGATTGGTTTTGCCAAAACCACCCTTCCGTGTTTTGGGTTCTGGGTTTTGTGTTTTGGATCTGTATTTTTTTTTAAAAAGCATAAAAACAGCTAAAATCACAGAATTTGTGGGTTTTTCTGCTGCTATGCTATTATTAACCTCAATAACATTTTCAATTTCCACTCATTTCCAGTCTATTCTGAGCACCTCATACCTCACAATATTGTTTTTAGTCCAAAAGATTGCACTGGGGTAGCTGGATGACTATGCTAAGCGTCACGAGTGGGCGGAACAAACACATGGCCCATCTAGGAGTGACACTGCAGTGGCAGACAGGATGGCAGTTTGAAAAACTAGGCCCCAAACAGTACATAATGCAAAGAAAAAAAAGAGGTGCAAGATGGAAGTGTTCTTAGGTCCCTCCCACCCACACTTATGTTGTATAAACAGGACATGCACACATTAACAAACCAATCATTTCAGCGCCAGGGTCTGCTACACGACTGTGGCTGAAATTATTGGTTCATTTGGGCCCCCACAAAACAAACTGGCAATTAATCTGTCCCTGCACAAACTGGCTCTACGGAGGCAAGATGTCGTCCTCATCCTCCTCATCCACCGATTCCTCTTCAGTGTTGTGTACATCCTCATCCTCACAGAGTATTAATTCGTCCCTGCTGGAATCCACCACCACTGGTCCCTCTGTACGTTCTGGAGGCTGGTCTCCCTGGAAGAGTTGATAATTAATTTTGATGAACATCATCTTCTCCACATTTTGTGGAAGCAACCTCCTACGCCTTTCGCTGACAAGGTTCCCGGCTGCACTAAACACTCTTTCAGAGTACACACTGGAGGGGGGGTCAACTCAGGTAAAATAGAGCCAGTTTGTACAGGGGCCTCCAAATTGCCTCTTTTTCCTGCCAGTACAGGTACGGACTGTCTGACATGCCTACTTGGATGCTGTCACCGATGTAATCCTCCACCATTCTGTCAATGGTGACAGTATCATATGCAGTGACAGTAGACATGTCAGAAATTGTTGCCAGGCCCTTCAGTCCAGAACAGATGTTCAAACTTGGTCCTGCTTGCCCTGCATCACCGCCAGCGGGTTGCTTAGGATACCTAAGTTGTTTCCTGGCAGCCCCAGTTGAGGGAGAAAATGAAGAAGGTGCTGTTGACGTGTCACGTTCCACTACAGCTTACAATTTTTTCACCAACAGGTCTTTGCACATCTGCAGGCTTGTGTCGGCCGGAAAGAGAGACACCACATAGGCTTTAAACCTGGGATCGAGCACGGTGGCCAAAATGTAGTTGTCTGATTTCAACAGATTGACCACCCTGTAATCCTGGCAAAGTGAATGAAGGACTTCATCCACAAGTCCCACGTGCCGAGCGGAATCGCTCCGTCTTAGCTCCTCCTTCACTTTCTCCAGCTGCTTCTGCAAAAGCCTGATGAGGGGAATGACCGGACTCAACCTTGCACAACATGGAAATCATTCTCCATTGCTCTTGAGTCAGGTGCATAACCCCTCCTTTGCCTATGTCATAGGTGGATGTATAGGCTTGAATGGCTTTTGCTGCTCCTCCATCCTCTGAAGCATATAGAGGGTTGAGTTCCACCGCATCACAACCTTTTGCTTCAGGTGATGGCGGGGCAGGTTCAAGAGTGTTTGCTGGAGCTCCAGTCTTCAGCATGCAGTCGCTGAATGGCGAAAGTGGGCAGAAATTTTTCGGCCCACCCAAAGCGTCTCCTGCACGCCCCTGTCATTTTTCCGAAAATTCTGCACCACCAAATTTATTGTGTGAGCAAAACATGGGACATGCTGGAATTTGCCCAGATGTAATGCCCGCACAATATTGGTGGCGTTGTCAGATATCACAAATCCCCAGGAGAGTCTAAGTGGGGTAAGCCACTTGGCGATGATTTCCCTCAGTTTCTCTAAGAGGTTGTTGGCGGTGTGCTGGCATTTCTGAGATGCTGCTACTGGTGACACTGCTGTTGTTGCTGCATAAGGTGATACATCTACCCAGTGGGCTGTCACAGTCATATAGTCCTTAGTCTGCCCTGTTCCACTTGTCCACATGTCCACGGTTAAGTGGACATTGGGTACAACCACATTTTTTAGGACACTGAGGACACTTTTTCTGACGTTTCTGTACAGTCTCGGTATCGCCTGCCTAGTGAAGTGGAATCTAGATGGGATTTGGTACCGGGGACACACTACCTCCATCAATTGTCTAAATCCCACAGCACTAATGGTGGATACCGGATGCACATCAAACACCAACATAGCAGTCAAGGCCTCAGTTATCTGTTTTGCTTCAGGATGACTGCTGTCATACTTCATCCTCCTTGCTAAGGACTGTTGGAGGGTCAATTGTTTAGTAAAAGTAGTGGTGTTCCTACTTCCTCTCTGGGATGATGAACGACTCAAGTAGCAACAGCAGCAGCGGCAGCAGTAGGTGTAGCAATGCAGGATCCTCCGGAGGAATCCTGGATAGGAGAGTCAGTCATGCCAGTGACATGGCCTGCATGACTACTTCCCATCCTGAGGAAATTGACGAGGTGGGAGTTGATGGTGTGGTTTGCAGGTGCTTGGATACAACAGGACAAATGGATTTAGGTGTCCCTGAACTGCTTACGGTCTTAGCCAAAGTTTCTGAACTTGACAGTAACTTTTTATGATCGCGCTGCAGGTGAGGTATAAGGGAGAATGTTTCTAGGTGGTTAACGTACCTACCCCTACTTATTTCACCTTTACATATGGTACATATGGCAAGACAGTTGTTGTCCGGATTTGGATAGAAATATTGCCAGACCAAAGAGGTGGAATGTTTGGTCTTCTGCCCAGGCATGAACGTGATGGGCTTTTTCATCCCACGGACAACAACTGTCTCCCCCGGAGCCTGATTTAAACAAACCACATCACCATCAGAATCCTTCTCGACAACTTCCTCCTCAGCGCCAGCTACACCAGTATCCTCATCCTGTTGTACTTCAACAGTGACATCTTCAATTTGCATATCAGCAAGTGGACTGTGGGTGCTCCTTCCAGCACTTGCAGAGGGCATGCAAATGGTGGAAAGACCCACCTCTCCCATCCAGTGTTGGGAAGGTCAGGCATCGCAACCGCCACTACACTTGGGGCCTCATTCAGAGGCAGTCGGAGGATGCAAGCGGTCGCTCAGAAACTGGGCGGCCACTTGCATCCTGACCGCCCGCCTCTGTTGCGGTCGTTAGGCTGTGGGTTAACATGCACAGCTCTAACGACCACTCCGGTGATGGTTGCGATGGCCAGAGACCATCGCGACCATCGGGGCTTACGATGAGACCCTAGGGTAGGGTCTCCCTTGTCGTAAGCCCCGGAGAGCTTACGACATGGGAACGCCTCCGTTTGGGCTGCCACCCCCCCGGCCCGCCTTCCAAACGGGGCGAGCTGTCAATCAACATCGACAGCTCGCCCCCTTTGGATCGAGAGCCGCTACGACCAGCGCTGTTGGTCGTAGCGGGTCTCACGCATGCGCACGCCGGCGACGTCGTGCGCTTGCTCTGTGGGGGGCCATCGACACGGTCCGAGCGCATCGGCGCTAACGACTGGGTCTGAATGACCCCCTTGGACTCTCCTTGGGGATTTGTGATATCTTCTTAGAATGCACAGTTCTTTGCTGTGCTTTTGCCAGCTTAACTCATTTGATTTTTGTAGCGGGAGGAGGGCTTCCATCGTCATGTGAAGCTGAACCACTAGTCATGAACATAGGGCCTTTTTTGTGTTTGTGTGCGCCTTAGCCGCACGTATATATCAATATAACATAAATGGAGGACAAAACTTTGTCCGATAAATATAAAATAGGGAAAGATCAAGAACTACTTCCTCCTAGTGCTGAAGCTGCTGCCACTAGTCATGACATAGACGATAAAATACCATCAACGTCGTCGGCCAAGGTCGATGCCCAATGTCATAGTAGTGGGCATAAATCACAAAGTTCAGGAAAATGACCTTAAAAAAAACCATTTAAATCATCTGAGGAGAAACGTAAACTTGCCAATATGCCATTTACGACACGGAGTGGCAAGGAACGGCTAAGGACTTTGGAGGAGTGGACACAGGGTCTCATTCAGACCCGCTCGCGAGCGCTGTACGCTTGCAAGCGGGTCGATGTTACCCAAATGCAGGAGGCCGCACCATTTTCAGCTAGGACGGCCCTGATTCAGAGCGAGCGCTCTGGTCAGAGCGTCCGGCTCTGAATCAGGCCCACAGCACCTATGGACAACAGCAGCACAGCACAACACAACACAGCCCAGCCAGCCCTAACTCCAAAGATATACTGTATATGGGAGTGTTAAAGGTAGTGTCAGAAACATCCTCTGACCCGAACATGGAATATGGGCTGCACAGGGGCGTATCTATAATGAGTGCAGGGTGTGTGGGGCACACAGGCCCCCGGGTCCAGGGGGGCCCACACCGCACACCTTGCACCCATAGGCAATTATACTTACCTCTCCAGCGATTCCCAAAGTGCTGCTGTGCAGTGCCGGACTGGCGCTGTAGAGCAGCAAACACTCACTGGGAGAGAGAGAGAGAAAATTATGCTTATTAAATACTACATTAATCATACTTATGTTATCCCAAATCCTACCCAGGATTCAGCTTCAGATCTTACATTTGCTTTCTTGCTTTATTGGTTATACTATTAGTAGATTCTGCATATATTTAATAACAATTTATCAAATAGAAAACCTAGTAAATAGCACTTACATAACGCAGGTCCTTTAAAATCTTGGATACCTGAAGTAATGGCCTGTAAAAATGTTGTAAAATTTGTGCTAGTAGCTCTTTCTGTGCATACAGGACTTGTTTTATTCTATCACACCTAAAATACAGTCCACATGGAGGGTAAGTATGACATAAAAGGGGAATTGTAATGGAATGTAAAGCTGCCCATCCACTACTAGATGCGGTGACGACGGCACGATTACGACATCATAATCGTGCCATCATCCCCCTAGTGGTGAAGTGCATACACTGAACGTTCAGACGTTCAGTGTATGCAGATCAATCATCCCTGAACATGGCAGCCTGATGGCAGTCGTCAGGTTGACCGTCATGTTCGGGCGATGATAGATGTTAAAAACGACCAGCGGGCACGCACATTGCTGTTCATTTTTAACATTTTACTGCCCGATTTGCTGGCGATTACCAAGCGATTGAGCGAAAACGACTGTCCTAGTGGATGGGCAGCATAACTTACTGGTTTTAGGTGAATTTTTTTGGTGAGCTGCAAATCACAAGCAAGTCGCCATTGTAATATCTTCAGTGATCTTAATAGAAATTGGCAAATATAATTAGTAATGAGTTCACATATCGCCACAAAAAATTCAGCAAATAATAGAGTTGTCTGTGACAGGTGAGATAGCTGCAAATTCTGGTCTTTCTGTTAAAAACGTTAAAAAAAAAAAAGTATTTATCCCACCTGCACTTCTCTAATAGGCCTGTGTTTATCAGCATTAAGAGCAGTCTCTGTGCAGTACCCACATCTGTTCCCTTGGGTCTGTTTGGCGAAAGTTGCATCTGAGAAATGTTTCTTTACTTAAACCTAACCCTAACCCTCCCCTCGCGGCTGTCCGCTCGCGGCGCCCCGGCATCACTACGATTGGTCAGCCGGGCGCCGGTCTCCCGGCGTCGGGGAAATGCCGGGCGTCTGCATCTAGACGCCCAGCATTTCACCCTTGCCGGGAAATGACAGTCAGGAAGCTGGCTGCCGGTATTTAGGCAGTCGGCTTCCCGATTGCATACCGTATGAAGTTAGGGAATTAATAATGATTTTTTTTTCCTGGTGGTATTTATATATGTACCCAGGGCCGCCATCAGGGGGGGACCGCTGGGCCTCGAGTCGGCGCTGATTCAGGCAGGCTAGCTGGCTGCACCAGTGCAGCCAGCTGAAGAAATAATAAACCACATGGCCCAGTGCTCCCCCCCCAAGACAGCCATCCTTTCCTGTCCCCCTCCTAGTCCAGTCAGCCTTTCCTGCCATGTCCCCCTCCCAGTCCAGCCAGCCTTCCCTAGCTTTGTATGTGGGTCTGGCTTTTTCAGTGTATTTTATGATTTTATGTGGATCTGACCTTGTCGTATGTTCTGTGGTTCTGGCTTATTATATTATATATATAATAAAATTGGTGTCCCACCCTCTGATGTAGCTCCACCCACTTCTATTCCCCCCGGGTTGGGGGGGGCCCTGCCTGTGCTATCGGTACCGGGCCCCACAATTTCTGATGGCAGCCCTGTATGTACCCTTTTCAGCATTTCCTTATTATTTTTCAAAGGAGCACTAGTTTGTTATTTATTAGAGATGAGCGGGTCTGGTTCTCCAAGAACCGAGCCCATCCGAACTTGCAGATCCGAGTTCGGCTCGGGTTTTCCAGCCTGAATCGGATCTCAAATCGAGGCAAAACGTCATCATCCCGCTGTCGGATTCTCACAGGTTTTGGATCGTATAAAAGTCCCTCCCCACGTTAATTGGCGCCATTTGCTTGCTGAGTCCTGGGCTGTCAGGGCTGTGCTTCATCCAAGAGGGGCCGCTGTGTCCATCCAGGGTCTGCTGTTTCCATCCAGGGGTTGCTGTGTCCATCAAGGGCAGGGTCTTCTGTGTCTATCCAGGGTCTGCTGTGTCCATCTAGGGCAGTGGCTACTATGTCCATTCAGGGGCTGCTGTGTCCATCCAGGGGTTGGTGTGTCCATCTCCAGAGCAGGGGCTGCTGTGTCCATCCAGGGGTTTGTGTCCGTCCAGGGGCAGGGGCTACAGAGGTGTATTCGTCAAAAATATTGATACTGTTAGTGGAAAACGCAGTGTATTCGTAAAAGATATTGTCACACTGTAAGTGGAAAACGCAGTGTATTCATAAAAAATATTGTCACACTGTAAGTGGATAACGCAGTGTATTCGTAAAACACTAAGTTAAAAACGCAGTGTATTCGTAAAACATACTATCACACTGTAGGCCATTGATACCGCAGTGTAATATTTAAAATTGGTACAAATTAATGTGTGTGCTGTACTCCACTTCATTCGTGTTTGTTAATATGGAGAACGATTAGTTGAGAGGAGAGCCGGAACCACATACTAGTGGTGGAGCTGCTGCCAGTGCCACCAGTCATGACGATACTAGTCCATCTACATCATCTACTAAAGCCGATGCCCATGGGCATATGTCAATGCATCTAAAATCAAGCAAGAAATGTTTTACAGTGTTAAAGAAAAAACAAAAAAAAGTTAAGTTAGCTGCAGAGAATCAAAAAATTAAGCAATTTGCTACACGAAGTGACAAGGAAAGGATAAGGCCTTGGCTTTATTTATGACTGGCGGTTCTGCATCTTATGATGATGTAAGCCCTTCTCTCTGTAGAAGTGTCAAAAAAATAAAAATTGCTAAGGCACATGAACTAGCTGTGTGCTCAGAAAAGTCACAGATCCCCGAGGAGAGTCCAAGTTTCTCCATGGTTGCCATGTGCGAACCTGACCTTTCTAATACTGTACTTGAAGAGGATCCTCCTTCCACCATTTGTGTGCCCTCTGCAAATTGGATGAGCAGTCAACATGCTGAGGTAGAAATTGAGGATGCTTCTGTGGAATTGCACCAGGAGGATGAGGAGGATATTTCTGTAGTTGGCGCTAACAATGTTGATGATGATGAGGATGTTGTTGATGCCTAGGATGTTTGTGTAAAAACTGTAAATCAGGCAACAGTTATTGCCTATGTTGTGAAAAAGCCCATTGTTGTCATGTCTGGGCAAAGGACCAAAAAATTCACTTCTCATGTGTGGAATTATTTCCACCCAAATCCGGACAACAGTTGTCAAGCCACCTGTAACCATTGCCAAGTAACAGAGAGTAGAGATAATGACCTTAATCATCTAGGAACCTCCTCCCTGTTACGTCACTTGCAGCGCATTCATCAAATTGAAAAGTGTTTTTCAAATTCAGAAACTTTGGCTAAAAAAAGTAACAACAATCAGTCCAGTGTCACCTAGCTGCTCTCTTCTCTCTGGATCCAAGCTCCTGCAATCTCCACCACCAACACCTGCATCATCATCAACATCCTCAATCGTGATCAGAAGTAGTCCTGCATCCAATTTCATAAGAATGACTGCCTCCTCTCCTATCCGTGGTTCCTCAGAAGGATCCTATGTCTGTTGCTGCTGCTGTGAGTGGATCTTCATCCCATAAGGGGACCAGGAAGAAGACTACTTTTAGAAGTTAAAATAATCAATTCACTGTCAAACAATCCTTTGCAGTGGGGAACAAGTATAACAGCAGACACCCAGTTGCCCAGCTGATTACTGACACCATAACAGCTATGCTGGTATTAGATGTGCATCCAGTATCCGCCATTAATGCAGTGGGTTTAAGTCAGTTAATTGAGGTCTTGTGTCCCCGCTACCATGTCCCTTCTAGATTCCACTTCTCTAGAATAGCAATTCCCAATCTGTACAAGGAAATAAAACAAAACTTTATTAATGTCCTCTGAAATGCCATTGTGCCCACTGTCCACTTAACCACAGATATGTGGACAAGTGGGACAGGGCAAACTAAAGAGTACATGACTGTGACAGCCCTCTGGGTAGGTGTATTTCCTCCAACAGTGCAAACAGCAGCAGCAGCATCTAACAAATGCCAGCTCATTCAGAGGCAGGCTACTCTGTGTATCACCGGTTTCACTAAGAAGCTTACCGCTGAGAACCTCTTAGAAAAACTCAGTGAAATCATTGCAAAATGGCTTACCCCACTTGGACTCTCTTGTGATTTCTGACAATGCCAGCAATATTGTGTAAGCATTACATGTGGACGGTTTCAAACACGTCCCATGTTTAGCTCACACAATTTATTCGGTGGTGCAACATTTTTTAAAAATTACAGGGGTGTGCAGGAGATGCTCTCGGTGGCCTGAAAGATTTTGGGACATTTTTGACATACAGCAACTGCATGTAGAAGATTGCAGCACCAGCGAGTACTGTTGAATTTGCCCTGCAATCAGCTGAAGCAAGAGTTAGTAACTAGGTGGAATGCTACCCTCTATACGCTTCAGCGGATGGAGGAGCAGCAAAAGGCCATGCAAGGCTACACTACAGCCTATGACATAGGGAAAGGAGTGGGAATGCACTTTAGTCAAGAATAGTGGCGAATAATTTCTATGTTTTCCAAGGTTCTCAAACCCTTTGAACTTATGTGAAGTTAGTTCAGAAACTGCCAGCTTGAGTCAATCACATTCCTCTAATCAGACTTTTGCAAAAGGAGCTGGAGAAACTGAAGGAGGAGCTGAAATTGGGTGATTCCACTAAGTATGTCGGACTTGTAGATCAAGCCCTTCATTCACTTCTCCAGGATCCAAGGGTCATCAATCTCTTGAAATCAGATCACTATATTTTGGCGACCATACTTGATCATAGGTTTAAGTCATACCTTGTGTCTTTCTTTCTGACAGACATAAATCTGAAAAGATGCAAAGAGCTGGTGGTGAAAAAATTGTCAGCTCAAGTGGCACATGACATGGCAGCATCTACTCCTCCTAAGAGACCCACTGTTGGTGGTGATGCAGATCAGTCAGGAAAACCTAATGACATCTGGTTGGGTCTGAAAGAACTGCCTACAATGAGTGACATGTCTACCGAACTTTGTCTGATACGGTCACCATTCAGAGAATGGTGGATGATTATTTTAGGGATATCATCCAAATAGGCATGTCACACAGGGGTCTATTCATCATTACTAAACTTTCCCTGGAGGTAATTAGGTTTAGAACTCGCATGGAGTTCTACCTAATTACCAGAGGAATTTATCATTCCTCCTCCCTATAACTATCTATTCAGAAAAGCTGTCATTTTTGGGATGACAGCTTTTCAGGAAATAGATAGTTATCCCTCTCTACACTACCTTACCGCAGCTGGAAACAGTGCTGCGCATGCGCTGTTAAATTAGTTAACCCAGCGCATGCGCAGCACTGCCTACACATGCGGTAAGTTTGTGACCCCCCCTCCGCTCACCTGCCCCCCTCCCCCCCCGCTCACCTCCCCCCTTCGGCACTTACCTGTCCGCGCAGCAGCCTCCGGCTCCGTCCTGCTGGTCTGTCACATGGTCTCCCAGCAGACCACAGTACAGATTCTCTGCTGGGAGAACACAGTGTCCGACCAGCCTCCGGAGCCAGAGGATGCACCAGACCGCCAGAGGAAGACGCCGGGGGACCTGTCCAGCTGGAAGCAGGTAAGTTTCACCTGCAATTCGCCACCTCACAGTGGCGGATAGTACCTCCTTCAAATTCTGAAAATTCATAATTTTCATAATTTGACGAATACCATAATTTCCACATCCCCATACTAATGTATGGGGAGTGTGGAAATTAACGCAGAGGGACTTAGCAAGGGGATATCAGTGATATCTCCTGTGCTAAGTGGCTTCATGAATACTAAAATAACGTTATTTAAGGAAAATGTCCTTAAAAACGTTAATTTATTGTTGATGAATAGGCCCCACAGTCTGTTTCACTAATGGCAGGAAAAAGAGGTAATTTGGAGTCCCTTACACAAACTGGCTTTGCTTTACTTAAGTTTCCCACCCTCCAGTGTGTACTCTTAAAAGAGTTTTCAGCGCAGCTTGGAACCTTGTCGGTGATCGGTGTAGGAGGTTACTTTCACAAAATGTGGAAAAGATGATGTTCATCAAAATGAATTACAAATTCTACAAGGAAGATCTTTACCAGCAATTAAGTAAAAAAAATACAGAAGCATCTGTAATGGTGGATTACAGCGGGGACAAATTAATATTGTGTGAAGAAGAGGATGTACACACTGATGGGGATGACAATGACAACATCTGATTTTACCTATGTTGTAAAACCATTTTGTGTATGGGATCATTCCCACCAATGTCCACTGTGCATTGGCAGCTTGTTTTGTGGGGATCCAAACAAAACAATAATTTCAGCCACAAGTGACAGCCCCTATCACTGAAGTGATTGGTTTGTTAAACTGTGAATGTCCTGTTTCATATATACAACATAAGGGTGGGTGGGAGGGCCCACGGACAATTCCATCTTGCACCCCTTTTCTTTGCATAATGTGCTGTTTGGGGCATTGTTGTCTGGCATTTTTAATTTTATGGTTTATGAATGTCCAGAAATTGTAATGGCCACAGACAGCATCTCCTGTATGCCCCTTTCATTTTTTTAAATAAAATTCTGAACCAACAAATTGATGGGGTGGGCAAATATGAGCAGCAGCAGCACAGAGCATCTTCCTGCCAGGATTTGTGCAATAAAGTACAAATAAGTTTAATACAAAAATTAGTTGTGTATATTGGTCACATACAAATATATTTACATGGTGCATACAGTGCATAAAGCAGACTGAGGTAACCTGAAGCACGCCAGCTGTTGTTGACAAATAACTTCCAGTAGGCCCAGCAAACATCACAGATGCTGGGAGTTATAATTCAGCAAGAGAACTACAGGCTGCTTTCCTCTGATGTAAACAGCAAGTCTTGGTTCCATAATCCCTAACAACCTCCCTGAGTACAAACTAGTAAACGTCTGTTTAGAGTATGTTCTAGCAGCACCTCCACAAGCAAGGCCACCTCATTTTTTTTATTAGATCATGATGTATAAAAAATTAAAAACCCTCCTCCAGATCAAAGATGTCTTTTAGAAACTGAAGAACTTGATCCTAGATTGATATTCCCTCATAATTTTTTTTAAGAATCAAAATATTAAATTAAATAAATTAAATACTAATCAATCCTTCCGTCCTTTCCCTGTCTTCAGTGCATAATCATTCCAACTCCATCGGGGCTCTGACCTAGTTAAGGAAAACATTCTTGGTTTTTAAAATTCCTAGGGGTCGTATAGTTTATTAAACTGTTACCCTGTCTACCACTGTAATGCCACTCTGTGCCAAGTTCGAAGCTACTCTGCCACTACTGTCGCTTAGCTTAGTCAGCCAGCTAGCTGGAAGCAACCTTTTGGCCCTTAACTAGATGAAAAAAATCAATATTGTGAGGTGAAAACGAGTGGAAATAAATGTTATTGAGGTCAATAATACTGTAGGAACAAAAACAGGCCCAAATTATGGATTTTAGCTGTTTTTATGATTTTTTTAGAAAAAATACAGATCTAAAACCAACAAACAAAACACCCAAAGAGCGGTTTTGGCAAAACCAATCCAGATGCAAAATTAGAGGAGATACAGATCCAAAACACACGGGTCGCCACACATCTCTATTATTTATTATAGAAATAATGAATAAGGGGGCAACATTTTATTTATAATTACCCTGGGACCCAGAGCCCAAGGGCCATTCAGTATTATGGGGTCTATTTATCAAGCAGCGAAAAGTAGAGATGTGGGCTCCGACCCCTGTGTTTTAGTTTGGATCTCTTTCTCCTCGTGGTTTGGATCTGTATTGGTTTCGCCAAAACTGCCCTTCCATGTTTTTTTATTTTTTTTATTTTGGTTCTGTATTTAAAAAAAAAAAAAAAAATCATAGACAGCTAAAATTGGTCTGTTTTTGTTCCTACAGTATTATTAACCTCTATAACATTAATTTAAACTCATTTCCAGTAAATTTTGACCACCTCACAGCTCACAATATTGTTTTCATCCAGTTTAGGCCCAAAATTTGCACAAAGCTAGCTGGCTAAGCTAAGTGGCAGCAGTGGGTGGCACAAGCACATGGCAGTTCAACTTCCAACATGGCACATCAGGAAACAAATGTATTTATTATTCAAGAGATGCCTGAGGGAGTTGGATTATGTATGTAGTTGAAAGCAGGAACAGGAAGGGTTGATTGGTAGTAAATTTTATGTAATTTTTTGATTCCGGAGTAAATTTATGTGGTAGGGGCGGCATTTACAAAAATATTTTACTCATTCACCTCAGTCCTTGCCCCAAAAGTATCCTTGAGCGCCATACCTGCTGCTGCTGTTGGGAGTGGATTTTCATCCCAGAAGGGGACCAGGAAGACTACTAGTAGTGCTTTCCAAAACAATTGACTGTTAAATAATCCTTTGTAAAAATTACAGTTGAATCTTTTACCCAACCTGTACATGGATATTAAAACAAACATAGTTACTGTAGTTAGTGGCCTTCAAACTGCCGTTGTACCCACAGTGCACTTAACCAGTACAGATGGACAAGCGGGCTAGAGCAAAAGCAATATTTTCAGATTTAAGGTTTAAGTCTTATGTTGTGTCTTTCTTGAGAATCCTGCACCTGCTTCTGCTGCTAGGAGTGGATTTTCATCCCAGAAGGGGACCAAGAAGAGTGCTCTCCAAAACAGTTGACTGTTAAATAATCCTTTGCAAAGATTCCACTTGAAACTTTTTCCCAACATGTAGAGGGACATTAAAAAAAAACATAGTGGCCTCCAAACTGCTGTTGTGCCCACTGTCCACTTAACCAGCATAGATATGTGGACAAGCGGAACGGAGCAAATGCAAGATTTCAGATTTAAGGTGCTTTCCAAAACATTCTACACACAATACCCCATAATGACAATGTGTAAAAAGTTTTTTGAGATTTTTGTAAATTTAATAAAAAAACTAAGAATTCACATGTACATAAGTATTCACAGCCTTTGCTCAGTACTTTGTTGATGCACCTTTGGCAGCAATTACAGCCTCAAGTCTTTTTTAATATGATGCCACAAGCTTGGCACACCTATCTTTGGGCAGTTTCACCCATTTCTATTTGAAGCACATCTCAAGCTCCATCAGGTTGGATGGGAAGCGTCAGTTCACAGCCATTTTCAGATCTCTCCAGAGATTTTCAATCGGATTCAAGTCTGGGCTCTGGCTGGGCCACTCAAGGACATTCATAGATTTGTCCTGCATCCACTCCTTTGATATCTTGGCTGTGTGCTTAGGGTCGTTGTCCTGCTGAAAGATGAACCGTCGATGCAGTCTGACGTCAAGAGTGCTCTGGAGCAGGTTTTCATCCAGGATGTCTCTGTACATTTCTGCATTAATCTTTCCCTCTATCCTGACTGGTCTCTCAGTTCCTGCCGCTGAAAAACATCACCACAGCATGATGCTGCCACCACCATGCTTCACTGTAGGGATGGTATTGGCCTGTTGATGAGCAGTGCCTGGTTTCCTCCAAACATAACGCCTGGCATTCATGCCAAAGAGTTCAATCTTTGTCTCTCATGGTCTGAGAGTCCTTCAGGTGCATTTTGGCTAACTCCAGGCAGGCTGCCATATGCTTTTTACTAAGGAGTGGCTTCCGTCTGGCCAATCTACCATACAGGCCTGATTGGTGGATTGCTGCAGAGATGGTTGTCCTTCTAAAAGTGTCTCCTCTCTCCACAAAGGAATGCTGTTGCTCTGACAGAGTGACCATCAGGTTCTTGGTCACCTCCCTGACTAGGGCTCTTCTCCCCTGATTACTCAGTTTAGACAGCCGGCCAACTCTAGGAAGAGTCCTGGTGGTTCCAAACTTCTTCCATTTATGGATGATGGAGGCCTCTGTGCTTATTGGGACCTTCAAAGCAGCAGATATTTTTCTGTACCCTTCCCCAGATTTTTGCCTCGAGACAATCCTGTCTCGGAGGTCTACAGACAATTCCTTGGACTTCATGCTTGGATTGTGCTCTGACATGCACTGTCAAGTGTGGGACCTTATATAGACAGGTGTATGCCTTTCAAAATCATGTCCAATCAACTGAATTTACCACAGGTGGACTCCAATGAAGCTGCAGGAACATCTCAAGGATGATCAGTGGAAACAAGATGCACCTGAGCTCAATTTTGAGCTTCATGGCAAAGGCTGTGAATACTTATGTGCATGTGATTTCTTAGTTTTTTTTATTTTACACGTTGTCATTATGGGGTATTCTGTGTAGAATTTTGAGGACAAAAATGAATTTATTCCATTTTGGAATAAGGCTGTAACATAACAAAATGTGGGAAAATAATCCTTTGCAAAGATTCCACTTGAAACTTGTTCCCAACCTGTAGAGGGACATTAAAAAAAACATAGTTAGTGGCCTCCAAACTGCTGTTGTGCCCACTGTCCACTTAACCAGCTTAGATATGTGGACAAGCAGAACAGAGCAAATGCAAGATTTCAGATTTAAGGTGCAAGTCTGCCATTGTGTCTTTCTTGGGAATCCTTGAGCACCATGCCTGCTGCTGGGAGTGGATTTTCATCCCAGAAGGGATGAAGACATTTCTTCTTCCCAAAAGACACATATCTGAAGAGATGTAAAGAGCTCTTGATAAGCAAATTGTCAGCTCAAGTGGCACGTGATGCAGGAATGGCTTCTCCTTCAGTTTCTCCAGCAAGTGGCACCACTGGCCATCCCTAGATTCTGAGTCTAAATATATCTCATTGTTTGGGTTTGGCCACTGCTGCAACACACATTTTTCACATTTATTTACTTTCTGTCTTTCTCTATTTATCTATATGATTTTTATATTAATTTTTCAATAATATACCTACATATTATTATTATTATTATTATTTCCTATTTTCTTTTTATTTTTTTGTTATTTCTTATAGAGATTGGGTCTCCTTTAAGCAGGGTACATAATATAATATATTGATTTAATTCCATTCATTCATAGAAGACCTAGTCATTACTATTACTAATGTTTATATTTATTAGTATTTTTATATATATGCATTTAATTTTAGGTTTATGAATAATTAGTG
Source organism: Taudactylus pleione (assembly GCA_031769625.1). Taxonomy (NCBI): domain Eukaryota; kingdom Metazoa; phylum Chordata; class Amphibia; order Anura; family Myobatrachidae; genus Taudactylus; species Taudactylus pleione. Next base: position 32,559,656 of record JAUIMM010000031.1, on the reverse strand, counting down.
TTGCACTACTGCCTGGCCCCTCAAGTTTGAGTCTAAATATATCTCATTTCTGGGATCATCCATTACAGCGGCATGTATGCTTCATATCTAATCAATACCCTTTATTATTCTTATTATGGTTTATTTGCTCTCAGTGAGCGCTTCCTAGTTAATGTTTTATCTTCCCTTAACATCATATATGTTATTCTTCATTTATCTGTTCCGTCGTTTGTAACCATTTATATCCTGTGGTAGATGGCCCTGCTTTCTGGTCATTGGTGCAATGTGACACCAGTTTGATTTAGAGTGTAGGTCCCTCTCCACCATAGAATATATTTTTATATGTGTTTATATTCATTTTTCTCCAACAATTTATTTATTTTTCTTAAAAAATATATATATTTTTTTTTGGGGTACTATTATTTATACACTAGTAGAACTTTCATTTATATACTTTGAATTATAATTTTCATGTGGATGCTATTCAAGTTCAATTATTATTTTATTTTTTATATTTTATTATTTTTTATCCAATTGTGTTTATATTTAAATATATACAATTTATTTTATTGATTTGAATCTGTAGATATTATTTGTTTTGATACTGAGATATGTTTCTTTAGTTATTTTTAAGATAAAAGGTTTTCCTATATCTTGCAAGATGTGGACACTTTATACTGAAATGATTGTTACACAGTGTTGCTATTAATATAATTAGTAACAGACGTAATATCCACCTGCAACCATTTAACATGTCCACATGGAGAGATATATACGGATATCCTGCTATGGGAGTTATACCTCTGAGGAAACGGCCAGATTACCAGGGCCGAGAACCGCGTTAAGTGCTCCCATCTACACATATTCTTCTGCTCATAGGTCCCAATGACCACTGCGAAGAAGCTTACTTACTGAGAAGCGGTTAGTAAACCTACCAGCGGCTATTTTCTACATATGCTCCGGTTACGTCTGACTAATTCCGGCTCCACACACTGCAGCTGACTGAGAGATTGACTCCTGATGGTCAGTAACAGCTAAGCGAGACATCGCTAGCTGCAAGAGCGGCATACCATTCAGCCGCCCTGCATCAGAGCCGCACCGCTTACCAGCACTACGAGACTCTGTTCATTTATTGCTCTCCTTGCTGGGACCCACGAGCAGAAACTTCAACCTGATCCTCTGCCATAAAATACCCACTTTACAAACTGCATTGAACGGGTAAGACACTGGAGAGATCCTGCACGTTATTGGCTTTATTTTCACTATAACATCTGGCTACTGGATTGTGGATGATTAATAATTCTATCACTCAGTATTTTTTATATTTTCACTGCATGCAGTTTTTTCTGTCCTTTTTTAAGGACCAACTGATTTATTCATTACTCATTTTCACATTTATCAGGATATCCCTTTCTTATGAGGACATATATGCGCATTTTATTTTTACCTATTATTACATGCTACATCTGTTTTTAATGACATTTCATGTTGATTGTTTATTCCACTGTTTATAAACTCCATTCTGTTTTATATTTGTGTCTCTGCATAATTAAATATATTTATTCATTCATTCCCATTTTTTAATCTTCAACATATTATTAGCGCTCCCACACTTGCGTTTTTCTCTTTATTAATAGTACTTTGAGGGATCTGCCTATCCCTTCAGTGGTGAGCTGCAATAGTATTTGTAGTTCTCAGTTTCTCCTTTCTGGAGCACCCATTTTGCCTTTATGTCCTTTATATAACTCCAGGAAGTGGATCTCCTGAGAAAAAACTAAACTTTCAAAACACCCACTGGTGATGCAGATGAGTCAGCACAACCAAGTTTTGACATCTGGTTGGGTCAGAATTGCCTACAATTAATGACACCTCTACCGTGACTTCATCTGATACAGTTACCATTCAAAGAATGGTTGAGGACTATTTAAAAAATTTTAATGATAGCATCCAAATAGGCATGTCAGACAGTCCGTTTGACTACTGGCAGGAAAAAAATGTAATTTGGGGGCCCTTGCACAAACTGGCTTTGTTTTATTTGAGCTACCCACCCTCCAGTCTGTACTCAGAAAGGGTTTTCAGCACAGCCGGGAACCTTGTCAGTAATCGGCCTATGAGGCTACTTCCCCAAAATGTGGAAAAGATGATGTTTATCAAAATTAATTACAAATTCCATGAGGAAGACCTTTAAAAATACAGAGGCGCTTGTAATGGTGAATTCCAGTGGGGATGAATTAATATTGTGTGAAGAAGAGGATGTACACACTGATGGGGATGATGATGATGACATCTCATAGATGCGCTGCAGATGATGTAATGGTGGAGGTTCCTAGATGGTTAAGTTCCCTATCTCGATTCTCTACTAATTTTGGCTTTACAAATGGTACAGATGCCTTCACAACTGTTGTCAGGATTTGGGTTAAAATAATTCCACACCCAATATGTGGCTTTTCTGGTCTTATGCCCAGGCATCATTCCAGCCTATAACCCCAGTTTATATCGATTCCCCAGCCTATACCATCACCCCAGCTTATACCAGCACCCAAGCCTATATATCATCATCCCATCCTGTGTTGTGTATAAATTACAGCTGCGCTCCCTATTAGATTGGGGATTCATTGTCCACTTTAGTGGATGTGAGCTCCATTATAGTCCATATCACCACACCCCCTACACATTTTCTGACCTGGGCTACAGGAGAAACAGCTGCACTCTGGAATACGGTTGCATGGAGTTGCCCCTCTGACTCGCTGACATTCAGGTAGAGGGGCCATGGGTAGGGAGTAGGGACACTATAATCAGAGAACGTAGTTCTAGCTGCTTTATTCCATTTTTTTAAACCATATCCTCTATTTTCACCTTTGAAAATATGTTTATGTGAATCTCAGCTGAGGCATTTGTGATGTCATTATGTTTAATATATTATGCATGTTATTTAGCACTTTGTTGTGGTCTTGTAGTCGGCGTATAGACTAAGCATTTATTCATGATTGAGGAAAGAAGTGAAAAGTTGCATTTTCTTATTGCTAACTTTGTGTTATTAAATTGTAAAATTGTTTCCACTAACAGTGTGACAATATTTTTTTTACGAATAGACTGCATTTCCACTTAGTGTCACATTTTTTACGAACACAATACGTTTTCCACTAACAGTGTGACAATATTTTTTACGAATACACTGCGTTTCCACTAAGTGTCAATATTTTTTATGAATACACTGCATTTTCCACTTAGTGTGACAATATTTTTTTTACAAATACACTGCGTTTTCCACTTACAGTGTGAATATTTTTTATGAATAGACTGTGATTTCCACTTACAGTTTGACAATACTTTTTTTACTAATACACTGCGTTTTCCACTTAAGGTGTGACAATATTTTTTACAAATACACTGCGTTTTCCACTTAAAGTGTGACAATATTTTTTACTAATACACTGCGTTTTCCACTTACAGCTTGACAATATTTATGAATATGCTGCGTTTTCCACTTACAGTTTGACAAAATTTTTTAATGAATACACTGCGTTTTCCACTTACAGTGTGACAATATTTTTTACGAATACATTGCTTTTCCACTAACAGTGTCAATATTTTTACGAATACACCCCTGCAGCCCCTTCCATGGATGGACACAGTTAGAAACCCCTGGATGGACACAGTAGCCCCTGCCCTAGAAGGACACAGCAACCCCTGGATGGATACAGCAGAGATGGACACAGTAGACCCTGGATGGACACAGCAGCCCCTCTTGGATGAAGCACAGCCCTGACAACCCGGGACTCAGCAAGCAAATGGCGCCGATCACGTTGGGGGAGGGACAATCCAAAACCCATGAGAATCCGACATAGCGGGTTGATGATGTTTTGCCTCACATTGAGATCCGAGTCAGGTGGGAAAACCCAAGCCGGACTTGGATCTCGCTTCGGATCTGCAAGTTCGGGTGGGTCCAGTTCTCTGAGAACCGGTCCCACTCATCTCTAGTCTGAATGTTCCTCCTTGGTGTACTATAACCTGGAACTATGATTTCCACTGCAAAAGCTCTGTCTGCAGATCAGCACCTTGTGATGGAGTTCAGTGATAGTGGGTGGATTTCTACTGTTGAGGTGTCGCATGTAACCAGCAATGTAGGTTTATATTTTGAGATGTACGTCAGTATATTTCTATCTGGTAGTATACAGCCAATGTTTTCCAAGGAGGAAAATGGTATATAAGTCACTGGTAGTGCTCCCCTAGAGTTATAAACAGTACTTATATAGCATATATATAGAGAAACTGTAAAGCTGGCCACACACTAGACCAACTTACATCCAACCAGCAACTTGTTGATTGGTTGGAATGAAAATCTAGTAACGTATGGGAGTAAATGATGATCAACAATTTGCTCCTAAATGCCAGAAAACAGATGAAAATGATCGTCAGACAAGTTTGTTAAATGTTTGATCTAAACAATTTGTTCAAACAACAGTTTTTGTTGATTTTCCGGCGTTTTACCAGATTTTCATTCCAACCAATCAACAAGTTGGCTGGTTGGATGTAAGTTGGTCTAGTGTGTGGCCAGCGTTAGTCTTTTTTGGGGGCACTCCTAAGCTGGGTACACATTAAACAATGTGTGTAGCCAGCTATGTCGCTGACGATCCTAATGCGGATGGGTCAAATTATCAGGTCCGTACACGCTGGGCGATATGGTGCCCGATGTGTTGCCCCACCGCATAGCGCTGTTTGGGAATGTGAGCCGGATCTCCTGATCTTGCATGCTGCACATAAGATCAGGCGATGAGGCTGACGGCCACACGGGAGCGCGCACTACACGATGTAGCGCATACACACTACACATTTATTAACAATTTTGTTGTTCTAATGTTTCTGAATCGGCCAAAGATAGTAGTGTGTACCCAGCTTTAGTTAAAGGTTAAAATATAACCTTTATTCTATCACATTAAATATATACAGCTTTCACGTGATCAATAAAAAGTCTGCATAGTTGTTTATACTCTAAATGTGTCTTTCAGGTACAGATAAACTACCTCCAACTCTTGCATACTGTATATATATGAGGTAAACATTTGTCTGAATTTTTGATTATCATGACACTTTAGTTATTTTCTTAAGCATACCTAACTTACAATAGGATAGTGTCAGGAATGACTCAGTGTGAACCACTCAACTGTGTGGAGTAGTTACCATCAGATCTATATTTAGCACAATCCGTATCTCAGATGCGGATAAAATGTGCCATATTTCCCCAAAATCTCATTGTGATATTTGAATTAATTGCAAGGATGTATCATATATTGCATGCAGGAACAGAGCTTGCGAGAAAGCTCTGTAACTGTGAATCTCTCTCCTGCACTTCTAAGGGTATTTTTTGCAAAAAACACCCTGCGAGTGTGACTGCACATGCGCCATCTGCTTGCACCCCCTGAGCAGGGTCTCCCCATGTGATCCCCTTCCTGCAACACCCCCTTCTCCCGCTAACACTTACCTGCAACCAGGGACTGATGATCTCCTCTGTGACTCCGATCAGCTGATCGCTGGGTTCCTGCTCTGTGACCCTGGTCGGCGTCTAAGTTTACAGCAGAGAGCATATGACCGGGGTGACAGAGCAGCTCACCAGCGAGGAGCTGGCCGGATCACCAGTGCAGGTAAATGTTTTTTTTTAATAAATATATTTCTTCTTCAGGGTCCATAGGGATCCACAGGGATACATGGGGATATTATGGTTGGAGACCAGGCACCAAACAGTTAAAGCTTCAGCTCCCAGGATGCCTCAGATCCTCCTCCATACATACCCCGTCCTTAGCCATAGGACTTCAGTTGTTCGTTTGGTGAGGCAGGATCAAGACGCACCTTTGTAACAAGGGACTGCTCTGGCAGTCCTAAGCTTTTATTTTATGTTTTCTTTTCTTTTCTTATGTTTGAGTCAGCAGTACTCAGTAAGATGCAGATAATGTGACTCCATCTACCTCTGCTGGGCCGAAACACCAGTAACTGGGCTGGTGATTTCAGCAGGTCGTGGCTGAGCTTGCTAGCAGCAACCGGACTGCAACCGGATGCACGGAGATGTCAGGTAAGGCGATTCCTCACTTACGTGGAATCATGCGCAGCAGTACTTGTTACTGGTGTCAGAGACGCACCAGAAGCAGCTGCAGTCAGGGCCCAGGATTGTCCGCGTTCTCACTACACCATCGGGGACTTGTCGTCTGATGCCGGGAATCAGCAGCAGATGCTTCTGCTGCCATGAGGCCAGCGTACCCGGCTGGTTAACGCAGCTTAGGGGAGGTAGGCGCTCCCCCGGCAGCTCTTCCCCCGACCCAGATGCCGTTCCTATCAGTGCCAGATTATGGTCCATATGGGCCTGGAGCTGAGATTTATGAAGGGCCTGTTGTGTATCGCTGCTGATAGTGTGACCAGTGCTCCGATAGTGTGACTTGTGATGTGCTTTGTGTGTGTGGTCTGCATAGGGGGTGTGTCTAGTTCTACTGTGGGCATAGATATCGGTGCCTACCTTCAGCCACATAACTTTTTTTTTCTTGTTGTGAAAGGGTGTGAACTGTATTATCTGCCTTTCCTTTTCAGATATCTGCAATGGTTCCTCCATTTCCGACCGGACAGTGGCCCCCATAAGTTTGTATGGGAGTTTGGAGAAGGATCCTCTGGATCCCTCACCATCTGCTCCTGATGATGCAGGCTCAGGCTGATGGCCGCATATGCAAAGTAATCGCACGGATGGAGTCCATGTCCCGGAAAGAGATTTTTCCTAAATCTGTGTGAAAATTTTCATTGTCAAGTTGCTAATTTAGGCAATAATATCATATTCCAACTGCACAGGAGCGTTGGAACAATTTTATTTTGGGGGGTTGGGGGTGGGCGTTATAAAATAGTTGTGACAACTGCACCCTTCCCCTCCCTCCTTCTCTAACTCTTACCTGTGTGCACAACGCCCAGGGACTCACCACTGACTGTAGCGATGGCCGCGGACTGTCTGGGGCTGTGCTTTACAGGCTGCACGGCCCCTGCACCGCACAGAGAAGGTGTAATGTGCAGTGTTTTAACTTAAAGACTGCACATTACACCTCCTTCTACGGGCAGTGCAGGGACCGTGCAGCCTATTGCACAGCCCCTGACCGTCCGCAGACGCGGTGCCCTTTAAATCTTTGCGGTGAGGGAGAACCGCCCCCTGGCCCCCCCTCCTTCCCTGTTCAGACGCTCATGCATCTGCATTTAAAATGCTGGATATGAAAATCGGCCCCTTTGCTCATAGTATGTCACTGCCAATTACAGATATTATGCCATCACTGAGCTGCTCTGATTCTGCCTGCTGTTCCTTTGGGTGCGGTGGGGCAGGACATCACACAGTTCAGAAGAGGTGCTGAGGTGCTATATACAGCACAGGGAGGGGTTAGTGAAGCCTTCAATATTAACCTAACACCCCTAATGCCGAGTACACACTAAACGATGTGTACCCAATGCGATGTCGTTAGCGGCGGGACCAGGTGGGGGTGCCGGCATAGGCAAGTGCATACACACTTGCTGGTGCCAGCAACGATGGAGCAATGGCGGGGGCCATGCTGCATTCGGCAGCATGGTCCACGCTGATGATATCACCTGTCAGGCCTGCATTCAGGACCGACAGGCGATGTCGCTGATGACGCGCGCATCATCAGCGACATAGGTACACACTGACCAATGTCCGGATCAGACGACATATTGTCTAGTGTGTGTACCCGGCATAAGCATCCGGGAAATGTTAACAACGTTGAAATTTTAACCATCAATGTTGACCTGTGAAAATTGACGTGTTAACCACAGACGTAGTGACTTTGTGACCGCCAAAGTACTTATTAATTTTGAGTCTTCCATTTCTGTCACATTTTTTTTTTTTAATATAGATGTAAATTGCTGCCGGACAGAGCAGCAGATAATGAGAGGGATATATGTTTAAAAATAAGATCTATAAGACCTGGAGTGCTATCTATCATTTCAACTTGTATCTATTATCTACAACAGATAAAGGCACCTGTTCACTATCACATTGGATATAACTTGAGTTCCAGTCCTACTACCATTACTTATTTCATTATATTATATATATACAGCCTATGGTAAGATCACAACACATTACACACATAACACACACAAACAGCACATAACACACATATAACATATTACACACATAACACACACAAACAACACATAACACACATATAACATATTACACCAACCTATGAATACATGTGACGGCAGCCCTACGTCCATGTATTTCCACCAGCAGCTCAGCCTCTGTGGCTCCACTTTCATCAAAATGTAAGTGCCCAGCTGCCAAATTCCCTCTCACTAGTTGCCAAGGAAGAGGTGGACGCCGGTGACTAGTAGATCCTCAGACACCCATGGTGGGCAGAGCTGCGGGCACCCATGAGTGGGCGGGGCTTCAGCAAATGGGCGGAGCTTCTGTAAAACATACTTAAATGAGCAGGGCTCTGCCGCTCTGTCTGTACAGCTGGGGTGATATGTGGGGCTTCGGTCGTCAGAGATGATATGTGCAGGGCTAAGGACGGCCTGTGGTGAATGGGATGGGCTTTGCAATGCTGGTGGTGGCAGGAAAAATAATCCTTTCAACAAAGCCTAGACTACACTGGTTCATGAGGGCCTATTTGCAGTGGAGGCCTGGAGCTGCAGCTCCACCCGCCCCATTGTTAATCCGGCCCTGGTTCCTATGAAGGGTTTTGCGCATCTGGGTTGCTCTGCCTACCCTCCACGTGTATATGAGATGCTCACGGTCCACACTCTGTGGACCCTTTAGCTGTTGGTCTCAGGGAGGATTTGGATCAGTCTCCCTGTATACCTCTCCCATGGTTAAATTATATAGGGCCTGATTCAGACCCGCTCGCAAGCGCTATGCGCTCGCAAGCAGGTTGATGGCCATGCAATGCGCACGCGAGAGCCCCGGAGTGAGTGAGAAATCACTCGCTCTGGAGCTCGCATCCAAAAGGGACGGCTGTCGATGTTGATCGACAGCTTGCCCCATTTGGTAGGCGGGTCAGTGGGGGTGGCCCAAGGAACGCCTGCCATTTGGGGGCGGTCCCACTGACATCACGAGGCTTGCGGTAGATGGGACCCTACCACAAGGGTCTCATCGCAAGCCCCGATTGTCGCGACCATCACCTGGCCGCTCGCTAAACCTGTGGGTGGTCACCCACAGCTTAGCGAGCGGCCAGGAGGCCTGACTGGAAAAAAAAAAAAAAAGCCCTTCAGACCTGCGAGCGGGTTTGAATCAGGGCCATAGTACTCTATATCCTATATCCTACCATTCCTTTGTGTTTGTGTAGTTGACTTAGAGTCAATTGTAATTGTTTTAGATATGCATTGTATGTGACTGTTTGCTTGCTGCTGTATTGACACTGGGCCTGATTCAGAGCCGGACGCTCGCTCTGAATCAGGGCCCTCCTACCTAAAAATGGAGCGGCCTCTTGGACGCTCGCATAGCTGTGGGTTACCACCCACAGCATATGCGAGCGTCCATGATGATGGTCGCGATGGTCAAGACCATCGCGACCATCGGGCTTGCGACGAGACCCTGCGGTAGGGTCTCGTGGCCGCAAGCCCTGGATTGATTTTGGCTCTATCAGAGCCAAAATCACTCCCACTGACATCATTAGTGATGTCAGTGGGGCTGGCTCCAGACGGAAGGCGTTCCCATGGGAACGCCTCCGTCTGGGCAGCCACGCCCCCGGCAAAGGGGGCGTGCTGTCAGTCACCATCGACAGCACGCCCCGTTTGGTGCGAGACCCCGAGCGACAGCTTGGCTGTCGCTATGCGGGTCTCGCGCATGCGCACAACGGAGCTCCCTCCGTCGTGTGCATGCGCATTAGGGCACCATCGACTCGCTTGCGAGCGTCCTGCGCTCGCGAGCAGGTCTGAATTAGGCCCACTGTCCTTTATTTCTGTCTGTCAATTATAACTATCACTGTTTTTCTCTTCAACGCTCTTGGGGTGGAGGTCTTTCTCTGAATATTTCACAATCATTAAGATTTTGTGAAGGCTGTCACATACTGTAACATTGCAAATATTGCCTTCATTTTGTTAGGGCTAGGCTATATGTTTGAATAAGTACACACACCATTGATGCCATTTTGTCAGTGGGGAACTTATGCTGCTATTTCGGAGAGTGTGGGTAGGTTTGGTTCTCTCTGGTGTTAGACCAATGAAGTTCTAGATGCTATAAGGATTCATCTAGAAACATTTATTATACACCTGGAAGTTTTGGGGAATTGTTTTGTGGTACTACTGGTTGCCATTCCTACAACTTCTGTGTAATAAGTTTCCAGATGTACAAAAACTATTATATTTACAAATAAAGTGAACATTACATTTTTTTCAAAGTATTCGCCAGAGCAGCCTGTGCAAAGTTGCATGCGCTCAAACCACTTTGTGAAGCAGCTGGACCAGTCCAAAGCAAGGTATGTCTTCTCCATGCTGGATGAAGTTCTCCACTGAACCTTCGGTGACTCAAAAAGAATCCTATGTATCTTGTGCTTGATTTGTGGGAACACAAAGAAGTTGCAGGGGGCCAGGTCTGGACAGTACGGTGGACGACTAAGCTACAGTTCACAACCAGACAGTCAAGTTGTGTCTACCTATGCACTGCACATCCAGAAACGTATTACACAACCCTTGTATTACAATGCTGCATTTCTAGTCTCACTGTTTTGCATAACTGAACTTTCCTCTGTGTGATGTTTTCTATTTGTAAAGCTACTGTCTGTTTGTTCTTTAATACTCCTTTAGTTTTGTTGCAAATCTAGTTAGTTTAAATCGATCTGGGAAAAGTTTCTTTTACGTAACTTTGTGAACTGCAAAGGTTATGTAACTGACCAGACTGGTCCTTGGTGACTACTTTATCTTGCTTCACACCTTCTGGGTATGCTTAGATAACGTGACAGATCTACCCCAGTACTCTACACCTCTCTTGTATCCTCCCTCACCCTCTCCCCCCACCACCACCCTGATCCTAGAGGCTTCTGGCCTACCGCTCCCTAAGGACCATTCTCCCGCCACAGCTTCAGATGCTATTAAGGAAATTTATGCCACCTTAATCAACATGTTTGAAACACATGTGCAGACATTCGTGAATAGGTAGCCTCTCTTGTGGTACGCGTAGAGGCAAATACTAAGTGAATTACCCCATTGGAACAGAGATTTAGTGATGTGGAGGATACAGTTACCACTTTACAAAACACTGTAATTTTCCAGTCTAAGACTATTTCAGCAATGACAGTAAAACTCGATGATCTCGAAAATAAAGTAATTTTTTTGTGGGCTTCCCTGAAACTGCTAAGGATGATGACTTATCGCAATATTTGCAGCTTGAATTACTGGGGGCATCGTGGGATGACAACTGCCAATTTGCTATCGAATGGGCGCATCATCTGGTACCAGACTGCCTGAAAAGTATGGGTCGTCCTTGTGCTGTGATAGTGAACTTTCTTACCTTTAAAGATAATGAGGATAACATTCAAAATGACACTACTCCCAAAACTAATATATCTATTCAGAACTATCCCTTACCTTTCCCCTTCTTGTTATTTAGGGCTGTTTAAAAAACTTATCATAGCCTATATTTAGAAAAACAAACCTCCTTACTTGCTGGCTTACAACATGACTTTACCAAGGAGGTTTGGAGGACTTAAGATCCCTGATCTTCCCCTATATCAATCAGCATGTAGTCGTGCATAACTTAAAAATAGTTTTTAGTCCTCTGGGCTCAAGGCTTGGGTAGACCTTGGCGGGATTTCCCATTGAAGACCTGCTTTGGATATCGAACGCTGTTTGTCCCCTATCTAAGTTTTGCCTTCTAGCCATATACCCCCCTCCCCTGTGCAAAACCCTCTTTAATAATCATGTTCGCGTTGCATTACTATGTCCTGAGAGGCTGCAGATTATTGAGGGGTGTTGACCTAAGGTAGTTTACGATGTCGAAGCTGCTAGAGCCTACAATGATCATAGGCATTTCTTAGATGTTTTTGCCAATAGGTTACCTGATCAGTTCCTAACTTTATCTGTAAATGTTCAGTTCTCTATTATTAAGCTTTTCCGTATGCATCTGTTTCCTTACAAAGCTCCGGGTATCTACGTTAGCCTTATTTGGTTGATTTTTATATTCTCATTCCGTCTGTCTTTTGATAGGCCTTATTGTTTATAAGCTGGTGGAAAGTTTGAAAATGGGTATTTTGAGTACAGTGCACTTGTTTTATTTATTTTATATTGTTCAAAAATGTATTTGGTTACATTATTGGAGGGACATGATTTTCACTGTTATGTTCTATGCTTTTTATGGATGGTTGGGACTTCCTCCTCTACCTCTACACACAATGATTGAGCCTGTCTAACTGGGAGATAGACTCTTCAGTCTGGCATACCCCTTTCATACTGCCAGCAATAACACGGGATATTTCACGTGAAAGCGCGGCAACCTGGGTTATTGTGCAGTGTAAAAGGACCCAGCTGAAATAACCCGGGTTGATCTCATCTCCAAGCGCCGGCTTGGCACGTTACGGCGGCAATGCCATCAACTGGGCAATAAGCCGGGTCCGGCCGCCAGTCTGAAAGGGGTCTCACCTGGAATGGACCCGAGTAAAACACTCCCAGGTGCTACCCAAGAAAGCACTGTGAAAGGGGTATTACTGTCTGGCTAAAGTCGGCCTCCTGATGTGGCATTGGATGAGTAATCTATTAGCTCCTACAGACCCCCTTCTTATGCCTTATTGAGAAGTCCTCTACATTGTGTGTCTTGGAATTTTGGAGTTTTGAACAATCCTGTAAAAACACAAACAGGTCATCTGCCTCCTTAAAACACCTTAAAATGATTTGGCTTTACATTGGTGCCAGTCTTCCTCCTCTACCCTTCATAGTCCATGGTTGGGTGATATTTATTCAGCCTTTTTTTTTACGCCCAAGATAAGGGGCATATCCACCCTGTTCCAGAAAAATTGGCAATATATGGTTTCAGGTTGGTTTTTGTTGCTCAATGTATTGTTTTATGGTGAACATTTCACCCTCCTTAACATTTAATCCTCTAACTTACCAAATCATATTTTTTTTTACTTCCATCTCACAGATGCTTCTACAGCAGGACTCTCCCAACCTGACCAACCTGATTGTGGGTGGTGACATGAACACTGTAGAGTCACCCAAATTGGATTGGTCGACTCCACTACTTTTTTAATCTCATAGATGAGAGTGAATCTTTTTGTTGAAAGTTAGACATGACCTGACCGATCCCTGACCCATACACCTTTCCATTCCGCAGTATACCACACTTTCTCATTCTTCCCAGCTTAGATGCAGAGAAGGCTTTTGGTCAGGTATCTTGGCCTCATTTCCTGCGTATTTCGAACACGGATTCTTTGGTTGCACGTTCTCTCAATTTATATCTTTTATCTACTCTAACCCATCTACTAACTTGTGTATAAACGGGGCACCGTGGTAATAGACAGGGATGTCCTTTATCCCTGTTGCTTTTTAATTTGGGCCTTAAGCCCCTACTTCACCTTTTAGATTCATGGGACACCATCTGTGGCATAAAGTGCAGAACCCAACAGGTTAAAGTTACTGCTTTTGCGGATGACCTGTTTCTCTATATCTCTAACCCCCGATATTCCCTATATTTTTTTTTTTACATAATTACCTTATTTGGCAACATTTTGTGGTTTCATGGTTAACAGATATAAATCTCTAGCCATGTTAGGCCCTACTCCAAGACCCTAATGGTGTTCCCAATTTCATATCTTCTGGACTTTAACCTCCTTGCCATACAGTACTTAGGTATCCAAATGCCTAAAAATATACATACATTTTTACTCAGTTAATATTCGCCCGCCCCTTGTAAATACCATAGTCAACGAAATCCAAGGTTGGAAAAATCTTCCCATCTCCTATTTGGGTTCAAGCCAACCTCATTAAAATGGTAGGTTTTGATAAACTCCTCTACTCTCTACAAATTTTGCCATTGATTCTAACGACAGCTGATAAAAAACTCTTGTATAAAGAATTTTGACATTTCATATGGCAAGACAAATGCCCACATATTGCAATGATCAAATTATAACAGTCAGTGTCCTGACTTGGGTGGCATACATTTCCCAAACATTATTTTATACAACTATGCTAGTATTTTACGTGACCTTCTTCCTAATTCAACCTATTATGCTGGTGTTATCACTGAACATTTTTTTCTTCCTGACATGGATTTCATTCCCTTTTTACATTCTGCTAGGTCAACCCTATAGTCCATACAAATGTTATTCTTGTGACAGAATCAGCCTAATAACAGATAGAATATTAACCCATGTGGGTACAAATAAGCTCATCATATTTAATATTTATATATAGTATAATACAGCATCCTTTATTTATAATTATCTTGCAATCCTATAATTATAGTAGCTAAGGTAGTCAGATCTTGTCCAAAGCCTAACTCACACCAAAATTAAATAGTGAGATATGTATGTATAGACACTATGATCTATTCTGTGGAATGAGTAGTAGTACCCAAATCCAGCATGATAATTTACATGTCTATATTATGTATCTACGGAAAAGAGTACCGAGATCTTCACTCAGGAAAAAGTTATTTATGAAATAAGAAACTGACACTTTTTCCTGAGTGAAGATCTCGGTACTCTTTTCCGTAGATACATAATGATCCCAGATGATCTCGGTACTCTTTTCCGTAGATACATAATGATCCCAGATGATAAGTACTGGATAGCTATCCCCATGCTATTATACTGCATCAATGAATATAATAATTACACTGGTGTTTTGATAATTATGGTCTGGATGTTTGACTGCGGTATTTGATGCTAAGACAAGTGAATACTGACTGTGGTCCCGCAGAACTGTATAATATACTCGGTAGCCAAAATTTCTATGTCTAACAGCTGATTCTGTTCTATAAGACGATTGACAGACTCTCTCAGTTGTGCCACCACAGATACATTTGTGCGTATATAGTTGGTGGAATAGCGTTTTTGATACAACTGGGTAGCATTGTGGGGGCTTAAATAACCTGGTGGTTAAAACCGTATTCACATAATATATCTATGCATAGCTGACTTGATTTTAACACCGTGTCAATAACATACTTCTAGTTGTTTGATAGCTATCACATATATTCTTGATACCTATCTGGTGTCTGCCTACATATAGACTTTGCAGACCAAATATACAGACTAAGGTATCTTATAATATTGCTTAAACAGAGCAATATGTTATTTATCTCATGTGAGGAGTACCCCGCATGAGAATCTGTTCTCTAAATTAGCTAATTGCAATATTTTCACCAAACCTTTCTATATATGTTTTGTGTATGTTTTGTCAATATGTCTATGTGAGAAATGTACTTCTTTATGAGTCTGAACCTGTCTTCCTAAGTATTTTCCAAAATAATTTTAAAGAATATATTAAAAGTTATATTTTATACAATTATTTACAGAAGAGTGCCCTGGCAAAAGAGCCTTCTTTTTCTTTGTTTGTCTACATTTTCATGAGAACCCTGTGTTAGATGGTTATCATTTCCATGAGAGTCCTGTGTTAGATAGTTATCACTTCCATGAGAGCCCTGTGTTAGATAATTATTTCCATGAGAGCCCTGTGTTAGATGGTTATTTCCATGAGAACCCTGTGTGAGATGGTTTATCATTTTCATGAGAACCCTGTGTTAGATGGTTTATAATTTTCATGAGAACCCTGTGTTAGATGGCTATTTCCATGAGAGCCCTGTGTTAGATGGTTATCATTTCCATGAGAACCCTGTTTTAGATGGTTTATCATTTCCATGAGAGCCCTGTTAGATGGTTAGTTCCATGAGAGCCCTGTGTTAGATGGTTATCATTTTCATGAGAGCCCTGTGTTTTATGGTCATCATTTCCATGAAAGCACTGTGTTAGATGGTTATCATTTTCATGAGAACTCTGTGTAAGATGGTTATTTCCATGAGAGCACTGTGTTAGATGGTTTATCATTTCCATGAGAGCCCTGTGTTAGATGGTTAGTTCCAAGAACACAGAGTGCAATTACTAAACTCACCATACAGTCATGCCAACTGATTACTTCCTCCCACTCCTGTCTCCAAGACTTTACCCGTGCTGCTCCCCACCTTTGGAACTCTCTCCCTCTCCCTATCAGACTCTCCACCTCTCTACAATCCTTAAAAACGGGCTCTCGAGACCCACTACTTCATCAATGCTTTCCAGCTCTCATCCTAACTTGCTACTACATGCTCCCTCCTCCTTGTCCTCCCCATCTGTATCATGCCGGTCTGTCTGCCCCTCCCCTTGAGAATGTAAGCTCTTGCGAGCAGGGCCCCTCTACCCTCTTGTGCTTCTCCTTACTTTATGTTCATCTACTTCTTACTCACCGCTAGGACACCTAACACTTGGTGCTTATGCTCTATTGCTTAATTGGGTGTTATGACCACCAATGTATCAGTGTATATTATCCATGTCCTTGTCGATCATTGTATTGTATTTTACTGTAAGTCACTTTTTTGGTTATGTACCTTGTAAGGCGCTGCGGAACACTTGTGGCGCCATATAAATAAACGATAATAATAATAATAATAATAGTTTGTGGGTGAGCGGTGTATGCTACATTAATAAACAATCCACTAGTGTTTTTTTATTATTATTATTATTTATAGTTTTTGTATTTTATTATTTTCTCCTTTTAAAAACACTGATAACAAGTTCCACATCCCGATAAGATTACAGGTAGTTGGCAACCGCACAGATCATTTTAACTTGGCACAACAATGTAGGTGTGGCTGTGGTCTTAGTGTAAAACAAGGCTCAGCATTTAGGTCCAAGTCACATTCTTTCATCCCAGCAGGAGGGGTAAATGTGAACTTCTGGAGTAGGCCTGTGAAAAATATGAACAGCTCCATCTTTGCAAGGCTCTCTCCCACGCAAGTTCTGTGCCCTAAAGCGAGACATATAGACACTCATTAAGATGATTAACCTTCTTTATAGTAACATTTATTTATACAGTGCCATCATACTCTACAATGCTTTACAGATTGGAAGAGAACTGATGGGATTGGAAAGTTTCCAAAACAAAAGAACGTTCCCTATAGGGCACTCTTGGGCAATTAAATAAATAATAGATAAAATACTATAAACTTTATTAGGTATGCTTTCAAATAGTAAATACTGACATTGTTGCTTAAATAATAAACAGTTAACTACTTGGTAAAATATAAAAAAAACAAAATCGTGATCCAAAATAAGATTGAAAATAATAATTAAAAACTAAACAAATAACTTGAAAAACAGATTAAAAACATATTAAACAGTTAACCGTGTTTAATAGTGATTCATAAGTTACAATAGCTCATTTTTAAACCTGTAGTGTATACTCTATAGTATGGGTACTTTTTGAAATCCTGTGACCCTGCATAATGTGAAATAAATTGATCATCAATAATATGTAGGTGGACAGAACAGTGGTAAAACATTATTTCAACAATATTATTCCTAATTTCAGTAAATAAAATTGGGTATTTTAGTACAGATGTGTCCACATACATGTAGCCTCCTTGCACGCTAAACAGCCCTTCTAGTTGCGCCATGCTGTGACATGACTCGGTAGCGGCGAGTGTCTTTTCTTGCGACTTTTTTACTTCAAATGTTTCTTATTTATTTACTTAGGTAGAAACAATCAGGACAGCTACAATAATGTTAATGCTATGTGCTATGATCGTGGTCTTAGGTGATATATTCACAATTGAGATGTAACCAGATGTTGCAACTGAAAATGAATAATGCTGTAACCAGAAATCTATTCAGATATTTTAGCAAATAGGAAGAAATGTCCCTGTTTTATTAACAATTGTTGTGTAACACAATATAATAACCTAAACTGTTAAGGTAGTGTCACAAGGTCAGGGTGTAAGGAGTGCTGTTTCCTAGGGTTAATGGACGCACTCTGCACGCAGCAGCCAATCAGTATCACACCAGTCCAGGACCTTGTTATAAGTATCAGAAGCTAGTTTTATTTGTGTAGCAGTTGTTTCTCAGTTTTCGGGATAGTAGGCTGGTCAGCTAAGTATCCACATATTGTTCACTCAGCAGTTCCATGAAAGAGGATGCTTAGAATTATATTACCAAAGGAAACAAGAGCTTCCAAAAATCATAATAAGTGACAAAGATTAGTGATGCTGAGGGACTGCCAGAGGGAAAATGGGAAAAAAGCGTCTATATAGGGTTAGGTATGAAATCCCGGCTGTCGGGATGCCGCTGGTTAGAATACCGACAGCGCCATCCCGACACCCGTAGGAAGTGACGGTGATTACTTTTCTAACCCCTACCCTAAACGTAACCCACCCTCCCCGGTGCCTAACCCTAACCTCCCCCTCCCCGGACCCTAAACCTAACACCCGCTCCCCAGTGCTAAACCTAACCTACCCCTCCTCGCACCCTAATCCTAACACTCCCTTCCCGGTGCCTAACCCTAACCCTCCCCCTAATACCTAACCCTAACTCCAGTACCTAATGTCACCCTAACACTCGATACTTACCTTCGGGATGCCGGCGGTTGGGATATTGGTGACGGGATTCCGACCTGTCCAGCGTGCTGGATGCCAAATTATTTATTATACACCCATTATACAGGGTCATAGGATCAGTAAAGTATCATATATAAATTATACACTACAGGTTTAAAAATTAGCTATTGTCGCTTATAAATCATTATTAAACACGGTTAAATGTTTAAATATTTTTATCTGTCTTACATGCCATTTGTCTAGTTCTTAATTATTATTTTCACTCCTATTATGGGTGACATTTTTGGTTTTCTTTATATTTTGCCTTAGTTGATTGTTTATTTAAGCATCAGTGTGAGTATTTACTATTTTAAAACATACATAATAAAGTTTCTAGTATTTTATCTATTAATGTCATTGCCCTATAGGAATTTCCCTTTGTTTTGTAACCTTTCCAATCCAATTAGTTCAAATTGTTATTCTAGGAGCACCTTCTGACTATAGAATGTCCGATTACTAGTTACAACATTCTCAGTACACTATAGGACAGAGGTTCCCAAACGTGGTCCTCAAGGCTCCCCAACAGTTCAGGTTTTAGAGATACCCATGGTTGAACACAGGTGGTTAAATCAAATTGACTGAGGTACTAATTAAGTCACCTGTGGTCAACCATGGATATCTTTAAAAGCTGCACTGTTGGGGAGCCTTGAGGACCATGTTTGGAAACCTCTGCTATAGGACCTAATCCAGAGGTGGACGGAGGTGTAGCCGCTGGTGCGAATGTTTTTGGAGTCGCGACAGTGCAAATGCTAGTTTCAGCCTCCCCCTTGTGTATTAGTGTGCACTGCAATGTGCAAATCCTGAGACGCCAACTTTCAGTGCCTGTACCCGATGTAACACCGCTGGTGGTTCTGAACAATCCACCGTCTGCGCACCATGAGTGAACCATAGAGACTTGCACCAACCCTGTGGCAGGTGCAGTTTCTCCCTCTGAACATGGGCTCCATGGCTAAGGCTCTGTGTATGAGAATGAGGCCATACTCTCACTGACACTCCCATAACACACCCATGAGATGGCCTTTCTTGCATTCACTTCAGGCCACCTCCCATTGACCACCCATGAACTCCCATGGTTTTGTCTTGCTGTTTCTAATACCATTGGCTCTATACACAACTGCGCATTTGTGCGTACAGTCAGGGTAACGCATGTGCCGTAGGGGTTTTCAGAATATTTTGTGCAGCTCAACTGAGCAAACTTTGACGTCCACCTCTGTATCAGCTCCATAGTCAGGATTTGATTATCAATATTGTATGAGAGATTTATTATAATTGATAAAAAACTTAGGGGTCAATCCTATTCCATGCGATGTTCTCACAGGTGCGAGTCATCGCGACAATGGCTGCGTTTGACGGCAGCCCAGATTCGCTTAGAAACAAGCAAAATTAAGTGAATTCGGGCTCGTAGCGGGCCGAAATGGGTGCGAGGCGCCGTTCCGTTGCCAGCATTTTAACACCGTTGCAATGGAAACTCGCACCATTCGCAAGGAGTATTATTGACCCCTTGGTGCAGTTACAAACTCTCTTTGTGTCAATTTCGGAACACACACACAGTAATAAAACAAGGCTGGCAGTGGCGGAACTCCCAGAGATAATGGAGTCATTTGCCGCCGGACGTCAGCCCTGAAGGGAGCACCTGGCTCCATTGTCCCCGGGAGCTGCATGGAGAAGGAGCACCGCTGATCGGCGCTCCACCTCCATTGGCGTAACTACGGAGGGTGCAAGGGGTGCGGTCGCACCCCCTGCACCCTCCATTTGCCGGGCGCCCGCTGAGTGTGTTACCAGCGGGCGCCCGGCTCCTATCCTCCTGGCGGTAGCCGGAGGACGGACCTCCCTCCGTCTTCCGGGTCCCGCAGTGTACTATGGGAGTGACGTCATAACGTCACTCCCATAGTGCCGAGGAGCGGACGCCGGGGATGGAGCTCAGGAGTGAGCTCCGTCTTCCAGGTCCCGCAGTGCACTATGGGAGTGACGTAATGACGTCACTCCCATAGTGCCGAGGAGCAGACACCAGGGATGGACGGCAGCAGCACTGGAGTGGGGATAAAGGTAAGTGTTTGTTTGTTTGTTTTTTGTGTGTGTGTGTGCGCGCGGTGGGGGCCATCACTACTGGGGGCAACTACAGGGGCCTACTACTGGGGGCAACTACAGGGGCTCACTACTGGAGGCAACTACAGGGGCTCGCTACTGGGGGCAACTACAGGGGCCTGCTACTGGGGGCAACTACAGGGGCCTGCTACTGGGGGCAACTACAGGGCTCACTACTGGGCAACTACAGGGGCCTACTACTGGGGGCAACTACAGGGGCCTACTACTGGGGTCAACTACAGGGGCCTACTACTGGGGGCAACTACAGGGGCCTACTACTGGGGGCAACTACAGGGGCCTACTACTGGGGGCAACTACAGGGGCTCGCTACTGGGGGCAACTACAGGGGCCTGCTACTGGGGGCAACTACAGGGTCTCACTACTGGGGGTAACTACAGGGGCCTCGCTACTAGGGGCAACTACAGGGGCCTCATTACTGGGGGCAACTACAGGGGACTCACTACTGGGGGCAACTACAGGGGCCTCACTACTGGGGGTAACTACAGGGGCCTCACTACTGGGGGTAACTACAGGGGCCTCACTACTGGGGGCAACTACAGGGTGCTCACTACTGGGGCAACTACAAGGGGCCTCACTACTGGGGGCAACTACAAGGGGCCTCACTACTGGGGGCAACTACCGAGGGCTCACTACTGGATGTACTGCATAGGGGGACCATTACTGGGGAGCACTACATAGGCGGACCACTACTGGGGGCATTATATAAAAGGAACTGTATAAGGGGGGCGGCGGCAGCTGGGGCTGGCATAGGTGCTGGGGGGTGGTACATTTTAGTTTGGGGGGACACCAACATTTATCTTACCTCCGGGCACCTGGGATGAAGTTACGCCACTGAAGGCTGGGGTTAAATGTAATAGCCTGTGTGATTCAGGCATCAGACATTTTCCGGCGAGTCTGTCCAATGATTTAAAGGAGCAATCATTTAAAGGCAAAACTGAACTGGTTTTGCCTTTTAAATGATTGCTCCTTTAAAACATTGGCCAGACCTGTCAGAAACTGTCTATTTGTATTACTGGGCTGTAATACCGCTGGATATTAACAAACAAAGAAGTAAGAGGCCCCTGCACAATTTATAGAATGTACAGACAAAACTACAGCTAACACAATTTCATCATACCCATCTTGTTTTTTTGGATTAGGAAACATCTGTAAAAATAAAAAAGTGTTGGTGCATCTTTTTAGCAATAACATATTTGCATGTTGGTAAATTAACCACATTGCACTAAAACTGAATGCAACAATATTTGTATTTGCCCACAATAGACTGGTGCATCTCTATCTTGTGCCATTGAAAACAAACTGTCAATTTTTTTTGTTTAGATTTTTTGTTGAGTGATGAGTGATTGTTGCAATGTGACACATGCTGAGTGTTCTACATCACTGATGAAACGTTGGTTTCAGCTTATTTGCTATAACTATTGCAAACATAATCATGTAGAAGTAATGTAACTTAGGTAATTTAATTTCTATACTGAATCAATCATACATTAGAAGGTGAAAAAAGTTATCAATATTGTATGAGAGATTTATTATAATTGATAAAAAACTTAGGGGTCAATCCTATTCCATGCGATGTTCTCACAGGTGTGAGTCTTCGCGACAATGGCTGCGTTTGACGGCAGCCCAGATTCGCTTAGAAACAAGCAAAATTAAGTGAATTCGGGCTCGTAGCGGGCCGAAAAGGGTGCGAGGCGCCGTTCCGTTGCCAGCATTTTAACACCGTTGCAATGGAAACTCGCACCATTCGCAAGGAGTATTATTGACCCCTTGGTGCAGTTACAAACTCTCTTTGTGTCAATTTCGGAACACACACACACAGTAATAAAACAAGACTGGCAGTGGCGGAACTCCCAGAGATAATGGAGTCATTTGCCGCCGGACGTCAGCCCTGAAGGGGGCACCTGGCTCCATTGTCCCCGGGAGCTGCATGGAGAAGGAGCGCCGCTGATCGGCGCTCCACCTCCATTGGCGTAACTACGGAGGGTGCAAGGGGTGCGGTCGCACCCCCTGCACCCTCCATTTGCCGGGCGTCCGCTGAGTGTGTTACCAGCGGGCGCCCGGCTCCTATCCTCCTGGCGGTAGCCGGAGGACGGAGCTCCCTCCGTCTTCCGGGTCCCGCAGTGTACTATGGGAGTGACGTCATAACGTCACTCCCATAGTGCCGAGGAGCAGACGCCGGGGATGGACGGCAGCAGCACTGGAGCGGGGATAAAGGTAAGTGTTCGTTTGTTTGTTTTTTGTGTGTGTGTGTGCGCGCGGTGGGGGCCATCACTACTGGGGGCAACTACAGGGGCCTACTACTGGGGGCAACTACAGGGGCTCACTACTGGGGGCAACTACAGGGGCTCACTACTGGGGGCAACTACAGGGGCTCGCTACTGGGGGCAACTACAGGGGCCTGCTACTGGGGGCAACTTCAGGGCTCACTACTGGGCAACTACAGGGGCCTACTACTGGGGGCAACTACAGGGGCCTACTACTGGGGTCAACTACAGGGGCCTACTACTGGGGGCAACTACAGGGGCCTACTACTGGGGGCAACTACAGGGGCCTACTACTGGGGGCAACTACAGGGGCTCGCTACTGGGGGCAACTACAGGGGCCTGCTACTGGGGGCAACTACAGGGTCTCGCTACTGGGGGTAACTACAGGGGCCTCACTACTGGGGGCAACTACAGGGGCCTCATTACTGGGGGCAACTACAGGGGACTCACTACTGGGGGCAACTACAGGGGACTCACTACTGGGGGCAACTACAGGAGCCTCCCTCCGTCTTCTGGGTCCCGCAGTGTACTATGGGAGTGACGTCATAACGTCACTCCCATAGTGCCGAAGAGCGGACACCGGGGATGGAGCTCAGGAGTGAGCTCCGTCTTCCGGGTCCCGCAGTGCACTATGGGAGTGACGTAATGACGTCACTCCCATAGTGCCGAGGAGCAGACACCAGGGATGGACGGCAGCAGCACTGGAGCGGGGATAAAGGTAAGTGTTTGTTTGTTTGTTTTTTGTGTGTGTGTGTGCGCGCGGTGGGGGCCATCACTACTGGGGGCAACTACAGGGGCCTACTACTGGGGGCAACTACAGGGGCTCACTACTGGGGGCAACTACAGGGGCTCGCTACTGGGGGCAACTACAGGGGCTCGCTACTGGGGGCAACTACAGGGGCCTGCTACTGGGGGCAACTACAGGGCTCACTACTGGGCAACTACAGGGGCCTGCTACTGGGGGCAACTTCAGGGCTCACTACTGGGCAACTACAGGGGCCTACTACTGGGGGCAACTACAGGGGCCTACTACTGGGGTCAACTACAGGGGCCTACTACTGGGGGCAACTACAGGGGCCTACTACTGGGGGCAACTACAGGGGCCTACTACTGGGGGCAACTACAGGGGCTCGCTACTGGGGGCAACTACAGGGGCCTGCTACTGGGGGCAACTACAGGGTCTCGCTACTGGGGGTAACTACAGGGGCCTCACTACTGGGGGCAACTACAGGGGCCTCATTACTGGGGGCAACTACAGGGGACTCACTACTGGGGGCAACTACAGGGGACTCACTACTGGGGGCAACTACAGGAGCCTCCCTCCGTCTTCTGGGTCCCGCAGTGTACTATGGGAGTGACGTCATAACGTCACTCCCATAGTGCCGAAGAGCGGACACCGGGGATGGAGCTCAGGAGTGAGCTCCGTCTTCCGGGTCCCGCAGTGCACTATGGGAGTGACGTAATGACGTCACTCCCATAGTGCCGAGGAGCAGACACCAGGGATGGACGGCAGCAGCACTGGAGCGGGGATAAAGGTAAGTGTTTGTTTGTTTGTTTTTTGTGTGTGTGTGTGCGCGCGGTGGGGGCCATCACTACTGGGGGCAACTACAGGGGCCTACTACTGGGGGCAACTACAGGGGCTCACTACTGGGGGCAACTACAGGGGCTCGCTACTGGGGGCAACTACAGGGGCTCGCTACTGGGGGCAACTACAGGGGCCTGCTACTGGGGGCAACTACAGGGCTCACTACTGGGCAACTACAGGGGCCTACTACTGGGGGCAACTACAGGGGCCTACTACTGGGGGCAACTACAGGGGCCTACTTCTGGGGGCAACTACAGGGGCCTACTACTGGGGGCAACTACAGGGGCCTACTACTGGGGGCAACTACAGGGGCCTACTACTGGGGGCAACTACAGGGGCTCACTACAGGGGGTAACTACAGGGGCCTCACTACTGGGGGCAACTACAGGGGCCTCATTACTGGGGGCAACTACAGGGGACTCACTACTGGGGGCAACTACAGGGGACTCACTACTGGGGGCAACTACAGGAGCCTCACTACTGGGGCAACTACAGGGGCCTCACTACTGGGGGCAACTACAGGGGCCTCACTACTGGGGAAACTACAGGGGCCTCACTACTGGGGGTAACTACAGGGGCCTCACTACTGGGGGCAACTACAGGGTGCTCACTACTGGGGCAACTACAAGGGGCCTCACTACTGGGGGCAACTACAAGGGGCCTCACTACTGGGGGCAACTACAAGGGGCCTCACTACTGGGGGCAACTACCGAGGGCTCACTACTGGATGTACTGCATAGGGGGACCATTACTGGGGAGCACTACATAGGCGGACCACTACTGGGGGCATTATATAAAAGGAACTGTATAAAGGGGGCGGCGGCAGCTGGGGCTGGCATAGGTGCTGGGGGGTGGTACATTTTAGTTTGGGGGGGCACCAACATTTATCTTACCTCCGGGCACCTGGGATGAAGTTACGCCACTGAAGGCTGGGGTTAAATGTAATAGCCTGTGTGATTCAGGCATCAGACATTTTCCGGCGAGTCTGTCCAATGATTTAAAGGAGCAATCATTTAAAGGCAAAACTGAACTGGTTTTGCCTTTTAAATGATTGCTCCTTTAAAACATTGGCCAGACCTGTCAGAAACTGTCTATTTGTATTACTGGGCTGTAATACCGCTGGATATTAACAATCAAGGAAGTAAGAGGCCCCTGCACAATTTATAGAATGTACAGACAAAACTACAGCTAACACAATTTCATCATACCCATCTTGTTTTTTTGGATTAGGAAACATCTGTAAAAATAAAAAAGTGTTGGTGCATCTTTTTAGCAATAACATATTTGCATGTTGGTAAATTAACCACATTGCACTAAAACTGAATGCAACAATATTTGTATTTGCCCACAATAGAGTGGTGCATCTCTATCTTGTGCCATTGAAAACAAACTGTCAATTTTTTTTGTTTAGATTTTTTGTTGAGTGATGAGTGATTGTTACAATGTGACACATGCTGAGTGTTCTACATCACTGGTGAAACTTTGGTTTCAGCTTATTTGCTATAACTATTGCAAACATAATCATGTAGAAGTAATGTAACTTAGGTAATTTAATTTCTATACTGAATCAATCATTCATTAGAAGGTGAAAAAAGTTTATCAGTAGAGTTAGTGTGATATTATTACTTTATTAAACTCTTTGTTGAAAACCATAATGTAAAACTTCCTTCTGGGAAGAATCGTAGTTTATGAGGTAATGGAGGTAATGGATTTACTGTAGGAACGGAAGTGTTTGTGTATCATTCAGCAGAGCGTTACCTGTGGAGAAGGGCACAAAAGCTTCTTTTTTGACAAATTTCCCCTCAGCATCCAAGAAATGATTGGGATTAAACTGGTACGGCATCTCCCAGTGACGCTTGTCATACAGCACGGATGTGAGCAGCGGGATTACAGTTGTGCCCTGTTAGGTAGATAAAGGAATAACAGACACTTCCATGACATGCAGGGGGTAAACGTCACCTTTATTCCAAGTCACTGCACCATTACTGTAAATGCACACATTATAGTTTTAAAGGAAAAACTGAAATATTAACACACTACTGCATTTCTCAGTAGCTAAACTTGTTTATTGGGGTTTATTGCACTTTAGGGTTTTATTTTATGCAATTTTAAAACATTTTTATACAGTTGGTTTATGGTGTAGTTTGAGGTTTATGGTTTGTATCTATACACTAGAGCTAAAAGTTGTGTTTTTTTGTTTTATAGAATTGATTGTTTGATAATTTCTTTTTGAATAAAGCCCTTTGTATCTGTTATGCTGGCAGTAAATTAAAATTCAACAAAACAGCAATTATATTTCTACTTTATGAGTGTATGTGTGTGTGGAGGGGGGGTGGTTGGGGTAACCATGTCCCTCGGGCACCATAGAATCATAGGCCCTGATTCAGAAATGAACTCATTGGTGATTGTGTACACAGATCGAACGATTGTATGTCACTGCGTATGCATATAAGCCGCACTGCAGCGATCACACTGTGATTACAAACG
Organism: Taudactylus pleione; assembly: GCA_031769625.1. Classification (NCBI taxonomy): domain Eukaryota; kingdom Metazoa; phylum Chordata; class Amphibia; order Anura; family Myobatrachidae; genus Taudactylus; species Taudactylus pleione. The sequence goes on along the minus strand of JAUIMM010000031.1, from coordinate 32,532,634 downwards.
CACAGAGGAATCCTTTGGAAAGTGAGTGACAGGCTGTAGGCGTTTGGGGGTGGTAACGGGGAGTGGTCATAAAAAAATGCAGGTGTGTCTGGACATCATTACATGGGTGTGCATAAGTTAGTCCTTGCGATCTCATACGCAGCTCTGCGTGTCAGGTGAGCTGCCAAATCGTAAGGGCAAGATGGCCGCTCGATGTGTGTCAATTTTACTCATATTTATGCAGGTAAGCGAAGTTGTACGCCTGTGAGAAAGCAGAAGTGGGCGTCCTTATGCTCAGGTACTCTCTAGAATCATAAGTATATTTTTGCAAATGCGTTCCGTGCAGTCCCAGTCTACCAAGATACCGGTGTGACAATACGGGTGTGACAATGTCATCGTGCATGGCATTCTGGGAGAGGCCGCAAGAGAGAAGGGGTGGAGGAGCACCAGTAACCCTCAAACACCTGTGCGCTGCAGCCTGACTGTGCCTGCCTGCCTGACTCCTTCTGCTGGAGGGACACAGAGGGTGGAGAGTCGCGTGGGGTGCATTACTGTGTGGCATAATGTGTAAGGGCATTACTGTGGCATAATGTGTTATAAGGGACATTACTGTATGGCATATTGTGTAAGGGGTATTACTGTGTGCCATAATGTATAAGGGGCATTACTGTGTGGCACTATTTTACCTGTACTGTGTGGCAGAATGTGTTCTAAGGGGCATTTGTTAGTGTGGCATAATGAGTAATGTGCATTACTATGTCACAAAACCACACACCCTTTTCGGGAGTGCACAGAAGAGCATCCTCTTTAATTTTTTTGTTTTTTGTTGGGTAGGGGTGCAGCAAATTACTGCCTAGCCCTGGGTGACAAAAATCCTAATTTCAGTCCTGAATGGCTCTGTATATAATCCTAAAAATAATATGTTATTATGTGAGCTAAATCGCTCACATTAAGAGATATTAGCAGCTTCTGATATCAAATGAACTCCTGATTAGCAAGTGGCTTGCAGTGTAGACCGGTTCCCCAGCAATCATCTGACCTGTTGGAAGGTGATGTCCAAGCAGATAAATCCTTTCCAATATAGTACTCACATCTACGGTGTATACAGAATGTTTAGTTGTGATGGAGAATAGAATAAATCCAATCCCTGGCAGGTACATAGTCTGAGGCCTGAGTGAGGTCCATACCGTAAAAGATCTGGCATCTGCTTGGACATCACCTTTTGTCAGATGATTTTTGGAGAACTGGACTACACTGCCATCCATCTGCTAATCAGGATTCCCTTAGATTCTGATAAAATCTGTCATTCATTAGAGACTGTTGGGACTCACACCTTAATTATAATGTCCATATTTGTTCTATAAAGAAGGACACTTTGCAGACTTTTGTTTGCAGGTCATGCTGCCAATAGTTTGTGGATTATCCAAATTAGTGATGGTCAGATTAACAATAATACTCGTAATATGTAGACATTGTCAGATGGAGAATCTATGCACGTGATTTAATTATTGCACTTGCCTCTTGAGGTTTATCTTAATTATATATACATATATATATATATAAAAATTGTTGGTGTCCGCACTCTCAATGCAAATGTTAATCAGCAGTGTGGTGCTCCTCAAGGATCCAATAGGCATCCAAAACACAGGGTTAACAGAGAAGGAGGGCACTCACCAGGTATGGTAGTAAAAATTTAAAATCACATCTTTATTACTTATCTTGATTAAAACATTATGGTCGATGTTTCAATCCACTTTGGGACCGTCTTCAGGACATAAACAAACAGATCTCTCCACAACCACTGATCTATGCTGTGTGAGAGCCACCTTAAATAGCATACAGGATACTATTGAACTCTCCCCCTGTATTGACTCAATCGAATGCACCCAGAAACAGAAATTTACTCAAAAGCAATTAAATAATATAGTTGCTAAACAACTCTTATAATCGGTAGATGTACTCAATAACAATGTGGAACACCCTTCAAACTCAGCGCCATGGCATGCGTAATTAGAGAGTAAATAAACAAAATAAACGGGATCATGCCACATCAAAGATGGCGCCCGTTAGTCTGCATTTAGCAACACAGTAAAATACCATGCCACCTCCAAGATGGCACCCGGCATCATGTGTTCCACAGACAGCCTCATGCGTGTCATGTGAGAGGCATGCCCCCACCATCGTGCACACAGCAATCTCATTACTTATAGTTATAAGCTTATAAACTCAGACACTGAAATGTCAGTGTAACAGATGAGAAACCTTGCTATTACTGCAAGGGATTATCGAAAAATGCACAAATGGGAATCTATGCCCAATATTGACATCACATTATAAGTGCACGAATAAGTGACTCAGTGCTTAAAGACTGTTGGTCAATATACATGTAACATATTAGGAACCCAGAAAATGGGTGGAATGAATCAATAGGGTACGCACATTCAAAAAGATACCATGTTGCTTAGGAGAGGACCTAATTGTCTCAAAGATGTGTCTCATTTAAGACAAGCCATCATAGTAACCAGGGTGTCTAATAGAGCCAAACAGACTGTATCAGTCTACCAGGGGAAGGTTCAAATGACCACTATGTCAACTCAAATAAATATCATAGCAATGCAATATCAACAGCACAAATCTGCTGATAACCTAAATCATATTCATATCTGCAAAAAAGTATACTGTAGCCATTAAGGATGGAATACAAACACACACAACATGTAATGATTGAAAAAATTATTAAAATCAACAAAAAAAGTTATTATGTATATAAAAATATACAGTCAATAAAGAAAGACAAAAAAATGAATGTAGAGAAAAATATTACAAGAAAAGAAAATCCAATAACAATATATCTTTTGAAGGTGTGTCCATAGTATAAAGTCCAAAAACGTTGGATATTACGCTGGCGTAATATCTTAGCTCGATCACCACCACGAGGGAGACTAGGCACATGGTCTATTAGCATACACTTGAGACTTGATACAGAGTGTCTCTCTTTGTCAAAATGCCGAGCCACTGGTTTGTCTGAATCATTATTGGACAAAGCAGCCCGAACTGAAGAGCGGTGATTAGCCATTCGTTCTCTAAAGTTGCGCATGGTCATCCCCACATAAGACATAAATAATCAAATAGATCACAAAATCTGAAGTACAATGCAAATTATGTTAGATTTTTATTTTTTTGCCGCTATGCGGATGTGAAAAGTGGGAACCAACCAACCAACATAGATCGACATGTTGTACAGTCTGTGCACCTAAATTAAAGCAAACAGTTTTATGGGACTGCAACCACAAAGTCTGTGTCAACTGGGGTTGTTTAGTAGGTCTCATCAAGAGTTGCTTAAGATTAGCGCCACGGCGATAGGAACACATTGGAGGACTGGAGCTTATTCCTTTAAATGTTGTATCTGATGTGATAATAGGCCAAAACTTAGTATATGCCCGTTTAGCTTGATATGAACCTACATCAAAAGTGGAAGTAGTGATCATCCTTTTTGGATCCAATTTATGTTTAAGTCTTCCTACCACCTGGGAGTGCCTATGTCTTGCCTTCAGAAGGCATATCTGTATGGTAGAATTTTTATATCCTCTGGCTCGAAACTGTTGACTCATTTCCTCAATCTGGATCTCCGCTGTCACTGCTGAGGTGTTATTACGCAATACTCGCATAAATTGCGATACGGGTAAACTCTCCTTCAGACTGCTAGGATGATGACTTCTTGCATGGAGCACCGTATTCCGATCTGTATCTTTTCGATACGATTTAGACACCAGCTTCCCTTTTTCGCGGTAAGGTAGCATCGTCTGGGACATTTCATGTACGGTTCAATTTTATATACAACGCACGGGTACTGCCATGGGGTCTAATCTTGCTCCAGCGTATGCAAATTTATACATGCAGCATTATGAAAATACTGTTTTGCTCCCAAAATTTGGGGACAAAATTAATTTTTTTGGTCAATATATAGACAACCTTTTTTGATTTGGAGTGGTACAGATCTTGAGTTCAGTGATATGATTAACTATCTTAACACGCTTGACAAGCCAATACGTTTTACATATCATATTGACAAATTATCAATGAATTTTTTGGATGTCACTATATACCACGAAAAAGGGAAGTTGGTGTCTGAATTATATCGAAAAGATACAGATCGGAATACGGTGCTCCATGCAAGAAGTCATCATCCTAGCAGTCTGAAGGAGAGTTTACCCGTATCGCAATTTATGCAAGTATTGCGTAATAACACCTCAGCAGTGACAGCGGAGATCCAGATTGAGGAAATGAGTCAACGGTTTCCAGCCAGAGGATATAATAATTCTACCATACAGAGAAGCCTTCTGAAGGCGAGACATAGGATCTCCCAGGTGGTAGGAAGACTTAAACATAAATTGGATCCAAAAAGGATGATCACTACTTCCACTTTTGATGTAGCCTCATATCAAGCTAAACGGGCATATTCTAAGTTTTGGCCTATTATCACATCAGATACAACAGTTAAGGGAATAACCTCTAGTCCTCCAATGTGTTCCTATCGCCGTGGCGCTAATCTTAAGCAACTCTTAATGAGACCTACTAAACAACCACAGTTGACACAGACTTCATGGTTGCAGTCCTGTAAAACTGGTTGCTTTAGGTGCGCAGACTGTACAACATGTCGATCTATGTTGGTTGGTTCCCACTTTTCACATCCGCTTAGTGGCAAAAAAATAAAAATCCAACATAAATTGCATTGTACTTCAGATTTTGTGATCTATTTGATTATTTGCCCTTGCAGCCAGTATTATGTGGGGATGACCATGCGCAACTTTAGAGAACGAATGGCTAATCACCGCTCTTCTATTCGGGCTGCTTTGTCCAATAATGATTCAGACAAACCAGTGGCTCGGCATTTCGACAAAGAGAGACACTCTGTATCAAGTCTCAAGTGTATGCTAATAGACCATGTGCCTAGTCTCCCTCGTGGTGGTGGTGGTCGAGCTAAGATATTACGCCAGCGTGAAGCTAGATGGATCTTCGAATTGGATACAGTGGCCCCATGGGGATTAAATGAATCTAATCCATATAATATTTTTTTGCGCTGAACGTTTTTGGACTTTATACTATGGACACACCTTCAAAAGATATATTGTTATTGGATTTTCTTTTCTTGTAATATTTTTCTCTACATTCATTTTTTTGTCTTTCTTTATTGACTGTATATTTTTATATACATAATAACTTTTTTTGTTGATTTTAATAATTTTTTCAATCATTACATGTTGTGTGTGTTTGTATTCCATCCTTAATGGCTACATTATACTTTTTTGCAGATATGAATATGATTTAGGTTATCAGCAGATTTGTGCTGTTGATATTGCATTGCTATGATATTTATTTGAGTTGACATAGTGAACCTTCCCCTGGTAGACTGATACAGTCTGTTTGGCTCTATTAGACACCCTGGTTACTATGATGGCTTGTCTTAAATGAGACACATCTTTGAGACAATTAGGTCCTCTCCTAAGCAACATGGTATCTTTTTGAATGTGCGTACTCTATTGATTCATTCCACCCATTTTCTGGGTTCCTAATATGTTACATGTATATTGACCAACAGTCTTTAAGCACTGAGTCACTTATTCGTGCACTTATAATGTCAATATTGGGCATAGATTCGCATTTGTGCGTTTTTCGATAATCCCTTGCAGTAATAGCAAGGTTTCTCATCTGTTACACTGATATTTCAGTGTCTGAGTTTATAAGCTTATAACTGTAAGTAATGAGATTGCTGTGTGCATGATGGTGGGGGCGTGCCTCTCACATGACACGCATGAGGCTGTCTGTGGAACAGATGATGCCGGGCACCATCTTGGAGATGGCATGGTATTTTACTGTGTTGCTAAATGCAGATTAACGGGCGCCATCTTTGATGTGGCATGATCCCGTTTATTTAGTTTTTTTACTCTCCAATTACGCATGCCATGGCGCTGAGTTTGAAGGGTGTTCCACATTGTTAGTGAGTACATCTACCGGTTATAAGAGTTGTTTAGCAACTATATTATTTAATTGCTTTTGAGTAAATTTCTGTTTCTGGGTGCATTCGATTGAGTCAATACAGGTGGAGTATCCTATATAATAGTATCCTGTATGCTATTTAAGGTGGCTCTCACACAGCATAGATCAGTGGTTGTGGAGAGATCTGTTTGTTTATGTCCTGAAGACGGTCCCAAAGTGGATTGAAACGTCGACCATAATGTTTTAATCAAGATAAGTAATAAAGATGTGATTTTAATTTCTTACTACCATACCTGGTGAGTGCCCTCCTTCTCTGTTAACCCTATATATATAGCTTTGTTTGAAAGTAACATCCCATGCATTGTTGCATTCATTTTCCTCACTGTGTACTGGACATAAGAGCTGGGGTTTTTCTTTTCTATTTTGCTTGTATAGTAGTACTTGGTAAGACTTAAAGGGTTACACCACTCAAAAATTATTAATTAAAAAAATATGCTTACTGGAATAAATCCTCAGACTTCAAATGAGATCTATGCATGATATCACCACTTCAAAACCAAGGAACGCACTGTTGGATGTGATAGGAAGTGAATGGCTGACTCAATGGGGTCAATCCAATTATATTTGATGCACTCGCGACAACAGCCGCACTTGACAGCAGCCTGAACCCGCTCAACGCATAGGGCTGCGTACAAAATTGAGTGAGTTCAGCCTGAAAGAGGGCTGCGAGACGCAGTGCCGTTGCTGGCGTTTGAACGCCGTGGCAATGGCAAAATGTACCTAATTCGCACCCCTCGCGGCTAGTTGGATTGCCCCCAATATATGTAATCATGAAAGCAATCAAGGCAGTTTGTTTTCATGATTACAGCTGTTGCTAAGGAGAGCCAGTAATTTTGCAACCTATGTTGCATCTGTATGTTTCTGTTTATTGACCAGACGGTTTCAGGAACTGTTATATTTCAAGGTAACGGAGTTATCCAACAATTTGCAGTTCCTTGCATATCAATTTTAATTAGGCAACATTATTTTACGGTGCAGCTACTTTTTTCAACTGGCCACATATCAGGAAATTGTCAGAATATCAGTGTGTGACGCCCAAAAATAAGTACAATGCGCAATGGTAATATGGCCAAAATATGTGTGTGGTCATCGTCTAACCAAACACTGTTCAACTTGTGTGCTAAATATCTGGATATTGACCAACAGTTTATTTTTTTCAATTTTTAAAGAGATCACAAAACACCATCATATGTGTTATACATCAGTACATCTGGAGTAACCCTGAGAATAAATTACAGGTAATATTTCACTCATATGCAAAACACACTGTATTTATGGTAACGTACAGAATAAGTATGGAACCCATATACGGGATGTAATTATTATGCCGGCTGTTGGGATGCCAGGACCAGAATCCCCGACATCAGAATCCCAGCTCCGGCATCGCAACAGTAAGTATTGGGGTTAGGGGGAGTGTTAGGGGTTAGGGTAAGGCACTAGGGGGAGACGGCCCTGCTAGCCCGTGCCTAGAGCCGCCACTAATCAATACCTACTACACTTATATGTCATAATCACTATTTCCAACATAAGAACACCAGTTTCCATTCCCTTAATGTGACTAATTCTCCCCTACTGTAAAATATGGGGTAATTTGAATTAACTGAAGGGTTCCATAGACAATCACCGTGCTACACAGGGATTTTGCATATTGGTTCCCTGACTGTTAAACTGTTCTCTTCTCCAGGTATGCAGCACCCAGATTCCACTCACCTTGGGGATATGATAACCTTTGAAAGAAATATCTGCAGACGTGGCATGTGGGATATGTGGAATAAGATTAGCGAATCTCTGGACTTCATGTACCACTGCATGGGTGTAGGGCATGGAGTTCCTGTCCTCAAATCTTGGAAGACGTCCAGATTCCAGAACCGTGTGAATTTCTGTTTGTACTTTTTCTATTAGTGCATGAAATAAAGGTTTATACACAATTTAGTATCTTGTCTTAGCCATCATACATGCAAGTATTGCTTCCTGCGAAAGGTTGGCGACACTGACCTTTACACCCTCGGGCTCTTGTAATTACCTGCATATTCTATTTATACTACTGTGACTATCTCTCACCACTTATATTGCAGTACACATAATGCAGGCAGCCATGTTTACAGACAATGGGTCTGATTCAGGCATACAACTCCAATGGTGGCTGATCAGCGCATGTGCAGGTTCTGCACTGCGCAGGTGCCAATTGCTGGCTGTGACGACGGTAGCAGTGCCCACTAAGCCGTTTGGGGGCGGGGAAGGGATGGCAAATGCCAGCGTACTAGATAACGGGGGGGGGGGGGGTATTGGCTGCTTTTTCTAGGTGTGTTGAGTGTAGTGTCTGTGTCTTTCGACGCAGCTACACCAGTCCCGGCTGAGTGAATTTCACACACATGGCTGATATTCATGCGTGATACTTGGACGCAGAAATGGATAACGGAAGCCGGCAGGAGGTGTCTACTTACAAAAGATGCTTCCTGCGGCAGTAGCATCATTTCGCATCGCCACTGTGTACAAACACGCAGAATGGTGGGATTAGCGCACAACTCTGAATCAGGTCCGGTTAGAGGATTTACTGGAAATGCCCATCTCCACTATAACCAAGTGACAAGTGCTGTTCATTTTATAGATTTGTTTGTCAAGGCTCCCATACATACACATAACTTATTTTATTTCCAAATTGATAAGATGATCTGCAATGTATTATCAATACATCCTCTGGTGCACCCTTGTGAAAATTAAATATATCTATATCTAAAGTTTGGGGTCACCCAGACAATTTCGTGTTTTACATGAAAACTGACTGTTATTATCAAATGAGTTGCAAAGTTAATAGAACATATTGGGCGGAATTCAATTGTTTTCGCGGCCCGCATCACCCGTCTAAAGTGACAGGAGATCGCGGGCCGCTATTCAATTGTGCCAGCTTTTCACGCTGATCGCACCCAAAGTGGTCGGGTTTAGCCGCGTAAATCGGCTAACCCCGAACAAAGTGCTGGGCGCGATCGCGAAAAGTGATGTTTGGGCACCCAAACATGTCACTTTTCGCACATTTCAGCTCTCATCCCCCAGGGGCTGCGAGCTGAAATGTAGCGCTTGGCAGCTGATCGCGCCCGACAGGAGCAAGAATAGAATAGCTCCGTCGGGCGCGATAGGGGATGAAAACAATTGAATTCCGCCCATAGTCTAGACATTGGCAAGGTTAGAAATGATGATTTTTCATTGAAATAATAATTTTGTCCTTCAAACTTTGCTTTCATCAAAGAATGCTCCTTTTGCAGCCATTACAGAATTGCAGACCTTGGGCCTGATTCAGACCCACTCGCAAGCGGCTGTCCGCTCGCAAGTGGGTCGATGTTGTGCTCTGCGCATGCGAACGACGGCGGGAGCTCCGTCGTGCGCATGCGCCAGACGCGACGAACGAAGGACTTTCCTTCGCTCATTGTGTCTGATCAAAGGGGGCGTGCTGTCGATGTTGATTGACAGCACGCCCCCTTTGGTGGGCGTGCCGGGGGCGTGCCTCCCTGACGGGGGCGTTCCCACGGGAACGCCTCCCATCAGAAGCTGGCCCACTGACATCACTAGTGATGTCAGTGGGAGTGATTTTGGCTCTGATAGAGCCAAAATCACTCCGGGCCTTGCGGTTGAAAACCTCAACCGCAGGCTCCGGCTCGCAGTTTCGATGGTCGCGATGGTCACGACCATCGCGGCCATCAAACTGCACGCTCGTATAGGCTGTGGGTGGTGACCCACAGCTATACGAGCGTCCAGGGGGACGCTCCATAGTTATGGAGGACGGCCCTCATTCAGAGCGTGCGCTCTGCTCAGAGCGTACGGCTCTGAATGAGGGCCCTTGTCATTCTAGCTGTTAATTTGTTGAGGTAATCTGTAGAAATTTCACCCCACGCTTCCTGAAGCACCTCCCACAAGTTGGATTGGCTTGATGGGCACTTCTTGCGTACCATACGGTCGGGGGTGGATCTAGACTTTTCTTTTAGGAGGGGCGATTTTTATAATTTATCGCAAATCCTGTCCTGGCACCTCCCCTTTCTGGTCCCAACTCCTCCCCTTTACCTGTGTTTTTTTTTTAATTATTTTTATTTTGGTGGTCATATGGATTATTACAATTTCTATATTTCAGAAGGATCCCTCTCTCCGGAGATTTCTGCTGAAGCAAGCCCATAGATTTCTATAGGATATCAAACACGTGCAGGAAGTTCCCCCTGCACAATGCCCAGGACAAACAGCAATAAAACCTGCTTAAAGTAGACACAGGTAGGTGCCAATAGTAATTTTTCAGCCCCAGCTGGGTGCCCAAATCTGCAGCCACTTACCTGGCTGAGGCAGACCAGGGTGAACATATTGCAGACTTGAGAGGGCATAGTGTAGTGCGGCCAGGAGAGAGAGAGGTGGGGGACAGGATCACCCCTGCTGCTGCTAACTGTTATTACAGATCTTTGTACTGCAGCTCAGTCTCAGCGGCTCCATGAGCTGAATGGTCAGCAGCCCCCATCCCTGGCTCGGTCTGACTTGTTATGGTGGAGTTTAGCCCTTAGCCCAGCTCCAGGAGCTGACTGCATGCAGGAATTACTTTCTATACACTGCAATCCTCCCCTACCACTGCGGATCTCCTCCATTCACATAACAGCCTAATTAATCATGCAGCCTGATCCGTATCTGTAGATTTAACTTTTGGGGGTGTGTAAACACAGGAGTTATATCTACAGAGACGGATCAGCCTGCATGATTTTTAGGCTGTTATGTGAACGGAGGAGCTACGCGGTGGTAGGGGAGGAGGCAGGGGCGGATTGAGCTGGTGAACCAGCCCGGGAAATTTATAGAAGCAGCCCTAATAGAGGCGGGGTCTGTTGAGGGAGTGAGGTCTGTCGAGGAGGGCAAGATCCTGATTCTTAGTTGTACGCAAAAAATATTTGCAAATAGCTGCAGTCTACTTATGTTGATTTACACTTTGCTTTTGGTCAGTGTGAGTGATACAAAGGTAAATGTGACTGAATGACAGGACTATGAGGGTCAGAGTAAGTGACTGGCAGTATGAGTGGCAGGAATAATGAGAGTTACAGGCAGGGTAAGGACACACAATGTGAGTTACGGAGATAGAGGGGATGAAGGCAGGGTTGCAGCTAGATCCCCTTTAGCTAATGGACCCTGATGTACATGTGAATAGTAAATGATGACATCTATTGGAGTTACTAGCCGGTGGCAAGCAAAGTGGACTGAGGGTAAAAGTTTATACTGTTGGTGGCTGGATACCACATTTCAGACAAAATAACGGCGCTTTCAGGGCATAGAGCCACACTTCTGTCCTCACTCAACATCACGTCCAGATCCATTCGCTGAAGGGATCTAGACTTAACAGTGAAGGCAGGGACAGTAAGGGGGAGTTACAAGGTGTGTGAGGGCAGGGATGCTGAGTGGGAGTAACAGGGAGGATGATAGTAGAGACACTGAGGGGAGTAACAGGGAGGATGATGGTAGAGACACTGAGGGGAGTAACAGGGAGGATAACAGTAGAGACACTGAGGGGAGTAACAGGGAGGATTACAGCAGAGACACTGAGGGGAGTAACAGGGAGGATGACAGCAGAGACACTGAGGGGAAGTTATAGGGAGGGTGACGGTAGAGACACTGAGGGGGAGTCACAGGGAGGATGACGGTAGAGACACTGAGGGGAGTAACAGGGAGGGTGACGGCAGAGACACTGAGGGGGCTTTACGGGGAGGGTGACGTGACGGTAGAGACCCTGAGGGGGAGTAACAGGGAGGATGATGGTAGAGACACTGAAAGGAGTAACAGGGAGGGTGACGGTAGAGACACTGAGGGGAGTAACAGGGGTGGTGACGGTAGAGACACTGAGGGGGAGTTACAGGGAGGGTGACGGTAGAGACACTGAGGGGGAGTTATAGGGAGGGTGACGGCAGAGACACTGAGGGGGCTTTACGGGGAGGGTGACGGTAGAGACACTGAGGGGGAGTTAGAGGGAGGATGAGAGTAGAGACACTGAGTGGGAGTAACAGGGAGGATGACGGTAGAGACACTGAGGGGAGTAACTGGGAGGATGACAGTAGAGACACTGAAGGGGGTAACGGGGAGGGTGACAGTAGAGACACTGAGGGGAGTAACAGGGAGGGTGACGGTAGAGACACTGAGGGGAGTAACGGAGGATGACGGCAGAGACACTGAGGGGGAGTTACAGGGAGGGTTACAGTAGAGACACTGAGGGGGAGTTACAGGGAGGGTGACAGTAGAGACACTGAGAGGGAGATACAGGGAGAGTGACAGTAGAGACACTGAGGGGGAGTAACAGGGAGGGTTACAGTAGAGACACTGAGGGGAGTTACAGGGAGGATGACGGTAGAGACACTGAGGGGAGTAACAGGGAGGGTGGCGGTAGACACATTGAGGGGATGTAACAGGGAGGATGACGGTAGACACACTGAGGGGGTGTAACAGGGAGGATGACGGTAGAGACACTGAGGGGGAGTAACAGGGAGAGTATCGGTAGAGACACTGAGGGGAGTAACAGGGAGGATGACGGTAGATACACTGAGGGGAGTAACAGGGAGGATGATGGTAGAGACACTGAGGGGGAGTTACAGGGAGGGTGACAGTAGAAATACTGAGGGTGAGTTACAGGGAGGGTGACAGTAGAGACACTGAGGGGGAGTTACAGGGAGGGTGACGGTAGAGACACTGAGGGGGAGTTCCCGGGAGGGTGACAGTAGAGACACTGAGGGGAGTTACAGGGAGGATGACGGTAGAGACACTGAGGGGGAGTAACAGGGAGGGTGACAATAGAGACACTGAGGGGAGTAACAGGGAGGGTGACGGTAGACACACTGAGGGGGAGAAACAGGGAGGATGACGGTAGAGACACTGAGGGGGAGAAACAGGGAGGGTGACAATAGAGACACTGAGGGGAGTAACAGGGAGGATGACGGTAGATACACTGAGGGGAGTAACAGGGAGGATGACGGTAGAGACACAGAGGGGAGTAACGGGGAGGGTGACGGTAGAGACACTGAGGGGGAGTAACGGGGAGTATGATGGTAGAGACACTGAGGGGGAGTAACAGGGAGGGTGACGGTATAGACACTGAGGGGAGTTACAGGGAGGGTGACGGTAAAGACACTGAGGGGAGTTACAAGGAGGGTGACAGTAGAGACACTGAGGGGAGTAACAGGGAGGATGATGGTAGAGACACTGAGGGGAGTAACGGGGAGGGTGACGGTAGAGACACTGAGGGGAGGAACAGGGAGGATGACGGTAGAGACACTGAGGGGAGAACGGGGAGGGTGACGGTAGACACACTGAGGGGGACTAACAGGGAGGATGACAGTAGAGACACTGAAGGGGGTAACGGGGAGGGTGACAGTAGAGACACTGAGGGGAGTAACAGGGAGGGTGACGGTAGAGACACTGATGGGAGTAACAGGGAGAATGACGGTAGAGACACTGAGGGGGAGTTACAGGGAGGGTTACAGTAGAGACACTGAGGGGGAGTTACAGGGAGGGTGACAGTAGAGACACTGAGAGGGAGTTACAGGGAGGGTGACAGTAGAGACACTGAGGGGGAGCAACAGGGAGGGTTACAGTAGAGACACTGAGGGGAGTAACAGGGAGGATGACGGTAAATGCACTGAGGGGAGTTACAGGGAGGATGACGGTAGAGACACTGAGGGGAGTAACAGGGAGGGTGGCGGTAGACACATTGAGGGGGTGTAACAGGGAGGATGACGGTAGACACACTGAGGGGGTGTAACAGGGAGGATGACGGTAGAGACACTGAGGGGGAGTAACAGGGAGAGTATCGGTAGAGACACTGAGGGGAGTAACAGGGAGGATGACGGTAGATACACTGAGGGGAGTAACAGGGAGGATGACGGTAGAGACACAGAGGGGGAGTTACAGGGAGGGTGACAGTAGAAATACTGAGGGGGAGTTACAGGGAGGGTGACAGTAGAGACACTGAGGGGGAGTTACAGGGAGGGTGACGGTAGAGACACTGAGGGGGAGTTCCCGGGAGGGTGACGGTAGAGACACTGAGGGGAGTTACAGGGAGGATGACGGTAGAGACACTGAGGGGGAGTAACAGGGAGGGTGACAATAGAGACACTGAGGGGAGTAACAGGGAGGTTGACGGTAGACACACTGAGGGGGAGAAACAGGGAGGATGACGGTAGAGACACTGAGGGGGAGTAACAGGGAGGGTGACAATAGAGAAACTGAGGGGAGTAACAGGGAGGATGACGGTAGATACACTGAGGGGAGTAACAGGGAGGATGACGGTAGAGACACTGAGGGGAGTAACGGGGAGGGTGACGGTAGAGACACTGAGGGGGAGTAACGGGGAGTATGACGGTAGAGACAATGAGGGGGAGTAACAGGGAGGGTGACGGTATAGACACTGAGGGGAGTTACAGGGAGGGTGACGGTAAAGACACTGAGGGGAGTTACAAGGAGGGTGACAGTAGAGACACTGAGGGGAGTAACAGGGAGGATGACGGTACAGACACTGAGGGGAGTAATGGGGAGGGTGACGGTAGAGACACTGAGGGGAGTTACAGGGAGGATGACGGTAGAGACACTGAGGGGAGAACGGGGAGGGTGACGGTAGACACACTGAGGGGGACTAACAGGGAGGATGACGGTAGAGACACTGAGGGGGAGTTAGAGGGAGGGTGACGGTAGAGACACTGAGGGGGAGTTCCCGGGAGGGTGACGGTAGAGATACTGACGGAAGTTTACGGGGAGGGTGACGTGACGGTAGAGACACTGAGGGGGGAGTTATAGGGAGGATGACGGTAGAGACACTGAGGGGAGTAACGGGAAGGGTGATGGTAGAGACACTGAGGGGAGTAACAGGGAGGATGACTGTAGAGACACTGAGGGGAGTAACAGGGAGGATGACTTTATAGACACTGAGGGGGAGTTACAGGGAGGGTGACGGTAGAGACACATAGGGGGAGTAACAGGGAGGATGATAGTAGAGAAACTGAAGGGAGTAATAGGGAGGGTAACGGTAGAGACACTGAGGGGGAGTTATAGGGAGGGTGATGGTAGAGACACTGAGGGGAGTAACAGGGAGGATGACGGAAGAGACACTGAGGGGAGTAACAGGGAGAATGACGGTAGAGACACTGTTGGGAGTAACAGGGAGGGTGACGGTAGACACATTGAGGGGAGTAACAGGGAGGATGACAGTAGAGACACTGAGGGGAGTAACGGGGAGGGTGATGGTAGAGACACTGAGGGGGAGTAACGGGGAGGGTGACGGTAGAGACACTGAGGGGGAGTAACAGGGAGGATGACGGTAGAGACACTGAAGGGAGTAACAGGGAGGTTGACGGTAGAGACACTGAGGGGGAGTAACAGGGAGGGTGACGTAGAGACACTGAGGGGAGTAACAGGGAGGATGACGGTAGAGACACTGAGGGGGAGTAACAGGGAGGACGACGGTAGAGACACTGAGGGGAGTAACAGGGAGGGTGATGGTAGAGACACTGAGGGGAGTAACAGGGAGGATGACGGTAGAGACACTGAGGGGAGTAACAGGGAGGATGACGGTAGAGACACTGAAGGGAGTAACAGGGAGGTTGACAGTAGAGACACTGAGGGGGAGTAACAGGGAGGGTGACGGTAGAGACACTGAGGGGAGTAACAGGGAGGATGATGGTAGAGACACTGAGGGGGAGTAACAGGGAGGATGACGGTAGAGACACTGAGGGGAGTAACAGGGAGGGTGACGGTAGAGACACTGAGGGGAGAAACAGGGAGGATGACGGTAGAGACACTGAGGGGAGTAACGGGTAGGGTGACGGTAGAGACACTGAGGGGGAGTAACAGGGAGGGTGATGGTAGAGACACTGAGGGAGAGTAACAGGGAGGATGACGGTAGAAACACTGAAGGGAGTAACAGGGACGGTGACGGCAGAGACACTGAGGGGGAGTTATAGGGAGGATGACGGTAGAGACACTGAGGGGAGTAACAGGGAGGATGATGGTAGAGACACTGAGGGGAGTAACAGGGAGGGTGACGGTAGAGACACTGAGCGGATTAACAGGGAGGATGACGGTAGAGACACTGAGGGGAGTAACAGGGAGGGTGACGGTAGAGACACTGTTGTGGAGTAACAGGGAGGATGACGGAAGAGACACAGAGGGGGAGTTACAGGGAGGGTGACGGTAGAGACACTGAGGGGAGTTACAGGGAGGGTGACGGTAGAGACACTGAGGGGAGTAATGGGGAGGGTGACGGTAGAGACCCTGGATTGAATAACAGGGAGGATGATGGTAAAGACAATGAGGGGAGAACGGGGAGGGTGACGGTAGACACACTGAGGGGGACTAACAGGGAGGATGACGGTAGAGACACTGAGGGGGAGTTACAGGGAGGGTGACGGTAGAGACATTGAGGGAGTAACAGGGAGGATGACGGTAGATACACTGAAGGGAGTAACAGGGAGGGTGACGGTAGAGACACTGAGGGGGAGTAACAGGGAGGGTGACGGTAGAGACACTGAGGGGAGTAACAGGGAGGGTGATGGTAGAGACACTGAGGGGGAGTAACAGGGAGGATGACGGTAGAGACACTGAGGGGAGTAACAGGGAGGATGACGGTAGAGACACTGAGGGGAGTAACAGGGAGGATGACGGTAGAGACACTGAGGGGAATAACAGGGAGGATGACGGTAGAGACACTGAGGGGAGTAACGGGGAGGGTGATGGTAGAGACACTGAGGGGAAGTAACGGGGAGGATGACGGTAGAGACACTGAGGGGGAGTAATAGGGATGGTGACGGTAGAGACACTGAGGGGGAGTAACAGGGAGGATGACGGTAGAGACACTGAGGGGGAGTTACAGGGAGGATGACGGTAGAGACACTGAGGGGGAGTTACAGGGAGGATGACGGTAAAGACACTGAAGGGAGTAACAGGGAGGGTGACGGTAGAGACACTGAGGGGGAGTTATAGTGAGGGTGACGGTAGAGAAACTGAGGGGAGTAACAAGGAGGATGACGGTAGAGACACTTTGGGGGAGTAACAGGGAGGATGATGGTAGAGACACTGAGGGGGAGTTGCAGGGAGGGTGACGGTAAAGACACTGAGGGACTGAGGGGAGTAACAGGGAGGGTGACGGTAGAGACACTGAGCGGAGTAACAGGGAGGATGACGGTAGAGACACTGAGGGGAGTAACGGGGAGGGTGACGGTAGAGACACTGAGGGGGAGAAACAGGAAGGATTACGGTAGAGACACTGAGGGGGAGTAACAGGGAGGGTGACGGTAGAGACACTGAGGGGAGTTACAGGGAGGGTGACTGTAAAGACACTGAGGGGAGTTACAGGGAGGGTGACGGTAGAGACACTGAGAGGAGTAACAGGGAGTATGATGGTAGAGACACTGAGGTGAGTAACGGGGAGGGTGACGGTAGAGACACTGAGGGTGAGTAACAAGGAGGATGACGGTAGAGATACTGAGGGGGAGTAACAGGGAGGGTGACGGTAGAGACACTGAGGGGGAGTTACAGGGAGGATGACGGTAGAGACACTGAGGGGGAGTTATAGGGAGGGTGACGGTAGAGACACTGAGGGGGAGTTGCAGGGAGGGTGGCGGTAGAGACACTGAGGGGGAGTAACAGGGAGGATGACGGTAGAGACACTGAAGGGAGTAACAGGGAGGGTGACGGTAGAGACACTGAGGGGAGTAACAGGGAGGATGACGGTAGAGACACTGAGGGGAGTAACTGGGAGGATGACGGTAGAGACACTGAGGGGGAGTTACAGGGAGGGTGACGGTAGAGACACTGAGGGGGAGTTACAGGGAGGGTGACGGTAGAGACACTGAGGGGGAGTAACAGGGAGGATGACGGTAGAGACACTGAAGGGAGTAACAGGGAGGGTGACGGTAGAGACACTGAGGGGGAGTTATAGGGAGGGTGATGGTAGAGACACTGAGGGGAGTAACAGGGAGAATGATGGTAGAGACACTGTGGGGGAGTAACAGGGAGGATGACGGTAGAGATACTGAGAGGGAGTTACAGGGAGGGTGACGGTAAAGACACTGAGGGACTGAGGGGAGTAACAGGGAGGGTGACGGTAGAGACACTGAGCGGAGTAACAGGGAGGAGGACGGTAGAGACACTGAGGGGAGTAACGGGGAGGGTGAAGGTAGAGACACTGAGGGGGAGTAACAGGAAGGATGACGGTAGAGACACTGAGGGGGAGTAACAGGGAGGGTGACGGTAGAGACACTGAGGGGAGTTACAGGGAGGGTGACAGTAAAGACACTGAGGGGAGTTACAGGGAGGGTGATGGTAGAGACACTGAGAGGAGTAACAGGGAGTATGATGTTAGAGACACTGAGGGGAGTAACGGGGAGGGTGACTGTAGAGATACTGAGGGGGAGTAACGGGGAGGATGACGGTAGAGATACTGAGGGGGAGTAACAGGGAGGGTGACGTAGAGACACTGAGGGGAGTTACAGGGAGGATGCCGGTAGAGACACTGAGGGGGATTTATAGGCAGGGTGACGGTAGAGACACTGAGGGGGAGTTACAGGGAGGGTGGCGGTAGAGGCACTGAGGGGGAGTAACAGGGAGGATGACGGTAGAGACACTGAAGGGAGTAACAGGGAGGGTGATGGTAGAGACACTGAGGGGGAGTTATAGGGAGGGTGACGGTAGAGACACTGAGGGGAGTAACAGGGAGAATGATGGTAGAGACACTGAAGGGAGTAACAGGGAGGATGACGGTAGAGACACTGAGGGGAGTAACAGGGAGGGTGACGGTAGAGACACTGAGCGGAGTAACAGGGAGGATGACGGTAGAGACACTGAGGGGAGTAACGGGGAGGGTGACGGTAGAGACACTGCTGGGGAGTAACGGGGAGGATGACGGTAGAGACACTGAGGGGGAGTAACAGGGAGGGTGACGGTAGAGACACTGAGGGGAGTTACAGGGAGGGTGACGGTAAAGACACTGAGGGGCCTAACAGGGAGGATGACGGTAGAGACACTGAGGGGGAGTAACAGGGAGGGTGACGGTAGAGACACTGAGGGGAGTAACAGGGAGGGTGACGGTAGAGACACTGAGGGGAGTATCAGGGAGGATGACGGTAGAGACACTGAGGGGAGTTACAGGGAGGACAACGGTAGAGACACTGAGGGGAGTAACAGGGAGGGTGAAGGTAGACACGCTGTTGGGGAGTAACAGGGAGGATGACGGTATAGCTACTGAGGGGGAGTAACAGGGAGGGTGACAGTAGAGACACTGAGGGGAGTATCTGGGAGGATGACGGTAGATGCACTGAGGGGAGTTACAGGGAGGATGATGGTAGAGACACTGAGGGGAGTAACAGGGAGGGTGGCGGTAGACACACTGAGGGGGTGTAACAGGGAGGATGACGGTAGAGACACTGAGGGGGAGTAACAGGGAGAGTATCGGTAGAGACACTGAGGGGAGTGACAGGGAGGATGACGGTAGATACACTGAGGGGAGTAACAGGGAGGATGATGGTAGAGACACTGAGGGGGAGTTAAAGGGAGGGTGACAGTAGAAATACTGAGGGGGAGTTACAGGGACGGTGACAGTAGAGACACTGAGGGGGGTTTACAGGGAGGGTGACGGTAGAGACACTGAGGGGGAGTTCCCGGGAGGGTGACGGTAGAGACACTGAGGGAAGTTACAGGGAGTATGACGGTAGAGACACTGAGGGGGAGTAACAGGGAGGGTGACAATAGAGACACTGAGGGGAGTAACAGGGAGGGTGACGGTAGACACACTGAGGGGGAGTAACAGGGAGGATGACGGTAGAGACACTGAGGGGAGTAACAGGGAGGATGATGGTAGATACACTGAGGGGAGTAACAGGGAGGATGACGGTAGAGACACTGAGGGGAGTAACGGGGAGGGTGACGGTAGAGACACTGAGAGGGAGTAACGGGGAGGGTGACGGTATAGACACTGAGGGGAGTTACAGGGAGGGTGACGGTAAAGACACTGAGGGGAGTTACAGGGAGGGTGACAGTAGAGACACCGAGGGGAGTAACAGGGAGGATGACGGTAAAGACACTGAGGGGAGTAACGGGGAGGGTGACGGTAGAGACACTGAGGGGAGTAACAGGGAGGATGATGGTAGAGACACTGAGGGGAGAACGGGGAGGGTGACGGTAGACACACTGAGGGGGACTAACAGGGAGGATGACGGTAGAGACACTGAGGGGGAGTAACAGGGAGGGTGACGGTAGAGACACTGAGGGGAGTAACAGGGAGGATGACGGTAGAGACACTGAGGGGAGTAACAGGGAGGATGACGGTAGAGACACTGAGGGGAGTTACAGGGAGGACGACGGTAGAGACACTGAGGGGAGTAACAGGGAGGGTGACGTTAGACACACTGAGGGGGAGTAACAGGGAGGATGACGGTAGAGACACTGAGGGGGAGTAACAGGGAGGGTGACAGTAGAGACACTGAGGGGAGTAACAGGGAGGATAACGGTAGATGCACTGAGGGGAGTTACAGGGAGGATAACGGTAGAGACACTGAGGGGTGTAACAGGGAGGATGACGGTAGAGACACTGAAGGGGTGTAACAGGGAGGATGACGGTAGACACACTGAGGGGGTGTAACAGGGAGGACGACGGTAGAGACACTGAGGGGGAGTAACAGGGAGGGTATCGGTAGAGACACTGAGGGGAGTAACAGGGAGGATGACGGTAGATACACTGAGGGGAGTAACAGGGAGGATGACGGTAGAGACACTGAGGGGGAGTTACAGGGAGGGTGACAGTAGAAATACTGAGGGGGAGTTACAGGGAGGGTGACAGTAGAGACACTGAGGGGGAGTTACAGGGAGGGTGACAGTAGAGACACTGAGGGGAGTAACAGGGAGGATGACGGTAGAGACACTGGGAGGGTGACAGGGAGGGTGACAGTAGAAATACTGAGGGGAGTAACTGGGAGGATGACGGTAGAGACATTGAGGGGGAGTTACAGAGAGGATGACAGTAGAGACACTGAGGGGAGTAACAGGGAGGATGACGGTAGAGACACTGAGGGGGAGTTACAGGGAGGGTGATGGTAGAGACACTGAGGGGATTAACAGGGAGGATGATAGTACAGACACTGAGGGGAGTAACAGGGAGGATGAGAGTAGAGACACTGAGTGGGAGTAACAGGGAGGATGATGGTAGAGACACTGAGGGGAGTAACTGGGAGGATGACAGTAGAGAAACTGAGGGGGTGTAACAGGGAGGATGACGGTAGAGACACTGAGGGGAGTAACAGGGAGAGTATTGGTAGAGACACTGAGGGGAGTAACAGGGAGAGTATTGGTAGAGACACTGAGGGGAGTAACAGGGAGGATGACGGTAGATACACTGAGGGGAGTAACAGGGAGGATGACGGTAGAGACACTGAGGGGGAGTTACAGGGAGGGTGACAGTAGAAATACTGAGGGGGAGTTACAGGGAGGGTGACAGTAGAGACAGTGAAGGGGATTTACAGGGAGGGTGACGGTAGAGACACTGAGGGGGAGTTCCCAGGAGGGTGACGGTAGAGACACTGAGGGGAGTTACAGGGATGATGACAGTAGAGACACTGAGGGGGAGTAACAGGGAGGGTGACAATAGAGACACTGAGGGGAGTAACAGGGAGGGTGATGGTAGACACACTGAGGGGGAGTAACAGGGAGGATGATGGTAGAGACACTGAGGGGGAGTAACAGGGAGGGTGACAATAGAGACACTGAGGGGAGTAACAGGGAGGATGACGGTAGATACACTGAGGGGAGTAACAGGGAGGATGACGGTAGAGACACTGAGGGGAGTAAT
This sequence comes from Taudactylus pleione, assembly GCA_031769625.1. Taxonomy (NCBI): domain Eukaryota; kingdom Metazoa; phylum Chordata; class Amphibia; order Anura; family Myobatrachidae; genus Taudactylus; species Taudactylus pleione. Next base: position 32,510,769 of record JAUIMM010000031.1, on the reverse strand, counting down.
GGGGAGGGTGACGGTAGAGACACTGAGGGGGACTAACAGGGAGTATGACGGTAGAGACACTGAGGGGGAGTTACAGGGTGGGTGACAGTAAAGACACTGAGGGGAGTTACAAGGAGGGTGACAGTAGAGACACTGAGGGGAGTAACAGGGAGGATGATGGTAGAGACACTGAGGGGAGTAATGGGGAGGGTGACGGTAGAGACACTGAGGGGAGTAACAGGGAGGATGATGGTAGAGACACTGAGGGGAGAACGGGGAGGGTGACGGTAGACACACTGAGGGGGACTAACAGGGAGGATGACGGTAGAGACACTGAGTGGGAGTAACAGGGAGGGTGACGGTAGAGACACTGAGGGGAGTAACAGGGAGGATGACAGTAGAGACACTGAGGGGAGATACAGGGAGGACGATGGTAGAGACACTGAGGGGAGTAACAGGGAGGGTGACGGTAGACACTCTGAGGGGGAGTAACAGGGAGGATGACGGTAGAGACACTGAGGGGGAGTAACAGGGACGGTGACAGTAGAGACACTGAGGGGAGTAACAGGGAGGATGATGGTAGATGCACTGAGGGGAGTTACAGGGAGGATGACGGTAGAGACACTGAGGGGAGTAACAGGGAGGGTGGCGGTAGACACACTGAAGGGGTGTAACAGGGAGGATGACGGTAGACACACTGAGGAGGTGTAACAGGGAGGATGATGGTAGAGACACTGAGGGGAGTAACGGGGAGGGTGACGGTAGAGACACTGAGGGGAGTAACAGCGAGGATGATGGTAGAGACACTGAGGGGAGAACGGGGAGGGTGACGGTAGACACACTGAGGGGGACTAACAGGGAGGATGACGGTAGACACACTGAGGGGGTGTAACAGGGAGGATGACGGTAGAGACACTGAGGGGGAGTAACAGGGAGGGTATCGGTAGAGACACTGAGGGGAGTAACAGGGAGGATGATGGTAGATACACTGAGGGGAGTAACAGGGAGGATGATGGTAGAGACACTGAAGAGTTACAGGGTGGGTGACAGTAGAGACACTGAGGGGAGTAACAGGGAGGATGACGGTAGAGACACTGAGTGGGAGTTACAGGGAGGGTGACGGTAGAGACATTGAGGGGGAGTTCCCGGGAGGGTGACGGTAGAGACACTGAGGGGAGTTACAGGGGGGAGTAACAGGGAGGATGATGGTAGAGACACTGAGGGGGAGTTACAGGGAGGGTGACAGTAGAGACACTGAGGGGAGTAACAGGGAGGATGACGGTAGAGACACTGAGGGGGAGTTCCCGGGAGGGTGACGGTAGAGACACTGAGGGGAGTAACAGGGAGGGTGACGGTAGAGACACTGAGGGGGAGTAACAGGGAGGATGACGGTAGAGACACTGAGGGGGAGTAACAGGGAGGGTGACAATAGAGACACTGAGGGGAGTAACAGGGAGGATGACGGTGATACACTGAGGGGAGTAACAGGGAGGATGACGGTAGAGACATTGAGGGGGAGTTACAGAGAGGATGACGGTAGAGACACTGAGGGGGAGTTACAGGGAGGGTGATGGTAGAGACACTGAGGGGAGTAACAGGGAGGATGACGGTATAGACACTGAAGGGAGTAACAGGGAGGATGACGGTAGAGACTCTGAGGGGGAGTTTCAGGGAGGGTGATGGTAGAGACACTAAGGGGAGTAACAGGGAGGATGATAGTACAGACACTGAGGGGAGTAACAGGGAGGATGAGAGTAGAGACACTGAGTGGGAGTAACAGGGAGGATGACGGTAGAGATACTGAGGGGAGTAACTGGGAGGATGACAGTAGAGACACTGAGGGGGGTAACGGGGAAGGTGACAGTAGAGACACTGAGGGGAGTAACAGGGAGGGTGACGGTAGAGACACTGAGGGGAGTAACAGGGAGGATGACGGTAGAGACACTGAGGGGGAGTTACAGGGAGGGTTATAGTAGAGACACTGAGGGGAGTAACTGGGAGGATGACAGTAGAGACACTGAGGGGGGTAACGGGGAGGATGACAGTAGAGACACTGAGGGGAGTAACAGGGAGGGTGACGGTAGAGACACTGAGGGGAGTAACAGGGAGGATGACGGTAGAGACACTGAGGGGGAGTTACAGGGAGGGTTACAGTAGAGACACTGAGGGGGAGTAACAGGGAGGGTGACAGTAGAGACACTGAGAGGGAGTTACAGGGAGGGTGACAGTAGAGACACTGAGGGGGAGTTACAGGGAGGGTTACAGTAGAGACACTGAGGGGGAGTTACTGGGAGGGTTACAGTAGAGACACTGAAGGGGTGTAACAGGGAGGATGACGGTAGACACACTGAGGGGGTGTAACAGGGAGGACGACGGTAGAGACACTGAGGGGGAGTAACAGGGAGGGTATCGGTAGAGACACTGAGGGGAGTAACAGGGAGGATGACGGTAGATACACTGAGGGGAGTAACAGGGAGGATGACGGTAGAGACACTGAGGGGGAGTTACAGGGAGGGTGACAGTAGAAATACTGAGGGGGAGTTACAGGGAGGGTGACAGTAGAGACACTGAGGGGGAGTTACAGGGAGGGTGACAGTAGAGACACTGAGGGGAGTAACAGGGAGGATGACGGTAGAGACACTGGGAGGGTGACAGGGAGGGTGACAGTAGAAATACTGAGGGGAGTAACTGGGAGGATGACGGTAGAGACATTGAGGGGGAGTTACAGAGAGGATGACAGTAGAGACACTGAGGGGAGTAACAGGGAGGATGACGGTAGAGACACTGAGGGGGAGTTACAGGGAGGGTGATGGTAGAGACACTGAGGGGATTAACAGGGAGGATGATAGTACAGACACTGAGGGGAGTAACAGGGAGGATGAGAGTAGAGACACTGAGTGGGAGTAACAGGGAGGATGATGGTAGAGACACTGAGGGGAGTAACTGGGAGGATGACAGTAGAGAAACTGAGGGGGTGTAACAGGGAGGATGACGGTAGAGACACTGAGGGGAGTAACAGGGAGAGTATTGGTAGAGACACTGAGGGGAGTAACAGGGAGAGTATTGGTAGAGACACTGAGGGGAGTAACAGGGAGGATGACGGTAGATACACTGAGGGGAGTAACAGGGAGGATGACGGTAGAGACACTGAGGGGGAGTTACAGGGAGGGTGACAGTAGAAATACTGAGGGGGAGTTACAGGGAGGGTGACAGTAGAGACAGTGAAGGGGATTTACAGGGAGGGTGACGGTAGAGACACTGAGGGGGAGTTCCCAGGAGGGTGACGGTAGAGACACTGAGGGGAGTTACAGGGATGATGACGGTAGAGACACTGAGGGGGAGTAACAGGGAGGGTGACAATAGAGACACTGAGGGGAGTAACAGGGAGGGTGATGGTAGACACACTGAGGGGGAGTAACAGGGAGGATGATGGTAGAGACACTGAGGGGGAGTAACAGGGAGGGTGACAATAGAGACACTGAGGGGAGTAACAGGGAGGATGACGGTAGATACACTGAGGGGAGTAACAGGGAGGATGACGGTAGAGACACTGAGGGGAGTAATGGGGAGGGTGACGGTAGAGACACTGAGGGGGACTAACAGGGAGTATGACGGTAGAGACACTGAGGGGGAGTTACAGGGTGGGTGACAGTAAAGACACTGAGGGGAGTTACAAGGAGGGTGACAGTAGAGACACTGAGGGGAGTAACAGGGAGGATGATGGTAGAGACACTGAGGGGAGTAATGGGGAGGGTGACGGTAGAGACACTGAGGGGAGTAACAGGGAGGATGATGGTAGAGACACTGAGGGGAGAACGGGGAGGGTGACGGTAGACACACTGAGGGGGACTAACAGGGAGGATGACGGTAGAGACACTGAGTGGGAGTAACAGGGAGGGTGACGGTAGAGACACTGAGGGGAGTAACAGGGAGGATGACAGTAGAGACACTGAGGGGAGATACAGGGAGGACGATGGTAGAGACACTGAGGGGAGTAACAGGGAGGGTGACGGTAGACACTCTGAGGGGGAGTAACAGGGAGGATGACGGTAGAGACACTGAGGGGGAGTAACAGGGACGGTGACAGTAGAGACACTGAGGGGAGTAACAGGGAGGATGATGGTAGATGCACTGAGGGGAGTTACAGGGAGGATGACGGTAGAGACACTGAGGGGAGTAACAGGGAGGGTGGCGGTAGACACACTGAAGGGGTGTAACAGGGAGGATGACGGTAGACACACTGAGGAGGTGTAACAGTGAGGATGATGGTAGAGACACTGAGGGGAGTAACGGGGAGGGTGACGGTAGAGACACTGAGGGGAGTAACAGCGAGGATGATGGTAGAGACACTGAGGGGAGAACGGGGAGGGTGACGGTAGACACACTGAGGGGGACTAACAGGGAGGATGACGGTAGACACACTGAGGGGGTGTAACAGGGAGGATAACGGTAGAGACACTGAGGGGGAGTAACAGGGAGGGTATCGGTAGAGACACTGAGGGGAGTAACAGGGAGGATGATGGTAGATACACTGAGGGGAGTAACAGGGAGGATGATGGTAGAGACACTGAAGAGTTACAGGGTGGGTGACAGTAGAGACACTGAGGGGAGTAACAGGGAGGATGACGGTAGAGACACTGAGTGGGAGTTACAGGGAGGGTGACGGTAGAGACATTGAGGGGGAGTTCCCGGGAGGGTGACGGTAGAGACACTGAGGGGAGTTACAGGGGGGAGTAACAGGGAGGATGATGGTAGAGACACTGAGGGGGAGTTACAGGGAGGGTGACAGTAGAGACACTGAGGGGAGTAACAGGGAGGATGACGGTAGAGACACTGAGGGGGAGTTCCCGGGAGGGTGACGGTAGAGACACTGAGGGGAGTAACAGGGAGGGTGACGGTAGAGACACTGAGGGGGAGTAACAGGGAGGATGACGGTAGAGACACTGAGGGGGAGTAACAGGGAGGGTGACAATAGAGACACTGAGGGGAGTAACAGGGAGGATGACGGTAGATACACTGAGGGGAGTAACAGGGAGGATGACGGTAGAGACATTGAGGGGGAGTTACAGAGAGGATGACGGTAGAGACACTGAGGGGGAGTTACAGGGAGGGTGATGGTAGAGACACTGAGGGGAGTAACAGGGAGGATGACGGTATAGACACTGAAGGGAGTAACAGGGAGGATGACGGTAGAGACTCTGAGGGGGAGTTTCAGGGAGGGTGATGGTAGAGACACTAAGGGGAGTAACAGGGAGGATGATAGTACAGACACTGAGGGGAGTAACAGGGAGGATGAGAGTAGAGACACTGAGTGGGAGTAACAGGGAGGATGACGGTAGAGATACTGAGGGGAGTAACTGGGAGGATGACAGTAGAGACACTGAGGGGGGTAACGGGGAAGGTGACAGTAGAGACACTGAGGGGAGTAACAGGGAGTGTGACGGTAGAGACACTGAGGGGAGTAACAGGGAGGATGACGGTAGAGACACTGAGGGGGAGTTACAGGGAGGGTTATAGTAGAGACACTGAGGGGAGTAACTGGGAGGATGACAGTAGAGACACTGAGGGGGGTAACGGGGAGGATGACAGTAGAGACACTGAGGGGAGTAACAGGGAGGGTGACGGTAGAGACACTGAGGGGAGTAACAGGGAGGATGACGGTAGAGACACTGAGGGGGAGTTACAGGGAGGGTTACAGTAGAGACACTGAGGGGGAGTAACAGGGAGGGTGACAGTAGAGACACTGAGAGGGAGTTACAGGGAGGGTGACAGTAGAGACACTGAGGGGGAGTTACAGGGAGGGTTACAGTAGAGACACTGAGGGGGAGTTACTGGGAGGGTTACAGTAGAGACACTGAGGGGGAGTTACAGGGAGGGTGACGGTAGAGACACTGAGGGGAGTAACAGGGAGGATGACGGTAGAGACACTGAGGGGGAGTTACAGGGAGGATTACAGTAGAGACACTGAGGGGGAGTTACAGGGAGGGTGACAGTAGAGACACTGAGCGGGAGTTACAGGGAGGGTGACGGTAGAGACACTGAGGGGGAGCTACAGGGAGAGCGAGGGCAGGGACAATGAGGGTACATATGTATACACTCATTTTATTTATATATATATATATATATATATATATACATACACACACACATGTATACATGTATACACACACACTTGTCTTTTCAGGGCATTTCTAGCTGTGGTGGCACTACAGGTCCTTGCACATCCAGTTGACAAACTGTGCTGGGACTTGTAGTCTCATCACAGCTGGATTGGTAGTCATTTAGTTGCACATAGGATCTGCTTACCTTTAAATATAGAGCTGTTTAAGGGCCTGATTCAGAGCCGGACGCAATTAGCGCACGCTCGTCCAGAAAATAGGGGTGGCTATTCAAGTCAACCGTTCGCTCTTTGCGGTCTGTTCACGCCTGTAGGTCTGAACGAGCGAACAAAACTTGCGGTCATTTTTTGAAAAAATACACCCCCTGGCCGCTCGCATCCTACATGTCTGCTATTTACTAGATTAATCGAGTACATCGACCAGGGTATGAACTGCTCGCTATTCTTGGGGTTGGTTTTTGCTACCACAATTTTGCGAGCAGTTCTGGCTATAAAATAACCCAGTGACGTGTCAATGACGCTGCTGTTTTAATTATGCACACCCATAAAACACCCGTTTTGACCTTTAAGCACGCCTGCGTTCGGATCTCCACTCCCCGTTTTCAAGCACCTTCCCCCGTTACCACCCACATATGCCTACTCCTGTTACTCAAATTATCAGGCATTCGCTATTTTGCAAGCACATGAATTTCGACCGCACTGACTGGTTCGCACATGCGTATAACGATCCGTACGCATGCGTAGTTGGGCAAACATCGCTCGGAGCGAACGAGCGGCCGCTTACGAGCGGCTCTGAATCAGGCCCTAAGTGCAGCTGCCACAGGGTCCAGGATTTCTGGCCCTGATTCAGAGCCGAACGCTCTGACCAGAGCGCTCGCTCTGAATCAGGGCCATCCTATTTAAATTTGGAGCGGCCTTTTGGACGCTCGCATAGCTGTGGGTTACCACCCACAGCTTATTCGAGCGTCCATGATGATGGTCACGATGGTCAAGACCATCGCGACCATCAGGCTTGCGATGAGACCCTGCGGTAGGGTCTCATTGCCGCAAGCCCTGGAGTGATTTTGGCTCTATCAGAGCCAAAATCACTCCCATGGGACCACCTCCGTCTGGCAGCCACGCCCCCAGCACGCCCACCAAAGGGGGCGTGCTGTCACTCACCATCGACAGCACGCCCCCTTTTGGTGCGAGACCCGGAGCGACAGCTTGGCTGTCACTAGCCGGGTCTCGCGCACGACGGAGCTCCCTCCGTCGTGCGCATGCGCATTTGGGGACCATCGACCCGCTTGTGAGCATCCTGCGCTCGTGAGCGGGTCTGAATGAGACCCTCTGTGTGCTGACTGTAGTGCAGGGGATAGACCTCGCTGGACCGCTGGAAAGGGGAGCCTAAATTCACCAGTGCTTGTGACTGTGGTAATTGTGGGTGGTCCTGATCGAGGTCAGCGTTGCCCGCTGCCCGGCCCCGCACTGCTAAGGGGTGGTCTTCTTACAAATGGACCACCCCTTGGCTTTACGTAGCCCTGCTTACAGCGCCGCACTCTGCCGCCCCCGCTGTGGTTCCCTGGTTGGAGCAGAAGCTCCATATACACTATACACTGTCAGCGCTGTGGCTCCTGGCTAATGGCACTCTGAAATGCCCGCTAGCCAGAGCCTAACTCATGCTGGCCATACACGCTACAATTATCGGGGCGATCCGCCTGATATCGGCGGATCGCCCCGATAATTGTAGTGTGTGGGGGGGCGACCGAGAGTTAAATATTGCTCGGTTGGGCATGCCGGATTGTCCAGCACGCCCGTCTGATGCGATATTTCCCGGTAAACTGTCAGCCGCATCGGGCAGTGTATGCCCAGCCGCGGCCGACAGACAGACATTTCCTGTGTTCCTTCGTACGGAAGGAACAGGGAAATGTCTCCTCCCCCGGGGGCGGAGCGCGGATGTCGGGCTGATACACTGTGAGAGAAATCTCACAGTGTATGCCGGCGACATCTGCCGCTGGCAGGCTGCCAGATAAAATGTCTGTCGGTCTGACAGACATTTTATCTGGCCATGTATGCCCAACATTTGCCTATGACAGCTTCCTTCCTGTTTATGTTCTACAGTAGAACGCAAAACCAGGAAGTGCGGCAGCCGGCACAGGCATACATAGGGGAATTAGCCTGTGCCGGCAGCTGCTATTAGGCGGCCGGGCAGGCAATGTCAGCCGGCCCGGCAGAGGGGTGAATTGGACCGGCCCAGCGGGAACTATCCCGCTGTCCCAGTGGCCCAATCCGCCCCTGGGAGGAAGACTGCAGTGTACAGAAAGTAATTCCTGCATGCAGTCAGCTCCTGGAACTGGGCTAAGGGCTAAGCTCCATCACAAGCCAGACCGAGCCAGGGATCTTAACCTTTGTAGTGCAGGACTGCAGGGAGAGATTATCAAGGATGGACTTTGCTAGGGGGGTGATCGCTCCAATCGCCCCCCCCCCCCCCGGATCTGCCACTGCATACTGTCAAGCTGCTCCCACAACAGCTCAATGGGGTTGAGATCTGGTGACTGCGCTGGCCACTCCATTACAGACAGAATACCAGCTGCCTGCTTCCTCCCTAAATAGTTCTTGCATAATTTGGAGGTGTGCTTTGGGTCATTGTCCTGTTGGAGGAGGAAATTGGTTCCATTCAAACGCTGTCCACAGGGTATGGCATGGCATTGCAAAATGGAGTGATAGCTGTCCTTATTCAAAATTCCTTTTACCTTGTACAAATCTCCCACTTTACCAGCACCAAAGCAGCCCCAGACCATCACATTACCTCCACCATGCTTGACAGATGGCGTCAGGCACTCTTCCAGCATCTTTTCACTTGTTCTGCGTCTCACAATGTTCTTCTGTGTGATCCAAACACCTCAAACTTCGATTCGTCTGTCCATAACACTTTTTTCCAATCTTCCTCTGTCCAATGTCTGTGTTCTTTTGCCCATATTAATCTTTTCCTTTTATTGGCCAGTCTCAGATATGGCTTTTTCTTTGCTACTCTGCCTAGAAGGCCAGCATCCCGGAGTCGCCTCTTCACTGCAGACGTTGACACTGGCGTTTTGCGGGTACCATTTAATGAAGCTACCAGTTGAGGACTTGTGAGGCATCTATTTCTCAAACTAGAGACTCTAATGTACTTGTCTTCTTGCACAGTTGTGTACCGGGGCCTCCCACTTCTCTTTCTACTCTGGTTAGAGCCTGTTTGTGCTGTACTCTGATGGGAGTAGTACACACTGTTGTAGGAAATGTTCAGTTTCTTGATAATTTCTCGCATGGAATAGCCTTCATTTCTAAGAACAAGAATAGACTGTCGAGTTTCATATGAAAGTTCTCTTTTTCTGGCCATTTGGAGAGTATAATCGAACCCACATATGTGATGCTCCAGATACTCAACTAGCTCAAAGGCAGGCCAGTTTTATAGCTTCTCTAATGAGCAAACCCGTTTTCAGCTGTGCTAACATAATCGCACAACGGGTTTTAAGGGATTTCAAATCATCCATTAGTCTTCTAACGCGCTTAGCAAACACAATGTACCATTAGAACACTGGAGTGATGGTTGCTGGAAATGGGCTTCTATACACCTATGTAGATATTACTATAAAAACTACGTTTGCAGCTAGTATAGTCATTTACCACATTAACAATGTATACAGTGTATTTCTGATTAATGTAATGTTATCTTCATTGAAAAAAACAGTGCATTTATTTAAAAAATAAGGACATTTCTATGTGACCCCAAACTTTTGAACGGTAGTATATAAATATACATATATATATATATATATTTATATATATATATATATATATATATATATATGGGATGCGATCTGTACCCCGACCATGGGGATTCCGGCACGTAGCATGCTGGGTGCTGGCATCCCGTACCCATCCGACACACACACACACACACACACATATATATATATATATGTATATATATAGATATATAGTAATGGACTGTCAACATTATGGTTAGGCTGCGGGCAGGAGAGTTAGGGTTTGGCTGTGTGTGTGTGTGGGGGGGGAGTTAGGGCTAGGCTGCAGGTAGAGATTAGGGTTAGGCAGCAGGGGAAATAAGGGTTAGGGTTAGGCACCAGAGGAGGCTTGTCTAACTGGTCATAGGTATGTTTTAGTGTTTTTTGGTTATTGTAGCTATGTATAACCTGGTATTTTATTATAAATTGTATATTAAGGTGTGCATTAATGTTTATTAAGTAAAGAGCTAGGGCCTAGTACCTCTAGTATAAACAGATGTGTCTAAATGTATTTTTAACAGAAGTTAACTGAACTAACTGCCTTGATGTTTTACTTTTAATTTTTTTTTTAAGTTGTGACTACCTGTAAATATGTGTAATGAATTCCTCGTATATGGCATCAAAAGGATTTCAATTCCTGGAGTGAATTTTGTACATGCTGTAATTTTGAATATTACATACATTAGCTTAATATTTATTGTCTACTGTCATTGACTATCAGTAGCTCGGACTCAAATATAAACTATCAAAGTTGGTTATTGTATTAGAGAACATTTCCTTTAGGGTACAAAGGTTATGGGGAGACGCAGTTTGTGAAGGCGGAATTATTGTTTACAGTGTCGAATACTAAAAAACGGAGAACAGAACCTACTTTGTATATGGGGGTATTTCATCATCGTCAGAATCCCCCATTGTAACGTTGTAGAGGTGGTCTCCGTGCCAGCCATTACCAGGTCTAGTACGGTGGCTAAGATATTGTCTTCGTGGAAAAATGTGTCTTTGTTTGTCCTTTCCTAGACCAAAAACATGGTAATATAATGTTAGCTTTGCTTTATATTTATAATTAATAAACTTACCTGTGTGCCTTACTGTCAGATAGAGACTGAAATTGTTCTTATTTAAGCAGAAGAGAAACCGAATAATTTAAACCTCTAGAGGGCATTTGATTTCAGTCCATGCACCTTTTTAGTATATTTCATTTCCTGCACGTCTCTTAGGTGCATAGTTTTAAAATGAGTGTTCGTAGAACACCAGAATATTTGGTGGTGATCATATGCCAGTCCCTTGTGTTAGAGAGGACAGAGCTGCATGTGACAGGGCAGTATAACTACAGTGCATCCGGAAAGTATTCACAACGCTTCACTTTTTCCACATTTTGTTATGTTACAGCCTTATTCCAAAATGGAATAAATTAATTTTTGTCCTCAAAATTCTACACACAATGCCCCATAATGACAACGTGTAAAAGTTTTTTTGAGATTTTTGCAAATTTAATAAAAAAAAAAAAAACACTAAGAAATCACATGTACATAAGTATTCACAGCCTTTGCCATGAAGCTCAAAATTGAGCTCAGGTGCATCCTGTTTCCACTGATCATCCTTGAGATGTTCCTACAGCTTAATTGGAGTCCACCTGTAGTAAATTCAGTTGAATGGACATGATTTTGAAAGGCATACACCTGTCTATATAAGGTTCCACACTTGGCAGTGCATGTCAGTGCACAAACCAAGCATGAATAGTGAATACCGACTGAAGACACCGTCGTCCCAGGGAAAATGTATTTCTTCAGAGGTTCCACATTGTGAGAAACCACTGTATAGGTAAGGTGCATATGGAATAGAAAGGAATGTTCCCAGACTGACAAGAAATTGGTGGCATGTCATGTTGACCTGGCTCATTTTCAGCAGCCACGCCCCTTTTGATGTGTGACCATGTCCATTTTTTGCAGCGCGCTTGAGGCGCGCAACACGTATTTTCCTATGTGGTGGGGGCGCCAATCTTATGTTTGCCCTGGGCTCCGAAGACCCTAGTTACGCCACTGCTGTGCAGCATATGTGTGCACTCGCACGATGAACCACCTTGTGGCTAACTGAATTGACAACATAGACTGTATATACATATTCCTAATGTCATTGTTCATTGTGAGGTGAGGTAAAGATTTGCTCCAGTTTGGAATTTTATGAATGACTGCCCAGAAAACAAAGGAACAAATGGTTCCAAAGTACTGAAACTGACCATTTGGGGGCAAATATCTTAATTGTGCAGAAAGCGCCACCTGTCTTACATACTGTACGTATAACAACTATAAGAATAGATCCACCTACTATCATCTCAGATGAGCTGTCACGGTTGCCTACAGGCAGAGGTGATGTGTGAGGTCAGACGCAACGGCAATGCTTATCTTACATACAGAGGAGTAGCGTGGAACCATGGCGCCCAGAGAAAGTGCATGTCATAGCGTCCCCCCTCCCTGTACTGTACTGTGCTAGTGGGGTATGTCCAGCCTGCGGGGAATACTGAAGTGAAGATCGAAACAGCAAACAGTGGCATTTTTATGCTGGGCATTGAGGTCCCATTGGGGTAATAGAATGCTTTAGTGATGCATCTGAAATTAAGGGGTAGCTGCTTTGGCACTGCTTTATTTATGTATAGCACATAGGATCTAACTTTTATCTCCTGTTAATCATTGTTATCAGTCAATAGAGGAGTTTGTATTATATATTCTTATCATTGAACTTAAATTGATAGAAAACATGTGCTACAGTGAAATTCCACAGGGTGCACAGCTTATTACTGCAATTACTGCCCCAAGCAGCTATCACTGGAGTGGGAACACTTATGGGAAGCTCCCTTCTCAGCTATGCTCCTACTTCACAAATATACATTGCACCTATATTAATGTGAGTACTACTAATCATGTCATGTTCTGTCTACCACCATTATTATTATTCCAGGTCTCCTAATAATATTTTTAAAAATCCGTGACTTATTTAGGATATGGAGCAAACTAACCAAGAGAAACCTAACAGGCGGCCGTCATACTATGTAGCGCCCCATGAATTCCGGAACTCTGGATGGCGCCCTCTGTCCATTTTGGCGCCCGGAGCTCATGCTCCACTGGAACCACCCTCGCTACTCCCCTGCTTACATGGACAATGGATATTAACAGCTATTAGAACATAAATAATAATGACCTGTTCTTGCTTGGCAATTATAGCTTCAATAAATGTGCCCATGCAGTTGTCATCTATTGTCTGTCTCTTGGCCTTAATATCAGCCTTTAGCAGCTCGCAGATCTCGTCAATCTTCTCCAGTATAATCTTGTGAGTCTTCATGAAGGTCCCAAGCATTGGGTATAAGTTAAATGCCTGATAAAACATAATTGCCCAAGTATAATATCTGTTTATGGGAACGTACAGCACTTCTGTCAATGTTTATTACATATTTGAAGTTTTAAAATAACTGATGGGATGAGTAGAAACTGACTGTTATAGACTCTTTATTGCCAAACATTGGTGCTGGCTATATAATATATTTTTATTGAAACAATACAATAGGAGGAACATTAGGAAGAGGCATCTTAAGGGGTTATTAGATATCATATGACACAAGTTTAAATAATATATAAGCTTATTGTAATATTGACAAATATACCTATGAATATTCTCATACAGAATTTAATGAGGTGCATTGAAATTGTATGTTTCTGCAATAACCCCCTCCCCCAATGTAGCTCAACTATGGAGTTCATGCTGTGGGCATTGGTGAGTCATTGGTATTTGGCACCTGCAGGGCTGTGTGCTACCTGAACAGCTGGGGTTAGGGGCAGGCAACCATAGAGAGATAAAGTGCTCATAGCAACCAATCAGCTCCTAGCTATTATGTATCTAACACAGTTAAGAAAATGACAGATATAAGATGATTGGTTGTTATGAGCAACTTCTCCACTTTACCTCTCTATGGTTTGATATAGCTCCCCCAAGGAGTCTACTGATTAATGAGAAACATGCGTTACCTACAGAAGACAGATGTAAGTGTAGTACCTACCAGTAAGTAGGGGGAGCCAAGCAGAACAACAATATCATCTATCAGCTCCTGCAGCCGTATGTAAATCGGATCACTGTATTCAAACCTGTTGCCAAACAACATGGCAAGTGTAATGTTTGTTGGGGCACAGGTAAATTCTCTCAATTTAAATTGTTCACCTAGAAGACAGATGATAGGGCATAGTTTTATTTTCTTGTGGGGAGATTAGATAGATAGATAGATAGATAATCCACAAAGAATGCCGCACTCACAGGTATTCGATTCAGTTAACTATGCTGGGGTGCACTGTATCTAAAAGCAATCCTGTAATATCCAGGATACCTATATATAAATTTGGTAATATAAGAGAGCACTCACCAGGCTTGTCATAGAAGAAGCAAAATGAGTTTATTAACTCATACAGCAGCAAAACACTCATAGGGACTTTTGTCAAGACGTGTAAAGTGTTTAGTGGATGGGTGCACTCACCTTCTCACTAAGCACTTTACACGTCTAGACAAAGGTCCTTTTTCATGCTCCTTTTTGATGTCCTCTCTGTGACGTGAAGTCCTCTATCACGATATTCCCTTGTGTAGAACCATTCAGGGGTTTAAGGAATTCCACAGAAGCCAAACAAACATACATTTGAGAAAAGTAGTCTCTACTGAAGTCTTTTGCAGAACATTGGACGTGTTGCAACAAAAACTCTGTGTACCCAAGACAATCAAGAATGCTGCCTTTTTTCTTGCCCGTCCATGGCATTTTCAGCAACTGGCAATCAATAATGTTGGCATTGTATATGGAACTCACCATTATAAGACTGAATCTTGTCTGTTAGGAACTGCAATTCCTCCATTATTTTGCCTTCAATTAGTTTTTTGCCCATTCCCAGGTTCTTCATGCTGTACAACATAAATCTTCTTGTTGTTCTCCATATTTCTCCAGAGGCAAAAAATACACCTTCCAAAGATGACAAATATTAGCCAGAAGTCTCTGTAGCTTGTACTGCTCTATCATGGTATTACATATTCAGTGCTATAAGATTAGACAGGAATAACATGCAGATGTTTGGTAAATAAGCAGAATATTTCTGCGTCTTTTTCATTCAGCTTTATGATATTTCCCTAAAATAGAAACTAAAAACAAAATGTAATAAAAATGTAAAATTTAAGTGGGCATAAATGTGCCCAGTGTGGCACAGAATGGGCAGAATAAAAACACCCGGGGCTCTTTATAGCTCCACTGTGGCTAAAGGCATGATTGTATGCATTGATGAACAGGGCAAATACATGGTAAGTGATAAAACTCTGGCAAGATAAGATTTTAAACCATGGCTGGAACGTAGTCAAAGATAGACATAAAAATTCAGTTCTGTACCATTTCCACGTTGGATTGCATAGAAAATGGGGAGTGCCGCTCTGTCTGAGAAAATATCCGCCCTCTCAACCAGCGCCTCCTTTATAGTTTCCAGTCCAGTGAGCACGACGACCTTATTCATACCCAGGTGAATTGTGAATATCGGACCATATTTTTCCGAAAGCTTTAATAAAAGATATAACATAGGTTCTATAAACAAATTGCCTTAAACTCGAAAAACATGATAATCTATAATAGTAACCCCCACGTATGCTCCTAAGTGCTATGCACCATTATTAGCTCATTTATCTTTTTTGAATAAATGAGTGGGGACTTGAAGAGAGACGCCAGGATCACTGGCTGCAGCCAGAAAAATAGATCAATCCATTAAGCTCATATGGACAGGTTATTTATAGATTGTGCCCCGACACAGAAGGATCCTCAGTAGTGTAGATCAGAATGTATAGGGGAAAGGCCCTAGATTGCACACCTAAGCACAATGTGAGGTACTACCTGCTGAGACTTGTAGTGCTGCAAGCAAAAAAAGTGGAAAAAATGCAAGTGCACACTCTACAATGCTAAACCTAATAATAATTCTGCTAAATTGCATCAAAGAGGTTCTTATTGTTTGGCAGAATCCTCAATTTGTAATTTTTGTAGTAGAACCAAAAATGGAAAAAGAAAGTAATATAATATAGAGGCCCTGATACAGAGGTTCACTCTGGCGCGGCTTTGTCATGTCCCGCATCTGCATCTTTATGCTAATGCTGCAACCAATCCGTCTCAGTGCATCTTTAGATGCATCATTGAAGCTTGTATCGGCACTATGGAAGGTGCATTCTCTACGTCTGTACATGGCGTCTTGCTTCGGCGCATGTTTCACTGATTTATTTCAGCGTTTCAAAACAGTATTGATGTGTCTTCACTTTAGCTTTGTGAAATGTACTATATAGTAATTAGTAACATACACCAAAGTATTGTTTCTATGATGTAATTGTATGCATTTATTTGTGAAAAAAATCTATATTCTTAATGTCAAAAATATAATACAATTTTGGTACCAAAAAGATTGCAGATAAATATAAAATTGTACCCTTAGTTGCCAAATAGTTATTTTTATAAAGCCAAGGGATAAAAGTTGACAAATGGTAATAAAAGTAGGATAGGTTATCACTTACCTGATGAAGCAGACAGAGGTCTTAGAAACTCATTTTAATTGGAGGAGTATTTTATCCTCCTTGTGTATTCGCTATGTTATTTTCTTTTATTAATTGTGGGTCTGCTAGGAAATTTACCAAATAAGGGTTCTACCCAACAGTTTTGTTTTTAATATGCCTATCTAGGACTGTGACGGAACACCCTTCAACCATGAAATGTTCACGTTACCGATCAAGCCTTTAAGCCATTTTCGGATAAATTGTACAATTGATATGCCCAGATTCCTCACCAATGCACTGCACAGCACTTATCACTTTAGATCCACTTCGTGAAGTCTGCTAATAGTGCCAAATTTCAATAAACACTCTAATTGGTCTGCAATTTTCTACCACACACACCAAGTCTGGAACAGTCTTCCAGAGCCTGATAAATCATATAAACTGTATATATGATCTACCCTACTCTCCAACATGACCCCTTCCACCAGTTACAAAATGCTCTGCTCCTGGACTTCCCACCTAATTTATGATTGAAGTCACCTTTGTTGAACTAGTTAATTGATGAGAAGGGTGTTTTATCACAGGTGACTGCAATCATAAATTAAGAAGGAAGTCCAGGAGCAGAGCATCTTGTACCTGGTGGAAGGGGTTATATTGGAGGGTCTGCATACGTGAATAAGAGCGGTATCTCAAACTATTGCTCTAGACAATACATGTAATAAATAAAGTTGAACATCTTCAAGCAAACACATAAAATATATAAGTAGAATAATATATGTATCTCTAACTTCCAGTTCATCTAGTATGTATTTTGTATTATGTTGTCTTTTCAGATGTTTGTTTACTGCATAGTTGTGCAAACATGACAAATCTCCCTTCGCATAGCTTGTGTATTAATTGTGTTCTTATTTGTGTGCACTTTTTTTTCAGGTGACAGAAAATGCAGATGGGTCAAGATGGAACAAAACACAGATCCTCCCCCCAATCCATGGCTAATCTTCCCTGGTTAAAGAAAGCCATCATACACAGACCCATAGATTAGTGCCTATAAAAGCCAATTACACCCTACTGTACACTGTAACTAGTGGATGGGGCATTAGCCAAACTTGGCCACACTTTCCCAGAAGGATCATTGAATTTCTCTTTTGACTAAACCTGATGGTCAATCTCTTTTCTTTGCACGAATGCAGGAACATATACCTCGCCCTCCAGAAATGTTTTATTTTACCCAAATTCATCACTTTGACAAAAGCAGATCTTACCATACAGAGGGCCTTTTACACATAATGTCAGCATTTCCATATGATATCCCTGCTTTCTACCAATCACCACTGGCTCAAAAGCAACAAATATAGAAAAATAATATGGAGAAACTGTCTGAGTTCTGGCATGCACAGAAGAGTGGTCACAAACCCTGTAGAATATAACAAAGTGATCAACAAAGAAAACTCATGTAAACTGTTTATAGACTGTTACCAAACTCCAATAAGGAGCCCATCACATATCTGACTCCCCCGTCACCTATAACAGAGCATGTGACTAAGTAGAAGACGCGTATCATATATGGTGGTCATGCAGACACATCAGGGAAGATACGTTATCTCATAATGACACACATGGATGACATCTACACAGCCGGGCACATGGTCATCTCTTCTGCACAAGAAACATATAATAAAATTTCACCTGTAAAGTAATGTCTCAAATCTTTTGGACACCTCTATACTTCCTTTCCTGTCCACTGCTCCTTTCATGTGTGATCTGCTAAATTAGATATTTTTTATACTAATTTAAATAATAATTCATTGATTGTTTATAACAGAAACCGTGTACTAAGGATTCAGACTAATTGTTTCCTGGTAAGGTCAAAGCTTGTACTTAGGACGCAGAATAATTGCTTCCTGGTAACGTCAAAGCTTTTCTGTTTCAATTATCTTATGTAAAATGTTATCATGGTAGATAACGTTTCATTATTTCCTCTTTACTGTATATTTTAATACACTGCTTATTTTGAATTGTATGACATAATAAAAGAATGAAGAATTAAAATTTAGAAAACAGATACCTTAGCTGGTAGGATTACCTTCTTCTGAAGCAACATTATACCTACTATGGTATAAACACAGAGTAATAACATTAGGTTTGGCCCCAAGATGAGCTAATGGCAGATAATCATCCTATCAAAATATATCAGTAATATTATAATATCATCTTCATTTCTAGCAAACACCATCCAGGAAAATACATGGACAGTACTGTGGGTCTGATTCAGAGATGGACACAATTCTGATGTTTATGCAGCTGAGCGACTATCGGTGGTCATCTGAGGCTCACTGCACATGTGTCAAGTTTCACTACTGATGTTGCTCGTAGTAAGGGTTTGACAGGCAGGGACCATTTATGGGTGGCAACTCAAACGCAGGCGTGTCGCGACCATTTCAGGGGCGTGTCTTAGCCTGCAAATACAAACCGTACGCAGTAAAATTGGCTCCCGCGTCTCAGTTCCAGCGCCAATTCTGCGCGACCATAGGGTTACTCAGCAGGCCAATTATCGACTGATCTGCAATCGAGGCTGGGTCACTGTACGCAGTCACTTGGATTTGTGAAGCTGCTGGTTTGTGTCTCAATAAAAATCCCAGTGGCTGTGACATTTGCCTATTGTCGCACGGCCGCTGCTTATAAATTTTCAGCTGCTGTGGCATTAGCGTCCTTCTTTGTCAGCTCTGGGTGACATGATCCCACTTACACTGCTGGATACATGCAATAAAAGTAAATAAATATAGCTCCCTCCAGACGTCTATCAAATACATGAATATAGATTACAATTGTGTCTGGTACTTTATTAGCTTTTCTATCAGGTTTTAAAGCTGATTATATGAAATGTAAAAAGTTACGACTTTACCTTTATAAGAGACATGTCCTGTCGCCGGAGATCCAGCAAGTGCAGGTTGCCTATTAGGGGTAGGGGTGTGGGACCAGGGGGGAAATTGTACGGAGTCTTCTTAAATCCTTTGATAAAGTACTCAGAGCAAATCAGTACCAGCAATCCGAGTATTAAACAGATGGTGACTGAATCAGTTACCAAGGAGAGTAAGTAGGACATTTCCATATCCGACCCTCAGTAAGCTGGCTGGCGTGAGAACTTGCAGTCAGTACATTGCCTATGCACTGCTCACTGTGATGATGCAGCTTTATATAGAGACAAGAAACTGCAGAGTCCTTGTGGCCAGATAAGTAGTGCTCAAACAATCTGGTACTTTATGATGATAATTGTATGTCACAATGCTCACAGGTACATTTATAACCCTTTTTATAACCCTTTTAACATTATAGTAAATAAAATATGTTCTCTTTAGTGAACAACAGCGGAATGTTTACAAGGAGTACAGTTTGAAGGAAAATGACTACAGACATGCATGGGGCCATACTGGAAATAACTCAGCATTAACCACTTAACTGACGATTTTTTTAATGTATTTATAAAAAGTCCGAACGATTATTATGATTTTTATTGTTTCTTCTTATTATCATGTGTCTCTGAATAAATTGTAAAATGTTTTATATATTTATTAGCACTAGCACTTTATTTATTTATTTTATTCACTTATTGTATACTTCAAGTGATTTATCATTTGAGATGAACTAAAGAGTTCATTTAGGTTACACCCCTTTCTTCTTTGCACTTAAGCAAACTTGTCACTTTGCAGTCAATTTAGTTTTATTCAATTGTTTACCAATACTTTTACCAGTATTTTATTATTGACATAGAGATGACACCTTTACATTTCAGGCTTAGTTGCTATATTTTAACACTATTTATATTTTCACTTTATAGCACAGTTGTTATAATTTAAACACCTATTTCACTCCATCACTCTAGTAAGACTGGCGCCGTACCTACCTATTTTTTGTTATTATCTGTGGTAAGTATTGGGGTAAAGGCAGCCAATACTTACACAAATATGTTTAGAAACAGATATCGCATAAATAAGAGGAGTGATTTATGTCAGAGTATTCAATGAAAGTGACTCTCCCCATGAGAATGCCCCCACAGAAAATGTGGAGAACATGTTTTGGGAAATGGAAAAAATGCTAACAAAAGAAATAAAAGCATGGTGGGACATTAGAGGATTGGATCATTACATCTTTTTGAACAGAATCCCCAGAGGCTTGAGACTTTTTATAAATCCTACTTTTGGTATGGAAAGCCCAGAGTTTTTGAAACACTGACACAGTATTTTACACAAATGTTCCCTGGATTTGATGAAACCAATCCCTTTCCACATGTATAGAGCATTCAAAAGGTATAAATGCAGCAAGAGAATTCCTTGAGTTGGATGGCTTTATGGATGTTTTACAGAAGGAGTTTTTAAGTGATCTTATGTGTTTTATACTTAACCACAGTTATTTTAAATTTTTAAACCAATTTTTTTGTCAAATATGTGGTACAGCAATGGGTACAACTTTTGCCACAAGTTTTGCGAACTTGTTCATGGGCTGCTGGGAGAAGAACTATGTTTACAGCAATAACCTGTTCAAGAACAACCTTATCTTCTATAAAAGATATATTGATGATGTTTTAATAATCTGGGAGGGATTAGAAGAAAATTTTAACCAGTTTTTAGTACTTAGTTCAAACAATAACATGAATTTTAAATTTATGTCAAATTTCAACACTCTGACCATTGAGTTTTTAGATCTGGTACTAATATCAACAGAGGACAAAGTTTGTACAATTTTTTTTATAAAAGGTGTGGATGCTAATAGCTACCTACATTTTAAAGGCTGTCATTTGGATAAATGGAAGAGAAACATTCCATACTCTCAGTTCCACAGGATTAAATGCAATTGCAGTGATGCCAAGATCTGTGACGAACAACTAGAAATCTATGCAAATAGATTCAAAGAAAAAGAATACCCTGAAGAAACTTTAATGGCAGCAATACAAAAACAAAAACTTTAGACAGAAAAGAACTACTGAAGTACAAAACAGAGGAACCTGAGAAAAAGGAGAAGGGTACCTTTTATCACTACTTACAATGGTCATGAGAATCAGATTAAGAAGTCCTTCAACAAAAACTGGAACATCCTTCTGATGGACCCCATATTAAAAAACATTTTGCCACCAAAACAACAGATTGTCTATAGGAAATCTAGAAACCTGAAAGACCTACTGGCACCTAGTATGCTACTGGAAAAAGAAGTAAAAATGACTTCAAACACTCTAAAATGTAATGGTAGCTATAAGTGCAGCCATTGCAACATCTGTAAATTTCACCATCCAAAAACTTTCATGAACTCAGAGGGGTCTAAAGAGTTCACAATAAAAAAATGTATGAATTCCAACTCCACCTCAGTTATATATCTGTTGGAATGCACTTCTGGACTTAGATATGTAGGAAAGACAAAGAGACATCTTAAGCTGAGGATCCAGGAGTGTATCTGAAATATAAGAAACAAGATAGAGGGACATGCTGTCTCTAAATGCTTCCTAATAGAGCATAACTCCAACCCTGAAGATATTACATTCAAATCTATTGAGCACGCGATGTTGGGAGAAAGAGGAGGAGACTTGGGGAACTTACTATCAAGACGTGAGATGTTTTGGTTGTTTGAACTGGACACGTTGGCACCCAAAGGGTTCAATGAAAGCTACGAGATTGCTTCATTCCTGTGATTGATAAGTTCCTATCTACTATCATACCTCCATGATTTTATAATTTTGTAAGCATCCTTGGATAAACATAGTCGGGCCTGACTTGTACTTTAAAGGGTGACCTTTAGTGGAAGACCAGGTATAGTAGAAAGTTAGGAAGTGGTCACCTTAATCTTAAATTATGGGAATATTTGCAGCCATTCCAGCGTGTGTATGCCCAACCCCGTCTGATCTTGGAAGCAAAGCATAGCTGGGCCTGGTAAGAACCTTGATGGGGGACCTCTTAAGAATACCCGCTGCTGCAAATGCATAGGTCAATATACATGGTGACAATTCCACAACTAGAAAAGGAGCCACCAACCAAGCAGCAAGAGGGATACTCACATGACAGAAAAGGAACCATCAACCAAGCAGCAAGAAGGACACTCACATGGCAAATAGAAGAGTTATTAGAAGATCAAGCACAGACCTGGTTTCATGAAATCAGTGAACACTTCAGGGAAGGTGTGATGCATACAACTATACCACCATGTACAAATCATATCTTAATTGATCCTACAAGATCATTTTGGTTGGGCCTGGCCAGTACCAGGAAGGGAGACCTCCTGAGAATAGCAGGTGTTGTAAGCATCATTCACTGCCAAAGAAAGTGTGAATTTTTGTGAACAATAAAGAACAAAAGACTCTGGAAAAATCATTTATATAACTGGGTTATGCTCTAAATCCGAAGGACTGAAGCACAGAATTTTTACCAATTGAAAACATTGTCTTTGTTTCTAAATAATCTGCTTGCTCCCCTACATATTAATATCTTGTTTCATACCATAATCAAATGATTATTATACTACACTTATATCAATATTCATATGCCAACTCACTGCCCATAACACATTGCATTGCAGTTTAAAAATGTTAGTAAGGGATGATATATATATGTGTTTATATATATATATTAAATCCATCATAAATAGACTCACATGCATAAACACCGCACATTCCGCACAGTTTATTAGCTTCATGCGTACGCATCTGCCACAAGTTAGCTAACGTCTTTTCCCAAACCCATAATACTTACACACTGCACACAGCAATGTAAGGGCGAAAGTATCCCGGTGACATCTGCAATAAGGGCGGAGATGACGGCTAATGGAGGACGCGGCCAGCGCAAGTACCAGGTCTGAAAAAGGGCGGAAGTGACGGAATAGTGCCAGCCTACAAGGGTGGAAGTGACATGAATCGAGGACGTGGCCAGCTACAGTAAATTTACCAAAGTGTGGGAATTGAATGGATATGACATTTCTAAAGAGGGCGGAAGTACAAATGAAATAGGGCAGATGTGGCCCTATTATAAAGCTAAATTACCATTTTAACAATGCTGAAATTAGCGCAAACTAAAATATTAATGTAATTTAGGATTACAAGTTGTAGAACCTATATAAGATGTCGAAGCTGGATGATTGGCTGAAGCAGAATCTGTTTACAATCGGAAGCTGCACGACGCCATTTTGCGAATGGCCGTCCAGCACCATTTTAAGTTACAACTCACGAGCTAAGTACAGATGGCAATGTTTTTGGTAATCCTTTTAGAAGCCATGACAAGCCCATTCCGGGGACACCTTGAATAGAAAAATACCAAAACAACTAGAAAAACAGCTTCCTGAGAAAAGTAATTAGAAAAGACAATACACCAGGAACTGTGGGAGTTTTTGCATGTAAATGGAGAGACCCCACATGTGGACAGGTGTAGCTGTGGCAATTGTAATATGGCCCAGACACTTGAATTTGACTGAATGAACAATGGTAAGAAATCTGCTTGAAAAGAACTGACACAGGTATCCTAATTAGGCAGAAGAAAACTTTCAAACTCACTGTCAGACAGGATGGCACCAGCAATCGGCTGGGGGTCTCCACCCTGTTTGAGAGTGAAGCTCACTGCCCTTAACACATTGCATTGCAGTTTAAAAATGTTAGTAAGGGATGATATATATATGTATTTATATATATATATATATAAAATCCATCATAATAGACTCACATGCATAAACACCGCACATTACGCACACTTGTGCTGTTAACATAACGCACATTACTGAATGCATGATATCCTGCATGTGAACACTGTTTATTAGCTTCATGCGTACGCATCTGCCACAAGTTAACTAACGTCTTTTCCCAAACCCATAATACTTACACACTGCACATTCACGTAAAAGGTTCCATAGCTTCAAAGTGTAATATTCAAGGTTTATTCATTTGTTGTGAAATAAAAGATTATTTGGTATCTAAGGTTTAGTACATGATAAGCAAACAATGTTTGGTGTTGTACTGATCGACTCTTTCTCAACAGCTTTCCGGTATCATCGGTGAGAAGATCGCAACCTGCATTCTCAACTTATGAACAGTTGAGAGTTAAAACACTAAAATGTACTTTGTAAAATAAACAGTTTAGATTTGCATACAGGGGGAATAGAGGAGACAGTAGGCTGTCGGAGGCTGACCTGTGTCCATTTGAATCAACCTGTTAAATATCCTGTAACGGATGCACCAGCACTGGGAACCAATGAAACCATGCCAAACTTTTCTATTGTATTGCTTATCCCTGTAAGGGTATAAATGTCCTTACAGACTCCAATCTGGAGTCTTCATGCTGATGCTGTTGATGGAGGTTTCTTATGGATGCCGGTCACTGGTCCCAGTGCGCGTGCGTATGTATAACTGTACCTTGGGTCTGTATAATTTCTTTGCGCTAAATTGTCTTTAGATCACAGCATGTAACCTACTGTTTTTATGTTGAATAATATACTTTGTGCTTTGGAAACACATTTTCAAGGTCTGAAGGCTTTCATTTTACTGTATGACTGCGTACGCAAATAGCGTCAATTTTAGAAGGTATGGGAAGGAGCGTATAGAGGTTTAAATTCAGTATCCTTAAAGGTCAATTATGAATGATACTATGAGATTGGACAGACAGGAAATGATGCGGTCTTCTGACCTCTAATGAACTCTTAGTGGGGTATAAATATGGAAATGCCCCACTAACACATCATCCCCTTGATGAAGTCCCAGGACGAAATGCATTGGGGGTGGTTACATCTTGCCTCATGAACTTTGAAAAAACTTCTTTCCATATATTCACATAAGCTATTTTTTTTAACTTTTTTTATTAATGAATTTTGATACCTGTATTTATTTCCTCTGGATTCTATCCATATGTTCTTACCTTTTTTAAAATATTTATAAAAAGACCAAACGATTATTATGATTTTTATTGTTTCTTCTTATTATGTGTCTCTGAGTAAATTGCAAATTTTTTAATATATTTATTAGCACTTTATTTATTTTTTTGATTCACTTATTGTATACTTCAAAGTGATATATCATTTGAGATGAACTAAAGCAGAGGTAGCCAACCTCGGTCCTCGTGAGCTACCAACAGTTCACGTTTTCCAGACCACCTAGCAGGTGCACAGGTGTATTCATTACTAACTAACACATTTGAAAAGATCCACATGTGGAGCTAATTATATCACTTGTGATTCTGTGAGATCTGCAAAACATGCACCGTTGGGTTGGTAGCTCTTGAGGACCAGGGTTAGCTACCGCTGAACTAAAGAGTTTGTTTAGGTTACACCCCTTTTTTCTTTGCATTTAAACAAACTTGTCGCTATGCAGTCAATTTAGTTTTATTCAATGTGTATATACATATATATATATATATATATATATATATATATATATATATAAACAGGACAGGACAGGACGAGCGCCTGATAGTGTGGTATTTCAGTCAATACTTATTAATTTAAATAATTAGTTGCTCGTACCCTTCATATGCTTGTTTGATAAGCGTATCTAATACATCTCAAAGGAATAGCATACGTCCTCAGTACACACCAGCAGCCACCCTTGGACTCAAGTAAGCCAATCCCTGCTGTATTCAACCTTAGTAATTGCAAATAATCCAATTCTGTATTTCAGTGTAAGTTTAGCTGATCTTTATTCAGACAATACAATTACAATAAGTATAAAAGAAAAAAGGTTGCTTATCTTAGAAATCAGGATGGCTCATCTCCTTAGGGGTATGATTAGCAAATCATAGGCAGCAATGGTGGTCCACAAGGTAATTAGCAGCAATGGTAGCAAATGGGGATGAGGGTCACAGGACCCTATGGATTTCGCCCATTCAGGCTTCCTCAGGGGTATGGGAGACTCCTGTTATACACATATAATATATATTACTATTATGGCACTTATAAAAATGGGCATCATGGGGGAGGAGCTCAGGCCAGAGGGAGTGTGTGGGGTGGCGCTAGGCTGCCTGGGTACATAGAAGCAATAGCCAGAGCCGCGGCTGCTGCTTCCTGTACATAACTGTGATCACTAGTGTGATCACTGTTGTTCCAGAGCCACAGCGGGAGGGTGTTCCGCTAGCGGCCAAAAACATAGCAGCTGCGGCGGCTACCAGAGCCTCCACTGCTGCTTCTTCTACACAGTGATCAACTAGTGATCACTGTAGTTCCGGAGCTGCAGTGGGAGGGTGTCCTGCTGGCGGCCCATATACATAGCAGCAGCGGCGGCTACTAGAGCCGTGGCTGCTGTTTCTTACTAAAGGGGGTGGGGCCAGCAGCCCGATCACTGCTGCCCACAGTGATTGGGTCACAGCAACAGCTGCGCCTACATGAGCCGTGGCTGCTGCTCCTATGGAAGTGCACTGGGAGGGGGTTGCCGACGGTGCCCAATCACTGTGGCCAGCAGTGATTGGGACACAAAGGAGGAGGAGTCACGGGTGTAGAGGGCCAGAAGGTCCCTCTGATGGAGGCAGCTGCTGGAAGATAAGCTTCCCATAGCCACCTAGTGGGCATTTCTGACTGGTTGTATCAGATATGACCATGTCAGGGAAAGCCCAGCCTGATGTGGTTGTATCTGATACGACCATGCCAGGCAAGTGGTTAAGGGCCTATTTATCAAGAGTTTTTTTTTTTTAAATATGCAGAAACTGCAGTTCCTGCATGATTGTATGCATTGTTTCTGCAGAAGGCTAATAAGTGCTGCAGATCATAGTCCCCATTATTATCAATGGGACTATGATCTTACACCTATGTTCCAGACACCGAAAAGTGAAGCTTTTAAGTGGTGTCCCCATTTGTTTACACCATCTTCAGATGGAATAAACCTTTTTAAGTTTATGGGGGCATATTCGCAGCAGAAGGATCTTCCAATACCTCTCCTGCAGCCTTCGTCTGGCTCCAGAAACTGACATTGCACATGCGCAGTGTCTGATTGCCCTGGAGCAATTTTTAATGAAAGACCCCTCCAAAATGCCTGGGATGTAACTTACAGTGACAGCGGTTATTGCTACCACTGTCCCTGAGGGTTACGTTTAGTATGTAGCAGGGATATTAATAAGCAGCATAGTGTATTCCAGTTTGGCAAAAGTTTTTAATCATATCAATTGCATTAACAGTACAACATAAACTGAAATCTCAATACAGAAGCAGGGAGCTGGGATGCAGTCATGTGACCAACGGTCGCAAGGCCTCCGGTCGAAATACCGACGCCTATCCTAATCTCGATACCGGAATACAGAACAATGCGGGACCGAATGAGATAAGTATGGTCCATGCGTCCTCATAGCCATGGGAAGGAGGGTTAGGTTTAGGGCACCCCAGGGGGAGGTAGGGTTAGGCACCCCTCCCAGCAGGGTTAGGCTAATGGAAGGGGGGATTAGGGTTAAGCACCCCCAGGTGAAGGTTAGGGTTGGCACCCTCCCGGGAGGGTTAGGTTTAGGGTGTGGGGAAGGGGGGTTAGGTTTAGGCACCCCAGGGGGAGGTTAGGGTTAGGCATCCCTAAAGGAGGGTTAGGGAGGTGAGGGGAGGGTTAGGTAGTTTACTCACCTCCGTCATGATCTCTGCTGTTCGGCCTGCCGGCATTGGGATTTCGACCGACGGCCTCTCGTTCGGCTGTCATTCATGCCGACCCCCAGTCATCCAGTGCATTTCATTACAGATGCTAAATGAGCAATTTTATGACCTTATCAGACATGCACTTTATTTCGGTTCTCATAGTTCATGCAATTCTTGTCTGTGGAGTGATTACCTTTGCCAAACTGGCTTACACTATGTCGTCTGTTTTAAGTCTTTTCTGAAATTGTCTGTGGAATAAAAAGAAAAATTACTTCAAGTGGAAACATCTTGACATGAAAACTGGACAAACTGCTCAGAGAGGAGGCAGACCCGGGACAGTGGTAGCATCCGGTGGGGGGGGTACAATAAAGTTTGTTTGTCTAAAGACTGTCAAAGTCAAATACCAAAACTGAATGAAGTACAACAATAAACAACTTTCTGTATATTTAAATCATATTTTATGTTTTCCACATACTTAAATATTGATTTTCAATATAACACATTGTTATATGTTAGTGTTTATATTCTTTACAGACATTGCACAATTTCCAACATAACAGTGTGTAAATATAGCACTGCAATTCCGTGTATGAAAATATATTTGATTTTATAAGTGATCACAGCTTTGCGAACAGTTGTTTTATTCAACGTTGCTTGTAGTTACAGCTTGTTTGGTAAATGCATATGGTTTTCCTAAGAACCTGTTTTAATTATAAACGGTTAACTGCTACTTTTCCCTCTCTGAGTGATGAGTGCCTGATGACATGAGCACACATGGATATGACAATGATGACAAGCAAGAGGTTACCACGACTCAGGAAGACAGTTCAAAGCTTGGCCAGTTGCATTGTTTTTACCTGTAACCTATTGTGTAGTGACCAGTTTAGCTAAACTGTAATATGTGTTACTAAGGTTACTCCTATATTGTTTGCTCCCTATAAATTGTACCACACTGACCCAGCAAGTCAGTGCGTTCAGAATTGAAGACTTGTGTTGGTGCCAACCTCACATGCACATTGTATGGGCTGTACTCTTTGTATTTCTTTATACATATATATGTTTTGAACTTTGGAACTCAAGTAAGCTGATCAGACTTCACAATTATTTTACTTTAATAATTGGGGGCTTGTGAAAAGATCTCTCATCCCTCTACTCATAATGCATAGATTTCAGAAGATCAACAAAAGGTGGAAAGATGCGTCACAAATAAGGTAAGAACTCCTTGTTCTATATCTTAAACCATCTGTGTTGATACACCAAATTCCTGTTTTATGTGTTGAGAAGGTGCAGAGAAGACTTTGGGAATAAAGTAAAATAAATTGCTTAATCTGCATAGATATGTGCTGTGTTTTAAAAATAACTCTCTGCCTCATAGTTACGTTGTCATAAGCTTTAAACATAGTAGTCAAAATTGTACTGCTCAGTGTAAAATTCACCATTTACTGTTCCTGTGCTTGTTTACTGAAAAGGTTAAGTAGCACATGAAAAGCTCTGAGCCAGCCACACTGATAACAGAATCTGTGGCCTCAGAAACTGACTCATAGTTTTATTTTTTTTTCTCTTAGTCAGTACATGTTTAATAGAAATATCTGAATTTAAGGTACCAACCAAAGGAATTATGTTAAAAAAATTGTATGCTTGATGTGTGTGTGTATGGCGTTCAAACCACCATATAAATAAGAAATTGTCCTTGATAAAAGTAATCGCACTAAATATACCGTTTTTGTTATATGTGAATGCCCGCAGCAAGTGATGGGATTGATAGGGTTCAATAGTGTTAGGCACTGCAAAAAGGGGAGCAAAATACTGCACCCTAATTTGCAACATTTTAAAAGCTTAAAAGGTTGCAACAAGAAAAAAGAAAGGATTGCATTTCAGGAGCAGCATTTAAGTGTGAGACTACAGTAATTCAATAAGCACAATAGCGAATATTGGAAAGTGAATGAGCCTGTACCACTTCTAGTTTAAACGATACTTAGTGATTGTATTATTGTGTGTAGACAACCCATTAGGATAATAGGTCGGTCACGGGTTGCAACGTTAGGACAAGAAGTCGGTCACGGTGGGGCTTCACTGAAGAGCACCTGGTGATGTGTCTGTATTAGTATTATTATACTTACCTGTGTGTCGAGGAGATTGTTTGGACATAAATTCGAGGCATGGGACAGACAGCATGGGAGCCGGGCAGTCACAGTTTGGAGCCAATAATATATGGAAAGGGGGGTCAGGAATGGTCGATAGAACATCAACAACAATGTCCTGTACAGTGCCAACAGGTTTGGCTAGGTTTATTAAATATTGTGTTGATGCAACTAAATATTGTGTGAAGTGGTCAAAAATGACCCAGGAGTGTGTGAGATCTTTTTCTATTGTTGGTACATTTCACAAAGATGTTTTGAAAGATGTTAATGAAAAAATCTGTAGAATAAGCTTACGCAAATTGTGACTTAAACACTGTAAAAGTTGAGAAATTTGGCAACGTGAACATGAGGAGTAGAGGAGAAAAAAAAATTGCAAGCCAGTAGCAAGGAGCCCGAAAGAAAAGTTGGTGCATGCACCAAGTGCTCCTCCACCTCCATATAATAATGTAGGAAGGAGTACCGCCAAAATGGAAAAATTGTGTGTTTGTATTGTCTGTTAATATGTGTAAGGAGGTTACGTAGGAAACAGAAGGTGGACCCTCCTTAGTTGCAGCATTGTCTTAGGTGTTGCAGTTATACATGGCCTGGCATGGGCAGGGGAGGAGCTGGGTCACGTTGTCCGCTCAGCCTGGCTGCCATTGCTGAACCATGAGGTAGAGAGATAATCCATAGTGTGTTAGAAGACCAGGATAATATAGAGTTACATCCGGTGAGTACTATTGTGGTCCCTAGTGGTAAAATCAGATAGGGATGGGATTGTACCTGTATGTGATATCACAATATAATGCCTTTGGAGTGGAACAGAATTATTTTTATTAAAGGTATGGGAAATGTGCACTACAGAGAAGTAACAGTAGCAGTGTTAATGGTTGGCTGCTAAAGGCCAGAGTCTAAGATAAAGGGGTATGGCAGTGACCACTCCTAAAGAGTCTGCCACTGATCACACTTATATACAGAAAATGGGATACACATAGTCAGAACCAAAGTGGTGTTGGAACTAAACCACATGTAGATTATGATTCCGCATAGCATGACAATGCAGTGTGACATCATGTACATGGAACACAGTGTGAATATGCAAGGCATGACCATGTGATTTTTTTTTATTTCTCATATTTCTTTTCTTGCTATCACTGGCATCTACCCTGCTTTCTTCTCTGTACCTCTTCATCCTGACTG
This sequence comes from Taudactylus pleione, assembly GCA_031769625.1. Taxonomy (NCBI): domain Eukaryota; kingdom Metazoa; phylum Chordata; class Amphibia; order Anura; family Myobatrachidae; genus Taudactylus; species Taudactylus pleione. The sequence continues at coordinate 32,479,486 of JAUIMM010000031.1, read as the reverse complement.
TTAGTGCTAGTGTCCTAAAGGATCAATGATAGCCCAATTATCTTTCCACAAGTCTGAAGTGACTGTTTCAATCCTTTTAACCAAGTTTTGTATCCATCATTAGTCATATGGATGAGTTATTGTTATGTTCATTATTATCTTCTTTGCCTGACACTAAAACAACTGTTGTTTCATCTCTCGCAATCAGGACACAAGGTATAATAAGGATACGCTACAGCTATGTCGGACAAAGGAGAAATATTTGGGACATTATCTGACCCATGGGAATGAGACAATTGACACTGGACAGGATATAGGGAAAACAGTATAAGGGCATGATCTAAGGTTATATGCACAGTATGTAGTATCTGCTCATTCTAAATTTGACACAAACGAGCACAAGATGGAATTTGGACCTTATGGCACCATCAAATAATAACCATCAAAAGATGTAATATGCTAAATCCTGTAATTTATTTACCATATGTATCTCATAAGATACAAAGGTTGAAGAGTGACGAGGATTTAGCAGTTACACAGATACGTATGGTTGCATGGAACATTTATATCAGATTGATTTGACATGTGACAACCTTTTATTTTTTTTTTACTATTGACGACCATACAACTTCCACTGGTAATGACAGATGTAAAATGTCTAAGCACTTGCATATATAGGGATTACAATTATTATTATATGATATTATTAAGACAAGGAGAGCTGATGAGGTTGCAAAGAGAGCGTCAGCCCCATCTATCGCTCAGTTGCCAAGAATCCAGGCAACCAATTTAATGTTTTTTCTTTTTTTGAGACTTTCAGTGTACAGAAACTGATAAATATGTTTGTGTTACCACAGGGGGGCTCATTCCAACCCAGACATTACAAATCAACTTCATTAAAGTATTATAATGTGGGAATTTGAAATGTTTGGGTGAATTTGTTTTTAATTTGGTTATAAAAAAAATAAAATAAATAAGTTGAGTAAGGTGATGACTGAGACAGGGTAAGTATGGCAAGAAGCATTGCAAAGTATTGCAATTAAGTATCAGAACCACCCCTAGGCCACCACTTAACCTGTCACCATTGGATATATGTTATTTTTGTTGGACACACAACCTTAAACTGTGATAATTAAATGACTGTCAGGTACACCATGGGTGTGAGAAAGCAAACAAGACAATAACAGATGAGTTTAAAGCTCCTGGCTCTGATCATGTTGGGCACTAACTGTCATGTCAGTGTTCCTGGAAAAAATGTAATGGTTAAGAAATTTCTTGAGTTCTGGTTGCTTAACAGATTGTTGGGAGGGACGATACCAGGTGTTGATGACCTCTACTACTACATTGAGAGTTGCTGAAAGAGACACCTGGATCCATCCACTTATTATGAGTTTATCCGAACAAAAGGAAAATCAAGAACAAGAAAAGGGAGAAGTGCTTCATCAATTTGAGACACTTTTTTCCTAGAAACTTAAACTTGAGTGAGGGTAAAGCAACTGAACCAAAGATGAAGAATAACCATTACAGCATGAAAGTCCCCTGTCTCTTCTGTGTACTTTCTTTTGTTTTAGTTCTTTTTAGCTGAAACTATTTTTCAATCTGATACCAAAGTGGAACATCCTGGAGGTGGGTCTGATCGAGATGTCATATGAAAAAAATTAGAAGCTAACAAAGATTAGGGAATGACCTAACTCAACTTATAACTAAGGAAAAGGTTCATAAGTCAGGGTAATAATTAGTAAACAAAGTGTACAACATGTTTGATTTTGGGAGTATGGGATATATTACGGTTACAAGAAGGACAGGTATAATCTAAGTATTGATGCAGAAGGGAACATGCTGTCAGCAGGTGGGGGTGCTAGCAACCAATAGGATGAATGGTTGCCCCTATCCCCAAGCTTTAAAGGAGTGTATTAAGAGAAGGTAATACTGATTGTGGTGACACATGTCCAATAAACAAATGACAAAGATACATTAATACTAATATTCAAACCAAAATCAATCCAATAAGATTGTATTAAATTGTCAAAATTTGGTAACCAAGGTATGTGGTATATTATTTTAGAGATAAAATCTGATGTAACTTGTTGCACCCACATAAAATCTGAAAAAAAATATGAGCTTTTCAGTAAACATATAGGGCCATATTCAATTTGGAAGTGAAAAGTCCGTGCTGAACTTTTCGTTCCCCATCGCAGGTTTCCGGGAATAAAGTATCGGGCTCTTGCCCGCTTTATCCCCGTATTCAATTAGAAATCAACGAAAACAGGAGCCGGCGGAAAGGTAAGTATCGACAAAAAACTGGAATTTTCGGGAAATATTCCAGGGACCCCCCCAAAGATGTCTAGACACGGGGGATCACTATGGGTACCCCCATTTTTACCTACTGAAGGAAGTAGGGGTTTCTAATAGCCCCGGCAGGTGCATTTTTGCGGCTATGAAGAAGGGGTGAAGAATAGCAGTTAGATTTTTTTTTGTAAAAATAACTATTGCTATCAAATTTGGGGTACATGAAAATGGGGGGGTAAGCATTTTTTTAAGTCCCTAAAATGATTTTTAAAAATTCTGCAAAAATGCACCTGCAGCTACTCCCGCAATGAACAAAACATCTGCCGCATACTTGGGAACCCCTCTGAATTTAAATTGTCTATTATAGAAGTGTGTTCCATATTTTTTTTTTTTACCCTGAAAATTAAAGTAAATTTTTGGGGGTGTCCCGATTTTTTTTTTTTTTTTTTTTTTAGTTCTGCACTTTTTTTCGCCACCTATTTCAGTGGTGAAAAGTTATCCCCATTTTTTTTCAAAGACTTTTCGAACCTGCGAAAAGTCTTTGAAATTGATTACGGGGATAATTGAAATAGGCGAAAATGACGCCTATGACGCGAAAATGATACCGACTTTTTGCAGCCAAATTGAGTATGGCCTTTTATTCTCTATTGAGCAAGAGAATATAAAGCAGAGTGGTTGTTATGCTTAGACACTGAGAAAGTTTTCAAAATTCGTTAATGGGAAGATGTACAGTATGTGCCAGGAAGACTTCTGCTGATAATACTGTCAACCATACTAGTGATATATATTTTATTAAAATTATACCTCTCTTTATAAAGTGTGTTAGGAATATGTTTAAAAGGACCAACAACCAAATCAATCACCTTGGTATAGAAATGGATGCTAGGGTTCCAATTAAGGGCCATATTCAATTTGGGAGCGAAAAGTCAGTGCTGGAATTTTTGCTCCACATTGCAGCTTTTCCGAGGATAAAGTATTGGACGCGTACCCACTTTATCCACATATTCAATTAGGAAGCAGCAGAAACATGACCCGGTGGGAAGGTATCGCAAAAAATTTGGGAATTTTTGGGAAATGTCCCTGGGTCCCCCCTAAAGATGTCTAGACATGGGGGTTCAGTATGGGTACCCCCATTTTAGCCTGGTGAAGGAAGTCGGGGATTGTAATAGCCGTGGCAGGTGCATAAATGCGGCTATTGAAGAAGTGGTGAAGAATAGCACTGAGGTTTTTTTGGGGGAAAAATAACTTGTTCATTCAAATTTGGGGTACATGAAAATGAGTGCAAGCATATTTTAAAGTCCCTAAAATTATTTTTCCAAATTCTTCAAAAATGCACGTGCCGCTGCTCCGTCAATAAAGAAAACACCTGCCGCATATAAGGGAACCCCTCTGGATTTATTTTTGGCTGTTTTATAAGTGTGTTCTTTATTTATTTTTTTTAACCCCAAAATTAAAGGTAATTTTTTGGGGTGTCCCAATTTTTATTTTTTTATTTTTTGAAACATATCTTTTTTAGGGGACATTCCCAGGGGTGCAGGCTATATTTTTAAGCCTGCACCCCTAAACCCCAATTCTGCACTTTTTTTCGCCATGTAAAACAAGGTGAAAACTTATCCCCGTTTTTTTTCAAAGACTTTTCGCACTGGCAAAAAGTCTTTGAAATTGAATACGGGGATAATTGAAGCATGCGAAAATTACTTCATCGGCAATAATTTATCATCGATTCCAACTTTTTTGCAGCCAAATTGAATATGGCCCTAAGTATTACAACACAGAAATGGACAGTCTGCAATAAGATCCTACATTATAAATATCAAGGGTGATAGTTTAATAGACTGCCGAAGGGTGGACTGTCAAAGTCAAATACCAAAACCGAATGAAGTACAACAATAAATAACTTTCTGTATGTTTAAATCATATTTTATATTTTCCATATACTTAAATATAACGCATTGTTATATATTAGTGTTTATATTCTTTATGAACGTTGCACAATTTCCAACATAACTGTGTGTAAATATAGCATTACAATTCCATGTATGAAAATATATTTGATTTTATAAGTGATCACAGCTTTGCGAACATTTGTTTTATTCAACATTGCTTGTAATTACAGCTTATTTGGTAAATGCATATGGTTTTCCTAACCTGTTTTAACTATAAACTGTTAACTGCTACTTTTCCCTCTCTGAGTGGCGAGCTCCTGAGGACATGAGCACACATGGCTATGACAATGATGACAAGCAAGAGGTTACCACGACTCAGGAAGACAGTTGAAAACTTGGCCAGTTGCATTGTTTTTTTACCTGTAACCTATTGTATAGTGACCAGTTTATCTAAACTGTAATATGTGTTACTAAGGTTACTCCTATATTGTTTGCTCCCTATAAATTGTACCACACTGACCCAGCAAGTCAGTGCGTTCAGAATTGAAGTCTTGTGTTGGTGCCAATTACACAGGCGCATTGTATGGGCTGTACTCTTTGTATTTCTTTATGCAAATGTAGTACCTCCATAGAAACCTGTGGAACTACAGGTGCCAGCATGCTTCTGCAACCAGCAAGACTGAGGCATGCTGGACACAGCCCACCTCTACAGAAATTACAGGGACAACATGGGTTAATGCAGCTAGAGACAATACAATGTTGCAAGCTGCAAGCCTCCTTACCTTCCCCTGATTTTAATGCTCTGAGAGTGGGAATCCCAGGCATGGATGTTGCCCTGGACAGAGAAAGGTGTTAAATATGCCCTGCATCTGAAGAGAGCTGAGTAGTGCAGAAAAGAGCCAGTGTGAAGAGACAGTGTTGTTGATGAGCAGAGAAGGACTGATTAAGTAAAGAGGGAGTCCCAGCGACACTTATAACCACACAAGGGCAGAGGAGACTGCCATAGCAACAGGGAAAAGTCTCAGCACCCAGGCAAGAGCTAATGCAGAGAGGGAAGACCTGTCTGCACCTATAGAGTGACCCTGCAGCCTGATGCAGTAACGTGTGTGAGAGACCCGGTGAACCAGCACACCTAACAGGACTGAGTGAGCACCTACCCACACCGCCCAGTATTGTGTCCTGGCCCCTGACCAAGCCAGTAGTGAAGGGAGACACTAGTTTAGCTATGGGACAACTAATTTACCTTTAATTAAAAGGAAGCAGATTCCAGTCTGTGCTGCAGAACATTGCAAGCTTTTGATAAGACAGCACCTGAGTTATCCTAAGGAGAACAGTGTCCATGTCACTCAGGATCATTCCCACTACTGTGTCTTTTGGAGGAATTAATCTTGCATTTAAAGGCTTTATGTATATGCATATAGTGATATACATCCCTTCTTATATTGGGATCTCAAACCCTGAGCTCAGGTATACCGGAATTATATCCCAGGAATATTGTTACAGTGAACTGCCTTGGTGTTATATTACAGGATACTTACTAAATGAATAGTGATATTGCCAATATATCAGAAAAGTCATTCCTTTCTTAAATGTAATTTCTGAAAGTGATTTATACTATTGCGTATAATATTGGAAAGTCACTCATGTTATTACGTGATCCATGGTGCATGTAAAAGTGATTCATAGATTGAGTACAGTACACTGTGGGCAGTGTTCCTTTACTCAAATTCATTTCTTACAAATAAAATCACCTTACTGAGACCTTTCACACCACACTAGAGACTGGTTCTGTACTTCCACAGCTCCGCCATCATTAGCGAACCTGAAGTGGAAACAACTTGGCTGAAGAATCAAGAAGTTAGTGAATTGTATACACACCGTGATTATCCCTACTAGGGTATTACACAAATAAATCTTTTGGACATTGGAACTCCAATGATCTGGCTTCACAGTTATTTTACTTTAATAAGACGCAGTGGTGTGATGTTATGACAGACTGATATACAAGGATGGAGGGGCTGAGAGACGTAGGGGGAGGCTGATTAACACAGGGAGGAGGCTGAGAGACAGGGGGAGGCTGAGCGATACAGAGGGGGAGCATGAGAGACACAAGGGAGGCTGAGGGGCGCAGAGGGGTAGGTTGAGGGACACAGGAGGGGGTTGAGGCTGAGAGACATGGGGCTGGAGTGGTGGTGCAGGGGGCAGGAAGCTGTAAAGACAGGAGGCTAGAGTGATGGTACAGGAGGCTGTGCCCTACAGGAAGCTGGAAAGACTGGGCAGGAGGATGGAATGATAAGGCAGGGGGCAGGAAGCTGAAGACACAAGGTGCAGGAGGCTGTAAAGACAGGGGCTGAATAGACAGGAGGAAAGAAGCTGGAGAGATAGGGGGCAGGAGGCTATAATGAAAGGAGGCAGGAGTTATGGTGCAGGAGGCTGTGCCCTACAGTAAGCTATAAAGACAGGGGGCCGGAGACTGGAAAGACAAGAGACTGGAGTGACAGGGCAGGAGGCTGTAAAGTCAGGAGACTGGGGAGAAACAAGGAAAAGGAGGCTGGTGGGGATACAGGGGGCAGGAGGTGACACAGGGGGTGCAAATCTGGTTGAACCTCTGGTGTATGATGATGACATTGGTTACATTCCCACACAAACAGGCATACTCTGGACCATTGCATAGAAACTACCATATAGGTAAAGCTCCCAGGCACCAGAAATGGGTGGCGTGTCATGCTGACATGCCCCCATATCAGTGGCCATGGCCAGTTTTCCCGTGCACACCTTTATTGCGTGAATACAGTACCACTAAGAATTTTTCTACTTGCCCCATTACCTGGTACACACGTGACACCATAGATCGAGGAATGTTGAATGTCTGCACAACTTCGGAAATGGAATGTCCCATCCATCCGGCACCCACTATCATGCACTGGTCGAACTCCGATAATTCATGTAACCTTGCCATGAGAAGCCTAGCCTGTGTTCAACCTGACTCACAAGATGTCAGATTATAACTGTTGCAGGTCTGGGCATTTCCAAGACATTACAGTACGGTGCCACCACCTACCATTACCTTTACAGTGGGGATTCAGGCGGTCAGAATCCCGGCGCCGGCATCCTGACCACCGGAATGCCAAAGGTAAGTAGAGGGGTTGGGGGGAGAGTTAGGGTTAGGCACTATGGGTAGAAGGTTAGGGTGCGGGGAGGGGGAGGTTAGGTTTAGGCACTAGGGGGGAGATGAGGGTTAGGATACCGACCAACATGCTGGCATCGGGATTCTGACCGCCGGCATCCCATGATCTTCAGTGTATATTTGACCATGTTTTCAGACATGAAGGAAGGTGAATCGTACAGGGTGTCTGCATTTGGCCACCTGCAATACATTAGTACTTTTCCTGCCGTATAACAGAATACATTTTATCAAATGAAAATAAGTATTATGCAGTGTCACTTTATAGGCCAAATACAGTGGTGGCAAATGAGAAAAGGGCTAATATTTACATCAACAGTGAGGAGATTTTATTAGAGTACATAGGAAGTCACCTGACCTGGTTTAATTATGCATGCCCACAGAGGCAGTGCTGTTGTTGGTGTAGAATATTAAGAATGGTGGAAGGTCCATACACACTGCACTTTTGGTCCGATCTTGCCCAGTTGAAACAGCACATAAGATACGATCGTTTGCAGAGCCAGCCGCAGCCAATTTGGTGCCCTAGGCAATATTTCGGCTGGTGCTCCCTAGCAGATATATATACAGTATATATACACTATATATATATATATATATATATATATATATATATATATATATTAGGGGTGAGCAGGTTCGGATTTCTGAAATCCAAACCCCCCCGAGCCCCCCCGATCCGAGGCAGATCCGAGTCAGGCTCGACTTTTCCCGCCTGACTCGGATCTGAAATCGAGGCAAAACGTCATCATCCCGCCTTCCGGGTCTCGCAGGTTTTGGATTCTATATAATGTACCCGCGTCAGCGCCATTTTCTCACTCGGCTGTGGACAGTGAAGAGGGAGGGCTGGCTGGGCTGTGTAGTGTAGTGCAGTGTAGTGTTGTGCTGTGCTGCGCTGTGCTGCTATTGTCCATAGGGGCTGTGTTCACTCCTCCAAAGTCCATAGGGGCTGGCTGGACTGTGTTGTGCAGTCAGTTGTCCATAGGGGCTGTGTCCACTCCAAAGTCCTGTCCAGTGTCCCAGTCCTAAAGGGGTGCTGTAGTGTTGTCCAGGGGGTGCTCTGTCCATCAGGGGTGCTCCCCCCAGTGCAAAAAAAAATAATATTTTTTCTGTGTTTGTGAATTGTGTGCGCAGTAGCCGCACGTGCATCAACGAAGTAGCGCCAAGCGTGCGCCTGTGTCATAAGTAAAGGGCCGGCTGGCTTGACCATTAAAGGGTGCTGTAACCCCCAAAGTGCACTCCAAACCAAATAAAAAAATATTTTCTGTGTTTGTGAATTGTGTGCACTGTGGCTGCACGTGCATCAACAAAGGAGCAGCGCCAAGCGTGCGCCTGTGTCCCATAAGTAAAGGGCCGGCTGCTTGTCCGTTAAAGGGTGCTGTAACCCCCAAAGTGCACTCCAAAAAAATAAAAAACTATATTTTTTTGTGTTTGTGAATTGTGTGCGCAGTAGCCGCACGTGCATCAACAAAGTAGCGCCATGCGTGCGCCTGTGTCATAGGTAAAGGGCCGGCCGGCTTGACCATTAAAGGGTGCTGTAACCCCCAAAGTACACTCCAAACCAAAAAAAAAATATTTTCTGTGTTTGTGAATTGTGTGCGCAGTAGCCGCACGTGCATCAACAAAGTAGCGCCAAGCGTGCGCCTGTGTCATAAGTAAAGGGCCGGCTGGCTTGACCATTAAAGGGTGCTGTAACCCCCAAAGTGCACTCCAAACCAAATAAAAAAATATTTTCTGTGTTTGTGAATTGTGTGCACTGTGGCTGCACGTGCATCAACAAAGGAGCAGCGCCAAGCGTGCGCCTGTGTCCCATAAGTAAAGGGCCGGCTGGCTTGTCCGTTAAAGGGTGCTATAACCCCCAAAGTGCACTCCAAAAAAAATAAAAAACTATATTTTTTTGTGTTTGTGAATTGTGTGCGCAGTAGCCGCACGTGCATCAACAAAATAGCGCCATGCGTGCTCCTGTGTCATAGGTAAAGGGCCGGCCGGCTTGACCATTAAAGGGTGCTGTAACCCCCAAAGTGCACTCCAAACCAAATAAAAAAATATTTTCTGTGTTTGTGAATTGTGTGCACTGTGGCTGCACGTGCATCAACAAAGGAGCAGCGCCAAGCGTGCGCCTGTGTCCCATAAGTAAATGGCCGGCTGGCTTGTCCGTTAAAGGGTGCTGTAACCCCCAAAGTGCACTCCAAAAAAAATAAAAAACTATATTTTTTTGTGTTTGTGAATTGTGTGCGCAGTAGCCGCACGTGCATCAGCAAAGTAGCGCCAAGCGTGCGCCTGTGTCATAGGTAAAGGCCCGGCTGGCTTGACTGTTAAAGGGTGCTGTAACCCCCAAAGTGCACTCCAAACCAAATAAAAAATATTTTCTGTGTTTGTGAATTGTGTGCACTGTGGCTGCACATGCATCAACAAAGGAGCAGCGCCAAGCGTGCACCTGTGTCCCATAAGTAAAGGGCTGGCTGGCTTGTCCGTTAAAGGGTGGTGTAACCCTCAAAGTGCGCTCCACAAAAAATTTAAAATTCTCCTTTTTTTTCTGTCTTTGTGAATTGTGTGGGCTGTAGCTGCACCTGCATCCTCAAAGCAGCAGTGCCAAGCGTGCGTCTGTCTGTTAAAGGGTGGTGTAACCCCCAAAGTGCACTCCAACAAAAATAAAACATTTTCTTCTGTGTTTGTGAATTGTCTGCACTGTACGTGCATCCTCAAAGCAGCAGTGCCAAGCGTGCGTCTGTCTGTTAAAGGGTGGTGTAACCCTCAAAGTGCGCTCCACAAAGGATAAAAAATTCTTTTTTTTCTGTCTTTGTGAATTGTGTGCACTGTAGCTGCACGTGCATCAACAAAGGCACAGCGCCAAGCGTGCGCCTGTGTCCCATAAGTAAAGAGCCGGCTGGCTCATTTCTTAAAGGGTGGTGTAAACCACAAAGTGCACTAGTCTCCAACAAAAATAAAAAATAATTTTCTGTGTTTGTGTGCGCCTTAGCCGCACGTATATATCAATATAACATAAATGGAGGACCAAACTTTCTCCGATAAAAATAAAATAGGGAAAGATCAAGAACCACTTCCTCCTAGTGCTGAAGCTGCTGCCACTAGTCATGACATAGACGATAACATGCCATCAACGTCATCTGCCAAGGCCGATGCCCAATGTCATAGTAGAGGGCACATACAATCCCAAATGACAAAGTTCAGGAAAATGACCTTAAAAAAAACATTTAAATCATCTGAAGAGAAACGTAAACTTGCCAATATGCCATTTACGACACGGAGTGGCAAGGAACGGCTAAGGTCTTTCCCTATGTTCATGACTAGTGATTCAGCTTCACATGACGATGGAAGCCCTCCTCCCGCTAAAAAAATCAAACGAGTTAAGCTGGCAAAAACACAGCGCAGAACTGTGCGTTCTAAGAAGATATCACAAATCCCCAAAGCGAGTCCAAGTGTGGTGGCGGTTGCGATGCCTGACCTTCCCAGCACTGGACGAGAAGAGGTGGCTCTTTCCACCATTTGCACGCCCTCTGCAAGTGCTGAAAGGAGCACCCACAGTCCATTTGCTGATATGCAAATTGAAGATGTCACTGTTGAAGTACAACAGGATGAGGACACTGGTATAGCTGGCGCTGAGGAGGAAGTTGGCGAGGAGGATTCTGATGGTGATGTGGTTTGTTTAAATCAGGCTCCGGGGGAGACAGTTGTTGTCCATGGGATGAAAAAGCGGTCATGCCTGGGCAGAACACCAAACATTCCACCTCTTTGGTCTGGCAATATTTCTATCCAAATCCGGACAACAACTGTCTTGCCATATGTACCATATGTAAAGGTGAAATAAGTAGGGGTAGGGACGTTAACCACCTAGGAACATCCTCCCTTATACGGCACCTGCAGCGCGTTCATAAAAAGTTACTGTCAAGTTCAGAAACTTTGGCTAAGAACGTAAGCAGTCCAGGGACACCTAAATCCCGTTGTCCTGTTGTATCTAAGCGCCTGCAAACCACACCGTCAACTCCCTCCTCGTCAATTTCCTCCTTAGTCAGGATCTTGCCTCCATAGAGCCAGTTTGTGCAGGGACAGATTAACTGCCAGCTTGTTTTGTGGGGGCCCAAACGAACCAATCATTTCAGCCACAGTTGTGTGGCAGACCCTGGCGCTGAAATTATTGGTTTGTTAAAGTGTGCATGTCCTGTTTATACAACATAAGCGTAGGTGGGAGGGCCCAAGGACAATTCCATCTTGCACCTCTTTTTTTTCTTTGCATTATTTACAGTTTGGGGCCTAGTTTTTCAAACTGCCATCCTGTCTGCCACTGCAGTGTCACTCCTAGATGGGTCACGTGTTTGTGCCGCCCACTCGTGTCGCTTAGCATAGTCATCCAGCTACCTCGGTGCAACTTTTTGGACATAAAAACACTATTGTGAGGTGTGAGGTGTTCAGAATAGACTGGAAATGAGTGGAAATTAAGGTTATTGAGGTTAATAATAGCATAGGAGTAGAAAAACCCACAAATTCTGTGATTTTAGCTGTTTTTATGCTTTTTTTAAAAAAAAATACAGATCCAAAACACAAAAACCAGAACCCAAAACACGTAAGGGTGGTTTTGGCTAAACCAATCCAGATCCAAAACACGAAGAAAGATCCAGATCCAAAACCAAAACACAAAACACGAAAAGTGACTGGCTTTGGATTTGGATTTGGATTTTTTACAAAAATGTACAAAAAAAGCTAAAATCACATAAATTGTTTTTTTTTCTTCCTAGAGTATTATTAACCTCGATAACATTAATTTCCTGTCATTTTTACAGTCAATTTAGACCACGTCACAGCTTATAATATTGTTTTCACCATTATTGGCCAAAGGTAGCAATGAGCTGACTAGTTACTAAGCGACAAAGCAGTGGCACAGACACCACAGTATAAAGCACATCTATGACACCTTGCCACACAGCAGTGGCAGAAATGAAAAGTAGTGCACCCACACAGTGGGGTACGGCCAGCAGAGTCACAGTACTTGTATACACAGCTACGGCACAAGGAGTCACAGTGCACAATCTTATACACATTAAACCGCACATAGGGCCTGATTCAGACCCGGACGCTCATAGCTGCCGATGGTTCGCATTGTGTGCATGCGTATGCATCACAGTGCGCGTGCGAGAGCCAATCAATTAGATTAGTGCGCTCGTAGCACAAAGACAAAGCGCTAGCTTGAGTGATAGATAGTGCCATTTGTGGGTGCTAATAGGGGAAGGTGCTTGTGAACGGAGGAGTGGTGGTGCGAACGCAGGCGTGTCTGGCCGTCAAAACGGCGTTTAAAGGGCAAGCATCATTAGCATGGAGGCATCATTGTACATGTCACCTGGTTGTATTTCAGTAAGCAGTGATCGCAGTGCTTGCGGTGGGCGTCTTTATACACCTGTGTTCGCTCACTGCAGTCACTTTCTAAGACATAGAGGGCGTCCTTACGCCACACAGTGCGATCGCGGTATTTGCATACCCGCCCCTTTTGGCCGCGAGCAATCGCGGCTTAGCGTCCGGGTCTGAATCAGGCCCATAGTGCCCCTGATTCACATTACACCATAAAGTAGTGTCTCTTATTTATGTTACAACACACAGTAGTGCCCCTTTTACACAATGTCCACATTAGTGACCCTTATACACAAAGCCCACAGTAGTAATGCCCCTTATACAATGCCCACAGCAATAGTGTCCCTTACATAATGCCCCTAGCAGTGGTGTCCCTTACACAATGCCCTCAGTAGTAGTGCCTCCTATGCAGTTGCCTCAGTAGTATGATCCGAGTCAGGCGGGGAACACCTCCGATGTTCAGAGCATATACATATGTTATATATAATATATGTGGCCTGTTGAAAATATTTATATATATGTGCATACAAACATATATACACACATAAATACATAAATATCCCCTCAAGATCCAACATATTATTATAATTAGAAAAAAACGTGACTAGAATTTAGGTTGTCTACCTTGTTCTTATCTCTCTCAGGTGACAGGTCTCAAGGTCTTAGTCAGTTATGAGGAGGCTGCTCTGCAGTGCCAGATTACCAGCAGTGTGGAGTGGGTGTTTTCCTCAGGGCCCATACACATGGGGGGCCCCCACATATAGGCCTTACTGCAGCACACTGGATCAGAGATCCTGCACAAAGTGCAACTGTGCAGTGCAGCTGGAACTTGGAGAGCAGCATACCTGCAATGGGTTGGGTATGAAATCCCGGCAATCAGGATGCCTGCTGTCAAAAGATCGACAGCATAATCCCAATGCTGAGAATACCAACAGGGAAGAGGTAAGTACCCTAACCATCCCTCCTTAACCCTCTTGTTGTGCACCCTAAACCTAACCCTCCCTACCTCGCACCCTAACCCTCCCTGTTAGGGCCTAAACCTAACCCTCGCCCCCACTGCCTAAACCTAACCCTATACCCCCCAGGGTGCCTAAACCTAACCCTCCTCCCTCCATGGCTAAACCCTGCTGTGCCTGTGTGTGCTAACACTGTCAGCTTTGGAAGAGGTAAGGTGTGACAACATACAGCACAGAGCAGGTTCGGTGGTACTCTATATGCACGATGCAGGGAGGGCTTGTGAATCCTCCCATAGCACTTGTCACCCCTTGCAGTCCTAGCTCTGGTCCCCTCGGCCCCTTTATGTGCACCTTAAGCTCCTGTACCCTCCCAATTTACCAGTGTGTGTGTGTGTGTGATATATATATATATATATAATATATATATGCGCACACATACTGTATATAATAAGAACCAAACAGCCCGGCACTCTGGGGACCCCTCTGGGTAACTCCTGCTCTGGTGCCTTCCTTAGGAGGGAAGCACCTCCACATACATCCAAAACAAAATACGGCAGCACTCACAGGCTTCAAAAAGCATGAAAATGTAATTAAACATAGTGCAAATCAATGTTTCGGGAGCAAGTCCCCACAGGATGAAGAAGGGGACTTGCTCCCCGAAACATTGATGATTTGCACTATGTTTAATTACATTTTCATGCTTTTTGAAGCCTCTGAGCGCTGCCGTATTTCGTTTTGGATACACACATATATATATACACACACACATACAACGCGATTCGGAGGTCGGCACTCCTAATAATAATCCAGCCACCAGGGTGCACAAAATCCTGAAAGAGCATGGCACAAGGGCAGGACACTCCACATACACTGTTGATATAGGCAGCACTCCACGGAATAAACAGATCCAGACAATGTGCTTAACGGGCGCATCTGAAACATTGCCCGTTAAGCACATTGTCTGGAGCTGTTTACTCTAGTGGTGTGCACCGGGTGTCCATCTGGGCTGGTGCAGAACTGCAGATACATCTGGGCTTGTGCTGTGTCCATCTGGGCCCAAGTTCTGGACTCCAAAAAAAATCTATCAAAATGTCTTTTATATTTTTCTGTGTGTGTGTGCGCGTGCGTGTTAGGCTTAACCGCAGTACCGCACAAGATCCAGCCAGCAATGCAAGTTGCAAGCTAGTGCTGCCCGACTCCAGTCGTGATCAATCTGTGCTCTGGGCCCAAGTTCTGGAGCATAAAAAAATCAAAATCAATTGTTTTTTTTCCAATAATTGTCTGTGTGTCTGGGCGTGTTAGGCTTAGCCGCACAAGATCTAGCAAGTCGGCAACGCAACCTAGTGCTGCCCGACTAAGTCGTCATCAATCTGTGCTGTGGGCCCAAGTTCTGGACCCGAAACCCCCCCCCCCAAAAAAATTGTCTTTTATCTATTTATTTTCTGTGTGTGTGTGTGTTAGGCTTAGCCACACAAGATACAGCAACGCAACCATGTGCTGCCCGACTCCAGTCATCACCAATCTGTGCTCTGGGCTGAAGTTCTGGACCCGAAAAAAAAAATAGTGTCTTTTGTATATTTTTTTTCTGTGTACGCACGACTGCACGTGTGTGAATTTTGTAACCGCACCTTGGATACACGATCGGTGCTTGTGACACTGCTTCAAGACCGCAGAAAATATGGAGGGCTGTCACGTGACAGGAGAGCAAGGCCAAGAACCACATGTTGTAGCTGCCGCCAGCAGTCATCATGATAATGCAAGGCCGTCAACTTCCTTATCCTCTTTGAAGGCCCATCCCTTCAATCCTCAAGGGTATGTCAACCATCATCTTTGCACAGTCCTCAACTCTATTAATAATTATATCAATCAGTTTTGAGCCAGCAAGCTGGATGCAACCTTTTGGCCCTTTAACTAGATGAAAAAAATCAATATTGTGAGCTGTGAGGTCACCAAAATTGACTGGAAACGAGTGGAAATAAATGTTATTGAGGTTATTAATACTGTAGGAACAAAAAAAGGCACATTTTATGTGATTTTAGCAGTTTTTTTTTATTTTTTAAGAAAAAAATCCAGATCCAAAACACGAAAACAAAACACCAAGGAAAAAAATCCAAAACCAGATTCAGATCCAAAACCAGGGGAGATCCAGATCCAAAACCAAAACACGAGGGTCGGCGCACATCTCTAGTTTTGGATCTGGATTGGTTTTGCCAAAACCACCCTTCCGTGGGTTCTGGGTTTTGTGTTTTGGATCTGTATTTTTTTGGAAAAAAGTATAAAAGCAGCTAAAATCACAGTATTTGGGTTTTTTTTTTGTCTCCTACGCTATTATTAACCTCAATAACATTAATTTCCACTCATTTCCAGTGTATTCTGAACACCTCACACCTCACAATATTGCTACTAGATGAGGCTAGGTGTATAACTGCTGAACCCTGTACATTGCTATTGTGCTCAGCTTTGTATTTGGCTTGCCTTTTACAAAGTATGTTCTACCAGGAAGTGTGTGCTACCTACCTGCATTCTATCCTGTTCCTGAAGTCTGTGCTGATGCATCCCTATCAGTATAAAGTGTTGGTCGCTCAAGCTGGGGTCAAGTTGATCCAGGAGAGTCCCCAGCGAAGGAGGACGAGAGCATGCTGGACCAAGGAGTGGCTGCTGCAAAGGGATACACCCTCTCACATGTCCCTGCTGATGGAGATCAAGGAGAACAACCCCGACGACTACCGCAACTACCTGCACATGGATGCCGACACTTTCCAGAAGTTGCTGAGTATGGTGACCCCCCACATCCAGAGGCAAGACACAAAGTGGCGGAGGGCAATCCCTGCTGAAGAGAGACTAGTGGCTACCCTGAGGTACCTGACTACAGGAAGGTCACTGGAAGACTTGAAGTTTGGGACCCTCATCTCCGCTCAGTCCTTGGGCATCATCATCCCGGAGACCTGCAAAGCTATCGTTAAAGTGCTGCAGTACCAGTATTGCAAGGTAATAAAAAAAAAACACTACACATTTGTTTCTTGTGAAAGAAAAAAAGTATTTATTTATTTATTTTTTTGAAACTCTTTATATAACTGTGTTGACAGCCAATAAGGCTGCATTAACAAGACTGTGCCAACAACACTGCACAGTAGTAAATAACTTTTTTTTTTTTTAATATATCTATTTTACATTATGTATATAAAATGTAGAAAACAGCATTATCACCTAATTTTATCAATCACTATAGGTAGGCTGCTGTATGTTATACTGCGGGTCAGACACCAGATTGAACAGGCCAATACACACATGGCACAAGTGCAGATTGTGGCCCGGCTTCCATCAATCTGTACTTGCACCATGTGTGTAGTGACCTTGTACAATCAGCGTCATCACCACGGTGTACCATACAGCACCTATTGGGAGTGATAAAATTTGGTGATAGGTCATTTTTTTTTATTATTGTTGCCTGTACTATCACAAAATTTTATAAATTCCTATAGGTAGGCTGCTGTATGTTATACAGTGGGTCAGACGCCAGATTGAACTGGCCAATACACACATGGCACAAGTACAGATTGTGGCCCCAGCTTCCATCAATCTGTACTTGCGCCATGTGTGTAGTGACCTTGTCCAATCAGTGTCATCACCAGCCTATACCATACAGCACCTATTGGGAGTGAAAAAATGTGGTGATAGTATAGTACAGAAAACAATAATAAAAAAAAATACCTAACATTTACGAATAACGGGGCAAATCATCCTCTATCTCTAGCAGAGCAGTATAAATAGTCTGGCTTGTGGGTGGGGTACTACGTGGGGGAGTAACCTCTAACTGGGCTGGGGGCCTCACATAGGCAGTTGGGGCAGGTAAATACAGAAGTGGGTCTGCAATGTAAGTTGACCCATGTAAATTACTATTTAGTGACCATATTAATAGCTCATACATGAGCATTTGGAAATTTATCTTTGTTGGGTCATCCATTTTGCGCATTCTACTGTTGCTATGCGCTGTGAAATCACCAATGGCATCCGGCTGTTTTTGTAGGATGCGTTCCGCTAGTTGCAGAAATATGTCCTCCTGCTCTGTGTACTGCTGCTGCTTTTCCCCTGCTTTTTCTTTTTTCTTGGGGGAGGTGCAGAACATGATGGGGGGGTAGACTGGTTGTTGGCACTGGGGAAGAACTATCCACCTCGCTGTTCCTGATCAAACTTATGTCCGGCGAGGAGGACATATCAGGCTCTTGGGTGGGAGTCGATATAGGAAAAAAAATGGAGAAACAATATTATAGTCATGTTTTAACCCATTTTTTACTAGGAGTGGAAGAGCATCGCTGAATAGTTTGAACAACGTTGGAATTTCCCAAACTGCAGAGGAGCCTTCGATGGAAAACACATAAGCATCAACCCACCTGCCAACACCGAATCATATTACTACAACTACAAAGGCTTCTTCAGCATCGTTCTCATGGCAGTGGTGAATGCCAACTATGAATTTTTGTTTGTGGATGTTGGCAAAAATGGCTGTGCTTTGGATGGTGGGTCCTTCAAACAGATGGCATTCTACCAGAGACTCACCAACAAAACCCTCAACTTGCCGTCACTGGACGAGACACAGCACAGCCTAAATTATGTTTTCGTTGCAGACAAGGCTTTTGCTTTACATGAACATGTGATAAAGCCATTTGCACAGAGGGGCCTGACCAGACAGAAGAGGATCTACAACTATCGTCTATCCCAGGCACGACACATTGTGGAAAATCCACAGCTAGACCAGAAAATGCAGGACATCTGGAGGAGATTGCCCAGTTTACATCAGTGTCTGCACCTCCAATTTCAATAACATCAATCACACGTGCCAAAGAAGTGAGGGAGGAGTATATGGCCTATTTCGGACCAGTTGCGGTGTGATGGCAGGAGGACTGTCTGTGAGATAACTGACTATAGTGGACAAATAGAATTGATCTAAAATGTTTTGGTTTATGAACTGTGGGCCTGATTCAGACCCGGACACTAAGTTGCACTCTCACACAGCTAAAAGGGGCCGGGTATGCAAATGCCGCGATTGCACTGTCTGGTGAATGGACGCCCTATATGCCTTAGAGAGCAATGGCAGTGAGCGCACGCCGGAGTATAAAGACGCCCACTTTTCTCTCTTAACACACGTCATCTCCAGGAAGTGTATGAACAATCGGAACCATCGAGAGCCATCGGAGCTGCACGCAGCGCTTGAGGTAGACATTATCCCGCCGCAAGCACTGCAATCAGTGCTGGCTAAAAAACAACCAAGTGACTTGTACAATGATGCTTTTTTGCTAATTATGCACACCCCTAAAACGCTGTTTACATGCCCACACACGCCTGCGTCCGCACATCCACTCCCCTGTTCACAAGCACCTTCCCCTGTTACAACCCACAAACGCCGCTGTCTCTCAAATTAGCGTCCAGTCTGTGTACTACGAACGCACAATTCCCGGCCACAGTGACTGGTTCATGCATGCTTATATTGACACATATGCATGCACAAATGTGCGATAATCGCCCCTAGCGTGCGTCCGCAGATTAACGAATGGATCTGAATTAGGCCCTGTGTCTCTACTTACCAAAAATTCCTCAGATAGTCCACTCACTACTGCCGACTCTTCTCCCTCTTGCTCGGCCATCAGGATGAAAGACTGGCGTTGTGGCTCCTGATCGCTGATGTAGCTTATCAAGTGATAGTACCAAAGCGTTGGATGATACACATTGTCGGTGCCTGCTCCGGAGCTTTTTGAATTGTCCACTTTCTTCTTCTCCTTGACGTAGACCGTACGCGGGTTGTGGATTTTCTGGCTGACTATTTTCAAGTCAGCATCCGCAATTAACTTTTTGGTGTACTTCAACAACACCTCTAAAGCTGCCAATTTCTGAGACTTATTATGGTATTGTCTACAGCTTATGCGCCATAGACATTTTTTGGACTATAGGATCTCGAGGAATCCAGTTTACAAGCTCGCGCTCACTATCCATAGACATTCCTAGGAAGAATAAAAAATAAGGACATATACATTTTTAAGTATTATTGTAAATAGTTTTGTGATTTTTAATGTTGTTTATTTGTACAGTTTTAAAGATATTTAATATGTGTTTTTTTACACTATTTTAATGTGTTTTTAATTGTATTTTTATATGTTTTTTTTCAACAGGAATGTAATGTATTTTTAATTGTATGGTAATATGGTTTTATTACAGTATTTTAATGTGTTCTTAATTGTATTGTAATATGGATTTTTTTTACAGTATTTTAATGTGTTTTTAATTGTATTTTTATATGTTTTTTTTAACAGGAATGTAATGTGTTTTTTATTGTATTTTTATATGTGTTTTTTAAACAGGAATGTAATGTGTTTTTAATTATATTGTAATATGGTAATTTACAGGATTTTAATGTGTTTTTAATTGTATTTTTATGGGGGTTTTTCTATAGGAATGTAATGTGTTTTTAATTGTATTGTAATATGTTTTTTTTACAGGTTTTTAATATAAATGTTTAGGCTGATGTAATAGATTTGTTTATGTTGTTGCAATATATTTGTTTATGTTGTTACAATACATTTGTTTATGGTGTTATATTACAACATAATAAAGAAATATATTACAGCAATTGTTGAAATATATTTTATTTTGTTGTAATAGAATTTTTTTATGTTTTTGCAATGTATTTGTTTATCTTGTTGTAATATATTTGTTTTTGAATTTTTAATATATTTGGAGTATTTTCATATTTTCTAGGTATTTATTAGGTGGCCGTGACATTGGTGGGCAGTGAGTGGGAAGGTGGGTGGCGCACATTGGTGGACATCGGAGGTTAATGCATGACCCAGCCACCGCTCGCCTCATTTTGGCGGGCGGTGGCTGGGTCATGCATTTATAGGTGGGTGGCACACATTGATGGGTAAGTGGGTGGCACACATTCGTGGACATGGAAGGTTAATGCATGACCCAGCTACCACCTGCCTCATTTCGGCGGGTGGTGGCTGGGTCATGCATTTATAGGTGGGTGGCACACATTGGTGGACATGGGAGGTTAATGCATGACCCAGCCACCGCCCGCCTCATTTCAATAGGTGGTGGCTGGGTCATGCATTTATAGGATGCAATAACAATATCGTTCATTGTTAGATCGTTTATATCGTCCATTTTTTAGCCCATCCCCACCCCCAAACGATTGACGATGCTCGAACACGGATGGACCATAACGGCCATCGCCCCTGCATGCAGTCCAACGATCGCGGGTCCCTATAGTAACCTGGTCGATATCGACCAGGTTACTATAGGGACCCGCGATCGTTGATCGCAGGTCGTTAAGTCGTTTGGGGGTTGGTGCTGTTCTGGATGTTCAATTATGATCATCCAGCACATGCAGGATGATCAGACAATGATATCTTTATTGTTGTCTGATCTGACTGTGTGTATACACCATTAGAGATGTAAAGGTTACATTTACCACAGTAACAAAAAGTTAATAAGTAACTCCTTGCAGCTGCATTCCTAGTTTACAGGAGATTCACAAGCTCTACACTAAAATGGGCATCTGTACTCTGGACTTATTATGTAACCTAAAATGTGCATACAGGACAAAGTGTACATTTCTCACAGGGATCTACCTATTGACTTCATATCTTTCCTGTAGAATTATATCTAGTAAATGGGGAGAGATCATATTTAGGTATAGAAGACTGAGGAACAATAAGGACTGAGGGCCTAATTCAGACCCGCTCGCGAGCGTTGAGCTCTTGCAAGCGGGTCGATGTTGTCCAAGTGCGCATGCGCACGACGGACCCGGCCCCGTCGTGCGCATGCGCGAGACCCGAATAACGACGGCCAAGCCGTCGTTATGGGTCTCGCACCAAAGGGGGCGTGCTGTTGATGGTGATTGACAGCACGCCCCCTTTGGTGGGCGTGCCGGGGCGTGGCTGCCCAGACGGAGGCGTTCCCATGGGAGCGCCTACCGTCTGGGGCCGGCCCCACTGACATCACTAGTGATGTCAGTGGGAGTGCTTTTGGCTCTGATAGAGCCAAATGCACTCCAGGGCTTGCGGCAGCGAGACCCTACCGCAAGGGTCTCGTCGCAAGCCCGATGGTCGCGATGGTCTTGACCATCGTGACCATCATTTTGGCCGCTCGCTATAGCTGTGGGTGGTCACCCACAGCTATGCGAGCGGCCAGGAGGCCGCTCCAAAAAGGATGAGGGACGGCCCTAATTCAGAGCAAGCGCTCTGTCAGAGCGTCAAACTCTGAATCAGGCCCTGAGCATGCACATAAAATAAATCATTCTCTCCAGTACCTCATACCAGATGTATTGCTCTAAGTATTCTCAGACATTTATGGCCACATCCAGAGGCATCTAGAGGAGATTTAAACAATAGTTCAACTCAGCGATTTTCAACCTTTTTCAACTTGCGGCACACCGAATTTAAAAATTGATAAAACACACAATCAAAAAAACAAATATATCCCCCGTGGAAAAAATACACAAACATAGGTCCACACAGAAAAAAAAACACACATTGGCCCCACAGAAAAAAACAGACATTGGCTGCCAAAGAAAATAAAAACAAAGACATCGGCCGCCAAAGAAAAAAAATCAGACATTGGCCCCCACAGGAAAAAATTCAAAGACATTAGCTCCCACATGAAAAAAACTCAAAGGCATTGGCCCCCACAGAAAAGAAAAAAATCAAAGACATTGGCCGCCAAAGGTAAAAAAAAATCAAAGACATTGGTCCCACAGAAAAAAAAATCAAAGACGTGCCCCACAGAAAACAAAGAATAAAACTCAATTATTGCCCCAATCCACAACAAAAGACTTGCCTGACCAGTCAGGTCACCCAGCAGTCAGTGGTGTGTAGCCTCAGCCACACTCAATCACTTATTGCACAGTGCAGAGCTAAAGCAGTGAATGCGGGCAGGACAGCGCCACTTTTCATAGGTCACGGCCCGAAGTTAAACAGGGGTTCTCCGGCTGCACGCTTGAGGACCACTTGCGCACACTAGTGTGACACAGCACAGCGGTTGAAACTTGCTGGTTCATCTGGTGGCAAGTCTGGGACACTGTGAGAGAATATGCAGTATGGAAATAGAGTCCCAATTTTACAGAGGAGTTAATTTTAGATTTATGTGAGTTATAAAAACCCAAAATGCAGTTAAATGTGCATCAACAGTACAACAGCATAAAGACTCTACAGGAGAATCGAGTAATTCTTATACTTACCTGTTTATTCATTGTTCATACACTGTGCTCATAATATAAGGGAAAATATATTTTCTCCTTGAAAAAAAGCATTTTAACAGTGTTGGCATTATAACTTTAAACATGACGGTAAAGTATCATGTTTAAAGTTATAATGCCAACATGGTTAAAATACAACCGTCTCATTTTCACTGTCATCATAATGCTTGTCGACTAAATTATTGCTTCCCATTAATACTGTATATTTCACATAGTATACTGTTTCTATTTTTGGATGATATGATAAAAAAGTAATCATGAACAAGTGTTTCTCTTCTAGCTTTGCACATTAGATGGCTGGATAATGAAGTTGTAATGAGATTAGAGCTAGAGCACATCACAGTTTTTTATTGATTGATTTTATTAATCTTTGATTGGATGCTGAAGGTATAAATAGTATGTACCAGAAACCCGATGACTCCCTGATGAAATCGCCTTTGTTTTTTCTTTCACCCTGAGCGGCTTCCACACCCTGGATGCATCGAGTGCAGCATGAGCCTTCCCAGTTAGTGCTTTTGCCAAGACCCTACAGCAGTCAGTATTTACTTGCCTGTAAGCAGGGGCAGAACTATGGGAGACAATGGAGGCACCTGCCACCGGGCTCCAGCTCTGAAGGGGTGCTTCCTCCATTGTCCTCAATATATTCACCCCACTTAAGGCTGTAACTATGTACCTGGAGTGTAACCGTCATGGCCGCCCAATACATGGCACCCCTTCCCAGCGCCTGAGAAGCCACCATACACTAGTGGAGAGCTCCATGTCAGCCCATC
Organism: Taudactylus pleione; assembly: GCA_031769625.1. NCBI lineage: Eukaryota > Metazoa > Chordata > Amphibia > Anura > Myobatrachidae > Taudactylus > Taudactylus pleione. Next base: position 32,455,814 of record JAUIMM010000031.1, on the reverse strand, counting down.
AGCTGCTGCCTTCGTCTATCTATAGCCTGTCTGCATGCAAATTGCTACAATACAGTGTCAGTAGCTGTTACGGAGGGGGGGGGGCACCAAATTATAACTTGCCTCCGGGCATCTGGGATGAACTTACGCCACTGCCTGTAAGATCTCTATATATTGTAAGTGTGAGAGCAGGGCCCTCTTACCTCTTTGTCTGTTATTGCCCAGTCTTGTTTTACAACTGTTTTGTCCCAAACTGTAAATCACAACTGAATATGCTGGTGCTAGATAAGTAACTGTTAATTAATAATAGCTGTGTGTACTGACTGTAACTGTGTCAGGATCTGAGATTTGTTTTGTGGTTACGAAGAAGGGACCAAGGTATGATTATGGTTGGAGGGTGCGTGGAGAAAACTGGGAGGTACTGTATGAGCGAGTTTCTCTTCATACAGTAAGAACATGGGTAAAAGCACAGAAGGCAGACAGTACTTCAGGATGTAGCACTGGATGAGCGGACGGCTCTATAGTAGGAGAAGGAAAGTTCTGTAGCAATGTGAACTGTAGGTGATGCAAGTGAGCACTTGCTAAAAGGAGGTAGAGAAAGGTGGAAAGGATGCAGGACATACTGGTACTTTGTACAACAACAGTGGATGGAAGATACTTGTGGAGTCAAACTCTGAAAGCTGCCATCAGGAACAACAGGCAGGAGTCATCAGAAGTCGTACTGGCAATGAGTTATGGCCAGGGAGAGACTTATACAGGGCACCCTGACTGTGGATTGGATACAGGAGTCATGTGCTGGAGATCTGGAGCAGGATAGGAGGAACCGTGTCTGGCTCTGAGCAAGATGGCGGCCCCCATGTCCTGGAGGTGCCGGCTCCAAAGAAAGTAAACAACCATCTGAGTGGTTCTTTAAGCTGGGAACATGTCTGACGGTTACTGTGAGTGATGTACTGGTAGACGGCAGCACCAATTGGTGCATATACGGGTTTTGTGTGTCTGGTCCCTGACAAACTGACGTTCTTTTACTCAATTACATTGCTGTTATGGATGGAGATGGATTAATGCTGGAATTATTCAATACAATAGATGGCTGAATAATTTGGGTACTAACCAGCAGCGGTTCCTGCCCTCTTACCTGAGGGGGGCTGCCACTGGTGCTGGTTTGGGTCTCGGCGCCTGCTCAATGAATCTGGCAGGCATCGGGACTGGGTTATGCACACGCTTAGCACCAGCTTCTCGGGGCAACATTGTTTGCAGCCTGAGAAGCCCTGTAAGGCTGCCTGAAAGGCAGAGCAGCGGCTTCCGCTGGAAGCCACTCTCTGCTGATCGCAGCCTGGACTGGCAGTCCCAGGGAGAGGAGTCACCTCCCCCTGGCTGCCTGTCTTCAGCGTGACTGGCAGGTGGCGCTTCCAATAGGAAGCCACCTCTAGTCACAGTGAAGCCACTGCAGTCACAGACTGCACTGGCTCACTGAAGTGGCGGATTTTACTGGGAGTGGGGGCTGCAGCCTCGCAGCTCCTAGGTAAGATCCGCCACTGGTACTAACCACTAACACAGCTGACACAACCTCTAGCATTCAAAAGCTGCGTGGACTACAATATATGGCTCACTGGTGAATGAATATGGATGTAAATGATCTAACATCAGAAGACTGACAGCATAATTTGTTAGCTACTAATACAGTTCTTTATAATAAAAATGTGTTTTTTTGTGCACTCTTATTTACCAATCCAGTGGAATATTTTATTAATATATGTGGATTCAGCTGTGGATAATCAGTTACATGGACTTTATGTGATTGCCAGCAAGTGGAATATACAGTATATCACATAACTGGATTCAATACAGAGCAATCAGAGATCCATTTACATCTGCAGTATACATACTAATTTGCACATAAAAGGGCCTATTTATTAACATTATTTTTACTAAAATAATGTGAAAAAGAGTGTTTTCACACTCTTTTTACATTATTGTAGTTTCACATACATTTACTAAAGGGCAATTGGAGTAGAATTTGTAAAATTCCACTCCAAGTCCTAATTATCACATATTTTTAGTAAGCAGATCGCATTTCCCATAATTGTAAAAATAAACTGTGAAAAAATACCAGGGGAAGCCCTGTGATAATAATGCCACCTGGAGATGGCGTTATCCAGGGTTTCCCCCGGTGCCCCGACTCCTGCTGTGCTCTAACAGGCATAGCAGAACTGTGTAAATAGACCACAAGCTGAACACATGGGGGGGGTTGCGGTAGCCGGCAGCGGTGGCGCATGCGCAGACACATTCTCCCTGTATTTTTCAAAAAAATACAGGGAGAAGTGTTCGGACGGGATTCTCAGGGACAGAGCTTTATCGCAAAGGGATGTTTGATAAATTCCTATGATATTTCCTAAATTCACAATGCAAATATAGTCAGAAATATCAACTACAACCACATTTTAAATGTGGATTGTAGTAAATAGGGCCTACAGAGTGATTATATATAATTGTTTGGTACTCATTTGTTTTATATGTACTAAATTGATGTAATTGTAATGCTGTTTTTTTTTTTTTTTTTTTTAAGAAACGTGAAGTACTGGATAGTCTGCATGCATTAACTTAGAGTTGTACACATTAAGGTTTGATGAATGCATTTAAAACACAATTGAAAATTTCAGGTGCAAAAGGAAGATATATATATATATATATATATATATCAGCTGGTCTTTAGAAAACACAACTCTGAATTGTGCTTAAGAAACCAATATAAATAAGATGTGAAAAATCATTCAAAAGAGAGCACATAGAATTACAAAAAGAACAATATTTACTTTATTATCTGTTAACAAAATATGTATACTTAAAAACATATATGAGCACAAATTGAGTCCCAACTGACATCCAATATCAGAATATCTTTACAATCCAATGTCTTTTAATTGTAATTTGCACAGATAGGTGATACTGGGGGTGCACTTATTAGCCCAGTTCCCCCATATTTAATGAAGGCAGCTGTGCTTTTTTGGCCAGACTGCCTGCTGCAGCCAGGCATGATGGAACAGCGTCGGCGGTATATCAAACATGGAGCTGTCTGCGAGCCAATCACAGCTCAGCAGCCAATCAGGAGTGAATGCTCCTGATTGGTGCTGTTTCACGAGCTGTGATTGGCTCGCAGCCGCCACTGTTTCATGGTTGCTGATAGTTCCACTTCAGTGCTGTTTCACCGTGCCTGGCTTGCTGCCAGTGTACCAGGTACATATATTATTACCCTGCCCCTGTGCACACCACTGTGCAGCTACCCTTCCCTGCCCTGTGGCCCCCACCCACCATTAAGGTCCAGCCTTCCCTGCTTTGTGCCCCCCAGGTCCAGCCTTCCCTGCCCTGTGCCCCTCCAGTCCAGCCTTCCCTGCCCAGGGCAAAGACTTTTGGAGGATGGCCTGGTGACAAGAAGGGCAGCAAAGAAGCCACTTCTCTCCAGGAAAAACATCAGGGACAGACTGATATTCTGCAAAAGGTACAGGGATTGGACTGCTGAGGACTTTTAATTGTTTGGACATCTGGAAAAATGCTTATCTGGAGGAGGAAAGGAAAGTCCTGTGTCATGCCAACAGTAAAGCATAATGAGACCATTCATGTGTGGGGTTGCTTCTCATCTAAGTGAGTGGGCTCACTCACAATTTTGCCTAAGAACACAGCCATGAATAAAAAATGGTACCAAAACATCCTCCAAGAGCAACTTCTCCCAACCATCCTAAAACAGTTTGGTGACGTACAATGCATTTTCCAGCATGATGGAGCACTTTTCCATAAGGCAAAAGTGATAAATAAGTGCCTTGGGGAACAAAACATCTAAATTTTGGGTCCATGGCCAGAAAACTCCCCAGACCTTAATCCCATTGAGAACTTGTGGTCAATCCTCAAGAGGCGGGTGGACAAAAAACCCCACAAATTCTGACAAACTCCAAGCATTTATTAGGCAACAATGAGCGGCCATCAGTCAGTATGTGGCCCAGAATTTGATTGACAGCATGCCAGGGCGAATTGCAGGTCTTAAAAAAGAAGGGTCAACACTGCAAATATTGACTCTTTACATAAACGTAATGTAATTGTCAATAAAAGCCTTTGGGCTCTATTTACTACAATCTGCATTGGGAATGCAGATTGTAGTGTGATATTACCGACTGAATTTGCATTGCGAATTCAGCCAATATCACAGGGATTTACTAAAAATCCCTTGCAGGGACAAAGCTTGCGATAATGCTCTGTCCCTGCGAATCCCCTCCGCACACTTATCACAGTATATTCGCAATACCTCCCGGCGACCCCCCTTCCTTCATTACACTTACCTGCAGTGTTCGGTGCTCCGGTGATGTCCTCCGTGGCTCCAGAAACATGACATCCCATCCTGCACTGGGACCCGGTCAGGTGACGACCGGGCCCCAGTGCAGGATGGGAGACCAGCTGACCTGAGGGAGGACATAACGGGAGCCCCGATCACCGGTTCCTGGACTCAGGTAAGGTTTTTTTTTTTACAAATGTTTTTTTCTTTTTTTACAGTGTGTCAGTGTGTGGTCTGTTTAGACCATACAGCTGATCAGTGGGGCCGGCTCCGGGCTCTGCCTTTTAGAGCAGTGCAGGAGTCCGGTAACCGGGGAAGCCCCTGGATTATCACAGGGCTTTCCTGGTAGTTTTTCACAATTTATTTTAGTAACTTTGCCCAGATCACATTTACCATTACAATCATGGGAAATGCGATCTGCTTACTAAAAATAAGTGATAATTAGGGCTTGGAGTAGAATTTTATGAATTCTACTCCAATTGCCCTTTAGTAACTTTAAGTGATACTGAAATAATGTGAAAAGGGGGTGAAACACCCTTTTTCACATTATTTTAGTAAAAAATATGAGATATGGTAAGAACTTACCCTTGTTATCTCTATTTCTACGAAGTCCATAGGGTTCCACAGGATACCTTGGGGTATAGGTGTGACGTCAGTCGCAGGGCACCAAAGAGTTAAGCTTTCAGCCTCCCAGGATGCACTAGGTCCCCCTCCTATACCCTGCCCCCGGGCCAAGGCACCTCAGTTAGTTACCAAGCCATAGGCCGGAGGAGGAGAAGGAAGAGAGAGAACAAAGATCTGGACACATACAAGAATCACATTCTCACCAGAGGGAGACGGAAAACCGGTGACCAGAGCAAAGCCCATCTGCAGCACAGGTGCGACAGGGCGGGAGTCCTGTGGAACCCTATGGACTTCGTAGAAATAGAGATAACAAGGGTAAGTTCTTACCATATCTCATATTTTCTACTTCAGGGTCCATAGGGTATCCACAGGATACCTTGGGGATGTCCCAAAGCAGTATCCTTTAAGGGTGGGGACACTCCTGTGCAGAAAGGAGAATCCGCCGCCCGAAGGAAGCATCCTGAGAGGCGAAGGTGTCAAACCTGTAATACCTCACGAAGGTATGGACAGAAGACCACGTAGCAGCCTTGCAGATCTGAACTGCCGAGGCACCACGTCGAGCTGCCCACGAAGGACCCACAGACCTAGTGGAATGAGCCTTCAGAGAAGGAGGGACCGGTAGGCCTTCATGAAGATAAGCTTCAGAAATAGCCATACGGATCCAGGCTGCCAAAGTTTGCTTTGAAGCAGGCCAACCCTTTTTACGGAAGCCATAGAGGACAAACAAAGCGTCCGACTTCCTAAACGAAGAAGTGCGGTCAACATAAGTCCTTAAGGCCCGCACAACATCCAAAGAGGCCTCACCCACGGAAAGACCCGGTGAGTTAAAGGCCGGAACAACTATTTCCTCGTTAACATGAAACTGGGAAACAACTTTGGGAAGAAACTCGGGCCGAGTGCGGAGCACTGCCCTGTTCCCATAAAAAACCAAGAAAGGGGGTCTACAAGAAAGAGCCCCTAACTCAGAAACACGTCTGGCCGAAGCAATGGCCAGAAGGAAAACAGTCTTAGCTGTTAGCCATTTAAGATCCACTGAGCCCAGTGGTTCAAACGGCGGTCCTTGGAGAGCCCTCAGGACCACAGCCAAATCCCAAGGCGCCACAGGTGGAACAAAGGGCGGCTGAATGCGGAGAACACCCTGCATAAAGGTGCGCACATCCGGGATTGTAGCAATCCTACGGTGAAACCAGACAGATAGGGCCGAAACCTGTACCTTCAAAGAAGCAAGGCGAAGCCCATGATCTAGTCCCGCTTGCAGGAAGGCGAGAATCCGAGACAGACGAAACTCCCGCGGTGCATAACCTCTCGGTCGACACCACTGGAAGAACGTATGCCACACGCGATGGTATATCCTCGCGGAAGACGGTTTCCGAGCTCGTAACATGGTACGCACCACAGAGCTGGAAAACCCCCGGGACCTCAGCATGGCCGTCTCAACAGCCACGCCGTCAAAGACAGCCGAGTCAGGTCCGGGTGAAGGCAAGGACCCTGAGACAGAAGGTCCGGTCGTAGCGGCAACCGCAGAGGAATGTCCACGGACAGACCCTGAAGGTCTGAGAACCAGTGCCGTCTGGGCCACGCGGGAGCTATCAACAGGAGCGTCCCTCCTTCCTGTTTGAATTTCCGGATTACCCGTGGAAGAAGGGAGACCGGAGGGAACAGGTATGCGAACCGGAACGTCCACCGGACGGACAGAGCATCCACCAGAGACGCCCCTTCGTCTCTTGTGCGAGACCCGTACACCGGCAACTTGTTGTTGTGCCGGGACGCCATGAGGTCGATTTCTGGAAGACCCCACCTGTCCACCAGTAGTTGAAAAACGTCCGGGTGCAGGGACCATTCCCCCGGATGAACGTCCTGGCGACTTAGAAAGTCCGCCTCCCAATTTAGCACTCCCGGGATGAAGACCGCTGATATGGCCGGAAGATTGCGCTCCGCCCAAACCAGGATCCGAGAGACCTCTACGAGAGCCGCCCGACTGCGAGTTCCTCCTTGCCTGTTTATGTAGGCCACGGTGGTAGCGTTGTCCGACTGGACCTGCACCGGGCGACCCTGGAGAAACCGCTGTGCCTGCTGGAGAGCATTGAAGACCGCACGGAGTTCCAAGATATTTATTGGAAGCTCCGCTTCTGTCGGCGTCCACCTGCCCTGGAACAAGTGTGGACCCGAAACTGCTCCCCAGCCCCGAAGACTGGCGTCCGTTGTCAACAGGACCCAATTTGGAACCCAGAACGGATGTCCCTTGTTGAGGTGGGTCATCTGTAACCACCACGCAAGGGACAGGCGAACCTCCTGGGTGAGCACAATCGTCTGGGACTTCAAAGACTGAGTCAGCCCGTTCCACTTGGACAGGATCAGGTGCTGCAGAGGTCTGGAGTGAAACTGGGCGTATTCCACCATGTCGAACACCGACACCATGGAGCCCAGTAACCTCATCGCCGAGTGTAAGGACACCCGGCGGTTGTGCAGGCAACTGCGCACCCTTGACTGTAAAGCAGAGATCTTGTCCTCCGTCACGAAGATCCTTTGCTGTCCCGAGTCCAATAAGGCTCCAAGATGCAGAATCCTCCGAGACGGGATTAGAGTGGACTTCTGCCAGTTGATTAGCCAGCCGTGCCGTTGCAGCAGTGCAATGGTCAGGTCCAAGTGGCGTAACAGGAGCTCTGGAGATCCTGCCACCAATAACAGGTCGTCCAAATACGGCAACATGCGGACTCCCTGCAGCCGCAGAGAAGCCGCCATGACCGCCATCACCTTGGTGAAAACACGTGGTGCTGTTGCCAGGCCAAAAGGTAACGCCCGAAACTGGAAGTGGTCGCTGCGGATTGCAAACCTGAGGAACTGTTGATGGCGCCAAAGAATAGGGACATGCAGGTAAGCGTCCTGTATGTCCAATGACACTAAGTAGTCCCCAGGTTCCAGCGCCAGAATGATGGACCGTAGGGTCTCCATCCGAAACTTCGGGACCCGCAAAGACTTGTTGAGTGCTTTGAGGTTGAGAATCGGACGATATGACCCATTGGGTTTCTGTACCAAAAATAGATTTGAATAGAAACCCTGGCCCCTCTGGGAGAATGGAACCGCCACTATAACTCCAGCCTGGAGCATAGTGTGCAATACCTTCCGCAGCTCCGTAGCCTTGTTCCGGTCTGATGGGAGACCCGTGGTGAAGAAGCGAGCCGGGGGTCTGTGCCGGAAGGAGAGGGCGTATCCGTGGGAAACCACCTCCAGAACCCAAGTGTCTGTCGTAGTGGTCGACCAACACTGGGCGAACTGTAGCAGGCGGCCTCCCACCCTGGGATCCCCCAAAGGGAGGCCCGGACCGTCAGGCCGCAGGCTTGTCATCTGGCTTGGGGGCCGGACGTCTGGTACTCCATGCCTGCTTCCGGGGCTTGACCAATTTCTTAGGGCCAGCCTGTCGAGGAAACGACTGTGGTTTGGGCCTGCCCTGGGCCCTAGATGACCGAAAGGACGATGGTCCCGAACCAGAAGGAGCAGCGGCCGACGGGAGACAAGCAGATTTGGCTGCCGCCAGCGTGGCCACAATCTTATCCAGATCCGGACCGAAGAGAACTTCTCCGGTAAACGGCAACGCTTCCAGACCTTTCTTGGAATCTGCGTCCGCCTTCCAGGATCGCAGCCACAAGGTGCGACGAGCAGCTACCGCTGCTGAAGAAATTCTAGACACCAGAGTACTAATGTCTAGAGCCGCCTCGTTGATGTAGGTGGCCGAATCACGGAGATTGCCAATCAACTCCGCCTGATCGGCCGGACAGTCGGATTCAAAAGAAGCCTCTAATGAATCCGCCCAGCGCTCCATCGCTCTGGCAACCCAGCAAATGGCCATAGCCGGCCGTGCTGCCCCCCCTGCAAGGGAATAAGCGGACTTCAGGCAGATTTCTACCTTGCGGTCCGTAGCATCCTTAAGGGAGGACATGGATGGCATCGGCAATGTGGCACTACGGACAAGACGGGTCACGTGAGAATCCACCTGTGGAGGGGATTCCCACTTAGCAAAATAATTATCCGCGAACGGATAAGCCACCGCCAGGCGTCTCTGCGGCTGGTATCTTTTGCCAGGTTGTTTCCACGCCTCCTCTAAATGGTCCACCAACTGACCCGAAAGAGGAAAGACTGTGGCATCGCCCTTCACATCTTTGAAAAAGGCATACTTAGATTTAGCCGCTGGGGGAACTTCGTCCTCAATCACCAAGGCTGTGCGGACCGCCCGAATAAGTCCAGGAATATATACTTTGGACTTAGCATCAGCGTCCTTAGTATGGAGAGGTTCCTGATCGTAAGGATCAAGAATCTCCCCATCATCAGACGTCCCTTCGTCATCCTCATAAGGAGCGGACAGAGACGCCACCGGCCTTTTATGAGGCCGCATCACAGACTCCCCTTGCAACACATCCGACAAGTGCTGTACAGAACTCGTCAGGGAGTTAACCCACGCTGGCTCCTGAGAACCCGGGAGCGGGGAAATAGGGAGACTGTGGGGTACCACCAATTGTCGTGGGAACCCCTGCATGGGTGACGACACCACAGACTGCTGGGACAAACCCATCGGAGTAAACGCGGGCTGCGGAGCTAACTGGCCCACTAAAGCTGTTAACGCCTGAGCGAAACAAGCCCAGGGCGGCTCCTGTACCGGTGCTGTAACCGTAATAGGCCGCGCCATGGACAAACACTGCCGGCAAAGACCCTCCGCGCTACCCTCCCCCTCCGCTAACGGTACTTTGCACGTGGTACACTGTAGCCGGAGGGGAAAATCACTTTCAGACATGATGGCACCACGTATGTGACCTCTCTCACCAATTAAGTATTAAATAGGCGAGAGACCACCCTGCAGCACCGCACCGCAAGGGCTTTAGCAGAAGAACAGGGACAGTAATAAAGCTGACAGTTTAGAGAAGAAAAGTTACAGGCAGCAGCGCTAGCACAGTCACATACAATGCAGAGAAATAACAATTCCTGCACTAACAGCGCTGATCACTCAACTACACAGACACAGGGCCTGGTAGGACACAGCGCTGCATACACAGACCTGACCACAGCGGAGGAGAGGTATGCGGGGGGACCCAGACCACGATGCTTCCGTCCAGCGCTTCCAGCAGCGTTCACCATGCGTTCTGGAGAAGATGGCCGCCGAGGAGCAGAGAGGAGGCTGGCCTGGGGGAGGAGCGCTGCCACAGGACCAGTCGGCAGCATGCAGAGAGGGCTGTGTGCAGCGGGGGAGGCGCCGGCTGTGAGACAGGGAAGGCGCGCTCCCCTGGCATGCATTTAACCCCTGGGATGCCGCAGCGCTACCGCTCTGCTGCGGTCCGCTGTCCCAGGGGGTAGTGGAAGCGCAGGTTGGTCGCCTGGCTCCACGCTGCAGCCAGTCCCCAGGGAGCCCCCTGCCTGGGGACTTAGGACCATGTGATCAGCGGGGACCCACCGCGGGACCCCGCTGCTTACCTCTGTCCCCCTTGAATCCGGCCATGGTCCGGAGCATCTGGGGTCACCGCTAGCTGTGACCCCAGACGCCCACCAGCATCCCCGGATCAGTACCGGCGTTCTGGTACCGGCGGGGTGTAGGGAAGACAGCATGGACGTCAGGACTGACTGTCCATGCTGTTCATCCAGATGTGCAGCCACAGCTGCATGAAGAATAAGCTTCAGGGGCTCTTCTAGCCCCCACTCCAACAGGTGCACCCGACTCCGGCCGGGCACCAAACTAAACTGGGGTGCCTTGGCCCGGGGGCGGGGTATAGGAGGGGGACCTAGTGCATCCTGGGAGGCTGAAAGCTTAACTCTTTGGTGCCCTGCGACTGACGTCACACCTATACCCCAAGGTATCCTGTGGATACCCTATGGACCCTGAAGTAGAAATAATATTAATAAATAGAGCCCTTAGACACTTATGAAATGCTTGTGATTTTACTTCAGTATACCATAGTAACATCTGACAAAAAGGTCTAAAAACACTGAAGTTGCAAACTTTGTGAAAAAAAACCAATACTTTTGGCCATGGCTGTAGTATCTAAAATTATCCACCTTATGATATATCTATGAGAAATATTGATGTATATAATAATATAACCTGCAGAAATTAGAATAATATCATCCCTCAAACACAAACAGTAGGCCAAATTACTTTTATATCCATAAGTACGTATATATACAAAAATCAGTATAATATGACAGAAGATTAAAAGTGCAAATATAGGTGTAATCAGATGCCATTCAACTCCAGAGATTCATTTAAGCCCATTGAATAGAGCGTCCATAAATGCATCCGAATACTTGAATAAGTTTGAGGATAGATAAGCACCCTGTTTGATATGTAATTTTGTTAGGTAAGTTAAGGGTTAAAAGCTGGAGGGGGATGTGGTTAGTATTCGTCACTTGAGGAGTATAAGCCTATGGTAGGATTTAAGGGAGGGCTTAGAGGTTCCATATAAATAGCCTGGTGAGGGGAGCCATCTTCCTCTTTCCAGTTTATTTCAACCAGGCTGGCTAAGTGACATATGTATTGTATTTTATATGTCTGTCTTTCTCTTCTTCTTTCACATTTCACACCCCATTTATTTCCCCTGGTCTACCACCCTCTCTGTCTCCTGTTAATTTTATCTTTTACTACCTTCCTTTTTCTAATTTCTCCGTGGCTGCTTCCCCAGCCACGCGAGGGCCATGGTCCGCTCAGGCGCAAGGCTCCACCTGCCTGCACTCCCGCTGCCGTCTCTCGATTGCCGCCCCCCCACATCGACCACCCCTTCCCCGCGGCCGCCTGCTCTCAAGCGGCAGCGATATTAGCTAGACGGCCCCCACTCCCCGTCTCCCCTCACGCTAAGCGCGGCCATCCCGCTCCCTGCACCGGTGGCTAGCTCCACCCACAGGGTTGCGGCGGCCATCTTGTGCAGCCAGGCGCCGCATGGTGCTCTGCCGCACCCCTCCGACCCCCCCATGCCCCCACTACTTAAGAACAGGGGGGCACCTCCCTGCACAGCCTCCCCCCTGCTCTGCCAGCACCAGAGACCCCCTTGGTGCGGTGTCCCCTAGCGCGCCACCCACCAACTTGTCCCCTTTCCCCCCCCCGCACCCTGGGGTGGGGGTTACACCCCCCCTTGCATTTAGGGGCAGCTGGTGCACAGCACAATAATCCTGCCCCATTCAAGCCTACAATGACGCGCCGCCGGGCTCCCCCCCCCCCTTATTTCCCTGCCACCGGGATGCTGCACATAAGCCCAATGCATTTTTCAGCCCCTTATCATCCGCCCCGCTTATGCACTGCCAGCCACTGCCCCCCACTCTCCTCCAGTTCGCCCCCTCCACTGCTAACGCGCCCCCCCCTTTTTTCCCAGGGATTGGCGCCTCACTACAAGGCGCAATAGCTATGCCCATCCAGCCGCATGCCACTACAGCTGTTTTCCTGAACCCATACATGTTTCCACCCCCTCCTCATACCCCTCCCCCCAAAACCTGATCCCGTACCCCCGCTGGCTACAGCATCTCCTGCTCTTTCTTCTGCGGAGGGACTTTGTTGCGTGGGTTTCACCGGATATTTTTTCGAGCCCCCAGGTCACAGTTTTTTGAGCGTCTAGGACCATTGTCGAAGTCCAGCGGACAGATGGTGCTGATGTCGAATCAAGTCGTGGTGGGCGCACCGCGCAGCGAGGGACTGTTGGCGAACACAAAGGAGCCAGTGGCTGGGCCTTCCACTTTCAGGATCAGGTGAGCATGGTGTTAACTAGGGGTGAGCGGGTTCGGATTTCTGAAATCCGAACCCCCCCGAGCCCCCCCGATCCGAGTCCGATCCGAGTCAGGCTCGACTTTTCCCGCCTGACTCGGATCTGACATCGAGGCAAAACGTCATCATCCCGCCTTCCGAGTCTCGCGGGTTTTGGATCCTATATAAGGTACCCGCGTCGGCGCCATTTTCTCACTCGGCTGTGGACAGTGAAGAGGGAGGGTGGGAGTTAGTGCTGTGTAGTGTAGTGTAGTGTAGTGCTGCTGTTGTCCACTACTTCAAAGTCCATAGGGGCTGGCTGTGTTGTGCTGTGCTGCTGTTGTTAATAGGGGCTGTGTCCACTACTTCAAAGTCCATAGGGGCTGGCTGGACTGTGTTGTGCAGTCAGTTCCAAAGTCCTGTGCAGTGTCCCAGTCCTAAAGGGGTGCTGTAGTGTTGTCCAGGGGGTGCTCTGTCCATCAGGGGTGCTCCCCCCAAGTGCTAAAAAAATAATATATTTTCTGTGTTTGTGAATTGTGTGCGCAGTAGCCGCACGTGCATCAACAAAGTAGTGCCAAGCGTGCGCCTGTGTCATAAGTAAAGGGCCGGCTGGCTTGACCGTTAAGGGTGCTGTAACCCCCGAAAGTACACTCCAGTCCAAACCAAATAAAAAATTATTTTCTGTGTTTGTGAATTGTGTGCGCAGTAGCCGCACGTGCATCAACAAAGTAGTGCCAAGCGTGCGCCTGTGTCATAAGTAAAGGGCCGGCTGGCTTGACCGTTAAGGGTGCTGTAACCCCCGAAAGTACACTCCAGTCCAAACCTAAAAAAAAATTATTTTCTGTGTTTGTGAATTGTGTGCGCAGTAGCCGCACGTGCATCAACAAAGTAGTGCCAAGCGTGCGCCTGTGTCATAAGTAAAGGGCCGGCTGGCTTGACCGTTAAAGGGTGCTGTAACCCCCGAAAGTACACTCCAGTCCAAACCAAAAAAAAATTATTTTCTGTGTTTGTGAATTGTGTGCGCAGTAGCCGCACGTGCATCAACAAAGTAGTGCCAAGCGTGCGCCTGTGTCATAAGTAAAGGGCCGGCTGGCTTGACCGTTAAGGGTGCTGTAACCCCCGAAAGTACACTCCAGTCCAAACCTAAAAAAAAATTATTTTCTGTGTTTGTGAATTGTGTGCGCAGTAGCCGCACGTGCATCAACAAAGTAGTGCCAAGAGTGCCCCTGTGTCATAAGTAAAGGGCCGGCTGGCTTGACCGTTAAAGGGTGCTGTAACCCCCGAAAGTACACTCCAGTACAAACCAAAAAAAAAATATTTTCTGTGTTTGTGAATTGTGTGCGCAGTAGCCGCACGTGCATCAACAAAGTAGTGCCAAGCGTGCGCCTGTGTCATAAGTAAAGGGCCGGCTGGCTTGACCGTTAAAGGGTGCTGTAACCCCTGAAAGTACACTCCAGTCCAAACCAAAAAAAAATTATTTTCTGTGTTTGTGAATTGTGTGCGCAGTAGCCGCACGTGCATCAACAAAGTAGTGTCAAGCGTTCGCCTGTGTCATAAGTAAAGGGCCGGCTGGCTTGACCGTTAAGGGTGCTGTAACCCCCGAAAGTACACTCCAGTCCAAACCAAAAAAAAAATTATTTTCTGTGTTTGTGAATTGTGTGCGCAGTAGCCGCACGTGCATCAACAAAGTAGTGCCAAGCGTGCGCCTGTGTCATAAGTAAAGGGCCGGCTGGCTTGACCGTTAAAGGGTGCTGTAACCCCCGAAAGTACACTCCAGTCCAAACCAAAAAAAAATTATTTTCTGTGTTTGTGAATTGTGTGCGCAGTAGCCGCACGTGCATCAACAAAGTAGTGCCAAGCGTGCGCCTGTGTCATAAGTAAAGGGCCGGCTGGCTTGACCGTTAAGGGTGCTGTAACCCCCGAAAGTACACTCCAGTCCAAACCAAAAAAAAAATTATTTTCTGTGTTTGTGAATTGTGTGCGCAGTAGCCGCACGTGCATCAACAAAGTAGTGCCAAGCGTGCGCCTGTGTCATAAGTAAAGGGCCGGCTGGCTTGACCGTTAAGGGTGCTGTAACCCCCGAAAGTACACTCCAGTCCAAACCAAAAAAAAAATTATTTTCTGTGTTTGTGAATTGTGTGCGCAGTAGCCGCACGTGCATCAACAAAGTAGTGCCAAGCGTGCGCCTGTGTCATAAGTAAAGGGCCGGCTGGCTTGACCGTTAAGGGTGCTGTAACCCCCGAAAGTACACTCCAGTCCAAACCTAAAAAAAAATTATTTTCTGTGTTTGTGAATTGTGTGCGCAGTAGCCGCACGTGCATCAACAAAGTAGTGCCAAGCGTGCGCCTGTGTCATAAGTAAAGGGCCGGCTGGCTTGACCGTTAAAGGGTGCTGTAACCCCCGAAAGTACACTCCAGTCCAAACCAAAAAAAAATTATTTTCTGTGTTTGTGAATTGTGTGCGCAGTAGCCGCACGTGCATCAACAAAGTAGTGCCAAGCGTGCGCCTGTGTCATAAGTAAAGGGCCGGCTGGCTTGACCGTTAAGGGTGCTGTAACCCCCGAAAGTACACTCCAGTCCAAACCTAAAAAAAAATTATTTTCTGTGTTTGTGAATTGTGTGCGCAGTAGCCGCACGTGCATCAACAAAGTAGTGCCAAGCGTGCGCCTGTGTCATAAGTAAAGGGCCGGCTGGCTTGACCGTTAAAGGGTGCTGTAACCCCCGAAAGTACACTCCAGTCCAAACCAAAAAAAAATTATTTTCTGTGTTTGTGAATTGTGTGCGCAGTAGCCGCACGTGCATCAACAAAGTAGTGCCAAGAGTGCCCCTGTGTCATAAGTAAAGGGCCGGCTGGCTTGACCGTTAAAGGGTGCTGTAACCCCCAAAAGTACACTCCAGTCCAAACCAAAAAAAAATTATTTTCTGTGTTTGTGAATTGTGTGCGCAGTAGCCGCACGTGCATCAACAAAGTAGTGCCAAGCGTGCGCCTGTGTCATAAGTAAAGGGCCGGCTGGCTTGACCGTTAAAGGGTGCTGTAACCCCTGAAAGTACACTCCAGTCCAAACCAAAAAAAAATTATTTTCTGTGTTTGTGAATTGTGTGCGCAGTAGCCGCACGTGCATCAACAAAGTAGTGTCAAGCGTTCGCCTGTGTCATAAGTAAAGGGCCGGCTGGCTTGACCGTTAAGGGTGCTGTAACCCCCGAAAGTACACTCCAGTCCAAACCAAAAAAAAAATTATTTTCTGTGTTTGTGAATTGTGTGCGCAGTAGCCGCACGTGCATCAACAAAGTAGTGCCAAGCGTGCGCCTGTGTCATAAGTAAAGGGCCGGCTGGCTTGACCGTTAAGGGTGCTGTAACCCCCGAAAGTACACTCCAGTCCAAACCAAAAAAAAAATTATTTTCTGTGTTTGTGAATTGTGTGCGCAGTAGCCACACGTGCATCAACAAAGTAGTGCCAAGCGTGCGCCTGTGTCATAAGTAAAGGGCCGGCTGGCTTGACCGTTAAAGGGTGCTGTAACCCCCGAAAGTACACTCCAGTCCAAACCAAAAAAAAATTATTTTCTGTGTTTGTGAATTGTGTGCGCAGTAGCCGCACGTGCATCAACAAAGTAGTGCCAAGAGTGCGCCTGTGTCATAAGTAAAGGGCCGGCTGGCTTGACCGTTAAAGGGTGCTGTAACCCCCGAAAGTACACTCCAGTCCAAACCAAAAAAAAATTATTTTCTGTGTTTGTGAATTGTGTGCGCAGTAGCCGCACGTGCATCAACAAAGTAGTGCCAAGAGTGCGCCTGTGTCATAAGTAAAGGGCCGGCTGGCTTGACCGTTAAAGGGTGCTGTAACCCACAAAGTACACTCCAGTCCAAACCAAAAAAAAAATTATTTTCTGTGTTTAGCCGCACGTATATATCAAATTGATATAACATAAATGGAGGACCAAACTTTCTCCGATAAAAATAAAATAGAGAAAGATCAAGAACCACTTCCTCCTAGTGCTGAAGCTGCTGCCACTAGTCATGACATAGACGATAACATGCCATCAACGTCGTCTGCCAAGGCCGATGCCCAATGTCATAGTAGAGGGCACATACAATCCCAAATGGCAAAGTTCAGGAAAATGACCTTGAAAAAGACATTTAAATCAGCTGAAGAGAAACGTAAACTTGCCAATATGCCATTTACGACACGGAGTGGCAAGGAACGGCTAAGGTCGATCCCTAGTATGTTCATGACTAGTGGTTCAGCTTCACATGACGATGGAAGCCCTCCTCCCACTAAAAAAATCAAAAGAGTTAAGCTGGCAAAAGCACAGCGAAGAACTGTGCTTTCTAAGAAGATATCACAAATCCCCAAGGAGAGTCCAAGTGTGGTGGTGGTTGCGATGCCTGACCTTCCCAGCACTGGACGGGAAGAGGTGGCTCTTTTCACCATTTGCATGCCCCCTGCAAGTGCTGAAAGGAGCACCCACAGTCCACTTGCTGATATGCAAATTGAAGATGTCACTGTTGAAGTACAACAGGATGAGGATACTGGTGTAGCTGGCGCTGAGGAGGAAGTTGGCGAGGAGGATTCTGATGGTGATGTGGTTTGTTTAAATCAGGCTCCGGGGGAGACAGTTGTTGTCCGTGGGATGAAAAAGCCCATCACGGTCATGCCTGGGCAGAAGACCAAACATTCCACCTCTTTGGTCTGGCAATATTTCTATCCAAATCCGGACAACAACTGTCTTGCCATATGTACCATATGTAAAGGTGAAATAAGTAGGGGTAGGGATGTCAACCACCTAGGAACATCCTCCCTTATACGGCACCTGCAGCGCGTTCATAAAAAGTTACTGTCAAGTTCAGAAACTTTGGCTAAGACCGTAAGCAGTCCAGGGACACCTAAATCCCGTTGTCCTGTTGTATCCAAGCGCCTGCAAACCACACCGTCAACTCCCTCCTCGTCAATTTCCTCCTTAGTCAGGATCGGAAGTAGTCCTGCAGGCCATGTCACTGGCATGACTGACTCTCCTATCCGGGATTCCTCTGGAGGATCCTGCATTGCTACGCCTACTGCTGCCGCTGCTGCTGTTGCTGCTGCTGGGAGTCGTTCATCATCCCAGAGAGGAAGTAGGAACACCACTACTTTTACTAAACAATTGACCCTCCAACAGTCCTTAGCGAGGAGGATGAAGTACGACAGCAGTCATCCTGAAGCAAAACGTATAACTGAGGCCTTGACTGCTATGTTGGTGTTAGACGTGCGTCCGGTATCTGCCATTAGTGCAGTGGGATTTAGACAATTGATGGAGGTAGTGTGTCCCCGGTTCCAAATCCCGTCTAGATTCCACTTCACTAGGCAGGCAATACCGAGACTGTACAGAAACGTCAGAAAAAGTGTCCTCAGTGTCCTGAAAAATGCCATTGTACACAATGTCCACTTAACCACGGACATGTGGACAAGTGGAACAGGGCAGACTAAGGACTATATGACTGTGACAGCCCACTGGGTAGATGTATCACCTTACGCAGCAACAGCAGCAGCGTCACCAGTAGCAGCATCTCAGAAACGCCAGCTCGTTACAAGGCAGGCTACGCTGTGTATCACCGGTTTCAGTAAGAGGCACACCGCCGACAACCTCTTAGAGAAACTGAGGGAAATCATCGCCCAGTGGCTTACCCCACTTAGACTCTCCTGGGGATTTGTGATATCTGACAACGCCACCAATATTGTGCGGGCATTACATCTGGGCAAATTCCAGCACGTCCCATGTTTTGCTCACACAATAAACTTGGTGGTGCAGAATTTTCTGAAAAGCGACAGGGGCATGCAGGAGACGCTTTGGGTGGCCCGAAAAATTTCTGGCCACTTTCGCCATTCAGCGACTGCGTGCCGAAGACTGGAGCGCCAGCAAACACTCTTGAACCTGCCCCGCCATCACCTGAAGCAAGAGGTTGTGACGCGGTGGAACTCAACCCTCTATATGCTTCAGAGGATGGAGGAGCAGCAAAAGGCCATACAAGCCTATACATCCACCTATGACATAGGCAAAGGAGGGGGTATGCACCTGACTCAAGCGCAGTGGAGAATGATTTCCGTGTTGTGCAAGGTTCTCCAGCCCTTCGAACTTGCCACACGTGAAGTCAGTTCAGACACTGCCAGCTTGAGTCAGGTCATTCCCCTCATCAGGCTTTTGCAGAAGCAGCTGGAGAAAGTGAAGGAGGAGCTAAGACGGAGCGATTCCGCTCGGCATGTGGGACTTGTGGATGAAGCCCTTCATTCGCTTTGCCAGGATTCCAGGGTGGTCAATCTGTTGAAATCAGACCACTACGTTTTGGCCACCGTGCTCGATCCTAGGTTTAAAGCCTATGTGGTGTCTCTCTTTCCGACCGACACAAGCCTGCAGAGGTGCAAAGACCTGCTGGTGAACACACTGTCAGCTGAAGCGGAACGTGACACGTCAACGGCTCCTTCTTCATTTTCTCCTGCAACTGGGGCTGCCAGGAAAAAACTTAGGTATCCTAAGCAACCCGCTGGCGGTGATGCAGGGCAGGCAGGACCAAGTTTGGACATCTGGTCCGGACTGAAGGACCTGGCAACAATTTCTGACATGTCTACTGTCACTGCATATGATACTGTCACCATTGACAGAATGGTGGAGGATTACATCGGTGACAGCATCCAAGTAGGCATGGCAGACAGTCCATACCTGTACTGGCAGGAAAAAGAGGCAATTTGGAGGCCCCTGTACAAACTGGCTCTATTTTACCTGAGTTGCCCCCCCTCCAGTGTGTACTCCGAAAGAGTGTTTAGTGCAGCCGGGAACCTTGTCAGCGAAAGGCGTAGGAGGTTGCTTCCACAGAATGTGGAGAAGATGATGTTCATCAAAATGAATTATCAGCTCTTCCAGGGAGACCAGCCTCCAGAAGGTACAGAGGGACCTGTGGTGGTGGATTCAAGTGGGGACGAGTTAATACTTTGTGAGGATGAGGATGTACACACTGAAGAGGGTGAGGAATCGGTGGATGAGGAGGATGAGGATGACATCTTGCCTCCATAGAGCCAGTTTGTGCAGGGACACATTAATTGCCAGCTTGTTTTGTGGGGGCCCAAACGAACCAATCATTTCAGCCACAGTTGTGTGGCAGACCCTGGCGCTGAAATGATTGGTTTGTTAAAGTGTGCATGTCCTATTTATACAACATAAGGGTGGGTGGGAGGGCCCAAGGACAATTCCATCTTGCACCTCTTTTTTTTCTTTGCATTATGTACAGTTTGGGGCCTAGTTTTTCAAACTGCCATCCTGTCTGCCACTGCAGTTTCACGCCTAGATGGGTCACGTGTTTGTGCCGCCCACTCGTGTCGCTTAGCATAGTCATCCAGCTACCTCGGTGCAACGTTTTGGACATAAAAACACTATTGTGAGGTGTGAGGTGTTCAGAATAGACTGGAAATGAGTGGAAATTAAGGTTATTGAGGTTAATAATAGCATAGGAGCAGAAAAACCTACAAATTCTGTGATTTTAGCTGTTTTTATGCTTTTTTAAAAAAAAATACAGATCCAAAACACAAAACCCAGAACCCAAAACACGGAAGGGTGGTTTTGGCAAAACCAATCCAGATCCAAAACACGAAGAAAGATCCAGATCCAAAACCAAAACACAAAACACGAAAAGTGGCCGGTGCACACCCCTAGTGTTAACCCATTTGCGCAGCACACATTCCCCTTCCACTGATGATTCTAGCGATTCTTCCAGTTCATTTGTAAATCCGCGCAAGCTTAGGCGTTACTTAGTGCAAATTTAATGGGTAGCAAGGGTGCCCTTAGAGATTTAACACAGTGTCAGCAATTGAGGTACCGGATGAAGCGCGGGTTATGGTTCACTGAGCGAATACGGCTATCCTTAAAGATTTAAAGTAGGGAGCGGTTAGTGAAGAGTAAATTTGTGGATATGTTTGTGATAACGGCTGACACACGTAGGTTTAGTTCAGGCTAAGTCAGCAGGAGTAATGGCGGGGGCCTTCGGGTATGTTATGTTTTTTGCGGCGTGCTACCTTGAGTCCAGACACAACAGGAGGGACAGGCAGTGTTTTCAATTAGGTTTCAAGGATGTTGAGGTTTGGTTTGCTCGACCAACTGCCTAGCTTGCCGCCGGAATCCTCGGTTGGTCGGAAGCAGCCCTTTCTGGCCTGCCCAGATCTGTGGGCATCAGCCGCTGGTAGTGCTACGCGTGTAATAACACGCAGGGTCATATGGGGCAGGCTGTGGATACAGTCATATCTGCATGCTCTGTGGGAGCATTCATCCAGCCAAGGTGTGCGCGTTGGTCTGTCGCACAGGGTCAAGGAGAATATTGCAGCAGCAGCGCAGAGGTGTTCAGAAAAGCACCGTCATTGATTAATTTGGGGGTTTTTGGCGTGGGTTTGCATTTATCTTTGACATAGGAATATCCGTGGTTTCTGAGAGGAATCTGAAAGCGGAAGTCGGGTGGGGGCCCATGCGTGGCCCCTTTTGCTCCACCCACTTTTGGTACGGTTTAGGTGCACCGCCTTCAAGGGGGTGTCGTAGAAGGAATTGGGTAAATTGGGGTTGTTACAGAGTCTCTTACATAAATGGAAGGGTTCGGCAATCACACAAAATATCTGTCAGATCACTGCGCCATTTAACAAACGGGGGGAGGGCTCTACTAGCTAAGGCAGATATCGCATCTGCTTTTTGACTGCTGCCCATTTCACCCCGAGTCCTTTAAATATTTGGGGTTTGGAGTTGCAGGGCTCAATTACGTTACACAGAGGGAAAGCCCTTATGGCCTTGTGGTTAAGATGACTGTTTATACATGGCGGCCGATTGGCTTTTTCATATCGTGTACTTTAGTTGAAGGTTTTAGTTACTTTTTGCAGTAGTTGTCCATGCGGGTATTGGGACATACTGTGGTGTCCCGCTACCTGGATGTTTTCATGTTATGGGGCTAGTAGATACCAGAGTTTGCCAGTATTCAATTAATTTCCTTAGTTTAGTCGTTATGGGAGCCCCGATGGCTTGTGACAGGTAAGAAGGTTCAGTTATGCGCATTATCTTATTTGCGTATAGAAATTGATACCTTGATAGGATTATGCCGCTTGCCTATGGCGAAGGCGTGGCGTTTTGGGGAGTTGCTAGAAGCATTTAATTTTGGCAAAAAAAAAAAAAAAAAGTTTTGCTAGTACAGTTGCAGTCGCTATCGGGCCCCCTCAGTTTGGCATTTAGAGTCATACATAGGGGTCGGTTTTTCAGTAGACGGCTAGAAGGAGCCACAGCAGGGGTTAGGAAGCCTCGTCACCTCATATGTGTCCCTCTGGAGCAAAGTGGACATGCTGCGCATTTGTTTGTTTTTTATGAGCAAATTCAACGGAGTAAAGTTCTGCACAAGTCACCCGTAGCCAAGTCCGAACTTAGACCGTTACGTATGCATCCTGTTCATTAAGTGGTGCATTTGAAGGGGAGTGTGGCACGGAGCCTTGGCCGGTTTCCTGTGGGGTTCAGGGCCTAGACAGGAACATCCTTATTCTTGAGAATTTTTCAATTGTAGTGGCGGTCGAACTGCGGTCCAGCAAGCCTTGCATTAGGCAAATCCTGTTTGGTGATAACTTAGGTGTGGTATAAGAAGGCTCTAATCTAGGACGGACTTGGATCCGGCCTCGCAGTGGTTAGGCATCTATGTGTTTAAGGAATATTGAGTTTAGGGCACGGCATGTTTCGGGCGTTGCTACCAAGATAGTGGACATCTTATATCGTTCAGTAGGACATGTTTCATTCGCTCGCGCCTCCTGCTAATTTACATGGTTTCTCCTTCCCCTTCCATGCCTGGCGGATCGTCACGCCGGCATCCAGGGACTAGCACGGAAGTCATGGGCATCAAGTACATTAAGACCTACACGCTAGTTTTGTGCGATTGGCAAGGTGTTTAGCTTCCAAGAGCGGGCGGTTTCAGATGGTTAATGATTGTATGGCAGAGTTTGTCTGTAGCTGCTATGACAGGGGTCGTTCCAAGGCGGCTTGTCTCCAGCGTTACCCAGTATAATTTTCCAAGTTGCACGTTTGGCGGATCCTGACAAATTATTTGTATTAAACAAGGCATTTAATAGGGTGGGCAAGATAGTATTAACAAAGGTATTTAATAGGGTGGGCAAGGGAGCGTCCTAACAAAGGCGTTGCGCGGAGCCCCATCAACGCAGCCCTATTACAGGATTTGATTGGGCCAGTAAAGGAGTGGCTTCGGTCAAGTGCTAGGCGCCTTCCCCCCCCCCCTTTTTGGTTAGCATTTTCATTAGCTTACTTTAGGGCTTTTAGAATGGGTGAGCTAGTTGCTGCTACTAAGATTTCTGCGCTATCAGGTTTAATGTTAAAATAAGGTGGTTATCAAACCGGTATTGAGCTTGTGCTGAATAGATGGGTCTAAGACAGATTAACTGGCAGGGAGCGAGGGATTTCTAATCAGATGCATGCAGATCCAGTGATTTGGCCAGTTGCTCTTTGGGGTACTTTAATAGGGTTTGCCCTCCAGGTGGCGGGCAGTGGTTATCCATGTTAATCTAACTCCCTTTTGTCCAGGTCGTAGTTTACGAGGGTGTTTCAGAATTATATTATAGCTAGGGCAGTGGAAGTCGTATTTAAAACAAGTAGCATTAAGTAGTTGCGCTCCTTGCGAGTTTGTTGGGAAACCCAGGGGCCTTATGCCTTCTGCCGCTAGGGATTCTGAAAGGATTTTCAGCTTTTGCCCTCAAGGAGGTTTTGCGGTTTTCATCTTCAGATGGGTCATCCAACTATTTGTTTCCCTTTCCTTGTGGTTAGATTATTGTTGTTATTATACATAGCAATTTCTGTTTGTATTAAATACCAATATCTGTCTGTATAAATGCCAATTCTGTCTAGGTGAACTTTCGGACAGGGTTGTCTGTGAGTGCTAACTGTCAGGTGTGGGAAAATTCCTATATTTACTGGGCTAGCCAGCACCCTTTGGAGTTACATGCCCAATTTTGGTTGTGAGTGCGTAAGTGGCATTGCTTAGGATTACAAGAAATGCACTTTAAGTGCCTGCTAGATGCCCCATGGGCAGCAGAGGAGAAGTTTGGGGCCAGACTTGGGAGGCAATGATTTGGTCGCGTTCGTGGGTATTGAACAGATATGGCCATTGCACGCTTGTCATTTAGCGTTTGGTGGACGCGTCATACAATACCCAAGTTTATGTCACGGGGCAGAGAGCTTGCATAGGCCCGACGGGGTACATCTCACGAGCGCGCGGCTAGAGCGGTTAACCGATGACCTCTGCAGTTTTCAATTTCATTAAGGTCACAGTTTTGGTGGCGGGGCTGGTTCTGCGAACCGGGCTTTGGCGGGAAGCAGTGCTCATGGGCGGCCTATTATTAGCGCAGGAGTGCCTGTGGTAGCATTCTTCCTTTGAGAGCGGCCAGTTTGTCACCGCCTAAAGGGGGGACATGGTCATTGTTCCAAGGGAGGGACCAATGCTGTGCCAATTAGGGAAGGATGGTACTGCCCCAGGTCAGTCTGTGCAGGGCGGGGATCCGCCCCTTTTTATTTGTATTGATATCCACTGGGCTGTGGCCTTGGAGCACTGCTTTCTTCTTGCCACCTATTCTAGAATTTCAATTTGATCAATAAATTCTGGCTGTGACCTCTTTGAATTCCATATACATGTGTCAGTGTGTTTATTTCTAGGTTTAGGATTAAGTTAAGTTAACAAAAGGGAATAATAAAACAAATGGGTGACTTATGAAAATATGCATAAAGCTTTCCTATTGCAGAGAAGGTCAAACCTGTCTCCTCCTCTGCATGTTGATTTAATATGTTCTGTCCCCTGGATATTTAATGCTTAATATCTCCATTGTGTTTACATTTGACATGCTGTGATAAGCTGTGTGAACTAACACATTTTAATGCATTTCGCCTGTGTTTCGAAAACCTTGTGTTCATCGAGCTTGTGGTTATGCTCATGTACTGCAACCCACAGACACAAGTTATAGGTTTACAACAAAATTTGTTTTGCAATTTATCATGCTTTGAACCTCAAAAGTGGTCTTTAGATTAAATTACCTAACTTGGGTACTTCTATGCATGATAAATTTGCAAGTGATACAACGCATTAAGGGGCATATTCAATTAGGTGCGAAAAGCCGTTTTCGGCAAAAAAGTTTCGCCGGTGACATCATTTCACCAGGTGAAAACTTATCCCCGTATTCAATTGTGGAGACTTTTCGCTGGTGCGGAAAGTCAATGCATTGGTCTTGCGGAAAAGATTTGCCTATGAAAGCAGGCGATAAAAAGTGCAGAATTGGGGTTTAGGGGTGCAAACTTGCAGAAACCACACAGCACCCTTGGGACAGCCCCCAAAGCTAAACTGTGTCAAATTTAATAAAAAAAAAAAGTAGCTGAGCACAGCAATAGCAGATATAGGATAAATGCTTCTGTTGACACCGAAACTCTTATCTTTGCATTTCTCTTTGACCACACTGTCAATAAAATAAAAGCTATAAAATATTTTTCTTTATATAGTTCTATAAAGCTGCATATTTAACTCTAACAACTGTATATTGCATTTGTGCTGGCACCAAAACTCTTACAGCAATGGAACTTTGCTCAGTTGCTATAATTACAGTATGCTAAACCTGTGCCAGGTGGATAAAAAAGTGTGATAGCATTACTGTATATCTATTGACGTTATTTCTCATAAAAAGGGGGAGATGTATCAAAAGTTCGAAAGAGATAAAGGGAAGAAGTTGCCCATAGAAACAAACCAGCTTTTAGCTGTCATTTATCTAGAACAGTCTATAAAATGACAGTTAGAAGCTAGTTGGTTGCTATAGGCAACTTTTCCACTTTATCCCTCTCAAAGGTTTGATACATCTCCCCCAAAATATCTGATTTGCCAAATTAAACATTAAATGTTAAACTGAATGGTTTAATTGTACATAATCAATGGTTCATTTCTACGGGATCAAACATGACTCAGTAGTGGTCCCCCCTATGCAGTGCCCCTTATATAATGCCCCAGTAGTGGTCCACCTATACAGTGCCCCCATTAGTGTACCTTATATAGTGTCCCCAGACCCAGTAGTGTCCCCCCCTATGCAGTGCCCCTTATATAATGCCTCAGTAGTGGTCCCCCTATACAGTGCCCCCAGCAGTGCCCCCAGACCCAATAGTGGTCCCCCCTATGCAGTGCCCCTTATATAACTCCCCAGTAGTGGTCCCCGTATACAGTGCCCTCAATAGTGCCCCTTATATAGTGCCCCCAGACCCAGTAGTCGTCCCCCCAATGCAGTGCCTCTTATATAGTGCCCCCAGTAGTCCCCCCTTATGTATTGCCCCCAGTAGTAGTCCCCCCCTATACACTGCCCCCAGTATTAGCCAACCCCTATTCAGTGCAGCCAGTAGTTGTCCTATGCATTGTCCGCAGTACCCCCATGAAGCAGCGCCCCCTATACAGTGCCC
Organism: Taudactylus pleione; assembly: GCA_031769625.1. NCBI lineage: Eukaryota > Metazoa > Chordata > Amphibia > Anura > Myobatrachidae > Taudactylus > Taudactylus pleione. The sequence goes on along the minus strand of JAUIMM010000031.1, from coordinate 32,429,713 downwards.
CTTACACACACACAAAAACAAACAAACCACAACTTACCTGAAATCCCGCTCCTGATGCGACCGCCGCTGTCCGCTCCAGCTCCTCTTCTCCTGCAGTATGGGAGAGACGTCAGTGTAATGACGTCACTCCCATCATCACCCGGGGGGGAGCCGGAAGATGGAGCTCATAAGTGAGCTCCAGCCGGCTCCCTCCATTGAAGCAGCAGCCAATGAGAGTCTGTCTGACCCCCCCCCCCCCTCATTATCACTTCAGACTCATATTGTTGGTCATATCCATATCTACCAGAGCGGCAATCGCTCAATTCTAGAAATATTCTTCCTCTATTATTAATGCTTAAGTTCAAAGAATACAGAGACCATTGTCTTCTGCATCTTGCCCGTGTGATTCCAGAACACCTGACAGTTAATGTAGTATATTTCTTAATATGTCTTTTCAGATACAGTATCTATTTACTGCACAGTTCTGTGAAGGTGACAAATAAGCCTTTGTGTAACTTGTTGTGTACATATTGTGATATTTTTTCAGGTGCCAAATGCAGATGGTTTGAGACTAAACAAAATGTTGGTGCTCCCTGTTCTGCCCCTCACTGAGGGGTATATTTACTAAAGTGAGAGCTTTGAGAAATGGAGATGTTGCCCATAGCAAAAACTCTCACTTTAGTAAATATACCCCTAAGTGCCTGACAAATTTGGAGCAGACAGTATAATCACCTCTAGTTTTCAATAATCCCAATCAGATGTGATGAGCTGTAGAATGGTGTTATTAATATTCAATAGAGGAAATGTGTGTGTGGTAAAACTGTAAAATGTAAAAAATAAGATGCAAATACAATACGCACGTGGAAATGCAAGGCAAACATACACATATAACATGGAATACGCAAACAGCATGAAATGATTACAGTATGCAAAGGATTGGCTGCAGTGTAACTGTAACATAACACAGCTAGCATACATACCTGACTAAGCAGATCTATGATGGCACAGTTGAAGGTCAGAAACTCACCATCGGATGCTATACCAGGTTGAGCATGTTAAAGTGAAGAATCATTTTAAAGCATGACTCAATTTTGTGTTCAAATGCTAAGAAGAAATGATATTGTGCCTGAGAAAGGCCTCATTCCTTATCTATCTATTCTAGCTCTTAGGAATGTATTCATATAGAATAACTTATGTTAGCCAATTAAGGCTATAGTAGAGTGTATTAATCCTTTGTATTCAATTCTGATTTATATGACAGGAAAGATAAGAGATTCTATGGTTCTATTAGAACAGTGGTGTAAAATGTCAGACACTGTTTATTATCAAGGATTTATGTTCTTCAAGGCTAGACATAGCTAATATATCTGTCAAGGAGATGTCATTTAAATTTATATCTGTAGATACTAATATTCGTTTATTGATAAGTTAGGCAATACTGCCATCTACTGACGATGTATCTAATGCTTGGAATATGCTAAATATATTCATAGATATTATAATTAGATCAGATAGGCAAAGTTATTGAGCATGTGCAGATTAGATTTCTCTGTCTCTATGTTAATTTGAGTGCTATAAAATAATCTGTCTGTCCAAAATAAAGGCAGAGTGGTTTTGGAAACACACAGGTCTTGTTGTTTCCCATCATTCTCCTGCCGTAAAATGCATTGTGTTAACTGGTGGCTGACCGCTGTATGTGAGCTGTGGAGGATAAAGGGTCTATTAAGATCACCGTTATCAAGCACATGTAAAGTGTCTTCCTTGGACCATGTGAGGAGAAGAAATGGCTGCTCACAGCTCCTTTAACCCAGAATACTTTGCTATAGACTGCTAAGGCAGCTTGGAAAGGATAAAATGAATCAAATGTAAGCTGCTACTGTCCTGACCACTAGATGGGGCTGCTAACATGAATTAATGTTAACACAGAAGTGAGATAGATAACAAACCCTATGCCATACCTCCCAACTTTTGAAGGCCGGAAAGAGTGACCCTAGGCACGCCTATGGTGCGTGCGCCCAAAAAGGGGGTGGGGTTTCCCAAAAAGGGCGGGGGCATCTAGAAAACAGGGTGGAGCTTTGCTGCAATCCCCATTTACGTCACTATAGGGGGCGTGCCCAGCACTCTCCGAGATGCTGCGCAGCCCCCCCAGGCTCTCCCAACACTACTGAACAGATGCCATGCACATGCGCACAGCATCTGTTCACCTTCTGCACACCCGCTGCTCTGCTATGGAGAGCAGCGGTATGAGCTCTCCCCAACTTCCCCCCCACCACGGGAAACTGTGGCCCGTGGGTGGGACAGTGGGACAACCCCAATAAAACGGGACTATCCCGCTGAATGCAGGACAGTTGGGAGGTATGCTGTGCTAAAAGGCATGACACTCCCCATTCCATGACTGATCCTCTCTGGTTAAATACTCACCACCCAAAGCTTGGATGGGACACTAGCCTAACATGGTCTCGATTTCCTAGAAGGACCTTTGATACTTATCACAGGATTACAACGTCCCTAGATGAAGTGGTGAGGGGAAATAAAACTGATGAATAATCTTTTCTATTGACCTGAATAAAGGAACATATATCTCCCCCTTCTAAAATGTTTTATTTTCCCCAAATTCATCATGACTAAAGCATCTGTCACGATAGATGGCCTCCTACACATGCCGACAAAACATTTTCTATATTATTTTCTATATTATATATTATGGAGAAACTGTCTGAGTTCTGGCATACACAGAAAAGTGATCACAAACAAAAAGGTCAATATGATCAACATAGAAAACTCATGTAAACTATTTATGCACTGTTACCTAACTCCAGCGATCCAGCCAATCTCATATCTGACTCCCCCATCCCCTGTAACAGAGCATGTGACTAAGACGCAGCCACGTATCATATTTGGTGGTCATGCATACATCTAGAAACTCTGGGGAATTGTATATAATCTCATAAATGACATGAGAATATCTACACATGGGCACATGATTACTTCTTCTTCACACACAGGCACATGGGAACCTCTTCTACAAACACGGACACATGGTTACCTCTTCTTCACACACAGGCACATGGGTACCTCTTCTACACACACGAACACATGGTTACCTCTTCTACACACACGGACACATGGTTACCTCTTCTACACACATGGACCCATGGTTTCCTCTTCTACACACAGGCACATGGTTACCTCTTCTACACACACGGGCACATGGTTACCTATTCTACACAAATGGGCACATGGTTACCTCTTCTACACACAAGGGCACATGGTTACCTCTTCTACACACAAGGGCCCATGGTTACCTCTTCTAAACACACGGGCCCATGGTTACCTCTTCTAAACACACGGACCCATGGTTACCTCTTCTACGCACACAGACCCATGGTTACCTCTACTACGCACACAGGCACATGGTTACCTCTTCTATGCACACGGGCACATGGTTACCTCTTCTACACCCACGGGCACATGATTACCTCTTCTACACCCACGGGCACATGGTTACCTCTTCTACACCCAAGGACCCATGGTTACCTCTTCTACACACACGGACCCATGGTTACCTCTTCTACACACACGGACACATGGTTACCTCTTCTACACACACGGGCACATGGTTACCTCTTCTACACAAACGGGCACATGGTTACCTCTTCTACACAAACGGGCACATGGTTACCTCTTCTACACAAACGGGCACATGGTTACCTCTTCTACACACACGGACACGTGGTAACCTCTTCTACACACACGGGCACGTGGTTACCTCTTCTACACACACGGACACGTGGTTACCTCTTCTACACACACGGGCACGTGGTTACCTCTTCTACACACACGGGCACGTGGATACCTCTTCTACACACACGGACCCATGGTTACCTCTTCTACACACACGGGCACATGGTTACCTCTTCTACACACACGGGCACATGGTTACCTCTTCTACACACAGGGACACTTGGTTACCTCTTCTACACACACGGGCACATGGTTACCTCTTCTACACACACGGACACATGGCTACGTCTTCTACACACACGGGCACGTGGTTACCTCTTCTACACACACGGGCACAAGGTTAACTCTTCTACACACACGGGCACATGGTTACCTCTTTTACACACACGGGCACATGTTACCTCTTCTACACACACGGGCCCATGGGTACCTCTTCTACACACACGGACCCATGGTTACCTCTTTACACACACGGACACTTGGTTACCTCTTCTACACACATGGACCCATAGTTACCTCTTCTACTCACAGGCACATGTTTACCTCTTCTATACACACGGGCACGTGGTTACCTCTTCTACACACACGGGCACGTGGTTACCTCTTCTACACACACGGGCACGTGGTTACCTCTTCTACACACACGGGCACGTGGTTACCTCTTCTACACACACGGGCCCCTGGGGACCTCTTCTACACACACGGACCCATGGTTACCTCTTCTACACACACGGGCACATGGTTACCTCTTCTACACACACGGGCACATGGTTACCTCTTCTACACACAGGGACACTTGGTTACCTCTTCTACACACACGGGCACATGGTTACCTCTTCTACACACACGGGCACATGGTTACCTCTTCTACACACACGGGCACATGGCTGCGTCTTCTACACACATGGGCACGTGGTTACCTCTTCTACACACACGGACACGTGGTTACCTCTTCTACACACACGGGCACGTGGTTACCTCTTCTACACACACGGGCACTTGGTTACCTCTTCTACACACACGGGCACCTCTTCTACACACACGGACACATGGTTACCTCTTCTACACACACGGACACATGGTTACCTCTTCTACACACACGGGCACATGGTTACCTCTTCTACACACACGGGCCCGTGGGTACCTCTTCTACACACACGGACCCATGGTTACCTCTTCTACACACACGGGCACATGGTTACCTCTTCTACACACAGGGACACTTGGTTACCTCTTCTACACACACGGACCCATGGTTACCTCTTCTACACACACGGACACATGGTTACCTCTTCTACACACACGGACCCATGGTTACCTCTTCTACACACACGGACACATGGTTACCTCTTCTACACACACACGGGCACATGTTTACCTCTTCTACACACGCGGTCACTTCGTTACCTCTTCTACACACGCGGGCACATGGTTACCTCTTCTACACACGCGGGCACATGGTTACCTCTTCTACACATTCGGGCACATGGTTACCTCTTCTACACACACGGACCCATGGTTACCTCTTCTACACCCACAGGCACATGGTTACCTCTTCTACACAAACGGGCACATGGATACCTCTTCTACACAAACGGGCACATGGATACCTCTTCTACACACACGGACCTATGGTTACCTCTTCTACACACACGGGGGGCACATGGTTACCTCTTCTACACACACGGGGGCACATGGTTACCTCTTCTACACACACGGGCACGTGGTTACCTCTTCTACACACACGGGCAGGTGGTTACCTCTTCTACACACACGGGCACGTGGTTACCTCTTCTACACACACGGGCACGTGGTTACCTCTTCTATACACACGGGCACGTGGTTACCTCTTCTACACACACGGGCACGTGGTTACCTCTTCTACACACACGGGCACGTGGTTACCTCTTCTACACACACGGGCACGTGGTTACCTCTTCTACACACACGGGCACGTGGTTACCTCTTCTACACACATGGGCCCCTGGGGACCTCTTCTACACACACGGACCCATGGTTACCTCTTCTACACACACGGGCACATGGTTACCTCTTCTACACACACGGGCACATGGTTACCTCTTCTACACACAGGGACACTTGGTTACCTCTTCTACACACACGGGCACATGGTTACCTCTTCTACACACACGTGCACATGGTTACCTCTTCTACACACACGGGCACATGGCTACGTCTTCTACACACACGGGCACATGGTTACCTCTTCTACACACACGGGCACATGGCTACGTCTTCTACACACACGGGCACGTGGTTACTTCTTCTACACACACGGGCACGTGGTTACCTCTTCTACACACACGGGCACGTGGTTACCTCTTCTACACACATGGGCACGTGGTTACCTCTTCTACACACACGGACACGTGGTTACCTCTTCTACACACACGGGCACGTGGTTACCTCTTCTACACACACGGGCACTTGGTTACCTCTTCTACACACACGGGCACCTCTTCTACACACACGGACACATGGTTACCTCTTCTACACACACGGACACATGGTTACCTCTTCTACACACACGGGCACATGGTTACCTCTTCTACACACACGGGCACTTGGTTACCTCTTCTACACACACGGGCACATGGTTACCTCTTCTACACACACGGACACTTGGTTACCTCTTCTACACACACGGGCACATGGTTACCTCTTCTACACACACGGACCCATGGTTACCTCTTCTACACACACGGGCACATGGTACACGGGCACATGGTTACCTCTTCTACACACACGGACACATGGTTACCTCTTCTACACCCACGGGCACATGATTACCTCTTCTACACCCACGGGCACATTCTTACCTCTTCTACACCCATGGACACATGGTTACCTCTTCTACACACACGGACCCATGGTTACCTCTTTTACACACACGGGCACATGGTTACCTCTTCTACACCCACGGACCCATGGTTACCTCTTCTACACCAACGGACACATGGTTAGCTCTTCTACACACGCGGGCACATGGTTACCTCTTCTACACACACGGGCACATGGTTACCTCTTCTACACACACGGGCACATGGTTACCTCTTCTACACACACGGACCCATGGTTACCTCTTCTACACCCACAGGCACATGGTTACCTCTTCTACACCCACGGACCCATGGTTACCTCTTCTACACACGGACACTTGGTTACCTCTTCACGGACACATGGTTACCTCTTCTACACACACGGGCACATGGTTACCTCTTCTACACACACGGGCACATGGTTACCTCTTCTACACACAAGGGCACGTGGTTACCTCTTCTACACACAAGGGCACGTGGTTACCTCTTCTACACACACGGGCACGTGGTTACCTCTTCTACACACACGGGCACGTGGTTACCTCTTCTACACACACGGACACATAATTACCTCTTCTACACACACGGCACATGGTTACCTCTTCTACACACACGGGCACATGGTTACCTCTTCTACACACACGGGCACATGGTTACCTCTTCTACACACACGGGCACATGGTTACCTCTTCTACACACACGGGCACATGGTTACCTCTTCTACATACACGGACCCATGGTTACCACTTCTTCACACACGGGCACATGGTTTCCTCTTCTACACACACGGGCACATGGTTACCTCTTCTACACACACGGTCACTTGGTTACCTCTTCTACACACATGGAAACTTGGTTACCTCTTCTACACACACGGGCACATGGTTACCTCTTCTACACACTGGCTCATGGTTACCTCTTCTACACACACGGGCACATGGTTACCTCTTCTACACACACGGACCCATGGTTACCACTTCTACACACACGGGCACATGGTTTCCTCTTCTACACACACGGGCACATGGTTACCTCTTCTACACACACGGTCACTTGGTTACCTGTTCTACACACACGGGCACATGGTTACCTCTTCTACACACACGGGCAAATGGTTACCTCTTCTACACACACGGGCACATGGTTACTTCTTCTACACAAACGGGCACATGATTACCTCTTCTACACACACGGACCCATGGTTACCTCTTCTACACACACGGTCACTTGGTTACCTGTTCTACACACACGGGCACATGGTTACCTCTTCTACACTCACAGGCAAATGGTTACCTCTTCTACACCCACGGACACATGGTTACCTCTTCTACACACACAGACCCATGGTTACCTCTTCTACACAAGAATCCGTTTCTCTGTTTCAATTATCTTTTTCGTGTAAAATGGTATCATGATGGGAACAAGGGTCTATGTACTAATCCTTGGAGAGAGATAACGTGGATGGAGATAAAGTACCAAACAATCAACACAGTCTGTAAAGTGACAGTTAGGAGCTGATTTTTTGGTACTTTATCTCTCTCTCCACTTTATCCCTCTCCAAGGCTTAGTACATAGACCCCTGAGTCGGATGCAGTCACAGCTGACCTTGCTTCTTTTGTCGTAGTCACGCCTGCGACTTTATGTTACTGCCGCTGCAAAGCCTTTCCCTGGTGTACATCCGTGTGTCTGACTGTGCAGGGACTGACAGCACCTATAGATGTTGCATTACCGTATGGTGTGTCTTTAGATTGCACCATCATGACTTGCACCAGCCCTATGATAGGTGCAGTTTCTCCATCTCATGTGAGCAGTAGACCGACCGTCTCTGTACACAACTGCTTTTCTCTTCTCTCCCCCCACGTTACCAATTATGCTTTCTGGCTACAGTTCCCCTTTACTGTTCTCTAATGTTGTTCAGGTTTTAGATAATCTTTTATACCAAATATGCAAACCTGTTTCAAAGCTTCTAAAATGTCTTGCTGCCTCTGGTCACTAGTATGCCTTTCTTGCCACAGCGTTGCCCTGCACTCTTACTATATGATGTTTTTTCTCTTTGAATCAATTGTAAAATTTTACTGTGTCTTAAATACAGTAAAAAAATGCACAAGTCTGTATCAATAAACCGAGTATTATACGGGATGTAGAAGGCAGGTCACCACAATGGCGACAGTTCTGTTTGTTAAAAAGGGAACATGGGGACATTCACAGAATGTTGACATTGTAAGAACATCTAGATTAGAGTTACTGTGGGCTGCGGGCGGAAGGGGTTAGGTACTAAAGAGAGGTTATAGTTAGGCTGCAGAGGGGGGTTAGGCACTAGGGGGAGCTTAGGGTTAGGCTGCGAGGAGGGGGGAGGTTAGAGATAGGCACTAAGGGGAGGTTAGGGTTCCTTACCTGGGCTGTAGTGGGACCAAGCAATCTCCTCTCCCCTGCCTGTACGAGGGTGGGGGGTAGCGATCACACTGATTGCACCCCCCTCTGATTTACCACTGGCTGAGGTGCTCACAGCGCCCCTCTCTTCGTCGCAAAGCCGCTTTGCAATTATTTTTTTCCTCCCACGATTATGCCATGCCCCCTGAGTGTAATGGGTCGGCATGTACCCCTCAGCAGCTGCTGCAGCCTACACTCACAGGATGGCGGGGATGAGGGCGGGTACATGTGCACTCAGGAAGAAGTCTACCCCCATGGGGTTTTGCTGCTGTGGGCGATCTGCAGCCAGCACTTATTGGGAGAGAATTCCTCCTGAGTGCACACATCACCCCGCCCTCACGTCCCCTCCCACCCGCAGCTGTACAGAGAGCAGGCGGTGCGCAGGGGAACAATGTCCCCCTTAACAGCTGACCCAGGCTTCCAGATAATTAGTACCCGCTCTTCCCCCCCTCTCATGCACTGCTTACTGTGATGATGCAGCTTTATACAGATGTGATAACTGTGGAGAGTCCTTGTGTCTGGTTGTGTAGTACTCGAAGAATTTGGTACTTTACATTACTTGTTTGAATAACTGCAGAAAGTTTCCCAGAGGGAGAGTGTGAAGGAAAATAACTACAAATTGGAAAGAAATGGCGTCAATAGTCGGCATGTGGTCAGTCATAGACTGAAGAACTGGAGACTCTGCATGCATTGACTAGTGATGTACAAATTAAGGTTTATTTAAAATACAAAACATTAAAATCACATCAGTGTCGATCTCATCTTCTTGCGTAATTGGGTCACTCATTATCTTCCTAGATGCAATCACCTAGCATTAACACTTGGAATCATTTTCAAAGGTATATTTGATGCTTAAAACAATATATTTCTTAAAAGTTGTAAAAATGAATCCAAAACTGCTGCAATAATAGTCACTCATAATATAATGTTACCACTCACACAGTGTAGGTGTCATACAACACTGGTGTCCTGCAGCTGGAGGAATTGTACTGTGCTCCCTTGTATCTGTCGCCCCTGCATAACTCTGTTCTATCACACTGTGGGCCTGATTCAGCAAGGATCACAGTTGCTAATATGCATTGAATCAGCCGATTGTTGCGTACTGCGCATGCGTACGCATCGCAGTGTGCGTGCGTAAACAGGTCACTGCGATCGGGCCGGCAATTGCAGTGGCTACGCAGACCCATCACAGAGTGATTGACAGGAAGTGTCGTTCGTGGGTGGTGACGGGGGGGGGGAGGGTGTATTCGGGAGAACGCAGGTGTGCCAGTGCGTTTCAACGCCGTGGCATGGGCGTGCTTAAATTATCTACTGAGATACCATACGCAGCCTGAGGCCTCATAGCGAGCGATGAAGTAAGCAATTTCTGAGTGAGGTCTGACCTGCCTTACCTGTGTGTATGGGTCCAATGTTACCGATTATTTTGCTATGTTGCTAAAGTAAACTGATGTGGGTAAGGTTAAGTGGGCGTCCTTATATTAGGCTGCTATCGCAATGCAAAAGCAATTATTTGCATATCACCGCTGATACTAGCAACTGCGTTGTTTGTGTATTAGCAGAATAGCGATTCTTGCTGAATCAGGCCCCGTGTGAAGAAATTAGATCCCCATATACGTGTTTGCATAGGTGTTCCAATTTAATGGACTTGTTAAACAATTGTCACAATACTATAGGTACCACTCTCTTTTATAGGCACATGTGTTTTATGTGCCAGCCAAACATTAAATACAACCATGGCCTCTACCTTCATATAAAGATGTGTATAACTGTATATACAGCATCATACATAGTAAATCTGTAAAAAAATAAAAATGTAAATAAACATTATTTGTAATGCAAGTAATTGTGTTGCATTCTTCTTTAATGTCCTTTCTCGCTTATAATTATTTAACTCTCACGGTCAGAGACAGGACATATAGTGTGGATTTACCAGCATACCATTCTAGATTATGGCTTAAGTGGAATGCTGGGCCTTGTAGTTCCAAACTAGCAATCCACATGTTGCCTAACTCAGACATATTACTAAGAACATAAATGGCAAAACTATGGGATATCTGCTTTCATTGATATCAAAACTATCTTCTCATTGCATTTGTCTTTGACTGTTGCTGAACTGACAGCTATAAAAATGTTGCTTCATATTGTTCCATAAAAGTGTATGTACGAGTAGAAAAAGCCGGGTACACATTGGAGCAGTGTCGGGCCGATATGCCTGTTCGTAACAACATATCGCCTACATTGCTTAGTGTACGCATGACTGCGCACTCCCATGCTTGCTAGATACAGTCACCAGGTTTGATGTGCTGCACATCAAACCTCGCAATATCGCTAGCGCCCAGTACATTGTTAATGAATGTCGGAACGATGATCGTTCCGATGTTTATTAAAGTTGTCCATTGTGGATGCACAATCACTGTTCAAGGGCATTTGTTACGATGTCGGAACTAATGCCCTACGCTTTAGTGTGTAACTCTAACAAATGTATTTTACATCTGTGCTGGCACAAAACAGGCGACCAACAAACAAACTACTCAGTTGCTATATTAATTCTCTGAGCCTGTGCCAGATGAATAAACTTGGGGGATGGGGTAAACTTTATAAACGTTATTAAAGTGTAAATGGAATGGGGTCATTGTAGAACAATAATGCTGATTTTCTAAGGACACAGTAACAATGATGTGAAATGTACTACAGATTATGAAATGTACTACTGCAAAAAATCAAAAATGTATGTTAAGCCTCAATATAATGCACAGAAGCAGAACTTATCCTATACAAAGCAGTAATTACACAAGTATAAGCTGCATTAGTGCCCAGTGGTGGCAGGATGGCAGCTATATGGCATAACTGCCAACAACTGGAATACAGTAGGTGGCATCTCAAAAGTCCCACTACTGAGTGCACACACTGTCACCGCTATATATCTGCCACTGTCTACTGCCGGGGAGTGGCACAAACTTTGTAACTCTTCGGCCTCATGATGAAGAAGGAGTCTGCAGTGAGGTCTAGGTCATCTCTCTCCACTCCTGGTGGGGGCGTGAAAGTAAACTTCTGAAGCATGCCAGTGAAGAAGATAAATAGCTCCATCCTAGCCAGGCTCTCTCCAGCGCACACCCTGCGCCCTGTATGGTAATAAATAGTTATCATGAGAACAAAGATACACATTGAGGCATCTCACACTTTTCAAAAGATAATATATATAGGTCATGGACCAAAGATAGAACCTGGTTCAGTGTTGGACTGGGGCATTAAGGGCCTACCAAGGAAATGCAGGTACAGGGGCGCGCTGAAGGGGTGTGACCAACCATTGGGTAGGTGACTGTGGTCATCAATGGTAGGGGTGTGAGCATAACCACAAAGGACACAGCCTATTATGCATTCTCAGATTCCCAGACACAGCAGTGTGCTTAATTTAGTCTAATATATTTTATTTGTGCCTTATTCTTGTAATAAAAATCAGTGGCAGCATTTGTAGAATAATAATAATATTAATAATCTGTGCCACCTTTAGTTTAATACAATCGGTGCTCCGTTAGTCTAATAATAACCTGTGCCCCCTTTAGTTTTAGTGTAATAATATTAATCACTTTAGTTTGATGATAATATGTAACCCTCTGTGCCGCTCACAGTCACTGACACACACTCTGTGCCTCTCACACACACTGACACACACTCTGCCACTCACAGTCACTGAGACACTGTCTGTGCTTCTCACACACACTGACACACACTCTGTACCGCTCACAGTCACTGAGACACACTCTGTGCCTCTCACACACACTGACATACACTCTGCCACTCACAGTCACTGAGACACTGTGCTTCTCACACACACTGATAAACTCTGTGCTGCTCACAGTCACTGATACACACTCTGTGACTCTCACACACACTGACACACACTCTGTGCCTCTCACACACACTGACACACACTCTGTGCCTCTCACACACACTGATGCACACTCTGTGCCATTCACAGTCACTGACACACAGTCTGTGCCGCTCACAGTCACTGACACACACTCTGGGCCTCATTCAGAGGCGGTCGTAGAATGCAAGCGGTTGTTCTGAAACATGGCGGCCGCTTGCATCCTGAACGGCTGCCTTCATGACGGTCGTTAGGCTGTGGGTTAACACCCACAGCTCTAACGACCGACAAGGGTGATGGTCGCGATGGTCAAGACCATCGCGACCATCGGGGCTTACGACGAGACCCTAAGGTAGGGTCTCGTCAACCTTAAGCCCCAGGGAGCTTCCTGCTCTGATCGAGCAGGAAGCTCCCCACTGACATCACTGATGATGTCAGTGGGGCCGCCCCCAAACGGCAGGCGTTCCTACTGGAACGCCTCCGTTTGGCCAGGCACGCCCCCGGACCGCCCAGAAAACGGAGCGAGCTGTCACTCAACATCGACAGCTCGACCCGTCTACGACGAGACCCCTAACGACGGATCACCCGTCGTTAGCCGGGTCTCGCGCATGCGCACGACGGAGCCGGCTCCGTCGTGCGCATGCGCTGTGGAGCAACATTGAGTCAGTCGTGATGGTTCAGCGCTCACGACCGACTGAATGAGCTCATCTGTGCCTCTCACACACACTGACACACACTCTGTGCACTTCACAGTCACTGACACACATTCTGTGCCGCTCACAATCACTGACACACACTCTGTGCCGCTCACACACACTGACACACACTCTGTACCACTCACAGTCACTGACACACTCTGTGCCTCTCACACACACTGACACACACTCTGTGCCGCTCACAGTCACTGACACACAGTCTGTGCTTCTCACACACTGACACACACTCTGTGCCGCTCACAGTCACTGACACACACTCTGTGCCTCTCTCACACACTGACACTTACTCTGTGCCTCTCACAGTCACTGACACACTGTCTGTGCTTCTCACACACACTGACACACTCTGTGCCGCTCACAGTCACTGACGCACACTCTATGGCCCTGATTCAGACCCACTCGCGAGCGGCTGTCCGCTCGCAAGTGGGTCGATGTTCTGCACTGAGCATGCGCACGACGGAGGGAGCTCCGTCGTGCGCATGTGCCAGACGCGACGAGTGAAGGAAAGTCCTTCGCTCGTTGTGTCTGATCAAAGGGGGCGTGCTGTCGATGTTGATTGACAGCACGCCCCCTTTGGTGGGCGTGCCGGGGGCGTGCCTCCCTGATGGGGGCGTTCCCACGGGAACGCCTCCCATCAGAAGCCGGCCCACTGACATCACTAGTGATGTCAGTGGGAGTGATTTTGGCTCTGATAGAGCCAAAATCACTCCGGAGCTTGCGGTTGAAAACCTCAACCGCAGGCTCCGGCTCGCAGTTTTGATGGTCGCGATGGTCAAGACCATCGCGGCCATCAAACTGCACGCTCGTATAGGCTGTGGGTGGTGACCCACAGCTATACGAGCGTCCAGGAGGACGCTCCATTTTTATGGAGGGCGGCCCTCATTCAGAGCGTGCGCTCTGCTCAGAGCGTACGGCTCTGAATGAGGGCCTATGCCTCTTATACACACTGACACACTCTGTGTCGCTCACAGTCACTGACACACAGTCTGTGCTTCTCACACACACTGACACACTCTGTGCCGCTCACAGTCACTGACACACACTCTGTGCCTCACACACACGGACATACTGTGCACTTCACAGTCACTGACACACACTCTGTACCTCTCTTACACACTGACATACACTATGTGCCACTCACAGTCACTGACACACACTCTGTGCCTCTCAAACACACACTGACACACACTCTGTGCACTTCACAGTCACTGACACACACTCTGTGCCACTCAAAGTCACTGACACACACTCCGTGCCTCTCACACACTGACACACACTGTGTGCACTTCACAGTCACTGACACACACTCTGTGCCGCTCACAGTCACTGACACACACTCTGTGCCTCTCTCACACACTGACACACACTCTGTGCCGCTCAGTCACTGACACACACTCTGTGCCTCTCACACACACTGACACACACTCTGTGCCATTCACACACACTCTGTACCTCTCACAGTGACTGACACACACTCTGTGCCTCTCTCACACACTGACACACACTTTGTGCCGCTCACAGTCACTGACACACACTCTGTGCCGCTCACAGTCACTGACACACACTCTGTACCTCTGATACGGGGTGGGATGCATCAAGTATCGAAATTTGCATGCGTTGCATCCTGCAACTCATCGCATGCATACCGGGGTAAATAACACCAGTATGCATGAATAAAATCAGAAAGGACAGCTCTCCCGGTAAAAAGTCCTTCTATGCATGCGTCAAGTTACGCACGTGTCGCGGCAGGTGCTGGGAGGGATCCGATTGGATCCCTCCCAGGGGGAAGTCCTGAATAGAAACCCATAGGTTTCTACTGGGCAACAACATCTAAAGATGGCATTGCCCACTGCATCCAAATCCCGGAATGTATTGCATTCCGGGGCTTGGTGTACAAGCATGTCTCTCTCTCTCTCACACACACTTTGCCTTTCTCACAAATACTGTGCCTCCCATTTCCAGGTGGGACGAAGCCATGGTCTGCATCGGGGGACGCAGATATCTTGGCCTCGCAGGCTGCCAGGAACCGCCCAAGGTGAGTAAGTCTCAACTTACACAGCCTGGCCAAAGGAGCAAGCATCACGACTGATGGTCTCGATGGTGATCTGAGGCAGCGACTACAGATGCTGCACTTGATCGCAGATTCAGCAAAGAGGTATCTATTTCCTACAGGCATCTCCTGCTGCATTTGCATTTGAGTTGGACAATATTGCAAAGTGCAATACCGTCCATCTCTGAAGCAGGCCCTGTGTTTGAAAAATTAGGTAAGAGCTGATTGGTTGGTACTTTATCTCTCTCCACTTTATCTCTCTCCAAGGCTTAGTACATCTCCCCCTGTGTGATGTGTCACTTAGCCAATTGGAACACAGCAGACACTGCTAAGGAGTTCCTACATTGATCAGAAAATTCCTCAGCATTACAGGGCACTGGGCAGCATAGTAGCTGTATGTACTATACATAGGGACCAGCCACCAGCCTGCTCCTGCATTGGCTGTGCCCCAATAATAGTGGGCAGAGCTCTGAAGTAAAGGAGCCCATCAGGGATTTACACTGTCCCCCACCAGGCAGTCCAATCCTGTCCTGGTTGGAACATAGGAGCTCATTCAGAGTCGGTCGTGAGCGCTGAGCAACTCGATGTTGCCCCACAGCGCACGCGCATGACGGAGCCGGCTCCGTCATGCGCATGCGCTAGACCCGACTAACGACGGGTGATCCGTCGTTAGGGGTCTCGTCATAGACGGGGCGAGCTGTCGATGTTGAGTGACAGCTCGCCCCGTTTTCTGGGCGGGCCGGGGCATGCCTGGCCAAACGGAGGCGTTCCAGTAGGAACGCTTGCCGTTTGGGGGCGGCCCCACTGACATCATCAGTGATGTCAGTGGGGAGCTTCCTGCTCGATCAGAGCAGGAAGCTCCCTTGGGCTTAAGGTTGACGAGACCCTACCTTAGGGTCTCGTCGTAAGCCCCGATGGTCGCGATGGTCTTGACCATCGCGACCATCACCCTTGTCGGTCGTTAGAGCTGTGGGTGTTAACCCACAGCCTAACGACCGTCATGGAGGCGGCCATTCAGGATGCAAGCGGCCGCCCTGTTTCAGAACGACCACTTGCATCCTGCGACCGCCTCGATTGAGGCCCTTAATGTGTAGCCTCATAGAGCGCAATTCAATTCAATGTGATGTTGAATAGCCCCGGGAGTTAAGTTGGAGAATGCCGGTTCTCGCGACTTAAACTGGGTTTTTAGTCGCGAGGACCGGCATTCTCCAACTAAAGTGCTGGCCGCGCTAAGCAGGAAAACAGCTGCACAGCTGGCACTTTGTCGGAAATCTCTTCGCATCCCAGGAGGGTGTGAGAAGAAATCCTTTAACCCACCCAAACATCGCGTTGAATTGATTAGCTTCAGGAGCTCCCTCCCGGGGCTATTCAACATTGCATTGAATTGAATCGCCACCATAGTCCTTTGTGGCTGATGCATGGGCATAGCTAGCATCGATGCAAGTCGGTGCAGTTGCTATGGGGCCCAGACTGAGGGGGGCCCATCTTCCTTGTCAAAGTTACATGTGTTATATACATTTTGCACTATTGGGTGGTACATAGGGGCCCTTACACACTTTTGCTATGGGGCCTTCAAATACCTAGTTGCGCCCCTGGGCTGATGTATAGCCATAATTGCTCCCGCATGTAACTAAGGGTTTGATTGAGTCGGACAGATCTATTTTCAAATGGGTTTAAGCAAACAGTACATGTGCTGTAGTGAAGTTGATTCTAAGTCTGCTGGATTTTAGCCGGATCTGTCTTTCCTTGAAAAGGGCATTTCCAAGCGGTATCTGGGTGGCAATAAGCAATCGCACTGAACTGTTATGTCTTGTGGGAGTGTTGTGGGCGTGTAGCTACAGGTAAGGAAACTCTATTTCACATGGAACTCTTGCACCTAGCGTGAGGCCAGTGCCAGTGCTGATACTAATGATAACAGCTGTGGCAGTGAATGGAAATTGTGGGCGGAGCAACTTTCCGCTTGAAGCATTAGCCCCACGGAATGTCACAATACCATAAGATAGTAAATCAGTCTTCTGTGGCATCAACTCAAATCCAGCCCCAGGCTGGTTTTGCCTTGTAAATGATAGCCAATTTAAAGCATCAGACAAACTGGCCCCCACAGCCATTTGCCCCAGTGAGTGTACAATTCCCCAATCCTGGTAATGATAATAATTACGACTGTTGCACGTTAGTTACTCACCTTTTGAGAAAGCAAAGAATGAATCTTTCTTCAAAAAGTTCCCGTCAGCATCCAGAAAATGATTGGGGTTAAACTCCCTGGGGGTCTCCCATTCTGTTTCATCATAAAGGATCGATGTGAAAAGTGGAACCACCGGGGTACCCTATTAATAATGATGGTTATGTTTAAATATAATACCTTTGACTGGTCATCTTAGATTCAATTGTACATCCACATAAATTACTTATTAATGTTACCTTCTTATCCTGCCTTATCCGCTCTCGCTCATAATGCATGGCATTATAAGGGCAATTAATAAAATTCATGGCTTATACGAAAGATGGGGCTTAGCATTGTAGGTTTAGAATAATTGAATGACACAGGGCCTGATTAACTACGGATCGCTATTGCGATCACAACTGCGATTATGCACGCAGATCCTCTGTGAAAATATGCTGATGAATGCTATCGCAATGTCTTCGCATAGACAGCATAGAGACGCACACTGCCGCCCACTACTGCTATCTCACATCCGTAATACCTTGCTGTCCTGCATATACATCGGGAACATTGAGTAACATCGGCCCCTCACACACAATTACAGCAGCCCTGACCTTACTCAGAAATTGCTAACCTCGTCGCATGCAGTGAGCGCACTCAAGCTGTGTATGCCGTAGCAGTGACTAATTTATGCACGCCCAAGTAACTGCGTTCAAATGGACAGGCATGCCTGCGTTTCTCCGACCATTCCCCCTCACCACCCCCCAAATGCTCACTGCCTGTCCATCACTCTGTGATGACTCTGCGTGGTCTCTGCGATCGTATGGAGCCCCGCAAGGAGGTTTGGACTTTTGCTGCAAGAAGACTCATAGATCGCAGCCTTCTGCCATGCCTCCAGGTGTACAGTAGTGTGATGAGCATGTGAGACAGAAGGATGGTCAACAAGGCCAGTCTGGTACACAAACGGGAGAATTGCCAGATGGGAACATCAGAATAAATTGGAAGGGTACAAAGACAAAACAGTAGACAAGAGTAATGTCCGAAACTAAGCCAGGTCATGAGACAAACAGATTGAAAGATCGGGGTAACCAGGACACTGGAAATCAGGAATGCTGGGGCGCTGGTGTGGAAGGCTGTGCTGGGATCAAGTGTTTGATCCCAGCATCAGCAGAGTTCCAGGGGCAGGCAGAGGGGATGTGTCCTCTGCAGGACACATCCGTTGCCGGCGCTGGGACAGTGATGTCCCTAGCGTCGGTGCAGACACAGCGGGCACCTGGTGAAGGGACCGCCTGGTCCCTTTCACCAGTGCCGGCGGTACTTTGGCGCCGAGAGAAGCTTGGCTCTAGGCGCAAGCTCAGCGGAGCTTGGCGCCCGGCAGCCAAGAAGCGGCGGGTAGCCGGCGCTGGGACAGAGTACCTGCTCCCAGCGCCGTTCAGGCGTTGGGCGCGGCATTTAGTGCAGCGGGCATTTGGCTCTGGCCACGAGCCAAACCTGGCTCGCGGGCCAGCAGCCAATCAGAGGCGGACGCGACGAGCCAATCGCGGCTCGCCGCGTCATAGCCCCGTCCACTCGCGCCGTCTTGTATTAGACGGCGCCGAGCGGGAAAAGTTAGTTCGGCGGCGGAGAGGGAGGAGAGAAGACCTCCCGAAGAGCGGAAGATCGGCGCGGCAACAGGGGCGGCGGCCGCGGAAGAAGCCAGAAGACACCGCTGTCAAGAAAAAAGACAGGCGGCGCCGGCTGGAAGAAAAGAAGAAGAGGTGGTGCCGCTGGCCAGGATGGGCCAGCGGCCGAAGAATGCGGCTGAGGACCGGAGAGGACTGCGGGGGAGAGAAGTGAAAGAGCGTCACGAAGTACCCCCCCGCAGCCTCTTCCAACGTAGCAGGTAGGCCCTCCGTGAGGCCCACCATATACCCCCCTCCCTAGACCGCCAGAGTTGTCGGGTGCTAGGCCCGTGGAGCATTGTCGGGCACTAGGCCCGTGGGCAATTAGTCAGGCACAAGGCCCGGGGCACAGTAGCGGGCATTAGGCCCTATAAAAGGATTCCCCCATAACTAGGTGTAAGTGGTCTGGGTACTAGGCCCAGGCCACTAAATAATAAAGTAGGTGGGCATTAGGCCCGTGGCCATAAACCAGGCATAGGCCTGTACCCATACAGGAGGGCACTAGGCCCTATATATATGAGCCCCACAGACAGGCAGGCAAATAGGCCTGAGCCCCATAAAACGTGGTCTGGGCATTAGGCCTAGACCACTACCAGAGCCCACCGTTTGGCAGGCACCTAGGCCTGAGCCGCAGGTAAGACCCTGGGCGTTAGGCCCAGGGCCCAGAGCCCATTAGCTGCAGCGCTAACATAGAGAGGCGGATGAGAGGTGTGAGCAGTGGTGGAGAGCTGTACGGCTTCCACCCATGAGGTAGTGGTTTCCCCAGTCACCGAGAAGAGGAGCTGGCCAGCTCTGGATAGGTAGGTAGCAGACATTTAAAGAGACAGTACCGTGTTTTACTCTTGTATATTTAGTCTGTGATTGGTGTTCCGTGCAGGGCAAAAGTTTAGTTGTTGTTATATCTGTCGCACTACACACACTGTAGGTTGAGGGTGATGCCGTTTTAGTATGTGTAGTTGCTTGACATAGGTTTAGGCCCTGCACGGCTGTGTTGTGTATCTCCTTACAGGGACCTGTAGGCGAGTGAGCGGACGAAGAGCAAGAGTGTACACGGTGAGGAATATCTGTGTGTACTGTCTCTCCCTGTTTGTTTGTCACTATCTATCTCTCCTTCCTTCTGGGCGGACGGTGAACCTTGCAACCCGGTGCAAGGACGGATCTTCACCTGGTGCGTGAGTACCGATAGGTGAAAATTCGGGATCTGAGGCCAAAAGTGCCAATGATGATCTTCACTTAAAACCTGAATTTATCCCCTGGTTCGGTAGGGCGCGTCAGTCGAAGTGAGGAAGGACGGTACTCACCTCGTCTCCTTCCCCCTAGGTCATCGTGTCCGTGTTCTATTTGGAGGTTCCAGGACAGTCTGCTCAACACACGGCCTGAAGGTGAGAGGGTGCGACGCAAGGTAAGTAACAGACGTACACCTGCATGGCAGCAGGCATTGCACCACACCCACCCCTCACATTTTGGCGTAGTCGGCAGGATCACGGACACGATGTGGACTACCGGCAAGAGGACCCCCCTACGGACAGCTCCGGAGTGGAACCATCCCCGGGCATATGAGGACAAGAGTGACTGGATTACGGTGTCAGGAGAAGACATCATGAAGATGGTGCAGCAGTCGGTACAGCGCGGCAAGGAAGAGCGCCGGGAGAAGGGGCGCAAGAAAGCAGGTGTGACCCCCTGCAAGATGTGTCAGCGGCTGGGACATGATGCCAGCGAATGTCCCTGGCTTGAATTTAGGGTGACAGAAGAGGAAGAAATGTCCCCGTTGGAGATTACACAGATGGCCCAGCAAGCGGTCCAGAGATGTGGTCAGAAGAACTCTGTGAAAAAGAGACTCTGGTGTATGCTCTGCGGAACCTACTGGCATGAGCATAATAGCTGTCCACGTGATGAAGAGTGGCACCAGGAGGACAAAGAATTCCGGTGTGAAGGATGTGGAGATCCAGAGCATGAGCTTGAGATTGTCCGTGGGATGAAGACCGGATGATCTTGGATGGCAGAGCCCAGAAGTGGATAGAAGAAGCCAGGGAAGTGGAGCAGAAGAGCCTGCTGGAAGTACGTTCACAGGTGCCCATTGTTCCTGAGCAGGAGCCGAAGGGTAGAGATCCCTTTGTGAAGTAGGTGGCAACAGCACCCCCGTGCTGGAAGTGTCGGCGACAGGGACACTTGGCCCATGAGTGTCCCTGGGAAGATGCAGCGGCACTGTTATGCCCCGAAGAGGTCCCAGTGAAGAAGGATCCTTGCCCGCAGAGGACGGATGTGGATGACTGGGAGGTGAAGATGCCGCGCTATAAGGAAGAGCGTGAAGACCCAGTGGCAAAGAAGTCTAGGATCTCCCCATGCTGGAAGAGTCCGCGACCTGGATACCCGGAGATGTCAGCGGAAGAGATGGAGTACGCTGAAGAAGGAAATTGTCGCTTGCTGCAGGAGTCTGTGGAGAAGAGTCCAGATTCATGGAAAATGTCGGCGGAGACCCGGGAGGAAGAGAATGCCCCGGAGGAATCGACTATTGGGTGGTGGTTAGTGCCACACCCTGAATTCAGTGAAGATGCCCCAGGCAAGTTTGAAGAAGAGTGGGTGGCTGCGGCACCCTTAGAAGAAAATTCCCCATGGTGGCCCATCGTGAGTGGCACTTCCGAGTTGCCACTCCCACAGAGGATCCGCAGAGTGAAGTCAGGAGGTACGAAGATGGAGAGCCCGGAGCCAGTGGAGAAGGAATGTGGGGTCATGGTCGGTCCCGGCTGGGCCCTTGAACAGATCCTCGCTGGAGGGACCATAGAATACCCTGACCCGCGGACGATAGAGATGGAAGAAGACTTTGTAGGGACTACAAAGGAAAAAGGGGGGGGAAATGTGGAAGGCTGTGCTGGGATCAAGTGTTTGATCCCAGCATCAGCAGAGTTCCAGGGGCAGGCAGAGGGGATGTGTCCTCTGCGGGACACATCCGTTGCTGGCGCTGGGACAGTGATGTCCCTAGCGTCGGTGCAGACACCGCGGGCACCTGGTGAAGGGACCGCCTGGTCCCTTTCACCAGTGCCGGCGGTACTTTGGCACCGGGAGAAGCTTGGCTCCGGGCGCAAGCTCAGCGGAGCTTGGCGCCCGGCAGCCAAAAAGCGGCGGGTAGCCGGCGCTGGGACAGAGTACCTGCTCCCAGCGCCGGTCAAGCATTGGGCGCGGCGTTTAGTGCAGCGGGCGTTTGGCTCTGGCCGCGAGCCAAACCTGGCTCGCGGGCAAGCAGCCAATCAGAGGCGGACGCAACGAGCCAATCGCGGCTTGCCACGTCATAGCCCCGCCCACTCGCGTCGTCTTGTATTAGACGGTGCTGAGCGGGAAAAGTTAGTTCGGCGGCGGAGAGGGAGGAGAGAAGACCTCCCGAAGAGCGGAAGATCGGCGCGGCAACAGGGGCGGCGGCCGCGGAAGAGGCCAGAAGACGCCGCTGTCAAGAAAGAAGACAGGCGGCGCCGGCTGGAAGAAAAGAAGAAGAGGCGGCGCCGCTGGCCAGGACGGGCCAGCGGCCGAAGAATGCGGCTGAGGACCGGAGAGGACTGCGGGGGAGGGAAGTGAAAGAGCGTCACGAAGTTCCCCCCCGCAGCCTCTTTCAACGTAGCAGGTAGGCCCTCCATGACGCCCACCATATACCCCCTTCCCTAGACCGCCAGAGTTGTCGGGCGCTAGGCCCGTGGAGCATTGTCGGGCACTAGGCCCGTGGGCAATTAGTCGGGCACAAGGCCCGGGGCACAGTAGCGGGCATTAGGCCCCATAAAAGGATTCCCCCATAACTAGGTGTAAGTGGTCTGGGTACTAGGCCCAGGCCACTAAATAATAAAGTAGGCGGGCATCAGGCCCGTGGCCATAAACCAGGCATAGGCCTGTACCCATACAGGAGGGCACTAGGCCCTATATATATGAGCCCCACAGACAGGCAGGCAAATAGGCCTGAGCCCCATAAAACGTGGTCTGGGCATTAGGCCCAGACCACTACCAGAGCCCACCGTTTGGCAGGCACCTAGGCCTGAGCCGCAGGTAAGACCCTGGGCGTTAGGCCCAGGGCCCAGAGCCCATTAGCTGCAGCGCTAACATAGAGAGGCGGATGAGAGGTGTGAGCAGTGGTGGAGAGCTGTAAGGCTTCCACCCATGAGGTAGTGGTTTCCCCAGTCACCGAGAAGAGGAGCTGGCCAGCTCTGGATAGGTAGGTAGCAGACATTTAAAGAGACAGTACCGTGTTTTACTCTTGTATATTTAGTCTGTGATTGGTGTTCCGTGCAGGGCAAAAGTTTAGTTGTTGTTATATCTGTCGCACTACACACACTGTAGGTTGAGGGTGATGCCGTTTTAGTATGTGTAGTTGCTTGACATAGGTTTAGGCCCTGCACGGCTGTGTTGTGTATCTCCTTACAGGGACCTGTAGGCGAGTGAGCGGACGAAGAGCAAGAGTGGACACGGTGAGGAATATCTGTGTGTACTGTCTCTCCCTGTTTGTTTGTCACTATCTATCTCTCCTTCCTTCTGGGCGGACGGTGAACCTTGCAACCCGGTGCAAGGACGGATCTTCACCTGGTGCGTGAGTACCGATAGGTGAAGATTCGGGATCTGAGGCCAAAAGTGCCAATGATGATCTTCACTTAAAACCTGAATTTATCCCCCAGTTCGGTAGGGCGCGTCGGTCGACGTGAGGAAGGACGGTACTCACCTCGTCTCCTTCCCCCTAGGTCATCGTGTCCGTGCTCTATTTGGAGGTTCCAGGACCGTCTGCTCAACACACGGCCTGAAGGTGAGAGGGTGCGACGCAAGGTAAGTAACAGACGTACACCTGCACGGCAGCAGGCATTGCACCGCACCCACCCCTCACACTGGTTGTGAGGCTTAAGCTGGGTACACACGTAATGATATTCGGTCCAACCATCCAACTAGTTGATTGGTTGGAATGAAAATCTGGTAACGTATGGGAGTAACTGATGATCAGTAATTTGCTCCTAAATGCCAGAAAACAGATGAAAATGGACGTTCAGACAAGTTTGTTAAATGCTTGATCTAAACAATTTGTTCAAACAACAGTTTTTGTCCATTTTCCGGCATTTGGGAGCAAATTGTTGATTGCCATTTGCTTTCATACCTTACCAGATGTTCATTCAAACCAATCAACTAGTTGGATGGTTGGACAGAAAATCTTTACGTGTGTACCCAGCTTAATACTCTGGCACAGATCTGTGCAGAGAGTGTTTTTAATAAGATGGGCTCTGTGATATCCTTGGTCTTGTGTTAGCAGCAGAAATGGGCAGACTAATAAACCCCCAATCTCTTTAAATCTTCAGTAGAGCTGTGTGGCAATCCCTAGTGCAGTATGGATATCACTGGCTTTAACACAACAGCATTCCTCAGTCCTAAACCCCTTATTGTCCACCAGAAATTGAAGAACCCCTTTTGACATAGGATATTCCAAAATCAAGAAACCGGCAAGTCCAACCTAAAAGCCACAGGATTTATCCTCTGAAGCATTCTAAAGGGATCTATAAACCATGGTGCAAATTTCATGTTCTGATCTCTTATACTTCACATAAAATGTGCCACCTTGGAGAGTCTGTCAGTCACTATTCAGACAGTATTGAACCCTTTGCCAGCTGGCAGAGCTGTTATAAAGTCCATAGATAAGTGAGTCCAGGGCTTTCTCAGAATAGGAAGAGGGAGTAATAGACCTAAATGTTTCTGGTGAGAAGTTGTGTGTTAGGTGATAGAGAAAATCTGGTTTTTCCACTGAATTCAGAATCCCTAAATTAGGCGAAAACACATATTAACATGCCAGATGCAGAGAATTTTAGTGTTTTCTAACTAACCCACTGTGTCTTTATATCTGCAGGAGGCCCAGAGCCGGCCCTAGGCATAGGCATTATAAGCCTATGCCTAGGGGCGACTGGAATGCCCTTGGGGCATTTCAGGGCTCTGCCGCTGCCCCTACCTACCGCGCTATCCACCCCGCCGGCGCTGCTACCCTCCCTCTCTCCCAGTGCGCTGCCACGATTGGAGCTCTCCGATTGGGCAGCGCAGAGGATGGTCAGGCCAGTCATGTGACTGTGACTCGCATCCGCCCGCAGTAGCAGTCTCTGCCTTTCAGACGGGCTGTGGTCAGAGTGTGTTCAGAGCAACCGTGCATGCGCGGCAGGCCGGCAGCTTATTGGAGGTAAAGACAAGCCTAGGACCTGGGGAGCCGCTTCTACTCCTCCCAGTAAGGTAACATGGGTCATGGTGGGAAGCATGACATAGATATGTGTGACCGTATGTGTGTGTATATAAATATATATATATATACACATATATATATATATATATATATATATATACATACATACAGACAACATATATGTGTATATATATATTTATATATATATATATATGTGTGTGTGTATACATATGTATGTGTACATATATACTGTGTATATATATATATATATATATATATAGAGAGAGAGAGAGAGAGAGTCCAGAACTGCTGCCATTTTTGTCTATGTACGATGTATATATGCATATACATATGTACTTATGTATTTGGATCGATAGATATACACACACAATATATATGTAGCTACTATTTTTTTTTTTTACATCAACCTTTTGGAAACCCCCATTTAAAAATCATGCGTTTGCCCATGGCCCTTAGTTAGAATGAGCTTCTGCACAGAAGCTCATTCTGTCTACAGGAAGAGCCAAGATGGCTACAGGAGGGCGTGCTGCGCATGCCCTGCCGCTGCCACTCCTCCCATTGGCCTTTGCGGAGCAGAGCCGTGAGTAACAACTCACGGCTCCGCCTCCGCCTCCATCTTAGATGATCAGACCAAGCCATCATGAAGAAGGGGCAAGGCAAGTAACACCAGCATCATTAAATTTAGCTGTGCTGCGCCAGCATCATTTAAAACAAAGGAAGCAGCCAGGCGAGTGACAGCTTTCTCACTCTCTGGGTACATTAGGTGTGTGTGTTAGGTGTGTGTTAAACTTAAATAAATGAATGTTTAGCTGGCTAGCTGGGTCTGGGAGAAAGGTGGGCACACATGACTGGGGCTGGGGGAAAAGAGTGGTTTTGTCCAGACCAGTGCTGCATCTGACTATGAGAGGAGAGGGGGTAGTGTGTACACACACATATATATATATATATATATATATATATATATATATATACAGTTATAAACCAATGTGTTATTTTTGGCATCCGCGTATAAACAATAAGATTGGTGGTGGGGGATGGAGTTATGCCGGCGGATGAGTTGCCGGCAGTTGAAATACCGACAACGCAATCTCGACGCGTGGGCATAATGCCGATGCCAATATCCCGATGGACATCAGGATACCGGCGTCGGCATACCAACCACCGGAAGCCCGAACGTCCGGACGCCGGGTGATTATGCAGGTAAGCCGGAGATGGGGGTGGTTGGGATTAGGCACCCCCGGGGGGATTCAGGGTTAGGCACCCCCCCGGCAGTGTTAGCGTGCAGAAAGGGGGGTTATGGTTAGGTATCCACCGGGGAAGACTACGGTTAGGCACCCCCCCAGGAGACTTAGGTTTAGGGTGTCGGGAGGGGTGGATAGTGTTAGACACCACTGGGGGGGACTTAGGGTTTGGCAACTCCTAGGGAGGTTAGGTTTAGGCACCACTAATCGTGGGTAAGGGTTAGGGGGGGCAGGTTACGGTTAGTACACTTACCTGATCGCGTCGGGATCTCCTCCTGTCGGGCTACCGGAAGTGGTATTTGAACCGGCGGCTAAACAGCCGTCAGTATTTCAATACCATTCCGGTGGTGGGATTATCTGCTAGGGGGTACCAGTCAAAATTTTGCCTAGGGCACCAAATTGGCTAGGGCCGGCTCTGAGGAGGCCTGTCTGCCCCCTCCCAATAGCACATGGCCTGCAGTAGGGACAGAGAGACAAGAGAGCGTAGACTGGCATGGGATATCAATATGGGAAAGAGTCGACTCCCACATACCGGAACCGGTATTGCATTAAAGAACATGGTAAATTACATCATGATTAGTTAATGTAAAAAATAAAATTGTTTAAAGTTCTGCAATGTTATTAGTCACATAAAATACAGTAAATGAATTACCTTAGGTATAAAATAGCCTCTGAAGTGGACATCTGTGGGTGTGGCATGGGTTAAGTACTGAAGAATGTTACCAAACCTCTGAATTTCATGCACTACTGCCAAGCAGTATGGGAGAATTTTTTGGTCATCCCACATAGGGGGGCGCTCAAGTCCTATCACATCTTCAATTTCAGCATGAACTCTTTCTGAAAAAGAAAACAGAAGGTGACATATGTTGTATAGAGTGATTTAGTGCAATAATGTTGGACAACAATGTTGGTCATTCAATTTGTGTGACCCATAATGACCATAATGAACTTTAATGATCATGTTGACCTAATCATTATAGGGCATGTTTGCATGTGGTGGAGAAGATGACCACTGTCACTCTCACAACAGACCACAGTGATCTCACAAGTCCAACTCTGACTGTGCTGCAGTGACTGCTATGTATGTCATGTACATAGGAGCCAGCTGTGTGAATGCTGGGGTTGCTTGAGCCAGGGGCAGAATTACCGGAAACAATGGAC
This sequence comes from Taudactylus pleione, assembly GCA_031769625.1. Classification (NCBI taxonomy): domain Eukaryota; kingdom Metazoa; phylum Chordata; class Amphibia; order Anura; family Myobatrachidae; genus Taudactylus; species Taudactylus pleione. The sequence goes on along the minus strand of JAUIMM010000031.1, from coordinate 32,401,663 downwards.
AAGGTCGACTCTGGACACCAGCCCTGAAGGGAGTGCCCTGACCTCCTCCTGATTTATGTGCCCCATGGCTGGATTAATCAGGGAGCCTAGAGGGCACGTGCCACAGGTGTTGGTAGTTAATGCAGCGGGGAGGTGGGTAGTGTGTGTCTGGATGCTGCTGGGGTGTTGGTAGTGATAGTAGGGGGGTATGTGTCTGGGTGCTGCTGGTGTGTTATTAGTGAATGCAAAGGGTGGGGGGGAAGTATGTGTCTGAGTGCTGCTGGTGTGTTGTTAGTGAATGCAGTGGAGGGTTGTGTCTGGGTGCTGATGAGGTATTGGTAGTGAATGCAGGTGGGGAAGGGGGCAGTGTGTGTATAGGGGATGCTAGAGTGTTATTAGTGAATGTAGGGGGGAGTGTGTGTCTGGGCGCTTATAGGGTGTTGTTAGTGAATGCAGGGAGGATTTTCTGGGTGCTGCTAGGGAGTTGGTACTGAAAGCAAAGGGTTCGAGGGAGTGTGTGTCTGGGTGCTGCTGGGGTGTTGATAGTAAATGCAAAGGGTGAAGGGGAGTGCATGTCTGTGTGTGGCTGGGGTGATGGTAGTGAATACAAAGTGTGAGGGGGAGTGTGTGTATGGGTGCTGCTGGAGTGTTGTTAGTGAATGCAGGGAGTTGTGCCTGGGTGAATGCAAAGGGTGGATGGGGAGTGTGTGCCTGGGTGCAACTGGGGTGATGGTAGTGAATGCAAAGGGTGGAGGGGGGGAGTGTGTGCCTGGGTGCAACTGGGGTGATGGTAGTGAATGCAAAGGGTGGAGGGGGGGAGTGTGTGTCTGGGTGCTGCTGGGTGAATGCAAAGGGTGGAAGGGGAGTGTGTGCCTGGGTGCAACTGGGGTGATGGTAGTGAATGCAAAGGGTGGAGGGGGGGGTATCTGGGTGCTGCTGGGTGAATGCAAAGGGTGGAAGGGGAGTGTGTGCCTTGGCGCTGCTAGGGTGTTGTTAGTGAATGCAGGGGGGTTATGTGTCTGGGTGCTGCTGGGGTGTTGGTACTGAATGCATAGGATGAGGGTGAGTGTGTTTATGGGTGCTGCTGAAGTGTTGTTAGTGAATGCGGGGGGGTATGTGTCTGGGTGCTGCTGGGTGAATGCATAGGGTGGAAGGGTGTTGTTAGTGAATGCGGGGGGTATGTGTCTGGGTGCTGCTGAGGTGTTGGTAATAAATTGAGGGGGGGCGGTGGAGTGTGTGCCTGGATGCTACTGGGATGTTGGCAATGAATGCTGGGGTTTATCTGGGTGCTTCTAGAATGGGATGTTGGGAGTGAATGTGCGCAGTGGGGGGAAGCCCTAATAACTGTCTTGCCTTCAGGCACCTTGTCAGAACTTACACCCCTGGCTCGGGCATCCAAATATTTGTATTGCCAACAGTCATGCTTATCCATGGCGTATGCAGCAATCTTTATAAAGATGGGTTCTTTGGTCATATAAGGCCAGATTGAGAAACCACAAATTCAAGACACACACACACACACACACACACACACACACACACACACACACACACACACACACACAGGCTAAAATTACAATGGTTGCCAACAGTTAAAAATTGCCATTAGACCTGTCAAAATAGTAGAGACAACAAATTTAGATTTTTGCATAAAGAAGCATAATTACAATAAAATTAAGTTCTACTTATTCAGCATGATCTGTCTTAGGTGGATGAGTTACTTATGGTAAGTTAACTCTTTCATTATATCTCATAAATTTAGCATAATGTGTGATGAAGGCACAATCCTGATTATCCTCATTTCCAAACATGTAACCAGGTAAAGACCAGACTAAAAACAGTTACAATACTGATTATAGTATGAATGCTGCCATTTCAGAAGTTATGTAAACAGGAGCTGCAGTACCATAGAATATATAGTGAAACCTCTGTAGTTTTGTGGGTGAATGTGTATGCTCCCAGGCAGATGTGCATCATTCTCCCACCTACATCTGCCTGAGGAGTTCTGTTGCAGGTTTAATACAATAATGACGTTAATGCAATTGAGAATAGATGCACAAGCTACTGGGAAAGCTGTATTATTTGTGGGTGGTTGGGGGGAGAGCCAAAAGCACTCCTGGGCTTGCGGTTTTGTGTTTTGGATCTGTATTTTTTTGAAAAAAAGCATAAAAACAGCTAAAATCACAGAATTTGTAGGTTTTTCTGCTCCTATGCTATTAACCTCAATAACCTTAATTTCCACTCATTTCCAGTCTATTCTGAACACCTCACACCTCACAATAGTGTTTTTATGTCCAAAAGGTTGCACCGAGGTAGCTGGATGACTATGCTAAGCGACACGAGTGGGCGGTACAAACACGTGACCCATCTAGGCGTGATACTGCAGTGGCAGACTGGATGGCAGTATGAAAAACTAGGCCCCAAACTGTACATAATGCAAAGAAAAAAAAGAGGTGCAAGATGGAATTGTCCTTGGGCCCTCTGGGCCCTCCCACCCACCCTTATGTTGTATAAACAGGACATGCACACTTTAACAAACCAATCATTTCAGTGCCAGGGTCTGCCACACAACTGTGGCTGAAATGATTGGTTCGTTTGGGCCCCCACAAAACAAGCTGGCAATTAATCTGTCCCTGCACAAACTGGCTCTACGGAGGCAAGATGTCATCCTCATCCTCCTCATCCACCGATTCCTCACCCTCTTCAGTGTGTACATCTTCATCCTCACAAAGTATTAACTCGTCCCCACTTGAATCGACCACCACAGGTCCCTCTGTATGTTCTGGAGGCTGGTCTCCCTGGAAGAGCTGATAATTCATTTTGATGAACATCATCTTCTCCACATTCTGTGGAAGCAACCTCCTACGCCTTTCGCTGACAAGGTTCCCGGCTGCACTAAACACTGGAGGGGGGGCAACTCAGGTAAAATAGAGCCAGTTTGTACAGGGGCCTCCAAATTGCCTCTTTTTCCTGCCAGTACAGGTATGGACTGTCTGACATGCCTACTTGGATGCTGTCACCGATGTAATCCTCCACCATTCTGTCAATGGTGACAGTATCATATGCAGTGACAGTAGACATGTCAGAAATTGTTGCCAGGTCCTTCAGTCCGGACCAGATGTCCAAACTTGGTCCTGCCTGCCCTGCATCACCGCCAGCGGGTTGCTTAGGATACCTAAGTTTTTTCCTGGCAGCCCCAGTTGCGGGAGAAAATGAAGAAGGAGCTGTTGACGTGTCACGTTCCACTTCAGCTGACAGTGTGTTCACCAGCAGGTCTTTGCACCTCTGCAGGCTTGTGTCGGCCGGAAAGAGAGACACCACATAGGCTTTAAACCTAGGATCGAGCACGGTGGCCAAAATGTAGTGGTCTGATTTCAACAGATTGACCACCCTGGAATCCTGGCAAAGCGAATGAAGGGCTTCATCCACAAGTCCCACATGCCGAGCGGAATCGCTCCATCTTAGCTCCTCCTTCACTTTCTCCAGCTGCTTCTGCAAAAGCCTGATGAGGGGAATGACCTGACTCAAGCTGGCAGTGTCTGAACTGACTTCACGTGTGGCAAATTCGAAGGGCTGGAGAACCTTGCACAACACGGAAATCATTCTCCACTGCGCTTGAGTCAGGTGCATACCCCCTCCTTTGCCTATGTCATAGGTGGATGTATAGGCTTAAATGGCCTTTTGCTGCTCCTCCATCCTCTGAAGCATATAGAGGGTTGAGTTCCACCGTGTCACATCCTCTTGCTTCAGGTGATGGCGGGGCAGGTTCAAGAGTGTTTGCTGGCGCTCCAGTCTTCGGCATGCAGTCGCTGAATGGCGAAAGTGGCCAGAAATTTTTCGGGCCACCCAAAGCGTCTCCTGCACGCCCCTGTCGCTTTTCAGAAAATTCTGCACCACCAAGTTTATTGTGTGAGCAAAACATGGGACATGCTGGAATTTGCCCAGATGTAATGCCCGCACAATATTGGTGGCGTTGTCAGATATCACAAATCCCCAGGAGAGTCTAAGTGGGGTAAGCCACTGGGCGATGATTTCCCTCAGTTTCTCTAAGAGGTTGTCGGCGGTGTGCCTCTTACTGAAACCGGTGATACACAGCGTAGCCTGCCTTGGAACGAGCTGGCGTTTCTGAGATGCTGCGACTGGTGACGCTGCTGCTGTTGCTGCGTAAGGTGATACATCTACCCAGTGGGCTGTCACAGTCATATAGTCCTTAGTCTGCCCTGTTCCACTTGTCCACATGTCCGTGGTTAAGTGGACATTGGGTACAACGGCATTTTTCAGGACACTGAGGACACTTTTTCTGACGTTTCTGTACAGTCTCGGTATCGCCTGCCTAGTGAAGTGGAATCTAGTTGGGATTTGGAACCGGGGACACACTACCTCCATCAATTGTCTAAATCCCACTGCACTAATGGCGGATACCGGACGCACGTCTAACATCAACATAGCAGTCAAGGCCTCAGTTATACGTTTTGCTTCAGGATGACTGCTGTCGTACTTCATCCTCCTCGCTAAGGACTGTTGGAGGGTCAATTGTTTAGTAAAAGTAGTGGTGTTCCTATGTCCTCTCTGGGATGATGAACGTCTCCCAGCAGCAGCAACAGCAGCAGCAGGAGGCGTAGCAATGCAGGATCCTCCGGAGGAATCCCTGATAGGAGAGTCAGTCATGCCAGTGACATGGCCTGCAGGACTACTTCCGATCCTGACTAAGGAGGAAATTGACGAGGAGGGAGTTGACGGTGTGGTTTGCAGGCGCTTGGATACAACAGGACAACGGGATTTAGGTGTCCCTGGACTGCTTACGGTCTTAGCCAAAGTTTCTGAACTTGACAGTAACTTATTATGAACACGCTGCAGGTGCCGTATAAGGGAGGATGTTCCTAGGTGGTTAACGTCCCTACCCCTACTTATTCCACCTTTACATAAGGTACATATGGCAAGACAGTTGTCGTCCGGATTTGGATAGAAATATTGCCAGACCAAAGAGGTGGAATGTTTGGTCTTCTGCCCAGACATGACCGCTTTTTCATCCCACGGACAGCAACTGTCTCCCCCGGAGCCTGATTTAAACAAACCACATCACCATTAGAATCCTCCTCGCCAACTTCCTCCTCAGCGCCAGCTACACCAGTATCCTCATCCTGTTGTACTTCAACAGTGACATCTTCAATTTGCATATCAGCAAGTGGACTGTGGGTGCTCCTTTCAGCACTTGCAGGGGGCGTGCAAATGGTGGAAAGAGCCACCTTTTCCCGTCCAGTGCTGGGAAGGTCAGGCATCGCAACCACCACCACACTTGGACTCTCCTTGGGGATTTGTGATATCTTCTTAGAAAGCACAGTTCTTCGCTGTGCTTTTGCCAGCTTAACTCTTTTGATTTTTTTAGTGGGAGGAGGGCTTCCATCGTCATGTGAAGCTGAACCACTAGTCATGAACATACTAGGGATCGACCTTAGCCGTTCCTTGCCACTCCGTGTCGTAAATGGCATATTGGCAAGTTTACGTTTCTCTTCAGATGATTTAAATGTTTTTTTCAAGGTAATTTTCCTGAACTTTGTCATTTGGGATTGTATGTGCCCTCTATTATGACATTGGGCATCGGCCTTGGCAGACGACGTTGATGGCATGTTATCGTCTATGTCATGACTAGTGGCAGCAGCTTCAGCACTAGGAGGAAGTGGTTCTTGATCTTTCTCTATTTTATTTTTATCGGAGAAAGTTTGGTCCTCCATTTATGTTATATCGATTTGATATATACGTGCGGCTAAACACAGAAAATATTTTTTTATTTTTGCTGGACAGTAGTGCACTTTGTGGGTTACACCAGCTTTTAAGAAATGAGCCAGCCGGCTCTTTACTTATGGGACACAGGCGCACGCTTGGCGCTGCTCCTTTGTTGATGCACGTGCGGCTACTGCGCACACAATTCACAAAGACAGAAAATAATTTTTTTTTGGTTTGGACTGGAGTGTACTTTGGGGGTTACAGCACCCTTTAACGGTCAAGCCAGCTGGCCCTTTACTTATGATACAGGCGCACGCTTGGCACTACTTTGTTGATGCACGTGCGGCTACTGCGCACACAATTCACAAACACAGAAAATATTTTTTTTTTGGTTTGGAGTATACTTTGTTGGTTACAGCACCCTTTAGCGGTCAAGCCAGCCGGCCCTTTACTTATGACACAGGCGCACGCTTGGCACTACTTTGTTGATGCACGTGCGGCTACTGCGCACACAATTCACAAACACAGAAAATATATATTTTTTGGTTTGGAGTGTACTTTGGGGGTTACAGCACCCTTTAACGGTCAAGCCAGCCGGCCCTTTACTTATGACACAGGCGCACGCTTGGCACTACTTTGTTGATGCACGTGCGGCTAATGCGCACACAATTCAAACACAGAAAATATTTTTTTTTTGGTTTGGAGTGTACTTTGGGTGTTACAGCACCCTTTAACGGTCAAGCCAGCCGGCCCTTTACTTATGACACAGGCGCACGCTTGGCACTACTTTGTTGATGCACGTGCGGCTACTGCGCACACAATTCACAAACACAGAAAATATTTTTTTTTTGGTTTGGAGTGTACTTTGGGGGTTACAGCACCCTTTAACGGTCAAGCCAGCCGGCCCTTTACCTATGACACAGGCGCACGCTTGGCACTACTTTGTTGATGCACGTGCGGCTACTGCGCACACAATTCACAAACACAGAAAATATTTTTTTTTTGGTTTGGAGTGTACTTTGGGGGTTACAGCACCCTTTAACGGTCAAGCCAGCCGGCCCTTTACTTATGACACAGGCGCACGCTTGGCACTACTTTGTTGATGCACGTGCGGCTACTGCGCACACAATTCACAAACACAGAAAAAATATTATTTTTTTAGCACTTGGGGGGAGCACCCCTGATGGACAGAGCACCCCCTGGACAACACTACAGCACCCCTTTAGGACTGGGACACTGCACAGGACTTTGGAGTGGACACAGCCCCTATGGAGAACTGACTGCACAACACAGTCCAGCCAGCCCTATGGACTTTGAAGTAGTGGACACAGCCCCTATTAACAACAGCAGCACAGCACAACATAGCCAGCCCCTATGGACTTTGAAGTAGTGGACAACAGCAGCACAGCGCAGCACAGCACAGCACAACACTACTCTGCACTACACTACACTACACAGCCCAGCCAGCCCTAACTCCCACCCTCCCTCTTCACTGTCCACAGCCGAGTGAGAAAACGGCGCCGACACGGGTACCTTATATAGGATCCAAAACCCGCGAGACTCAGAAGGCGGGATGATGACGTTTTGCCTCGATTTCAGATCCGAGTCAGGCGGGAAAAGTCGAGCCTGACTCAGATCTGCCTCGGATCGGGGGGGCTCAGGTGGGTTCGGATTTCAGAAATCCGAACCCGCTCACCCCTAGTCCATGGATAAACCTTTCTTACTTTCAATGGAAACTACACCAAGATCAATGTTCCTGCCTATCAAGTGATGGTTTGCCATGGCCTCTATAATAGCTGGTCACACCCTTTAAGCATGGGCCCGTCATGCTCCAGTCCGAAGCTGTCAGTGCCTCACACCTGGATACGGGCGGAATATATACTATTTTCATGTCTACATCTCGTAAACCGCTCCAGATTGCCAGCTAACTCTGCATCAATCCCTTTGAATCACAGAAGCAGAAGGTGACAGAGTCTCAGCATCCTTACTTTGTATGTTGGGATATTTCATCATGAGCAAAATGCCCCACTGCAACGTGGTGGAAGTGGTTTCTGTGCCACCAAGCATGAGGTCAAATGTGGAAGCCAGCAAGTTCTTTTCTGTGAAGATTTTCTCTTTTTCATCTGTTAGTTTTTCCTTGGAAACAATTGACATATAGTTATGTTATCAATTTAAATTATTAAACATGTTACAAGAAACGGGTTGGGTACGGGATGGCGGCGCTCGGGATTCGGCGGTCAGAATCCCGGATTGATAAGTATCCTAACCCTCCCTCTCTCCCTAATCTTCCCTCCCCACTGCCTAAACCTAACCTTCCCCTTAGCACCTACTCCTAACCCTAACACTCCCCATAACCCCGCTCCTTACTGTCGGGATGCCAGCGCCGGGACTGGATAATGACTACATCCCATAAGACATTATTTATACATAGAGGACCAGATGCAGAATTACTGCTGTTGTGGCCGCTTTCCGTGTTTATAAATAAATGCAGATTTCTGCCTGTATTGAAAGTTGGCTGCATCTATGTGACCGCACTACCCCCTACCATCCTCTGAATGAAAGCAGGCATCAATATCATCATCACACATTTTCCCCATCCCTAACCCTTGTGCACGAGATCCAACTGAAGTCACATGGATCTCCAGAGGCGCCGAAGGGGGGGAGGGATCAGGTACTAATCAACCTGGCCCAGGCTTGTTGGAGGGGCCCGGTCCGATGCCGCTCCCCCCCCCTGCTCCTTCTTACCTATCAGCAGCCAATTTTCCAGGCATTTTGTGCAGGGCTGCTACAGCTGATGCGGGACTTCGGAGAGGTAAATATTAGAAATATGGGTGCAGGGTGTGTGTTGTGGCCCCCCCTGGAGCCAGGGGCCCGTGTGCACCACACACCCTGCACCCATTATAGATAGGCCACTGGAGAGAGAGAAAACACCCAGGCTACAGCATGACATCAGGTAGCAGATTTATAAAGCCCAGTTCCTAAAAAATGGAAAACTGCATCTGTGCATAAAGTTACACTGTACTGTGTGACAATATTAAAACTGGGAACTGTCCCTCAGGAAAAATAATAAAAGGTTGTAGCTTGGGAGTCGGGACCATGTGCAGCCAGGGCACTGAGGGCTTGGGTAAGCGGATATAAATTACTCAGACCTAGACCTGTCTGGAAGCACGGCTGGAGCCTGTACATGCTGGGGAAGTGCAGTCAAGCCCCAAGATATGGTGGCCACACCATCTGCAGCTGTGCAGCAAATTAGGAGGGCTCTGGTATGCACAATGGGTTATAGCTAATCCCTCCACCCGCTTGCCCGCACTCTCTCCTGTACTGGGATTCATTAGATCTTCTGGTGATCCTTAATATAGCAAATGAGAATAGAGGCCATATTACTACAATTTATAAGGCAAGAGCCTTATCTGAGATCTTCTAACTAGAATGGCCCCAACTGTCCTGTTTTCCATGGGAACAATATTCATTTCTCAAGATCAAAGGTCAAACTGCCTGATGAATTGCAGACATGGCCATGATTAAATGGAGAGGTGATATGGATCATAGCCTGGTTACATCACTGCTCACCATGTGGTTTGCACATGATTGGCCTTGAAATGCAAATTACAACCCTTTCAGGTGATATAAACTACTGTTTATTAAGTAATAATCTACCCACTCGTAATAAGGGATGAAGCAAGAATCCCGGCGCACACAATGCTGGCGGCAAAGCCGTAACTAGACTTTTTGGTGGCCTGTGCCAGAAAGAACATTGTCACCCCCTCATAGTTCAAAGGGACATAATACACCCAAAAAAGGGGAATGACCTTATGGGGAAGGGCCAGGGAAGAGATAGGGGAGGCCAGGAGATGCTGGGGATGAAATAAGAGGAAGCTTCAAGTGAGAATGATAATAAACAGAAATTTGACATGCCCAAACAGCGCCCCCTGACCTGTGGTGCCCTGTGCCATGGCACCGGCCGCATTACCCTAGCTACGGCCCTGGCTGGCGGTCAGAATCCCAGTGCCGTAATTCCGACAGCAGTCAGGATTCGACAGCGATCCCAACGGTGAGTATTAGGGTTAAGCACTAGGGAGAGAGTTAGGGTTAGGCTGTGGGTGGGTAAACTGTGGGTGGGGGGGTGTTAGGATTAGGCTGCGGGAGTGGAGGGTTTATTTATTTATTATTTATTAACAGTTTCTTATATAGCGCAGCAAATTCCGTTGCACTTTACAATTTTAATTAAGATTAACATTATACTGGGTTGTAAAAGACATACATACATGACATACATAAGGGTAAGAGGGCCCTGCTCGCAAGCTTACAATCTATAGGGAAATAGGTGTTGATACACAAGGAGAGGGGCTGTATAATCCAATCACACTGGAAAGTTGGCCTGGGGTTAGGAGGATGTTCAATTGAAGAAAGAGAAGATGTGATAGGTGTTTACTATAAGAAGAGAGTTAGATAGGGAGCTATAAAAGGTTAGGTGGGCGGTTCTGGAATCTGATAAGCTTGTCTAAAGAGGTGAGTTTTCAGAGAACGCTTGAATGTTTGAAAACTAGTGGAAAGTCTTATTGTGCGTGGGAGGGCATTCCACAGGGTGGGTGCAGCCCGAAAAAAGTCCTGTAACCGTGCATGGGAACAAGTAATGCGCGGGGATGAGAGACGCAAATCTTGTGCAGAATGGAGATGTCGGGTTGGAAGATATTTTGAGATAAGTGAAGAGATGTATGTTGGTGTGGTTTGGTTAATAGTTTTATGTGTGAGTGTAAGTATTTTAAATTGAATACGGTAGAAGACCGGCAGCCAATGGAGGGACTGACAGAGTGGATCAGCAGACACTGAACGTTTGGTGAAAAAGATCAACGTCGCAGCTGCATTCAAAATGGATTGTAGTGGGGAGAGCCTGTTTTTGGAAAGACCAATAAGGAGACTATTGCAATAGTCAATGCGGGAAATTATGAGTGCGTGTATAAGAGTTTTTGCAGTGTCTTGCGTAAGATATGGTCGAATTTTGGCTATGTTTCTTAGATGTATGTAACAGGATTTAGAGACAGATTGAATGTGGGGAACAAAAGACAGTTCAGAGTCAAGGATCACACCTAGGCAGCGAGCTTGTGGGGTGGGGTAGATTGTCGAGTTGTCAACAGTAATAGAGATATCAGGTTGGTAACTGCTATTGGCTGGTGGAAATATAATTAATTCTGTTTTGGATATATTAAGTTTGAGGTGGTGAGATGACATCCAAGATGAAATGGCAGAGAGACATTCAGTGACAAGGACCAGCATAGATGGTGACAAATCTGGGGAGGATAGGTAAATTTGAGTATCGTTCGCGTACAGATGATACTGAAAACCAAAAGAGCGGATTAGTTTGCCAAGAGAGGTGGTATATATTGAGAAAAGCAGAGGACCTAATACTGAACCTTGTGGTACTCCAACTGATAGAGGTAGCGAAGTGGAGGTAGAATCAGAAAAGCGAACAGTGAAAGAGCGATTAGATAGGTAAGATGAGAACCAAGAAAGGGCTGTGTCTTGAAGACCTAGGGATTGTAGTGTTTGTATGAGAAGAGAGTGGTCAACAGTGTCAAAGGCAGCTGAGAGATCTAGAAAAATTAGAAGTGAATAATGGCCTTTAGCCTTGGCATTGACCAGAACATTTACTACCTTAGCCAGTGCTGTCTCAGTGGAGTGTTGGGAATGAAAGCCTGACTGAAGTGGATCCAATAAGTTGTGGGTGTTAAGAAAGTGTGTGAGGCGAGTGTAGGCAAGTCGCTCCAGTAGCTTGGAGAGGCAAGGTAGCTGGGAGATAGGACGGTAATTTGAGAGACAATTAGGGTCAGAATTTTGTTTTTTCAAAATGGGAGTGATCACTGCATGCTTGAACAGTGATGGAAAGATACCAGTAGAGAAAGAGAGATTGCAGATTTTAGTTAAGTGTGGAATGAGCACAGGAGACAGAGCTTTACTGATTTGTGAGGGTATAGGATCAAGAGGAGAGATAGTAGAGTAGGAGGATGAGAAGAGTGTAGCTACTTCATCTTCATTAGTGGGGTCAAATGATGAGAATGTGCCACTGGGTTCAGGTAGGGAATTGAACAAGACCCTGGCTGAGGAAGTGCATACCATTTCATTTTGGATATTATCAATCTTGTTTTTGAAATAGGAAGCAAGATCTTGTGCACTGATAGTAGCAGGTGGGTTGGGTGCTGGAGGGGTAAGAAGTGATTTAAATGTATTAAAAAGTCGCTTGGGGTTAGAGGCTTGGGTTAGAGTTAGGCTGCGGTAATGGGGGTTCGGGTAAGGCTGTGGGAGGGGAGGGTTAGGCTGTGGGTGAGGGTGTGTTAGGCACTAAGGGGAGGGTTACGGTCAGTCTGCGGGGAGAGAGTTAGGGTTAGGCTGCGGGGGGGACAGTTAGGGTTAGGCTGCGAGAGGGGATCGTTAGGTTGCGGGAAAGGTGGGTTAGGGATAGGCTGCGGGAGTGGGGGTGTGGGTTAGGCCGTGGGAGAGGAGGGTTAGGCTGCGGTTAAGGGACGGTTAGGGTTAGGCAGATGTGAGCGTGACGCTGAAAGCAGCTGCGTCCAAAGACCTGCCATAGAGCTGGTGCAAGTTTCGATGGTGTGTCCGATGGTGGCGTCTAAACTAAAAATGCTCCAAGACGGAACTGCTTCTTCTCATGAAGTTGCAAGTGGGTGTCTTAGGGGAATATTTACTAAAGTACAGATTTTTAGAAGTGGAGATGTTGCTCATAGCAACAAATCAGATTCCATTTCTAATTAACATTTATCTAGCACCTTCTAGAAGATAATAGCTAGAATCTGATTGGTTGCTATGGGCAACATCTCCACTTGTAAAAACTCTCACTTTAGTAAATATACCCCTTAGTAATGAGAAAATTGTCCGCGGCATTAGCATAAGACGCAGATACAACTGCAACACATGACACAACCGCAATTGCAGCAAAAGCCGTGGCCCTGTCTGATTCAGTATCAGGCCCCTAGAGTACTAAGCTACTATTTTTCATTGTTTTACTAAGTTTGTCCTGAACATACGTGGTGGAACCAGAGTATACGTAGTAAATGCCCGTTTTGGACGTCCCTGTGCATGTGCTGGCCCCCATTCTTGTCTGGGAGGGCAGGGCAGCAACCCCTGTCACACAGACACACACAAGGGCACCTCTGCCATTAGTTCTGCCACTGGCTGTTACCCTTTCAGCTTTCTGTATGAAGGCTTCACCATAAGTCCTGAAAGACTCGTCACATTTAGCTTCTCTTGCTTCTTTGAACAGTACTCTCAAAATTTCATTTAGCTGTTCAACTTTCTTCATAACGATGTGGGGTGTTTTCAAGAAGTATCTCAGTATCCTAAAAACATTGTAGTACTAGAGACAAAAGTAAACAGAGAAATACAATAAACAACGTAAGACAAACAAAAAATAGAACTTTTAAACAGATACAGTAAAACTGTTTTCATAACATCAACCTGTGAATGGGGGTCTGTATGTACTATACCTGCCAACTTCCCAATCCGGTAGTAGCTTGGCACATGCATGAAAGGGGCCATGGACTTGATATAATGGAAGCATCACCACTCCAGGGTGTGCCTAGTCCATCTAACTGGAAAATTGAACTAAGTATAGTATGTTACAACCTAAGAACTACTATCTTTGCCCTTGGTGTGACTACCTGTGTTGCTGCAAGACCAATGGGTCTATACCAGCTGACCCCAAAACAGGAAAGCTCACAAATATAATATGTATTGGACTGCGCTACCGGTGTGAAAAATTGTATAAATATAATTATAGATATATTATAGTATTATTTGACTGAGAATTAATATCCAAAACAAGGCTTTTAATAAAAATAAATATTTTATATCAACACATATCACACTAAAATACTCCATGTAGAAAACATTGAATCACGAGTGGTATTAATATTTATTAACAATTGTTTTTATCAGGATAACTTTTACATTCATACTATTATAATGTTTAGTGTGTTAGGAACCTTAAATGTTCGTTTATAATAGAACAAAAGTCTCTCACAATCAGAGATATAGATGTACAAATATGTCACCTTGCACCCATATTATACTTACCTCTCCAGAGTCCCACGTCGACGCCGGTGTCAGCGCTATAAAAATACCTAGAAAATGGGCACGCAGGCATTTTCCTGTCATGTTGTGCATGCGCAGTACAGGGAAAATGGTCGCTGCGGCCAGTTTCTCGTTGACCTGCGCATGCGCTGTAGACTCTGGGCACTCTAGTGCCCAGAGTCTATCAGTGCGGTGCAGCGTTCAGTGAGCTGCCGGCCGCTGGACTGAGAGGGGGCCCGTGACAAAGACTGCACACGGGCCCCCTCCTCTCACGATACGCCCCTGTTCAATACATATACTATAGTCCTTCTAACTGCCTCTAAAAGCTTACATGCAGTGACATGTCCATTAGTGGCAGGTGTTCACCATTACTTACTGTCAGGAATCGGGTTTCGCTTGTGTGGGCACAGGGACTGGTACTGAAGCCAGACTGGAACCGGCAGATGACTAGATTGGAACCTGTATTGGAGCAGGACTGGAAATTAGAGATGACTGGACTGGGACTGATACTAAAGCTGGACAGGAACTGGGAGATGACTGGACTGGAACTAGTATACTGGATGTCGGGCTGGGACCGGCTAGGCTTTGATGTCGGGCTGGGACTGGCTAGGCTTAGATGCCAGGCTGGAACCGGCTAGGTTTGGATGCCATGCTTGGACTGACTAAGCTCGGATTCTGGGCTAGGACTGGCTAAGCTCGGATGCCCGGCTGGGACCGGTAATGCCTATGACCAGACTGGGACCTATAATGCGTCTAACCATGCTGGGACCGGTAATGCCTCTGACCGGGCTGGGACCGGTAATGCCTCTGACCGGGCTGGGACCGGTGATGCTTAACATTGGAGCTGGGCTTAGTAGTGCTGCTGGGAAGATTAGAACAGATGACTGAAATGACCAAACAGAAACTGGTGTTGCTGGCAACAGTAGTGCTGCAGCGCAGGTCAATGCTGGAAGCAGGATAAACTAGACTAGGATGGGTATTTCTGGTAACAGTAGTGCTGAAGAGCAGGTCAGAATTGGGAGCAGGCTTTAACCAGGCTTGGACTGGTATTCCTGGGAGCCTCAGTGCTGCAGAGCAGATCAGAACTGGAAACAAGATTAACCAGGCTGGGACTGGTATTGCTGGGAGCTGTAGTGCTGCAGAGAAGAGGCTAAGTGTAATAGGGTCCGAGTTTTGAAAATGTGCTAGTATAGAGCTACTGTATATACATTTTAAGAACATTTTAAGAACCCTATGTATTAGGGTGCGAGAACATGCAAACTCGCATGTTTCTCACACCCCCGCAACTCACAATGGTACAACTCGCATCCAGATGTTTTGTCATTGTGAGGATACAACTCTGCCAATGTAACAGAGTGCAAGTTTTTAACGCGCACACTATTACTGACCTAAAACTCGTAAAAAAAATAGACCTGCTTCAGGCTAGCGAGTATACCCGGAGCAGATCCGAGTTACACAGAAACATGCACAGATCCATGAGATCCATGAGATTCTTCTGTGTTAAAAAAATAGTAAAATGTTAAAACTAGAAAAAATAAATTATGTGGGTTCCACCCCCTTAAAAGCACAACCAGTACAGGGCTTTTCAAAGCCAGTCCTGATTGTGAAAATACAGGGGGAAAACCACAGGGATCCCCTGTATTTTCATCAACCAGCACCGGGCTTACTGAGCCAGTCCTGGTTGTGGAAATACAGTGGACAAAATTAGGGGTCCCCTGTATTTTCCACAAACAGCACCAGACTCTTTCTAGCAGGGTTGTAATGCCACAGCTGTGTGACCCTTTCACCGGGTCCCCTGGACAAAGCATTCACAACCTGACTGCTAGTTAGCCCAGGCTGGGGATCCCTGAGGAGGTGAGGAGGTGGGGACCCCCAATAAAGGTGTTCCCCCTCTCCAGGGCACCCCAGGCCAGGGATGATAGCCCGGGGCTATCCCCAGCACCTCTGGGCGGTGGGTGCTGTGTTGATTATGTAAAAAAATCGATGAGACAAGACAGGGACACCAAAGGTTTTATTTCACATGTACTCACTCATTCACACTCACACATACTCACCTACAATTCCTGTAGACATTCACATCCTCATGTCCATGTAGCATCCACGACAACTGTAACAAAAAATTCCATACTCACCTTTTCCTAGTGTAGATCACATCCTCTTCAGTCCAAGTAGGCATCCAAAGGGTTAAAAGAAAAAGGGACGCCCGAACCAAGGCGGCACAAGGAATTGTATGTATTAACACATACACATACTCTGCGAGAACGAGTGGGACCCAGGTAACTCCTGTCATTAGAGGAGCCAGCAGCCAATCAGCGGGCAGGCTGTCTGTGAAACTTTCCCCCATAGATTTCAATGGTGGGAAAGCGCCATTGAAGTCGATGGTGGGAACCGCTACATTATATTCTATGATGGGAACCACAAGGTTCACCTCTATTAATCTGCAGAGCAGGTCTGAGCTGGAAGCAGGATTAACCAGGGGTAAATTTACTAAAGTCAGATTTTTTAGAAGTGGAGATGTTGCCCATAGCAACCAATCAGATTCTAGCTATTATCTTCTAGAAGGTGCTAGTTAAATTTTAAGTAGAAATGGTTGCTATGGGCAACATCTCCACTTCTAAAAACTCTCAATTTAGTAAATATACCCCTAAGGGCTCTATTTACTACAATCCGCATATTGAATGCGGATTGTAGTGTGATATTACCGAGTGAATTCGCATTGCGAATTCAGGCAATATCACAGGGATTTACTATAAATCCCTTGCAGGGACAGAGCTTGCGATAAAGCTCTGTCCCTGCGGATCCCATCCGCACTCTAGTCGCGGTATTTTTGGAAAAAATACCGCGACTAAGAGCCCGCGCATGCGCCGACCCACCGTCGCTACTACCCCCCCACCGACGCTAAGCCCCGCCCCCGGTGCTAAGCCCCGCCCCCCGCGATCGCGGACCCCGCGACCCCCCCTCCCTTCATTACACTTACCTGCACCTCCTGGCCTCCGGTGATCTTCTCCGGGCTTCCCGATCAGGTGATCTCCCATACTGCACTGGGACCCGATCACCTGATGACCGGGCCCCAGTGCACTGTGGGAGACCAGCTGACCGGAGAGGAGCCATCACCGGAGACCCGATCACCGGTCCCTGGATTCAGGTAAGGAAAAAAAAAATGTTTAATTTTTTTTTCTTTTTTTTACAGTTATCAGCTTGCGGTCTACTTAGACCACATAGCTGATTACTGGTACCGGCTCCCGCCTCTGCTCTCCCCGTTAGAGCAGAGTGGGAGCCCGGTAACCGGGGGAGACCCTGGATAACGCCACCTCCACGTGGCGTTATTATCACAGGGCTTCCCCCGGTATTTTTTTACAATTTATTTTTAGTAACTTGCACACAGATCACATTTCCCATTACAATTATGGGAAATGCGATCTGCTTTACTAAAAATAAGTGATACTGGGGGTTGGAGTAGAATTTTACTAATTCTACTCCAATTGCCCTGTAATAACTACAGGTGAAACTAAAATAATGTGAAAAGGGTGTGAAAACACCCTTTTTCACTTTATTTTAGTAAAAATAATGTTAATAAATAGAGCCCTAAGAGTCTATTGCAGAAGGCAACATGCTGAGTGATTAGCTAGCTTCTTAAGTGGACAGCAGTTAGTACAGCCATGGCCAAGTTTTGAGAATGACACAAGTATTGGTTTTCACAAAGTTTGCGACTAAGAGTTTTTAGACCTTTTTGTCAGATGTTACTATGGTATACTGAAGTAAAATTACAAGTACTTCATAAGTGTCAAAGGCTTTTATTGACAATTACATTAAGTTTATGCAAAGAGTCAGTATTTGCAGTGTTGACCCTTCTTTTTCAAGACCTCTGCAATTCGCCCTGGCATGCTGTCAATCAACTTCTGGGTCACATACTGACCGATGGCCGCCCATTCTTGCCTAATCAATGCTTGGAGTTGGGCAGAATTTGTGGGTTTTTGTTTGTCCACTCGCCTCTTGAGGATTGACCACAAGTTCTCAAGGGGATTAAGGGACGCTCGCAAACGGGTCGATGTTGCCCCACTGCGCATGCGCACGACGGAGGGAGCTCCGTCGTGCGCATGCGCGAGACCCGGACTGCGACAGCCAAGCTGTCGCTCCGGGTCTCGCACCAAAGGGGGCGTGCTGTCGATGTTGATTGATAGCACGCCCCCTTTGGTGGACGTGCCAGGGGCGTGGCTGCCAGACGGAGGCGTTCCCATGGGAATGCCTACCGTCTGAAGCCGGCCCCACTGACATCACTAGTGATGTCAGTGGGAGTGCTTTTGGCTCTGATAGAGCCAAAATCACTCCTGGGCTTGCGGAAGCGAGCCCTACCGCAGGGTCTCGTCGCAAGCCCGATGGTCGCGATAGTCTTTGACCATCGCGACCATCATCATGGACACTCGCTATAGCTGTGGGTGGTCACCCACAGCTATACGAGCGTCCAGGAGGACGCTCCATTTTCATGGAGGAGGGCCCTGATTCAGAGCGAGCGCTCTGGTCAGAGCGTCCGGCTCTGAATCAGGCCCTAAGGTCTGAGAAGTTTTCTGGCCATGGACCCAAAATTTCGATGTTTTGTTCCTTGGAGCCACTTAGTTATCATTTTGCCTTATGGCAAGGTGCTTCATCACGCTGGAAAAGGCATTGTTCGTCACCAAACTGTTCTTGGATGGTTGGGAGAAGTTGCTCTTGGAGGATGTTTTGGTACCATTCTTTATTCATGGCTGTGTCCTTAGGCAACATTGTGAGTGAGTCCACTCCCTTGGCTGAGAAGCAACCCCACACATGAATGGTCTCAGGATGCTTTACTGTTGGCATGACACAGGACTGATGGTAGCGCTCCCCTTTCCTTCTCTGGACACGTGTTTTTCCAGATGCCCCAAACAATCTGAAAGGGGATTCATCAGAGAAAATAACTATACCTCAGTCTTCAGCAGTCCAATCCCTGTACCTTTTGCAGAATATCAGTCTGTCCCTGATGTTTTTCCTGGAGAGAAGTGGCTTCTTTGCAGCCCTTCTTGACACCAGGCATTCCTCCAAAAGTCTTCGCCTCCATGTGCGTGAAGATGCACTCACACCTGCCTGCTGCCATTCCTGAGCAAGCTCTGCACTGGTGGTGCCCCTATCCCACAGCTGAATCAATTTTAGGAGACGGTCCTGGCGCTTGCTAGACGTTCTTGGGCGCCCTGAAGCCTTCTTCACAACTATTGAACCTCTCTCCTTGAAGTTCTTGATGATCCGATAAATGGTTGATTTAGGTGCAATCTTACTAACAGCAATATCCTTGTCTGTGAAGCCCTTTTTGTGCACAGCAATGGTGACTGCACGTGTTTCCTTGCTTGTAACCACGGTAAACTGAGGAAGAGAAATGATTTCAAGCTCCACCCTCCTTTTAAAGCTTCCAGTCTGTTATTCTAACTCAATCAGCATGACAGAGTGATCTCCAGCCTTGTCCTTATCAACACCCCACCTGTGTTAACGAGAGAATCACTGACATGATGTCAGCTGGTCCTCTTGTGGCAGGTCTGAAATGCAGTGGAAATGTTGTTTTTGGGATTAAGGGCCTGATTCAGACCTGCTTGCAAGCACATAGCGCTCGCAAGTGGGTCGAGGGCCGGGCAGTGTGCACGCGCGGCGTGCGCACTGCGTGTGCGTGAGCCCAGGAGCGAGTGAGAAATTCACTCGTTCCGGGGCTCGCTACAAACGGGGTGGCTGTCGACATTGATCGAGCGAGCGGGTCTGAATCAGGGCCTAAGTTCATTGTCATGGCAAAGAGGGACTTTGCAATTAATTGCAATTCGTCTGATCACTCTTCATGACATTCTGGAGTATATGCAAATTGCCATCATAAAAACTGAAGCAGCAGACTTTGTGAAAACCAATACTTGTGTCATTCTCAAAACTTTTGGCCAAGGCTGTAGACTCACTGAAGCTCAATAATGTAGACACCAGACCAGATCTGTGGAATGTAATCCTAACTAGTAGTAACACAGATATAATTAAGACTAATTACATCTTCTAGAGGAGATTAAGGTAACAGCAGAACTGATACCTAGGTACTAAGGGCCTGATTCAGGTGGGATCGCAACTGTGATTACGCATGCTATTGGCCGATTGTTGCATTCTGCGCATGCGTATACATTGCAGTGCGCGAACCGACCACTGTGATCGGGACTGCAATCGCAGTGACTATGCAGACCCATCGCGGTGTGATTGACTGGAAGTGCTATTTGTGGGAGGTGCCGGGGGGGTGGTCGGTGAAACGCAGGCGTGCCAGTGCGTTCAAGCGCCATTGCAGGGGCATGCATAAATTATCCACTGCGATGGCATACGTAGCCTGAGTACTCACTACGTAACGGAAGGTTAGCAATTTCTGTGTAAGGTCTGACCTCTGCTGTTGCGATCCGCAGTGAATCAGTCCCTAAATCACATGGATCATAGGAACCAGGAATTCATGAATATGACTTGTTGATCTGGCAAGATCAGGCTTGCTGACATTCTGGCTGCTTTTTCTGGGAGAGGCAGCCAGCTTGGCACAGTTGGGGGGGGGGTGACACTATTTTAAGAACGGGGGGGTGTGTCTGCACGATTGCGTCATCACGGCACCATCCCACTACACAATGCCAAGATTACCGGCATTGTGTTGCCAGGGGAAGGGCCACAATGACGCTATTCAGTGCAAATTGCGTCATCAGCTGCCGGCGGGTTTTGTAGGGGGGGGGGCCAGGAGCAACACCCGATTTTCGGGAGGCTCACGATCATTTCGGGAGAGTAGGCAAGTATGGGCAAGATGCTGGTAAACAGGTAGGGTAAGGTTAGAGTCTGTCCTGGGTGCTGATAGGCTGCAGTGATCATGTCGAGTAATGCATGATCTGGATAGATGCAGGAGTGATCACATGATGAGAGTCAAGATGGCTGCGCCCATACTGAGCTGGGTCTAGTCACACAGCCAAACTGAAAACAGAGGCAAAGCAGGAGCACATTGATATCCAGGAGACATGGTATGCACAGAGGACCACAGGACAGGCCAGGATGCCACATGAACACTGGTAATCTGATCCAGAGGAGCGGGACATTACACTTGCTATGTAGAGCGGTCATGAATGGTTCCTATCCCCCCCTGACTATTGGGGCAAAGGTTACGACATTCTCGATGATAGGACAGATATCAAATCGGGATGTCCTCTCTAAATCAGGACAGTTTGGGTAAGATAGACCCATCTGTTATATCACTGCTGAAAGCTTTAAAGAGCCAAAGAGCCACTAAACCTAAAAGAACTATGAATAACACTCACATATACTGTATACATATCAATACATGTTCATTGTGTTTGAATTCACTGTGTAGCTTAATGCAAGCTATTATTCTCTGCAATCATAATTTTCTTGGTTAAAGATGTTTTAAGAAGAGGGTATGGCCTAGAGTAGTATGGAGTAGGTTGGCAATTCCCTGCTTGCCTTCATAAATCCAGCTATAGTATTCGTTTCCGGCGGCTGGACCTGCCTATCTCTGTGCCTGGCTGCGGTGTGACTGCCATCAACCCCTCAGCGGTTCTTAGATCAGTAAATGCCTTTTGTATCACCCACTTGTCCTGGGTCCTGGGTCTCCCTGTCTCCCCTGCCTCTGCACAGTGCTTGCCTGTATTCTGTTCCCTCCCTGAACTTTGCTACATTGATGCTTACCTCTGTGGGACTTTGTGCATACCTTCACTTGGCCACTTGCCTGTCATGGGTAAAATGGGTCAAGCTGCATTGGCGGCCAGTTGTCTGTAAAAATTTGCCTGCAAGTCTTCTGTGGTTTCCCTCCTGGAGGGTGCTCAATCTGGGTCCTCGCAAGAGGATATGGCGGATGATTCCCTTTTGTCTGAGAAGAGGGTCACTGATAAAATAGTTAATGGTCCAGGTAGGTCTTTCACTGATCCGACATGATCACCAGAAGATGCGGGAGAGGGTTGGAGTGGCTGGGAGTGGCTGAGCACAGGATTTCTGATCTAGAATATGCTGTTTGTCTTATGCAAAGTGATTTGGCTGCTGTTAAGGAGCAGATGGCTTTCTACAAGCACAATATGTCTGACCTGGAGTGCTGCCTTGAGGGCTCCCGCCCTGAAAACTTCCTTGAGACTTGGCTGTTAACAACTTTCAGCAAAGATGTCTTATCTGCACATTTTGCCGTTGAACGTGTGCAAGCTCCTCCACCTGGTGCTCCCATGCGCACGTTCATTTCCAAGCTTCTTCATTATAGAGACCGGGACACTATCCTGCATCTGGTGAGAGGTCCAGGTCCTTTGAAATTTGAGAACCACACTGTGTCTGTCTTCCCGGACTTTGCCCTGGATGTTCAAAAGTCTCGCTCCCACCTTCCACAGGTCAAGTGGAGACTGTGGGACTTGCAGCAACCATATTCCATGCTATTCCTGGCTCAACTGTGAGTGGTGGCGGATGGTGGGACACATTTCTTCAATTCTCCTGTGGAAGCTACTGCCTGGCTAGAGAGACCTCCTGTTGCCGGTCCTCCTGGTGATCAATGACGGTCTTTTTTGCATTATGTACTTTATTATATTTTTTTACATGTTTTTGGGCAGGTATATAGTTTGGTGGTCCTGGGGCTCCTGGCTCTGCTATATATCACCTTTTTCGTGTGCTGGGGAGGGTGTGGGATGAGTAACATAGTTCATTAAATTTATTTATGTACAACATTTTTCTTTTTATGTTCTTATTTTGTGCATTGTGCAGTGTGGGGTCTACTTGGCAGCCCAATTCCCTCCTTTCTTTCTCCATGGGTCTTCTTCATGCAGCTTCCTTAGCCTCTCCGTCCAGTATTTTCCTCTGATTTTCTGTTATGTATTACTTATGGGAGGTCCTTTGTACTAGGGTTTAGGGCTATCTTTTTATGTTGGATTCAACTGCTGCATTCCTCCTCAACTGCTCGCGCAACAGTTAATGGGTTTACCTCTCAATTATTTCCCCTGGGTCATGGCACCAGACACTGATGCCCTTTGTCACCTGCACTATTTGCTCTTGCAATCGAACCCTTAGCTTGTTAGATATGTGCCTACTCATGTATTCATGGTCTCCATGGTTGGGTATTCATGGACACCATTGCCTTATAGGTGATATGTTTTTGTTTCTGGGGGATGCCAATGCTCCCTTGCGCAAATTGTTGAGCACAGTAAATATATTATTCCTGCCTTATGATTAACTAGCTGAAGTACCTGGCGTTACCTGGGTTTAAATCTTCAAGTTATTAATTTTTATTCTGTGATGTCGTCCAAATCCATCCAGTGGAAGGCCCAGGACAGGCTCCCTGGGTCAAAGCTCTTCCCTGCGCATTCCGCCATAAGATCCGACTGAGACCCAAGACACTCCATTAGGCATCCCAGACCAATTGCCACCCCTTTGTGAAGTTTTTGTCCAAATCCAGCCAGTGGAAGGCCCAGAACAGGCTCCCTGGGTCAAAGTTTTGCCCAGCATCCCATTTCAAAGTTCTGCCCACCATACACCAACGGGAGGTCTGTCAGGGACCTCAACCCCATATGTCTTCTTGGATCCAATGTTACCACTTTGTGAAGTTTTCGGCCAAATCCATCCAGTAGAAGGCTCAGAACAGGCTCCCCGGGTTAAAGTTCTGTCCCGCATACACCAACGGGAGGTCCGCCCGGGACCCTGTCTGTGACAGCTGTCACTGTGGAGGGAGAGATTACAGCCTCCCCGAATGAAGCAGAGATGGGGTAAAAACTTAACGGTCCCGACCATTCGGGAAGACTGTAATTTCCCACTCCCCGATGCCAGCTGTCACAGACAGCTTCCGAATGCCAGGTAATCACCATGCAATAAACGGGTCCTCGGTCGGATGACCCTGGTTACCCGTTTACACTGAGCGTGACCCGTGTAAAACCTTGCTCGAGACCCAGAAAGAAATGTCGGGTCGACCCGTAATTTTTTCCTAGGACCTGTCACAGTTGGTGTTAGTGAGTTAGCTGTCTCAGATGATGAACTGGAATCACTGGAGGCTGGCTGGACTGGAACCATGGGGAACATAAATAGCTTTTAATATAGGAATTGGGTAGCAGTGAGAACTGCCTTTGGTGATGAGTGACTGGAACTGGAAACTAGCAACGTTGGAGTGAGACCAGAAGGAACTTGGAGGGACCGGACTGGGATCGGCAGGTAGGCTGACTGAGCTGGTCGGGGTACCAGTAGATGAGCTTGCAGAATGATGGTAGCACGGAAGCTACTTGGTGCAGCTAATGAGCCGTGAGGTGAGTGGACTTGGAGGAACCGGACTGGGGCCGGCAGGAAGGCTGACTGAGCTGGTCGGTTTACTAGTAGATGGGCTTGCAGACGGATGGTAGAGTGGAAGCTACTTGTTGTGGCTTGGGAAGCCGTGGGTAGACGTTGGTAGCTGGGTGGCTACATGGAGCGGCTGGATAGCCGTGGGAGAAGCTGGTAGCTGGGTGGCTACGTGGAGCGGCTGGATAGCCATGGGTAGACGCTGGTACCTGGGTGGCTACATGGAGCGGCTGGATAGCCGCGGGTAAACGCTGGTAGCTGGGTGGCTACGTGGAGTGGCTGGATAGCCGTGGGTAGACGCTGGTAGCTGGGTGGCTACGTGGAGCGGCTGGATAGCCGTGGGTAGATGCTGGTAGCTGGATGGCTACGTGGAGCCGCTGGATAGCCGTGGGTAGACGCTGGTAGCTGGGTGGATACGTGGAGCGGCTGGATATCCATGGGTAGACGCTGGTAGCTGGGTGGCTACGTGGAGCGGCTGGATAGCCGTGGGTAGACGCTGTCACTGGGTGGCTACGTGGAGCGGCTGGATAGCCGTGGGAGAAGCTGGTAGCTGGGTGGCTACGTGGAGCGGCTGGATAGCCGTGGGAGAAGCTGGTAGCTGGGTGGCTACGTGGAGCGGCTGGATAGCCATGGGAGAAGCTGGTAGCATGGAAGCTACTTGGAGCGGCTTGGGAGCTGTAGGTGAGAGATGGTGGCGTGGAAGCTACTTGGTGCGGCCTGGGAGCCGTGGGTGAGAGATGGTAGCGTGGAAGCTACTTGGTGTGGCCTGGGAGCCGTGGGTGAGAGATGGTAGCATGGAAGCTACTTGGTTCGGCCTGGGAGCCGTGGGTGAGAGATGGTAGCGTGGAAGCTACTTGGTGCAGCCTGGGAGCCATGGGTGAGAGATGGTAGCGTGGAAGCTACTTGGTGCGGCCTGGGAGCCGTGGGTGAGAGATGGTAGCGTGGAAAAGCTACTTGGTGCGGCCTGGGAGCCGTGGGTGAGAGATGGTAGCGTGGAAGCTACTCGGTGCGGCCTGGGAGCCGTGTGGAGAAGCTGGTAGCGTGGAAGCTACTTGGAGCGGCCTGGGACATACTGGTACACAGAGGTACAGCTATAGCACAAGTAGTACACCACAGAATGTAATGAGATGTTCAAGCACTGAGTGCTATTAGAGGAGGATCTATATACCTAGAGTCTGGCAGCAATTGGTGTATACAGACAGGTGGTCTGGCAGTGGCATTCAGAGTAAGGCACAACATGCAGAGGGGGTAATCATCTCTGCAGCCCTTGAGAAACAGGACCACACCTATGATTCCAATTAAGACTAGCAATGCTCACAGACAGGGCAGAGTCCGGGTGATAATCAGTGTGGGGAGGAGAGCAGTCTGCACACACAGGGTTGTCACAGCCAGCATGATTCAGTCAGAGAAGATCTCCCAGTGGAATTACAAACACAAATCCATGGAGCTGCTGGCAGAGGTAAGTCTCAAAAGGTAAAAACTAGCCAGGATTGTGACAGGACCCTTTTCCACTGAGCGTTGACTCAGCAATAACAATTTTGCGACAGTGGAAATGTGGGACTGTGGGCCTGATTCAGAACCGCTCGCAAGCGCTATGTGCTTGCAAGCAGGTCAATTGTTAGGCAGTGTGCACGCACTGTGCATGCCCGACCCCCGGAGCAAGCGCAGAAAGCACTAGCTCCGGCGCTCGCATCCAAAAGGGGCGGCTGTTGATGTTGATCGACAGTTCGCCCTTTTTGGAGGGCGGGGCGGTGGCTGGGCAAATGGAGGCGTTCCTGCAGGAACGCCTGCTGTTTGTGGGTGGCCCTACTGACATCACTCATGATGTCAGTAGGTGGACTTCCTGCTCTATTAGAGCAGGAAGTCCACTGGGGCTTGCAGCAATGAGACCCTACCACAAGGGTCCCGACGCAAGCCCGATGGTCGCGATGGTCTTGACCATTGTGACCATCACCTGGCCGCTCGCATAAGCTGTGGGTGGTAACCCACAGCTATGAGAGTGGCCAGGAGGCCACAACTAAAAAAACAAGCGGCCGCCCTGATTAAGAGCAAGCGCTCGCTTTTTGCGAGCGCCTCTGAATCAGGCCCTGTGTATGTACTACTCTACCTGCTTTGAGCCCCCCCCACCCCTTGACCCACTAAAATACCTTTTAGTACACACAACTACTAGTTCCTTGCCATACAGTGTGTGCGTGCGTGCGTGCATGCGTGTGGTCAGTATCCAAATGTAAAAGTTTTGTCCGCCACTCTCATCATTTGTGGATCTGATACCTCCGATGCCCCTGTCACTCGGTCACCGCCACTGCATGTATTATGCGTTCCACCAGCCAGAAATACAGAAGTAGGGATTGCCATCAACCATCGATGATTCATAATCACCCACGAAACCTTGCTCCCAGCTTCTGATTGGCCCATGGGCAAGTCAGTCAAAGAACAGTGATGACCATCGGTTGGTGAAACCATCGATGATCATCCATTGCATAGTTGGTAACCTTCATGCCACTTGCTATATCGCCATCGATGGTAACCACACTGATGGCCATCCCTACACAGAGGAATACATTCCCACGTGACTCTCTTCAACAACCATTCAAATTGGATTGCATCACAGCATCATAAGTGTCATGTGACTCCTCACTGACCCGTTCTCCTAATGACATACGTGTATGCGCGCAATTGCACTTAAAAAGGGAACAAGTACAGATGAGGTTATTGCATAAGGTGTAGCTGTGAGAAGAAGGGTAGAGAGGTCCCTGCTTGTCTCAGCATATAGGGCCTGATTCAGCAAGGACCACAGTAGCAACGATGCGCACAATCAGTGGATTAATTCGTAATTGCGTATGCATCGCAGTGCACGTGCGCGAACTAGCAATTGTGATGGGAACTGCGTTTGCAGACCCAGAGCGCACTGATTGACAGGAAGTGCCATTTGTTGGTGGTGACGGGGGTTGGTCAGGCGAACTCAGGCGTGCCAGTGCATTGCCACACCGTTGCAGAGCTGTGCATAAATTATCCACTGCAATACCATACACAGCCTGAGGCCTCATATCGTACGCTGAAGTTAGCAATTCCTGAGTGAGGTCTGACCTGCCTTACCTGTGCGTATGGGTCTGATGTTACTCGATGTTAAAGTTTGTTTAGCTATATTGCCCAAGTATATGGATGAGTGTAAGGGGAAGCGGGCGTCCTTATGTTAGACTGTGATCGCAATGCGAATGCAAACATTTACGTATCACCGCTGATATTAGCAACTGCGGTGCATGCGTTCTAGCAGAATAGTGATCCTTGCTGAATCAGGCCCATAGTCTTCAGTCTTGAATAGAGTCTGATGTTGGGAAAAATTAGCATTCCTATTCAAAACTATAGTCAGTCTCTTCACCAGAAAATAAAAGCCCTGACATTGCCATTGTGTTACTAATTATATTTCTAGACTCATCTGGAATTTTAATTTACATGCATCATGTATCACAGCCAGCATAGGCTATTTTAATTGTTGTTGTTGTTTTTTTGGTTTGTTAGTATTATTATACTGATACTGTACCTTAGTAGGAGGGATACCAGTAAGAATAACAAGATCATCTATCAAGTTCACCATCTTCTGGAAAGTCGGGTTATCATAGTCAAAACGTCTCCCAAATAAAATCCGAAACGTTATGTTTGGGGGAGCACTATAAAATACTTTTTTCTCAAAAGGTTGACCTGGAATATAACACACAATAGTTGTTAACAGTACAGAAGTGTGATTCAAATAATACTTATGTCCAGGGGCAGGGCAATTTATTTTGGTACCAGAGACAAAGATGAATCCAGCCTTTCTATACGAATATATATATATATAATATATATATATATATATATATATATACATACACAGTAAAACCCAGCACTCACTCATCCATGTAAGTAACTGGGCTCCGTTGCCCTCCTAGGGGATATTGCTCCCCCCAAATGATCCACAATCCACAGAGGCGTCACTCAGAGACTTCGGTATAAAGTGAAAAAAAGCCCCACTACGGGGTCGCTTTTTAATGTGAGATACAGGTCATATAGGTCAATGTTTCGGGGACTGTATCCCCTTTATCAAGACAGCATTGTGACTGCAATAGCGATTACGCATGCAATTCAACTGTGATAGTATGCTAATTCATTAAGATCGCAATGCCATCGCAGCACTACATAAGGACGCCCACCTTACCTTACACACATCCGTACTATTTAGCAAGACTGCAAAAACATCGGTACAATAGAGTACCATCACAGCCTCACACACACTTGCACAAGGACAGACCTTACTCAGAAATTGCTAACCTCAGCGCACGCTATCAGGCCTTAGGCTGTGTAAGGCATCGCAGTGGATATTTTATGCACGCCCATGCTATGGCGTTCAAATGCACTGGCATGCCTGCATTTTGCCGACCACCCCCTGTCACCACCCACAAACGGTACATCACTTGGTGATGGTCTGTGTAGTCACTGTGATCGCAGTCCCGAGTGCAGGGACCGGTTTGCGCACTGTGATGCATACGCATGTGCAGAACGCAACAATCGGCCGATTGTGTGCATATTAGCAACTGCGATCCTTGCTGAATCAGGCTCGATATTTATGCAACCCCCCGTTGCAATCTAAAGCAGGGGTTCCCAACCACGGTCCTCAAGGCACACTAAAGGCTCCCATACATCAGCAATTGATTGTAGCAATCGTGCAATTTGCAATCGATTGTGTATAAAAATCTTTCCCTTTTTCAATTGATTGCTGATTGCAGAATTGCCACAATCAATTGAAAAAGGGAAAGATTTTTATACACAATCGATTGCAAATTGCACGATTGCTGCAATCAATTGCTGATGTATGGGGGCCTTAACAGTGCAGGTTTTAAGGATAGCCATAGCTGAGCACAGGTGACTTAATTAGTACCTTAGTTATTTTGATTTAACCATCTGTGCTTAAGCATGGATACCACTAAAACCAGGACTGTTAGTGTGCCTTGAGGACCAAGGTTGGGAATCACTGCTCTAAAGGGACACCAGGTTACTAACAGGTATGAATTAGATATTGTAGTTGTGCCTCCACCCAAACTATTTAAGGTTGTCCTGGGACAACCCTTTGACTAATAGTATAACATGCAATTTACTATACCACATGTACTTTCAATTACCACCTGGTTCCTTTATCTTCTACAGGATGTTACTACTCCGGAACTTTCCCTAGATATCTGCTCCAGGTAAATATTACACAATAATAACAGTTATAGCTTCATTTGTTTTGTTTTTATATAGTAGAATGGTAAAGAACATACATTTGTTATTTACTCATGTATAACATACACATACATGTATTGTAAATGTATACATCAAAATGTATACATTTACTAGAAATGCAGTTCCTGGTATTTTGCCGATAGTTTCAGTACCTGAGTTGCAAATATTGTCACTATAGAGGTTAAATTGTCCTTGCTTAACCTTAGTGGTGAAATGTCTCCACTAATTTAATAGTCACAGTTGTAATCCAAGGCAATAGGTATGTGTCCTTGTGTCACCCAGAGGAGTAGCGTGGAACCATGGTGCCCGGAGAAAGTGCATATTATAGCGCCCCCTCCCTGTAATGAACTGTGCCAGGGGGTATGGCCAGCCTGCGAGGGGAATACTGAAGTGGAGAAAAAGAGCAAACAGTGGCAGTATGACACTGGAGCATGGAGGTCCCATTGGGGTAATAGAATGCTTTGTTGAGGCACTGTCTGACATTAAGGGGTAGCTCCTTTGGCACTGCTTTATTTATGCACCTAGTATCTGACTTTTATCTCTTTTGAATCATTGTTATTAGCCAATGGAGCAGATTGTATTATATATTCTGAGCATTTAACTTAAATTGACAGAGTACATGTGCTAGAGTGAGATTCCACAGGGTGCACAGCTTATTACTGCAATTACTGCCCCAAGCAGCTATCACTGGAGTGGGGACACCTATGGGAAGCTCCCTTCTCAGCTATGCTCCTACTTCACAAATATACATTGCACCTATATTAATGTGAGTACTACTAATCATGCCATGTTCTGTCTACCACCATTATTATTTCAGGTCTCCTAATATTTTTTAAAAGACCTTTCAAATAACACTTTATGGTCATGCCTGGGAATACCACCATTACTTTAAATAGCAAAGCAGTGACTTTGTTTAATCTCATACCTTATAATTGAAGTTTAGGACTTTACCTCAGATGTGTCATACTGAGTAGCCCCCATGAATTCCAGAACCCTGGATGGTGCCCTCTGTCCTTTTTGGCCCCCGGAGCTCATGCTCCACCGGAACCACCCTCACTACTCCCCTGGTGTCACCTCATAGTCCCAGTCCTGCAAATAAAACCTAAGCTGATGCATTAGATGAATAATATATCTCGCTACTTCAACCAATGTATTCCTGTGGGATTAAGCAAAGCCAGAGCATAAGGCTGTGTGATGTATTAATAATCTAATATTCTTTATCTGCTGAGGAATTTACAGGAGATTTTGTTTCCACTGCTCCAAGATGGAATAAAGTTCCCCTCTAGAAGTTATAATGAATCTTTCACTATTTATCTGCTGCTCCCAGTTGAATCAAAACTCAATACTTTGTTAGAATGCACCATTCTTCCTTCCTTTCTTGGATCAGCCTATGCAGCTTCCTTATAAGGTGCCTGTATGGGATGCTCTCGGTAAACATGTAATTCCTTACATGGGAATTGTAGGGCTATATATACAGTATATATATATTCCTCCAAGTTGCTATTTAGATGAATGCATCAAAGCCTGCAGGTCACTGTAAAGTCTGTGCTAAGGAACTTAGGGCCTGATTCAGAGCCGCTCGTAAGCGGCCGCTCGTTCGCTCCGAGCGATGTTCGCACATCTGCGTATGGGTCGTAATGCGCATGCACCAACCAGTCATTGCGGTCGGAAATCGAGCGCTCACAAAATAGCGAGTGCCTGCTAATTTGAGTGACAGGATGAGGCGTTTGTGGGTGGTAACAGGGGAAGGTGCTTGAAAATGGGGAGTGGTGATCCGAACGCAGGCCTGCCAAAAGGTCAAAATGGGCATTTTAAGGGTGTGCATAATTAACAAAGCAGCGTCATCGACCACGTCACTTGGTTGTTTCTTAGCCTGAACTGTTCGCATGATTGCGGTAGGAAAATCCAACCACAAGCACTGCGAGCAGTTCAGATGCCTGTCGATGTACTCGATTAATCAAATAAATAGCGGAGATGACGTAGGATGTGAGCGGCCAGGGGGCGTCTTTACAAAATAGCGAGCGCATGTTTCGTTCGCTCGCTCAGACATAGAGGCGTCAACAGACCGCAAAGAGCGAGCGCTCAATTTAAATAGCCGGCCCCTTTTTCTGAATGAGCGAGCGCAAATAGCGTCCGGCTCTGAATCAGGCCCTTATACTCTTGAATATATCTTTTTTTCTCAATATATAAACTGTCCCTTGTGGGGTGCCAGAGGGCTATGTATGAGCTATTCTCTGTCCCTTTACTGCCGTGGCTAGTATCTGCACTGTTCCTGTTGTCTACCTGACACTGCTATACCTCAGCACTGCCTTTAGTGTCAGCAATAGGGAACTAGTATGAAGATTATGCCTTTGTGTTTCAATACAGCAGAATGAATAAAGCATTTCTGTTAAAGTACCAATAGACATGAAATGCCAATCACTCATTTATTAAGCCTTACATTGTTGAATAAATGGATCCCCTTTAAATATAATCCTATATGTTAAATTGATGTTTTATTTGCAGGAAAACATTGGGTCTGATGATATTGCATAACTCACCATTGTGAGACTTGATGAAATCATTCAAGTACTGTAGCTCCTCAATAATTCTGCCTTCAATGGATCTCTTCCCCATCCCAAGATCGCGTAGAATGGAAAGAGTAAATCTTCGGGTTATTTTCCATCCTTCCCCAGTGGAAAAAATTACTCCTAGAAGAGAAATACAGTAGGAGCAGGAGAGTCAGAGTGTATTTTATACCTCGGCATGAGTAATGAAGGTGTCAGGACCACACTGTTTGGGTGTGTGATGTGACCGCACCATGCTGTGACTTGTGGGCCCCTTTGCAGCAGTGCTGAGCTGGGAGTGGCCATGCCATTTTTGAGGTGCGCCAATGTATACGTGATAGTATAAATATTCAACCACATAAGTTAATATAAAACAGAAAAATAAATATGCCTGCACTCATTTTTACCCATATTGTTCATGGTATCAGCTGTGTGGCAGTATTAATGCCATATATAAATACAAATATCATTAACACAGCAAACCTGTGTGTATCTAGCAAATAAAAACTAGGTGATTTTAAGCAAAACATTTAAGCTTGCAGCTCATCGCCAAGGGGCCCCGAATCTCAGGAAATTTTTACACCTGAAATTCCCAATCTGCCTCTGGGTGTAGTGTATTTACGCCAGACACACGTGAGCAAAGATGTCACCTGATGAAAGTGTTACTTGTGCTGAGAGTTAAAGCAGCCATACTCCGAGCATCAGGGGTGTAGAGAGGGCGGTTCCACCGGACCGCAAGAGCCAAACTCGCCAGAGGCTGCTGCCCCTGCTAGCTGAAGTTGGACTCCGGAAACAGCTGTCAAATAGCTAACAGCCTGTCGGGTCTGTGTTCAGCCTGCTGGGTGCCATGTTCGTGCGTGTGACATCATTACGTCACATGAGTAAGTATGGTAAGGTAAGTCAGAGGGGTAAGGGTAAGGGGTTGGCTGGAGTGATGGGGCTGAAGACAAAGTGGGCTAGTCTGACAGGGGACTGGTGTGATGGTTGGGGATAGATCCCTTTCAGTAGATGTACCCTGACAACATCAGCTACTATCGACGTGGACATTGATCGGGAATAGTAACAAGTTTCTAAAGTAACAGCCTTTTAAGGGCATGGAACCGCACTTTCGCCCTCACTCCACGTCACATCTGGGAACATTAACTGAAGGGGACCTAACACAACCCTGGTTGACAACTGGCTGGTGTGACAGTGGGCTGAAGAGACGGGGCTGAACAGAAAGGGGTCTAGTGTGACAGGGGGCTGAGGAAACATGAGGGCTAAAGAAAGGGGGCTGAAGAGACAGTGGGTTGGTGTGAGAGGGGGTTGGAGTGACAGGGGGCTGGAGTGACGGAGACTGGTGTGCCATGAGGCAGGGGGATGGAGTGACGGGACAGGAGGCTGGGAAGACAGGGCAGGAGGTTGGAGAGACACAGGGGGCAGAAGGGTGTAAGGGACATGGGGCAGGAGGTGACACAAGGAGCACGAGTCTGGTTGTACCTTTGTTGTATGATGATGACATTGGTTACATTCCTACACAAACAGGCATCTTCCGGACCACGTGATTTCCTATAGTTATCAGGCTGATAATTGCACTATGTATGGCCGCAACTGAGCAGCAATTATTGCTCTATCGGGCATGAGAAATCTTTCAGCATGATCAACAGATGTCATAATTGGTATTCAAACCTGGCAGTGGATATACTCACCATTAGACTGACACACCAGTTATCTGACAGTGTAATGCAATGTCAGATAAATGGTCTGTCTGTCTGATGATGAGTTTTAGCTCACAGTGTATGGCTAGCATTAGATTTGATCAGGGTCATAGAGAGCCGGCCCGGGCCCTATTACTATCGGGGCGTGGCCTAATCATAGGAGACGTGACCATGCCCCTTTAGGGAAAAAAAAACTATTTGCAGCGCTGCGGAGCAGCACTGATCACTGGGGAGGGGGGTGCTGTGAGCATAAATCCAGGGGGTACACAATCAGTGTGATTGCTCCCCCCCACAGGCAGAGCAGAGGAGACTTCTGCTGCTTCTGCTCAGCGGCAGCAGTCTCCCTGGTCTCCCACTGCAGCCCAGCACACAGCAGTGTGTGCTTGGCTGCTGACAAACAAGAGGGAGGGGAGCAGCAGTGGATCTCGGGCCCCTGCTGGGCCCCTCCAACAGGTCTGGGCTCAGGTAAACAGTTCCTGCTCCCTCCCCTCTCAGTGCCTCTGGTCTTGATAACAATCGGGCTAGAATAGCATCAGAAAATTTGCATAACTTTTCCAGTTTAACACATCTATAATACAAGGTGTTTCGCTCACTATTGGCCCTAAACTTGTTCTTATAACTATTAAAGTAATTGACGTAATTTAGTGAAATGGGACACAGACATACCTTGGTCTATGAGAAACATGAGGAAGTCGTAGCAAGTGTGGAAAGTGTTCGCCATTAGCAACCAGGCCAGCTGTTCACCACCCTAGCCAGCAGCACAGTCCAAAATTCAAATAGGGGAGCCACACCAACTGCCAGTGAGGATTTAACTAGTGAGGATGCCAGTGAGGATGATAGTTGGTGTGGTTCCCCAATTTGAATATTGGTGTCCACATTCATCATGTCTGTGTGTAATCCGGGTTTCCACTACGCAACATTACTGAGGGATTGCACGATTACAGCATCGCAATTGTGCAATTGCTCAGTAATCAGTCATAAATCGCGCACATTAATGTAAAAAAACGACCGCGCGCGCTGGTCATTTTTTGACATTCTATTATCGCCCGAACATGCTGGTGAACCTGACAATAACCTCAGGTTGTGCATGTACGGGGACGATGGATGTGCCTACACTGAACGACTGAACATTCAGTGTAGGCAAATCACAGACTGCACAATTACAATGTCATAATCGTGAACTCGTTTCACAGTCGGCAAGTGGGTGTGCTCCTTTACTTTGGGGCCAATAGCAAGTAAAACACCCTGTAATAAACTCCTGAAGTCTGTCCTGTCTCCAACATGCATGCGTAGTGGGAGCCGGGGTGTGCACTCCCCCTAGAATAGGAGTTTTGCATAGATTGAAGTAACAATTGAAAATCTCAGTGCCAATAATACGAGGGTGGTTCAATAAATAAGGTAACAAGAACTCTCACGTGTGTATTGTTCTAATTTCCCGCCAGGCCAGAGCAGGTAAGACCACCGTTTCCCCTCACTGCCATTAGACTGTGCCTCATCAGTCATACTGTCCCAACATCAGTTGTAAGATGGCGGGGCTGGCGGAAACATGGTCACACATTGAGGTGCGTAGTGTGATCAGACTTCTGCATCTAAAGGGCACATCAGCAGCTGAAATTCATCCCCAACTAATCAAGGTGTACAGTGATAACTTCATGTCAAAGAAACAGGTTTGGTGCACTGCCTATCGTAACGGCCATACCGCAGGCGTGAGTTGTTACGGCGCTACCATTGGGAGGTACTGGGCGATCCTCCCTACAGCCCTGACCTGGCACTGAGTGATTTCCATCTATTTGTACCAAAGCCATACTATTGAGTATATGTATATATACGAGTTGAATAAATTTACGCAATGAGAGGTCTTGTTACCTTATTTATTGAGTGTAAGTATACATACAGTATACATATATATATATATATATATAAACACTGATAGATAAATATCTATGAATTGAAATATTGGTCACTGGCAGTAAATTGTATATTTACATGTTAGATTTATTATAATTTGGTGTGGTTAATTTTTCTCTATTTGTTACTGATACACCCTTCCACCTACCAGGTTTTCTCTTACATGCCGCTCTGTACATCCCTTCTTTCCTGAATTGATACCCCATGGACACCAGTGTGCCCCCCAATGCCCGTTATACTTACCTGATTTTCTGCCTTTGCTGCACTGACTATAATTTCACAGCAGGAATCCATCCATGATGGTGAGTGTAAAGGTGCCCACACACATACCGATGTCCTCACGATACGATTTTATGGCCAATTTCCTCATGAACTTTCACGGGAGCTCCCTTGCCGTCGTGATCACGATTTGGAGTTAAAAATGTCCAATCTGACTAAAGATCTATCTTGCAACCAATGCATTGTATCCCAGATTGGCTAATCTGCCCTACAGCACGGCAGATCAGAAGATGCGATATATACGACGAGCGGGGACGCGCATTGGCATCGTGCTCGTGAGTATAAACTCACGATTTGTACTTTTTTTACCCGATTCGTCGTCACGATTCTTCTAAATCGGCCAAATCGTGTAAAATGTTGCTATATATGTGGGCAACTTTACACAGAATGTCCCAGTTGCTCTTCCATCTCTGTAGGGACAACAGAACATGCTCCACTGACCTTCAGGGGCAAGCCTGACTAACTACAAGGGAGGGGAATAGAGGAAACAGAACAGTTCGCTCCGCATGTGATGGGAAGGAGAGGAGAGAGCTGGGGACCTCCAGCTGCCTAATAGCGGTGCTAGCCCTGGGGGACAGCAAAATCTCGTTGATCCTTGCTGAGCAGAGGATCAGAATTAGGACATGTATTAGACATTTACCCCCTTCACATATTTTATTGAACTGTAGTTGACTGAATGATAATTGTAGAAATGTTGTAGTTTATTTTAGAATAAATGTGCAGTCATTTAATATATACCACATAAACTAGTGACTTGTGAATTTAAGGGAGGTATTAACAGGGCCGGCGCTACCTTTAGGCAACTTTAGGCAAATGCCTAGAGCACAATCACTGGAGGGCGCAGCTGGGTCCGGAAAAACAACATGTCCGTGGTCCCAATCAGTGTAGAGCGGACCGCACACACTACACAGTAACAAACACATCGGCGCTGGGTAGTGAACTCGTACTACCCAGCAGCGGTGTGTTTGTTTAGAGTTAGGCTCTCATTGGCCGCTGCGCCCACTGCAGGAGGCGGGCTGGAGCTCACTCATGAGCTCCGCCCTCTGGCTCCTACAGTGGGTGATGGGAGAGACGTCATGACGTCTCTACCATAGTGCCGAGTGGGAGGACGGAGGTGCGGACGGTGGCGGGGGCAGGAGCGGGTATTCAGGTAAGTTTTGTGTTATTTGTCTGTGTGTAAGGGGCACTGCATAGGGGAGACCACTACTGGGGGCACTGCATAGGGGGGACCACTACTGGGGGCACTGCATAGGGGGGACCACTACTGGGGGCACTGTATAAGGGGCTCTGCATAGGGGGGACCACTACTGGGGGCACTGCATAGGGGAGACCACTACTGGGGGAACTGTATAAGGGACACTGCATAGGGGGGACCATTACTGGGGGCACTGTATAAGGGCCACTGCATAGGGGGGACCACTACTGGGGGCACTACATAGGGGGGACCACTACTGGGGGCACTGTATAAGGGGCACTGCATAGGGGGGACCACTACTGGGGGCACTGTATAAGGGGCGCTACTGGGGTAACTGTATAAGGGGCACTATTGGGGCCACTGTATAAGGGGCATTGCATAGGGGACCACTACTGGGAGCACTGCACAGGGGGGACCACTACTGGGAGCACTGCATAAAGGGGAGCACTACTGGGAGCACTGTATAAGGGCTTGTGTAGCTATCCGAGGGTGCCTAGGGTGCCAAGAAACCCTGCACCGGCCCTGGGTATTAAAAAATAGGAATTGTAGGTAATCTAGAGGTTCCAGGGGGCCCTTAATGCCCCACATGCTGGTACTTGTAGTTCTCCAAGTACAGATAAATCCTCATACATCTAGCCTCCTTTCGTGTTAAACAGCCCTTCTAGTCACGCCATGCCATGGCGTGACTCGGTAATGCTGAGCCTCTTTTTGTGCGACTTTTTACATTCTATTGCATCTTATTTGCAATGCGAATAGGTAGCACAAGCAGGTTTTGCTGATTGAAATGATATGCGGCATGCCTATATTCTGTGAGCGACTGCGGGAGTATCTGCATGCGAAATGCTACGTTACAGTGTCAGCAGCTGTAACACTATAACGTAGCATTTCACAAGCAGATACACCCGCAGTCGCACAAAGAACATAGGCATGCTGCATATTATTTTAATCATCAGAAGCTGCTTGTGCGCCCCAGAGCCATAACTAGGGCTCTGAGTGCCCTGTGCCGACCCCTCCCCTTTTCTGCATGGAATCATGTCATTGCGCAAAAGGGGGCGGCGCCACCGACACTACAATCTGCAATAGTGCCCGGAGCATCTTTAAGACACTACGGGCAGCTGTAATTATGGCAGGGTGCCTGCAGCGTCTCTGCCACAGTGGTGCTGGTTGCAGGATGCTGTTCCAGGCAACCTCCAGCCAGAAGCAGGGACCCAGGGGTGGCGACGGTGCCGCCCACAGAGCCCTGCGCTCTGTTTGGTCGCACAGGCCGCATGCCCCAAGTTACGGCCCTGGTGCGTCCTAGTCACATCACTGTGCGTAAAAGACACATTTGAAGGTAAAAAGCCGCACGAAAATACGCTCTGTGGTAAGGAGTCACATGGAGCTCCTGCAACTTGTAGCGCACGGAGGATAGATGTATTGGCACACATCTATACCAGCATGTGGGGGAGGCTTGCTGGGACCTCTAGTTCTACAATATTAATTAATCTAATTTTTGACACAATCACAATCACCGCCTAGGGGTTCTGGGAATCAGCCCAGGCCTGGGGTGCCCTGTAGATGGGGAACCACTTTATTCATTGGGCATCCTGGGCCTGGGCTGACTAGCGGTCAAGTGCTGAATGCTTTGGCTGGGGGACCCGGTTAAAGGGTCCCATGGCTGCAGCATTACACTCCTGCTAGAAAGAGTCCAGTGATGGTTTAGAAAAATACCAGGTACCTTCTCAATTTGTTCCCCATATTTTTACAACCACGACATGTTCAGAAAAGCCCAGTGCTGGTTGTGCTTTTAGGTGGGGGGGGGGGAGCAACGTCATTTTTTAAAAGAAAAAAAATCACATTAATAGGTTTTTTTCGTACAGAAGCATGCACGGATCTCACTGATCTGTGCATGCTTCTGTGTAACTCGATTTTATATTTGATTTGACATTTGATTTTGACTTTAGTAAATCTCTGATGCTCAAAATCAAATACAAATCGAATGCAAAATAACACAAAATCGAACTTTGATAAATACACCCCTTGGGATACATTGCAAGCCTAAATGATTTGATGAAAATATGAACAAAATTCACATATATGTCAATATGCTCAGGGCTAAAGAGTATATATATATATGTGTATATATACATGTGTGTATATATATATATGTCCCCTCTATGCTGGCACTCTGTCACACAAACAACGAAGCTCCTCCAGTGCCTGTCCGAAACATCTCAAATAGATCCACCGTTTTGTTTTTTTTGTCTGTTTACCTAAGGCTTGAGAAAGAGGGTTATACCTCGAAACGTCGCTGCTTTGGAGGCTTTTTTACAATACATGTAGTTTTGCTTATCAATCTCTGAGTGCGGTCCTGTTTTTGGTGGATCTATATATATATATATATATATATAAATATATATAGTGACATTCTTATGCAGATAAGCTTGAACTTTTTATACTTTATGTACGGGCATTTTGATATGCTTATTTTCTGTTGAATAAATTTGTGTGTATAGAATTACACTATGGTCTTTCTATTTTTCTCTGTGTTGATTCACTTTGGTCTATATGGAGGGAAAAGCCTGAGGGTTTCCAGCAGTTGGACAAATAAGGAATCATTGTGATTGTTCTTGCTGTTGAATAAGTGGTGAATTCCACTATATAAGGTACACCCCCATCTACACAGAGGGTGATTATCTTTGGTGATGGTTACATCATTTACATATTTAATGCACTAGGAGGCGCTCTTTTCTCCACCCTTTTTTGTTTTACAGATTTTGACGCTGCTTGGGCAGCAGTATATGGGAGTAGGAGCAGCCACCCTATAAGTTTGGGGAGTGCGACTTTTGATGGACTGATATTACTTTGGAATCACATTAACTGTTTCAGGACTCAGCGCCGTGTACTACCCTATTTTTTTAACATTTCTTTGCCTACATTGAGTACTTTGGCAGCTAGTCCTAACACACCATGTTTTCCAGAACAGGGAATAGCAGAAGGATGGACCTTTGTGCTAGAATATTCAGCGAGAACAGCATGGAACAACCTATTAGAAATAAATCATTGGATGATCTATTTTGGGACATGGAGAGAACTCTTGCTAAAGAAATTAGAACATGGTGGGACATTGCAGGGTTAGAGCAATACACCAAAGTTAATAGGATCCCCAGGGGACTAAGAATTAACAAACAACCAAGTTTTGTCAGTAACAATGAGAAGTTCCTTAAAGATTGGGACAGTGCACTCCATGAGTGTTCAATGAGACTAATAAATTTAATTATAGAAGAAAAAAAGAAAGACCTAGTAGAAATTGAAAAATAACTTAAAAATAAAGAAACAGATATGGAAAAATTCAAGACTAGCGAGGACTACAAAATAAATGAGGTGGTCCTGGTCAAAAAACTGGAGAGGATAGAATCAGAAGTGATAAAAACTAAGGAGAAAAAATTAGTTAGAGATAAAATGGATTA
The DNA here is from genome assembly GCA_031769625.1 of Taudactylus pleione. NCBI lineage: Eukaryota > Metazoa > Chordata > Amphibia > Anura > Myobatrachidae > Taudactylus > Taudactylus pleione. The sequence goes on along the minus strand of JAUIMM010000031.1, from coordinate 32,361,237 downwards.
TCTAAATGGGAGAGTTAAAAAAATGGAATGGCAATATTCAGGGATCGTATCCTGTCAAGAGGGATAATTCCAGAACAAGGAATTTGGGAGAATGGAATAGATCACAGCCCAAACCTAAGTATTTACGAAATAGGGTAATAACACCAAAAAGAGTTGAATTTGAACATCAGAATCGTTACTCCACTCTTAGTAGACTAGCATCTAATACTGATACAGATTTTTTATCCCCATTAGCCTCAGACCCCAGAGAGATATTAATAGGTGCAACGGGTTGCCAAGAAAAATAAAGCGATCCTCACCATTAAAAAGAAGGCTTGTAGATGAAGGGGAAGAAGGGGGGGCACTAAGCGAATACAAAAAAAGGAGAAACCTACAGAATTAGTCACAGAGACAGATCTTAAGATTAAAGGGATCTTCAATCTTTCCTCACATAAGCTTACGAAATCAGAGACATCATTATTAAGTAAAGGCCTGTCCTTCGCCCCTACAACACAGCCTAATAACTTTCAATTGTTTATTGATCTTAATAAGTTTGTCAGAAAGCTGACATTAAAGAGACATTTTATAAGAAAAGATCAAGCCATCATAAGCAGTAATGAAAGTGGGTCTAAATCAGGTCTAAAATTACCCTCAAAATATTATCCATTAGAATCCAAAAGTAGTCAAATTGATATGTTTTATCAACTTGTGAAAAAAGATTTATGCGAGGCTGATAAAGCTGCCCAGGGCATAAGAATTAAAGAGAACCTGACTAACTTTGAGAAAAATGCCCTAAAAAACTTGAGAAAAAATGAGGAAATTGTATTAAAGCAGGCTGATAAAGGTGGCGGCCTAGTAATCATGAATAGAATAGACTATATAACTGAGGGTCAGAGGTTATTGAATGATGTCTCTTCATATAGGAAACTCGATGGAGACCCCACATTGGGGTTTGTAGAAGAACTTAGAGCCGTATTAATAGAAGCTTTCAAAAAAGAGATTATCAACAAAGATGAATTTCAATATCTTATAAAAAATAACCCGGTGATACCTATATTTTACTTTCTCCCTAAAATTCATAAACGACTGATCAACCCCCCGGGTAGACCAATAGTGGCAGGTATAGATTCTCTAACCGCACACATTTCAGAATATGTGGAGATCTTTCTAAGCAAATATGTACTGAAGTTGAAGTCATACACTAAAGACACTACGAGCATATTACAGATATTAGAGAATTTTATATGGGAAGAAGACTATCACTGGGTGACTATAGATGTTCAATCTCTCTATACATCGATTGACCACTTAAAAGGTATTGAATCATGCAAAGAGTTTCTCATTGAAGATATGGATCTGAGTCTATTACATAAAGATTTTATTTGTATTTTAATGGATTTTATTTTGAAACATAATTATTTTAAATTTCTCAGTGATTTTTACTTGCAAGTCTGTGGTACAGCGATGGGGACTGTATTTGCACCCAGCTTCACTAATCTACACATGGGCAGCTGGGAAAATGTGTATGCCTATGGAAATACTACTTTTAGGAATAATTTGGTTTTATACCAACGATACATTGATGATATTTTAATAATATGGAAAGGCAATGAACTAATATACAAAGAGTTTATGGATTACATTAGTGTAAATGATTACAATTTATCTTTCACGTATAAATTTGATGATCATCAAATAGAATATTTAGACTTAACACTAATAAGCACTGGCAATGAGATCCATACAAAGCAAAGAGTTTTGTAAAACCAGTTGACACTAACTCATATGTGCATTTTGATAGTGGACATGTGTTAAAATGGAAAACGAATATACCTTACTCGCAGTTCTGCAGAGTTAAGCGGAATTGCAGTGCGCAGGATGTATGTGAGGAACAATTGGCATTATATTCCAGTAGGTTTAAAGATAGGGGTTATCCAGAAGATCTCCTAACGGAATCAATGAATAAAACCAGAAATGTAAATAGACAGGACCTTTTGAAGTATAAAGACAAAACTGGTGAAAAGGGTAAGGAGGTCCTATTTATTACACCTTTCAATAGAGAAGAGAAAAAAATCCGTAACACCCTAATGAAACATTGGGGGATTTTAAAAATGGATGGAGTTCTCAACACTATCCTACCAGATAAACCCACCGTGGTTTTTAAGAAAGCTAGAAATCTCAAGAGTATTTTAGCACCTAGCCAATTGAGAATAAAAGAATCCATAAACAGGAACATGTGGGGAAATCAGCCAAAAGGTTTTTTCAAATGTGGTCATTGCAATATATGTAGGTTTGTTCACCCTAATTCTAGAAGTTGTATGAACTGTGATGATTCAAGAAGGTTTATGATTAAAGAGCGTATGAACTGCTTAACAACATGGGTTATCTATGTATTAGAGTGCCCCTGTAAATTAAAATATGTGGGAAAAACAAAAAGACCACTAAAAATGAAAATACAAGAGCACGTTCGTAGTATTAAGAATAAACAGGAAAACCACAGTGTCCCCAGGCATTTTAAATCAATGCATGATTCAAATTTAGAAGGTTTTAAATTCAAAGCCATAGAACATGTGGAGATTGGAGAACGTGGTGGAGATATAGAGAATAAATTATCCAAGAGAGAGATGTTTTGGATTTACACATTAAATACCCTGATCCCACATGGCTTGAATGATAATTATGAAATTGCACCCTTTTTAATGTAAATTCACTGATTTTTACTAGTATCAATTTTAGAGTGATTTTTTACTTATACTATTGCCATTCTTATATTAATTTATCCCTATTTTTATACTGCTGTTTATATCTGTTTTTATTGAATCAATTGCATGTGCATTTTTAGTTATTTTTTATGTTCACAATTTAACATATTTTAAGACCTAGTTTAATCCATTGTATTTATAATATGTATAACTGTAGTGGTCCTATATATATTTTCCAACCTATGTACTAAGATAACCGGGGTATCACCTTCCAAAGCGCTGTGATTAGTGTCAGCCTAAGGCAAAATGGCTGTTGGTTGAACACTAGAGGCAAAATACCTCAACAAAATGGCCGCCGCCATTTAGATATACGGGCAGGGTGAGGTTCGGGCGGCGCTTGGAGCTGACGGCACTGTGACCGATACAGCATATCCAGAGCACTGTCCTTGCCTCACTCGTGGGGAATAATTAGAGCAGTGCACTCTGAGACACTAGATGTCCTGTGCGAGGACGGAATTTCCGCTTCCGCACAATGGAACGCAAGCGCTCACCATTTCCGGGTTGGCAGAATGCATGTAACGGAGACCGCTTTAGGCGGTACACACGCCCATAATTAAGACTAATAGTCTAGGGTATATATGGACCATGTACAGCACCTTTCATTATCCTCCTGATGAAGTCCAAAATCGTTTTAACGGACGAAACGCGTTGAGGTGGTGTGTGGTATGATCCTCTACCAGTGACATTCTTATGCAGATAAGCTTGAACTTTTTATACTTTATGTACGGGCATTTTGATATGCTTATTTTCTGTTGAATAAATTTGTGTGTATAGAATTACACTATGGTCTTTCTATTTTTCTCTATGTGTTGATTCACTTTGGTCTATATGGAGAGAAAAGCCTGAGGGTTTCCAGAAGTTGGACAAATAAGGAATCATTGTGATTGTTCTTGCTGTTGAATAAGTGGTGAATTCCACTATATAAGGTACACCCCCATCTACACAGAGGGTGATTATCTTTGGTGATGGTTACATCATTTACATATTTAATGCACTAGGAGGCGCTCTTTTCTCCACCCTTTTTTTTTTGTTTTACAGATTTTGACGCTGCTTGGGCAGCAGTATATGGGAGTAGGAGCAGCCACCCTATACGTTTGGGGAGTGCAACTTTTGATGGACTGATATTACTTTGGAATCACATTAACTGTTTCAGGACTCAGCGCCGTGTACTACCCTATTTTTTGAATATATATATATATATATATATTATACTATTACTATTTGGTTTGTTTTATTTTGCACATTTATATTTTATCAAATGACAAGAGTCAAGAGGGATCACTTATTAAAACTGTTCTATAGGTAACTGTAGATACGTTTGTGTTTCCAAGTAACCAATACTTTTTTTTTAGCAAAGCTTAAAAAGATTACAACAAACGCCTGATTGGTTGTTTGACACTACATCTTTTCTGATTGGTTGCTGTTGGTCACTGCACCTTTTCTGATTGGCAGTTGTAGGTCATTGCAACTTTCAGCTCAGGTTTCAGAAATGCTCCCCAAGATGTTGTGGTACTATAGGCAAAAATGGCAATTTCTAAAACTTATTAACCTACCATGGTTTTGCTGAAAGTCATCAGAAATACGGATTGCTCCACGTTCTCCAAAATCATAATTGGCTTTTACCAAGGCTTCTTTATTGGCTTCATATCCAACCAGAACCACAGCTTTTATAGATCCAAAGTGGAAGGTAAAGAATGTGCCATATTTTTTTGCAAGCTGAAAAACAGTTTTAATATTACGTTAGTCAAGGAAAAAACATTATTTAGCGAATCTAAGAAAAATATAATTCTACAGTAATATCACAACAAAGCAGAAATAAAACAATGATACCATGGAGAAAATATGACATTTATTTCTCTGCACAAGTGGCTACATTTAGAGTTCTATGTGCGATGCCCGTGGATCTGACAGGAGCCAATGGACGTTGCAATATAGGAGGCTGTCACCAGTTGGAAATGTTACATGCCAAAACTGAGGCAAGTCAGCAACAGGACACAGTGTTTGTGGTTGTACATGGGCAGATGAGAAACAAGGAGCGGACTGATCAGCTGCAGGTCTTCTGTGAGAGACAACAGACTGGGAAAAACATTATCGGTCAAATGGTGAGGGTGGCATAAACCACTGAATACCCGCTTATGGTGCACCGAGTGCCCGCTGCAGAAGCGCCAACTGAGACTGAGAGCCACAGACAGTGTATCAGCATTGGGAGCCACAGTTGAGACCTGTGGAGGCTGTGAATGAGTAAAAGAGCTGTAAAAGTGATATGTGCCTACTGAGCTACAGCACTACTAAGAATTGCTTAAGAGTTATTGAGAATCATTTTGAGAGCCTCTGAGATCTATTACAGAGCTATTGTGAGAGTGTATGAGAGAAATGAGAATTATCCACAAATTCTAAGAATTGCTGAGTTACTGAGATCTGCTATATTTCAAGTACTGTGTAATCCTGACTTTTGATAAGAAGGAAAAAAGTAGAGTCCGCACTAGTGTTACAATAAATCACTTTTGATTATAAGTTAGTTAGAAAACCAAATTCAAGTCTATCGCAAAATTTTATTGTTGTATATAAAATATAATACAATTGAAATATCTTATGTCGATGACTTATTATTGGTGGTGCACCCAAAATTATTTTGTGCTATACACATGGAACAAAAGGACAGAATTTGCAAAAGGGCAAAAACTGAAAAGACAAATATGTCTATTTGGGGCACTCTTAAATCAATTCAAATTATTATTATTGAAATAGTTGGCTAAGATTAAAATTTAACTTTTATTATTTACCTTAGATAAAATAAAGTTCCAATCCACAAAAAGAAAAAGACAATAACAAATGTACAACAAATGGTAATTTACATATATACAATAAATGAAATTATTATCAGGATCGTATTTGCCTGCGGTATCATGTACATATAGTACCAATGGTCATTTATTTAGCAAAAGGTATCATGTACATATGGTACCAATGATTGTTCAATTAGCGAAAAGAAAGGAGAAAAAAAGGCGAGTATTTGATGATTTTATCGGGTCCTCTCCCAGTTACCTACTAAATAAATCCCTGGAGTAGGAAGAAGGAAACACCTCACACAGTTTATGGATGATGTGACCAATTGAATCACCTTATTATACCAATATTGGATCATGAAGGTCACATTGATTTATCATAACAATACATTTGTTTCTCATGCAGCATAACTTGTGATGACCAATTGTCAATACATAGGTGCTGGTACATCTGATTTATTAATCAATAACAATTAAATTCATAATTAATGATTTATAGAGCATGGAAGGTAATAACTTAATAGTTAACCATAATAATACCTCTATGAGTAAGATTGATCTTACACATACTCCTGAACCCAGCTTGGTTCCGAATAGTATCTCAACAACAATTGATTGAAAATAACTAAGTGATGAATGTTATTGTTCTGCACAAAGGGCAGTATTCACATCGTTTTAAATACAGATATTAATTCACAATGTAGTTCAGTATAGTCTAGGGAATAACCAATATCACAGCATATAAATATCTGATGCTCTTAATAAATAATATACATTATATACACATATATTAAGTAGGATATATAGTATATTGGCCAAATAACCCAATATAAAGGAGATTCCTATAGAAGGAAGTAAGATCTGTGGTACTGAGAAACGGAGAACCACTTCTACTTTCCCTTTTCTACATCAGAAAAGGGATGAGAGAGTGGTACAATGTGACACACAGAGGAAACAACAGTGAGCACTTCTACTGTTTGAGAAAAGGCTGGGTCTCTCCCCTGTTACCTAAGCGGCATTGCAGGGGGAGTCGCGAGCAGAGAACTCAAATGAGAGAGTGCGTTATGAAATGACAGTGAAAGTACCTTGCCCTGGATTGAGGAAATTAAAGCTGCATGAGCTGTGTGTGGGAGCCCTGGTGCCGTGCACCGTTCAGTCAGCAGTCAGTACGCGCGTTTCGCCGTATGTGGCTTGGTCACCTGATAGTAAAGCAGTGTTCTTGCTTCCTGCTTGTTAAAGGGCAAGTGCCCAATCAATGAACTGAGTTAGAGATTGACTGTCATTACAGCCAATCACAATCTGGCGGGTTTGAGCCTATCAATGTTAAAAAATGTATCAGTGGGTGTCGCAATTGTGGAAATTAGCATATGTAAACAGTATAAACGGCGGAGAGACGATCTTAATAAATTAGATTAATAGGATAATAGTCAGATTGATGGGACAATTTAAAGATATTTATGTAAAAATAAATATAAAACAATGGTGATCAATAATAAGACCACACAATTAGCGTATTATATAAAAAGGGGGAGAAGGGGGGGGAGGGGAAACGGGGAAGGGGAGGTTTAGTGTAAATAGCCAATTGTTAAAATATATAAAACAGAAAATTAATTATAGAATAATTAGGTGAAATGTTAATTAAACATAATTAATATATTAAATGGGTAAATTAAAAATTATTGGATAAAGTGGGATTATCTTCTGCATATAAACAATTCTATGAGACATATGTCTTACATATAGATATTAATGATTGGTTAAGGTATTAATGATTGGATTGGTATGGTTTTTGATATTTTTGTTGTTTGTAGATATTATCAAAATCTCGGGATACACATCTGAGAAAAACACTCACCTCCGGGCATATGTTTTCTGGAGGAAAGAATGTGGAACCTTTCTTGCATATGGGTCTTGCATTTTTTGGGGGTGTATCCGTTTGTACGGCTAATTGTTCCAGAGCCTCAAGTGCTTCCTGTTCCAATTGTGAGGTATCCTCTGTGGTTGTGCTTAAGTCCATTACATCTGAAGTATTGTGTTTTGACCTGTAAAATTTGGTGAGTAAGAGTTTCCTTCCAAATAATTTAAGATTTGTTTCCAATTTGAATCTGTTGAAATGATTGGTGGGTTAGAAAGAGACCCTTACTTAAGACTTCAGTTTGGAAATTATTAAGAATATGTTCTGATAGATTGATAATCTTAACGGGTGTTAAAGGAGATTTTATCTTTTGTTGGTCCGAGTTGAATAGCGACTTGGTGATTGAGATTCGAATCTTTCTCTTCTTTTTGGACCCCCGCCTCGTTTTGGATTTGCGGGGCGTCCGCGGTTGCCCCTTGTTTCATCTAAAAAATGAGGGTAAAGTGACAAATTCTCACTTCTCTGACCTAAGAAGTGTTTGGTATGAGAATTAAATTCACTACATTCCTCTACATCTGAGAGGTCAGTTTCTGATGAAGATTTATTAATTGTTTCACTATTTAGCACAGCTCACCCCGATTATTATCTTTCCCAATATTTTCCTATCACTATTATTTCACCATATTTGCACTAATGATGCCAATCTATAAATAAGAAGTTGAAGTTAAATCATTAATCTATATGTAAGACATATGTCTCATAGAATTGTTTATATGCAGAAGATAATCCCACTTTATCCAATAATTTTTAATTTACCCATTTAATATATTAATTATGTTTAATTAACATTTCACCTAATTATTCTATAATTAATTTTCTGTTTTATATATTTTAACAATTGGCTATTTACACTAAACCTCCCCTTCCCCGTTTCCCCTCCCCCCCTTCTCCCCCTTTTTATATAATACGCTAATTGTGTGGTCTTATTATTGATCACCATTGTTTTATATTTATTTTTACATAAATATCTTTAAATTGTCCAATCAATCTGACTATTATCCTATTAATCTAATTTATTAAGATCGTCTCTCCGCCGTTTATACTGTTTACATATGCTAATTTCCACAATTGCGACACCCACTGATACATTTTTTAACATTGATAGGCTCAAACCCGCCAGATTGTGATTGGCTGTAATGACAGTCAATCTCTAACTCAGTTCATTGATTGGGCACTTGCCCTTTAACAAGCAGGAAGCAAGAACACTGCTTTACTATCAGGTGACCAAGCCACATACGGCGAAACGCGCGTACTGACTGCTGACTGAACGGTGCACGGCACCAGGGCTCCCTCACACAGCTCATGCAGCTTTAATTTCCTCAATCCAGGGCAAGGTACTTTCACTGTCATTTCATAACGCACTCTCTCATTTGAGTTCTCTGCTCGCGACTCCCCCTGCAATGCCGCTTAGGTAACAGGGGAGAGACCCAGCCTTTTCTCAAACAGTAGAAGTGCTCACTGTTGTTTCCTCTGTGTGTCACATTGTACCACTCTCTCATCCCTTTTCTGATGTAGAAAAGGGAAAGTAGAAGTGGTTCTCCGTTTCTCAGTACCACAGATCTTACTTCCTTCTATAGGAATCTCCTTTATATTGGGTTATTTGGCCAATATACTATATATCCTACTTAATATATGTGTATATAATGTATATTATTTATTAAGAGCATCAGATATTTATATGCTGTGATATTGGTTATTCCCTAGACTATACTGAACTACATTGTGAATTAATATCTGTATTTAAAACGATGTGAATACTGCCCTTTGTGCAGAACAATAACATTCATCACTTAGTTATTTTCAATCAATTGTTGTTGAGATACTATTCGGAACCAAGCTGGGTTCAGGAGTATGTGTAAGATCAATCTTACTCATAGAGGTATTATTATGGTTAACTATTAAGTTATTACCTTCCATGCTCTATAAATCATTAATTATGAATTCAATTTTTATTGATTAATAAATCAGATGTACCAGCACCTATGTATTGACAATTGGTCATCACAAGTTATGCTGCATGAGAAACAAATGTATTGTTATGATAAATCAATGTGACCTTCATGATCCAATATTGGTATAATAAGGTGATTCAATTGGTCACATCATCCATAAACTGTGTGAGGTGTTTCCTTCTTCCTACCCCAGGGATTTATTTAGTAGGTAACTGGAAGAGGACCCGATAAAATCATCAAATACTCGCCTTTTTTTCTCCTTTCTTTTCGCTAATTGAACAATCATTGGTACCATATGTACATGATACCTTTTGCTAAATAAATGACCATTGGTACTATATGTACATGATACTGCAGGCAAATACGATCCTGATAATAATTTCACTTATTGTATATTTGTAAATCACCATTTGTTGTACATTTGTTATTGTCTTTTTCTTTTTGTGGATTGGAACTTTATTTTATCTAAGGTACATAATAAAAGTTACATTTTAATCTTAGCCAACTATTTCAATAATAATAATTTGAATTGATTTAAGAGTGCCCCAAATAGACATATTTGTCTTTTCAGTTTTTGCCCTTTTGCAAATTCTGTCCTTTTAATCCTGACTTTTGCAAGAAACTGAGTTTGAGTACACAGTGTGATATTCAGCTTGTTTGGGCTACTAGAGAAACAGTGCCTGTGTTTGTCAGTGTAGGGAGTGGCAGCCATTTTGTGTGAATACTCAGCTGATTTAAAGAGCACTTTGGGAGTTATTGCTACTGTGCAGTGCTGAATATATGTGGGATATTGTCAGAAATCGTCCATACCCTCGGGGTCATGCTGCTCTATTCTGGCGGGGGTCCCGGCCTGGAGGCTCAGTGAGCTGCTGACAGAATCTCGGTGTGGTGCTAGTCTCAGGGGCCCAGAGCTCTGGCAGCATTTCCACTAGCTCTGGACACTGGGCACTGCCATATCAGTCCCAGACAGCTGAGTGTGTTGCTATCGGGCTCCCAGCATGGTAGTGGTCTCAGGTGCCCGGAGTTCTGGCGGCGTTCCAACCGGCACTGGACACTGGGTGCCGCCATGTTGGTCCTGGCCAGCTGACTGCTATTCTCCAATGGCAGCCAGGGTGGTGTCCACCTGATCGCAGCAGCCAATCTCCGTGAGACCCAGGGTATAAAGATCTTCCAGCAATAGCTTTCAGTGCCTGAACTTTGTTGCTGTTAGATGTCCAAGGTTCCAGCTCCCTGGTTTGTAAGCTAGTCTCCTTGCCTACTCCAGTGGCTCCATTTGCTAAAGTCCGGTCCTAATCCGGCTCCAGTTACTAACTCTGATTCCACTCTGGCTCCAGTTGCCAAGTCCGGTCCCAATCCGTCTCCAGTTGCTACATCTGATTCCACTCCAGCTCCAGTGTCTAAGTCCGGTCCCACTCTGGCTCCAGTTGCCTAGTCCTACATCATTCCGGTTTCTGTTGCCATAGTGTGGTCCCACTCCAGTTGTGCTACCATCCAGTACACATCCCAGAGACTTACTCCAGTGACCCGCTCTCTACAGTACTGTGCTGCCGCTTATACCCTTTACCTTTATGAGGAAGTGTTATCCATCCCTCATTACTCCAAACTTCCCGAGTTGTTAGTGAGCAGGTATCTAGGCCTCATCCAAGTAATCAAGAGTCCCCTGTCCTAATAGATATATTGCAAGTGGAACTGTGTTTATTGAGCCTTATTCAGCAGTGCAAGTTAGTGCACTGCTGAATGCAGATTCCCGATGATCGTGAATCTGTGCAGGCACATGTCCCATTCTCCGCAATTGCTAGATTCCTTTTTGTGCTGCAATCTACTGTCACATGTATGGTGGTGATCATTATTTTCATGTGTTGTAACCTGCTCTGTATCTATGTCCTCCTACCCCCCCTTAACTAAACCTACTTAATTATTCTATTTACCAAAGCTGTCACATTATGTAATTTTACTCTGTGTACGGGGCTAGCCTCTCTGAAGGGCTGTAACTAGGGGTGTGCGAGCAGTGCCACTGCACAGGGAGCATGGCCCTGTGGCGGCACTGTTGATTCCCCATGGCATCTGCATGTGGCAGCCAGTAACCCTGTGGCAGTGCCACCCTTACACTGGTTTGGCTCTCCCTCTCTCTTCCCTGGACCTTCACCCTGGAGCCGCTGTCACAGAGGCTTGAAGTGACCAGCCAGACCAGCCTTCCTGATAGTAGTGAGATAACACTCTGTTGCCTGCCAGACCTGCCTGCTGGCATGGCTCAAGTTCAACCCCAGAGCTTCTGCAGCTCCTCACTCATAGGATTGGAACTAGTGATGGGAGAGCAAATCACAGTACTGAGTTGAGCCACATGGCTCAACTCAGTGGAGTGTCTCGGGACACGACTCTTTAGTTTCTGCAGACTGCACTGCAGAGCTGTAGCTAGCAGGGGAACTGGCGACTCTGAGTGAGTCACTGACAGCTCCACCACCCGCAGCCCAGCACTGGAGATCATGCTTTTGCTCTGACTCTCCTGAGTCAGTGCACACAGCCCAAGCCAAGCTCCAGCAGTAGCCAGGGGAGTAGCGAGGGTGGTTCCAGTGGACCATGAGCTCCGGGCGCCAAAATGGACAGAGAGCGCCATCCAGGGTTCCGGAATTCATGGGGCGCTACACAGTATGATAGCCGCCTGTTAGTTTTATCTCAGTTTGTTTGCTCTATATCCTAAATATGTTACGGATCTAAGATCTGTTTCTACATTTCATGTTCCCTCAGACTGCCCAGATTGCCGGCCCTCCCTCCTCTGTGATCATCTTCTGCCACCTCCCCTTTCCTGTCAGATTGATTACATTCACTTCTCACCTCTTTAACTCTTTCCCCTCTCTACCCTGTGATCGGCTCTTTGCCCCTCTCCTCTCCTTTCTTATTGGCCTCTGTCACCTCCCTTCTCTGATCAGCACTTTCCCCTCCCCTGTCCTCTTTTATCCCCTCCCTCCTTCTCTCCTCATTCTGTGCTTCAATTAACTAAAAAGTGACACATCTGAGGTAAAATCCAGGTGTTCCCAAGCATGGCCTTACAGTGTTATTTGAAAGGCCTTTTAAAAAATATTAGGAGACCTGAAATAATAATAATTGTGGTAGACAGAACATGATTAGTAGTACTCACATTAATATAGGTGCAATGTATATTTGCTAAGTAGGAGCATAGCTGAAAAGGGAACTTCCCATAGGTGTCCCCACTCCAGTGAAAGCTGCTTGGGGCAGTAATTGCAGTCATAACCTGTGCGGAATCAGTATGATTTACGTCCCGGCGGCGGCAGCCCGGCAGAGGTGAAAATCCCAATTGTTCTTTCTGGTAAGTATCGCTAACCTAATTCCCTACCCTAACCCTCCCTTAAGCTGCATACACGCACAATGATTTTGTTACCAACGATTTTATGAATTATTTTATGAACGATTTTCTGTCAGATTATCTGTCAGATTTTTTTAAAGTGTAATGAATGATTTTATTGAACTACAAACGATTTTTGCATATTCCCTTAATGAAAATCATTCAGTTGGTCAGTCTGACTGAACTACAAACTACAAACGTGAACGTGCATGAACGATAATCGTTCATTGTTTGAACTCAGAAAGTGAACGATTTTTTGAACGATATCGTTATCGATAATTGTTCAAAAAATCGTTGTTTGTGTATGCACCTTTAGGGGTACCTAACCCTAACCTCCCCCCCAAGTGCCTAACCTTAACCCCCTCTAAGTGCCTAAACCTAAAAACCCCTTCCCCACAGCCTAACCCTAAGTCTCCCAGGGAGGTGCCTAACCCTAACCTCCCCCGGAGGTGCCTAACCCTAAGCCCCCCTTCCCCTAGCCTAACCCTAACCCTCCCGGGGGGTGCCTAACCCTAAGTCCCACCCGGGAGCCCCTAACCTAAGCCTCCCCCCCGTGCCCAGCTTACCTTCGATCTGTATGCTGGGTGTCGGGCTCCCGGCGTAGGGCTAATGACAGGCACGGGATCTCGACGCCTGTCATTAGTACCTTGCCGGGATTATGACGTGCACTTTCTCCGGGCGCCATGGTTCCATGCTACTCCTCTGGCAGTAGCAGTGCGACTCCGAGTGAGTCGCTGACCGCTCCGCCCCCTGCACTGCTGATCCGACCTGATCAGTGCACACACACACCTGCCACAGTGGTAGCGGCTCCCCCTCCCACTGACAGATAAGAGACTGAGGTGGATGTCTCGACACACCAAACGTTGAGTGACTCGAATCATTTGAACATCTGAATGATTCGAGTCATTGTGTTGAGATACTCACTCAGTAGCCATCTTTAAATGGAACCCTAGCTGATGACCTCCTGGTAGCCCCCTAACCCAGCACTCTCAGATGCTTAGCTGCTGTCCCCTCCGGCTCTGCAGATGTGACCCACGCTGCTCTTCACCGCTGCTGACAGCTCCCCATAGCTGCAGGTGTCCCTCTGCTGGTGCTTTGCTGGTGCTCTGGTACAGCTGGCACTCTACAGTACATCACCCCTCAGGGTCTGGGACCTGCACGTGTCTCACGGTGCTCAGTGGGGCATTTGGCAACTGCACATCAGAAGCACAGCTGTATGGACTTGTCAGCTTGGTACAGAAATAGGCTTTCCTTAGTAAACGTAATCGTTTTCCTGAATGGCTATGGACTAGAGGGTAGAGGAACCTGTGCTGAGCCATGATTGGACAAACTCCAATGAACCCTTGTGCTCGGCCTCACATGACAGTTCCACTTCCAAGTCTCCACTAGTTCCTGTTGTGTATATAATTTACAGCTCCTGTAAATGTCGCTATTACTGAGCACGTCTGCTCCAGAGAGCTGAGACATTGATGAAGAAGCAAACAGCCAACCGATGAAGAGTATTGAGCTGGTGAGTAGGTGAAGGAAATGTCCCGGAGCACTCACTTGTGCAATATGGCAGGCGGCACCCTCACTTTCTGTGAGGATCTTTATTTATTCAATTCTGCATAGGGCAACTATATATTGTTATGTATCCATCTATTGTATAGAGCCCTTATAGAGCTGTACTGTCCTGTATTATATAGGACCCATATTGAGCAATATTATGTCATTCTATACCATATAGGGCACTTGTAAAGACATACTGGGTCTCCCTGTACTCTGTGATACACATTTGTGGCTGGCATTGCAAGAGGGCGCTGGGCAGGAAAGGTGCTGTCCCGGCCTGAAACTGGCTCTGCCTCGATCACAATTTTAAGAAGCACCAGGCAAGTGGGTAACTTGGCGTAACGTGAGTAAGCTGTAAATAAGAGACATGTCAAGAGGATATATTTGTAGGTGAACACAAATGTATAGTTTGCAGGGGGGCGCAGAAGACCCTAACACCGGCCCTGCAATGTATAGTACTTCCCAGGTACGTTATTGCATTTTGGACTCCAATTTATAGGTCCTCCATTATATTCAAGAACCCTCTACCACTCATAGCCACACCTATACTCAGACAATTGTCCTAAGTACACAGATTGGTGTTCCATTTATACGTGTGCTGTATGTAATTGTATCTTGTATCTTATATTGTTCTAATTGTTCTAATATCTGAGATGCATTCTGAGATATGGGGATAGTCTTTTCCTTGTGCTGTATCATGCAAATCATGTCCACTTATAGATGGCATATCTTGGGTGGGATGTACTAAAGCTCAAAATGCGGTAAAACCCCCGAAAATGCTGTTTTTGGGGGTTTTACCACATTTTCCATATGTACTAACCACCGAAATGCTTCGTCCCGGTGGGTAACGCCATCTTCAGGTGGCATTGCCCAATAGAAGTGTGGTACCCCCAAGTTTGTTCCCAAATAGGGGTCCCCCAATATTTTTTTTATGTATGTACACATAGATATACTGCAGTCCCATTCCACATAATAGGCAGGTATAGTGAACGTTGACTGACCTTGCTCTCCCTGAACCCCACTGAGCATGTGCAGACAGGGAGGTAGAAAGTGCCCCTTGGTCAGCAACCCATTTTAGGAGGGAAAATCCTGCCCCATTGATTGGTAGCCTGGGTGTCCAGGCAGAGATCCCTGTAGGCAGCCTGTTGCTGGGTCCCCTCTGTCCTCTCATAGATGCCAGGCTGACAGGGAGGAGAGTGAGGGAGAGTTTATAAAACACCATTCTCAGGGCTGAGTCTGGGAGGAATTTCTGTAGAAAGAGTCTGGGAGGAATTTCTGGAAAAAAAAGGATTGGCTGTGAGGATTTGTCTGGGGAGTGCCCCTGGACCTGTGAAAAGAGGGGTGCTGTAACCCTTTTATTTGATCTGGATTACAAATACTGCACCTGGTGCTGTATGTAAGGAATCAGTGGAGCGCCCTTGGAGCTGGTGCACTACAAGAACCTATCCAACCTACATGTGCATAACCCTGCTTGGAGCAAAATTATTTTGCATAGACTATTTGTTGTTACAGCTGGTGCACTACAAGAACCTATCCAACTGACAGGTGCATAACCCTGCTTGCAGCTAATTATTTTGCATAGACTATTTGTTGTTACAGCTGGTGCACTACAAGAACCTATCCAACCTACATGTGCATAACCCTGCTTGGAGCTAATTATTTTGCATAGACTATTTGTTGTTACAGCTGGTGCACTACAAGAACCTATCCAACCGACAGGTGCATAACCCTGCTTGGAGCTAATTATTTTGCATAGACTATTTGTTGTTACACCTGGTGCACTACAAGAACCTATCCAACCTACATGTGCATAACCCTGCTTGGAGCAAAATTATTTTGCATAGACTATTTGTTGTTACTGCTGGTGCACTACAAGAACCTATCCAACCTGCATGTGTTTTCCCACGTTTTTTTCTCAGCAAAAAGGGAGCGTTAAATCAGACTGTATTTCACAGCTATAGACTGCCGGAGCACCATTGATTCAAGCTAGACCAGCAGGTTTCATATTTAGGTCTCTCATTTGTTTTTTTGGTAAAGTAAAGTTCTGCAGCAATTGTGGTTCTTGTTGGTTTCACATGCTTGCCACCTGGGGTCAACGGTAGATGACGGGGAGGTAATAAATAAATACCTTGTCATTGTAAAGTGTAATTAATTTCATTCCATCTGTAAATGGTTAATATCTCCTGTCATTTGTTGTTAAATATTAACAAATAATAAAATTGTGTTGCACCTTCCCTCCTGACTGGTCATTGTGTCTGCAAAAGGGGAATTCAGGCTTGCCTCTCTGTCACGGTGTGTCTTATCTGAACACGGGGAAATCGGCCACAGAAGCAATCCGAACACACCTGAACCTGGTGCTAGTGGTGCAGCACTGGACAAACCAGTCAGTACATCACAGAAGTCTATGTGCTTCTTATCAGGACACTCCCACTGAGAGGGATCCAATCGGATCACTCCCATTTACACTGGCAGCCCATGGCCTTCTGCGCATACGCAGAATGATTCCAGAGAGACTTCTGGGTGTTAGACCCGAAAAGTCCCTCTATCCAGGGGCATCGCAACTCTTATCGGGAGACCTGTCCTTTGCGATATTCTAAGTACATACGGCAGTAATCAACCGCGGTATGTACACATCACGTATGCGATGCTTAGTACATCCCACCCCTTATCTCTTTAATTCATATGATCAATATGCTTATTTAATACTGTATATTCCTATAAATAACAAATTCAGCAGTCAAATGGGAAATGTTGAAGGAAAATTAGCAAATTATGGGGTCTATTCATGTAGAACATGAAGTGGCTACTAAAAGATATCGCTATATCACATCACATCGTGTATACTTACCTGTCCGGCATCTTCCTGTGGTGTCTGGACCCTCCGTGATCCATGTAGCGCAGTGAGAAGACAGATCTGCTCCTCACTGCGCATGCGCCGACGTCTGAGAGCGGCAGGTCACGTATGACATGCTGCTATGGACGCTGGGAAAAGGGACGGGGCCAGGACAGAAAGCAGGGAAGTATGCAGCTCTAGCAAAGGTCTATAAATAAATATAGAGGGTGCTGGCAAAAGGTGTTTCTCACAGCAGCTGCAACACGGAGATAGTTAGTCTCCAATGAAAATGGAAAAAACAAAATACAAACAGCGCTGATTGACAATAGATGATTAATACTTTAATAGACTGAAAAACACTAAAACACAATTAAGTTTAAAATCAACAAGGTCAGCATGAATGTAAAACCCTGGAGCACTATTGATATATAGGGCCTGATTCAGACCCACTCGCGAGCGGCTGTCCGCTCGCAAGTGGGTCGATGTTATGGACTGAGCATGCGCACGACGGAGGGAGCTCCGTCGCGCGCATGCGCCAGATGCGACGAGCGAAGGAAAGTCCTTCGCTCGTTGTGTCCGATCAAAGGGGGCGTGCTGTCAATGTTGATTGACAGCATGCCCCCTTTGGTGGGCGTGCCGGGGGCGTGCCTCCCTGATGGGGGCGTTCCCACGGGAACGCCTCCCGTCAGAAGCCGGCCCACTGACATCACTAGTGATGTCAGTGGGAGTGATTTTGGCTCTGATAGAGCCAAAATCACTCCAGAGCTTGCGGTTGAAAACCTCAACCGCAGGCTCCGGCTCGCAAATTCGATGGTCGCGATGGTCTCGACCATCGCGACCATCACAATGCACGCTCGTATAGCCTGTGGGTGGTGACCCACAGCTATACGAGCGTCCAGGAGGACGCTCCATGAAAATGGAGCCCGGCCCTCATTCAGAGCGTGCGCTCTGCTCAGAGCGTACGGCTCTGAATGAGGGCCATAGTCCTGAAACACTATTGGTGAATAGCAGTATATATTCCTGAAATACTAGGATTAGGGCAGTCCAATTGAGCAGCACACCGGTGCTGTATATTTACCCACTAGATGTTATAAAGTCCACATAGTCCTGAATTAGCGATGGTCCCACACTGAGGCTGTCCAACGCAGATGACCGGACCAGATTATTGGTAGTGGGTGATGTTAATGATATAGTCCAAAGTCCAGGATGGTAGCCACCAAATGAATAGTTCCAATGACGCCAAAATCCAGATAATGGTGATATCAAATCCAAGTGTCCAGGGTTTGCTGGTAGTCACCTACGCGTTTCACTGCTCTGGGCAGCTTTTTCAAGGTATTTTTAAAGTATGCAGCTCTGTTCGGCTTGCGGTACAGATAACGCTATGCTCAGATGGCGAATCTGTACCGCAGGAGGGGGCGGAAAGCTGAGCTTTCCGTTCCTTCATGAATCGCACTCACCCTACAATAGTACAATATGCAGGCTTGCCTACCCTCCCGATTTGGTCGGGAGCCTCCCGAATATTGGGTGCCGCTCCCGACCCCCCGGAAAGGCAGACAAGCCTCCCGGCTGCTGCCTGCCCCCCGCTACCTCATAGAAACCCTCACAGTGGTGGAGGCCAGTCACGCGATTAGCGCTGAAACGCGTCATCATGGCCACGCCCCTTGCTTCACAATGCCAATATTTCCGGCATTGTGAAGAGAGGGTGGAGCCACGATGACAGGATCGCACGGCTCCGCCCACAATGCCTCATCGTCACCCGGCTTTGCCCCCGCTGTGCGCAGACATTCAACTCCCTCCCGGAAGGAGGGAGCTGAATGTCGGCAAGTATGACAATATGGTGATGCGATGCAGGCATGGAGCGGGGGTGCAGCTGGAGGAGGAATACACTTCTCCACTGTAAACTAGCTCCATGAATGGCGCGAAGCAGAGAAGAGCCCTGATTTCAGCTAAAGTGGGCTATTCTCTGCTTCATGATTAGAGATGTGCGGTTCGGTTCTCCGGGAAGATACGAGTCTTGGTTCTGATCATCCCATGGTTCAGAATTAGGATTTTAAATCTGAATTTCAGGTTTTGGATTACAAAAATTACATGATTTTAACTGTTTTTAAAAACTTTGTATGAATATTTTTTTAAAAACCCAGATCCAAAACTAAAACCAAAACATGGAGATTAATCCAAATCCAAATCACAGGGCTCAGCGCACACTTCTACTGGTTTTTGGTGTGGATCAACCCAGAACCCCACAGTTCCCAAATAACTGGCAGGCTGACTGGGGGGGGGTTATGCATTGTTGAAAACTGGGGGCCATAGAGAGATCAGGGACTCCAACTCGGAGCATGGTGTGGGCGGAGCAACACTTGCAGCTCCTCCCAAACCACACCCCCAGTATGGAGTCACTGATCTCTGTGTTTCAGACTCAGCAGGTGATCCACCCCGCTTCGCATGACTGATCTCCTGCGCCCTGAAAAAGTGAGGAGGGCACATAGGAGTAGAGTAAGAAGGGGGGGACCTGTGTATGTGTCTAAAGAGAGCTGTGTCTGTGTGTGTGTGTGTAGGGAGTCTGTGAGAGGAGGGAAGATATGTGTGGGGGGTCAAACTGATTGGGGACAGCTGTGTGTACTTGAGGGGAGGGTGTGTTGTGTGAAGGGGGGAGCTGAATGAGGGGGGGATCTCAGTGGTGTAACTATAAATTTTACTCCCCCATGCCAAAAAAGTTTCAGACGCCCCCCTCTCAAAAAAAAAAAAATCAAACACACCCAAAGACGACATTTAAGGTGTGTGGTTACATGATACAGTAATGTGCCTTACACATTATGACACACTAAGTAATGTCACTTATAACACAGTATGCCACACCGGAATGCCCCTTTAACACATTATGCCACACCATAATACCCCTTACAACATTATGCCACACAGCAATGCCACATATAACACATGACATACAATAATGCCCTTATAAAAAATGATGCCATGCCGTAATGCCCCTATTTCACATTATGCCACACGGTAATGCCACATACAACACATTATGCCACACAGTAATTATGCAGCATTATGCCACACAGTAATGCCCCTAATAGCACATTGTGCACACAGTAATGCCAAATACACATTAAGCCAAACAGTATTGCCCATTACATCCCACACTGACAGATCTACTTCACCAACCCTCCTCTCTGCTCCTGCCAGTCTGTCACCTCAGCTCAAGACAGGTTGCACAGTTTCTATGTCCATGTAGATCCAGATTATTGGGAACATAGTCTATAACCTGTAAACTGCGTGTATCAAGTTAGTGCCCCTTATACAGTGCCCACTGTAGTTGTGCCCCATATGCAATGCCCCTGTACTAGTGCCCCTTATGCAATGCCCCATGTAATGGTGCCCCATATGCAATGCCCCTGTCCTAGTGCCCCTTATGCAATGCCCCCTCAAGTTGTGCCCCCTGCAGTTGTGCTCCTTCAAGTTGTGCCCCCTGCAGTTGTGCTCCTTCAAGTAGTGCCCCCTGTAGTTGTGCTCCTGCAAGTAGTGCCCCCTGCAGTTGTGCTCCTTCAAGTAGTGCCCCCTGTAGTTGTGCTCCTGCAAGTAGTGCCCCCTGTAGTTGTGCCCCTTCAAGTAGTGCCCCCTGTAGTTGTGCCCCTTCAAGTAGTGCCCCCTGTAGTTGTGGCCTCTCCTGTAGTCCTGCCCCCCCAACCGATCACTTCAGAGGCCAGCGCTCACAGTTGCAGTAGCAAAGCTACTGACCTCGGCGCCCCCACGCCACTCATCGCCTCAGCGCCTCCAAGCCACTGCGGGGGCTGCGGGGGCAGTAGTTACGCCACTGGGAGATCTCAGTAAGTGGAGAGATCTGTGTTATGGAAGGATCTGTGTGTTTGAGGGGAGTATTGTGTGAAGCAGAGCTGAGTGAGGGGGGAGAAAGCTGTGTGGGGCAGAGTTGAAGCAATATGGCAAGAATCACGTCACCAACGCCCCTGCTGCGGGGGATTCTCTTATTACTGTGGGGGAACCCGGAGGGGTCGGCAGCTGCCGGGAGGCTGGCCTTCCTTTCCGGGGGGGGGCGGGAGCGGCATCCGATTTTTGGGAAGGTAGGCAAGTATGGTGTGGGGGATCTCAGTGGGAAGAGCTGTGTGTGTGAAGGTGGGCTGAGTGAGGGAGGAACGCTGAGTGAGGAGGAAGAGCTGTGTGTGTGTTTGGGAGGGTCTGTGTGAGGCATAGGAGGGAGATCTGATTGAGGGTGGGAAATCTGTGTGAGGAATCTATATACTGTATATATTTATATACAGTATACATTAATATGGAGACCGAGGAGGTATTTTTACTAGGGCCCTGTGGGTTCTTAATACGGCTCTGGGATGGAGTCACAAGCAATAATAAAGAGGGTACAGGAGGCAGTCCTCTCCCATCATCACCCCCGGCTTCTCCTCTTTGCCTCCACTGAGCTGGGTCCCACTTCCCACCCTGGTCCTGATAGCTGTCCTGGGTCGCATAGATTGAGCATCAGTCACACAGGAGGAGGCCATGTCCCTGCTGCTGAGGGGAGGCCTGAGCAGGGTGCTGCTGCTGAGAGCCCAGATCGCAGCGCCTGTGACGGGGAGGAACCTGAGCGATGAGTCTGGTGAGGTTGTGTGGCATAATGTGATTAATGGACACTACTGTGTGGCATAAATTGAATAGTTTACCGCTACATGCTAGACATGCCCCCCCATAGGCGAAACTAGAGATCTGTAATGGGTGATCCCAGTTTAGCATATTGGGTATATATAATCTAGAGTTGCAGGGGGCAGGGTGCCTGCTAGAGAAAAGGAAACTCCCCCCAAAAGGGGCATAGTCACTAAATAGGGGGACACACACTTTTCATATTCCACAGCGCTTTACAGAGAATATTTGGCAATTCACATCAGTCCTTGCCCCTGTGGAGTTTACCATCTAGACTAGGGGGTAGTGCAGGACAGGGAGGGCTGGACCTAATTGGGGCACAGGGATGGCTAGATATGGTAGGGGAGAGGCACAGGCAGAGCTGGCAACAGAAAACTTGGGTCCAAACACTCATGCTGGTTCCACACTCACACAAACATGTGCACACAATAATTACAGATTTTATAACCGCACAGTCATGCCCTTATATAAGGCTGAATATAATAAATGGAATTCTCTCATAGGGAATTCCTGGGGGGGGGGGCATGGTGTTTGAGGGGTTACATCTCAAAGCTATTGGACATACTGAGCTGAAATTTGGTAGAACTGTTGATCGGTGTTGCATAAAGGCAAAAAAAAAAAAATTAGTAATTGGGAGTAATCTAAAGTTTAAACTGTAAATTTTTTTTTCCGACTTCCTGTGTGGTCAAAACTGACACTTTTCTGCTTTAGTCTATGAGGGATTTTTCGGAAGGCATAACTCAGGGCAGAGGACAAATTAGGACGTGGGGCCAAATGTAATAGGTGGTCTGTTTTGGTAAATTGCGAGTTTTGTGGCAAACTCGCACTTTTTCACAACTCTCCAATGTAATAGGGTGTCAGTTCAATAGAACTCGCATTTTTTCTGAGTTACTAAAAATCGCCATTATCAAAATTGCATCTAGATGTTTTCTCATTTAAAACAATCAACTTGCTCAATGCGAAAGTTTCAAACTGACAAAAAAAGTTTACGAAAAAGTCCTCAAATATTAGTCCAGCTTCATGATAGCGAATTTATCCTGAGGAGGTCAGAGTAACATAGAGACATGCACATATCCATGAGATATATGCATGTTTCTGTGTGTACATATGAAAATAGTTAAAAAAAATTATGTGCAGCCCCTCCCCAAAAGCATAACCAGCCCTGGGCTTTATAAAGCCTGTCCTGGTACTAAAAATACAGGGGCCAAAAGGTGTAGGGGGCCCCTGTATAATAAGAATCATGCATTGGACCTTACCTTGGCTGGGGGACGTGGCGTTCCGGGGACGCCTGGTTATTACTTACCTCTGCCTTATAGTCTACCTCTGTATATGTAGACCATACCATCTGGTAAGCATCCATCTGCAACTCTATTTCATATATGTATAATGGATATTCTTTTAGAACAATAAAACAGTGTTACACTAGCGAGAGTATTATCTCTTTTCATATACATTACGGGAGTACATCATCTTCTGAACATAAGAAGAAGGCTTAACATCATTTATGCCATGTGGGACGCTGTCCTCAACATTAAAAGTGAATTTGTCTGCTTATTCTAGTAGACTTCCATTTCTGGTACGAGTTTATTTGTCACATTCTAGGGATACACTATAGTCTTTTTCTCCTTTTTCTTCTGAGTGTAAAACAGAAAACTACATTTGAAGGAGATAGAGTTAATCAATGATTTGGAAGTCATCGAATACATCTGACCGTAATTAAAGTAGCGCCCTGACGGACCTGGTGGTGAACTCTTTTGATATTCTGATTGTTTTTAGGTGGTCCCTGGGTGATACCACCAGTATAAAACACAGTTTTATACTGGTCTTAGGAATAGCTCTTCAATTGTTGTGGAGCTACAAGACCCAGCATGGCCTGTCTGCTGTATTTTTAATAAATGAGCAAATGTGATGTAAGAAATTAAGTTCCCCTTCCTAAAAATCCCTTAAACGTGCACTGGAAACTTACTCCCACTCCTCCTCATCCATCAGGGACACCAGTGTCAGCCAATTGCAGCTTTTCAGACAGAACAAAGTAGAGTGTGACCAGCGATTTGCTGCTGTAGGATTCCCTTAAATACGAGACCATGCCCCATTTTATTTTAATTATTAGGAAGGGGGGGCGGAGCACCAAAATGTCTAGTTACGGCTCCGGCGTTATGAGTTATAAAGAAGCTTCGCTTATCTCATTTTATTAAATACAGTATGTGCGCAGCCCCCACTGAAACCAATGGAGGCTGCAGCACTGTATTTAGAGAAAAGAAAAGGTGAAGTCATCTGTGATTTCTCCGTACTTTTCTCTTTTCTAAATAGTAACAAATCAAATTAAAGGATTTCTCCAGCAATAATGCTAGAGAAAATCCTTTATTTTGTTTACTGGATAGACCCCTATATCACACAAATGCTGCTTTGGTCATTGCTAATAAATTAATAAATAAATAATGCTTACGATACGTTTGCACTCTACCGAGGGATTTAAGAATTGTCTGCAATGCTAAAAACTTCCACAAGATGGCAGTATACATCCACAGTGTCATGTCAAGCTTATGGGCCGTATTCAATTAGCAGTGAAAACAGACGTTTTTTTCCCAATCGGCGAAAATGGGCTTTTTTTTGGTGAAAAAAAACAGCGAAAACGGCAAGCAGGTGAAAATGGAGATAAAAAACTGGAGGAAAGTTTTCTCCATCCCAGGAGAAAAAAAAAAAATGCAAAATCCCTATTTTTGCCTAAAACATGTGGGGATTTCTTTCAGAACTCTTTGGACAACCTACCCTAGGTTATCCCAAAAATTTTTTGTAGGTTGCATACTTTGTCAAAAAACGACCGCACAAATTTTTGTTGAAAAAAAATAATTGTTGAAAATGGTTTTAACGTATTGGGTCTGATTTTTTTGGGGGGGCGGTGTGGATGTATCAAGTGTTTTAAACATCGCACGTGGTCGCAGTTACATTTTTAAAATTGCGTTTTTACGACACGAAAATATACTTGCACCCATTTTAACGTACCCCCAATTTACGTGGAACAGTAATTTCCTGGAAAAAAATAGCTTTCTATCATTTTCAACGATTTTTTTCACCCAAAATTTGCGCAGTTGTTTTTTGCCAAAGTACTCAACTTACGATACATTTTTGGGGTAATTTATCATTAGGGGTGTGTCCAAAGGGTTCTGAAATAAATCCCCACATTTTTAGCCAAAAATAGGGATTTCACATATTTTTTTCTACTGGTCTGGGATGGAAAAAACTTTTCTCTAGGTTTTTTTTTCACCATTTTTGACTGTTTGCCGGTTTCATCATTTTTTGTCGAAAAACAGGCATTTTTGCAGATGGCAAAAAACCTACAGTTTTCGTCGCTAATTGAATACGGCCCTATGATGGGATCCACTAAAAGTGGACAAGTGATAAAAAGTGTTTTTTGTTTATTTGTTTGTCACCCAATCTATTACAGCCTCATCAACCTATAAATCTTCCAAACCTCCCAAAATAGGTTTGGTATATTATGTCAACGTGGTCATAATGTCAACAATACATTTGTAAGGTATCCCTAAGGCTAACCCTAACCCCTAAACCTAACCCTAAAGCTAATAACAACATTTTCACTATGCCAACATTTCATATGTTGACATTCTGAACATTTCGACATTTTCCAGATGTCGATATGTTAAATGTTGACATTTTAAACATGTCAACATCATAACTATCGACATTCATTATGAATGTCAACATAGTGATCGTCAACTTCCTGACTGCATACCCAACAGGCAATCTACCACGGAAAGCACATATTTGTATTCTTACTAACGACCCGCCCCGGCTTCGCATTGGAGCAATTTTGAATTAACGGCAATAGTCTTTTTTTAACCATGGTCTTATAAGATTGCCTTATAGACAACATTAGTCATTTTCCCTCCTGACATCAACACAAAGAGATTTTGTTTTGACGTGACACACAAAAAAAGGGCCACGTGAAAGTTGTCCATGAGCAAAACAGCAAGTGCAGGTTT
This sequence comes from Taudactylus pleione, assembly GCA_031769625.1. Taxonomy (NCBI): domain Eukaryota; kingdom Metazoa; phylum Chordata; class Amphibia; order Anura; family Myobatrachidae; genus Taudactylus; species Taudactylus pleione. Next base: position 32,335,444 of record JAUIMM010000031.1, on the reverse strand, counting down.
TTAGAAGTGGAGATGTTGCTCATAGGAACCCATCAGATTCTAGCTATTATCTTCTAAAAGATGCTAGAGATGCTATGGGCAACATCTCTATTTCTAAAAACTCACACTTTAGTAAATATACCCCTAAGTGTCTGTCCCTTTGTGGTATTTATTATTGTGCCAAAGCAGAGGAACTGGGCTTGTTTGAAATTCAAATATCGTTTTTCACAGAAATGAAATCGGAATAGTAAAAAAAGGGAAAAACAGAAATTTTGTGTCAGCAAACAGGGCTTACATCATTTTTCTGGAGAAACAAGAAAATACGTATCATCATTTATATGGTATAAGAAAAAACAAAAAACCATCATTGTGATATATCTTTAACTGTTTAGGCAGCGTAAACCAAGAAGGCGCTTAGACGTTTGTTTTATTCATTGATTTGCTTCACTAAATCGTCACTGCTTGGCTCCCTTTTGTTATAAATTAATGTTTCATACACCTATACCTCTCTCGACAAATGCTCTATAATAGTGAAAACTGCATCACAATCCGTCCAGTGGTTCTTGTGATTAGCCCGAACAAACAGACAGACGCCTACAATGAACTTAAGTTTTATATCTATACATAGTATAAAATAAACAAAAGGATCTGAAGAAAAAATAGTAATTTGCTGTTGAAAGCATCAAAAATATTTTCACTGGTTTTATACACAAATTGCAAACAAAAATATGGTGGTTGCTCACATCAGCTTAATGACATTGCACAGGTGCTTGTAAAGGATGGGGTTTATACTGAACCACAGAAAAAAGAAGATTCCCTCCAGCACACTACAGCAGTATAAAAAAACAGTGAGATAAAAAAAAAATAACTTTTATGCTTGAACACGTATTGAAATAATTATTATACTTTATAAAGCGCCAACATATTACCCAGCATTATACAATTAGTGGAACATGATACAAAAAAGTACATACCATGATACCACGACATAAGACAGATGGTAAAGATGCCAAATGACCGTTTTTTGGGAGGTTTTTTTGCAATCAATCGACATTGAGGCAACAGCCGTGCTCCCACCACCCTGGGCATGGGTGCATTATCAAAGAAAGAAGTATTGAACCCTGTAGAGAAATGGTCATCTGGGATACTGTCCCATGCAACCACTACTCTTTCTTCTAGATACTTATTTAAAGTTTATTTTACCTCCATAAAAGTATAATCTTGTCTGTTTATATCCAGGATGTGCATGTTCCCAATTATAGGCAGAGGGGTTGGTCCTGGAGGAAATTTGTAGATGTTTCTTTTAGAAAAGCTCATAAGTATCTTTACGCACAGCATAACAACGGTGCCCAGCAGGAATAGGGTCACGGACTCTGAGTAGACAGCCATGATGGCTTGTGTTCTGCAACCCAAAGAGTTAGCAGGCACAAAGCCTCTGTATTATATACAGTACTGTAACAAGCCTGTGCCCATCACCAACCTAAGCTCCGCCCACTACAAATAGAATTTCTTCACAGTATGTTCTCTTATTTGTGCTGCTTTCAACTATAAAACAATATTTAAACAGAGTTGGCAAAAATAAATCATCAGTTCTCTGTTTCTCAGTTTGCAGATTTCCTCTAAAGGTAACATTCAGGGATCAAATAACACAGACATACTTGTATTTGTTGTAATTGTTTTAAAATGGTTTTGTTTAATCAGTTTTGAAGATAACATAAATATGTTGGCACAAAATTGAATTGCATAATGCTTTGCTCAAAAAACATGCTTTGGATGAACGGTGCACTAGATTAAAGGAAACAGTACTTGCCAACTCTGCCTGAGTTATGAGTAGAGAAAAGAAGACTCTTTGTTGGGGGCACTCAAATGGTAAATCAATGTGATTTATGAAAAAATTAAAACTTAACTTTTAATCTAATAAGTATAAAAAAGGGGATGTTATACACTACACCACATATGACTAACAAGACATAAAAATTCCTAACAACAATTAATAATCAAATAAACACTCAAATGAGTGGGAGATGGATGTGCACAGGGCACCTTAGTCACATAAACGTGCAAGCTGCACCAAATCGAATATATAGAGAAAACTGTTATCATTCATGACGGCGAATTTAGTTAAATATGCACTAGCCCTAATAATATGCTACCAACATACCACAGGATAATTCCAACATAATAAATAGAGTTGTCTCCAAATTCGGCTTATAAACTGTAAGAGATGTTTGCAGGTTCAGAATGCAAAATAGTGAAAGGGGGATAGAGGTTGTTGATATCGCAGTAGTACCCCGAGCTTCCAAAATATATAGTTGCAGGGAGCTGATTGTATCTTAGTTGGTTGACCACAGCCGACGAATGCTACTTTATATTGTGATTGCTTGATATATTGAAGGTTAATAGGTAGAGAATAAGTCCAGGTCTACTGAGACATGAAACATAAAGAATATAATACTATGCACAGTTCTAGGTTGGAATATGGTGCTTAAGAAAAGCTACAGTTAGTAAGATATCATGTGAGTACCAACAATTCCCACTATAATTGCATGGTAATAATAATAGGTTACTTCAAATGTCATAAAATGCAAAATAGCGATATCAGACATCCAAGGCTCAATGAGATACATCAGAAAAGTTTGGATATTCCGACTCTAAGGCAGATAGATAGTGACATTGAGCCAGAGATAATGCACACCTATTTGGAAATGTTATTGAAAATGTATGATCACAGTGTCACCTAAAAGAGGAGAAAGCCAGTTAATGTCATATAACATGAATCCAAGGAACCCACAATGACAAAATTAGATGTCTTAATAGAGTAATTCGCACACAAATAAATGCAATATTGACAGAAGAGACAGAAAAAAGCTTAAAAGGGGCCCAGATATCGTCTCCCCCGTTTCTGCTGTCACTGCGTCTTGTATAAAACAGAGGACACAGGATGAGAGAACAGGGTAGGTAACTGGTTGGAAGAAAGATGAAGAGCACTTCTGCTGCCGGTGCGCTCAAACCGCGTCTATGCTGGTGTCAGGGACATTGCAGTCTAGGCGTGGTAGGTACACCGATGAGAGAGTGCAGAAAAATTGCCTTCATAAAGGTATATGCAACAGAAGACATTTAACCATCGTATTTGAAAATACTGTAAATAGCAGGTCAAAACAGTATCAGACATGACAAGAAATATGGATACACTGTAGGTAAAATGAAAATGAAAAAATGTTACAATCCCAATAGCTGTATGATAATAAAAAGTCCTAAGCAGCAATTAAGCTGGATATCAGTCAGCTGACAAAATGAAAGCATATTATGTGAGACTAACAGCCTCTATAGTGGCAAGAGATATAGGTACACAATGAATGAGCTAAAAGGAAAATTATATCATAGCAGCTGTGCAATAGTAAAAATGCTGTGTTGCAAAAAATGAAGGTGCAGAGTATGCTGAGTATCAGTCAGCTGGACTTAATCATAGAATAATGTATCTGAATGCATTCAAGGTCACAAAAAAGCAGAGAGTTGTCATCCATGCCTATGTGGAAGGCTATAGTAAGCCAATCCAATAAGCCAATAAGCAGAAAGGAGACAAAGTTTGTTTAAATAAAGGTAGTTACGTGAGCCAGCAGCTACATGCTGACAGGGGGAGTCTCTCCGGTTGTCAGCGGGTTGGTGCCCCGACGTTCATGTCACGTGGTGACGGATGGTGTGGATCGAATGTGCGCACGGCTGCAGACTCACAGGAGCGTCCCTCCACGAGTCAGCGGGATGGTACCCGGCCGGCCGGTCAGGTCACGTGACTGAGAGTGATAGAGTACGTACGTACGTACATTTCGCCCAAAGCAAGGCTTGTTCACATCAGTGAAGAGTCTTGTAGAGGACTAGTTAAATACCCAACCCGATCAGTGTATTTTAGGCAGATAATTGTTATCAGGGGGAAATAATTAGTTATAGATGTTTGTGGCAAACGAATTACCCTTTGAAAATTATATACAAGTACCTGTAAAAACGTTACTAGTGCATAAGAATAAAAGCATTGCACAGGAAAATTGCCAATTAAAGAGACAAAATTCAATATTCAGAAAGGAAAACCAAAATTTTGTTTTTTTATTAACATAAAAGAGACAGACCAGGTAGTACTGATAGTAATAGAAGAGGATATAGTGTCCTGTACCACATAGTAAGCATCCCCATATCAGTCAGATAAATATGTAAAAATCAGAGATCCTACTGTGGTCAGGCTGATAAGGGGTGACCTTATATCACCATGCACATACATACATACATACATACATACACATGTGCACAAAACACATACACATGCGCATATATATACAAATGCATATATGTATATATACACCAAAGTACACCCATGGACAGTCCCATCTACAAGGAGCCAGACAGACAAAAAATTATTATAATCTATCCATCCTGGCCTGAAAATGTCAGGCAGAGAGAAGGTACATGAAGCCTCATCCTAAATTGGATGGGTGTACAAAGAATCAGAGGAAAGGGCTAAAGTTAATATACTCATTTAGGCCACCTGGTGTAAGGGTCCCCAAGTTAAAGGTCCATTGGCTTTCTCTCTTTAGCAACTCCTTTGTCAAGTCACCTCCGCTTATACCTAGTTTGACTTCTTCCAAACCAAAAGCTTTTAAATTTCTTAAGTCTCCCTTGTGTAGGTAATGGAAATGTCTAGCCACAGATGTTAATTGTTTCATTCTTGTTATGTCAGTGGGAGCATTTCTCACTGATCCAAGATGTTCCAGGATCCTTTCCTTAAGCATTCTAGTGGTCAAGCCAACATATCTTGCACCACATTCACATGAGATGCAATATACCGCTCCCTTACTTCTACAGTTAATGTATTGTTTAATTGGAACTAGAGTACCATACCTGTTCTTAACCACCTTCTTTTTTATCATGTGGAGACATGCTTTGCACGACCCACATGGGTAGGATCCTTTGATGGATAGAGGTCAGGGAATGGTTCGTCTGTAGTGGCTCTGAGTGAGGTTATCGCATAAATTAGGTGATCTTCTCCAACTCATTGCCACTTGGTCACCCAAAATTGGGGCTAGATCTCTATCACAGAGGAGAGCATGCCAGTGTTTTTGGATGATGTTTCTTATAGTTCTCCACTCTTGGCAGAAGTCCCCCACAAACCTAATAGTCTCTGAAGTACTTGCATCTGTTGTCTTATTACATCCAAAAATGAATTTGTCCCTGTTGATAGACTTAATAGTTTTTAGTGCTTTTTTGATGGCTCTATTGCTATACCCCCTTTCCCTTAACCTGGACGATAATATTTGGCTCTGATATTTGAAGACCATTGGATCTGAACAATTTCTTTGGAGACGGAGAAATTCTCCTTTGGGAATGTTTTCCACCATCGGTGGGAAGTGTGAACTTGTTTGATGGAGTACACTATTAGTCACGGTTTTCTTCCTAAAGAGTTCAGTTTCAATACTGCCTACCGAGTTTTTGTAAATTTTGAGGTCCAAGAAGGTGATCATAGTATCACTGATTTCGGACGTAAGTTTCAGATTGAGACTATTGTTATTCAGCATCTGGATAAATTCAAGCAAAAGTTCTTCCTCTCCATCCCATATGACAACAAGGATGTCATCTATGTATCGATGCCAAGCTATGATGTGGTGGGTATAGGGGTCATTGGTTTCATTAAACACATGTTCTTGTTCCCACCAGCCTAGGTAGAGATTTGCATACGTCGGTGCGCAAGCTGCGCCCATTGCAGTTCCTCTGGTCTGCAAAAAAAAATTTTCATCGAAGGTGAAGAAATTATAATGCAAGACAAAGAGTAATAGTTCCAATATGAAGCCATGGAACTCATTATGGTCCTCCATATCTTGGAAATATTGAACTGCCTTTATTCCCATAGAATGGTCAATGCTCGTATATAGGGCCTCTACATTTAGGCTAGCTAATATTTGACCACCCTCCAATTTGACATCGTGCAGTTTTTTTTAGGATGTCCGATGTATCTTTAGTGTATGAGGGGAGCTGCAAGACAAAATGTCGTAGATGTAAGTCAATAAAACGACTTGCTTTTTCGGCCAAACTTCCTATACCAGATACTATTGGTCTTCCAGGTGGAATAAGACTGTTCTTGTGCACCTTAGGAAGGAGATAGAAGGTCGCCAGTCTGGAGTGTTCTACACTTAAATATGCATGTTCAGATTTGGTAATGATTCCATTTCCAAAAGCTCTATCAATCAAACTTGATTAGACATCTTTGAACGTGTTCATTGGATTAAGGAGTATTTGTTGATAACACTCTTTATCCAGAAGTTGACAGTATGCCTTTGGTATATTCCAGCTTGGACCAAATCACGATGTTACCCCCTTTCTCAGAGGGTTTGATAACAACATCAGACCACCCCCTTATATTTCGTAAAGCTTCTTTCTCATCTCTACTTAGATTAGTGGTTCTTCTATGAAGATGTCTGTTATCATATAGTTTGTCCAGATCCTGTGATATCAGGTTCATGAATACACTTACTTCAGGACAAATTGTTTTGGAGGGAAAGAAAAGGGATTTGTTCTTACATTTAGGTCTCTGTCTTTGTATAGATGTTGTTGAGTCACCCTCCTCCTGTAATTCTTCCAGTGCTAATAAAGCAGATGCTTCCAAGTCAGTTATGGATTCCTGAAGGGTAGGGTTGCCAGTCTTTTGTTTAGTTGAGAAAAACTTCTTGAGTAATATTTTTCGGCCAAATAATTTCAGATCCTTTTCCCATCGAAATCTATTAAAATTAGATGTAGGTGAGAATGATAGCCCCCTGCTGAGGACTTCCATTTCTATATTTGTCAGTATGTGGTCTGATAGGTTAATGATCTGTAAGCTGTCTGTTATTTCTTTTGCTGATTCCGAGTGCTGTATCTGCTGGGGGATAAATTTGTCCATTTTGACCTTCCTCTTTTTGATTGACCTCCTGGTCTTCCTCTGTTGCCCCTGAATATTTCCCGAATTCCTCGGGTTCCCTAAAAAAAAGGGGAGCTAGTGAGTTGGAGGAGTTTGGGGTATTGGTTATACCTGCCTCATCACCTGATGATTCCAGTTCCGAAGATGAATAGTGGTTACCAGATTCCTTATGAGGATCCCTTCTATTTGCTAGGTTCCAACGGAAAATACGTCCAGTCATGAAATCCTTTTATCGCGTGAGAATTTGTTCTTCTTCCTCTCAATAATGATTTTCTCGTAGTTTTCCAAATCTCTTTTGTTTTGCTCAAAAGATTTTTTTGGAAATTGCTGTCTGTTTCCCATTGTTCAAGTCGCTTGCCTAGAACTTCAATTTCCCTCTCGCATTCCTCCAATATGAAATTTTCATGTTTGAGGAGTATATTAATTAATTCTTGTGAACATTTCAATAGTGTCGTGTCCCATTCCTTTTTAAGGGACTCAGAAAAGAGTGGGAAAGCGGGGAAGAGATTTGGTCTCAAACCCCTGGGACAGATTTTATGCTTCTGATAATTTTCTAGAGTAGTCAGGTCCCATCCCACTCTTAGTTGTTTCTGAAGTATGTTTTTTAGTTTCTGAAAATCCGTATCCCAATTAGAATTAGGTTCCTCAAGTAGCACTTCACTAGGAAAAATATCATTAAGATCTCCCACAAGCTTTCTCCTAGTAATGAGCTCAGTTTAAGATTGAAATTAGTCATATCGCAAAGGGTATGCTTGCCCGATAGATAAATTTCACTTTAACTCTGCCTGAGTGTCAGGTAGACTCCCTGAAGAGTCTACCAATCTCCCTGATTGCACCTTACCCCATACTTTCTTACTTTTGGAAAAGCATTACAGGGAGATTGTGAAAGCAACGCCTATGAGTGCGAGGGTAAAGTGAACTGTAATGCTACATCTAAAGGTGCATACACACTGGGCGATTTTACTCAGCGATTGCACGATTACATCATCGTAATTGTGCAATCGTTCAGTAATCGTGCACAAATCGTGCACCATAATGACGGAAACGACCAGCGATGCGCGCTCCCTCTGGTCGTTCGTTCCCGACATTGTCCATCAACTGAACATGCAGGCCAATCTGTCGATAACAACAGATTGGCCATGTTCAGGAATGATGGAGGGTGACTACACTGAACGAATGATCGTTCTGTGTAAGCACTAGAGGGGAACAGGAACTGAGGTACGATTACGATGTCATCACCCAGTGTGTACGCACCTTAAGAGGTGTGTCATAAAATTGATTTACATGCAAATGTAAATGAGCCCCAAAGCAGTTTATAAGATCTATTTGTTGATGAAAACACACTGATCAGTCATTGAGATCGGGAATCGTGCGCTCATTGTACACAGCTGAGCGCTACTTTGAGTGACAGATAGTGCCTTTTGTGGGTGGTAACAAGGGCAGATGCTGAAAACGCAGGCGTGTCTGGGCCTCAAAACGGCGTTTAATGGGCGTCCATAATTAACATGGAGGCGTCATTGTACACGTCACTTGGTTGTATTTCAGCCTGTAGTGATCGCAGTACTTGCAGCTGGCAGCTCCGATGGCTCTCAATGTTACTGATTAATCATATACTTCCTAGAGATGACGTGTGCTAAGAAAGAAAAGTGAGTGTCTTTATAACGGCGTACGCTCACTCTGCCGTAGCTCTCTAAGACATAGAGGGCGTCCTTACACCAGACAGTGTGATCTCGGAATTTGCATACCCGGCCCCTTTTGGATATGAGCGATCGCGGCTCAGCGTCCGGGTCTGAATCGATGGTTCCGGGAATCTGTGGAGACACAACGGATCAGTACAACACCAGACACGGTCTGCTTACCATGTACTAAACCTTAGATATCAAATAACCTTTATTACACAACATTAATAATCACTGAATAAACCTTGAATATTACACTTTAATACTAGGGAACCTTTAATGTAAGTGTGCATTGTGTAAGTATTGGGGAATTGGGAAAAGACGCTAGTTAGCGTTGTGCGACTGTGTTTTGTGGAGTACACTATGGTGCGTGTCTTGCAGGGATAATTAGTTTATATGATTTAGCGACTGTCTGTATTTATGTGGTGAGGACTTTTAACTTCTTTCTATTGCGTAGAATCGCACGATGCTAAATAATAGCATCGCCGTATGTATTTATAGTGGCGAGTTTCACAAAAATGGCGCTGGGCGGCCAGTCGCAAAATGGCGTCTCATTGCCATTCGCAAAATGGCGTAGTGCAGATCTAATTTTAAACCTATCCTGTCTCAGCCAATTATCCGGCTTCTACAGTCCACCCTTTAATAGCAAACAACATGCTATCACACTCTGACTTTTAGAAATAATTTTAGGCTTACATTATTATATATTATTTAATGTTATGGGATGGCACAAGGTGGTTCTTAATCCATCAATAATGTGTCTCTAGGAGGGGACATAAAACTACCCCTATACGCACACTGCAGATCTTGGGAGATCATGGGAAAGATGTGGGGATGCACCGATCCTATAAAGGAAGTCTTGAGGGGGAATAGGGACTTACATTATTTGAGATGTTTAAAATAACATTTTTAATAACACATCTTATGCATGTCTAAATATAATGTATTATACGATGGTATTTCCTAGTTCAGGGTTGTAATGCAGTTCTACATTTACCTCAGTATTCATATTGTTACTACTAACCACCATCATAATTTCGTTCTTCCGGGTTTACCTTATCTTTACATTTTCCACACCTCAACACAGTAGGAACACACCTGACACATATGTCAATTACTATGATGACAACCAGTATGAGGATCAGGAGTTTACCTATGCTTGCAATCATTTCCTGGACCCACTCTCCTAGACCTGAGAACCATTTCACTGGGTTCAACCAAGAAACCCATTCCTCTACCTTCTCCTCTACTTCAGCCACTGAAGCATTATGGTTCTTTCAAAATTCCCATTTTCGATGCAGAATTTCATTCATCTTCCGGTCTATCACCTCCTTGGGATCGCTGGTATCATTTGTGACATAAGTGTAACACTTTACTCCAAATTGAGTGGCCAAAGTTACACAATACCCTCCAGTGACAGTTGTTAAATAATTTAACAGTAGTCTGTGTTGCAACAATTCTTTCTTGTACGATTGCAACTCCCTACCTGTATACCTGAATGTGTCATCATACATCTTGGTGATATTATCTATTAATTTAGCAAGATCTTGAATATATCTAAAATTTAGTGTACCCCGAGCGATCCTGGTGGGATCCAGTGCTACCAAAACTTGAAAGCCAGTTGTCTCACTAATTAACTGTGTGGCTTTATGCATATCACCAGGTATCATATTTATTTTGCATTTCAACATGTGTGAGGGTCATAACCTATGGGACTACTCTTCCCAGATAACACAAACCTTCGGAACTCGGAGAGAGCCACTTGTACGCTTTCCTTCCACATATAAAATATACATCATCGGGGAGAACATAAGGAATAGTATGCATCATTATCGTCACACACATTTCCCTAGCAAGTGATTCTACTTCAGGGTCTCCCATTTGACACATGCAAATTTCCGGTTGTAATATCTTGGCACAATGGCCCTGATTCAGAGCCGGACGCTCTAACCAGAGCGCTCGCTCTGAGTCAGGGCCCACCTCCATTAAAATGGAGCGTCCTCCTGGATGCTCGTATAGCTGTGGGTCACCACCCACAGCATATACGAGCGTCCAACAAGATGGTCGCGATGGTCTTGACCATCGCGACCATCGGACTTGCGAGTGAAACCCTGTGGTCGGGTTTCTCAACCGCAAGCCCTGGAGTGATTTTGGCTCTATCAGAGCCAAAATCACTCCCACTGACATCACTAGTGATGTCAGTGGGGCCGGCTTCAGATGGTAGGCGTTCCCATAGGAATGCCTCCGTCTGGCAGGCACACCCCCGGCACGCCCACCAAAGGGGGCGTGCTGTCAATCAACATCGACAGCACGCCCCCTTTGGTGCAAGACCCAGAGCGATGAAAAGTCCTTCGCTCGCCGGGTCTCGCGCATGTGCACAACGGAGCTCCCTCCGTCGTGCGCATGCGCAGTGGGGAACATCGACCCACTTGCGAGTGTACTGCCGCTCGCGAGTGGGTCTGAATGACCCCCAATATCCATCTGGTACCCTACCAGTCAATTCTTTGGTGGAACTTAGTGTATATTTATACCGGAAGTGTCTTCCACCTGACCTAATTTTGTGTAACAGTTCATAATTCATAGGCTCACAGTCAGCTCTTTGTGAGAAGGTCATCGTCTGATTATTCCCAGTCACCTCCCAACTTCCTGGTTCATTGGAGTTGGTTATGCTTAAACATAAAAGTGATTTATCTACTTGGTACTGGTGGAGTTTAAAATGGGGTGGTTTGGTATTAAGAAAGTTTCCATCTAGTGCATGCCCTCTTTGTGATTCTATAATTTCAGAGACATTTAATGGGAATGGCACTAATCCTACATTATGCTGTCCTTGGGGCACATGAGAACACACCCAACAGTCAGTTTGGTTCAAAATTTTGACCACCATGGTGTGATAATCCTCTAAAGGATACCCACCCATATACTGATTATACTTGGGTTGACACCGTTGGATGCATCTCTCATCAATTACGGACCCACAGAACTCACACATACAATAATCCTCAGACAATAGACCTTCACACTGTCTCCGAGTATCCAAAATAGCAGATCTCTTAACAATTACAGTACTAAGATTGGTCAAACACTCCCCTGATTGGCATAGCAATCCTCCTTTCGACTCCACTCCATCAATACTGCCATCAGCTCCCATCTCCTCTATCGGTCCCCCGTCACAGAAACTAGAAATCCCCGAACAAATCCGGATGATGGAAACTCTTGAAGATAATATAAAAATGAACACAGCAGACCAGTCCATTGCCGCAGCAAGGACCTGCAAATTTCTTTAGCTCAGATATCTCACTGCAACTTTTTATCCTCCTGGAACAAGCTCGTCATCAACAGGTCCACGTTATCAGCCTTGTCTCCGCCTTGTTTCTCCACTGGTTGGTTGACCTTTTTGCAGTGAGTGGAATGGACCCTGGTATCTCTCTCGGCCACCTTCAAAGAAGTGGTACTCGTCAGCAACACCTGATACGGACCTTCCCAACGATCAGTCAAACAACCTGAATGCAAGAAATTTCTGATCATAACATATTCTCCAGGTTCAACATCATGACAGTTTGTTTCAGGCATATCATGGGACAACAATTTCAGTTTCTGCTGTTGCTGTTTTAACTGTTTACTCATCGTTATAAGATACCTTACAGTTACCTCGTTGTTACCTTTCAAATCTTCCTGTGGACTTATAATCAAATGAGGTTGTCTACCAAACAGTATTTCAAAGGGGGACAGATTTAGAGGGGGTCTAGGAGTGGTCCTTATGCTATGTAGGACCAACGGTAATGCTTCTAGCCATCCTAGTCCAGTCTCTGCCATGATTTTACGTTTGTTTTTAATAGTTCCGTTCATCCTCTCCACCTTGGCACTGGCTTGCGGTCGGTAGTGGGTGTGAAGTCGACTATTAATACCCATCAGCTTACACATATTTTGAAAAACATCACCTGTGAAATGAGTACCCCTATCACTCTCGATAATTTTAGGGATACCGTATCTGCACACAAACTCCTGAACAATTTTCTTGCCAGTAAATGCAGTAGTATTAGTGGCAGCTGGGTATGCCTCAACCCAATTGGAACACACGTCAGTGCACACTAATACATAATTGAGATTCCTGCAGGGTGGTAATTGGATGAAATCAATTTGTATTACCTGGAAAGGTCCGTCAGTCAGGGGAATGTGGGATGGTTCGGTAGGGATCGTTTTCCCAATGTTTTTCCTCAAGCAGGTCAGACAGGACATTGCTCTCTTTTCCGCTTGAGAAGAAAAACCCGGTGCGCACCAGTATGCTCTCACCAATTTGCACATACCTTGCTTTCCCAAATGAGTCAGACCATGCGCTGCCTCAGCCAGGCTGGGGTAGTATGCCTTGGGAGCCACTGGCTTACCTTGTCCATCCCTCCAGCATCCAGAGGACTCTTGCCCACATCACTTGGACCTCCAGACTGAATTTTCCTGGATAGAACACAAATTTTGCATCTCAATTAATTTCAGCATATCATTTGTTTGAAAAGTCATGATTTCTTCAGTTGGTACGTTCATTTTTAACCCTGCTGCCCATTTTGCAGCTTCGTCTGTCCTGTTGTTGCCCAGTGACACCGTATCATCTTCACATGTATGGGCTTTTGGGCTTTACACTTAATTACTGCCACTGCCTTTGGCAATTGGATTGCTGTTAGTAGTCCTTTTATATGTTTCGAATGTGCAAATGGTGTGCCTGCTGCTGTCTTAAATTTTCTCAGATGCCATAAGGCACCGAAATCGTGTACTACCCTGAAGGCGCACATAGAGTCAGTGTAGATATTAGCAGATTTACCTTTTGCTAATTCACACGCTCTCTTTAGTGCCACCAGTTCCACCACTTGGGCCGAGTGTGGTGGTCCTAAAGGTTCAGCTTCTATGATGTCTTCGTCATTTACAACAACATAACCTGTACATAACTCTCCAGTGTCAGTCTGTCTATGGCAACTCCCATCCGTGTAAAATGTCATATCTACATTTTCTAAAGGTGTATCCCGTATGTCAGGTCTTGCAGTAAAGGTCAGATTCAGATATTCCATACAATCATGTGCATCAATATACCTGCAGAACTCACCTGCTGCCAGCGGCTCACCTCTCTCCACCCTTTGTGCATCATGTTGCACATATGGTAAATACGTAGCTGGGTTTAATATACTGCACCTTTTGATGGTGATGTTTGCAGATGCTATTAAGGCTAGTTCCCATTTTGTGAACCTAGCTGATGAGACATGTCTGGTTTGGGCAGAGTTTTGCAAAGCAGATACAGCATGGGTAGTATAGACAATCATATCATGGCCTAGTACCACATCTTCACTCTTACTGACCAATAGAGCAGTTGCTGCTACACTTCTTAAACATGTTGGGATTGATCTTGCCACAGTGTCCAATTGTGCACTGTAGTATGCTACGGGCCTACTGGCATCACCATGTTTTTGTGTGAGGACACCTGCTGCGCAACCATCGGCTTCCGTACAATACAAATCAAAAGGTTTTTCATAATCAGGTATTCCCAATCCAGGTGCTCTTGTCAGACTATCCTTAAGATTAAGGAAAGCCTGCTCTGATTCCTATGTGTGTATGACATGATCAGGCTTTGAGGAAAAGACTAAGTCCTGTAATGGCAAGGCCAAAATAGAAAAAGCTGGGATCCACATTCTGCAGTATCCACACATTCCCAAGAAGGTACAAATTTGCTGTTGGTTCTGCGGCAGTGTCATGGTCTGTATGGCCTGGATTCTGTCGTTTGTGAGATGTCGTAACCCCTGAGTTAGGCAGTGTCCCAAATATGTAACCCTGGACTGGCATGACTGTAGTTTGTCCTTAGCAACCTTGTGTCCTGCTTGCGAGAGATGAAGCAACAAAAGTTTGGTATCATTTAAACATGACATAAACGAATCAGAACATAACAATAAATCGTCCACATATTGTATTAGAAACGATCAATTGACAGGTTGAAAAGATTGTAAACAGTCATGTAAGGCCTGGGAAAAGATACTGGGGCTGTCTATGAAACCCTGGGGCAATCGTGTCCATGTGTATTGTACACACCTGTATGTAAAGGCGAATAGGTACTGACAGTCAGGATGAAGAGGCACAGAGAAGAAAGCAGAACAGAGGTCAATGACAGTGAAATGGGTTGCATTTGGTGGGATCTGCATGAGAATGACAGCTGGATTTGGCACTACGGGAAGTTGGCTCTCTACCACCTTATTAATCCCTCTAAGGTCTTGTACCAGCCTATAACCCCTCCCACCACTCTTCTTTACAGGAAAGATGGGACTGTTGGCTACACTAGCTGTATGAACTAAAATTCCCTGTTGTAACAATCGCTCAATTATGAGATAAACCCCTAATTCTATCTCCTGTTTTAATGGGTGCTGGGGAATTTTTTGGAGCTTGCCTACCGCTTTTTAGATTTACCATTACGGGACTTACGTTTGCCATTAATCCAGTGTCCTGTCCATCCTTGGTCCAAAGTGAATCTGGAATTTGGGATAACATTTGATCTACCTGAGATGGATTTTCACTTAAACCAGTAGAGTGATACATTATCCTTTGGGGAGTGTCCAACATATCCCTCACCTCGTGCGCAACTCTCTCTGGGATATCTATAAATACACCATCAGGGGTACAATATATGACACATCCCATCTTACATAACAAATCCCTTCCCAGTAGGTTAGTAGGAGCCGCTGCTGCCAGGAGGAAAGAATGCCTGGTATGCAATGGCCCGATAGTGACCTCTGTGGATTTTGTTAAAGGATAATGTTGCACTTTACCTGTTACACCCTTTGCTGGTACTGTCTCGCTGGTTACCTGTAAATTAATGGGAGATTTTATCACTGACCTGGTAGCCCCTATGTCTACAAGAAAAGGATATTTAGTACCAGCTACATCAACCATCATTACCGGTTCTTCCCTAGTACTTCCCGTTAACCTGACTATCTGTAGACTACAGATATGACCTGACCCCTAGTGTTGACTCACACTCTCCAATACAGCATTTACGGCCACAATTGGAGCTGGTGACTGTTGTGGGTTTCCAGGTACTCCCTGGTTAGGGGGTCCTACCTTCTTCACCGTGCAGTTCCTACTTACATGTCCCAGTTGGTTGCAATTGCAGCACTTTCGTGAGTGGGGTGGATGAAAGGATTGCTGTGTGGGTGAAGCGGAAGGGAAAGGTGGTAGGTGTGGATAAGGATATTGAAGGAAATCTGGTGGTTGTGGATCGTATGGGTGTTGTGATAAGTGTGGGTAGGGCTGTGTTTGAGGTGGTGTAGGATTGGTGAGGACATGTAGCTATGCAGGTGCAGGTGTGTCTGCTGGCTGTGATGTTACATTCATTCCTTCTAGAGCTTGAATACTAACAGCCATTTGTTTCTCGCTCTGGGTCTCTCTCTTTTTAGAGATGTTCTTATCATGTTCAATAGTGGATTCTATGAGGGTGTCTACAGTGACTCCCCTCCAGCTAGGCTGTGAGGTCTGAACTCGGGTCTTTAGGTTCTCTTTTAGACCATCCATAAGAACAGTGACAATCATTCCCCTGTGATTAGTATTATCTTTAATATCCTCTAACCCAGTGTACTGGGCGATAGCCTGCAGAGCTCAGTTACAATAATCCTCTGCAGATTCACTCTCTTTTTGTTTTACGGTGAAGATTTTGTTCCAGTTAACTACTACTAGAAAATATACACCCAATTGAGTTACAATGCGGGAAATGTTACCTTGATTAATTTCATCTGTTAAGGGAACATCTCCATCCAATACACAATCTGTGATAAATTTTGTCAGGTCGATATTGCGTGGTAGACAGGCCCTTAACACCACTCACCAATCTTTGTTGGTTGGTTCATGAGAACTACCCAAATTTCTCAAAAATCTTTGACATTTGGCTAATTCCTTTTTGGGATCGGGGAAATTATTCATTATGGAATTTAGCTCCGCTCTTGTCCAAGGACAATGCATTACTACTTCCCTTGTGGGCACTACTCCGTTCACATCCGCATTCTCATTCAGAACAATTATTGTTCGGATGGGATGCAGACCGGCCGCACTGCTACTTTTGACCTTATTACCTGGCTGGGGGTTTAGTCTGTTACTGCAACATATAGGGTTAACAACTTTCTCTATGGGTGCAGTGGATGTTAACACTTCCTGTACTATCACTGATGGAGATGGTGGCACCACTTGTGATTGTCGTGGTGGAGCATCTAACATGTGTACAGCATGGGATATGGCAGACATAACAATAGGCTCATCAGCCACATCATAAACATTTTCCTTATGGTTACTTAAGAGAGGGTACAAATTACTTGTTACATTTTTATGGGTTTTTTCAACAACTGTACCTGCACCCCCATCCGCATAGGGCAGCGGTGGTGCGTGTGAACCACTGGCAATACCTTCCACAATGCTACCTTGCTGCACATGCGCGCTATTTCACCTCTCGCACGCATTACAATTTAGCGCTGCGGGTGTACTTTCTGGTAATGTGCTCGAGATGCTAGTTTGCATCTCTTGCACACCTTTAAGCCACGCATCCCCCTCATGCTGCCACAATTTTAAACATTCGTTATATTTTATCTTTTTCACTCGAGAATGCACCAAACAGATGCGAGCTCGGACATTGTTCAATATCTCCTTATCAAAGCTACCAATTCTAGGAAACGGTCTAACACTCTTCCTCGTCATATTAAACCATAAATCACAATACCTGGTTGCATTGGCACTGTACTTAGTATGCATAATCTGTCATGCTGACCCATCTAACATCTCTACCGCTTGCTTGGCCCCCATCCTGGGAGAACCCTAAGTTTTTCAATAAAGATTTAGACTGGTGAAAGAAAGTCAAGATACTTTCACTTACCTGCGGACGATATTAACAGGATGCGCCCACACACCTATGGAAGAAAT
The DNA here is from genome assembly GCA_031769625.1 of Taudactylus pleione. Classification (NCBI taxonomy): domain Eukaryota; kingdom Metazoa; phylum Chordata; class Amphibia; order Anura; family Myobatrachidae; genus Taudactylus; species Taudactylus pleione. Next base: position 32,317,921 of record JAUIMM010000031.1, on the reverse strand, counting down.
TTCTAGATGCTCCCACTCACCTATGGAAGAAATTTCTAGATGCTCCCACTCACCTATGGAAGAAATTTCTAGATGCTCCCACTCACCTATGGAAGAAATTTCTAGATGCTCCCACTCACCCATTATCTCTCAGTTTACAATCACAAGTTTCCAGTGTGGCTCAATTACAATGCTCAAGTAACCCGACCTAATTACTAAACACTGCAATCACACTGAGAGCCGGTCCCTACAACAAAGACAACATGTACACCTGCTGATGTGTGTAGAATGGTAGCTACTACCGAGCAGCTGGGCTAACTCCTGCACCTAGCCCTTAAGGATCATACAATACCCTTAACATTTAGGACCCGTGTTACACCCTAAACAAATACTCACAGTTACACACTTTTTTCCTGTGCATAAAAATACATGTTAACCCAGTTATTGGCAACAATTGATAATGTAATCTCAACAGCTTTGTTTAAAACATGTGGCAGCAAAACCGGAAATACATATACGCCATTGTGTGACTAATCGCATACACAATAATGCGATTATTACACAACTGTATTATGACTCTTACACTTAGCTGCGTATGCAAAAATGCGTCCCAGCTGCGTATGCAAAAATGCGACACCAGCCGTGTATGTAAAAATGCCACACTCCTTTTTTAACCCACAAAATAAAACGGAAGAACAACCTATCGACGAAGGAAAACAAATTTTTTCCTCCCCCATCCCTGGATTCTTAATCAGCGCTCCTCAAGTCACAGTAACCGGTAGCACACTCTCAGCAACAATGGTAGTAACAGTGGCCCTGATTCAGAGCCAAACGCTCTGACCAGAGCTCTCGCTCTGAATCTGGGCCCTCCTCCCTAAAAATGGAGCGGCCTCTTGAACGCTCGCATAGCTGTGGGTTACCACCCACAGCTATGCGAGCGTCCATGATGATGGTCGCGATGGTCAAGACCATTGCGACCATCAGGCTTGCGACGAGACCCTGCAGTAGGGTCTCGGTGACTGCAAGCCCTGGAGTGATTTTGGCTCTATCAGAGCCAAAATCACTCCCACTGACATCACTAGTGATGTCAGTGGGGCCGGACTCAGATGGTAGGCGTACCCATGGGAACGCCTCCGTCTGGCAGCCACGCCCCCGGCACGCCCACCAAAGGGGGCGTGCTGTCACTCACCATCGACAGCACGCCCCCTTTGGTGCGAGACCCTGAGCGATGAATTCCTCATCGCTCGCCGGGTCTCGCGCATGCGCACGACGGAGCTCCCTCCGTCGTGCGCACGTGCATTCGGGCACCATCGACCCGCTTGCGAGCGTCCTTCGCTCGTGAGCGGGTCTGAAACAAGCCCCTGATTCTGAATGCACAATGCGTTCTCCTGCCAGGCGCCTCTACCCTTTTGCTGAGAGTTCAACACCGAGTGTTACAGACCGGTTGCGAGATTAGCACTGCGAGCCCCCAACTAACGATACTGAATTTAAACCTCTATACGCTCCTGCCTATACCTTCTAAATCCTGCCTATACCTTCTAGAACTGTCGCTATTTGCATATGCATACAGTAAATAAATGCCTTCAGACCTTGAAATGTGTTTCCAACGCACAAAGGTTATTATTCAACATAAAAACAGTGGGTTACACGCTGTGATCTAAAGACAATTTAGTGCAAAGAAATCATACAGACCCAAGGTACAGTTATACATACGCATGCGCTCTGGGACCAGTTACCAGCATCTACAAGAAAACTCCATCAACAGCATCAGCAAGAAGACTCCAGAATGGGGTCTGAGAGCACATATATACCCTTACAGGTATAGGCAAATACAATAGGCAAGTTTGGCATAATTCCATTGGTTCTCCATCATGGTGCTTCTGTTACAGGACATTTAACAGGTCGATTCAAATGGACATGGGTCAGCCTCCGACAGCATTTTGTCTCCTTTTTCCCCTTGCATGCAAATCTAAGCTGCTAACATTACAAAGTACATTTTAGTGTTTTAACTCTCTACAGTCCATAAGTTGCAAACGCATGTTGCGATCTCCTCACCAATGAGACCAGAAAGCTGTTGAGACAGAGTAGATCAGTACAACACCAAACACGGTTTGCTTGCCATGTACTAAACCTTAGATATCAAATAGTCTTTAATTCACAACATTAGTAATAAATGAATAAACCTTGAATATTACACTTTGAAGCTATGGAACCTTTTATGTGAGTGTGCAGTGTGTAAGTCTATCTACGATGGATAACATACATTATATATATATATATATATATATATACACACACATATATACACATACCATTCCCTTCCAACACATGTTTATTTTAAAACTACAATGCAAGGTGTTATGAGCAGTGAGTTTCACACTCAAACAGGGTGGAGACCAGCAGCTGACTGCTGGTGCCATCCTGTCTGACAGTGAATTCAAAAGTTCTCTTCTGCCTATATAGGATACCTGTGTCAGTTCTTTTCAAGCAGACTTCTTACCATTCTTCATTCAGACAAATTCAATTGTGATCAGTGTCTGGGCCATATTTCAATTGCCACAGCTACACCTGTCCACATGTGGGGTCTCTCCATTTACATGCAAAAACACCCACAGTTCCTGGTGTATTGTCTTTCAAATTACTTTTCTCAGGAAGCTGTTTTACTAAACTCTGCGTGAATACTGTGTTTGTGATGGTATTTTTTAATGCAAGGTTGTCCTTAGATACATCAGGGTATGGTTTCTGAAAGGATTATTAAGACATTGCCATATGTACTTAGCTCGTGAGTTGTAACTTAAAATGGTGCTGGGCGGCCATTTGCAAAATGGCGTTGTGCAAATCTCATTTTTAAGATGGAGTCTTGTCGCCATTCGCAAGATGGCATCGTTCCAATCTAATTTTAAACTGATTCTGTCTCAGCCAATTATCCAGCTTCGACACTCTTCACCAGGTATATAGATGATTTATTTCTTATTTGGTCAGGATCAAAAGAAAGTTTCAGGGCCCTTATGGATGAACACAACACAACAAGCACTCCTGTAAAATTTACGTACACTATGGATTGTAAGAAAGTACATTTTCTTGATGTGTCTATCAGTCAAAAAGAGGGGATTATTACGACAACACTGTATAGTAAACCCACTGATAGAAACTCATTATTGCATGCCAGCAGTTTTCACCCTAGGCCGCCAAAGTATGAGCTACCATATTCCCAATTCATCCGAGCTAGGCGAATTTGCAGTGATGCGGGGGATGCGGTTGTGCATATTGACGTTCAACTTGATAAATTTATCTCTAGAGGATATGATAGACAGATATTATATAAGGTTTAAGAGCGAGCACTGGTGATACCTAGGGCTAAGTTATTGTGTACTAAGGACAGGGCTGCTGGGAATCAGCGTTTTCCTTGGGTCAATCATTATAATGTGAGGAGCAATGATATGTGCTATATTACAAAAAAATGATGGCCTATCGTACAAAATGATGATGAGCTAAAATTAAGTGATACCACCATCATGCCTTGTTATGGTCGTGGCAATAATATTTGTGAGGGGCTGGTTCATACTGATATTTCTAAGTTTAACACAGTGGAACCTGAACATTTCTTGAGTCAAGTGTCTAAACTGTTTGACATGTCGCTATTTGATGACTGGTGACTCATTTTGTCACCTGTATAGTGGCAACAGATATATAATACGATATAGACTTAACTGTACCAGCAAGTTTATCATTTATCTCATCACTTGTCCCTGAGGACTGAGCTATGTGGGGAAGACGGACCATAATTTACGGGACCGGATGGCCCTGCATCGCTCAGCTATCAGGGCAGCAATTAGAGCTGGTACTAGTGACCAGCCTGTAGCGAGACATTTCACTCAGGCTGGTCACAATTTATCCGCATTACGTTACATCATCATTGATCATATTCCGGCCTCCATTAGAGGCGGTAATCGCTCACTCAAACTATTGCAGTCTGAATTGCGCTGGATTCAATGATTGGGTACACATTCCCCTAAAGGGCTTAGGGCTCTATTTACTACAATCCGCATATTGAATGCGGATTGTAGTGTGATATTACCGAGTGAATTCGCATTGCGAATTCAGGCAATATCACAGGGATTTACTATAAATCCCTTGCAGGGACAGAGCTTGCGATAAAGCTCTGTCCCTGCGGATCCCATCCGCACTCTAGTCGCGGTATTTTCGGAAAAAATACCGCCACTAAGAGCCCGCGCAAGCACCGACCCACTGTCGCTGCTACCCCCCACCGACGCTAAGCCCCGCCCCCCGGCGCTAAGCCCCACCCCCTCGATCGCGGACCCCCGCGACCCCCCCTTTACTAATTCTACTCCAATTGCCCTATAGTAACTACAGGTGAAACTAAAATAATGTGAAAAGGGTATTTTAGTAAAAATAATGTTAATAAATAGAGCCCTTAATGAGAATCTAGGGCTTCATTGCTTTTTATAGCTTTATAGTTCTAGTAAATAATTTGCCTTTACCATTCGTACTCTTTACCTTAGGATATTTATCCCTGTCCTGTAAATGCTAATATTTCTTCTTTTTGACATTAGATATAAACCTTTAATGTGTCACAATGTATATGTATATGTTATGTTCCTATTTGTTCAGATCGAGTCTCACTGTCTACAGACGTTTGTCCGGGTTATGTGTGTACTGAATCTATTTTGATTTTGATTAATAGGCTACTTACCTGTTCTTATTTATGTAGATTCGTTATATTAGTATTTGTATTATTTTGAGGTGTTTAAGTTTCATGAGTCTTTGTCATGTTTTTTTTCCCTTTTTGTGTATGTATATATCAGATTTATTTATGTTTATTGTGTACACTTGTTTCTATGGCAGCATAAGATGGGGTGGATGGACCTGGATTGCGTGGCTTACGTGTTCCGAGCCTTCAGTGCACGTGATGTGTGGTCGCGGCAGTGACGTCATCTGATAGCATCCCCCTCTGGTCCGGTAGCCATGGGTGAGCACACGAGGTGGGGATATAAGGTGAGTTATTTGGCATGTATTGTTTTATACCCTGATGACAATATATTAAATATCTAAACGTTGGCTATTATTCCTGCTCCTGTGACATTTTATTGAACTGAGTGCCGCCGTCTTCGATCTGTATTTGTGGGCCTGAGAGGCACCTATAGAAGGCACCAGGACATTATATATATATAATGATTTTGTATGGAGTGATAGTCTGTGGCAGGACTGGCACACTCTGGGCATAGGCACCCATTGTTTTTATCCTACTTATCTTTTCATCAGGATTGTGTTTTTTTAATAAGTGTACATCATGACTGACGTCGTGAGTGACAACACCGAGGAGCTATATCAAACGATCAACTTAGCTAAACTTACACAAGGACACAAGGACAGGTTTTGTCTTTTTCGGAGTCAGAGGCTGAATCAATATTGTTCAAGCAGCATTTTGAAGATACTACCGTGTTTCCCCGATAATAAGACCTACCTCGAAAAATAAGCCCTACCCCTACTTTTGAAACCCGGTCCAAAATAAGCCCTACCCTGAAAATAAGCCCTTCCTAAATCCCCATTTTGTCCGGTCCTACACTAAAATGCCCCCAGCTCCGCCCCGCGCATGAAATGGATGCTGCCAGAGGGGAAAGGAGGCCCAGCCGCCGCTGCTACCGCCCGCCGACCCGGTCCCTTACTATATGATAGAGCAGGAGGAGGCTGCCTGGCCCGCTTGGGCCGCTCCTCCACCAGCTTACAGTTAGATACAGACTCCAAAATAAGCTTTCAATAAATCTGTATTTGTGGGCCTGAGAGGCACCTATGTAAGGCACCAGGACACTATATATATATATATATATATATATATATATATACATGGGAATGCCACCCTAACCTGGATTTTATATATATATATATATATATATATATTAGGGGTGAGCGGGTTCGGTTTTACTCGGTTCTTATCGCCACTTTACCGCAAATTCGGCTCGATTTTATTCGCTATCCAAAACACGTGTTCGGCGATAGCCAATAAAAAGATCCAAGTAAAACCGAACCCGCTCACCCCTAATATATATATACACACGTGTCTGTTAAACACACACACATGTATAAAATATATGTGTAGCAAATGTATAAATTATATATAACATACACACTAACATATCCCGTATACATGCACAGTATACACACATTAACACATATATACACATTAACACATACACATATATACACCAGTGGCGTAAATTCATCCCAGATGCCCGGAGGCAAGTTATAATTTGGTGCCCCCCCGCCATTACCGATGACACTGTAATTTAGCGTTTCGCAAGCAGATACACCCCCAGTTGCACACAGACTATAGGCATGTCATGGAGGAGTGAGACAGAGAATTGTGGGTGAGGGGGCACCAGACATATCACCCTGACAAAGGAAGCTGCTGAGGAGCAGCAACACCAGGATCAGGCTATAGATAGACGGAGGCAGGAGCTGATGGTCTGACACAGAGCTCTCCACTAGTGTATAGTGGCTTCTCAGGTGCCATGTATTGGGGGTCCATGACGGTACTCTCTGGGTACATAGTTACAGCCCTAAGTGGAATTAATATGCTGTGGGCAATGGATGAGGTGCCCCTTCAGTGCTGGAGCCCGGCGGCAGGCGCCTCCATTGCCTCCCATAGCACTGATACATACTGTATATACAATAATACATACATACACATAAACACATCCATACACATATATACATAAAAACACATACATACACATACACATATATACACATAGTATCACATACATACACATATATAAACAATAAAACAGTATACATACACTTACATGTTATGTAGCTGCTGTTCCCTTCATTAGGCTCCGCCTCCTTGCGTCTTAATGCCGCGATTCATGGGTCATATGGGGGCGGGGCCTGCCGTATTGGCTCCACCCCCACTTCGTCCACGGTGACTGAATGACTTATTGTCTCTGGGCCGGAGCATACCACATGTGCAGCACAGGTGACAGCCTGCCATATGACCATCGCCCCCGCCCTTAATCCGGCCCTGCTTTGGACCATTGAAGAAGCACCTGGGTGGAAGGCGATTCGGAAACTGACGGTATAAAGCAAGCCGTCATGTCCTGGCTTCAGGCACCTGACACTGATTACTTCTATGCCGGAATAGATGCCTCGGTGTACCATTGGAACAAATGCTTAGACATGTATGAGGACTATGTGGAAAAATATTCTAATTATATGTATATGTATGAGTTGAAAAAATTTACACAATGAGAGGTCTTGTTACTTTATTTAATGAACCATCCTCATTTCACTTCACTATATATATATATATATTGTTCCAATGGAGGCACTCACCAGTCAGATGTAGCAAAAATATGATTTATTCCAATAAAAAAGTTAGATTGCATAGCAGTTAGATTGCAAAGCGACGTTTCGGTCAAATCTAGACCTTTTTCAAGCCAGCATCACATATCAACGATAGCAACCATCAAACACATCAACAATGTACAGCCACAGCTCCAGTTCTTGTTTGGCTTCTTTCTGCAAAAAACCCCCCAACAACATATGTTAGTGCATGGGGCAGGGTTTTGGTTCTACACAGATGATATTAAAGTTTTTTTTCTATAGAACAGCAGCATTTTCCTATGTGTGTAAGTTACTGTGTATGTGTTTCACATATAAATAGTTGATGAAGTTAATAAAGAGGACCCAGATGTGCTTGGCAGAAACTAATGTTCTGATGATAGCCAATAAGATAAATTCAAACTTGCTCTAATTTGGCGGTAAGAACCAAATAAAACTACTTTACCCACACATTATATATATATATATATATATATATATATATATACACACGCTATGAATACTGGTATATCTTAATGTTTATTAAATCGGTCATCCACTAATTTGTTTTTAAATGAATAGTGATTGATTCCCAATAGTGCTAATCTCTCAGATATATATAGCTGCTGTTATTATAGCTGCTGTTATTAAGCGCCTTATTGGTCTTTTCTTCATAGTACATGTATAGCACTCTGTGTATATAGACAGATAGATAATGTGTTTTTATCTGTTGGGAGATTTTGGGGTGACAAGCAGGGAAATGGGATATTTGTACAGCCTTTTTGATAGAAGGTTGGATGGAGGTATAGTGATTACTGTGACTAGAGTCCTACAGTACAAGATATTATTCAACAATATAATACTTTACAATGATATATATACTTTTTCTCTTCTTCCTCTGCCATCTTCTTCTCTTCTTCCGGTATCTCCTCTTCTTCCTCCTCTACCATCTCCTCCTCTTCCTCCGCCGCCATCCCTTCCTCCTCTGCCATCTTTTCCTCCTCCACCATCCCTTCCTCCTCCACCATCTCCTCCTCTTCCACCATCTCCTCCTCTTCCTCCTCCACCATCCCTTCCTCCTCTGCCATCTCCTCCTCTTCCTCCTCCGCCATCTCTTCCTCCTCCACCATCTCCTCCTCTGCCATCTCTTCCTCTTCCACAATCTCTTCCACCTCCGACATCTCTTCCTTCTCCGCCATCTCCTCCTGTTCCTCCTCCACCATCCCTTCCTCCTCCACCATCTCCTCCTCTTCCTCCTTTGCCATATCTTCCACCTCCGCCATCTCCTCCTCTTCCTCCTACACCAAATCTTCCTCCTCCATTTCCTCCTCCACCATCTCTTCCTCCTCCATCATCTCCTCCTCCTCCTCCACCATCCCTTCCTCTTCCACCATCTCCATCTCTTCCTCCTTCGCCATCCCTTCCTCCTGCATCATCTCCGCCTCTTCCTCCTCCACCATCTCTGTCACCTCCACCATCTCTTCCTTCTCCGCCATCTCCTCCTGTTCCTCCTCCACCATCTCTTCCTCTTCAACCATCTCTTCCACCTCTGACGTCTCTTCCTTCTCCGTCATCTCCTCCTGTTCCTCCTCCACCATCCCTTCCTCCTCCACCATCTCCTCCTCTTCCTCCTTTGCCATCTCTTCCTCCTCCATCATCTCCTCCTCTTCCTCCTCCACCATATCTTCCTCCTCCACCATCTCCTCCTCTTCCGCCATCTCCTCCGCTTCCTCCTCCACCAAATCTTCCTCCTCCATTTCCTCCTCCACCATCCCTTCCTCCTCCACCATCTCCTCCTCTTCCTCCTCCACCATCCTTTCCTCATCCACCATCTCCTCCTCTTCCTCCTCCGCCATCTCTTCCTCCTCCGCCATCACCTCCTCTTCCTCTTCTTCATCTCCATTACTGTTACACAAAGAGTAAGAAAAAATCAAAATTACATTAAACCTACAATATCTCTTTGTAATACAGTTATTTTCTGTTACTTTGAGTTAATTAATTACTTACTTTGCCGACCAACAGCAGCATAAGGACCGTAGCCACCTAAAACATTTGTTTGGCTTCTTTCTGCAAAAAAAACCCAACAGCATATGTTAGTGCATGGGGCAGGGTTTTGGTTCTACACAGATGATATTAAAGTTTTTTTCTATAGAACAGCAGCATTTTCCTTTGTGTGTAAGTTACTGTGTATGTGTTTCACATATAAATAGTTGATGAAGTTAATAAAGGGGACCCAGATGTGCTTGGCAGAAACTAATGTTCTGCCTGGTTTATAATATATAGAACCTGGACAAGAAATATTGTGGTGATCAGAGAAATTCAGCAGTGTAGTATTTGGGGAGGTGAGGGATGTACATAGGGGACATGTGCAAAGGCTTGTGGGGCATGTGTGGATGACTAAGTGGAATGTGGGAAGGTCTGAGTGGCATGTGGGGGATATGTAGAGGACTAAGTGGAATGTGGGAAGGTCTGAGTGGCATGTGGGGGATATGTAGAGGACTAAGTGGAATGTGGGGAGGTCTGAGTGGCATGTAGGGGATATGTAGAGGACTAAGTGGAATGTGGGGTGGTCTGAGTGGCATGTGGGGGATATGTAGAGGACTAAGTGGAATGTAGGGAGGTCTGAGAGGCATGTGGGGGATATGTAGAGGACTAAGTGGAATGTGGGGAGGTCTGAGTGGCATGTGGGGGATATGTAGAGGACTAAGTGGAATGTGGAGAGGTCTGAGTGGCATGTGGGGGATATGTAGAGGACTAAGTGGAATGTGGGGAGGTCTGAGTGGCATGTGGGGGATATGTAGAGGACTAAGTGGAATGTGGGGAGGTCTGAGTGGCATGTGGGGGATATGTAGAGGACTAAGTGGAATGTGGGGAGGTCTGAGTGCTAAGTCAGTGGCATGTGGTAGAAATTTGCACCACCAATCACAACCTAATGTTTTTAGCCTCCCCTCTGGCCCCAGGATTTTCTTTAATTTTAACACAGATATGAAGAACTGGTTTCCTCTCCCTTTCCCAGTTTCTACAGGAGTGAATAATGCTACAGGGTGATATTATCTACAGGAGTAATCAATGGCTACAGGAGTGCTTGGATAATGCCACAGGCGGATAGCTTTGTCCAAATATACCCACCCTTAATTCATATAAGGTGGCTGCAGTCTGTTTGGGATTGTGAATGGTGTCATATGAAGAATTCTGTGGAAGGTATAAAAAGAAAGGAGCCTAATAGTGTGGTGTAAATAAAATTCAATTAATTTAATAAAGTGGCAAAGAGAAAATGTAAATGAAGCTCATCTGTTACAGAGGAATTGTGGGGACCTTTCTTGGATGATAAGAAATATGGAGACAAGAGCAAACAACAAATAGTGTAGTGTTGTACATTAAGCATTTCAGTCTCTGCATAGACTTCATCAGGGGAGATTAGGCCTATAATACACACAGGTAAGCATCAATTTATTATCCTTATAATACAAAATCTAACATATATTACTGCATCTATTCATCACATGCGGTACAACAATATTTGTTGTTTTCTCTTTTCTGCCAATTTATTGGAGACCATGAAAGGTTCCTACAGGAGATCCAGGACCTACACTTTACTCTATAATTATAATCGCTGTGTTCATGTGTTATGATGTCTCTGTGTAGACAAACACATTATTTATCTTTCTATCTATTGAGAAATTTTGGAGTGACCTGCAAGGGAATGTGATATTTGTACAGACTGTTAGATAGGTGATTGGATGGAGGTACAGTGATTACTATGACTAGAGACTTACAGTACAAGTAGTAGTATATAGCACTTTACAATGATAAACTTAGATTGGCCCTTATCCTCTACATCCAATGTGCTATTACACATAGAGGCAAAAAAACAGAATGTGCGATTCAAAATCACATTATACCTACAATTTAGCTGTATAATATAGCTATTTTCTGTTACTTTGTGAAGTTCAATTTTGCTTGCAACATGCTTTAATTCCAGAATTATTGTTTGGTAATTATTATTATTTTATATTTAAATGGTGCCAACATATTACATCACACTTTACATAAAATATTAACAGCCCCTGTTCCTGTGGTACTTATTGGATAAAATATTTATCACACAAACTAGGGTCACTGTTGTCCAAAGCGAAGTAACCTAGGAGTCTATTCATCATTACATAATTATCACTTGTGATAATTATGTGTTAAACTCACTGCAAGTTTAAAACACTGTTTGGAGGCATCGTCATGCCTCACTGCCTAAAGTATCACTTCCAAAAAACTGCTCTTTTTGCGGAGTCAGCTTTTGGAAAAGTGATACTTTTCCCCCTACACATGAGGCTAAGGAGTTCCTTAGTAGGAACAGAGGGCCTGATTCAGAGCCGCTCGTAAGCAGCTGCTTGTTCGCTCCGAGCGATGTTCGCACAATCGCGCATGCGTATGGGTTGTAATGCGCATGCGCCAACCAGTCAGTGCGGTTGGAAATCGTGTGCTCGCAAAATAGCGAATGCCTGCTAATTTGAGTGACAGGATGAGGCATTTGTGGGTTGTAACAGGGGAAGGTGCTTGAAAACGGGGAATGGAGATCCGAACGCAGGTGTGCCAAACGGTCAAGATGGGCATTTTAAGGGTGTGCATAATTAACAAAGCAGCGTCATCGACCACGTCACTTGGTTGTCTTTTAGCCTGAACTGCTCGCATGATTGCGGTACGAAAATGCTACCACAAGAATAGCGAGCAGTTCAGACGCCTTTCGATGTACTTGATTAATCTAATAAATAGCGGAGATGACGTATGATGCGAGCGGCCAAGGGGCGTCTTTACAAAATAGCGAGCGCATGTTTCGGATGCTCGCTCAGACATAGAGGTGTCAACAGACCGCAAAGAGCGAGCGCTCAATTTAAATATCCAGCCCCTTTTTTCTGAACGAGTGTCCGCAAATAGCGTCTGGCTCTGAAGCAGGCCCTCAGATTTGTTTTCAGCACTGCCCGGCCGAACGGCCATAATAAAGCACGATATCATTACAGAGCCAGGGGTTAAGGTCCACATAAAGTCATATAGAATTCCCATAGCAGAGCATGAGGCTGTCTCTAAAGAGGTTAAGAATATGCTAGAGCTTGGTGTCATTGAGGAGTCTAATGGTGAGTGGTCCAGTCCCATAGTTCTGATTCTGAAGCCTGATGGCAGCCTATGTTTCTGCAATGATTTTCATAAATTAAATGCAGTTTCCAAATTTGATGCGTATCCCATGTCTCGTGTGGATGAGTTGATAGAGAGGCTGGGAACAGCCAGATATTTTCCCACACTGGGCCTGACAAAGGGTTTTTGGCAGATACTATTAACTGGTGAAAGAAAAAACAGCTTTTCTGTTTCAAAAGGCCTATTCCAGTATAGGATGTGGCCTTTTGGGTTTCATGGGTTGCAGCAACCTTTCAACGTGCAATGGGTAGAATTTTAAAACCCCACAGACAATATGCAGTGGCCTATCTGGATGATGTGGTAATCCAGAGTACAGACTGGGACTTTCACTTAGTCCAAATACAGGTAGTGCTGGTCTCAATTAGGAAGGCCGGCCTAACAGCCAACCCTAATAAATGTTGCTTAGCAATGTAAGAGGTTCAATACTTGGGGTTTACCATAGGGAGAGGCTTGATTTAAGCCCCAGTTAAAAACATTAAAGCTATACAAAACTATACAAAACTGGCCCCACCCCATCCCATAACAAAAAAAACAAGTTAGAGCTTTTTTAGGGATCACTGGGTATTACCAATGGTTTATCCCAACAGATCTCACAAAAGGGAAACAGTCTAACATGGTGAAATGGGGCCCTGAGGCTGAAAAAACGTTTCAGGCATTGAAAAAATGGCTTTGTGTACACAACCGGTGCTGATAACACCAGACTTTTCTAAAGAGTTTGTGGTTCAAATCGATGCCTCAGAGGTAGGGGTAGGAGCAGAGTTGTCCCAGAGTAGGGATGGGGAGGAGCACCCAATTGTTTATCTAAGCAGAAAACTCAATGACCATGAAAAAAGGTACACTATTGTTGAAAAAGAGGTGTTGTCCATTAAGTGGGCATTAGACACCTTGAGGTATTACCTTTTAGGCAGACTGTTTAAACTCAAAATAGATCATGGCCCATTGAAATGGGTGTCTATAAAGAAAGGCCAAATGCCAGGGTAACAAGGTAGTTTTTAGCACTACAGGAATTTACATTCACTGTGGAACATAAGTCCGGGTCCCAATTAGCTAATGCAGATGCATTTTCTCGCATCTTTTGTTTAGGAGCTGCAAGTGTTCCGCCCCCTAGGTCGAAATGGAAGGGGGATGTGTGACAAGGTCACTGGTATAGTGCTGGAAGGTCGCTATATGTCTCCTAGATTCCTAACCTATGTGTTCTAAAAACCCCAGGAAAATGTCAGTGTTGTTAACAGTCTTTGGGGGCTTTTTGACAAAGCTGGTAAAGGGTTCCTCGTGTTTATGAATGGAGAGAGAGAAAGAGCGGGCTCCATTCATTAGGCAGAGTTCGGGTTTTTGGCCTCACAGGAGGCTAATTGGGGCTTTCAGTTGTGTATGTTTTTTAAGGCTATCAGGCTGATCATTGTAGAGACACTACCTGGGGAAATGAGTGTCTATGGTGTCTCTCTATGGGCTCTATTTACTACAATCCGCATATTGAATGCGGATTGTAGTGTGATATTACCGAGTGAATTCGCATTGCGAATTCAGGCAATATCACAGGGATTTACTATAAATCCCTTGCAGGGACAGAGCTTGCGATAAAGCTCTGTCCCTGCGGATCCCATCCGCACTCTAGTCGCGGTATTTTCGGAAAAAATACCGCGACTAAGAGCCCGCGCATGCGCCGACCGACCACCGCTACTAGCCCCCCACCGACGCTAAGCCCCGCCCCCGGCGCTACTTAGACCACATAGCTGATTACTGGTACCGGCTCCCGCCTCTGCTCTCTCCGTTAGAGCAGAGTGGGAGCCCGGTAACCGGGGGAGACCCTGGATAACGCCACCTCCAGGTGGCGTTATTATCACAGGGCTTCCCCCGGTATTTTTTTACAATTTATTTTTAGTAACTTGCACACAGATCACATTTCCCATTACAATTATGGGAAATGCGATCTGCTTTACTAAAAATAAGTGATACTGGGGGTTGGAGTAGAATTTTACTAATTCTACTCCAATTGCCCTGTAATAACTACAGGTGAAACTAAAATAATGTGAAAAGGGTGTGAAAACACCCTTTTTCACTTTATTTTAGTAAAAATAATGTTAATAAATAGAGCTGTTTGAGAGAAAACATGCTGCTGAAACAAAGTGAACCTATGAGAGAAAACATGCTGCTGAAACAAAGTGAACTATGCCTGGTAAAACTCCTTGTATTTTTATTAGTGAGCTAGGACCATTCTGTGTTTAGTCAGTGGTGGATGGCAAGGTGTTTATTTTTGTTAATTTGTTTTTGCCTTATAATAAAACTGGCCAAGGTCAGTTGTACCAGACCAATGGACTTTGTGTGATCTCTCAGCTGCTGCACATTGCCATCTACCCCATGGGATGGTACCAATTTCCTGGCCCTGTTACAATATATATATTGTGTGTGTAATATATATATATATATATATATATATATATATATTGCACACGCAATATATTTATTGTAAGAGGGCTGGGAAATATATATATATATTAGAGATGTGCGGGTCCAGTTTTGCTCTGATATGCTCGCATTTCAAAACGTCATTATATCCGGCTCTCACGTGTTTTGGATTGCCAATAAGATAAATCCAAACTTGCTCTAATTTGGTGATAAGAACCGAATAAAACTTTACCCGCTGTGACACAGTTAGGTTAGGGGGTCCCTCTCCTGGGTAGAGGACTCCTTCCTTACACACACACACAGCAGCAGGGAAGCAGCACACCAGTCTGGATGCAAGTACAAGCTGGTCGGCGCCAGTCTTTATTGTACAATGTCAGAAACAAACATAAAGAAAACATAAACATAAATCCTAGCCCTGTTGGGGCACTAACTTCACAGGTAGTTCCCTCACTACCAGAACCTGGCAGGGCCTAATGCCCTCACCAGCAACAAGGGCACAGCACAACACTTACAGTTAGGTTTTCAAGTGTCTCTGAGCAAACTCCCTGTCTGCTCTCCCAGGTGAGACAATCAGCCCTAAACAAACTAGGCTTATATTGGCCACTCTCAGGTGGAAAACTAACAAGCCTGTTACCAGGCTGCGAGAACCAAAACCTGGAGTGGCCGTGGGTGGAGCCCTCCCTCTCCTCTCACCCACAACCCCCAGGTCCCAAACCGGCTTTTCAAAAAGCCGAAACTCAAGCCTGCTACACTGCAGACTTTCTCCTGGGGGTTTAAAACACAAAAGACAGGAATCTGGGACAAATGTACCTGCCACAGACCACTTTACCAGTGATCCTATCACACCGCACATTATATATATATATATATATACACACACACACACACACACACACTATGAATACTGGTATATCTTAATGTTTATTAAATCGGTCATCCACTATTTTTTTTTTTAAATCAATAGTGATTGATTCCCAATAGTGCTAATCTCTCAAATATATATAGCTGCTGTTATTATAGCTGCTGTTATTGAGCGCCTTATTGGTCTTTTCTTCATATTACATGTATAGCACTCTGTGTGGATAGGCCCGGCGGGTTTCCTCGATGGCAACCTGTTGTTGCCCCTGGGCTGTCTCCAAGGCCGACAGTTGCACCCTGGTGGATTCCTGCAGAGCCCTGGTAGATTCCTGCTGAGCTCTGGTAGATTCCTGCTGAGCTGCTGTAGCTTGGAGCAGGGCTTTAATAATGTCCTCCATTTTGTCCTGGGGTGTAGGTTGGAAGCTGAACCTTGCCTCTCTGAGCATGAGCTGACGCCTCCTCTATGGGACTCCAAGGACACAGCGTTATTTCCACACTCACAAATTGGGTGTCTGTCCCTTTAATTTTTAAACGGAAAGTTTTCCTCTTGCTGCAACTTCAGTGTGTGTGGGTGCCCGCATTCTCCACCATATTGTGACACAGTTAGGTTAGGGGGTCCCTCTCCTGGGTAGAGGACTCCTTCCTTACACACACACACACAGCAGCAGGGAAGCAGCACACCAGTCTGGATGCAAGTACAAGCTGGTCGGCGCCAGTCTTTACCAGTGATCCTATCACATATCCCCCCCTTTTGTTTCGACCTGTGGGGCGGAACAACTGAAGCCCCCAAACAATGAATGCGTGACAACGCGTCAGCATTGGCCAGCTGGCTTCCTGGCCTGTGTTCCACTGAAAATTTAAAAGTTTGTAACGCCAAGAACCATCTTGTAATTCTCGCATTACTGTCCTTATTCTCAGACATCCACTTCAGAGGGGCATGGTCAGTGATCAATTTGAACTTTCTTCCGACCAAGTAGTACCTGAGAGCCTCTAACGCCCACTTTATGACCAACGCCTCCTTCTCCACTGTGGCATAGTTTCTCTCATGTACATTCAACTTTCTGCTAAGATAGAAAATAGGGTGTTCCTCACCCTTCTTGTTCTGGGACAGGACCACTCCTATACCTACTTCTGATGCATCGGTTTGTACTATGAATTCCCTTTCAAAATTAGGAGTCATCAGGACTGGTTGGGAACGCAATGCTACTTTCAACTCCTGAAAAGCTTTCTCTGCCTCAGGACTCCATTCTACCATGACTTTTTGTTTGCCTTTGGTCAGGTCAGTCAGTAGGACTGCCATGGTGGCAAAGTTGGGTATAAACCTCCTGTAGTACCCCGTAATTCCCGAGAAGGCTCTCACCTGCTTCTTATTCAGAGGCCGTGGCCAGTTTTGTATGGCATCAACTTTATTGAGCTGAGGCTTTATCAGGCCTCTGCCAATGGTGTATCCCAGATATTTTACTTCCTCCATGCCTAGACAACACTTTTTTGGGTTTTCTGTCAAACCTGCCTTATAGATGGAGTCCAACACTGCTTGTACCCTGGGTAAGTGAGACTGCCAATCAGGACTATGAACGACCACGTCATCCAGATAAGCAGCCGCATACTGTCTATGGGGCCTTAGAATCCTGTCCATCATTCTTTGGAAGGTAGCAGGTGCCCCATGTAGCCCGAAGGGCAACATCTTGTACTGAAACAAGCCCTCTGGCGCTGAAAAAGCTGTCTTTTGTTTGGCGCTCTCGGTTAACGGTACTTGCCAATACCCTTTGGTTAGGTCAAGAGTGGTTAAATACCTTGCCGTCCCTAGTCTCTCAATCAGTCCATCCACTCTTGGCATCGGGTAGGCATCGAATTTTGAAACACTGTTCAACTTTCGGAAGTCATTGCAGAAATGCACACTCCCGTCGGGCTTTGGAATTAACACAATGGGACTTGACCATTCACTATGTGATTCTTCAATAACCCCTAACTCTAGCATATTTTTAATTTCTTTCGACACCGATTCTCTTTGTGCTTCTGGTAACCTATAGGGCTTTAGATTAACTTTAACCCCTGGGTCAGTGATGATGTCATGTTTAATGACCGAGGTTTTCCCAGGTACGTCAGAGAACAGCACCCTATTTCTAATCAGAAACTCCTTGACCTCTTGTTGTTGAATTGCCGACAGGGTTTTTGCCACTGTCACTTCGGGAACTAAGGGCCCTGGACTTACTGGAGGGTCTCGGACGGCCGACAGTACCGTTCTATCTTTCCAGGGCTTTAACAGATTTATATGGTATATCTGTTCCGGCTTTCTTTTCCCCAGCTGGTAAACTTTGTAATTGACCTGCCCCACTCTTTCTAAGATTTCAAAGGGCCCTTGCCATTTAGCCAAAAGTTTATTTTCCACAGTGGGAACCAATACTAACACTCTGTCCCCAGGAGCAAAGCTGCGTAACCGAGCATTGCGGTTGTATACCCTCTGCTGTGCCTGTTGAGCCTGTTCCAGGTGTTCTCTCACTATCGGCACTACCGCAGCAATTCTCTCCTGCATTTGAGAAACATACTCAATCACCGTTTTGTAAGGACTAGACAACCCCTCCCATGTCTCTTTGGCAATGTCTAGTAACCACCTTGGGTGTCTCCCATACAACAAGTCGAAGGGTGAAAACCCGGTGGAGGACTGGGGAACTTCTCTTATGGCCAACAATAAATACGGCAATAAGTAGTCCCAATCCCTACCATCCTTGTCGACCACTTTCCTAAGCATGTGTTTTAACATCTTGTTAAACCTCTCGACCAGCCCATCGGTTTGGGGGTGATAAACCGAAGTTCTTAACTGTTCGATTTTGAACAGGCGGCATAACTCTTTCATGACTTTGGACATAAACGGTGTACCCTGGTCAGTTAGTATCTCCTTAGGTATACCCAGCCTGCTAAAGACATGAACTAGCTCTCTGGCAATGGTCTTGGTTGACGTATTGCGCAACGGGATCGCTTCCGGGTACCGGGTAGCGTAATCCATTATGACCAGAATTTACTGGTGTCCCCTGGCAGACTTCATTAAGGGTCCAACCAAATCCATCGCTATTCTTTCAAACGGCACCTCTATGATAGGCAATGGAACTAGTGGACCCTTAAAATGTGGCCTGGGAGCATGATACTGACACTCAGGGCAGGATGCGCAAAAGTCAGATACCTCTTTATGAAGCCCGGGCCAGAAAAACCTCTGCATTATTCGCTCAGTGGTTTTCTCTACCCCTAGATGGCCTGCCGTTATATGACCATTGGCCAGATCCAACACTGTTCTTCTGTAGGCTTTGGGAACTATTAGTTGTTCCACAACATCTTCCCCCTTCTTAGTCACCTGATATAACAAATCCTGCCACATTGCCATGTGGGGATAGGACAAAGGACTATCAGGGTCTACGGGTTTACCATCAACTACTTTTACATTCTCCCTGGCTTTTACCAAAGTAGGGTCATTCAACTGCTCCACGGCAAAGACCTCTCTTCTGACCTCTAAATCAGGCAGACGATCACCTGGCCCAACAACACTTCCCACCTCAATGGGAGGCACATCAGTTGGCGGGCCACCATCACGCTCCGCATTCTCTAGTTCGACAATCATAGTAGAAAAAGGGAATAACTCTGACTCAGAAGAAACTCCCTCCTCCACTACATCGACAACCTTCTCAAATGGATCGGGGTTGTTCACCTCTGGAACAAAATGGCTTTCCCACAACTTCCAGAAGTGAGCAAAGTCTCTCCCCAATATTGCATCGTACATCAGACCATGTACCAAACCTACAGAAACTATAATAGAACCACATGGTGTCTCGATGTTCACCTCGGCAGTAACATAATATCGAGTATCCCCATGTATGCAGGTCACACCAACAGTTTTCCCTGTATGCCTCAAGGGGTTCACCAGCTCAGCTTTTATAAGTGTCTCCAAGCTACCAGAGTCTAACAGTGCCTCTACTCGGTTGCCATCTACAGTGAGTACACACATGTGCTTATCAGTCTCAGCCTGCCGGTCAGCCGTACAGGCTATCTGTGCAAAGAAAGACCCCCTGTGGTAGACATGAGCAGTATCACATTGCATAGGTTCAGTTGTAAGTGCACAATTAGCGGCAATATGGCCGAAGCCACCACATCGGAAACACTGAGTCATATTAATGTCTAGTCGTTTACGGGGCAAGAACCTTCCCGGCCTGGAAGGCCTGTCTCCAGGTTCTACACCCTCAGTCTTAGGTACATTCCACCGCCCAGCACCCTTCTCCCCTGGAACAGTCTTACCAGTGTCTGTGGGAGTTCGCCGGTGCGCCATCGGGGCTCGGTGGGGCATACTCATCAGCTCCTCAGCCGCCACGTACCTCTCCACCAGCTCGACCAACTGGTCTGCGGACTTAGGGTCTGCATGGCTCACCCACTTGCGCAGAGTCACAGGTAATGATCGCAGGTACCAGTCCATCACGACCCTTTCCACGATCTGTGGTCCCGTCAGCGTCTCAGGCTGTAGCCATTTTGAGGACAGATGGACAAGGTCATGCATCTGTGAACGTGGAGGCTTGTCCCTATGGAACTCCCAGCGGTGGACCCGTTGGGCACGAACAAAGGTGGTGACTCCCAAGCGAGTTAGGATCTCCTGTTTTAGTTTTTTATAGTCCTTGGCATCAGCCAGGCATAAGTCAAAATAGGCCTTTTGTGGCTCCCCAGACAAAAAAGGTGCCATCAGACTTGCTCACTGCTCCTTGGGCCAACTCTCCCTTTCGGCCGTTCTTTCAAATGCGGTGAGATAGGCCTCCACATCATCGCCCGAAGTCATCTTCTGGAGGAAGTGACTGGCTCGTACGGAGTGAGTGGTGGTGGGAGGACCAGTACCAACATCTCTGGGCCGGGCGATCAGGTGCTGTACCACCTCTTTTATGGCCTGGCTGTTTTCCGCTAAGGCCCGGCGGGTTTCCTCGATGGCAACCTGTTGTTGCCCCTGGGCTGTCTCCAAGGCCGACAGTTGCACCCTGGTGGATTCCTGCAGAGCCCTGGTAGATTCCTGCTGAGCTCTGGTAGATTCCTGCTGAGCTGCTGTAGCTTGGAGCAGGGCTTTAATAATGTCCTCCATTTTGTCCTGGGGTGTAGGTTGGAAGCTGAACCTTGCCTCTCTGAGCATGGGCTGACGCCTCCTCTATGGGACTCCAAGGACGCAGCGTTATTTCCACACTCACAAATTGGGTGTCTGTCCCTTTAATTTTTAAACGGAAAGTTTTCCTCTTGCTGCAACTTCAGTGTGTGTGGGTGCCCGCATTCTCCACCATATTGTGACACAGTTAGGTTAGGGGGTCCCTCTCCTGGGTAGAGGACTCCTTCCTTACACACACACACAGCAGCAGGGAAGCAGCACACCAGTCTGGATGCAAGTACAAGCTGGTCGGCGCCAGTCTTTATTGTACAATGTCAGAAACAAACATAAAGAAAACATAAACATAAATCCTAGCCCTGTCGGGGCACTAACTTCACAGGTAGTTCCCTCACTACCAGAACCTGGCAGGGCCTAATGCCCTCACCAGCAACAAGGGCACAGCACAACACTTACAGTTAGGTTTTCAAGTGTCTCTGAGCAAACTCCCTGTCTGCTCTCCCAGGTGAGACAATCAGCCCTAAACAAACTAGGCTTATATTGGCCACTCTCAGGTGGAAAACTAACAAGCCTGTTACCAGGCTGCGAGAACCAAAACCTGGAGTGGCCGTGGGTGGAGCCCTCCCTCTCCTCTCACCCACAACCCCCAGGTCCCAAACCGGCTTTTCAAAAAGCCGAAACTCAAGCCTGCTACACTGCAGACTTTCTCCTGGGGGTTTAAAACACAAAAGACAGGAATCTGGGACAAATGTACCTGCCACAGACCACTTTACCAGTGATCCTATCACACCGCACATTATATATATATATATATATATATTTATATATATATATATATACACACACATACACTATGAATACTGGTATATCTTAATGTTTATTAAATCGGTCATCCACTATTTTTTTTTTTAAATCAATAGTGATTGATTCCCAATAGTGCTATTCTCTCAAATATATATAGCTGCTGTTATTATAGCTGCTGTTATTATAGCTGCTGTTATTGAGCGCCTTATTGGTCTTTTCTTCATATTACATGTATAGCACTCTGTGTGGATAGACAGATAGATAATGTGTTTTTATCTGTTGGGAGATTTTGGGGTGACAAGCAGGGGAATGGGATATTTGTACAGCCTTTTTGATAGAAGGTTGGATGGAGGTATAGTGATTACTGTGACTAGAGTCCTACAGTACAAGATATTATTCAACAATATAATACTTTACAATGATATACATACTTTTTCTCTTCTTCCTCTGCCATCTTCTCCTCTTCTTCTGGTACCTCCTCTTCTTCCTCCTCCACCATCTCTTCCTCCTCCGTCACCTCTTCCTTCTCTGCCATCTCTTCCTCCACCATCATCTCTTCCTCCTCTACCATCTCCTCCTCTTCCTCCTCCGCCATCTCTTCCTCCTCTGCCATCTCTTCCTCCTCCACCATCCCTTCCTCCTCCACCATCTCCTCCTCTTCCATCTCCAACATCTCTTCCTCCTCTGCCATCTCTTCCTTCTCCACCATCTCCTCTGCTTCCTCCTCCTCCATCTCTTCCTCCTCTGCAATCTCTTCCTCCTCCGCTATCCCTTCTTCCTCCACCATCTCCGCCTCTTCCTCCTCCACCATCCCTTCCTCCTCTGCCAACTCCTCCTCTTCCTCCTCCACCATCTCTTCCTCCTCCACCATCTCTTCCATCTCCGACATCTCTTCCTTCTCCGCCATCTCCTCCTGTTCCTCCTTCACCATCCCTTCCTCCTCCACCATTTCCTCCTCTTCCTCCTTCGCAATTTCTTTCTCCTCCATCATCTCCTCCTCTTCCTCCTCCGCCATATCTTCCTCCTTCACCATCTCCTCCTCTTCCTCTTCTGCCATCTCCTCCTCTTCCTCTTCCGCCATCTCCTCTTCTTCCTTCTCCACAATCTCTTCCTCCTCCACCATTTCCTCCTCTTCCTCCTCCACCATCTCTTCCTCCTCCATCATCTCCTCCTCCACCTCCGCCATCCCTTCCTCCTCCACCATCTCCTCCTGTTCCTCCTCCACCATCTCTTCCTCTTCCACCATCTCTTCCACCTCCGCCATCTCTTCCTTCTCTGCCATCTCCTCCTGTTTCTCCTCCACCATCCCTTCCTCCGCCACCATTTCCTCCTCTTCCTCCTTCACCATCTCTTCCTCCTCCATCATCTCCTCCTCTTTCTTCTTCGCCATATCTTCCTCCTCCACCATCTCCTCCTCTTCCTCTTCCGCCATCACATCCTCTTCCTCCTCCACCATCTCTTCCTCCTCCACCATTTCCTCCTCTTCCTCCTCCATATCTTCCTCCTCCATCATCTCCTCCTCCTCCTCCGCCATCCCTTCCTCCTCCACCATCTCCTCCTCTTCCTCCTCCGCCATCCCTTCCTCCTCCACCATCTCCTCCTCTTCCTCCTCCGCCATCTCTTCCTCCTCCGCCATCACCTCCTCTTCCTCTTCTTCATCTCCATTACTGTTACACAAAGAGTAAAAACAAAAATCAAAATTACATTATACCTACAATATCTCTTTGTAATACAGTTATTTTCTGTTACTTTGAGTTCAGTTTTGCTGGCAATGCATGGATTATAAAAGGTTTTAAAATGTAAGACATTCAGGTAGGTTGTAATGTATCTCAGTTGGCTGAATTATTGCTTGTTAATTTTGATTAATCTATATTTAAATAGTGCTAATATATTGCACCTTATATAGAATATTAGCTTATGGTCATCACTTCGTCTAAAATCGATATCAAACAAACTAGGGACTCTGTGCTCCAGAACCTACCACTATATATTTTGAACTTTAGTAGGAAACCCACGGCCCCACCAATATGATGCAGCAATGTTAATTATAATGCCGGGAATCTAGGCTGTCAGGAGTGGGTAGGGCAATGTGACATAAGTCTGTGATAATTGTGGGGACTAATGATTCAACTAAACAGTAAGAAAATGATAGGATAGAGTCCTGGGTGCTAGGACAGCACAGACGGTGTAATGGTTAGCGTTACTGCCTCACAGCACTGAGGTCATGGGTTCGATTCCCACTACAGCCCTAACTGTGCGGAGTTTGTATATTCTCCCTGTGCTTGCGTGGGTTTCCTCCGGGTACTCCGGTTTCCTCCCACACTCCAAAAATATACTGGTAGGTTAATTGGCTCTCCTCAAAAATTGACCATAGTGTGTATGTTTGTGAGCATGTGGTAGAAAATATAGATTGTAAGCTCCACTGGGGCAGGGACAGATGTGAATGGTAAGATATTCTCTGTAAAGCGCTGCGGAATATGTGTGCGCTATATAAATAACTGGTAATAAATAAATAATAAATAAATAAATGAGAGACACAAATGTGAAAATAAACTGTATACTTCTTGTCAGATGTTATTATCTTATAAGTAATGGTGTATTTCTCAACATAGAAAAGACGCAGGAAAAACACACAAAATAGTGTCATCCTGTAAGTGGTAACACACTTCTTTTACAATATAGCAACTGAGATATAGATGATTAGAACACAAGTATTTTATTATACAAATATGTAATTAGCCCCAATTTGAGAAATTGGTGAACCAAAAATAAAATATACTTTGTTTTTAAACAGGCTGGACTGTCGGTGCTTATGCCAGCTATCTGCAAACTGGTTTCCAGTAAAGACTACACCAGTTCGACACAGTCCCGATTTACACTGTGTGAAAACCAACACTGGACCTTCAGTTCCTACGGTATCTGGCACGGGGCCTATTTGGCCTTATCTGTTTGTCTCTTTTAGTATTACATACTATTGGCTATACACGTGTGCATATGTTTTTTGCTTTATAGCTGCATTGCATATTATATTCTGTATATTCCTATTGGACCATAGGGGTTGGGTATGATAATCCGGCTGTCGGGATGCCGCTAGTCAGAATACCAGCAGCAGCATCCTGACAGGCAGATTCCCGACACCCATTGGAGTGAATAGTAAGTAATTTTCTAACCCCTACTTTAACCCTAACCCACCCTTCTCTGAGCCTAACCCTAACCCTCCCCCCCAGTGCCTAAACCTAACCTCCCCCTCCCCGGTGCCTAACCCTAACCCTCCCCCTAGTGCCTAACCCCGCTATGTAACTCTTCCCTCCCCGTGCACCCCAATACTTATCTTTGGGATGCTGATGGTCTAGATACTGGTGTCCTGACCTGTCAGGATTTCAGCGCAGTCATTAGGACCATCGGCATCCCGCACATCGAGGGAAAACGACTACATCCCGGCCCATAGTATGGAGCCTATTTAAAACTGTATATTTTATTTTTTGGTTCACCAGTTTCTAAAGTTGGACTCAATTACGTATTTGTATAATAAAATAATCTTTTTCTGAATGATCTATTTCACAGAAACTATATTTTAAATCAAGTGTTACCACTTACAGGATTATACTGTTTTGTGTTTCCACCTTTTCTATGCTGAGAAATGCTCCATTACTTAGAAAAAATAATGATATCTAAAGTGACGTATACTGTTTATTTTCCCATTTGTGTCTCTCCTCCCCCTGTCCTAGTGCCCAGGGCTCTATACTATAATTTTCTTACTGTATATCTATTTATTAGGGAATCCAGGGATACCCCCAGTATTTTTGGCCCATGCTGCTGTGTTGTTGTGCAGGATTTTGCATACTTATTCTTTATCACTTGTTACTAATGATGCAAATAGTCAGTCCCACCACCAACCGATGCTGCCTGCACTTCTTCTCTGGGATTCTCCCAGAGGAGACATTATAAGAGATGGTATGAGCACAGGGCATGCAGTGACTGGGGGTAGCCATGACCTGATCTGGACTAATGGCCATTACTTGGTATTGAGGTTATTGGTTTTGACCTTAGAGATGGACAAGAATTGATGTGGAAGGGCATGAATTGTCACTGTGCTATACTGTGAGACAGCAGCCATCCCATATGACCATAGGATAGCTCATCACAGGGGTGGGCTGCTCTCTGCAGGAGGTTCTGCTCACTGAGATACATTCCCTGATTATTTTGAACTTTAACTGGGTACAGACTAGATTATATGCCCGATCTGGCGGATAGCACGGCCTCTGCCATCATTCACTCGCTCCTGGTGTCAGCAAATGTGTATGCAGTTGCCAATGCCGGGGCCCCTGCCAGGTCCCGTCGCTGCTGATTTCATAAACACTAGACATCATCTAGCGTCTAGTGTGTACCCGGTATTAGTATCCTGCGGGATGTAGTTAAATGACCAGCGGCCGCGATGCCACAAGTCAAAAGCTCGACGGCTACTGCCCAACATGGGATTTAAGATAGGTGTCGAAATGGCGATATCTATCATAATCCTGGTGCCAGAACACAGAAGGATGCCAGATCGAACAAGGTAAGTTAGGGTTGTCCTTAGTATTAGCCATGGGTGGGAAGATTGACTTTAGGCACCCCTGGGAGGACTTAGGGATAGGCACCCCAGCGAGGATTAGGTTAGGGGAGAGAGGGTTAGGCACCACTGGGGGGAGGTTAGAGTTTGGCACCACTGAGGGTTAGGTTTGGGGTGCAGGAAGGGAGGTTAGGATTAGGCACCCATCAGGCGATTTAAGGTTAGGCACCACCCAGAGAGTTTTAAGATTAGGCACTTCTGAGGGTTAGGGTTAGGGGGGGACAGGGGAGGGTAATAGTACTTATCGGCCCCAGTCGGGATCTTCATCCTGTCCATATCCTGGTGCTGTCAGCAGGGGCATTTCTAGAGAGGAGGGGGCCCATGTGCAGTCTCCGACACTGGCCCCCTCCTCTCTGCCCGGCAGCCGGCAGCGCACTGAGCTGTGCGCGGCCAGTGCCGGAGTTATAGACTCTGAGCACTAGAGTGCGCCCAGAGTCTATAGACTATGCACAGGTCACCAGGAAAATGGCCGCGGCTGCCATTTTCCCTGTATGGCCGCCACGGTCATTTTCCAGTCGTTTTTGCAGTGCCAGACCCCTGCGCCGACGTGGGACTCTGGAGAGGTAAGTAACCTTATGGGTGCAGGGTGTGTGGTGCAGGGCCACCCTGGACCCAGGGGCCCATGAGCCCCGCACACCCTACACCCATTATAGATACGTGCCTGGCTATCAGATAGTGGACAGCGGTCTCTCACAACCAGGACATTTTCCAGACTACAGGGATATATGATTTTTGTGTTGTGTTGGTATATTTATGTATGCTTATTATGCCATTCTATTGGTAGTCACAATGGGAGTGGTTATAGATGTTATGAGGAAAATTAGCTGTCGGTACTTGTAGTCCTTTACTAGATTGTTACCCTTTGTGGCTTTGAAAATAGTGTTAGGACACTGAAATGTTAAATTATTAAGCCTGTTTCATTTCTAGCATAAATGGAGCGTTCTGGTCTTGTTTTATGAGCTACATTGCAGTAACCTAACATGATATATAGTTGACACCCCTAAATTGCTAGGGGATGAAGAGAAGGGGATGTTCAGCCATATACATAAAAATATACTTATATAAGTGTGTACGGTGCTGCCAAGAGTAGCATTGGGCCCAGGTTATAGGGGGAGATGGCATTTCGATAGATAAGGGAACAGCTACACCCCTCATACAGTATATAATACAGAGTGACTTAAGGTCTGACTATAAAGTCCTAGATACATGGGATGCTGTTTAGGCTCTGTTTGTATTACAATTGTATGTATTACTTGCATTTAGCGTGGGGTGAGGTAATTGGTGGTGGGGTGCTGCACTGACTACACTGAGGTGGCGGCTGTTACTGGGGGTGCTGCAGCCCCTAGGTAAAAACCGCCACTGCTTAGTCCCCTTTTATTGGCTGCAGAATTGAGTTGTCAGTGATATAAGTTTGGTCAGATGTCAAATTCCATTTGAAAAAGGTGTTATTTTTGAGATTGCTATTTGGGTTCATATTGGCGTCTCTTGTAGCTGATTTGCACTATTTTTCGGCCGTGATATCAAATAGGAATAGTAAAATTCTAGGTCCTATTGATGTGTACTGCAAAATGCTGCTGAGTTGAATCGATGGTCTATTTGTCGAACACGTTATCGTCCGAGTTTCAGGTGTTTTCGACTGAGTTTTCCTATTCGAATGGAACAAACTCGGCCGATTTTAGCGTTTAGTAAATTGCGAATATGCGTTTTCCGTGCAATTTTGTCGCATTCAAATTCATTCAATCTTGGTAAATTTACCCCGTATCATTCTACATGCAGAGACACCCGCAGGCGCACTCAGAATATAGGCTGTATATCATTATACTCAGCAGAAGCTGCTTGTGCATCCTATTTACATCACTGTTATATGTTGGCGATTATAGTGTGGACCTGATTCTACAATGATCACATCATTTGGCCCCACCTTCTCTTCTTAATGCATGATTCATGCCATTTTGCTGAGAGGAGATGAATAGTGAATACACTATTTACATCACTGTATTTAAGACACATTTGAAGTCTTACTAAAAGATGCTCTGCGCTACCGAGTCATACGGCGCTCATGCGTTATGTGTAACGCGACTTATAGCGCACAGAGGATAAATGTACATGGATACATCGGTATGTATAATGCTAGGAAATATATATATTCATGGTGCATAAGTGAATAGAGCTACAGAATCATATGTGACTGATCTGTAACAAAAGTAAAGAAGTAAACATGAATGTAAGTACTTACTAATATTGGACTGTCTGATCACTGTTAGAAACAAAAAAAGTTAAACAGAAAATGTAAAGGGTTTTCCACGTTCAGTTTGCTTTAGGTAACTTACATAACTTTCTACATCTTTTACTACATGCATTGTTTTATTCTGCTGCCTTTATTATGTACTTTTGAGTCATATCTACTAAATATATAAAAGAAGTTTGTTTGTTTGTTGGTGAATATCTTCCACAGCGCTGAAGGGGGTTGGTATGGCATGCCGATGGATGAAATCCTGGCTGACCAAATACCGACAGTTAAAGACAGAAGAGTTAAAATGCCAAACAGGGCTCGTAAGTACCCTAACCTTCTCCTCTCCCCATCCTAACCCTAACCTTCCACCCTAAAGGTGCGTACACACTGGGCGATAAAGTGGACGACTGAACGATAACGATATCATTATCGTTCAGTCGTCCACTTTATTGTCCATTTTTTACCCTAAAAAGGCGAACGATAACGACGACGCGCGTTCCCGCGGGTCGTTTGTCATTATCGTTCATCGGGCTGCATGTCAGGGAATGGGGGAGAGAGCCCCGCGCTGAACGATATCGTTAATTATATCGTTCAGCGACTGTGCTCAATGTCATGAACGACATTGAGCACAGCCTGCCGGGGACAACACTACACGATATCGCTCAGGGAGCATATCGTGTAGTGTGTACCCACCTTAAGACCCCTGGGGGTGGTGCCTAACCCTAAGACCCCCGGGGCGGTGCCTAAACCTAACTCCCCTCCCTCCATGGCTAAGTGCTAGCATTCCCCGCTAAACTGCGATCAGGATAATGGCTAGTCGGGCTTTCAGCATCTGCATTCTGTTAGGCGTCGTGATTTAGATGTTAGTATCTAGACGCCATTCGGTCTTTAGCCATTGGTATTATGTCCGGGGGTATGGTGACTACATCTCCTCTAAAGGTAAAGTTGCCAAATCTTATATATTTATTTAGTATCACAAAAGTAAGCTATTAGACCACATAGCGACAACGCGTCAAAGCAACAGATCTTATATATAAAATGAATTGCTCTGTTTGTCTGTCTGTCCGGTCATGCTTTCTGACACCCCTGCACCGATTAGGATGAAACAAATGAGAGGTGGAGTTGGATCCTGGCCTGGTTTTTAGGGGGGTTAGGGTCTTGGTTGGACCGCCTGTGGGTGTATGCTCATGGTGGAGTGTGCCATGCAGAACTTTGACCCACCGAGCCTCTTCTGTGCCTTCCACTGGATGGATTTAGGTGACTTCACATAAAACATAATACTTCAGCTACTAAATTAATTTAATTTAAATTGATATAGAACAAGGACTGTCAAGTTTATATGACGTACATAGGTGGGTATGTTCCCTCACACCCTAGTGTTCACAGCCCCAGGACAGTCTCTTGTTAAACATATGCTAAATTAATTTCCTCTCCAATCCCCAATGGCTAGAGTAGTGAGTGGATAATATTACAGTGAGCTATACAGCATTACATATATAGGATCTATAACAGAATTGCACTATTTCAGCTAATTGTTACTGTTATATACTGAAATTAATCATACTGTAATAATATGAAATATTTGCAATAAAACTATCTGTTACATGTCATATACTGTTATGTTTGTGTATCTTTATAGGTGTATCTATGTATGCTTGTTACACCATTTTATTGGTTGTCACAATGGAAGTGGTTTAGGTGTTATGAGGATAATTAGCTATGGGTATTTGTAATCCTACAAGGGGTTGTTACCTGTGCCATTGAAAATAGTATCAGGTGACTGAAACATTGATTACACTTATTTAATTTCTATCATGATTGGAGCATGCAGGTCTTTTTTATAAGCTACATTGACATTACCTAACTGTATCTTTATTTGGCACCCCCAAATTTCTAAAAGAAGATGGTGAGCATCCATCTACTTATGAATATACAAATGTAGGTGTGTGGAGAGCCCCCCGGGTTATGGGGGTAGTGCGCATATCACCAGATGAGGGTTTATCTATACCAGGGGTTCCCAACCACGGTCCTCAAGGCACACTAACAGTCCAGGTTTTAAGGCTAACCATAGCTGGGCACAGGTGATTTAATTAGTGCCTCAGTTATTTTGATTTAACCATCTGTGCTTAAGCATGGATATCACTAAAACCAGGACTGTTAGTGTGCCTTGAGGACCGTGGTTGGGAATCACTGATCTATACCCTTCTCTCAGTATGTACTGATGACCCATATCCACCACATTCTTGGAGCCCAAAAGGTCCTTGGCACATATATGTTGGCGATTATAGTGTGGACCTGATTCTACAATGATCACATCATTTGGCCCCACCTTCTCTTCTTAATGCATGATTCATGCCATTTTGCTGAGAGGAGATGAATAGTGAGGACCCTAAAGGCCCCACTCCCATCAGGTGCCACCCTGCATCTTTGCCCTGAGCTACTCCTGGAAATGAGATTATAAGAGTTGGTAAATATGAGTTCAGGGCATGCAGTGACTGGGGGTAGCCATGAACTGTTCTGTACTGAGGGTCATTACTTGATCTTAGGTGTATGTGGTGGGATGCCAGGTCCCTGCAGAGGCTTCAATGGGTGTGGTGACACCCTGTGGGACACTCACATGCGTGTCCAAAGGGAGCCCCTGGTGGGGGCTTGCCCAGCTTTCTGGGAGCTGCTATGATGGCTGAAGAATAAAAAATTATGAAGATAGGTTTTAACAATGAACCAAGAGTGAAGTTTTTTTGTTAACACTTGATAAAGCCCCATCTCACAGCCACTGCCCAGCCCCGTCTCACAGCCGCTGCCCAGTCCCATCTCACAGCTGCTGCCCAGCCCCATCTCACAGCTGCTGCCCAGCCCCATCTCACAGCTGCTGCCCAGCCCCATCTCACAGCCGCTGCCCAGCCCCATCTCACAGCCGCTGCCCAGCCCCATCTCACAGCCGCTGCCCAGCCCCATCTCACAGCCGCTGCCCAGCCCCATCTCACAGCCGCTGCCCAGCCCCATCTCACAGCCGCTGCCCAGCCCCATCTCACAGCCGCTGCCCAGTCCCATCTCACAGCCACTGCCCAGCCCCATCTCACAGCTGCTGCCCAGCCCCGTCTCACAGCCGCTGCCCAGCCCCATCTCACAGGAGTTGCCCAGCCCCATCTCACAGGAGTTGCCCAGCCCCATCTCACAGCTGCTGCCCAGCCCTATCTCACAGCCACTGCCCAGACCCGTCTCACAGCTGCTGCCCAGCCCCGTCTCGTAGCCCCTGCCCAGCCCCGTCTCACAGCCGCTGCCTAGCCCCTTCTCACAGCCGGTGTCCAGACCCATCTCACAGCCGCTGCCCAGCCCCGTCTCACAGCCGCTGCCCAGCCCCGTCTCACAGCCGCTGCCCAGCCCCGTCTCACAGCCGCTGCCCAGCCCCTTCTGACAGCCGCTGCCCAGCCCTGTCTCACAGCCACTGCCCAACACTGTGACTGACACACAACCAGGAGCAGCCCCTGTGTCACCGCTGGCTCTCGGCTCCCACGCACCTGCAGCCCGCCTGACAGTGACTCCAGTGCATGTACAGCAGTCAGTGCAGCTGCTTCTCTCCCCTCACTTCTTTGTTGCTAGCGCTGCCCTTAAGCCACAGCGGGGGCTGCAGGGACAGTAGTTACG
Organism: Taudactylus pleione; assembly: GCA_031769625.1. NCBI lineage: Eukaryota > Metazoa > Chordata > Amphibia > Anura > Myobatrachidae > Taudactylus > Taudactylus pleione. The sequence continues at coordinate 32,285,743 of JAUIMM010000031.1, read as the reverse complement.
CCACTGGCCTGTATCTGTATCATTCTGTAAGGAGACTTTGGGTCTGATTCAGAGATATACACAATGCTGATTTTTATGGCGATTCAGTGATAGTTTTCCATTGTGCATGCATGTAAGCCACACTGCACATGTGCATTGATTGTTTTGCAATTACACCCGCACAGAGGATCCATTCGCAAAGTGAGTGACAGGTAGTTGGCATTTGGGGGAGGTAATGGGGGGTGGCTCAGCATCTGACCGTTTAAATGCTGTTTCATGGGCGTGCATAAATTAGTCATATTCCTTGCTTTGCAGCATGAGAGCACACAGTGGCCCTGATTCAGAGCCGGACGCTCTGACCAGAGCGCTCGCTCTGAATCAGGGCCCTCCTCCATTAAAATGGAGCGTCCTCCTGGACGCTCGTATAGCTGTGGGTCACCACCCACAGCATATACGAGCGTGCAAAAAGATGGTCGCGATGGTCTTGACCATCGCGACCATCGGACTTGCGAGGGAAACCCTGCGGTCGGGTTTCCCAGCCGCAAGGCCAGGAGTGATTTTGACTCTATCAGAGCCAAAATCACTCCCACTGACATCACTAGTGATGAGACGGTAGGCGTTCCCATGGGAACGCCTCAATCTGGCAGGCACGCCCCCGGCACGCCCACCAAAGGGGGCGTGCTGTCAATCAACATCGACAGCACGCCCCCTTTGGTGTGGTACCCCGAGCGATGGAAAGCCCGTCGCTCACCGGGTCTCGCGCATGCGCACGACGGAGCTCCCTCCATCGTGCGCATGTGCAGTGGGGAACATCGACCCACTTGTGAGCGTACTGCCGCTCGCGAGTGGGTCTGAATGACCCCCAGTGTATCAAGAGAGTAACTTGGTCAGACTTGCAGCATGGCTGTCCAATCTACATCGATGTTACCAATGTTTATGCTGTTGTACATGGTCAGATGGATATCAGAAGCTAGCAGTGGGCGTCCCTTTGCTTGGCTCTGCTTTGTAAAGTCATTAGCCTATTTTAGCAGCAGCGATCCATGAGATAATGCAGTTGCGATTACTTTAGCGCACATCTCTGAATCATGACCATATCCTGCCGCAAGCACTGCGAGCACTTCAGTGTAAAAACAAGCCAGGTGACGTGTACTATGATGCTGTCCTATAATTATGCACACCTCTAAACTGCTGTTGAGATGCTCAGGCACGTCTGCATTTGCACCTCCCCTCCCCTATTTTTAATGGCCAGCCCCTGTTACCACCTACAGACGGCTTCCCGTCACTCACTCTGCTGGGCTGTCTATGTGCAGTGAGTGAATGCATTGTGAACTTTCGCTAAGGTATGCACATGTGCACTGCGATGTATACACAGGCGCACAATGCATACACACTGCATACCATCAGCAGCAGTGAAGACAAGGTCCGTGGTGAAGGCGTTCCAGTGCGTTTCAACACTGTTGCAGGGGCATGCATAAATTATCCCCTGCGATCCCATGTACGCAGTGTGAGGTCTCATACCATGAGTGGCTGTTAGCAATTCCTGAGTAAGGTCACGGCTCATGCAAGTGTGCATATGGGTCCGATGGTACTCGATTGCAGCGATGGTTTCACTATTCTGCTAAGAATTACGGATGTGTGTATGGTACAGTGGGCGTCCTTATGTGGTGATGAGATTGCATTGCAATCGCAGTGGTTTGGCTTGCTATTGCAGTTGAACTACGTGCGTACGCAGAATTGCGATCCAAGCTAAATCAGGCCCTCTGTTGTTCATTTTTCTTTCTTTCTTACAAATGCTCACATGCCCCCACATGTTGGCCACGTCCGTAATCCAGTACAGGTGAAGGGGGTGCCGCAACATCTTCTTGCTCCGGGCACCGTGGCTCCTAGCTACACCTCTGGTTGGAACATACAATCAGCCTGCAACTTCTATAGGGCGGCTTATTATATGTACAGTATAATGCTAGGAAGTCTCTCTTTCTCTCTATCTAGTAGTAGATAAGTAATCAGAGCTACAGGATCATATGTGACTGATCTGTTATACAAATAAATGAGTAATAAAGCATGTAGATACTTACTGGTATCTTATGTACCTCATGTAATCATCCATTTCTAGACTGTTAGAAAAATAAAAAGTTAAACAATAAAAATTAAAGGAGTTTTCACCTTCATAATGTGTTAGATTACTTGCTTTTCTTTCTGCATCTATTACTATAGGTACATACATTCATTGCTTTATTTTTCTGCATTTATTCAGTTGTTTTTAGCCATAACATTATATTATCCAGCAGAGCTGTCTAGTTTTGCTGCTGTACACGGCAAAGCTGTGATTGGGATACAGATGTATCCAATGCCCAGAGCACAACAGAGGAGTATTGAGCAACGAAATAAAATGCTGAGGGAAGGAATTCAATTGTTTAGCTGACAGCTTTTTTTTTAAGATGCCCAATAGAGCAATTCAATTGTTGCTCTGTCAGGGCGCGATAGCTGCCACTGCCGGTATTTCTGCTCGCACCCTCAGGAGTGTGCAAGCTGAAATGTGTGAGAAATCCCCTGGTTAGGGCGTGCTAAAAAAACAATTGAATCACCCACTGAGTATACAGTATGAACCAGAGGTTCCCAACCACGGTTATTAAGGCACATTAACAGTCCAGGTTTTAAGGATAGCCATAATTGAGCACAAGTATCTTAATTAGTCCCTAAGTTATTTTGCTTTAACCATCTGTGCTCAAGCATGGATATAACTAAAACCTGAACTGTTAGGGGCATATTTACTAAAGTGAGAGGTTTTAGAAGTGGCATTGTTGCCCATAGCAACCAATCTAAAAGATAATAGCTAGAAACAGGTTTGTTGCTATGGGAAACATCTCCACTTGTAAAAACTCTCACTTTAGTAAATATACCCCTTAGTGTGCCTTGGGGATGGAGGTTGGGAAATACTGGTATAAACACATGTTGGTAAATGTAATGGGCACCTATAAGATGTTATCGATTTAGGTAGAAAACACCAGGGGGTATATTTATGAAGTGGTGGATTTTGCAAGCTGCAGCTTTTTGTCTAACTTAGGCCCGTATTCAATATTGGAGCGAAAAGCCCGTGCTGAACTTTTTGCTCCATATCGGAGGTTTTGCAGGGATAATGTATCGGGCGCACGCCCGCTTTATCTCCGCATTCAATTAGAAAGGAGCGTAAACGGGACCCTGCGGAAAGGTAAGTATCGGGAAAAAATAGGGATTTTTCGGGATATCATCCAGGGACCCCCCTAATGATGTCCTGACATGGGGGATCACTATGGGTACCCCGTTTTGGCCTGCGGAAGGTAAGTATAGTTTTTAAATAGCCGCAGCAGGTGTTTTTTTCCGCCTGGGAAGAAGTGGTGAAGAAGAGCACTTAGGGGGGGGGGTTACAAAAAAAAACTAGGTACATCAAATTTGGGGTACATGAAAATGAGTGCAAGCCTATTTTAAATCCCTAAAGTGCATTTTTAAAATTCTTCAAAAATGCACCTGCATTAATTTCGTTAGGTTAAAACTTTGTTCCCCATATTTTTTTTTTTTACTCCAAAATTGAACTTATTTTTTTGGGGTGTCCCTATTTTTATTTGTTTTACTTCTTTTGACACAGATCATTTTTAGGGGCCATTCCCAGGGGTGCAGGCTATTTTTTTTAAAGCCTGCAACCCTAAACCCCAATTCTGCACTTTTTTTTCACCACCTATTCTGTGGTGAAAACTGATCCCCATTTTTTTACAAAGAAATTTTGCACCGGCGACAAGTCTTTGTAATTGAATATGGGGATCATTAAAATAGGCAAAAATGACATCATATTCAATTTGAGGCTTTTCGCCTCAAATTGAATATGGCCCTTAGTCTGTATTCTCTTACACACTGCTGTAGGGTCACTAAGTAACCTACCACCATGGGGCCCATATATTAAGTGATTTGGACACATTACTAGCACCCCGTGATCGCATTGCAAGATGCGATCTTAGCGCCAGCATGTATTAAAGAGCCCCCGCAGGGACAGTGGCTCAGAAAGGGGCCGGTCCCTGTAAGATGGTCAGAGTGAAGAGACCATCTCTTCACTCCTGTGCTAGGCTCAGACCATGCAAGTGATGTGTAGTCCATAGGTTACAGAAGCACAGCGCCATCTTTAGTTGGCGTTAGCTGCTGGGGCCAAGCTCTGGAATACACTTGGTAAATCTGACAGCATCACATCGCCATAGAAACCTAGAGACCGACACAGGAGAGGGACCTCAGAGATATCTGCTGTGGTCCCTCCATAATACATTGCAGGGATACTAATTATTTGGGGATATCCCCTGAAAGCGGGTGTTTTTCAGGGAATATGCCACAAATAGTTCATGATAAATGGGCCCCTATACCTTTTCAATGTGGGGAGAAAACAAGAGAACCTAGAGGAGTCCCAATGGAGAACTTTGAGATCATACAAACTCCACACATATTGTGTCCAGGTTGGAATCATACCCAAAGACCCAGCAATGTGACACAGCAATGCTAACTACTGTGCCACCCTCTACAAGCAGTCATAAGACTTCATGTACTACAGCACAGACTTACAATCACTGACTGTAAGAATAAAGTCATTAGAATTAAATCAAATTTCCATTTGTCTTAAAGATATGAAACCAAATTAAAGTGAATAACACTATTAAGAAAAGTGGCGAGTTGTATAAACAGTAACTGATGGGCATTATCTTCCCCACCATTGTCTTTATAATGACAAAATGGCTCCCTCCCAACATGACAAATCTGGACACATTAGTTATTGCCCCCAATCCGTGCAGACATCACCCTAATCTACCTATGACGCTTTTACATAAGGCCATGGCCTTGTTTGCCCACTGAAATTCAGACACAGTTGGGGGATTTAGTTCTTGTCTGGCCTGGGCCATGGGGAGACCAAATATACAAATCTGGCTGTAAGAGATCCCACAGTTTATAATAAGGCCCAAAATGTGGGAACATTGTCACTGAGCTTACAGAGTTTATTCAAGTAAAATAATCATATAATAATATATCAAAAAAATCAGCTAGTATATATATGTGCCTTATATTAATGTGGTTTTATCAGACATGGATTATACAAGTTTTACAATAATATAATTACCACATCTCTGGCTCAACAAACATTGTGTAGTTTTCTTGAGACATTTCTACAAGTAGAAAATATAAAATGTTATGAAATACAAACGTTCACATGACATTTTACAAATAACATATACGGGCGCCCTGCATTTTGTGCTATGGCTGGACACGGCTACTTTGGTTTGTATGGACCGGGAGACATGATGTCATGATTTTCTTTCGCACTTGTATTGTATTTTTCAAAGAAGGCTGGGGCTGGGCCACTGACTGGACCCTGCAGCGGTCATTGGCGTCCTGGACCTGAGGAGTCTGCTAACCATGGCAGGCACTGTACCAGGAGCAAAGTAAGTCCTGAGAGTCTAAAAATAAAAATGTGGATGTGGAGTCTGGTTGATGAGTAGGAAATTGCGTCTGCTAGGGGTTGCGTCCTAACCCAGGCACCCCCCTAGTCCTAACGCCTCAAAAAAAAAAGGGTAGCAGAGGCAGCATAGCGCCCAATACATAAAAAACTGAGTCCCTCATGGGTCCTGGCTCCAGACCTGGCAGTCATTTATTAGTCATTGTGTGTGCAGGCAGCCCCAGCACCACACTCCCCTGAGCCTCTCTCTGCAGACTGCTGAATTTACTGTGGGTAAATACAGCCGTGGCCAAAAGTTTTGAGAATGACACAAGTATATTTTATATACGGTACATATTTTGGTGTTTATATAGCTATGTATTATTAATGGTGGTATTATTATCATTCCTCATTTATTCTGAAAATGATAAAAACAGGGTCCGTACAAGCACTCTGGGAGGTGAAGGCCACATCCTCAGCTCCTCAGACTGGGAGTGTGAAGCTGTGCTGTGACATCATAGCTGAGCGCAACACTTACAATGTAACACTGACCTTGTGAATCGGGTGCCTGAGGTATTGAGCGGGCCTGGGTACTTGGGGGGAAATGGCTACCAGAGGTGGTACCTCTAAGCCCCATCATGGGGTATTTCTATGGTGCGTGCCACTGATAGACTGGCCATTGTCACAGCTTTGTGGGAGGTGATATTATTGCCACTCCTGGTCCCCTAGATATGCCTGGGCCCAGGTATTTTGTACTGCCTCTCAGTGCCCCTGATTGTTGTCTAGCAGATGAGAGCTTAACAGGAAGCTGCCAGCTGTTTCCTCTGGTCTCAGCTGCTGGCACTCAATGAGGGGGTACCATGGAGGTATTAGAAACATTGTATGAGAGAGATTATATTGCCTAGGTATCCTCATGGGGGCACTTAAAGCAAAATGTGTTATGGCTGGTGAGAGCTGGCTGTAGCTGACATATGCATAGTCACAATAATGACTGACTGACTTTCCAAGGGCCCTGCTTATTCTGTCAGTCCCGGGCCCCACAATTTCTGATGGCAGCTCTGAGTAAGAAGATTAATTTGTGACAAGACTATTCCTTTCTAACATGCTCATGGCGTTACCAGGTCTGATACAGACCCAGCATGACAAATTACCCACCAAAATGTAATAATCTAGATATAGAGATATACCCTAGATCCAGTCAATTTATTATATCTGGATTTCCAAAATATGCTGGTGTATTACAACAATTTGCTACCAATCTCCTTTAATATAAATGGGATATTTATAAAAAGAACATAAATATAGCATAAAATATGACTTATCTAAACATTATTATTTTCCCAGCCACAAATGAGAATATGTCATTGGTCCCCTTTACTAACGAGTTTTATCACCAAAATGAGCGATAATCTTTACTGTGTATGATAAATGGTGCTCCAGCCAATCAGCTCCCAACTGTCATTTTTCTAACAGTTGACAGTTGGGAGCTGATTGACTGGAGCATCATTTATCATACACAGTGACATGTATCGCTCATTTTGGTGATAATACTCGTTAGTAATTGAGGCCCATTATTTCCAATCACTTAATCTCATAATATTTATACATAAATCAGTAAAATGGTTATTTTTATATAAAATATGAGCACGAAAATCTTTTGGCAGAGAAATGGAGATAACAGAACATTTTTCATACTACTTCCTCCAGCAAGTCATCATTTCAAGATTGTCCTACCTGGGATAAATAATGATGCAGCCAATTGCTTAATTTACCTATAGTTTTGCTGATATTAAAGAATTTTAAAAGGGAAATGGGATAAAGGGTCTCATTCAGAGCCGCTCGTAAGCGGCCGCTCGTTCATTCCGAGCAATGTTCGCACATCTGCGCATGCGTATGGGTTTTAGTACGCATGCGCGAACCAGTCAGTGCGGCCAGAAATCATGTGCTCGCAATATAGCGAATGCCTGCTAATTTGAGTGACAGAATGAGGCGTATGTGGGTGGTAACAGGGGAAGGTGCTTGAAAACGGGGAGTAGAAATCAGAACACAGGCGTGCTTAAAAGTCAAAACGGGCGTTTTAAGGGTGTGCATAATTAATAAAGCAGCGTCATTGACCACGTCACTTGGTTTTTTTTTAGCCAGAACTGCTTGCAAGATTGCGGTAGGAAAAACCAACCACAAGAATAGTGAGCAGTTCAGACACCGTTCGATGTACTCGATTAATAAATAGCGGACATGACATATGGTGCGAGCGGCCCGGGGGCGTTTTTTAGAAAAAAACGTCCGCATGTTTTGTTCGCTCATTCAGACCTAGAGGCGTCAACAGACCGCAAAGAGCGAACGGTTAATTTAAATAGCCACCCCTTTTTTCTGAACGAGCGAGCGCAAATAGCGTCCGGCTCTGAATGAGACCCAATGTCTTTAGGAAGAGAAAGTAGATACAGTATAGGCCCAATTGAGGATTAAATTTGGAGTTAACAGAAAAAAATAATGGACATTATTAGAGCCACAAATCCCAACCTACCTCAGGAAAGCAACTCGTATTGAGAAGTGAGGTTACCAAGGCAGCAGCCGTGTATATCACGTGTGTGATGTCATAATGTGTATTCTAACTGACTGTGACATCACCAACTGCCTTTCCCTGCTGCAGGGGCTCAGGAGACATTTATATAATGTTGTGCTTATTTTCAGTTGGAAGACGGGGAAAATGGAGTGGGAAAAAGTTAAAGGACTTATGGGGAGATTTATCAAAACTTGGAGAGTGATAAAGAAGAGAGAGATAAAGTACCAACCAATCAGCTTCTAACTGCCATTTTACAGGCTGTGTTTGAAAAATGACAGTTAGGATCTGATTGGTTAGTACTTTATCTCTCTCCAAGGTTTGATACATATGCACCTTAAACATTAAAGTTCAATTTGAAGATCACTATGTTTCATAATCTATTGACTTTTAAATCATCAGTTTTCCAAATCAACAAAATTAAGTTGCCAGACATCCCAAAATGACAGAAATCACCAATTTCTCTGGTGAATCTATGAAATCTGTGAAATATTAATATAGTTAATCTTTGGACTCAGAGAAGTCAAATTTACTTAGAGTATTTAGCATCTTCAAGCACAGCAATAAATGAACCCATCCAGTAGTATGTTATTTCCTCAGATGTCCTTATATCCCTGTTAGAAATCAAAGAGCACATTAAAATTAATAAAAAAAGGTGCCCAAGTAGCTTATCAGAACTAGCCAGATGGACTACTTACAGAGTAACACAACATTTGGAGTTTAGTGAATACTGTATGACCTCAGTGGCACACACTGGGTGATGTAACAAGGGGTTATGGGTTGGCAGTAGATATTGGAGACATAAGCTCCGGTCTCCCTTTACTATTGAAAGAGTAGTCACCATAGGTTTGTTTTTTGAGGACTACAAAAAAGCCCAGTTTATAAAGCTCACAATAGTTTAGCTTTTTGAAGGTTGGCCCTGTGAGATAATCTTACTTTTAGCCCATTGTAGTTTATGGGCTACTGGAACTTTCTGCATTCTCATTAATAGAAGGATACTATCGGAGCTGATGTCCCAGCATCATCAATTACATGGAAACATCTCGCTTTATTCAGTCCATCCCTCCCCTGATAAACTGTAATTGGATGCTTTTAATCACATAATTTTGATTCCTACTATTTCCTATATTCCTACTATTTCCTATACACCTGTGAAATGGCATTATGCCGAAAGGGTGCGGGGCCTAATGGCGAAATGTACCCAGCCTTGTCCCCATCAAGAGCTGCTTCATCTTTCCTTGGATAGTGTGATATATATTTATACGCGTGTGTGTGTGTGTGGTATACGTTCAAAAAGCCGGTGTGTGTGCTATATATCTATATCTATACCTCCCCTTGCAAATCCTGCATTTACCCCTGGACCTACGTTTTTGTATGTTCACCTGATAGCACCAGCAATGACAAGTATTTCATTCTTAAACTACATAGATATTCAGAAGCTTTTTAATAAGTAGTTTATTCACTTAGCATCACTTTCGTTCTGCTTAATTATGAAAGCTTTTTACTTTATGGGTTTATAAGAAACTTATTTTATTAAATACTGCTTAGCTATTACAATGGTAAATCTTGTGACTATAATTATGTGTGTATAATAATAAATATAATCCTACCAATGCTAAATAACAGCAAATTGAATATAGAGAATTGTGTATGAAAAGAATACAATAAATAAAATAAATAATATAGACCACAGCAGCCATTGAGGAGACTGATATTTCCTGCACAAAGATACTAAGCAGCCCTTAGACTATACTATTACAGGATAAATGAACTGATATCACTACATTTCATTACATGAAGCTCATAAAATATAAAAAATATACATATATTTTAACAATTTATTACACAATAAAAAACATTCAGACATAATATAATAGAAACATATCATAGCTAATGCTTTCTTAAAAAGACACTTCTCAAATGTTAACAATAGTTATTTTATTTAAAGCTATATCAACCAGTGTTTGTATTGGTGACTTACTGTATATAATCCATATATGCACAAACAAGAGCAAAAAGTGCATGCTATATCTATTCCCTGTATATAGTTCATAGCATACAATAATAATATATAACAATATATCATATTATATAACAATAAATCTATAGTAGTAAAATGTTGCAGTCACAGAGAAGTAGAGTGAATCTCAAATAGAGATTTCTAAAGTTCACTTTCCATGGAGAGCATTCCGGGGTTCCCAATTTAGGATGGCCCCAAAGTTCACTCTTTGCCATAACTAGGGATGAGTGAGCAGTGCTGGTGCACAGGGTGCAGAGCCCTGGAGGCAGCACAATCTCTGCTTCACGGCACCTGCATTTGACTTGCAGGGTGCTTGGAATGGACTCTGTGCAGCCATTAGTACTTCTGTAGTTCCGCCCGGTCCATACAAGGGAACCTCCGGCATGTAGCCTGCAGTAAGTGCTCTACTTTCCAGAGCCGGCTTCTCCACCCCCTAGGCATGACATCATTATGTCATAGGTTTAGGGGACGTGGGAAGGCACAGAGAACACTGCCATCCTGTTACATTGCTGCTTCCACTTCTGTCTTCTTCAGCTGTCTGCACCCAACTTCTGATGGTTACTGTGCTTTCATCTAGCAGGTTCTACTGGTATAGTTCCCAATGATAGAAATGTAAGGCATTGTAAAGTGGTCTGTGTGCAAATCGCCACTGGAATCTGGAGAGAAGCAGAAGTGCCTCTTTACTAGCTGAAGTAATGCTGAACAATAGCTTTGGAGGCAGTTCCTGTATAACAAAGTGGATGGCAATGATGTAACTTTTGCTATCCACATACAGCATACATCTACACCCCCATTTTTCAAAATAAAGAACAATAAACAGGTTTGTGTGTATAAGACAGTATGACAGGTATTGGATGCAGGGACCGTGTGCAACAAAGAACAAATGGAAACTGGGAAAAAATGGGGGATTAAGTAACATAATCCTGAAATTCTGGATTAGACCTGGAAATCCTCCCAGACCTGGTGATAAAGAAAGGGGCTAGTGCTGTGTCCTGTACCTGAATAGTCTCAATATTGGACTTATTGTCCGTGGTGATGGGTGTTCTGACACCCTCAGTAGGTGTTAGGGGAAGTGCTCATACAAAACACTGTCAGATTGCACCACATAGCTGTTGGGCCTATTGGAAGATCCCTGCACAGTCCTCACTCCTGACCGATGAGATGTTTTATCATCAGTGGCTTTGAGCCACAACCTGGAGTTCTGCAGAGCATCTCACACATTGTTCTCAACTTGTGGTCTAAGGGCCTGATTCAGATAATGTGCAGATTTACACACCCACATACAAGTGGCAAATCCGACCATCTCACATGCAAATGCAGAAGGAGGTGTTGGATGTTGAAGGCTGGGATCACGGTCGTGATAATTGCTTCTTTGGTCAGGCTGCAGGAGCTGAAGCTTCCCCGCAGCCTGGTCGGTTCCTGGTTATGTAAGAGCAGAAAATGTATCACAGTGTCGCTGATTTCAGTTGCATATGCACAATAACGAACACACTGGTCACCACATAAATAAAAAGTCGTACACTTCAAATAAAGCTCCTATTCTTTTATCTACTGTTTCTGGTGTGTATTCACTCCAACATGGATATTCCAGCATAATATTCAAAAGATCTCACAGTGTTTCTTTAGCCATTTTGATCGGATGTTTGACATTTAAAATTAAATAAACACAAAGAAATCACCACAATAGTGTAATCTCAAAAGGAAAAAATGTGACAATTTATTTCAACATTATACTCATATTTCATAATATAAAAACAGACATATAACTGCTTAATCATGGTTATCCCTTTAAGGATCCTTGCTGGGCTGTCCTACTTCACCTGTCCCCATCGATGGTAATGGATAGCGTGGTCTTGGTGCCGGCCACTGTACTGCACATAGAAGATAGGTGTAAAGGATCCTTCCAGTATTGTTGCCATAGGGAATCTTTGTCACATGCCTAATACATTTCTGTCCACAAAGGACCTTCCTCAGAGGCATAGTGACACAAGCGCTCACCAGAAGTGACGTCCTCTTTTGAGATTACACTATTGTGGCGATTTCTTTGTGTTTATTTTTAAGTGTCAAACATCAAATGGCTAAAGATACATTGTGAGATCTTTTGAATATTATGCTGGAATATTCATGTTGAAGTGAATACACACCAGAAACAGTGGATAAAAGAATAATAGCTTTATTTGAAGTGTATTACTTTTTATTTATGTGGTGACTGGTGTGTTTTATATTGGGTAAATGCAACTCAGATCAGCGCCAATGTGATAGATTTTCTGCACATGCACTTTCTTTAACGGTGAAGGTTCTTTGTATTTACGGGCTGCTATTATTGAGGATGACTGCGCAATTATATAGAGCTATTACTTGTTTTATTTGGTTACGCAAGAGGCCAGGAATCTGCATCCATCAACGCAGACCCTGAACTGGTCCCTCTCGCTTCCGGGAACGGCACCCAAGCATGCCCTCGATCCGCCCCCCCAAACACTGTAGCATGTCAATCATTCTGCGGCTTGGGGGGATCTGTGAGCGAGATCGTAGGACTCATTCTGCACATGCACAGAACAGGTCCTGTGCAGACCCTTCAACATCAGAGATGTGCATTCTTCCTCGGATGACCGTACATCCATGAATCAGGCCCTAAGGATGAATTTGGTGGTGGGAATGATGGTGCGGTGCACCTGGACAGAAGCCATTGAGTAGAACCGTCTCTATAACATGTGTCTAACAGGTGCTTTGCAGAACGTAAAGCCCTTTCTGCTAGTTTGTTGGACTATAGATAGCACGCAGTCCTTGCTATCCATAGTGACATGTGAAATGTCACATTCACTGGTGAAAGTTTGGAACTCACAACTCATGAACTGCATCTCATTGGCAGTAAGTACAGTAGCCTGTGTGGTACATCTGCAGTCATGATGATTAGATAAAGCATAATAGACGATCTTGTATGTCCTGACACATAGCATTTGCTGGTCTGCAACTCATCTTTTGTTAAGAAGTAATTTAGTTATGTGTCCTTATAACTAGGGTTCCTCCCATAGTTGGAACCATAGTGCAGCTGCACATACGCTCAGGGCCGGGCTAACAATGGGGTGGGTGGAGCTACAGCTCCAGGTCCCAAATTAAAATAGGCCCATCACCCGTCACCCGCAGGACCTGCTGTGCGCTGCTGGAAATAGGAAAAATATTGTTCCTGTCTGCCACGGCAACCTGACGCCCTGCCCACTTGAACCCCCCACCCTACCCTCACCTCCGAGCCGACGTGCCTGCCCAGGGTTCAAATACCTTACTTACCGTTACCGGGCTTTATACTCTAAACAATGGCAGCGCAGTAGAAGGCGTCATAAACCCTCCATGAGCTGCACAGTTTCTCTTTGTGCCTTCTCTGCGCTGTGTGACGTCACACAGCGCCGCCAATCCACAGTGTCCATCAGCCGGAAAGGAAAGCCTCAGCTCCGTTAAGGCTGCTCTTGAGACTGTGACAGAGCTGTTACTGCTGATGGGGATGACCTGCTGGCTGCTGCTAATCCTTCAGCCTGAATCTCCGTGCTGTTCCTGATAAAAAGGGTATGATCCTTCTGATCAAAGATTGTTTAATACATGTGTGTATATATATATATATATATATATATATATACTGTCCAAAGGAATCCGGCACTCTCCTATAATGAACTCAACTGCCTGCGTGCTCGTGCTGTATGTAATAGCAATCCTGTGAGGTGTGTGTGAAACAAACACACCATGCCCGGCACTGCAGGAAATTTCAAAGAAACTTTGTATTCAAAGATAGAACATCATATATATAACAGTCAGCAACGTTTCTGGACCGCGCCGGGTCCCGTCCTCAGGCTGTCAAATACAAAAATAGTATAAAGAAGAAAGAAGAAAACAGATTACCTTATATCCCCTCCTCTGTGCAAAAGCGCGCCATCCTGGAGGTCAGCGTGGTCCTGGTGCACGTCGGGACGCCTGTCGATGACATCACTCTGCGGCCTGGACTACCCGCGTCATGCGGTTGCTAAGCAACCTGACGCCGTCTGACACTCCGGGATGCGGCTAGGGAAAAAATACAAACAACTGTTAACAGTCTCTCCATCCTATGTCGGCGCTGTATAAGCCACGCCTCCATGAAATGCCTTGAGACATAAATCACCAGTGTAGGTCTGGAGCATCTGTTTGAATTTGATGAAAATCTCTTTCTCCAGCTACTAGAGATCATACTCAAGAACAACTATTTTTGGTATGACGGTAAATATTATAGACAGACGAGTGGCTGCGCCATGGGCTCTAGCGTAGCTCCGGCGTACGCCAATATTTACATTTTTGAAAGAGAAAAAAATTTCTTCTTGGATAATGATCAATATAACAAATATATCATTTGGTACATTCGATATATCGACGATCTCTTTATGATTTGGAAGGGTGGGAGAGAGTTATTTGTAGCCATGGTAGAGGATATTAACCAACGTCCCACACCCATAAAATTTACATACAATTGTCATAAAGAGACCATTAACTATCTGGATGTTACAGTACATTTGAAAGGAGGATGTCTTACCACATCGATGTTTTACAAACATACAGACCGCAATTCCCTATTGGAAGCCAGTAGCCACCATCCGAAATCATTGAAGGAAGCATTACCGTACTCACAAATGTTACGTGCCGCAAGAATCATCAGCGAGCGTGATACACTCCCAGCAGCTCTAGATGAGGTAGCTAATAAGTTTGTACAAAGGGGATACAGCTACCGCCATTTGATGGAGACTAAGAACCGAGTCCTGAGTCTTGACAGGACCAATTTATTAACATCTAAAGGAAAAACCAAAAAAGAGGACAGATTCATTTGGTCCACAAAATTCTCCACATCTAGTCCAATCATCCCACGGGCTACTAAGGCGTTATGGCCCATTATATCTACCGACCAGAGCTTGACATCTTTTAAAGAAGTCAAGCCTATGACCTGCTATAAACGAGGGGGAAACTTACGCGATCATCTAGTGAGAGCGGACGTTACGGATTACAAGGTTCCAATAGGCATCTTTGGACAAAAGAAGAAACCGGGCTGTTATCGATGCCCTTCATGTACCACATGTAATTATCTTATAACGGGAGCAGAATTTAAACATCCTCATAGAGACTTTAAGTTTCACATTAGGTACACATTATCTTGCTCCACCAGATTTGTTATTTACTGTATTATCTGTCCTTGCGGATTGTATTATATTGGGATGACCAGCCGCATATTTAAAGAACGCATGGCGTTGCATAGGTCTGCGATTAGATCAGCGCTTTCAGGGAAGGATTCTGACCAGCCAGTAGCCCGTCATTTCAAACTCAAACAACACCCACTGGCATCGCTTAAATATCAGATAATTGATCACGTGCCTGAATCTCAACGAGGCAGGGACCAGAATGCAGCACTACTCAGATTAGAATCCCGGTGGATTTTCAAACTTGACACAGTCCATCCGAAGGGGCTTAATGAACGCATTAATTGGAGTGCTTTTCGTTAATAGAAGAGGTCTTTGAACATTGGATCTTTAGAAGGAGTGCTACTCATTCCCTTTGTTAGGCATGGAGCGCTATTTAGCTTCATGGTGTATTTATTCTCTGTATACTATTGTGGTTTTTTCACTATTGCATACTCCAGTGCGCAGATAGTGCGCACAGAACATATGTACAACATGTGTTTTAGATTGTGTTTTTTGTAATGTGTGTCTTACTATAATCGTTTTGTGTGTCAGATT